>CM060421.1:26281680-28681680 GCA_030545235.1 Helianthus tuberosus
ATATGGTATATAACATTTATTTGAAGAAGTGTAGGTGATGTAGGAATCAAACAAATATGTTTGTTTGATAAAATGCATAAACGGGTAAAATTTGACAAAAAGGTAACGAGTCGAAGGCTTGAAAGTCTCAAAATTTATTTATGTTGGATGTTGGATTTTAACTTCATAAGATGGAGAATTAAATTACGGACGCGTAGGAAAAAGAATCGGGTAAAACGGATCAATAACGAAGAAGTTATGGCCGTTTCCGTGAAATCGGGTTGAGCTGGGAATGTACAGCAACAGCTGAAGGCAACAGTCTGTGAAAACAAGGGCTAGGCGTGACGCCTAGGCCCTTGGCGTCACGCGACGCCCCTAACTCCGGAAAATTTTTAAATTTTGTCATTTTAACCCCTGTACTTGTTTGAACTTAATATTTGACTATCAAAACTAACTTTTAAGTTGGTTTTGATCATAGGTGATCGCAAGAGTGCCCGGATGAAGATCAAGCTCGATGAGGAACCGAACACGATAAAATACAAGCTTCCGCGCGGCGTTTTGTCGTATCTTTAAAACGACGAATCCAATTACATTAAGTTGCATTTTTGAAATGTTGTTAACATGTGAAAATTTTAGTATGCAAAGTTTTTGTAAAGACACATTTTAGCATTTAAATGTGTATTTTATTAATAAAATCTTGATTTATTAAGTCGGGTGTTACATGATTAGAATATACGGCTGAGTATAAATTTCATTGCTAGCTCAGGTAAATACTTTTAACTTATTTTCCCTATACGGGCTTGGGATACGGTATTATAATAATACCGCTTGGTCGGGTATTGAATGTTTAGTCGTATTGTGATTAAATTATTGAGGTAACCCGCTTTAATATGTATTGTTTGAAATAAAAGCCTTTAGGGGTTAATGACCATGTCCCTGATATCCTTGGCATCATTATATTAAAAAATGGCCACGCCTTAAGCACGGGGTGTAGGCATACACCTAACAGTTGCCTAAGGGAAACGGTATCTCACTCTCTTGTGGGCCTATACTTGTAGTGTGTCTGTTAATCTTGACTCGGTTTCTACATTGGGCCCAGAACGTACAACGAACATGTAAATCTGTATACAAGATTTTTATTAATAAAATTGTCCCAAGTTATAAAAGATATGTTGTGCCTTGTGCATTCAAATCAATTTTATTTAACCTTTTCAAATGAGTCGGTTAATTGTATTTACCAGTGTAAACTGACGTATTTTCCAAAAAGGTTAAGTGACAGGTACTGTACGGAATTGGCTGGGAGCTCAGGGCGTTAATAGGGAATCTTGCAAGTTCTAGATGCCTAAAGTCTGTTGAACAATGTTATCTTTTGTTTTAAGATCCGCCTGTGGATCCATCTTACATTCCGTTGTGATGTTTAATATTACTTTTGAATCGGATTGTAATATATTTATCTTTTGCTTCCGCTGTGCATTTAAATATTGTGTTGTTTGACTATAATGATATCAACTACGTCACGATACTCCCCTACCGGGCCCACCGGTAAAATGTGGAAATATCGGGGTGTGACGGTTTCTATGTAACTATTGAACCGTTGCGCTTGTTGAATATGATGTTTATGTTTGCTTTCTCTTTGTCCAGTTACAATTATTGCACTCTTGTTAGAAACTTTGGTTAAGTTAGCGCGAATAAATGTAAGTGTGCCTCTTGTGCGAGTGTAACTGCTTGATCTCGCGCTATGTTCGCGGAGGACCTTGGAAGCATAACTCAAGAGCTCGTAATTTACTGAAGTGTTTTCGTGCTAATCAAAAGTTTAACATGCATTTGTAACGTAGAAGTCATCATGATAAAAGAAAACATAAGGCTTATGCTTTCATTGATTAAGAAACAGGCGCTTAGGCCAACATACATCGCATGTAAGTAACACAAAGGGCGTTTAGCCAACATAGAAATTAAAAAAGGCGCGTGGCCAACATGAGTGAGTAGAGGCGCAAGGCCGAGAGCAGTTACATATAGCACTTGCGCAGTTGTTGCGCGTTCCACGTGCGTGGGATGATGTATCCGTCCAGAGTGCGCAACTTGTATGCCCCTTTTTTACCTAGCACCTCGTGTATTAAGTATGGGCCTTCCCATTTGGGTGCTAGCTTTCCTGGGCGTTCACCGTTTGAAGCTTCATTGTCTCTGAAGACATACTCTCCTGGAGTGAAGGTACAAATGTGCACTCTTGCATTGTAATACCTTTCCAGCTGTGTCTTGTACTTGGCTTCTTTAATTCGCGCAATTTCGCTGTTGGGATTGAACCCTACCTAAGGAACAGATAATTAAAGCCAAAACTGGATCAGAGCAGTGGATCCAGAATAAGCAGATGTTATGTATACGAGTCTCTCCCCTTGAAAGTGGTTTCAACATCTGCTGACCTCCTATCTACTGATCGTACAAACTGCTGACCTACAAACTGCTGATCAAGTAAAAGACTGATGGAAGACTAAAGCTCTGCTGTTCAATCTACTGCCTTGAGTCAAGCTCTGCTGATCATGACAAGTACTGCTGGGTTCACATCAGTGGAAGGATGCAGCAGTAGTTTAGATGTCTTTATGTAATGAAATGTAATAACAGTAGTTAGCATAGCAGAGGTTGTATAGATCAGAGGTTAGAGTTTGTTAGGAGGTTAGATGTCGCTTTCATGGTGACGTCAACTTAGATGCTTCAGTGGTTTGCTCGTGCCTATAAATAGAACAGTGCTCTGTACTGTTCTATTAGCTCTTTCACTATCTTCTTCCTGCACGAACAAATACTGTAAGCTCAGGCTGAGGGGGAGTTTGCTGCATACTTGCAAATTGTAATCGTTGTTGAAATTAAATTCAATCATTTGGTTCAATGTTAAACTTGTATGTTAAAAGCAATTCTCCTGTTTGATTGTGAAAAGTTTGCTTCCATCTTAATTCCGCTGCACAACTCATTCATCTTCGTCTTAATTCAAACGTAAAACACAATCAATACCAAACTCAGATCCTAACAATTGGTATCAGAGCTTGGACAGTCAAATTTGATTTAACAATCATTTTGACATAAATAGTTCAGCTCATAAAAATTAATACTGATAGTTTGTTCGTTTTGTTGAAAAACAAAGAAAGGTTTAATCACCATCAAAGTTGATTAATCAGTGCCTGTAAAACAACCAGGATGACGTCACAATCACAAGATGATAAGAATAACATTGGCTCTCTTTTCAAACCACCCATGCTTAAACGAAATGAATACAACATCTGGGAGAGAAGGATGTGTCACATCCTTGCTCAACAGAACACTGGATGTTGGAGGTCTGTTGTTTTTGGTCCCCATGTTCCTATGGTGCCAAGTGCCGAGGATGCAAAGAAGTTCGTTCCTAAACCAACTGAAAACTATACTGAAACTGATTTTCAAAAGTTCGAACTCGATGCCAAAGCATTTAGCATCATAGCATCTGCATTACCCAATGAAATCTTTGTTGGACTGTTACATTGTAACAGTGCCAAAGAGCTATGGGATGCACTGAAGGAACAGTTTGGGGGGACAGAAGAAGTTATTGAAAACAATAGGGAAATTCTGAATCAGCTGTATGAAACATTTTGTCACATCAAGGGTGAATCATTGACTCAACAAATTGAGCGATTCAGTTGTCTCATTAGTGAACTAAGGCTTGTTAAAGTAACATTTCCAAATTCAACTCAAAATAGCAGGTTCCTTAAATCACTTCCAGAAAAATGGGACACCATTGCATTTGTTACTAGAAACTCTGCTGAGTTCAAAGATCTGACCCTGACCCAACTTCATGGTAGACTCCTAACCTATGAAAGGGAGCTAAACCAGAAAAAGAAGTTGCAAGAGTCTGGCAAAGTTGCTGATGATTATTCATTTGGTAGCACAGCTCTTTTTGGTCAGGAAGAATCTGGTAGCAGTGGTAAGGATCAGGGTTATGATCACTTTATTGATATAACTGCTGGTGGAAATTTTAACAACCCTGATCCTCACTCTGCAAATTATGCTTTTACTGCAAATTGTGAAAACCAGATGTCAGATAACTTGTGCTTTGAACTCAATGATTTGCAACACTTTGATCCCACTGACTTAGAAGAGATGGATATTTTGCATCAATTGGCTTTGCTTAGTGTAAGAACAAGCAAATTCTACAAAAGAACAGGGAGAAAATTCCCAGGGTTACATGGGAACTTAAGAGTGGGGCTAGATAAATAAAAAATTAAGTGCTAGAAGTGCAATAGGCTAGGTCATTTTGCTAGGGAATGCAGGAGTCAAACCACTGGTCCTATAATCACTCATCCCAGCTCAAACCCTAGACCACAAAATCAAAGCACTGTTCACTATACCCGATATACCCCTACAGCCCATGTTAACACTGCTCACTATGCTGCAACCCCTGTGCATGTGCATTATGTTCAAACCACTATTCCACAAATTCAGTATGTTCAAACCCCTGTCCCTCAGGCACAAGTGCAATCTGTTGCACCTCAACAAGCTGCTCCAACAGTGGTACAACCAAATCAACAAAGCTTTTTCACCCAAGGTTTTCTTGACTGGAGCAGCATGCCAGATGAGCTTGGTGATGAAAAATTTTTACTCTATGCTTTTAATGAACCTTCTAATGATGAATTTTGTTTGATGGCATTAGAGTCAATACCAGAGGGGGTAGAAACTGAAGGTGAACAGCTAAGTGCTAAAACAGTGGATGAGGTGACTGAAGCAGTGGTTACTGCAGTTGCTGGTGAACTACTGTTGGGAGAAAATTCAGAAACCCTGATTGAACCACTGTCCGACCCCTGGTCCAAAGAAGACAAGGAAGAGAAGAAAGCAGGTGAGAAAGAAGTAAGAGTTGATGATGAAGAGGATCATCAATGTGATTGTGCCATGATGGCTGCTGCCAAGGTATCACCTCAAGTTCTTGAAAAACTGTGTTCAGACAAATGCATTATTGCATTTGCTAAGATCAAAGAGGTAAATGAATACCTTAGGGATAAAGTCTTAACTGATGAAGTCAAATTTGAAAAGTCATTAAAAGAACTTAGAAACAAATTGGCTGAAAAAGATAAAGAGATCAGCAGTCTCAAAGAAGAGCAGAGCATAACCAAAACTCAACTCCAAACTATGGTAGAAAAATTCCAAGTTTGCAAAAAGGAGTTGGAGTCCACCCAGATCACCTGTGAAAGATGGGTGGAATCTTACAAAGGGTATGAGGTTATGCTTGAGAAACAGCTTGAAAGCAATGTTAAGTTTGGTATAGGATATAGAAAATATGATGATCTTGAAAACACTGCTGGAAAAAAAGCTGGTTCATCTGAAATTTTACCAACCAACAAGAATGGCCAAGAGGATAAAATAACCGACAAACTTGGTAACAAAATCACTTTGGAAAGATCTGTGGGATCCTCAACTTTTGAGGAAATTGAGAAATACCAATTTAAACCCACATGGTCTGATGAGTGTGACATTCTTGAAAATTTCAAGCCCATGGACTTTACAACCACTGATGGTGTCACAGCTCCAAAAGCAAAGGTCATTCCTATCAAAGACATCCCAACAGTGGTTCAAAACTCTGTTGCAAAGGTGTCTGAGAAAATGAAGAAAAGAGAAAAGGTCAAAAACTTGTTTTGTGAATTTTGTGAAAAGAGAAATCATCTAACAAAAGACCGTTTTCATCTAAAAGCATATGTTCTAAACAAAACAAGTGTCTTTGTTCCTGCTGAAAGCTGCACCATCTGTGGTAAAACAAACCACAAAACTCAAGCATGTGTGTATCTCAAAAACTTTGATGTGAAAAAGAATGAGTACACTGCTAAAACATCCTTGAGTCCATCAACATCATCTGTCAAATTCACCAAGAACCAACCATTGTTTGTGCCAGTCCAAACAGCTATCACAAAACAGCTGAATCAAACATCTGCCCAAAGAGATGTTCAAGAGACTGATGCACCCCCTGCCAACCAATTCAGAAAAGGCAAGGGACAATCGTTTTACCAAAGGATTCCACAAGTTTATGAGACCTACAAAAGGCCCTCTAAACCTAGAGTGAACAGGCATCCTTTTGGATATCAACAGGTGATTGGTCAAAACCCACAACAGTGGTTAGAAAGAAACAGTCCTAAAATTGTCCAAACCCCTGACCTAACCACTATCCATCAATCTGCATGCATCCCAGACACTGTTGAGACCCCATCCAAAGCCTTATTGGCTTTGGAAACCCTAATGAACTAATCCTTTTACTTCATGTGCAGGGAGCTTCTGCATGCTTAGATAGCCTTTGGTATGTAGATAGTGGAGGCTCCAGGCACATGACAGGATGTAAAGCCCTACTCAAAGATTTCAAAATCCATGGACGGGGTGATATATCCTTTGGGAATAATAGTAAAGGGAAAGTTCTGGGGTCTGGTACAGTACAGTCTGGAAATGTAAAATTTGAAAATGTCAATCTGATAGACAATCTAAAATTCAACCTCCTAAGTGTTTCACAAATGAGTGATAAGGGGTATGGGTCATTCTTCACAAAGGAGTGTTGTAGGATTGTTGGACCAGAAATGGTTAAAAAGATTGAAGCAATAATAAAAACTGGAAAAACAAAACTTGTTGCTCAAAGAAGTGGCAATGTTTATGTTGTTGATATGTCAAAAGAGTGTCCCAGAACTGATGCCTGTCTGTTCTCAGCTGCCTCTAACAAAGAGACAGAACTTTGGCACAGAAGACTGGGGCACACAAATCTCAAGACAATCACTGAAATTTCAAAAAACGGCCTAGTAAGAGGCTTACCACAAAAATTGTTTTCATGTCCTGAGCATTGTGTTTCCTGTTTAAAAGGAAAACAACATAAAAGCTCCTTTAAGTCCATTGAAGAGTCCAAAACAACCCAGTGTTTGCAAATGCTGCACATGGATTTGTTTGGCCCAGTTCAAGTCATGAGTCTCAAGAAGAAGAGATATTGTTTGGTTATTATTGATGACTTCTCTAGGTTTACATGGACTTTCTTTTTACACTCAAAAGATGAGACTGCAGGCATTTTGCAAGACTTTGTGACACAGGTTGAAAAGCAATTTGACCTTCCAGTAAAAGTCTTCAGGAGTGACAATGGCACAAAATTCAAAAATAAGGAGTTGGATGCCTTCTGTGTGAAGAAAGGGATTGTAAGGCAGTACAGCATCCCTAGAACACCAGATCAAAATGGGGTAGTTGAAAGAAAGAATAGGACACTGATTGAAGCTGCTAGGACCATGCTTGCTGACTCAGGTTTGCCTTTGACCTTCTGGGCAGAGGCAGTAAACACTGCTTGCTATGTCCAAAACAGAGTTTTAATAAACCCCAGGCACAAAAAGACTGCTTATGAAATTCTGTATAAAATCAAACCACTGATCTCATACTTTAAAGTATTTGGTTGCCCATGCTTTATTTTGAATTTAAAAGATTCCATCTCAAAATTTGCAGCCAAAGTAGATTGTGGTTATCACCTGGGATACTCAACCACTGCCAAAGCCTACAAAGTGTTTAATACACGGACCAAAGCAGTGGAGGAGACCTTGAATGTAAAGTTCAATGAACTTTCATCAATGAAAATCCCAGCAAATCCTGCAGATTTGTTTGATCTTGATAAATTCACGTTTGATCTTGGCAATTGCTTGGTTTCTTGGCAAAGCAAAAAGCAAGCAGCTGTTTCAACATCCACTGCTGAAGCTGAATACATTGCTGCTACAAGCTGTACAGCCCAACTCCTGTGGATTCAAAATCAGTTGCTGGATTTTGGTATCACTGCCTTAAAGACACCACTCATGTTGGATAGCCAGGCAGCAGAAAATATCATCAAAAATCTAGTTTCCCATTCAACCACCAAGCACATCAACATCAGACATCACTTTGTGAGGGATTGCTATGAAAAAGGTTTGATTTCTCTGCATCATGTTCCAACTAAAGACCAGCTGGCAGATATGCTCACAAAAGCATTAGATACATCCACCTTTGAAAGCTTGGTCTCTAGGATTGGCATGCTAAACATGGAATAACTAGCAACATCTCGTTTTTCTATGAATAAAAGCATCAAAATGTTTTCAGAAAATCAAAAATCCATCCTTAAAAATAGCTAAAAATGAAGTTTTCATTAAAATCCTTAAAAGTCTGCCATAACCACTGCTTGTTTAAAAGTCTGCTCTACTTCAAAGTCTGTCCACTGCTGAAAGTCATCCCCTGTTCTCTCATTTCCTTGGTAAACACTGTTGTTCAAAATATGCTATCCACTGATAGTAAAAATCATCCACTGCTTCCATTTGTTACCGTTGTAACCACTGTCTTTCATCAGTAGTTTTCATAAAAGTAATGTCCTTCATTTCATCAGGGGTTGGCATGTGGGCAGTACATAGTGGTCAGACTTTTTGTAACCGCTGCCACATCAGCATTCACTTTTTCACCATAAAACCCTTTCAAAACCCCAAACAGGGTTTTACTGTCGAATTGAATTCATAAAAATTCTCTTCTCAAAGCAGTTTTTCTCAAATTCCTTCACAACCTTCTTCGATCATCATCTCCAAATGACAAAATCGAAGTCATCTGCAAAACCCACTTCCAAATCATCTTCAAAATAGGCCCCTCAAAAGGCCAAACCCACTGAAATTCCACACAAACCCTCTCACAACATTTTGGGTCTTCTTACAAAACCCGGCACCACCGATGTTTTTTATTCCATCATCGATCTCATGTCAGCGTCAAAGTACAAAACTTTGCTTACAGCAGATGCTCCCATTTACCTGCAAACCCAGAGAGAGTTTTGGAAAAATTGTACCCTTGATAAACAAGGCGAAGATGTCATAGCCATTAACTCTACTCTACAGGGAAAAGTAGTCCAAATCACACCACAATCCATATCAGAAGTCTTTCACCTCGATGATCAACAAGGTAAAACTTGCTTTTCTAAAAACGAGTTAAAAACTGACTTTATTGAAAGAGGGTATGCTGATACGATGATGAAGAGGGATACCTTACAAAAATGATTCTTCCCTCCTGCAACAAGATTTTTATTTCATACCCTGTTACTGTGTGCTTCAAATAAAACCACTTCTTTTAATGAAATACCATTAAAGATTCAAAACATGGGGTATGCTATTCTTCAAGAAAAAAATTTCAATTATTCCCAGGAAACCTTTAATGATCTGGTTAAAAATGCTGATAAAAAGCCATTCTTACTTTTTCCAAGATTTTTAAGCTATTATTTTGAAAAAAAGTTTAGTAAGGATGATGCTTTTGCAATAAAACAAGGTGAATCTTTTCAAATGAACAGCTTAACTGTTGAAACTTTTACACGGATGTCAACACCTTGCAGAACACAAGCAGAGGTGCCTAAGCAGAATTTAGCAGCTACCACTGCTCCTCAGGTATCTGCTGCTGAGCCCACTGCTCAAGGTGATCAAAGTAGCAAAACAACTGCTTTGAAACCCACACCTACAATCCACAAAAAGCCAAAATAAAAGAAAATTCAAAAACCCCCCAAACCTATCAAAAAGGCAACTCTGGAGGATGAGATACCAGAGCAACTGCCAGTGACAGCACAAAAGTCACAAGAAACCACTGCTGCTACTTCCTCACAGCAGTTGGTACAAATATCTCAACCCATAACTGAAACTCCTCATGTTTTTTCTCAAAAAGAACAGGTTGTACATATAGGGACACCACAATATGATGCTCTGGAATCACTTGCTTCCATCATCCACAGCCCAATGCCCGGGGCAAATTCTCTTTCTACACCAAACCTCACATCCATAATTCCCCCACCAACTAAACTTTTGTTGGATGCTATTGATTTGAACCAGGCATAAACCAGTCCTTCTCAATCACCTGTCAATGAGAATATACTTCAACCAATGACTGGGTATGATGTATCAATCATAGTTAACCCACCAACAATGCTTGAGGAGGTTACACCCCTTGAGTTACAAGTAACTCTTGGTGGTAATCCAAGTGAAGCAGCCACTACAAGTGATGAACCCACTGGTTCGCATTTGGACAGTGGTTACATCAATAAGACTTCCTTGGAGGCAATTCCTTCCATAGCACCTCTGATATCCACCAGTGGATTTGTTTTGACCACTGGCAACATCAAAAGGTTGTCAAGTGTTGAAGGAAGAAGACCCCAGTACCAAGAAAAAGGGGCATCAGTGGTTAATGTTTGGAGTACACTCCCTACCTCAACCAATGATAAAACCACTGCTAGTAGGAAATTAGATGATCCCATTAAATTGAGTGATGGTTTAAAGTACCTGGAATTGATGGAACGTGTTGAAAAACCGGATACTTCTGTTGCAGAAATCAAAGAAATGTTGCAACAGTTGTTAAAAGTACAAAAGGTGCAATCCACTGCTGTTCCACCTCAAGCACCTGCTCCATCACAGGCATCTGCTGCAGATGAGATATGGAACCTCTTCCAACGTTTTCTCCAACAACAAAAACAAATGGATGATCAACAACATGCAAAACATGTCCAAGAGCTGAGAAACACAATGTAGTCTAGGTTCAAGAACACACAAGCTGACATCAAGGCTATAAAGGCCCATCTATTGAAAACCACAGGCACTGCTCCTCCAACTGTTCTCTTTATTGATCAACTACCTCCAGATAATGCCAAAAAGGGGGAGAAAATTCAGGAGTGGAAAAAGAAGGGAATAGATGATGGTCTTTACATTAAACCAGAAAGGGATGCTATGACCAGAAAAATTCCTTTGCCAGATGGTAGCAAGAAGGTTGATGTTACCCAAAATGCACTTGATGAAGGAGTAGCAAGTGTAAAAAGGGACAGAGCGGCAAAGGATATGTCAAGGTGGAATGAGGAGAAAAGAGCTTACATGGAGCTGAATGCGCAGGGTTGTTATGGGCTAAAGGATGTTCAAAATCCTGTGCCAAAAAGAAATCCCACTAGAAAAGTGAGGGAACCCAAGTCTACAACATCCAGACTCACAAAGCATACTCCAAAACCACCGTCCAAAAGCCCCCAACATCAAACCTCCACCCAAACAGTTGTTGTAACTCCTGCTGTATCAACATCTGCTGGCACTCTAGTTGTTTCAACATCTGCTATCACTTTAACACACACCACTTCAACACACACCACAACCACTGCCTTACTACCACCACCATCACCACCAAAAACAACATCACCACCATCGCCTCCTGCCAAAAAGCAGAAGACAACATATGTTACAACATCTGTTGTAATGACAACAGTGGTTGAAACACCAGTTGTTTCAACAGCTGTTAGTCAATCACAAATCACTGCCACTCAAACCACCACCACTGATCCACCCAAAACATCATCTGCCTCTCCTACAATAAAAAGGAGAAGGATTTTCATACTAGATGATGATTCTCCATCACCACCACCAACATCTTCAAAATCTCTATCACTTGTTACAATACCCAAGCCTGTTCATCTATCATCAGCTCAAATTCAAAAGCCCTTACCTCCTGCAGGTGCTCAATTCCCTCTTGAACTTATAGTAGTCAGAGAAGAAATCAAGTCTTTTTATTATGAGGACGACCCTGCTAAAAGGAGTTTGCCATCAGTTGAAGGATATCCAAGGCCAAACAATATTGAAGAATATTTGAAAGTCAAAGCTAAACAAGCAGAGGATATCTCAAAAAGAAATGCACAAGGAAAATCTGATAGAGAAATTCAGCAGAATTACCAATTCTTGCTCACATAAGTCAGATCCTTAGAGCAATTTGCAAAAAATGTTTGTCAACAAATCTCAGAGAGAGCAGATGAAACTCTAAGAAAAGACTACATTGAAAGCATCATGGCAACCAAGAAGTACAAAGGAGAAAAACACATGTACAAAGAGTGGACCGTCCCTAAGCTTGAAAGTGAAGCAGCCAGGATTCAAGAAATGATCAAGAATAAGGTCAAGCAGACTCCTCCAGATTGGGCAAAGTTCAAAAAGAATGTACCTGATAAAAAGGTAGAGCTGAGGAGAATGAAAGAGGAATTAGCTGCTGCTGATTATGGGTCTTTGAATCAAGTGTTGAGATGAAAAGAAGATAAAGTCAGGGCTACCTACAAAAGTTTGGAGAAATTAAGAAAGACAGATCCTACTGCTCCACAAAAGCCTTACTATCCTGAAGCAGAGGTTTCAAAAAGACCATCAAAGCTGCAAATCAGGAGATCCACTGCTCCAGCTGGTGCAGCCATCTCTAAAAGAAGGCCACAAAATAGTTGGGTGCTGAAACAATCCAAGAGCTAATAGAAGGTGATGACCTTGTAAAAGAAGGCATAAAGAAAATGATTGTAGAGACTCTTGGTTTGGATCAACCTGCAAGAACTGCTCAGACAGTCATCAATAGGCCAGCATCTCCAAACACCTCTTCAAATAAAAATCTCCCAAGAAACCCACTAGACTCAAAGGTACTAAAGTGGAAAACTGACAAACAGACCCATGTACTGACAGTGTTCAAGTCTAGTGGAGAAGTGAAGAAAATAACAAGGGAACAAGCACTTGGCCTAAGTCTTGAAGATTTGCAGGATCTCTTTGATCTTCCACTTAGCAGGGATGATGATGACACAGATGCCTTAGCCTTTGAGTTACAACTCAAAGGGCAAATAAGGGAACTGCTGATGAGGCAATAAAGATCTACAAATAATGAAGAGTTTTGGCATTATCTGTTCCAGGGGGAGATTGTTGGGATTGAACCCTACCAAAGGAACAGATAATTAAAGCCAAAACTGGATCAAAGCAGTGGATCCAGAATAAGCAGATGTTATGTATACAAGTTTCTCCCCTTGAAAGTGGTTTCAACATCTGCTGACCTCCTATCTACTGATCGTGGAATGCTGTCCACTTGAAGAAATACTTCATGTAATAAGGATTCATGATCCTTAGCAATATTCATGATCCTGATCCTCAAAGGATCCTTAGAGAATGGACGATCCTCATTCTGGTAATGATCTAATCTCGGACTATTTCATTCTTTATTATCCTATATATATGGAAAAGGATCCTGGATCCTTGAGTAGGATCAACATCTTCCGTGCTTTCATGATCTGGGCCAAGATTGTGATTTTCGCAAATGGGTGTGTTGAAAGTAGAGCAATCATTCATTTTGAACCGATCCAAAATGTCATACACATACTTCGTTTGATGAATAAACATCCCATCCTCCTTCTGTTCAACTTGTAATCCCAGAAAGTAAGACAACTCACCCATAGTGCTCATTTCGAACTTGCTCTTCATCACCTGCTCGAACTTTTACATGTTTTCATCTGATGACCCAAAGATGATGTCATCTACGTACACCTGTACCAGCAGAAAATCTTCCTTCTTCCTCTTAATAAACAGTGTACTGTCAATCTGACCGCTTTCAAAACCATTCTTTATCAGATGTGTAGACAGTGTCTCGTGCCACGCCCTGGGAGCTTGATGTAATCCATACAAAGCCTTATCAAGTTTGTAAACCCGATCTGGATAATCTGGATCAACGAACCCATCTGGTTGTGAGACATACACCACTTCTTGGACTTTCCCGTAAAGAAATGCACTCTTCACGTCTAGTTGGTAAACTTTGAAGCCCTTGAATGAAGCGAAAGCCAGAAACAAACGAATTGCCTCCAACCTTGCCACTGGTGCAAACACCTCATTGTAATCAATCCCTTCTTACTGATTGAAACCCTTGACAACCAATCGAGCCTTGTTTCGCGTCACTAACCCTCTTTCATCTTTCTTGCACCTAAACACCCATTTAGTGCCAATTTCTCTTTCACCTTTAGGAAGGTCAACTAACTCCCAAACCTTCAACTTTGCAAACTGGGCCAATTCCTCTTGCATAGCCTCAACCCATGAATTGTATTTAAGAGCCATATGAATGTTCTTCGGCTCCTCTTGGGAAATAAAGCAACTATACAAGCACTCATTCACAATCCCAGTCTTCTCAATCGAAACAAATAAACCAGAATTCGCTGCTATACTTCTTCTCGTCTGAACACCTGCAGTAGGATCCCCAAGTATCATGTCAACTGGATGATCTCTATTTGCTCGTGTAGTAGCAACAGCATCGACTTCTAGATTGTCACCCAGGTTTGATCCAACCTCCCCCTGAATATTCTGATTTGCAAACGGATTAATGAAATCCTCCCCCTAAATGGGTTCAGAGTCACTATCGCTTGAATCAGGATTAACCGCACCTTGGGAAGTTTCCGGAGCATCTGTCATATTAACATTCGATCTAGGCATGAACTCGACTTCATCGTCTTCACCAATCACTGTTTGAATTAACTGAGAATCATCTGCATTTGGAAACTCAGGAATATTAAATGATTTAAAAACACTATCATAATCATATAATATAGTTGGACCACTCGTTGATTGTTGAGGTTTGTATGTAGTAATTTCAACATTGTAAACAACCTCAATTTTACCAGTTTTAAGATTAAAAACCCTTTTATTCGGTGTGCCAGGCACGTAACCTAGAAAGTAGCCATCGTCAGCCACCTCACCGAATTTTTGTTTATCTTTATTTCGCTCAATGGTGCAGGGTAATCCAAATGGTTCAAAGCCTTCCAAGTTTGGTTTCTTGTTAAACATCAATTCATGACAATTTTATTAAAACGTTTAACAGTCAAAACTTTGTTTAGAACGTAGCAAGCTGTATTCACAGCTTCTCCCCAGAAAAGAACTGGTAGCTTTGAATCTGAAAGCATCGTCCTAACGGCTTCAATCAACGTCCTGTTTTTCCTCTCAGCAACTCCATTTTGTTGAGGTATATAAGGAGCAGAATATTGATGTTCAATTCCCTTTCGAAGACAGTAGAGATCCAAAATTCGATTCTTGAACTCCGTGCCATTATCACTCCTTATCCTCTTGATCCTTGCATCATGGACGTTTTCCAATTTCGTAAAAAGATCTATAAGCATTTCTGCCATCTAGTCTTTTGTACGTAAAAAGAAAACCCATGAATATCGTGAGTAATCATCAGTAACAACAAGACATTAGTACTTTCCACCTATGCTCCTCACGTTCACTGGACCGAATAAATCCATGTGAAGTAATTCATAAGGGGCATCTATGGAATTTACTGTTTTAGACTTATGAGGTTTCTTGTGTTGTTTTCCCTTTTTGACATGGAATACATTGATCTTCCACTTGAAAGCTCTACATTGGAACCCCTTTCACTAGCTCATTTTTAACAAGGTAATTCATTTTTCGATAGTGAATATGGGCCATGCGTCTGTGCCACAACATCGATTCAGCTTCATATGCTTTTGATAGTAAACACGCCACCACAGCAGTCGGATCCTTAGCACCCATGTCCATGACATAAGTGTCATTTCTCCTTGGCGCTCTCATCACTATCCAATCGTCCGGAATCACCAAACCTGGTTTCAACACTAATGCTTCATTCTTGGTAAAATGGACCGAGTGACCCTTATCGCAGACTTGTGACACGCTCATCAGATTGTGTTTAAGTTGCTCAACATAGTTCACTTTGTCTAAAGTGATCTTCCCATTGGTCACTTTTCCTCGTCCTGTAATTCTACCACCTTTAGCACCCGCAAAGTTCACTTATCCACCATCATAATCTTCAAACTCAGTTAATAATCTCGCATCCCCCGTCATGTGCCTGGAGCAGCCACTATCAACATACCATAAGTTGATAATCCTCCTTAGCAGCTCCTGCACACACCAACCAAAATATTAGTTAGATTGGGGGACCCAAGCCTTAACGGTCTTGGGTCGTCCAAATTCACCAACTACTTGAACGTCCATCTAATATCCATTACTCCAAACTGGAGTCTTGGATCTCAGACCTGTTGATGGAATTTGATTTTGATTTCCACTAGGTCTATGGTCCTGAGGGTTCCTATATGTGTTTGGACTATTTGACCTTTGAAATTTTTTATTTTGGTACGTTGAATTTTGATTCCAAGAAGCATGATTGTTGTAATTTCTAAAGCCATTATTATAAAAAGTTCGACCACCATTATTTTGGTATCGATTTTGATATTGACCTTGACTCCTGAAATTATTTGAATTATGATTGTTCATTCTTGGTGAACTGCTTCTAGGTCTTTCATATCTGCCTGGTGGAGACTTAGGCTGAAATCTTGGTTGATTTCTTTGAAAACGAGGAACTTGTGGAGTTCCTTTTTCAGCCTTATCTACACTAACAGCAACATTCTCTGGTTGCTTAGGAGCATATTTCTTTGGAGAATTTGCAACTTTCTCCTCATTATCACCTTTCTTCTCAGGTGATTTCCCTCTCTGTTTCTCCCTAATTTGTGCTTCATTCTTTTTGTTAGAACAGCAGCTAGCTACATGTCCATTGGTGTGACATTTGAAGCACGATCTCTTTTTCGAAGACTTCTTATTTGAAGCCTTTGAACTAGATTCGGGTTTTGATGATGATGTCTTAGAAGGATTTGGTTCAGTTTGCTTAGTTTCAGAATTTTCTTTGTTCTTGTTTTTAGCAAACTCTACATTAGATTTGTTTTCAATAACAGCTGTTTCATTTTTCATGTCACTTCCTTGAACAAAATTAACCTTTTTAACAAAAGTTGGATTGTTATTCTTAGGATGTGAAGTTTTCTTTTTCAAAACAGGTTTGCTGTTATTATCCTTATTAGCATCATCACTCTCAGACACATTTCCTTGACTTGATGTGGAACTACTTGGTGATGTTGACACAAAGTCTATAAGCTCATCTTCATCAGGCAAGAAAGAATAGTTATGACTAACAGGAGGTGGAACTTCATTGAAACTATGGAATCCCACACTGGTTTTGTCATTACTTTTCTTCAACCCACCCATCATATGTTTCATAACAAAAGTAGAGTCCCTGAATTGACCTAATTTCTTTTCAAGTTCAACAATTTTAAGTTGTGCATCTGACAACTCTTTGCATTTTTCAAAAATATCTTTTGTTTTCTCAGCCATCATTTCATGAGCTAAGTCTATGACTTGAAGTTTTTCGTTTAGATTGCAGGTTAAAGAGTCAATTTTACTTTCATAACCTTTTATCTTCTTCAAGTATGAAGATTCGTTTCGTTTAGCAAAAAAGTTTGATTCTTTAATGTTAGACATCTCATTTACCAAACTTTGGTTTTGTGTGGACAACCTGTCAACCTCACCCTGTAATTCACAACATTTTAAACACACAGAATTAGACTTTACCTCTCCAGTTTGTTGTCAAGGTTGGCCATTAGAGCTGCAAGTTGAGATTCCATTCTGTTGTATTTAGCATCCTTCTCTTCAGCTTCCCTTTCATGGTCAGACTTTTTCTTTTCCTCTTCAGCATCTTTTGTCTGATCACCCTTCTTTTCTTCAGCTTTACTCTCTATCTTGACTTCAGCATCCACTTTGGCTTCAGCATCTCCCACAGTAGCTTCATCATTATCAACTGGCACTATCTCTGCCATGAATGCCTGAGTGGCATTCTCATTATCTTCTAGATGAATAGTCCAATCATATGAACCTTCTCGTGCTGTAGAGATCAAAGCCTTTGAGCTAGAATTGTTTCATGCATTCCTGTTGTTTGAACTCTGACTCGAAGTCTCTTGCTTTTGTTTTTGACATTCCCTGGCAAAATGCCCATAACTTTGACAGTTAAAGCATCTCACTTTGGTCTTATCGAAACCAACAGTCTTTCCTATAAACTTCCTTCCTGTTCGGTTCATAAATCTCTTCACTCGTCTAGTAATCATGGCCATTTGCCATTGCAAATCCATATCTTCAAGATCATCAGGGTCAATCTGATCGTAATCTTCATCTAAAGTGGCAGGATCAGATATCTTCCCCTGAATGTAGTTTTCATATGAAGCAACAAATGAAGCAAGTAGAGCAAGATGCTCTTCTACAGACTTAACACTCATAGGCATCGACTTAACACCACTATTCTGCTTAGAAGCTGATGTTCTCTTGGCTCCTGTTGATCCTCCTGAAGCAGCTACAAAACACACATCACCATCCTCATTCACCGTGACCTGCTCATTCTCACATGAAAGAAACGCAGTAGCAGAGTCGCTAGAAGCGTTATGAGATGAAGAAGATGTAAGCCCATTGTAAATCGCTGGATCTTGAACCTGATCATATCCAGTGTCTTTCTTCTTCATACTGAGCTCATAAGCTCTCAGCTTTCCAACTACTTCTTCCAGCTCCTTTGTCTCATAATCTGCTTCTCCCTTGATCATGAGAGTGTAGATATTCCATTTAGTAGGTACGACATCGAGCAGCTTGTCATTCTTCTCTATGTCAGAATAGCAATTTATCTCATAATTTTCCATTTCCGACATCAGATGGTAGTAACGAGTGATGATGTCCTCAAGTGACTCATGTTTCATGTACTAGAAAACAGGAAACTGCTTCTTCAGTAGATCAACTTTGTTTTTCTTGACATCTGCATTTCTCGCATATCGTTTTTCTAATGCATCCCACATATCCTTTGAATTAGTGTACTTCTTGAAGGTATGTTTGATGCTATCAGGTAAGGACATCTTTATTGCAGCCAAGGCTCTCTTTTCAATCTCATACATCTTTTTATCAGCATCTTCCATGTTCACATAGGCAGTTCTACATGGTCTGCCCTCAAAGTCGTGTGTTGGGTTTGTGTACCCATCTTCAATACATATCCACATCCGTGTGTCCTGATATTCAATGAAGGATTGAAAACGATCCTTCCATGTCAAATAATTTTCCACCTTCATCATCTTAGGCGGTTTGTTGGTAGTGCCAACCTCATGCTCCATTCTCAAAAGCTCATTCAAACTTGACATGTTCGACATTTTAATGTAACAGACTGATAAAACCGTACAAAATGTCTCTGAAAACAGTGGTTACCAAATTACACCGTTAGAATCGTCACGACAAGACGAATCCAATGATATCTAATGTCGAAAACCGAATTCGGGATTTTCTAGAGTCTGTTTTTTTTTGTCCTAAAAATGCAAGGAATTCAACGGTGCAGACGGTTTTGTCAAACGAGCTACGGATCAATTTCTATTTGCAAAACACTGAATTTTTTCTTACGCTTGCCAGAAAATATTCCACCACTTTAATTATGCTGATTTTAAATTTGCTAATAATTTCGCAGGGTAGCAGATTAATTTCGCTGGTCAGATAATTAATTTTGCTGGTCTATTTCGCTATCAAGTTTAAGTTCGCTGATCGATTTCGCTGGTCAAATTCACTGCTTAATTTCGCTATTACGATGACTGGGAAAGTCGCCGAAACCGTGATAATTTCGCTGTGGACAATTTCAAGGTTACCAAAGTCGCCTTTGGATTTAATTTCGCCGGTAAGTATGCTGGTCAATTAATTTCGCAGGTCTGTCAAATTCGCTGAGCCAGTAAAATCGGTAACTCAATCTGATTGAAATTTGGAAGATTTTATCTCCTCTCCAACACAAATCTGCAAAATCAGACAACCTAATCAGCTCAAAATTTTCGAAAAATATATGTTAAGGTGAGGCTTCTTCCGAAGTTAATGACAAAATGTCAACCCAACGTTTAACGCAAGCATCGTCTAATCATAGCACATGTCATCATTTCGTTGCTATGAAAAGATCCGTAAAAGTTTAACTTAACATGACCCCAAGTCCATGAGGCGGTGCGCTACTCCTATAGTGCTTCACAAGCACAATATATGTTAAGGTGAGGCTCGAACAAATCGAACCAACGTGTCCGCTAGTATCATCTCTATAGCACATGTCATCATTTCGTTGCAATAAAGGGCGTAAAAGTTTAAGTTAACGTAACCACAAATCCATGTGGCGGTGCGCTACTCCTATAGTGCTTCACAAGCACTATATACGTTAAGGTGTGGCTTCTTACGAAGCTAATGACCAGTTCATCACATAAAGAATGTCCAGTAATCCCGAATTAAGTATAACGTATCAGTATGCGTGTATTAATTTATTGTGTAAAACGATGATTAGGTAACAAGCATTAAATTGCATAAAAGTTAAGTTAATATAAAAGAGAGGCTTGATAAGTATTGGAGTGCTTCGGGTTTAGAAGCTTCGGCTATTCCAAAGTGAATCGCAAGTCCTTTCGAATTAGGGAGACATGCTTTGGCCTAATAGGTATAATACTCTCCTCGCCAGACAATTAACGGTATTTTACCCTTCCAGTTAGTACATGTCCCTAATTTGATTGAAAATACGAAACTTTGGCGAGATTAAAAAAATCGTAGAGCTGGACCAGTCACCAAGGTGTGGATATCAATCCTAGCTTGACAATTTCGTCCCAAAGATGTGGTTTATTGGACGAAACAAGATAAAATCTCAACTCGTCAATAAGGAACCACTAGAGTATGAAATGGAAATTCCCATCAAGATACGGATATCACTCCGGACTTGATGGTGAAATTTCGTGCAAATTAACATGTAAGGTGGATTGAAATTCGTCACCAAAGGCGGGAATCACCCCTATTCTAGTGAGTCGTTTCGATTGTGGAATATGAGTATCTTCAAGTATGTATTGTGTGAAATGTTTTAGAAAAGACACAGTATATATTTAGACAAAAGAAAAGGTAGAAGCAAATAGGAAGAATTACATATTAAGCAAGAATCAGGAATGGTCAAGTTTTGGTACTTAGACTATAGACAAGGTCGAACATGGCAATTCTACCTAATTCCCTATAGTTATGGCTCTGATACCAATCTGTCACACCCCAACCGATGGCGGAAACATCGGAGTGAGACTAAAACTAGATTGCAGGAGACTTCATAACGCTATTTGTGTCAAGTATTTAACGATTACATTTTACATTGCTTGAACTATAAATACCACAAGTCTGAAATAAATAATATATACAACAAGTACTCAAGTAAATAAATGATAATGGTTTATTACAAGATTGGAAACAAAATACAACATATTTGAAGGTAAATTACAATGCCACAAGTATTAAAATTTAAATGCGTTTCTAGGCAATCCTACTAGATTCCTTGCATCATCAAAACCTGCAATACATGTTAAAGCATAGTTCAATACAAAAGTATTGGCGAGCATACAAGTTTGAGTATAAGTATAAAAATGTTTTAAACAAATTTTTCATGGCAATGACTAAGTACAAGCATATGAATTTAAACACGTATGATTGCAAGTATAACATGTATGATTGCAAGTATAACACGTATGAGCAAATATAGATATTATTTGTATAAAAGAATTCTAGCATGTTTGTGTATTTGATTCAAAGTACATGTATTGCATCCCAAAGGTAATACAGCGTAAAAAGGGATCGAGTATGCTCACAGTTTTGCGTAGGAAGTACACTTAAACCGCGAGGAAAGTTAGTGGAGGCTCGAGATCACGATTGGTTGCGTTTGCGATTCCTTGTAAAATAACGCACGAGTAAAAAATAGGGAATTTCGAACGAACGAAAACGGTTACCCTATATTTTGAAATATATAACGAATTTGTTAAACTTTGTAGGTTATAATCCCTAATGTTTAAGATTTATAGTCTCTAATCAATTAGGTATTCTAATTTATTAGATTATTCCCCTTTAAAGTTATAAAAATGATTATAATGAATTATTATGTATTTATGTTAGATTAAATATAACGGCTTTAAAAAAATAAATGAATTAAAAAAATAAACTGTTAATATTATTGAGTTAAAATTGAAAAGGGAATGGAAATAAATAATGAAAACTATATATATATATATATATATATATATATATAGGGAGCCGCTAAAATAAAAGCCATCCCCAGTTGTAAGAACCGTAATAACCACTTTCAACCAATCAAAATAAGGGGTAATTTAGTCATTTGATCCAAATGTCTTGTCCATCTCTATCTCTGTGTCTTTCTTTAAAGACTTGCAGATTCTCTCTCATCTGCCATCACTTTACCCCTCACCCCCAAAATTGAACCTCTCTCTTCTCTCATCTCTCATCTCTCTCTTGAAACCCTTCTCCGGCGATGACTCTGGCCACATCGAGTCCGGCCACAACGAGTCCGGTAAACCCTTCTCCGGCGATGACTCCGGCCACAACAAGTTGTGGTGCTTGGTTTATGCCGCACCCCCTCCCCCTGTACCCCCTCCTTCTCCAGCCACAACGAATCCGGTTAAACTCTCTCTTTTTTGCTTCACCACCATCTCACCACTACCACTACCACCACCCGGCTACCCCTAGCTATCAGCCGTGAAAAGGTCCATTTCTCCGCCACCAAATGGGTCAATGGCAAGCCTCAGAAGCCGAGTAAGATCTTATTCTCCTTTAAACTGTTGCCGATTTGTTGTTTTTCTAGATCTAGGGTTTGGTTACAGCATGCGATTGGTGATTTTGTTCGTGTGGTTGTTTGATTGCTTTGTTTTGTTATGATGTGTTTGTGTATATTGATGAATAATGTTAATATCATGGTGGTTCGTTGAGATTCAGAGGGAAATTAGTGTTTTTATTGAGATTGACTCTTTTTATTTCCCTAGGTTTGCATTTGCATATATAATTGCAGAAATGATAATTGGGTTGATGTTATGTGATTTGGAGGCTGTTGACTTTGTTTATTGATCTGATAATATGGTTTTTTGGACTAATTTGATAATGTTTTTGCATCTGTTTGTTTGTTTGCTTTCACTTATCTTGCGGATGGCCAGATTTGTATTATGAAATTTTGCTGTGCATGATATTTTCTTTATGTCAGGCTCTCAATGTGCAAATAGAGGATTGCATTAGTAATGTTGCAACTAATGCCTAGAATAATTTGCAAAGGTCACGCTATTGCATTAGTAATGTTGCAACTAATGCCCGTGGTGGCGCACGGTGCCGGTGGTCGATTAAAGTGGGGTTTTAGATTTGGGCGGCGATGATGAAAAAAAAACGTAAATTTAGATGACGATGGCGAGGCAAGGACGGCGGAGGGTAGGTTTTTTGAACCTGCAACCCCACTTTTGCAGCCTTTTTGATTATCGGATAATCTGAGCCAAACCTCTTTTTTTTTCGAGATACACTTTGTTTGGATGTTGTTGGCCCCCCCCCCCCCCCCAGTCGATGATGATAACCATATATCTGAGACACCTCCCCAGTTTGCGATTTCTGAGTGCGTTCGTTTTTGCGTAAAAAAGTTTTGTAAAAAAAAAAATTTAACCGTAAACTTTTTAACGTAAAAACGTGAAGCGTAAAAAGTTTTACGTAAAACGTTTTACGTAAAACATAAATCGTAAAAAGTTTTACGTAAAACGTAAAACGTAAAATGTTTTAACGTAAAACGTAAAACGTAAAAAGTTTTAACGTAAAAAGTAAAAAGTTTTACGTAAAACGTAAAAACTAAAAAGTTTTAACGTAAAACGTAAAAAGTATAAATTTTTAACGTAAAACGTAAAAACGTAAAAACGTAAAAATAGTAAAACGTAAAACTTAAAACGTAAAACTTAAATCGTAAAAAATTGAGCTAAAAAATTGTATCCCGTAAACCGTAAATATTTTTTTGGAAAAAAAAAACGGGCCGTAAAATACGGAACGTAAAAAACGGCGCGAAAAAAACGGGGCTAAACGGGGCGTAAAAAAAATTGGGCGGAGACGGAGCATAAAGACGGCGCGCAAAAAAACGTGTAAAAAACGACGCTTCAAAAAACGGCGCGTAAAAAACAAGAGGCGTGAATGCGGCGCATAAAAACGCCGCGAAAAAAAAGGGGACGTAAAAAACGTCGCGGTAAAACGGGACGCCAAAAACCGGCGCGCAAAAAAAATTCGCTTTGTTAAAAAAATCTGAATTTAAAAAATGTTTTTAATAAAAAAATTATTCTAGAAAAATAAAAAGTAATATAATAAAACTAAAAAGTAATAAAAAATAGTAAAGACAAAAAAACTAAATAGAGTAATTTTACTATACTACCCTTTTGAATTAAAATATTAAAGATATAATAAGACAAAATTTATTTAATGTTAATTTTTGTTACTTTTAATCTCATCCATCTTGATCTAAAGGCCAGAAAGTGTTTCTCTCAGTTCTTACAACTGGAGGTGGTTTTCATTCTAGCGGTCCCCTATATATATATATATATATATATATATATATATATAGAGGAGATCATGCGAGAACCACCCTTATTGCGAGAACCGCGAGAACCAATGTGAACACAACCTAAAATAGCTAAAAATACCTAAAAAAAAAACCTAACCCCCCCCCCCCCCACACACACACACAAGCTAAATGCTAAAAACTAAAACCCCCAAAAAACCTAAACCCCCCCCCCCCCCCAAAAGCTAAAATGTTAAAAACTAAACCCCCCAAAAAACCTAAAAAAATCTAAAAAAAATCTAAAAAAAATTCTAATTTTTTTTTAAATATTTTTTATGCTTAAATCGCTACTTTTAGTGGCAAAAAAATTTTTTTTAAATTTTTTTTTTTTTTGCTTCGAAAAGTAACGATTTTTATATAAAAAATATTTTAAAAAAAAAATTTGTGTGATTTTTAGCTATTTTTAGGCATTTTTGGTTGTGTTCACATTGGTTCTCGCGGTTCTCGCAATAAGAGGTGGTTCTCGCATGATCTTCTCCATCTATATATATATCTTCTCCATCTATATATCTATATCTATACTACTTTAATAAGCATATATGAAGGACAAGATGGTAATTCAACAAGGTGTTGAAAAAACACTTAATGAACAACAAGCGAAATAAAAGCTTCGGCTACCTAAAGTAACCTAATGATCTTAAACCAATCTTCACTTACCTTACAATGCCAATTCAGTGATAGCTCATTGCTAACCTTTTTTTATAGTAATAGTGATTTAGATTATCCATGAACACCACATTCAACTTTTTTAATTAGTTTTCTTAGTCAATTTCTTGCTGTCCTACCTCTATCAAACAGTTTTCTTAGTTAATTTCAAGTTGTCCTACCTCTAAGGATTAATTGCATAAAATAGTGGCAACTTTGATCCATTTTCTGTTTCTACTATTTTAATTCAATAAAAGTTGCTCAAAGCTCAAGCCTCAAAATACTTGAGCTTGGGCCGGCCCTGACGGGAAGGTAGGTTTGTATTATCACATAGTTCATCATGGCATAATATCATATCATATGCATTATTTCATCAGTTTTCTAAATACAAGTGTTTAGTTAGTATCTTGGTTTAAAAAAGCGGGAAGCGCACAAAAGCGATGAGGTCTAAAAAAGCTTTTTTTAAAGCGAAGCGCAAAAGCGGTGAGCTTTTCGTACGCGAAGCGCAAAGTGATTATAAAATTTATTTTTTATATATCCCATAAGTGTGTAGCCTCCAATACCTATGATTTAGCTATAATTAAGCTTTATATATGTTTTAAAATGAAAAAAACATAAATGTACACATAATTAGTAGCAAAGGACTTATATGTTGGGTGTGTGAATGAAAGTCTCAAAAGGTGGTAAATACTTTGTCCCACATCGGTGTGGGGACAAAGTGAGTGGTTGTTTATAAGGTAAAGTCTTTACTACTCCATTGTAGCTTTATGACATGTTTTACCACAAGTCCTACCCGCGCGCAGGGGGGGTGCAAAAAATGAGTTTCTGAATTGAAATTTAATTGAACTCGTGCATGCCCGCACGTCCTGCGGACACGAATGCAGCTCCGAAAACCCCAGGCCGTGGGCCAGTTTTTCCATTTAACCTTCATTTTTTTTATTAAAGCCAATCCCAGACTAAAAAAAGCTGTACAAAGCATTGAAACAACCGATGTACAAAAAGCCTGCGCCTAGATGCCATTCGCGCTTAAGGCGCGCTTTTTTAAACCAAGGTTAGTATATTGAATTTGTTGCAGTTGCTCTTTGTGTTATTGTATCACGGTTGTGCTTTTGTTGGCTTGGCGCAGTTCGGTTTGTTTGCATCATTCTAAAACTCTTTAAATCCCCATGACCCGTTTTGAAGCACCTTAACCGAAAATTTGGATTTTAGTTATGACCTAACTGAACTGAACCTTCTCATGCACACCCTTAGAATTACTAACAAGTGTTGTGTTTTTCGTTGCATCGCAAATTTGGTTTTGGTTATGGCTCAAAACCGAACCGCCTCGTACATAGCCCTAAAGTCAACAACCTAACTGATATGTTTCCTGCCGCATCGCGCGGGTAAACGACTAGTATATATATATATATATATATGATTTAAAGGTTTATAGTTTACTGTTTATGAAAAGTTTAGATGGGTAATTGGTTTATAAGTTATAACATTACATAAACTGATTAAATGTTAACCGATTTTATGAAAATATCATGAATTTGACTCCTCCGAATACATAATGTTATTGAAAGTTTAGGGACACGATAAAAAAACTATTTTATAAATGAAACAGATTAACCAAATTACCAAAATAATATGAAGTATAAACCGAAAAATAAATAGAAAACAAAAGAAAACATTGTAAGGAATCGAACTCGGGCCGCTAGCCGGTTCGTTTTACCATTCCAACACAATAACCAGTATGAAATCGCAAAATTTTCGAAATCATCCGCTTTGAATTAGTTTTATAATAGTACTGCATCTATTCCAAACTCATAACATATAAATTTAAATGTGGATTCATTACGATCTTTACTCGAATCGGACGCTGAGGGGAGGTGCGGACCAGAACCTAGATCACGCATCAAAACAGAACCGAGTTAACCCGAGTTGAGACTGAACCGACACCACTGCCGACACCATTTCCCGACGATGTGGCTCCGGCTGTCGTCGGTGAGCGGAATCGAACGCAAACCTGAAATAAAAGTCGGGATTTGGAATCAGACCAGAAATAAACGCAAACCAAAACCGAAACAAAACTGACCGTAACTTGAATCGAGCGAAATCAAAACGAAACCTGGTCTCAAAACTAACCCGAATGGAGACTCGAACTGGAATTGGACTGAAACAACATCGACCGGAGCTCGAACCAGCTCTGAATCGTCGGAACTGACGCCGTTCGTCACCACCTCCGTTTGTCTTGCTGCCTGATCCACGTCGCCGCCTGCGACGGCGCTGCCTTTGCCGTCAACCGTCTGTATTCAACGGGAGAGTTGAGGGGGTTGTCTGCTTACGAACTGGAGAAGACGAAGAGAAAGGGGTGCGGCTGGTTTGAGTTTGTCGTCGGAAGTGGCTCCGGTTGCCGGAGCCGGCTGTATTTCAGACGAGAGAGGGTGTGAAGATGATGATGTTTGTATCTGATCCGTGGCTTTTGTGTGTAATGGCTGAAAGTGAAGGGAGGATTTAGGGTTACTAGTTATATATATTCATAGGGTTTATTTAGTTAGTGGGCTATCTCGTGTGTTTAAGTGGCCCGAAAGTTCCTACGAACTTGTTTTTCAAAACCCGATCGTCGTAGAGCATCGTATTATATTATTTTAGGGTCGAAAATACGTCGAGTAGGGTCGTTAGTTGACGTTGGACGCGTAATTGCAAACCTGATAAGTATCGGTTTGTGTATAATTACTTATTTAAATGGTCGATCATACGAATAACGAATATGTAAATATATATATACATTTTCATTATGATTAACGTCTCGAATTATCGTACGAATATGAATTTTTCTAAAAAAATTAAATTACGAGGCGTTACATTCCTAGTTATGCTTGTTACACCTTATGATCACCTTAGGATGTATGGAGATGGCTTGAAAATGAGTGGTGTTACAAGGGGGTGTTGGGCCGTAGCTATGAGAGGAGAAGGAGGAGATGATGTTGTTTGCAAGTGTTAGAATTGTTGTGGTTATGATCTTGTGGTTTAAATAAAAGTATTCCAACAGTCCCATTATGATTTAACGCCTCGAATTATGTCTGTCTGAGTACTGAACTCCCGTCAGTACTTCTGGTTTATCAGATCAATGTACTAGTTTCATTATGTGCACTAATCCAACAGTCCCATGATGCATTTAACATTCATAAATATCATGCAATCATGTAATGTATTTGTATGTCTATGATATTAATCATAAAATCATTCATATCATTGGTTAAAGCATACACATTCATTAAAGAACAATTACTGTTTATATTGTACGGAAATACATGGAAAAGTGCCGGTTGTCACATAAATTCCCCCTCTTCTCCCCCAAAATCCCTCCTTAGGGTTTTTATATTTGTAACTCCTCACTTTTGTAATCTACCCCAAACTTTTGTATAATGTCACTTTGTAAACACCTAACTTTATAAAAACAATGTATCCCTCTAACTTTGTAAAATGTCACTTTGATCCTCTTATGTTTCTAAAGTTTCGAGTCTACCTAAAACTAATTTCTAACGTTTTTATTCTTTTATGTATGTGTCAGTGTAAATTTGAGTCCGTCTATGCTTTATTGGAATTTTTGTTTGGATTGGTTCAGTTATGAAATGTTTCATTTTTATGCACGTTTAGACGTAAATTTTGTTTGGAAACAAATCGGGTCTAATAAATTACATTCTCATTTTACGGTATAACTTTGAGTTACTATATGTTTCGACGTAAATTGAGTTCGGAAACGAGTCAGGTTGGTTGTAGTCTATAATCTATCACGCCGCATACAACACCACCGCACGTGTTTATTTCATGTATATTTTGAGTTAGTCTACGTTTTAATGTAAATTTTGTCTGAAACAACTCGGGTCAAATATAATACATTTTCATTCAACATTATGAATTCGGATTACGCTACATTTCAACATAAATTTCATTCGGAAACGAGTCGTATGATTGTAGTCTATAATTTATCACGTTGCGTATAGCGCCGCCGTAACGCGCGGCGAGTAAAATACCTAGTTTTGATTTAAACTCAAAAGAGATACTAATCTCTGCATATTATATCCCATAAACATAGCAAAGTTAATAACCACTTGTCTATTATTTCAAAATCAAATTATTTTGACTACCTATCAGTTGACTTTCAAATTGGCAGGCCTTGACCAAGTTCATGAATGTAATACAGCTTCAAAAAAATATATATATGTGGTGCTTTATGCAGCATACATAGTACCTTGTTCAATACTTGTCTATTACATGCCTATGCGCACCCGTGAGTGCATGTATAGATATGGAAAAATTTAGTTGTGTTCAAACTCAACCCCGCACCACACTGTCACTGTCAACGCCACCTACTACTCCACCATCATTGCTGCCTCCACCAGCCACAGCCACCCTCGACGTCAACACCATCGTTTCTGCCGTCGTAACCTCTACATGTCACCACCAACCACCATAATTAGGACCCATCTCAACCCAAGTTCAGTTTGGTCAACAGTGTTGGGTTAATCGGGTTCAGTTCATGGGTTACTCGGGTCATGCGGGTCGCGGGTTTCAGTCCATGTTCAACATGTCGCAGATCAGGAAAGGAAATGAATGCATGGGAATAAAAGGGCCATGTGAATCAGATGTTGCATACTGGAACCATGCAGATAACAAATGATAGTTTAATATGTTATGTGCTTATTAATGGTGCGAGAAATAGAATCAACGGGCTGGTCTTTAATGGTGCGGTAATCTCGGATCCGGGCTTATTAAAATCAGAAGTTTGGGGCTGGTTCAAAAAGCAGTTTGCTGAGCCAATCCGCCGGCGACCGGATTTTGCTAATTATGGGCTGCCACGCCTTTCGGACCAATCAGGCTCCTGCTTATGTGCTCAGTTTTCTGAAGCTGAAGTCTTTATGGCCATTAAGGAGTGTGATGGAGGTAAGGCTCCGGGCCCTGACGGGTTCTCCTTTAAGGTTTTTAAGGCTTTTTGGGACAAATTTAAATTTTTGGTTATGGGCTTGATGAATGCTTTCTACCAATCGGAATCCTTTTCCAAGGGCTGTAATTCCTCTTTTGTGGCGTTTATCCCTAAATCTAAAGACCCCCAATCCCTTGCAAATTTTCGTCCTATTTCGCTAGCTGGCTCTATTTATAAAGTTGTGGCAAAAGTTTTGGCAAATAGGCTAAAACTTGTGATGAATGATTTAGTGTCCCCGACCCAATCGGCTTTCGTTGGTGGTCGAAATATTTTAGACAGTGCCCTTATCTTAAGCGAAGTGGTGGCGTGGGCAAAAAAGTCTAAGACAATGCTCCTTATTTTCAAAGTGGACTTTGAGAAAGCGTACGACACTTTAAATTGGAAATTCCTATTCCGTATGATGGACAAAATGAACTTCCCGGTGAAATGGATTGGTTGGATTAAAGGTTGCTTAGGCTCAGGTATGGGTTCCGTCCTCGTTAATGGTTCGCCTACTAAGGAGTTTAAATTTAAACGTGGTCTAAGGCAAGGGGATCCGCTTTCCCCCTTCCTCTTCATTTTGGCGATGGAAATAATAAACATGTTCATGCATAAAGCAACCGATTTGGGGCTGTTTCATGGGTGTCCTCTTCCTAACGGTGGGCCGACCATCTCCCACCTATGTTATGCTGATGACGTCATCTTCATTGGGCAATGGTCGGAGCATAATGTGGTGGCGTTGAACAGTTTGTTGCGGTGGCTAAGTCTAGTGACAGGCTTAAAGATAAACAGAAACAAATGTAATCTGTTCGGGATAGGAGTGCCTGATGCGGAAGTTGCTCTTTTTGCGAAGCTTGCTAACTGTTCGGTGGGTTCTCTTCCGTTTCTTCACCTGGGGGTCCCTATTGGAGTAAACATGAAACGCGCTAAGTATTGGAAGCCGATGTTAGATAATCTCGCATCTAGACTCTCGAATTGGAAGGCCAGATTCCTCTCTTTTGCGGGCAGGTTAACCTTAGCAAAATCGGTGCTTGGTAGCCTCCCCTCTTATTATCTTTCGCTGTTCGCCGCTCCTAAATGTGTGCTTAAACAGATTGAAAAGGTGAGGAGAGACTTTGTGTGGGGTAGATCCAATTCAGGTAATAAGATGAGGTGGCTTCGTTGGGAAACCTTAACGAGATCTAAAAAATTTGGTGGGTTGGGAATCGGGAATATCCGCAATTTCAACAGGGCCATGCTCTCTAAATGGTGGTGGAGACTGAACGCTTTTCCGGATCAGTTTTGGGTTAAAGTGGTGAAAGCGGTTCATTTTACTTCCGGGTCATCTATTAACCCCAAACCGATTCCCTTCAAAAAATCGTTAGCGGGGGTATGGAAAGATATAGGGTCTGTTGATTCTGATTTGGCAAAAAGCGGGATGATTTTAAATGACTTTTTAGTCTCGGATGGGCACAACTGGAAGTGGAGGACTGACCCGGATGGGTCTTTTTCGGTCAAGCAAGTCCGGCTGGACCTTGAAGCGGCTGCTGGTGTCGATTCTATGGATGCGGGCGCGTTTCATTGGAACAAATGGGCTACGCCTAAAGCGAACTACCTCCTTTGGAGAGCGATAAAAGGTAAAGTTGCGTCCAAAGTCGACCTTATTAAAAGAGGTATCCTTCTTGCCGATCCCGTTTGTGCTCGATGCGGAATCCACGAAGAAGATTCGGCCATATTTTTTTAAATTGCTTATGGTCCCGCAGCATTTGGTGGAACGTTTTATCCTGGATGAACATTCCATATCCGGCTGAGATTGCAAGTTTGGGGGACTTTGTCTCTTTTATTAAAAGCCGGCCGGGTGGAAGTGTTTGGAAGAAGATAGTTTACACTATCATTTTGGCGACAGTTTGGAGATTATGGTTAGCGAGAAATGAGAAGTTTTCGAAGACCGGTTTATCCCTATAAGAAAGACCACCGAGCTTATCAAAGAAGATGCTTTCCTTTGGATTTGCAATCGGTCGAACCTCAAGACTCCTCTTTGGAATGATTGGAAAATATTTAATGTTTTGAGTTTGTTGTAATTGTTTCGCTTTCTTGTTCCCGGTTCTGTAGTTCGCTTCTTTCAGCTTCTTGCTGGCTCTTTATATATATATATAAAGTGTTTTTGCTGTTAAAAAAATATATGTTATGTTTTATGGTTTATCTAATGTTTTTAGTAATGGTAGTTAGGTTTGACCGAGTATGTTGGAGGTGACTGTTTAGGAAATGAACGTTGGTAGGAGTCAGTCACATGTTTACCAACTATTTAGGAGAGAATATCTTTTATTCTTTTTTTTTATTCGTAGGGTCATTGTAAGGCTATAAATAGCCATGTTCTGTAATGAATAAAGTGCAGCTTTTCCATTCAATTTTATTTACTTACAGTGAATCACAACTTTCTTTTTTTCACTTACATATAGAGTTGGTGTACGTGAGTGTGTGTAGTTTTTTGGCCTGAACCAAACCAACATACAGAACCCGTTTTGACCCGGCATAATTGTTACTTTTTTTTTTTCTAAAAAAACGCCTCGTTTTAACCCGAACCTATATTGATCCAAACTCATTTTGACCAGTCGCCCGACGCACCAGGTTGGCCAAGCTTAGAAGTAACATATTGATGTCAGTCGATGGGACTCCTTTTAATAATAAACTGGCTGGGGATTTTATGTTGGTTCAGGCCCAAGAACACTCACTAAAAAACTCACGAACAAGAAATATATTAACTGATTGAACTTTTTTATTATTTAATATTTTGAGAGTGCAAAAACAAACTAGTGCTGCGTCCTATTTATACAAGATAAAACCCACATGCATAATAATAAAACTCCTACTTTGTAGCAACAACCTTCAACGTGCAGCTTCATTCAACGTCCATTTTCCAGCTATTTATCCTCCATATTCGGTCAATCTAAGACTAGTTCCTTACCCATGACCCGTTTGCTATTTGGTGACCCAGTTAAACAAAACCGGTAACCGACTTGGCCCATAAACGACCCGTAACATTAAGATTAATTCCAACATTTTATTCAAATTCACATTGCAAAGAATATCAGACAGTTTAATCTGACAGACAGGTTAAGTTGATATTGTTGTTAGTGCCTGTAGTAGCCACTGCATACATCAAATCCTCATCAGAAGCAATGAGTATCAAATCGTTGTCTTCGTCCATATACTTTAGACGAAGCTTTTTACCTTTTAACTCGAAGCTTCGCAATACTTCGTTTTCCAGATTTGCAAGTCCCATTAAAACAGAAAAGTGAATTTTTTTCTTATTGCTATTATGACTTATCTCTGCTGTCACCATCTCGGTAAGCGATTCTATTTTACGTTTTTTGCTTGTTATCTCTATGCTCAAGTTGGTCGGATTCACCATCGACAACTCTGAATCCGATGACATGAAATTGTCAGCCACAGAGTCCGAGGATGTTTGTATAACATCAGGTTCCATGTTTACAGACAGAACCGTACATGACTTGTCACCCAGTTCAAATCCTGAACTCATCAGAATGTTCTGCTTCAATGTTTGGACCAAGTTCGAGACCTGTCTGCTGTCTCTAATATCTGGCGGTAGATAAAACTCTAGCACATAGTCATCATCGGCTTCAACACTACACAAGTATATTGCAAAGCTGCCGGTCAACCGGTTCATGCGTGCATTGTGGACCAAAGGGTACTCTGCTTCACTGAGTTTGGTTACGTCTCCACAAAAACATGAACCGCGGGATAACAACGCCTTGCCAACAAGGCCACAGGACCTGTCCAGATGTCGTTCTCTGCAAGCTTTACGGAACGGCCACAAGCTCATGTCTTGAACATAAAATGGTAGATAGGTTGTCGACAAGCAGACTTTCCCGACACATCTAGTGTCGAAACTACTACAGCTCTTTACTATAGCGTTTTCATGGGAAACGAAACTAGTGTGTTGGGACACAGCCCATGTCTGAGCCAGAGGTAAACTGTGGATTTCAGACGCCTTTTTCAGAATGCCGCGGATTTTATCTAAATTATCATGCCTGCTTTCGTTAGGAACCTGTATATAAAAACATTCTCTCATGTAAAGATTCCAAAACAAAGAAGAAAATTAGATTATAAATTAGCAGGACCCAACTCACATCAAAAGAAGGAAAATCGAATCCTTGTGGACTTATCAGATTCTGTGTCTGCAAGATGACAACAATTTGAAAATGAGTTGTTAGAAACACAATTGAGTTAAAAATGAGAGAAAATCATCAAATTTGGGAGGAAAGATGGAAACCTTAAGTGCGTTGTGAAGTTGTTGAACCTCATAAGCATAACTTGTATACTTCGAAGACATCAAGTGCTCAAGAACACCAACGCATAACCTTGTCGTCGAATCAAAAACCGGCAAAGCCAAGTACCCATGGAGATTGCAACGAATTGCACGCTCTTGTTGTGGAAATTGTTTTCGGGTGTAATTATTCAAATCAGAAGCCCACTCAGGCAACCCTCGTTTGAATACTCGAGCTACAGGACTACAGTCTTCCTCTTCACGATCTGTATCTACAACCAAAGGGTAGTGATCAGAATCCCATCTATACGAACTAAGCTTTGCATCCATTACTCCAAGACCATATGGTTGATTTATGGTTGTAAGTAATTGGTGGTTCCCAGCCTCTTGAGGTGACCAAAACTGAACCAGAACATGTTGCTCCCGGAACGTTACGACCTTTAGTGCAGCTTCTATCTTTTCCTGTAGTTTCTGATGATTTGGGTCAACTTTGTCAGCTCCAAGCTCAAAATCTGTAGTTTAGTTAAACAACATCTCATAACCATGAAGAAGAATCAATAAGAACAACTTTACTCAAGTAACTTGTTTTACAATCAAGAAAAACAATTTAACAGTGGAATAGCTTGACCAATAGTTAAAACCAAACCGCTTTTTCAAAAGATTATTGGATTTTAATAATCTCAGTTTTTATCTGTTGGCAAAGATTAATCGCAACTAAGGAAATGTTAAAAGACAGTCCTAACTATCAAGAAAGACATACCAGTGATTGTGGCATCTTTGTTTCCAAATACCCGAAGCCGGTTCAAGTATCTCGACTCACCCGAAACCGCAAGTCTTGGAGGTTCTAAAGAGATCTCTCCCCTTAACATATCTGTTATGTATTAGAACCTTGTACACAAAATCCTGAACCTGATGAATTCCCTATACCAGCCGTATGAAATTTCAAAATTGGGCAGTTTCAAGCATTATATATCATGCCATTGTATTGTCCCTACCATGCAGATAAGATTTTTTTTTGGAGTTTCTAACTGATGATAAAGTCCACTGACATGACCAACTTTTGAAAAGGACCATGACCCATCCAAATAAAGAATTATTTGTCTTTATTTGGATAAAAACCAGATGGGAATCGATGTCGGTGGATGGAAAAGTGATGTTGGGTTAAAATATGTTTAGTTAGTCTTAATTAGCATCGTGTTTTATTGTGTTTAATATGTTAAGTCATTGTGATTTATATACTTATTATGTGTTGCTTATTTGATGCTTAACAGGATTTAAACAAGGTTAAACGAGAGAACCAAGCATGAAAACGGATTCGATGGGATAATGTCCCGGTGAAAAAAAGGAATGAAAAACGAGCTTAAACGATCGATGTATGAAGAATTGGGAAATATTAAATGAAGATGAAAGACAAAGGGCTAAAATGCAATTAAAGAAAAGATCTTACAAAAATAGTTCTTAGAATTTAAGGGACTAAAAGTGCATAATGTTTGTAACTTGGAATTAATTCCAAGTTCTAAACTCACGTGACTTTTTGGGGGTTGTTGGTTGAATTCAACAAAAAGGTTTTCTTTAAACCTTAATAAAAAGAAAGAGACAAGAACATAGGTAAAGGGGTGCAGACTTTGGATGGATTTTAATGGATCAACATCACCATAATGGGCTGACATACGAGACTCTTGGCCATGACAACAGGATCTATCATCATCAACACTTGCGACAATTGGGCCTAGGGAGAAGCAATAAAAAACGTGAAGTGCATCTAATAAAAGAAAAAGAGGATTCCATATAAAAAGTCAGCAGCCGTCATACTCGGGAGGGGGGATCGATTATTATCAGCCGTCGCACAGGGGCATTATTCATCATCATTCAAGCTTTTCAATGAACTCTAACTTAATCGGGATGACAACCGAAGCGGCAAAGACCAATATGCGCGGCTAAACTTTTTATAACTTCTGCTCGGATGAACTTTTGCTTTGTTTTGCATTGAACGTTGTTTACGGATTTTTGTAACTGGTACAGCTTGACCACTTGTGTTGGATTCTTGGTAAACGTTTTTTGTGTTGAATTACTTGTCGTTTATTAAGCGTATTGGCAACTTACTTGCGTTGTTAGCGGGTTAGTAAATTGGTGGGTAGTTGATACAATTAAACGGGTTATTAGGTTGCATAGTGAATCTTAAAAACTATCCTTGATAACTAATCAGATTCATTAATTCCGAGGCCATGTCTATGTGGTGTTTTGAATCGGTAAACAGGTTTTGATGTTAAACAGGTAATTGGGATTCCGGGTAGAGGTTATTCTTTCTCATATTGATCACAACTTTATTAATTAGCTTTCTAGTTTTTATAATCAAATTCACAAAAACCCCAATCTAGTTAATTTAGTTCTTAGTTAAAAACGCAACACTGACCACAAATTCCCCGTGGATACGATACCCTACTTACGTTATCTACGTAGCTTATTTAGGTTTTTGATTGACTCTTACGACGGTCATCAAAATGGCGCCGTTGCCGGGGAATTCGTGCGCTTAGTGTTAGTTTAGTAGTAGTTGTTTCTTTTATTGTTTTTGAAAAAAATCATAAAAACCCAAAAATATTTCCTTTTGTTTATTATTGTCTTGTTCGGTATTACGCTTTGTTTTCTTGTTTCCTTGTGTGCAGGTGATCTTTTTGCATGCATACTCGGTTTTCAGGAAGATCTTCTCCGCTCTTGTTCGATCCTGAAATTGAAAAGACCGCTCGCCAAAATCTGCTTCTTCGTTCAGCCTTGAAAGGAAAAGCAATTCAGACCACCATGAATCCATCAGAAAACCAATCCACCCCACAACAGCAAACACCACAAACAACGACTACTGAATTGCCACCGATGCCACCACCTCCATTTACATCTGAACCACAACAACAAACCCCACCCAATGCACCATCATCAAGCACAACCACCCAACCAACCTCTGCTCCAAATGAAGAATTTCATTTTATTGGTGAACCACTTTACCCTCTAGAAAGCCGACCACCACCACAGCCCAATCCTTTGCGGACCGTGAATCAACCGAATCTAGTGCCACACCCGAACCGGTCGGGTGCTATGTTTGAGCAAGTGGACAATAGGGCGAGAACAGAGACGTGGGATGATGGTTACGGAGATGAGGAGTGGGGGATAAACGATGGGTATATGGGATATCCAGGTGGGTACCAAAATCAGGCAGTTAATCGCAATCAACCGATGTATCAGCAACAGAGGCAGCCACGGGGAGTAGATGCTTATCAGACCCCGCCACAGGTTCATAGGGCACCGGTTGCACCGCGTCAAAGGCAAAGAGATCCTCGATTTCCGGATCCGACTATTCGAGGGGTCGAGAGTCACTTCAGACCACACATTGCTGAGCATGCATCCCCGATAGTGATGCCAGTAGCACCGGGTAATGTGGAACGTTCGTTTGAAGCAAAACCACACATTCTGAACATGCTACCTACCTTTCACGGGAAAGGTATTGAGGAGCCATATGCACACATAGCAGATTTTGAGGCAATTTGTGGTATGATTGCTGGACACGGGTTCACGTCAGATCAGGTTAAGTTGGTGTTATTTCAGTTTTCACTAAAGGATGCTGCGAGGGATTGGTTTACATCTTTACCATATACTAGTATTTATACATGGCAAGAGCTGCAGCAACAATTTTTGGATGAGTACTATACCCCGCAAAGAACTAAATCGGGGAGAGCAGCTATTAGAGAATTCCAATAGTTACCGGGTGAGCTTCTATACGAGTCTTGGAAACGGTTCAATCAATTGATCCGTAATTGTCCTCACCACGGTATTCAAAGATGGGAGTTAATTACCGCCTTCCACGATGGGATTTCAAATGAGGATAGACGAGATATTAAGGCTATCACCGGGGGTACCTTTTTGAGAAATCATGTGGATGTAGATTGGGAGTATTTGGATACTATTGCAGGGGATTCAAAGAGGCAAGCACAGTCGGATAGGAATAAAAAGTATCCGATTGTGGCACCATCAAGTGCGGGAGCGTCTAATGCAAGGGTTGCTCAGCTAGAGAGAGAAAAGGAGGCGTTGGAACGCCAGTTAGCGAAGTTTAAAGGTCTTGGCGCACGGGATGCATTGCATGCGGCGCAAACCCTTCCGGTTTGTGATTCATGTGGAGAGTTGGGTCATACTTTGGATGCATGCCCGGTTCAGTTTGTAGCGGCTGAGGAGGACGTGAACATGGTCTATGGTGATCAACAGAGATATGATATGAATTCAAACACATATCACACAGGTTTGCGTAATCACCCTAATTTTAGGTACAATAATACTACTAATCAGTTAAATCCAAATTTTCAGGTACCAAGTCAGGGAGGTCAGCAATACCAGAATAGACAGCCGGGATACAATAATCAAAATTACAACCAAGGAGGCTATAACCCGGGAAATCAAAGGACCTACCAACAAAACCAAGATCAAAGCAAATCCAACAATCAAAGCGAAGTTTCCAATAGCGAGGTGATGGAGTTACTTAAGCAAATCAAGAAGGATCAAGAATTGCAAGCTAAAGCATATCAATCCTTAGAAAAGCAAGTTGCTCAGTTGGCAGTTGATGTGAAGGAGGTGAGAAAAGATCCAGGGAAGTTACCGAGTGACACCACGAAGAATCCGCAACATCACGCAAGAGTTAATTCGGTAAGTACCATTCCTAATTCTGACATTGTTAATACAGATCTTACTGCTTCTTCCAAAGTTGTTGCAGGTATAAGTGACGGAAGTGAGGAAAATGAGCTAGGAGCACCGCTTGTGCCGATTAAAGTGGGAAAGCTGAAAATCCACAAGGCGTTGTTGGATTATGGGGCAAGCACGAATATTCTGCCCGGCAGTTTGTTTGATCAGTACGAGTTCGGACCGTTGCATGATTTTGATAGAAAGGTGATATTGGCGGATGATACTTGGAAACAACCGCGTGGGGTTGTTAAGGATGTGAAGATCCAGCTGGGTGAGTTCTATTATTCGGTGGACTTTTTAGTGTTGGATTATGCACCCACGAGAATGAATGAGCAACAAAAGGTAATATTGGGACGTCCGTTCTTCAACACTGCCAATGCTCAAATCAACTGCAGAGAAGAATTGATTACTATGAGTTCTGAAAACCGTAAGTTGATTTTTAATGTTTATTCAAAATCCATTACTTTTGAAATTATTAATTTATATGAAGCACTTGCTACTGATGAGAAAGGTGTTGAGTTTGATAGGTCCAAACAAGAGATAAACGAAGAATCGGTGAAAAAAGTGATGGTGAAGAAAAGAGGAAAAGCAGGTAAACCGCCTGATGGTGGAAATGCTCGGGGCAATGAGGCCGAGTTCGATCATAACTGTTATGAAGCGGCAAACTTTTCCGACTATGCGAAGCGAATTGATTTAGAGAAGTCTGGAGGTGAGCCGATCTTTGAACCACCTTGAAGATTGCAGGTATGATCTGGCTGAAGATCTAAAACTTAGCGCTCTTAGGAGGCAGCCTAAGGTTTGTCGTTTATTTTATTTTTCGTATTAGTTTAGTTTAGTTTGTGTCAAAACCGTGCAATCGTTCGAGTGTGGGGAAGTCCACGAGGTTTGGTTAAGCTTTAGTGCAGTTGAGGGCAACGCACATTTGTTTGGGGGATAGGGAAAATTGATTATAACTTTACATAAAAATCGGCCCGAAAAAAAAAAATTTGGAGCGTTTTTGCACAATTTTTCGGTTGTTTTCGGGATATTTTCGGAGTTTTTCACGAAAACGAGATGATTCGGAGAAGGCAAATCATGAAAAGAGGAGCCCCGGATATGTTTCTATTGACAATTTATAATATAAACTCGTTTAGGGGATGAAGAAGGTGAAAACATGAAAAAAAAATTCCAAGGCATTAGAGTCAAAAATTAAGGAAAATCTGCTGGAAAACTGGTGCATGGGCGTGTCGCGGAGGGAATCAACCATCTCTTCCGCGTGTCGCTGAGATGGCAGTCAAAAAGTCAAAAAGTTTTTTAAAAAAACAGTGCCAACCCTATAAACAAAAAACCTCTATCGCTCAAAAAAAAAAAAAAAAAAAAAAAAAACCATCTCTCCTACGTGTTCTTTCTTCTCCGGTTACTAAGCAACTGGAATCCATCATCCTTCAACTCTTTACATCACCCTACTCATCCCTGTCCCCTTCATCACCTATCGATGACCACCGAGTGACCACCACCGTCCTCCACAACCTCCGACGGATCACCCATCATCGCCGATTAACCATCTCCCACCTCCTTCTTCATCCACGAACGACCACCATACCCACTGTCATCCACCAACCATCACTGTCACCGCCGGCGCCCACCTTTCTGTTACACCACTGCCGATCACCGAGTCCAGCCACCACCATCAGCCGTCGACCATCCATCGTTCATTAATCACCTCCGGCCGATCGCTAGTTACCTCCAGTGGATAAGAAAAGCTTCATAATTTCTTTATCTTTTTCAGTTTCAAGTGAATTCAGGTATGTCAGTGAATTTTTAATTGTTTGATGCAGAATATTATCAATGTTCGATGTTTGATTGCAATTCTAAAGATTGTTATCTGGGTGTTGAGATTGGTTATTAAGGAAAAATTATTATAGTTGAGTATTGACAGGGGCGCAGGATATGAGGGGCCGGGAGGGGGCGCCCGACCCCCCGAACTTTTTGCGAAGTAGTGTTACGTATCTATTTTTCGTATAGAAATTTTTAGGTTTATATGTCTTCACCCCCCCCCCGGTTTAAAAAAAAAATTAGGTATATATTTTTTTGGACCCCCCGGTTTAATTTTTTTTTGGTATATACGTTTTCGACCCCTCCGGTTTTATAAAAAAATATTTATATAGCCTAAATAAAATTATTTAAATAGCCCATTATAACTTGGATTGTATGTTTATTACTTACTACTTAGCCCATTAATGATAAGCCCAAAAAAACCCAATATAACTTGAATAACCCATTAGTATGTTTATTGCTGCTAAGTGCTAACCGGTCAAAAAAAAAAAAAAAAAAACAAACTGCTTGCTTGTTGCTGCTAACTGGAGACCGAGAACAGAAGAAAAAAATGCAGGTGCAGGTGCGGCCGGCTGTGTTCTTCGTTCGGGATTTAGGGCTGTCTTCTTCGTTCGGGATTTAGGTGCAGGTGTGGCTGTCTTCAACTCTTCAAGGTATGTGTTTTTTTTATCTTTAGGTTTAAATTAGGGCTTAATTTATGTGATTTAGGTTTAAATTAGGGATGAAATTGGACCGATTTTTTGCCATAAACTTGTTGAAATTAGGGATTTAGGGGTGAAATTAGGCTGTAACCATGCTAGATATTAGAAAAAGAAAATGCCTTGTTGAATGTTGATGGTTAATTAGGCTGTAACAGGATGTAACTTGTTGAAATTAGGGATTTAACTTGGTTGGAAGAGTGTGTCGGCTAATCTTGACGCTTCCAGTTTCGACTGCAACAACGGAGAGAGGATTTTCAGCGATGAAAATATTTAAGAATCGACTTCGCAATAAGATGTCAGATCAGTATCTAGCAAACAGTATGGTGATTTATATAGAAAAGGAGATTGCTGAGAGCTTTGATTCGGAGTCCATAATTGACGAATTCAAAAATCTTAAAGGAAGACGAGCATAACTATAATTCTTCATCCAGGAGAACCGGCCACCGGGTACCCACCTTCCTCTTCTTTTTAATGTTTTCGTGTCTTTGTTCAATTGTTTGTTAAACAATGTTTACGTTTTAATGTTTGAGAACGTATTTTATTTGATATTAATATTTGACCCGATCCGACCCGAATCGAATCACCGACATCCGACCCAAACATAGAATTTTTTTTAGGTCCGGTACCTTCCGCCCCCCCGAACATTTTTTTCAAGCTTCGCCACTGAGTATTGAGATGGTTCAGGAATCTCAACTTAGGCTGAGTTCAGTAGGGACTTGTATGAGAATTTTGGGGTTGATTTGATTTGATTTTGTGAAAAAAAAGGGTAGTGCAGATGTGGTAGAAAGTTTGATTCTGAGTCGAGTGACGCTTCAAACGAGTATTTAGGATGCCTTTAGAGTTTAGTCGAGAGATGTCAGTGGGTAGTATATGTTATGGTGAAAGGGATGATTTTGAGTTTGAAGACGTTTAAGAAACAGGGATTTAGATTGCGTTTGGGTTTAAAATTGTGATAAACCAAGACATTGAAAGTGCTTTGCGGGTAGTGTCGGTTGAGCGGATTTAGGAGGTAGAGTGTCACGACCCCCGACCCACCCTGGACGGAATCGGGTGCCGTGAACAGTCCAGCGGTACCGATGATTATTTTGAAAACGTTGCAGCGGAAATTTTTTTATCAGGACCGTGAGTTAGGAAAAATATCAGAGTTTAGAAAACACCGGATTTTATTTAATAAATGGGATAAACCAATGTTTTATAATGGTAGCTTTAATAAAGATAAACTTTATTACATAAAACAATATTTCTTATTTTGATTTAATTAATAAATAAGCCACTTCTTGATGCCTTTCAGTGCCGTATCCATCTCTTAATCCAATCTACTGTAATTACCTGAAACGCGTTTTAAAAAGGTTTTGTCAGCGGGAAATGCTGAGTGAATCATTCTATTTACTAAAATGACACATTCGTTATAATTTACAGTATTAAGAGCGATTACAATGTTTCTGATATCAAACCAACTACCCACGGTATTTGTCACTCGACCGAATCTGTGACTATGGTCATATCCCCCAATTGGCTGCCCCAATGGTGACGATTATCAAGTAATGTATACAAAACCCCACATACCGGCTGTAACTTGGTGATTACAAAGACTTAATCCCCGTAATTATAACTTTGAAAATAAACATGATTTGAAAAGTAATTTGATAAAAGAAGAATGACTCACATATAAGCATGCAGATTCATACTGGCAGAATTTAATCTACAGATAAGCCTTGATATATTGCAGATTTATACATGCAGAGTTTAGCCTACTGATTATCCTTTTAACCTAAATTTAATAACAGGCACACAATTCAGGGTTAGTAATCAATCCAGCATTTACGATAACTCACGAGATCAAATTCTCACAACGAACGACAAAGTGCGATACTTCATCCATCGAATTAACGACGAACGACAAAGTATGATACTTAAACATCCATCGATTTAACGACGAACGACAAAGTATAGCCCTAATGTGGGCGCCACTTAAACATCCATTGGATATATTGATCGATCGGACAATGAATCGTAATAGCGATCGTGCTAATACCCTGATTGCGGCGTCGATTTAGTGAATCGTGTGTGTTAATTGCAGTAAACAGAGCATAACTCGGTGTATTTTGTGAGAATTTACGTCGTTTCAGTGGCCAGAATCAAGTCCCAGACTCATCTATTTATAGCTGGAAAATCGCCCCCTCGCGTGTCGCGACAGGGAGACCTGTCTCCTTCGCGTGGCGCGATGGAACACATTTCTCCATAGGGTTGCCACGTTCATGGGTAGGCTAGCTGAGTCGACGGATCGAATAAATTCGATTTAGACAGCGAATTATAAGGATAATTGTCAATAGGGAATACCCCCCCCCCCTGAGTTTTAGGGGCCCTGATCCTGATTCTGATTGTTCTGAAAATTTTAGGGTTAGTGTAGAATTACTTGGGTTTCTCAATTAGGGTTTCCTTTTGGTTAAATTAAAATAAGAAATAGTATTTTTAATAAAAGTTGTTATATCAGGGTCCAGGTTTATACTTACGGAACATGTTTAGGATGTTTTTGTGTGAGTCGTTACATAGAGAGTTAAGTGAGTTGCTTGATATTTATTCAGATTTTACCGTTTAGTGTAGTAAGTTAAACGTAAGTTGCAAAGGGTTGTGTATGATAAAGAAGCGAGTTAAGATAGGAAGTGAGTTGTGGTTAGCGAAGATTTGCGATAATGTTAGGATTGTCGGAAAGAGCTTATGAGCGGATAAATGGTACATGTGGATTTGTTGAGAAGTTAAAGGGTATCAAAAGAAGTTGATAGAATTCGCATTTTAGCCGGTGATTGTTTAAGATGTGCGAATGGATAGGACGATGATTAGTGTCGAGGTAAGTAGGTTAAGCGAAAAGTGAGGCGGATTGTGAGATTTGTTGTGCTCGTGTTTCTTTGTTACTAACCCGTTTAACCTGTTTGGGAGCTTGTGAGTCTTAAGTTTGCAGGTTTCGATCGTTTTTGTCCATACTCAATCTCCATTTGGACAAAGTGATTCGAGTTAAGTCAAGACAAGCATCTCATGTTGAAGCAGCCGCGAATGAAATGCTATACGGTTGCTGTGGAACACGACTTATGAGGATTCTACCGCGTCAAATCAGGGGAGTCTGTTCCATTTATTTCTGTATTTTGTTTTGTGTTTTTAGTATATAAATAGTTTCTAGCTCCATTGAGGACAATGTAGGAATTAAGTGTGGGGAGGGGAAACTAGCGTTTAGTGTGTCTTAGTTCGTGTCACTCGTGTCATAAAAATTAAAAAAAAATAATTGAAAAAAAAAATCAAAAAAAAATCAAAAAAATAGAAAATGTCCTGCAAAGGTTTTCGCACAAAAATGGAAAATGATAGGTGTAATTAAATCAGTGGCTTTTCGATTACTATATATATGAGATAATACACAATCGGTCACGCGTCTGACTTAGGATATGTGGGTAGGCCCAGCTGGTTGAAAGGTTCCTTAGGCTTGATATAAAACAACTTAAAATAGGAGTCTTGTGGGTTCCCGCCTTAGGAGCTATGGTAAAACTGAAACTGTGGAAAGTATAAGGGGTACGCCATAAGTAAAAAACTTATAAGTTTTTCCGATTAAACTGGCACACCTGTTTCTTTTTGTGAAAACAAATCCGAAACACGGTGGCGCCCGAAAGAAAAAAAAATTCCATCAATTCATCTGAGCACATGTAAAAAGAAAAAAAAAACAAAGCCTATGGCATTGCCGCGGGGATAGCGACTCATGCGGTACATACCCTCTAGGTGGAGTTATATATAAAAAAAAAAACGTGAAGTTTATGGCATTAACCATGGGGATGGTGACTCGTATGGCGTATGTCCGCTGAACTGATCGTATACAAAAGCATGTAAGCTCACAATATCATCCATTCATCCATCATAAAGTTTAATCGGAATAATATAAGAGTTTTTTATATAAGGCGGTAGATTATAAATCTTTTAATCTCATAAGCTTGAAACGGGAATAGGTGGAGTCGTAGTCTTTTGAGTGTGGGATTCATAGATGACTATAAATTACTTGAACTTAATAGATCGAAAATAAGGGCTTCGAAACCGGCGGTTGGGTTTAAGTGGACAGTATATTCACAATCTTGGTTAACGTGTGATTAGATTTGTTCTAATAAAATAATGAATATATTGAAAGCCATTTGTTTTAATTGTGATTCCATTGCGAATAATTTTTTCGGGGACGAAAAAAAAGAAAGCTTTGTGTGACAAATGGTCAAATAAAGAATTATCCGTGATTTAAAGCCTATGATGGTCGGTTGATAAATTGAGCGGGTTTGACAGGTTCGAGTTTGGGTCAATATGGCTTCTAAGCTGAATTCGGGTCAAAACGGATCGTTTTAAGGAATTATGAATTTGGTTTAGGTCAAAACACACGATTTGTTTTTTTTTTTTATGGTAGATAGTGGCGACGGTGGAAATGGTTGCAGCGACGGCGATGCTGGTAGGGACGACTTCAAGGTGATATTTGTGGTGGAGGTGGCAGCGTTGGTGGCAGACACAAAGATGACGGCGGTGTGTATCGGTGATGGCGGTGGTGGTGGTGGTGGCGGCGGAGTGCAGCGACAGTGGTACTGATGGTGGAATGGTGGTGAAAATGGTTTTGATGCCAACAAGTAGGTAGTGTAAACAAACAATGGTTATAAATAGTTTAACTCATTTGGTTTTTTTTTAAGTTAATAAGTTTTATATTAGTTGCATCTTTTGATTCGTTGGCTTATTCAAATAGATCAAACTCTCTTTGACAATTTTGAGGTGACCAAATAAATCATATATACAATTTATATTTTCACAAATCAATCTGTTTTTCATAACAGAATCGTTTTAACGTTTTTAGAGGCCCCAAACAGACTACAAAGTCAAGGCTCTATTGAGATTGATATTTGAGACATTGATTAACCATAACGATGATTTTTCCTAATGTTGGCTCTAATTTCGCACAATCCACGATCAATTTCACATTGGTTACTCAAAAGATGGCGCAAGTAATGGTGGTTGGTGTGGTGCGGCACTGTTTTTGGATTCTAGAATGAGGCGTGCGCGGAGAGTGTGGACTCCTGGCTAAAATCCTAAATCAAGGGCCTAGAAACGGTGTTTGAACGTGCTAAAAACAAGTCTAATATGTGAAAAGAATGAAAAATAGAGGCCCTTGTTTTTTGTGGCCCTAATATTTAGCCTAAAAGTTGATAAGCCTAACGGGTCGGCCCTGTTCATAGAAACGGATTATTATGGCCACTTGTTTCTTAAGTCTAGGTTACTATTGCATTATTATATTTTAATTATACACTATTTTTTTTAACTTCTTATGTTTTGTTTTTGATTTTCTATATTATTGAGTAACTTTTAAGTAAAATTATTATTTATATAACCATACACTTATTAGAATCCGTTCGACTGTAAACTAGTAATAATCACCGATATCAACTAAAGGCCTGAATCCGGGTGGGCCGAGATTGAAGTCAAAAATCTAACTTTGATTGGAGTTTCACGATTTCGTCTTCCTCAGCATTATATATTTATGTTCACTTATTTTTTATGTCTCTGTATAAAGATCCTCTCATCATTAACCAGCTAAAAAATGATTTATGGGTTTATCTACCCCTTTGCAAACTATATTGAATCATACCATATGACATTTAGCAACATGACACCCTTATAGTCGTCTCATGTTTAAATGTGTGTAGTTTGCTCTCGCTCTTATGTTGATGCAGGCCCAAGTGTAGAAGATCGAGGCATGACATTTCTGGAGGCCCATGATCGAGCTTCCAATGGTGATTTACGAAAACGAGCATAACTTTGTCTACGGGTCTCCGTTTTAGGCGTTCGACTAGTCAAATTGAAGCTTGAAATGAGGAACACGTTGTGGCAAGGACCCGGAAAGGGCCTTGTCCAAGTTTCGGCCCAAAAAACGCATTCTAATAGGAGTTATGAACACTTTTATGTTTTTCTCGGTGTTTTATGTATTTTGTTTTTTGGCTTGTGTTTGGCCTATAGCCTTTTTATGGCCTATTTCGAATTTCAGTCTTTATTTATATCTTTCTCTTGTAATTATAATGGTTAGACTTCAATTTTGAGAATAACCATTTCACTTCAAATTCTTTGCCCTTTGGGTTGAATTTAGGAGGTTTGGGGAAGATCGTCACGGGTATTCGTAGAATCAACGTGATTTGTTCTTCGTTATCATATCACTCGATACATCATATGTCTTCTACTTTTACCTGAAAAACGGTTCATGTGAAATGACTCACCCAAAATGTTGGAACGTTTGACTTGGTTATACGTTCTTAATTCTGCCAAAGTCTAATATTGATTTACTTTATGAAATTATAATAGATTGTACCTCGCTTGAACCTATTATTTCTTTGTCAAGTATCTAACTCTAACCTGCGTATATATGTATATAGGGTAATATGAGTTAAAAAAAAAAAAACTAAAGGAACTAATAAGAGCCCTTGATCTATAACCCTCGATGGTTGTGATTAACTTTCACATGATATGCTTTTTGTCTTACATAATAAGAGCCCTTGATCTATAACCCTCGATGGTTGTGATTAACTTTCACATGATATGCTTTTTGTCTTACATGGTTGGAATAAAGAAACAATTATTTGTACAAAAAGGGCAATATGGTAAATCCACATAGCGTAATCACTTTTGATTTTCTACTTTGTCAGCCCATCCCACCTCCAATGACTTGTGTACCTTCTTTTTCTGTTCATTTTCTTTTGCACCCTAAAATTATTGTTGTGATTCAAAAAAAAAGGGAAGGGGAAATAGCCAAAATGGCGAAGGATTGGTCAACTTTACTAAAATGGCCAAGTCAAACGTCTTGTGGAGATGCCACAAAGCCACTCTAGCGCCTTGGTGGCTGACCAATGACACGCTGCCACGTGTTCGACACTCAGCTCAGACGTCTTAACGTCTTAGCTGAGACGTTAAAGTGAAGATAAGAGATGGATAAAAGCAAATGAAAAAGGTCCTTCAACTTCTACAAGCTCCTAGCTCCTTTGTATGTCTTCTAACACATTTGTATAAGCTTGGAATGGTTGTAGGATGGATGAATGATGGTGATGTTGGTGTGGTTGGGGTCGACCGAGAGCACAAGTGTAACACCTCGAAAATTCATGTCCTATAATGTGTTGACACGTGTCATAGGTTTGAACGTGTGAAAGAATGATATAGAAGGATTAAAGTTGACAATCATGGAAAGTATGTGAATATACGGGTTCTAAATGTCAACAGTGAATAAATATACTTTACATTAACCCTACATGATGCTCATACCTTCAAACGAATAAATCATGGATCATACGAAGCTAATTGTGAATGAAAGTGAGAGATTACAAACTACAGGGGTTAAATGTGTCAACATGTTTAAGTTATACCTTTGAGTGACCTTTTAGTAAACCCGAAGCTTTGTAACGGTTAATTATGCTCACTAGAATGCACGATATAAATTTCATAAAGTTTCGTTATCGTATGAGAAAGTTATGATCAAATTCGTATGCGAAGGGTTAAAAGCATCTACGATGAAGTTTATGACTTTTCAGGTGACAATAAAGTTAACTGAGGACTTAACAAAGTGGGTATATGTCTTGAAGCCCTTATAAGTCAAATTGGAGGGTTCAAAGTGCAAGAAATAAAGTCGAAGCAAAGTTTCAAGAGCCAAGGATCAAAGCATAAAAAATAAAAAAATCAGATTTGATCAGATGGGGCGTCGCGCCACGCGAGGACCCTGGGGGGGATCTACGCGTGCCGCGAGGGGCCTTCTGCTCCGAAATTTTTGGGTTCTTGTCTGCCAACTCCATTCTAACCGACTTTAATCCGATTTTCCACATCTTGGACGACCCCTAAACAACCCCTAGGCCCTTAGGGACATCTGGAAATGATCCATGGCCATTGTTAGGCTTGTGTGTCAACAATCCATGAGGTTTTGAACACTATAAAAGGCCACAAGGTTGCAACCATTTCTTCACACCTCATTTCTTCATTTCTTCATTTCTGGAGCTTCCTGGAGCTTAACAGCAGACCCAAGTTCTTCCTAATCGTGCATAGGTATTTAAATATTAATTAAGAATCTTAAAGGTATAACCTAGCCAGTATGTCATTTTAAGACCTGGCCAAGATGGTAAGACCTGTTTAAAAGATTCGGATCCCTGTTAACATCTGAAAACATGTTAACGCTCCTGGCAGACGTGATTAGTTAAAATCACCCATGTCATTTTAATAGGATCCTTCAAAAGATTCCTAACCCAACTTAATGATCTCTGAATCATGGGTTTAAATCATCAATTAAGATGATCATATTTTGACCATACATTGGTAATATAATGCCTACGGGCCCTTCTCATTTTTATATGAGACAAAAGACAGTAATAGTCTATGACCCTGTCTGAAAAAGGAAAAAAAAAACTATGTTCAAACCTAAATGCCTTGATTCTCTGAAATCGTGGCTTATGATTTAAAAATGTCCTTGTGACTAGGCCTTTTGTGCTACTAATAAAACTGTTATTGTTTATAATTAGGATAAGTTATAATAGAAATCCTAAATAAATGTGAGTGACAAATTAACCAAATATGGTCTATGTTTACCATGGTTAATGAATTACCCTAAGGGGCAATTCCATAATAAACTCTCAAATAAACTATTGTCATTGTCTTATGTAACAGTTCAATTAAAATGGCTGACTCGGATGAAATTAATAGTCACCCAGTGGAGAATAATGATAACGCCCGAATTAATATAACGGGTGCTGAACTGAAAGCGTTAGTAGACGACGCTGTTACAAAGGCCTTAGAGCGGCAGTATGAAGATTATAGTGGGACTCGAAGTAGGACCCTATCTGCGCCTCGTTCAACTTCAGCAGCTCAAGCCGGCTTGCTATTTTTAAGACGTTTCCTGTTTAAATTCAAGACGTTTTGTACGAATTTAAGACATTTTGTACAAATTTAAGACGTTTTCTACCAATTTAAGACGTTTTCGATTATTTAAATACTGTACATTGTGAAAAACCGTATTTAAAGTAATTATCTCACAACATGGAAAGAGGTTGGGTCACTATTAAAGTATAAATTTAAGAATTTGTTTTTTAGTAAATATCTCACAACATGAGGGTTAAGTTTGTTGTTTATACTGGGGGGAAGTGGGATGTCATTAACGGAAACATTGAGTATGTTACTGATGGGGATTCAAGGAGACGTGGTTTAGAAATTCAAACTAGGGCTGTAAACGAGCCGAGTCGAGCCGAGCTAGACCCAGCTCGAGCTCGGCTCGAGCTCGAATTTCAAACCGAGCTGAGATTTGAGGCTCGAGCTCTACTCGATTAGAATTCGAGCTAGCTCGGCTCGGCTCGATCTAGCTCGAACTAACAAAAAACCGCAAAATTTACTACTAAAAAAGCCTTAAAAATGAATTTCTTCATAGACTAAAGGCCATAATTGCCATTTAATTTAACCATATGGCTAAATATGCAAGTATAAATAGTTAATTCACTTTGTACATTTTCTTTACCTTCTTTTATAGGGGAAATACTCCCCTAGTTTTTGTTTTTAAGCGATGTGGGACAAAAAAATGAAGGATGTAAAGCTTATCGAACCAACTCACGAGCTCACGAGCCGAGCCAGACCAAGCTCGAGCTCGGCTCGTTTACAAACCGAGCCGAGCTGGCTCGTTAACAACCGAGCCAATTTCGAGCCGAGCTTTCTTCGAGCTTTTTTCGAGCGAGTTTCGAGCGAGCTGTGAGCCACGAGTTTTTTGAACACCCCTAATTCAAACAGATCATTCATATGATAGTTTTTTAAATTATGTTTCTAAGATGTGTGATACTCCAAACATTACACGCTTGTCATACCGGATGTCTACGTTTACTGATCCGATCGATATAATTAATGATCGAGATCTTAGATTTTTTTTTTTTTTGATTTGGCGATGCAGAATCCTTTTGAATTATATAAATTATATGTTATTGAAGAGTCTGGTGTTGGTTCCTCTGGGTTTTCTTCTTTAAACAATTTCAAAACTCCAGATCTAAATATTTCAGTTAAAGAAAGTGTTGATGTTTTAAACGATGAGTGTCCTATTTCAGAAAATAATTTTGAAAAATCAACCACGTCTATCAACGAATCAACTTTTTCATCTATAGTGTTAGAGCCTGGTCATATATTCAATAACAAAGAAGAGATGAAGCTTGAGTTGGGAAAGAAATATTTGTTAGAGCATTTCGAGTTTAAAGTTGATAGATCATCTAAGACACGGTATGAAGTGTCATGCATGGGTGATGGTTGTCAATGGCGATTTAAGGCATACGCTATTCCTGGTGGTAGTTTATTTTTTGTTAAACATATGAACGATAGGCACACCTGTTCGAAGACGAAAACACACCCACATTTCCGTCAGGCTAACCCAAAAGTTTTGGGTCACTTTTTAAAGGAACAACTAAAAGACAGTGGTAGGATATATCGAGCGAAAGAGGTTGTCAAAGATTTTAGACAAAGGTTCGAGGTTGAGATAACAAACCTTCAAACTTGGCGTGGTAAAAGCCATGCACTTGAACTTCTACAAAGGATAACCCGAGACTCTTTTGCCGAACTACCAATATATTGTTACAATTTGAAGCTTACTCACATCTTGGTTGATGAGCAGAGTCGTTTTGAAATGGTTTTTGTTGCGTTAGGTGCTGCGGTAATTTACACCTTTTCGTTTGTACTTGTTCTTATTTTTTTAAAGTAACATGGGTTTGATCTTATTTTGTTATCAATAATTTTCAGATTCGTAGCTTTATGTTTAATCTAAAACCGGTCGTTTTCATTGACGTGGCACACCTAAAGGGTGAATTTAAAGGGACGTTGTTTTTAGCAGTGGGCATGGATGGAAATAATCAGATTTTACCAATTGCTTATGGCATAGGAAAATCAGAGGATGGTGAATCTTGGACATGGTTTCTCTCAAAGCTTAGAGAGTGTGTTGGTGAAATAGTAGATATGGCGATCATTTCGGATAGGGCGAATTCTATACATGTAGGTGTTAGAAACGTGTTTCCACGTGTTTACCACGGGTTGTGTTGTTGTCATTTAATGATGAATTTACGTTTGCCGTCGTCTAAAAAAAAGAATACGAGGCACTATGGTGGAAGACATGTAAATCTTACCGGATGTCTGACTTTAACGAGTCATTCAATGCTATGTGTCTTGCCGTTCCTAGAATACGCCAGGTTTTAACAAATATTGGGTTTGGTAGATGGGCAAGAGCCCATTGTCCCGGCAATCGATACCACTATATGACATCTAATTGTGCGGAGTCTATTAACTATTTGTCTAGATTCTCGCGTAAGATGCCGATAACGCAACTTATCTAATTCTTCCGCCAGTCCGTATAAAAATGGTTTTATGACCGCCGACTGCAGGGAATGCAGGAGAGTCACTCACTGACTCAGTGGGCACAGAAGAAAATTTTAAAGAAAATTGAAGGGTCTAGAACCTGGACTGTTGCAGGCATCGGGGTAAACACTTTTCTTGTTGAAGACGGTACGAAAAGGGGTTTAGTTGATTTTTTGAATCGTTCATGCAGCTGCCGTGTCTGGCAAGTTTCTGGTCTACCTTGTGGGCATGTGATTGCTGTTTCAATATTTTTGGGTGAAACTGACTGCAGTCATTATGCATTCTCGTGTTATTCAAACGAAGTATACAAAAAAACGTATGAAGAATCGATTAATCCTCTGCCTCATAGGTCTGAATGGGTGATACCAGAAGGCCTTAGCAGTGTATTACCGCTGCATATTACAAAACGTCAATCTGGTCGTCCAAGAGAAAACACCCGAATCTTATCTCATGGGGAAGAGCCCGTTCAGGTATATTGTTCGCGGTGTCAAACATACGGCCATGGTCGTGACGTTTGTTTAGATCCAATGCCATCACAGATTCGTTTACGTAAATCATCAGGGAAAGGAAAAGGAAAAGAGATAGAAACCCAGAGTCCAACGGATGACATTTTTCCATCTTATAATCTAGCAGAATTTTAATAATAGCGTAGTTTTTTTTATGTTTTAATTAGGAAAATCATATAACAAATTATTGTAACCGCAATAGTAATTAGTACTTCTAATTTATATAAGAATTAAATTTTACAATGCGTACGTCCAGCCTTCAAAAATTAGTTGGTATGTAGCGTCCGGCGTAGAGTTCATCAGCAATGTAGTGTCTATATCTGACACAAGCATCCTGTATGTTTACTTCGTTCCATGTCAATAAACGGTTGTAAACTAGATTTCCACTAGCATACATATGATAACACCTGAGTTTCGCCCAATATGAGCTCCGTGCTCAGGCCACACAACATCCCCGCAATACTTTAAGGCTTCTATACTATCTATCCCCGAGTGTTGCCAGTACGATATACGGCCCAGAAACCATACGAATGGAGATTCAAATTCTAAAAGAATTTGATGTATTTTCCCGTGTATGCAAAATCCTTCTCCGCAATTAGTTAGGTTACAGTTATCGGGAAAATAAACATTTATTTTAAGCGAACGCATATTTACTTTTAGAAGTAACCATTGGTTTTCGTTGTGCGCTACGGGCATGTAAATCTGCAAAAAGATGAAACGTAAATAAGCCTCGGAAAAGGTATTCTTTTTAGGGAATTTTTTTAAAATTATAAATTATTTAAAAAATCAATATTTTTTTTATAAAACATAAAATATAAAAAATTTCTAATTTTTTTAAACAGAAAGTTTTTTTAAATGTTTTTTTAAAAACGTACACCTCTATTATTTCCTTGTCAAATGTTGGTGTAAAAATGTAAAGGTCTACAAATTTATAAAAAAAAACGTACACTCCTAATAAGCATATTTAACAACGTACCGTATCAACGTCCCAAAAGGGAGGGAAAATTTCTTTTGAACCGTTTGCATATCCGTAGGCCTCTCTTTTTTGTTCTATTATCATGTTAAAAAAAGTAGGCGGAACTACTGTCCAACGATAATCCTTTGACGACATCGTCGTTGACCGTCTGTGAAGCTCCCGTTGATACATTAGCTTGTTACACCATGCATTGATATGCTGAGAAAAATATGGTAAACGTTTGACTAAAAAAAATATAAAAACACTATCATTAACAGGAAAGGTATTTCGAATGTACCGTTTCCTGAATAAATCCGTTTCCACAAAATGCAAGTAATCCGCCCCACCATTCTTTTCCGAGAGGTGTTTTACCCATGTAGGTTGAGTAGCAAGTTGGAGTATCGCCGTCATAGTAAAACTCTAGAATATTTGGCGACCAATGTTCAAACCGATCATTTTGGTTTATCCAAATGGTGCGTTGCACGGAATGAGGAATGTTTGAGTAAGACATCCGATGTGACATTATTGACATAGTGAGGACACATATATATACACATGTTCATAAATAAATATAATATAATATAATGAATTTTTACCTACTTAATATGTCATCAAAACATATATAGAAATAACTATATATAATGAATTTCTGTTTTATAAAATATAAATTAATACAAATCATTGAATATATTCAATATCGTCCTCTTCTATCTCGTCGACTGTATCTTTAGGTATAAGCGAGTTGTAGAAAAGTATCGCAAGATGGCGCCTCATCCTTGTAGCGGTTATGCTTGTGTCTTCACCATCATTTAGTGGTTTTTTGTTAATCAACCGGTCCAGAAATATGCAAACCCAAACCCCACAGTCCCCTAAAGGTCCCGACTGTTGTGGCACATCATTTGCATATATTATTTGAAACGGAAAAGTTAACGGCAAAGGTTTGTCGTTATAATAACCATGCATACGAAGCCAATGGTCAAAAACAAAATTTATAAAACAAATCACTTCCGTTCTTCCTTTTTCCAATTGTTGCATGCCCATCAAGCTACAAAAAAACGAGCATTTATAAATTTTTAAAGTCATACCTTTTGAGAGACCGTTAACTAAAACTATTAAATAATCAGCTACAAAAAAACAAGCGTTTATAAATTTTTACCTGTCGTAAATAGTGAGTGTATGGTTAACCAGGTTGAAAACGCCTAAAAACCAGTGAATTGATGGTATATATTACGGTACGTACACCTCGTCAACGCTAAATATCAGAGGAAAAGGTTCGACACCCCCGGTGAAGTAACCTTTGAACGTCTGATCCAAAGTTTGACAATGCATCTGGAAATATGGGGGTAAAATGGACCAACAGTCGGATGGATTTCTTGAATGATACATTTGTAGCATCCATCCAAAAATGTGTTGTTATAGGGTTGGACAATTTTAGGGTAAGTTTATAGGAAAATTTAGTATATTTAGTATTAACAAAATTATCTATAGTGCTTACATCATCGCTTAACCAGCTAGTATGGTCGGTTTCTAGCAATGCCGCCCAGAAATCAGGACCAACACTTCCACCTTCCGTGAGGGTTAGTTCTCTAATGCCACTAGTTGGTGCCCAATTTTATACCGTTTTGATTAAATTATCTTCATCATTTGCTATCTTTTTTTGCTTCCGCTTCATGTTTTTGTAAACTACAAACGGTGATAGCAGAGACTTGGCGGGTTTCACAAGCCTTTCGGAACGCCTCAGTTTAATCATCTCCGGATCCTCATTCTACAATAACATTAATCATGTCAGTCAACGTCCGGTTGTTTGCGATCATCCGTGACTGAAATTTAGAAACAAGCTGATCTTCAGAATAAAATCCTGACGAAAACGGACCTGGAGCAACATCCCGTTGCAAGTCAGCCGTGTCTAATGGAATATCATGCATCTGAACCGGTACTTCAGTTGCTAATCCGTGCATTTGAGGCAACTGACCTGGTATTTCTGAATTCAATTCACCATAATCATCGCCGAACAAGTGGTCAATGAAGTCCTTTATTTTCTGCTGGCCGCAGCTTCCAGTCGACTGGATTTGAGGTTGCATTTGAGGGGGTAATTCAGTCGGCATAGCAGGTTGATAAATTTGACGTTCACGGTCCAAATAATCCGAACTTGAAATGAACCACTGTGTTCCGGCCTCAAACTCAGTGGGTAGTATGAAGTTTAGCGGTTTATATTCACGTCTCTATCAGATTGAAAGCAGACATTTCACAAAAAAATTGTTAAAAACTATTAAAGGTTGAAAAAAAATTATACAATTTGTCAAACAAAATAATTTGATTAGCTAATTAACCGACCGGATGTGAAAATTGTTAAACGTTGAATTTTTTTTTAATAATTTTATAATTTTAAAATTTTAACAGTTTTTATAATTTTAACAGTTTTAATAATTTTATCAAAATCTAATTTTATAACTAAAAATTAGATTTTTATAAAATTATTAAAACTGTTAAAGTTGACTGTTAAAATTATAAAAACTGTAAAAAATTTTAAATTATAAAATTACAAAAAAAAATTCAACGTTTAACAGTTTTTGTTATAACATTATAATTTCAATAAAATTATATAATTTTATAATTTGAAAATGCATATAAAAATGTTTCAAAATCTGTTAACGGTTGAAAATATTTTTTTTTATAATTTTATAATTTTAACAGTTATTATAATTTTATACTTTTAACAGTTTTTATAATTTTATAAAATTTGTTAAACAATTTAAGAGACAATATAGCAATTTACCTTTATTGCATTCGCAAAGATTCCATCAACACTACCCTTCATCAGCTTTTGTCCTTCTCGTCATCCTAAAAATCTCGGAATGGACTGACCTTCGAAATACCCCCTCCTTTGTTTGAATTCCGGAAACATCTCTAGAATCCACATCTGTAAATATATTAACATATTTAACAGGTATTAGTCTACAAATTAAAACGAACATTACATTAAAATATATATAGGAATTTCCAAGGTACCTTAAATGGCCAAACAAATACGTCTAACGTAAAACCTTTCGCGTCTTCCTTTTGACGAACGTGCATATTATACACGTTCGTATACGTGCTCTCCCAAAAAAATTACCCCATGGATATTGGTTAAACTCATCTAGATTATCCATCAGGTGTAACAGTTTATTATCGATCGCATTTGAATGTTGCAACCCTAAAAACCCTTGGCCCAATGTAACACCTCGAAAATTCACGTCCTATAATGTATTGACACGTGTCATAAGCTTGAACGTGAGAAAGAATGTTCTAGAAGGACTAAAGTTGACAATCATGGAAAGTATGTAAATATACGAGTTCTAAATGTCAACGGTGAATAAATATATTGTACATTAACCCTACATGATGTTTATAGCATCAAACGAATAAATCATGGATCATGCGAAGCTAAAAGTGAAATTACAAACTACAGGGGTTAAATGTGTCAACATGTTTAAGTTATACCTCTGAGTGACCTTTTGACAAACCCGAAGCTTTGTAACTGTTAATTATGCTCACTAGAATGCATGATGTAAATTACGTAAAGTTTCGTTATCGTATGAGAAAGTTGTGATCAAATTCGTATGCGAGGAGTTAAGGCGTTAACGCTGAAAGTTATGACTTTTCGGGTTAACCGGAAATGTCCAGGGACTTGGGAAAATGGGTACAAGTCTTAAAGCCCTTATAGGTAAATAAGAAGGGGTCAAATTGCAAGAATTAAGCTTAGTTGACCTTTCGGAAGGGCCAAGAGTCATTTATGCGAAAAATGGAAAAGGTGAAGGCTGATCAGAAGCCTTGCGCACCGCAAGAACTTATGCTTACGGTGCGCAAGGGATGCCCAGCAACAGCAGATTTTCCTGTTTGCTGTTTAAACGCATTTCTGACCTTTTAAACGAATTTCCTCATCTCCCTTGGCCCCTAAACAAACCCTAGAACACTTAGGGACACTTGTTGAAGAGTTGTGGTCATTGGTAGACTTACATGTCAACATTTTGTGGTGAAACATTCACTATATAAGGACCAAAGTTGCAACCAAGTTCCTCACACTTCATTCTTGCATTCCTGATCACTTCTGGAGCTCAAGCCTTCTCTCAACTGATCACATATCGTGCATAGGACCTTGGTAAGTTTGCTAAACCTTCCTTAATTAAGTTTTAGCTTAGTTTTAGCTTAAAAGTCAAACCGTCGTAATTAACGGTTGACTTTAAGATTAATCACTAATGGTCCAGTGATTAGTCAAATCAAAAGTAGTTATAAGTTGGTAATTATGTGGGTAATAAACCCTCAAAAGGATTCCCCCTGATTCCCACTCTAACTAGGTCTAATGTCGGGTCAAACTTGCTAAGAAAGTCAACATGATACTTAGTTTACAATTTATGCATAATTAGCAATGTAGAACATATACAACCTGTTGGATCATTGTTATAACTTAGTAATTAGTGTAAGAACATGTCTAAACATGTTCAACCCGACAATCCTCTGTAAAGACCCGGTTCGGAACCGAAAGTCGCATAGTTTGACTTTCACTTTGACTTTCAGTTCTGACCCGTTTAAGCATGTTTTAGAAATGCCTTAGAGCTTTATTTGGACCAGGTAACATGCTAGTATAACCCTCTGTGATTATACACCATGGTTCATTAGTTAACCAATTAATATGCATGATTCCGTTAATTGCTCATATGTTGACCATTATGCCCTTATTACCTTAAAACGTGATTTTTGGAAATGTAAAAATGTAGAACCCTTAGTTACTGATATATAAACTTGTATGCAAAGTTTGACATCAGTTTGAGGTGTAGATTAAGAGTTATGCTCGTTAGCGTAAAATGAAAGCTTTATGTTAATAAAACGGCGTAATTAGCATATAGCCTAGTTAAGCCTACTTTTTGATATCAAACTCTTTACCTACTGATGTAATATATTATTTTGGGATTTTTAAAGATTTTTAATTAATTTTAGGCTGAGCATAACTTATAGTCGTAGACTTAATTCGGTAATTGTCGGTTTTGCCCTTACGGGCTATAAAAAGATTTTTACATATCTAAACGACTCCAAACCTTTTGCTACTGATTACATATGATAAATAAATTATTTTAAGCCTTCTGGAAATATAAAAATATCAGATTTATGTATCAAACCCGGAAATGGCCTCTAATCGCCTTTTAAGCGTTTTTAACGCATAGTATGTGCTATAACTATAATAAACATCCAAGGGTTGATACCTACTGATATTTGAGGCAAATTTTAATTTTTTAATAGTAAGCAAAGGTTGATAAACTCAGACTTCAGTTTTGAGCTTTTCGGCTTATGTGAAATTACCAAAATACCCCTACGGGGCATAGTTTGGTTATAATTACTAAATTTCACATATATACTTTACCCTACTGTTATAACTTACCAAAATAAGTATTTTTGCTGATTATATCAGACCTGTAACTCAGGTAAATACTTAAACACTTTTATAACCTTTTTTAAATGACCAAACTACCCTTATGGGGCCTAGTTTGTGTTTAAATACGTTTCGGGCATAATGAAAGACATCTTACTGATGTCACAACATATTTGAGGCATAATTAACTTAGGAAACCTGTATATAGCTCTCATGAATACCCGTCACGCTTATTACGCGTACGGTTCGGTTTATGTAACAAGTTTACATAAATTAGCCGAAACGGGTCAAACCTTATTGGTTTTATCTAAAAATCCAGAGTGTGTATGAAATACCCATATAAGACAAGTCTCTGAACATGTCGGGTTTAAATCACATTCTATTCCGGTCTTCGCTTAATCATGCGTCTGAACCGTATATTCCCTTAAGACTGAACGGTCTAAGCTTAGGCTAAATTAAAGACCCGTTAGCATTCTAATTGGTTATTTATACCATCATACCAGACTAGAGCATTTCGGTAAATGGTACCTACGCTTACTTAAGTGAATACGGCTGAGTTATTAGATTCTTGCTATTTAAGACAGGAGCTAGCTCAGGTAAATACTCTTAACTTATTTTCCCTATACGGGCTTGGAATACGGTATTATAATATCGCTTGGTCGGGTATTGAATATTTAATCTTATTGTGGTTAAATTATTGAGGTAACCCGGTTTAATCTGTATTGTTTGAAATAAAGACCTTTAGGGGTTAATGACCATGTCCCGGATATCCTTGACATCATTGTATTATAAAATGGCCACGTCTTAAGTACGGGGTGTAGGCATACACCTGACAGTTACTTAAGTAATAACGGTATCTCACTTCCATGTGGGCCTATACTTGTGGTGTGTCTGTTAATCTGACTCGGTTTCTACATCGGGCCCTGAACGTACAACGAACATGTAAATTTGTATACAAGGTTATAAATATAATTGTTCTAAGTTAAAAAGATTAATTTTGCCTCTGTGCATTTTAATCAAATTATAAAAGATATTTTGTGCCACGTGCATTCAAATCAATTTTCTTAAACTCTTTTCAAATGAGTCGGTTGAGTGTATTTACCAGTGAAAACTGACGTATTTTCCAAAAAGGTTAAGTGACAGGTACTGAACGTAATTGGCTGGGGGCGCAAATAAGGAATCTTGCAAGTTCTAGGCGTCTAAAGTCTGTTGAACAAATGATATGTTTTAAGATCCGCCTGTGGATCCTTTATCTTCCGTTGTAATACTTTGACATTACTTATATTCGGAATGTAATATATATTTCTTTTGCTTCCGCTGTGCATTTATATATTGTGTTGTTTGACTATGATGATCTCAACTACGTCACGATACTCCCCACCGGGCCCACCGGTGACACGTGGAAATCGGGGTGTGACAGGTTGGTATCAGAGCCAACAGTGAGTGAATTTAATCTCAGTTACACAGTTGCACATTCTTGAGTCTAGATAAGAATATAGGACAAATTCCAATTCGTTTCATTGTCTTTTAATTACTTCCTTGGTTATTTTTCTGATTAGCCTTTGCATGGGCAAGTCATTTTTATTAGAAGACCCGTTTGGGGCAACTGTATCATCATCATCATCATCATCGTACTCAGTATATCCCACCTATAGCAAAGCTAAGGTTTAGGGCAACTGTATACTTGCTTAAATTTTAAAGGAACGATTATGTTTAAAATATCATTCCTATATTACAAGATCTACCATTATAATAAAATGGCAAAATCTAAAAAGGAACGAGACCTAGCCTGGTGTCATTATTAAGACGCGGCCAAGATGGCAGTTCCTCAATTTAGGTTCAGATCCTTATTAACATCCTGAGTTAGGATTGTTCTGCGTTTATTATTAAAAAGGAATCTTAGAGTGAAACCTATCCTTCGGGTCACTATAAGACCGGGCCAAGATGGTAAGACCTGTTCAAAAGATTCCAATCCCCGTTAACATCTGTAAACATGTTAACGCTCCTGACAGACGTGATTCATTAAAATCACACACGTCGTTCTTATTATTGGATCCTTCAAAAGATTCCTAACCCAATTTTTATGATCTCTGAATCATGGGTTTAGGTCATCAATTAAGATGATCATATTTTGACCATACGTTGGTAATATGTTGCCTACGGGCCTTGCTCATTTCTACATGAGCCAAAAGACAGTGGTAGCGATGACTCCCTGTCCGTTAATATAATGCCTACGGGCCTTGCTCATTTCTACATGAGCCAAAAGACAGCTGTAGCTATGACTCCCTGTCAGATAAAGGTAATGAACTAGGTTCAAACCTTCATGCTTTGATTCTCTGAAATCATAGCTTATAATTTATAAACGTCCTTGTGACTAGGCCTTTTGTGCCATTACTAAATTGCCTCGATTCTCTGAAATCATGGCTTATAAATAAAACTTGTCTACGTGACTAGGCCATTTGTGCTATTATTAAAACATTAATGCCTCGATTCTCTGAAATCATGACTTATAAATTAAACTTGTCTACGCGACTAGGCCATTTGTGCTATTATTAAAACCTTAATGCCTTGATTCTCTGAAGTCATGACTTGTAAATTTAAAACTGTCCATGTGACTAGGCCTTTGCGCCACTTAAATATCCTTAATGTTTTATAACTAGGATAAATTATAATAAAAATGCTAAATAAATGTAACTAACAAATTAACCAATATGGTTTATATTACCATGGTTAATAAATCGTTTAAAACGATAAAACTGTAAAAGCTTCCATATAAACCTTGCCCTTGTTTGATTTTTATGTAGCATTTAAAGCTACATGGCTAGATCCAAGGAAGAGAACAGTCACCCTCTGGAAAACCGCGACGATGAAAGGATTAATATAACCAGAGGAGAGCTTCGTACGTTGATTGATTCAGCTGTATCTAAAGCTGTAGAGGAGCAATTTAGGGAGTATAGTGAGACTTATAGTAAAGCCTCATCTGTACCCCACTCTAAGTCTGTCCCCAAGACTCATTCTGAGGCTCATAGTAAGCCACCCCCAAAGAAGGATGAGTCAAAGAAAGATGATGATCGACATTCATCTATGCCACACAGTGTTCCATCCAAGAGGATAGTGCTCAATAATGAAACAAGTACCAAGTCCTGTACCTATAAGTACTTTGTTTCCTACAAACCCCGGGATTTCACTGGGGAGAAAGGAGCAATCGATTGTATGACCTGGTTGGATGAAATGGACACAGTTGTCGATATCAGCGGTTGTGCTGAGAGGGATGTAGTGAAGTATGTATCCCAATCGTTCAAGGGAGAGGCACTAGCATGGTGGAAGGCTCTCATTCAAGCTGCTGGGAAGATCCCACTTTACAACATGCCATGGGAACAGTTTGTTGCTCTCATTATGGAGAACTACTGGCCTCAACACGAGGTCGAAAGAATCGAATCAGATTTCTTATCATTGGTGATGACAAACTTAGATTGTCAAGCATACCTCACCAGTTTCAATACCCTGTCCAGACTGGTTCCTTACCTAGTAACACCAGAACCCAAGAGAATTGCTCGTTTCATCGGGGGTTTAGCCCCAGAAATCAAAGCCAGTGTTAAGGCTTCAAGACCTACTACATTCAGGCCAGCGGCAGATCTGTCGCTATCTCTTACACTCGATGTAGTCAGAAACAAGGATGCCAAAGCCTCTGAAGATGGAAAGCGTAAAAGGGAGGATGAGAATTCTCATCACTCCGATAGGAAGAGGAATTCTGAAGATAAGAAGAGTTCCGGGTTTAGGAGAGACAGCCAGCAGTCGGGAGAGAAGACCAGGTGCGAAACCTGTAGGAAATACCATCTTGGTAAATGCAGATTTGAGTCTCAGCCTCTACCGTGTGGAATTTGCAAGTCTAAGGAACATAAAACCCTAGATTGCAAGAAGTTAAAAGATGCAACCTGTTATGGTTGCAACGAGAAGGGGCATATCAAGACCAACTGCCCTAGGAATCAGATGAACGCCTAAGAGATGGTGCAGAATGATAACTATATAACAGGTACCTTTCCATATCAAGCAGTTTATGCAGAAATTTATTTGATACTGGCACATATGATTCTATAATGAATGATAAATGTTGAGAACTGTTGTCTCCGCCTGATTAAGACTCCGGTCATTTAATGCGAGGTAGAAAGTGACCGATGATACTTTAGAAAATGCTCCAATAAATCCTAGATTGATATTTTATATCTATTAGGGATTGCTCTTTTCTGATACCCTTATGGCAAACTTTCAAGCTATCCAAATTCATCAGTATAATAAAGACAGATGTGAATTTTTGATCCCCTGTCAAAAAGGCGATGGACTAGGTCCAACCCTTAAATGCCATTGATGGTCTTTTGTGACCTAGGCTAAGTGATATTGATATATTTTTAAAATAACGTTCAGTAAGAATGTTAGTGCCTTATTGGCCGGTATAATTTGATGAAACCATGGTTAGTATATGTTAAGGCCATCAGGGTGATGAATAGCAGATGTTGGATTGCAACTAAGTAAATGATTCATCTGGTAATAGGAACTAAATCTCGAGTATGATAAACTCGGATAAGACAACAGTCAATCGCGCCATTGATGATGCGACGCATGCTATTGATACTACAATAGTAAACCGTAGAAAGTCCTAATGTACTCCCCCTCCAGATAAAGTACATCATCATATGAAATTGATATCTCTTTGATCTCTACTGATTTCGAATACCAAATAGTATGACAAAAGCGTTATATGAGGATTGGTGTATCTTAATATGTTCCATAGATTGCTTCCATGCCTGATCAGTATGGAGGTTTAATGCATGGAACCACAAGATATCCCAATGATCATATGGTACTAAAGTCAACTAATGGTATTCAAAGAAGATATCCAGAATAAAATTGTCCGAATAGATATTCCCTGGTAAAGGAATCTGTGGACTCATAGCATAAATGTGTCACTCATTTGACACCAGCAAGGATGATTAAACTAGGGCCTGAGATATGGAAATTCTATGTAACCTCCTCGTATCTTGATTATCTTCTCCTAAGACTATCCTGTTTACCTCCCGAGAGTCAGTAGCGTTAAGATTTATATCCCAATTAGGGCTGCATCATTATGAAATCTCCAAGACAACTAGTACCATCATTGGCAGAATCGAAAACCCTAGTTAAGTAAGTTTTAAGATATAGATTCATAAAGCCTAACTCAATATCCTGAGAATTCGGTATAGTAAATTATGAAAGACGGTTCATTTTTCTTAGGCATTGTTTACCGCAACCCTAATTAGGCAACGATTAAGAATCACCATCAGCTGCCCAGGAGCATCGATTTGTTCGACTAACTGTAAAGATTAACTATTCCTTAAGATTTATCTTGAGCAATGGTTGGAATAACCATCTCACCTTAAGATAAGCTTTTCTATAATAGCTGTTATATAAGTATCAAGGTGGCTCCTTTGGAGACCTTGTATAAATGAAATATCAACACATCCGTTGGATGGACGAGACTTTAGAAAGTCCACTTATTAGGATCTGAAGGTTGCATTAGAAACAACAAATAAGGTCACGCAAAATTCATAATCATCTATAAGATGCCAGTATTCGGCAGAAAAATCAAGGATTAATGAAAGTAGCAAACCTCCTGGATTCTTGTTAAGGAAGGGAGTACCAAATTGTTAAAATTATCAGGCTAGTTAAGCTCTGAATATATAGAATCATTCGAAGGAAATCGAATGTATCAAGATCAGGTAGCCTTAAAGCTAAAACCTATTTAAAGAGCTTGGCGGAGCTCGCAATACATTGCACATCAGTGATTGAAGGATGTGTTCCGCCAATAAGTCAAGAAGCATTATCACAATATGATATGCAGATTTAAAATATGATGAGCAACCTGTGTCGATTAAGGGTCGACAGGATTAGAAACTCCAAAGAGATACATGTACCTATTATAAAGGTCAATTGGAGTGCCTTAGAGGCTCAAAGGTACCGAGGAAGATTAAGCCAATTTAAGGCAGAAAATACTTCCTTTACTTTAACAAATTTCGAGGTCGAGATTTCTTTTAAGGGGTGAGGATGTAACACCTCGAAAATTCACGTCCTATAATGTATTGACACGTGTCATAAGCTTGAACGTGAGAAAGAATATTCTAGAAGGATTAAAGTTGACAATCATGGAAAGTATGTAAATATACGAATTCTAAATGTCAACGGTGAATAAATATATTGTACATTAACCCTACATGATGTTTATAGCATCAAACGAATAAATCATGGATCATGCGAAGCTAAAAGTGAGAAATTACAAACTACAGGGGTTAAATGTGTCAACATGTTTAAGTTATACCTCTGAGTGACCTTTTGACAAACCTGAAGCTTTGTAACTGTTAATTATGCTCACTAGAATGCACGATGTAAATTTCGTAAAGTTTCGTTATCGTATGAGAAAGTTATGATCAAATTCGTATGCGAGGAGTTAAGGCGTTAACGCTGAAAGTTATGACTTTTCGGGTTAACCGGAAATGTCCAGGGACTTGGCAAAATGGGTACAAGTCTTAAAGCCCTTATAGGTAAATAAGAAGGGGTCAAATTGCAAGAATTAAGCTTAGTTGACCTTTCGGAAGGGCCAAGAGTCATTTATGCGAAAAATGGAAAAGGTGAAGGCTGATCAGAAGCCTTGCGCACCGCAAGAACTTATGCTTACGGTGCGCAAGGGATGCCCAACAACAGCAGATTTGCCTGTTTGCTGTTTAAACGCATTTCTGACCTTTTAAACGAATTTCCTCATCTCCCTTGGCCCCTAAACAACCCCTAGAACACTTAGGGACACTTGTTGAAGAGTTGTGGTCATTGGTAGACTTACATGTCAACATTTTGTGGTGAAACATTCACTATATAAGGACCAAAGTTGCAACCAAGTTCCTCACACTTCATTCTTGCATTCCTGATCACTTCTGGAGCTCAAGCCTTCTCTCAACTGATCACATATCGTGCATAGGACCTTGGTAAGTTTGCTAAACCTTCCTTAATTAAGTTTTAGCTTAGTTTTAGCTTAAAAGTCAAACCGTCGTAATTAACGGTTGACTTTAAGATTAATCACTAATGGTCCAGTGATTAGTCAAATCAAAAGTAGTTATAAGTTGGTAATTATGTGGGTAATAAACCCTCAAAAGGGTTCCCCCTGATTCCCACTCTAACTAGGTCTAATGTCGGGTCAAACTTGCTAAGAAAAAGTCAACATGATACTTAGTTTACAATTTATGCATAATTAGCAATGTAGAACACATACAACCTGCTCGATCATTGTTATAACTTAGTAATTAGTGTAAGAACATGTCTAAACATGTTCAACCCGATAATCCTCTGTAAAGACCCGGTTCGGAACCGAAAGTCGCATAGTTTGACTTTCACTTTGACTTTCAGTTCTAACCCGTTTAAGCATGTTTTAGAAATGCCTTAGAGCTTTATTTGGACCAGGTAACATACTAGTATAACCCTCTGTGATTATACACCATGGTTCATTAGTTAACCAATTAATATGCATGATTCCGTTAATTGCTCATATGTTGACCATTATGCCCTTATTACCTTAAAACGTGATTTTTGGAAATGTAAAAATGTAGAACCCTTAGTTACTGATATATAAACTTGTATGCAAAGTTTGACATCAGTTTGAGGTGTAGATTAAGAGTTATGCTCGTTAGCGAAAAATGAAAGCTTTATGTTAATAAAACGGCGTAATTAGCGTATAGCCTAGTTAAGCCTACTTTTTGATATCAAAATCTTTACCTACTGATGTAATATATTATTTTGGGATTTTTAAAGATTTTTAATTAATTTTAGGCTGAGCATAACTTATAGTCGTAGACTTAATTCGGTAATTGTCGGTTTTGCCCTTACGGGCTATAAAATGAGTTTTACATATCTAAACGACTTCAAACCTTTTGCTACTGATTACATATGATAAATAAATTATTTTAAGCCTTCTGGAAATATAAAAATATCAGATTTATGTATAAAACCCGGAAATGGCCTCTAATCGCCTTTTAAGCGTTTTTAACGCATAGTATGTGCTATAACTATAATAAACATACAAGGGTTGATACCTACTGATATTTGAGGAAAATTATAATGTTTTAACAGTAAGCAAAGGTTGATAAACATAGACTTCAGTTTTGCGCTTTTCGGCTTATGTGAAATTACCAAAATACCCCTACGGGGCATAGTTTGGTTATAATTACTAAATTTCACATATATACTTTATCCTGCTGTTATAACTTACCAAAATAAGTATTTTTGCTGATTATATCAGACCTGTAACTCAGGTAAATACTTAAACACTTTTATAACCTTTTTTAAATGACCAAACTACCCCTATGGGGCCTAGTTTGTGTTTAAATACGTTTCGGGCATAATGAAAGACATCTTACTGATGTCACATCATATTTGAGGCATAATTAACTTAGGAAACATGTATATAGCTCTCATGAATACCCATCACGCTTATTACGCGTACGGTTCGGTTTATGTAACAAGTTTACATAAATTAGCCGAAACGGGTCAAACCTTATTGGTTTTATCTAAAAATCCAGAGTGTGTATGAAATACCCATATAAGACAAGTCTCTGAACATGTCGGGTTTAAATCACATTCTATTCCGGTCTTCGCTTAATCATGCGTCTGAACCGTATATTCCCTTAAGACTGACCGGTCTAAGCTTAGGCTAAATTAAAGACCCGTTAGCATTCTAATTGGTTATTTATACCATCATTCCAGACTAGAGCATTTCGGTAAATGGTACCTAAGCTTACTTAAGTGAATACGGCTGAGTTATTAGATTCTTGCTATTTAAGACAGGAGCTAGCTCTGGTAAATACTCTTAACTTATTTTCCCTATACGGGCTTGGAATACGGTATTATAATACCGCTTGGTCGGGTATTGAATATTTAATCTTATTGTGGTTAAATTATTGAGGTAACCCGGTTTAATCTGTATTGTTTGAAATAAAGACCTTTAGGGGTTAATGACCATGTCCCGGATATCCTTGACATCATTGTATTATAAAATGGCCACGTCTTAAGTACGGGGTGTAGGCATACACCTGACAGTTACTTAAGTAATAACGGTATCTCACTTCCATGTGGGCCTATACTTGTGGTGTGTCTGTTAATCTGACTCGGTTTCTACATCGGGCCCTGAACGTACAACGAACATGTAAATCTGTATACAAGGTTATAAATATAATTGTTCCAAGTTAAAAAGATTAATTTTGCCTCTGTGCATTTTAATCAAATTATAAAAGATATTTTGTGCCACGTGCATTCAAATCAATTTTCTTAAACTCTTTTCAAATGAGTCGGTTTAGTGTATTTACCAGTGAAAACTGACGTATTTTCCAAAAAGGTTAAGTGACAGGTACTGAACGTAATTGGCTGGAAGCTCAGGGCGCAAATAAGGAATCTTGCAAGTTCTAGGCGTCTAAAGTCTGTTAAACAAATGATATGTTTTAAGATCCGCCTGTGGATCCTTTATCTTCCGTTGTAATACTTTGACATTACTTATATTCGGAATGTAATATATATTTCTTTTGCTTCCGCTGTGCATTTATATATTGTGTTGTTTGACTATGATGATCTCAACTACGTCACGATACTCCCCACCGGGCCCACCGGTGACACGTGGAAATCGGGGTGTGACACCCAAAAGCATCAATAGACATATCCTTGTGCAATCTTCGTCGGTAAATTTCACCAGACCTTCAAATATATCTCTTATTCGTTTGAAAGCAATACGTTCACGGCCCGGGAAAAATCGGTTCTTCAAGGAGTTGGGGTGCTCACTCGGTGTCCAGTTAGTGGGCCCAAACCTTAACCCCGTTATAAGACAAAATTGTTTCGGGGTAAACATTAAAATTTCTTGGCCTAGGCGATATGTAATACCTAATTTGGGTGTAGGTGTATGCGCTTGTAATTATGCAACACCGAGTAAAAGTAGGCTATCACACATAACACACTTAATATCTAAATATGGCCCAAAACAGGTCTGCCTAATCCGGGATTCAATACTTGCCGTCATTCTATTGTTCAAAGTCTTTACTATATTCCACTTTTGTCGAACTTTGATCTTTTTGGCCTTGTAAAGTAACAAGTGAAAGAAAAAAACAATAGAATCTTAAGTTTGCGTTACACAAAATAGTAAATATAGTAAAATACTAAAACAGTATAATAAAGGAAACAACAGGGATAAAGTATCACCGATACACATGGAAGAGGATTTTGTCCAACGTCTTGCATCTCGTGATCAGCTTGCATGTGCTCGGGACGACCCATGGGTGGGTAAACGTGGTAATTTGGATCCATTTTGAGTCAACGGTAAACCTGGTAGTTCGGGTCAACAATGCAAGGTTTAGTCGTCGGATCTTCATCGGGGGTCGGGTCTTTCGTCGAATCTTCAACGGTGGTCGGGTCTTTCTTCGGATCTTCAACGGTTGTCCTAAAGGTGCATGTGGTCCCGAAGACGTTTGCCGGCAGAAATGAAACACATAAACCCACACTAAGGTCAAAAACCTCTTTTGCAACACGTGTCACGCGATGGGTACACGGGGGAAATGAACTGGAACACGTGTCGTTGATCAAACGGTAGACATGAGGAAACGTCTCAAGTACCAGTTTAGACGTCTGAAAATTCAGAACAAACGTCTTAATAAAGAAACGTCTCGTGCATGTTAGAAACGTTTTAAATGTCAGCGTTGACGTCTTAAATGTCAGCGTTGACGTCTTAAATGAAACGTCTTAAATGTCATGCATGAAACGTCTTAAAAAGCTGTTGAGACGTCATAAACATGCCACGTGTCAAGCATTTCAAACGTCTTGGAAATATAACACTTTCACGTCTTGGTTGAAACGTCTTGAATTAAATTCTCGTTTAATTTATCCAAATTTTGTTATATAAATTAGAATTCTTCCCTTTAAGTATAGTATTGGGGGGAATACTTGTTGGAGTACATTTCTGGAGCTCGCAAAATGTCTGAAAAAAATAAAAATGATGTATACTGCTCGCAACCAGCAAACAAATCATCATCTTAGATTCTAAAAAAATGGAGAAGTTCCAAGGGTGAAAGTTCTTCTGAAGTTTCACAACGAAATGATTCGGAAGAAAGCCACTTTGTACACAATCGACAAAGTTTTCACCTCCACCGGGCTGGTACATGGGCAATTCAGAACGATGAAAGTGAGAACTGGTCAAAAGACGTGGCAACATTTGTTGGACCGTGTCGTGACCCTAAACGATCAGTCAGAGTAGCTCATTCTCACATATAAAGGCGGAATCAGAATATGTAAGATTACAACAGCTTGTTCTATTAATTTCCTTTGCTTTTATTGCTTTCTGATGATATTTTGACAGAGTTTCGGCTCCTGAGCACACACATACATCCATGAGACTAATGAACCTATCAGCCTATTTATAGAATTTCTGGTCCACTCATACGACATGCCGTATAAGCGATCCAGACTACTTGACACATAAGCGAACCAGACTTTGACATATGAGCGGTCCAGACTTAATACAATGACACATAAGCGAACCAGACCCTATTTCACATAATAATTACATTTTGACCCCCTGTTGACCAATCTTGACTTCATACTTTTTGTAGACGCAGTCAACAGACATTCCGTGCATCAACAGACTCCCCCTTGGATGTTGACGTAGTCTTTTAGCATCTTCAGATCCGTAGTCTTCAGTTTTAGTCTTTTCACCAACTCTGTCTATCTTCACAGGTTTCAGCATCACCTTGCTCTAACATCAACTTCTCAATAACTGTTGATCCAGACTCCCCCTTTCACAGACTCCCCCTCTCAGTATGCTAGAATCTGAGATATCTGGTTCAAGCTTTGACAAATAGCTTCCTTTGGGAATAATGAAGATCAAACCTGTTACTCAACCAACAAACATTACAAACTATCTTTTCAACATTAAATCACAAAATCAATCAGTTATAGCAATCCACTCAAGTATTCAGGTCCAAGTTAATGACCCTGATTACTTGATTAATCTACCAAGTCCAATTTAATGACCTTGGTTGATCATTTGACGAAACAAACTGATTTAAAACAACAATTTCAAACAATTTCTGAAAATAACAAGTATCAAGTTAATGAACTTGTTTTTGACTATTCAATAAATCAAACTCTATCAAGATAAGCTCTCCTCATTCTTCAGTCCAGAATCTCCTGCATCTGCTTCAAACATCTGAGAATCCAACAATCAACTCTCCACTTTGGTTTGTCGGAAAATAAAGCAGAAATAAAATCTTTTTGGATTTTATAAAGTGATCTAAACTAAGAAATGAAATACAGAAAACTTAAATTGCAGAAATTAAACAAAGTAAACTATTTACAAACATATTTTTGGTGAGCGTGTCAGGGAATCATATCAGCTTTTCAGACAAATCACAAGCACCGTTAAGCTACATTACATACTCAGACTTAAACAATTTACCTCGATTGTCGATATACTGATCCATCTTAAATTCTCACACAAATTTCAACTTACTCAGGATACGATTTAGATGAATTAAGAACTTAGCTCATTCATGTGTCCCACCTCTTGAATATACTCCCGTATCCAGAATCCCAATAATCAGTCTTACAGGTGAGAATACTACAATGATATCTATATATAATTTAGGTATGCGAGGGCCGAGGGATCTCAGGTCGATACTTCCGTATACGCAGAGAGATATCAGCTTCGACTTTTCGGTGTGTCCCCTTTAGAGGATCTTTTCGCTTACAACAGCAGCATTTATCAATTTTATTGTTTCAGCATGCTGAGGGTTTAATGCTGTGTTTCAAGCATTGCAGCAAGTATTAGCCAGGGACTAGGTCAGAACTACCGTTCAGCAGAAGTCCCGGAATAATACCCCAGACATCATTGAGTATAAAGACCTAGTATATCAGATTAAGAGACCTTTCAAACGAGATTTCAGGGGTTACCTATATATCCAAGTAGTGTTCCCCACGAATTCACAAGTTTGAATTTTTAGGTTTATATCCCAAATAAATCTACTAAATGTATGAAAACCTATCGACACATCATCAGTAAGATTGTTTAACTCTTTTATACTTTTCAAATCTTTAGCATACTGTAATCGTCTAGCTGATGTACTATCATTTTCCCTATATACACAAGCTCTTTTTCAGATTTTATCATGTTTTTGTATTTTTGCATTTTTTTACTGTTTTTGTATTTTCTGAAAATAAACTATGTACAAACATCTACTCCCCCTAAATACCAAAACAATTAAAAATTCGACAAACCATTGCAGATTGTTTCTCATCTTCATCCGCAACAGTACTCTCATCAACGCCAATTATACCATCCGACACTGACAGAAGCTTCATACCATTCAGTTTTAACAAATATTTAAACCGATTTTTATCAAAAGCTTTGGTATGTAAATCAGCTTTCTGTTCGTCTGTGTGGATTTTCTCAATTCGTATCAACTTTTTCTCAAAGCAATCACGAATAAAGTGATGACGAATTTCTATGTGTTTAGTTTTAGCGTGATGTACTGGATTCTTTGTTATATTTATAGCGGCCTCATTATCAACAAAAAGAGGTGTGTTAAGAAACTGCAAACCGTAGTCGCGCATCTGTTGCTGTATCCACAAGATCTGAGAGCAGCAACTGCTAGCAGAAACATACTCCGCTTCACATGTAGATAACGCCACAGATGTTTGTTTCTTACACTGCCAGGTAACCAATCTAGGACCAAAGAACTGGCATCCTGCAGTTGTTGACTTTGAATTGACTTTGCAGCATCCGAAATCCGAATCGGAATACCCTTCGAGCGTAAAGTCACCTTTCCTAGGATACCACAACCCCAATGAAGGAGTTCCTTTCGGGTAGCGCAATATCCTCTTCACAATAATCATATGTGATGCTCTCGGGTTAGACTGAAATCTTGCTGCGAGGCACGTTGGGTACATTATATCAGGACGTGAAGCAGTTAGGTACATTAAAGAACCTATCATGGATCGATAAAAAGTTTCATCAGCCCTGTCTCCGGTGAGATCTGGGTGAATCCCATGATTTGTTGCAAGTGGGGTAGCAGCTGGAGTAGAACTTGACATCCCAAATTTCTCTAGAATATCATGAACATACTTTGACTGATGAATGAAAATTCCCTCAGGAAGTTGTTCAACTTGTAAACCCAGAAAGAATTTCATCTCCCCCATTGATGACATTTCAAACTTCTGCTTCATCACTGATTCAAAATCTTTACATAGATTTTCATTTGTCGACCCAAAGATTATATCGTCCACATAAATCTGAACTATCAGAAGATGACCATCGACTTCTTTAGTGAAGAGAGTGGCATCCACTTTTCCACGAATAAACTTGTTGGCTAGTAGGTGTTGAGACAAAGTCTCGTACCAAGCTCTCGGGGCTTGGTGTAAACCATACAGCGCTTTGTCCAATAAGTAGACCTTGTTTTTGTGGATTGGATCGGTAAAGCCCGGCGGCTGACCGACATAAACCTCCTCTTTAACCTTCCCGTAAAGAAACGCCGATTTAACATCCAACTGATAAACTTTGAAGTTCTTCCAAGACGCAAATGCTAGGAAAATTCTGATTGCCTCTAGTCTTGCTACAGGAGCATAGACTTCAGTAAAATCAATTCCCTCCTGTTGACTAAATCCCTGAACAACGAGTCGAGCTTTGTTCCTTACAACAACTCCTCTATCGTCCCTCTTGCACTTGAACACCCACTTGGTGTTAATCTTCCTCTGACCATCTGGCAAATCAACTAACTTCCACACTCCCAATTTCTCAAATTGACTAAGTTCCTCCTGCATTGCATTGACCCAAGAGTCTTCAGTAAGCGCCTCTTTGTAAGTTCTTGGCTCAACCTGCGAGATAAAACAACTTAATGAGAATTCAGTTTGCAAAGGAGCAACTTTTGTATAAAAACATGTAAGCCCTTTATCAATCTGATTTCGAGTGCGAACGCCTGTCTGCAATTCTCCTATGATCAACTCCTCTGGATGATATGAAAAAGTTTGCGGCATCACTTCGCTTGGAACATCTACATTTCCCTCCAGATTAGTAACATTCTGCTCTGCATCTTGTTCACCAACTTGGTTTGTTTGACTTGAAAACTGAATTTGCTCCCCCTCAGAATCTGAATCTGAATCACCATGATCAAATACTGGCATGTTTTCAGCTTCTAGATTATCATTCTGATCCGACTGATTATCCTGAGCAACTTCATTCTGTTGGACATCATCATGTTCACCAGCATTACTTGGACCTGCTTCATCATCATTTGAAGTTTCCCGTGGTCTCCTCGAATACTCATCTGGGAACCTTAACTGCGACTCATATTCACGCAAAATATCCAACTCATCAAAGAAATCTTCATCATCCTCTGATTCTTCTCTCATGTCAAACGAATCCCAAAGTTTGTCATAATGATAACGCCATGAATCACCAGGATTCTGCGGCGGCATAGTATAACCTTGACATTCAACATTTGCAGCTTCAATAATCCGCTTTTCACTTGGAACGAAGACACGTCGCAATGGACTTGCATAACCAACAAATATTCCCTCAATGCACTTCGGACCAAACTTCCCAAAAGGTTCTACAACCGTACAAGGTGACCCAAACGGTTCTAGATACTTCAAATTCGGTTTGCGGTTATTTATTAGCTCAAAGCATGTTTTGTTGAACTTCTTGACAGTAAGAACCCTGTTGAGCGTATAGCATGCGGCAGAAACAGCTTCAGCCCAAAAATTAATCGGTAACTTTGAATCTGCAAGCATAGTTCTAGCTGTCTCGATTAGTGTCCGGTTTTTGCGTTCTGCGACTCCATTCTGCTGCGGAGTGTACGGAGCACTAAACTCATGCAAAATACCTCTTTCATCACAAAATTCTTCCATCTTGCTGTTTTTGAATTCAGTACCATTATCACTACGAATTCTCTTGATACGCCTTTGGTACAAATTCTCAATCTTTCTGAACAACCCCATCAAACTGTCAAATGTTTCATCTTTCGTCTTCAAGAAAGAAACCCACGAAAATCTGGAATAATCATCAGTAACGACCAAACAATAGTAATCTCCTGTAATACTTTTGACATTCACAGGACCAAACAAATCCATGTGAAGTCTTTCCAGAGGTCTCGAAACTGAATTGACTTGCTTTGTAGGGTGTGACTTTTTCTTCTGCTTGCCTTTGATGCAGCTAATGCACTCCCCTTCCAGATTAAAACCTTTGATATTAACTCCTAATACCAAATCATTGTGCACCAAGTGATTCATCTTCCTTAGGTGAATATGCCCCATCTTTCGGTGCCACAATCTTGATTCTTTCTCAGTTGCTCTAGACACGAAACAATGTGCTTGACCAGTAGTTGTAGTTGCTACAGACATATCTAACACATATAAATCATTCACTCTAGGTGCCCTCATAATAATCCATTCTTCAGGGATAACAAAACCAGGTTTCAAAATCAAACATTCTTTATCAGTGAAGTGAGTAGTATACTGATTGTCACAAATCTGCGAGATACTAAGCAGATTGTTCTCCAGCTCAGTGATGTAGTTAACTCTCTCAAACGTCACAATCCCATTGGATAACGTTCCTTCACCAACAATTCTACCACCTTCATGACCTGCAAATCCCACATAACCACCATTGATATTCTTCACATCATACAGTAATGCAGTTTTTCCTGTCATATGTCGAGATGCGCCACTATCCATGATCCATCTTGAAATGGCTCTTGGAAGATCCTGCACATACCACAAGTTGATTTTAAAACACTTCAATAAAAATGCCGATTCATGCTTCGCGATCCAGGAAGCTCCGGCCATTCAAACTGCTTATTCGAACATGGTGTCCACCCAGGCCTCATCAGCCTTAGGTGTAACCTTGACTCTCGCAATTTGAATTTTGAAATTTTCAGCCTTCAAAGGTGGAAAATTTGCATCATAATCAACCGAAATTGATTCTTCAGCCTTTTTCACTTCAGAAGTTGAAATTTTCATTTCTGTTTTTGGTTTCCAAACTTGTTGAGATAATGCAACCCGTTTGTAAAATTTTTCATTTTTAGTTACCATTTTCTTTACAGGTTCATTTTTCACTTTGATGTTGTCATTTTTCACATTCTTTTTCTCAACAAAGATTGGTGCTTTACCCTTCACATCAACTTTCTTTTGTTGAAACTTCACATTTTCAATCTTAGGCTTCACATTGATACACATTCGTGCAATGTGACCAACTTGATTACATCTAAAACATGTTCGAGTATCAATAACTCGACTTGTGCCTTCAGACTGATACTGTGAAGCTCTTTTCTCAAAGAACTCTTCATTTGATTTTGAAAAAATCTCATTTTCTTCATCAGCAAGTGAACTTGAACTATTCACAAACACCTTCTTTTCAGCAAACCTCTTGTTTTGAAAACTCTTTTTCTGATAACTATTACCACCCTGATAACCACCCGACCAATTGTTTCGATTGTTATTGTAAAAACGTGATGGATTAACAGATTTCTTGTAATATGATTTATCTTTCTCAAAACTCATTTTTCTCTTTGTTTGACTGAACTTGTTCACTTCTGACAACTCAACTTCAACCAACTTGAAAACATTTGTCAATTTGTTCACATTAACATTCTCAATCGGAAATTCAGAATCCGAATACAACTTATCAGATCCAGCCATCTTATACATCACAAGACCCGGTTCATCACTTAAGTTGTTTTTGGATTTTGATTTCTGAATGTATTTATCCAAGAAACACCCATCTTCCTCAGTAGTGTCACTATCCATTTTTAGTACATTTTCAACAACACCATTTACAATATCATTTTGGACACTATCGTCATTGGAAGACGTAAACATGACATCAATGTTCTCTGGAAGTTTAACTTCACTTTCTTCCTCAATTTCCACCAAACTAGACTGCTTTTTCGTGTAGTTGTCTAAAATTGGCGGTGGAACTTTGTGAAAACCTACACCCGTTCCATTAGAAAACACATCCTCGCCATCTTTGTTTTTCCCTATAGGTTTAGGAACAATATGCTGCAAAACAAAACTTGCTGATTTATAGCTGTTAAGCTTCAACTGGATTCGTTCATTCTCAATTTCAGCTTCTTGAACTTTAAGTTTCAGTTTAGCAATTTGATCCAGTTGTTCATTAATCGATTCTTCTTTTAATCTCAAAACAGCTCTTAGATGTTCATTTTCTTTAAATGTTTTGCCATTACGATCATCACTATCTTTGACAATGTTTTTCAATTTCTCAAACTTTTCAGAAATCTGACGGTTTTCAAGAATTAACTTTTCATTTTCAGATTTTATTTTCTCACGTTCAGTTTTATCATTTTCAATTTGAGCCGTTAATTCTTTGATCCGTTCAGTTGAAGCTTTTACAGTTTTGTCACGATCGAGAATCTGATCTTCAACATTTCTAACCTTTGTTGTCAGATTCTGAATTTTCTCATTGTTAAGATACGTGACAGTGCTACAAAAATTGCATTGTTTGGTGCAATTTTTGCAGTCAGCATTCCCGTCAATCTTGTTACCTGATGCATTTGTTGACACACTTTGACTGACCGACCCCTTTGACTTAGTAACAGAATTAGAGTCTACCTCAAGTGCTTTTGCAGCTAGCACTTTGTCAGCCATCACTCCCAGATTCTCAGCTGTCAACTCTTGCGTAGTATCAATTATGCCTGTATCAACCTGCTTTTCTTTCTTCTCTTTCTCCTCTTTCTCCTTTCTCTCTTTCTCTTTCTCTTCTTCAATCATTTTCGAAGTTGGAGTTCCCCACCATTTGTGTTGCCAATACTCATCGTCTTCTTTGTACTCCTTGATGATGGCTTCGATATCTAGCGTTTTGTCATCAATCGCAATGTTGCCATACCTATCAAGATAGCACTCTCTATCTGGATCCCATCTGTTTGCTCTTCTAGCTTCCAGAAAGATACCAGAAAGTCTGATAATCTTGTTTTCAGCAATCATCTTCCGGTATTGATACTTCTGTTCCTCAGTACGATCATCTTTCCACTTAATGGGTTCATCATTGCTTGCCATGAATGCGTAACCCACCGCATCTTCTTCCGGTAGAACTTCCTTACTCCAATCATACCCCTCATCATCATAAATCACAGCAAGAGCCCTTGATTTGTCTCTGTTATCTTCAGACTGCTTCAATCTAGGCGGCTCGGATTTATTCTGATGGTAGATTGCCTTTTTGTAATAATCATCTCGAAACGGATTCTCTGACTCATCAGCATACGCATTCCTGCATTCACGTTTGAAATGACCCTTCTGCTTACACTTAAAACATGTCACTCTTGACTTGTCGAACCCCAGTTTTGTAGACGGACCACCGATCGTTTTTCTCCCTGTAATCTCCATGAAGCGTTGTGCACGTCGAACTGCACTTGCCATTGCCCAACGAATGTCGATCAGCTCCATTTCTTCAGGGTCTATCTGATCGTAGTCTTCTTTCGTCAGATTTGTATTCCCGATTTTTCCAGCCACCAACCCTTCATAGGATTCCAAAACAGATGCCAGAAAGACCATTTGTTGCTTGGCCGACTCCTCATCAAAATTCTGTGCGTTCTTCAAATCTATTGCGATATTGCAAGAAAACTTCGCATCAGAATGATTTGCAGAAGACGTAGATCCACTGTGATAACCACTATGGCTTCCACTGCTTGAATTGCTTTGACTTTCTTTGCTTGCTGGAGAAACATTCTCAGCAGAAAATGCAGTTTTTGGAGAAGTAGCTTTCGGGATCAAACTTTTTGGATAGTACAGATCCAGATTTTGCTGATAAGATGAATTATTAACTTTGTACGTCTTCTTCAATTCCAGTTCATGACTTTCCAGTCTTTCAATCAACACATCTGGAGTCAAATCTTCTGGAGCAATAGTGTTTTTCAACATCAGCGCGTAATATCTCCAATCCACTTCGTCTGGTAATGAATCAAACAGTTTATCAACAAGTTCTTCATCAGTATACGTGATCTTGTGTCGAGCAAGCTCCAGTTTCAGATGACCGAACCTTTCAATCATTTTACACACCGATTCATTTTTAAGACAACCAAACATATCAAACTCTTTCCTAAGAAGTTTCTTTTTATTTTTTACAATCTCTTTGCTTCCAAGACACTTCTTTTCGAGTTTTTCCCATAAGTCTTTAGAATTGGAGTAATCTATCAGCGAAATGATGTCTTCACGCACCGATTGAAACAATAATGCTACACATTTTTGCTCGGCCACAAAACTTTCAATCTCTTCAGCTGATCTTAATGCTTCACCATTTTTCTTTCCTTGGGCATAACCATTCTTCATACTCTTCCAGCAAGGAAAAGCAAATGCCATCAACCAATCTTCGAACTTTGTTGCCCACCTGCTGTAATCTTCTATAGCCATCAGCTTAGGAGGTTTGTTAAATGTTCCAAATGCGCTTTCGGACTCCCACGCTTCCTTCTTTCTTTCTTTCGGTGGACTTTTGTTTGCATTGCTTGAAGAAGTATCGTTGTTTCCTGAACTACCCGTGAAAGCAAACATATCGCTGAAGGGATTCATGAAAATATCATCCATTTTGATCGTACCTGCAAAATCAATCAACACTTAGACAAATTTTCGAGATTTTTGAAAAACAGAACCACAAAAGCGAATCAATCTGTGCACGTGACAGATAAGCGGACCAAACAGGTTCAGATAAGCGAACCAGAAAGTGTACTAATGAGCGAACCAGACAATGTCTGTTCGAGCGGACCAGACTTGTTCGTTCGAGCGGACCAGACTTGTTCGTTCGAGTGGACCACGTAGTGTCCGTTCGAGCGGTTCAGAATATTATCGTTCGAGCGGACCAGATAAAATGTAACAGCGGACCAGACTTGCGATGACCGAAAAAGCGGACCACAATTTTTAACCGATTTTTAGTCCGAATTACAATCTGATACTTTCAAGGAATGTACTACTCTTAATTCCGATCATAATGATATAAAGTATGTTCAATTTCGACCGCAAAATCGTTCTAGATCTGAGTTTGAAAATTCTGTCCGAGAACCGATTGTGTTTTTGATAAAATTGATTGATTTTTACTAAGTTTTAAGGTCTGATATTGTTAAGGATTGATTAACAACTAGTTTCGCTCAATATACTTGAGATTCAACTCATTTTATCCGTAGAAACTTGTTTAAACCGAAAATAAAAGAGAAATAGAGTAGAAATGATGAGAAAAGTGTCGAATCAGCTGATGTAGTATGAGCTCCTCGTCCTGAAGCTCTGATACCACTTGTTGGACCGTGTCGTGACCCTAAACGATCAGTCAGAGTAGCTCATTCTCACATATAAAGGCGGAATCAGAATATGTAAGATTACAACAGCTTGTTCTATTAATTTCCTTTGCTTTTATTGCTTTCTGATGATATTTTGACAGAGTTTCGGCTCCTGAGCACACACATACATCCATGAGACTAATGAACCTATCAGCCTATTTATAGAATTTCTGGTCCACTCATACGACATGCCGTATAAGCGATCCAGACTACTTGACACATAAGCGAACCAGACTTTGACATATGAGCGGTCCAGACTTAATACAATGACACATAAGCGAACCAGACCCTATTTCACATAATAATTACATTTTGACCCCCTGTTGACCAATCTTGACTTCATACTTTTTGTAGACGCAGTCAACAGATATTCCGTGCATCAACAACATTCTACACAAATGGGGACGCACCGTTCTGTTATTTAGCAGTTTTCTCAAGATCAATAGAGTTTGACAAAAAATTTTGGGGGACTCTATTAGGTTTTCGCTATGGCGGCTACCTAACGTCAACAGTTAATTATTCTTCCTAATATTTTTATTAAATCTTGAACTTTTTCCCCGTTATTAATTAATTTTAAATTACAACTTATACAACATATTGAAGGATGGGTGGGAAGACTAATGGCTTGGAGGAATAGTGTAACTCCCAAAACTACCATTCGGATATCAAAATCACAATCAAAAGCGCGGAATACTGATGAAAGTGATAAGAACAAAAACGAAAATGATTGAATTAACCAAAGTGCACACGGTTTCTAAGAACCGTCTGGTACACAAAACAAAGAATTCGAATATGACTAAGAAGTAATAATAATGAACAGCCAACCTTCTAATGACCTAGGTTCACCCTATTTATAGTTACATAGGGTGACCTAGTTACAGACTGGGCCAGGCCCACATGCACAAATAATGACCAAACAGGCCCAAATCACTAATTAGCCCACAAGGCTTATTCTAATATTATCTAACCCACTACAAGGCTAAGCCAAATAGCCTATAATTGTGTTTGATAAAGATAAGCGTAAACCTACCCAATTATAGAGTCTTACAAATAGAAAGATTCAAAGGGATCCGTTGTTAAACTTGCGGTGGACAATTCTTCCACCACAATTTTATGAAACGTTGTTAGATTCTACTCCTAAAAACGTTGTTAAATATGCCAATGGCAAATTACACCCATTTCCTTCTTTCTTTGAAGTGGATTACGTATTCTTTCCGTTACCGTTAGAAAATAACAAATGGCTCCTAGCTCGCCTAGAGTTATCGTCACAGGAGTTGGTGTATTACCCGTGCGAAAATGTATGTGTCGGCGATAAATACATAAACGTTATTCACCCACGCTTGACGAATGTTAAAGTTTATTTAGGAGCATTACTTGTGCATTTGCGATATTGGAAAAAAACGGGGAAACCAGAAAAATGTATCTCGGCCGAGCTCAATGATAACTACGTGGTATCTAATACATCAATCGCAGGGAATGAAGCTGTCTACCTGTGTATGCTTATGGAGCATCTGGTTACGGACAAACCAATAAATATAACTGGAGACATTCGTAAAACTTTTTTGTCGTACAGACAATTCATGGTAGAAAAACTGTATTTTTGGCAGTGTTTACCCCGTCCAAATGCTGTCTAGTTTTTGCAATTAAATTACTGTTGTCTCTATTCAGTAGGTTATGCAATTAAATTCTTGTTTTTAATTTATTAATTTAATAAATAGTGATTAATGAACCCACTATAAATAGGCATACGCATTGTTGCGATTTAACCACATCCAATAACAATTTAACCTCAAAGTTGAAATCTGCTATTGTAACACCTCGAAAATTCACGTCCTATAATGAGTCGACACGTGTCATATGTTTGAACGTTTGAAAGAATGTTATAGAAGGACTAAAGTTGACAATCATGGAAAGTATGTGAATATACGAGTTCTAAATGTCAATAGTGAATAAATATATTGTACATTAACCGTACATGATGCTCATACCTTCAAACGAATAAATCATGGATCATACGAAGCTAAATATGAAAGAAAGTGGGAGATTATAAACTACAGGGGTTAACTGTGTCAACATGTTTAAGTTATACCTCTGAGTGACCTTTTGACAAACCCGAAGCTTTGTAACGGTTAATTATGCTCACTAGAATGCACGACATAAATTTCATAAAGTTTCGTTATCGTATAGGAAAGTTATGATCAAATTCGTATACAAGGGGTTAAAGCGTCAACGTTGAAAGTTAGGACCTTTCGGGTAACAATAAAGTTAACCGAGGACTTATCAAAGTGGGTAAATATCTTGAAGCCCTTATATGTCAAATTAGAGGGTTCAAATTGCAAGAAATAAGTTAGTTGACCTTTCGGAAGGGCCAAGAGACGAGATGCAACAACTTGAAAACGTTTTTGCCTGATCAGAAGGCCCAAGCGGGCCGCGTTGTAACATCCCTATTTTTATCATATAAGAATTATAGGTTTAACCACTAGTAACTCGTAACTAGTCTATTTTTAATATAAATATTCAACCCAAAGAGTTTTAAAAACATTTTATATAGTTGGTTGAAATATTATACTAATTAATTGGCCTGAATATGGGTGACCTTTCTAACTAAAATAAAAATATATAAAACTTATATTATTAGACAAGTATATTGCGGGTAAGTTGACTATTAGAAATATGAAGTTCTTAGACGGGCCTAGGAACCATATAATAATTAAATTATAAAAATACATTGTATTTTGAACCTACTCTATTTTTAATAAATCTTAGACCCAAATGTAGACAAAAAATATACTCGTTCTAAAAACATATTTATTATTTTCTAGAACATTATATTTTGGAAATTATAAGCGCCAAATAAGTGAAGCTATTAAATTAAATATAATATATAAAATATTAATAAAAAAAAACCAACTAATCTATGAAAGTAATCATACGTAGGCATTAATATCTTCAAAATAAAATGCATGAACTCAAAACTATGAAAGTAATACACCTAGCCATGCATATACACGTGGCCATAGTTGTTACGAATACGTGGCCATGAGCAGCGAAACAATCAAGTTAACATGTAGTATAAATTGAAGGGTTCATTTCAACATTTCTTTTGTTCATTTTCCAAAATCTCTCGCGCCTCCTTCTATATTCTTTTCTTAGTCTATTTTTCTGTTAAGCATTTATACTTACAACACTTCAAAAAACCCTGCTTTGTTTTAAGTGTTTTAACTCCTGATCACCGCTACCATTTCCGATTGATCTGAGCCTCATAACACATGTCAGGGCTCTGCCCGACTAAGTTGTTGAGATTCGGTCTCGGACATCGGGACAAGGTTGAATTAGGGGTACTATACTTAACACAAGTGCATTATATATTTTTAAAATAGTTCAAAAGTTATACCCAAAATTTATACCAGGAGGCTTTCTAGTTGAACCCTAAAGTTACAAAGTGAGTCCATTTTCTTTTCTCACTATTTTATTCCTTTTTATCTCAAACCATAACAACTCTCACCAAAACTATTATATTTTTATTTCTATTATTATTAATTATATTTTGTCTAAAAAGAAACCCTAGTTAAGACCCTCAAATAATCCTGCATAAACCCTAAAATTTTCATAACAATCAGAATCAGGATCAGGATCAGGGCCCCTAAAACTCAGAGGGGGCATTTCCTATTCGATATTATCTACATAATTCGTTGTCTAAATAGAATTTTATGAAAACGTCGACTCAGCAGGGCTACCCAGGTGACAAGCCTACTCTAGGCTAGGGGGACTTGCCCCGCGACACGCGGCAAGTGCCGGAGACTCTTCCGCGACTCGCGGGAGGCTCCAAAATTGGGTATAAATAGAAGGGCCTGGCACTTGCATTCTGTTGTTCGTTCGACGATCAAATTCAAATTGTACGCTGAGATATTGTCCAAATACTCTCAAAACACACACAAATCACTAATTAGTAGAGGGGGTGCTGATACGATACAGGGTATTAACTCGATCGCTGCTACGATTCAATGTCCGATCGATAGAAACTATCCGATGGATGTTTAAGCGCTATCCTTTGTCATTAATCGTGATTCCGACCGGATGTTTGAGTACCACCCGAATTCGGGGAATACTCTGTCATTCGTTGTGAATCCGATGGATGTTTAAGTGATTGCACTTTGTCATTTGTTGTGAGGGTTTTAATCTCGTGAGTTATCGTAAATGCTGTATTAGTTAATTACCTAGTTCGTGTGCACTAGGTTACAAGGCTAATCAATAGGCTAAGCTCTGCCTGTATAAATCTGCAATCTATCAAGGCTTATCTGTAGATTAAATTCTGCCAGTATGAATCTGCATGATTATAATGTGAGTCATTCTCTTTTTATCAAATTACTTTCAAAATCATGTTTATTTTCAAAGGTTATAATTACAGTGATTAAGTTTATGTAATCACCAAATTACAGCCGGTATGTGGGGTATTGTGCACAGTATTACTGTTTTATCACTTTAGGTGGGCGAACCTAAAATTAGTGATATTCGTCATTCATTGGGGCAGCCAATGGTGATATGACCACAGTCACCGAAAAGAGTCGAGTGACAAATACTGTGGGTAGTTGGTTTGATATCAGAAACATTGTAATCTCTCTTAATACTGTAAATTATAACAAACGAGTCGTTTTAGTAAAACTGAATGATTCACTCAGTATTTCCCTGCTGACAAAACCTTTTTAAAACGCGTTTCAGGTAATTACAACAGATTGAATTAAGAGATGGATACAGCACTGAAAGGCATCAAGAAGTGGCTTATTTTATTAATTAAATCAAATTAAGAAATCTTGTTTTATGTAATAAAAGTTATCTTTATTAAAGCTACCATTGTAAAACATGGGTTTATCCCATCTATTTAATAAAATCCGGTGTTTTCTAAACTCTGATATTTTTCCTAACTCACGGTCCTGATGAAAATTCCGCTGCAACGTTTTCAAAATTAATCACCGGTACCACTGGGCTGTTCGCGGCTCCCGATTCCGTCCAGGGTGGGTCGGGGGTCGTGACAGAAGGTGGTATCAGAGCCACTGATTTAAGCCTTTAGGTGTTGTGACCATAATACCTAAAGTTCATATAAAAGAGTTAGGAGATTGCTGTTAACTGGTAGCACACATGATAGTAATTAGACTTGAACTTAAGAAAGATGCCTTAGTATAAACTTCAAGATAAGCTAAGTACTTATGTGAATAAATTATGATGGGTTTTTGTATACCATAAGAATGGTAATTAGAATATTGTAAGATATGATAAATAAGCAAGAATTAATAGTAATTATTGCTTATTGATATTATTTGGTCTAGAATAAGATATGTTACGGGAATACAAGTTTCCTTAATTCTGGATAAAAGCCCTAATAAAATAGGCACTTTTAAAATCTTGAAAAGATACTATTTATGGGAAATAGAAAAATTTCTCCAGCAAGACTGGGTATGGTGTAGTAGACTCTCCAGTTTGTCTGGATATACTGATGTTACCTTTCCGGCACGAACCGGATAAGACAGGGTATGTAATATGTCAAACGAGTGACAAGATTTCCCTAAATAGTATCATGATTAGATATTTGATTGGTTTTTGGAAATATGAATACATTGACCAGATAGATGGTATGTTTATTTCAGTATGTGAAATATATGATTATATAGATATATATATCTATAAGGAATTCCAAAAGCCAAATAGGAATAAAACACAAGCATCTGTGTCTAGATTTCTTTATCAGGAATTTCTTTTTCCTATATCAAAACATTATTTTGTTTGATTATCTACCTCGTAACTCGTACAATAGGAACCCTTTAAATTAGGACACTATTAAAAGTATAAAGAATTTCTAAATATGTTACCATAAACGCAAGTAAGAAACATGTAAAGTTGTGCTAGTGCACAAGAAAACACATGAAACTTAGATTATACAGACGTTGAAGTATATCACACACGACTTCCAAGGCAAGACCTTTGAAAAATATAAATTGGGCACAATAACACCAATGCTAATTCCGTCAGTAGAAGAACTAAAAGTAGCACTTTGCCTTATGATCCTATAAACAACATAAATCTCGCTAAGGTACGTTGGAACAAAATTTTACAACAATCCATGGTGATTAAAACACTATAAAAGGGCCAAGGTTGCAACCATTTTTCTCACACCTTCCATCTGCACTTTGGATCATTTCTTGAGCTCAAGGCTTCTCTCTAAGCTTCACAAATCGTGCATAGGACTTCAGTAAGTTTGCTTATCCTTCCTTAGTTAAGTTTTTACTTAGTTTTAGCTTAAAAGTCAAACCGTCGTAATTAACGGTTGACTTCAAGATTAATCACTAATGGTCCAGTGATTAGTCGAATTGAAAGTAGTTATAAGTTGGTAATTATGTGGGTAATAAACCCTTAAAGGGGTTCCCCCTGATTCCCACTCTAACTAGGTCAGATGTCGGGTCAAACTTGTTATTAAAAAGTCAACAGAATGTTTATTTTCTAATTTATGCATAATTAGCAATGTAGAACACCTACAACCTGTTTGATCATTAATGTAACTTGGTAATTAGTATAAGAACATGTCTAAACATGTTCAACCCGACAATTTACTGTTTAGACCCGGTTCGGAACCGAAAGTCCCAAAGCTTTGACTTTTGCTTTGACTTCAGTTCTGACCCGTTTTGGTATGTTTTAGAAATGCCTTAGAGATTTAATTGGACTAGGTTACATGCTAGTATAACCCTCTGTGATTATACGCCTTGGTTCATTAGTTATCCAATTAATATGCATGATTCCGTTAATTGCTCATATGTTGACCATTATGCCCTTTTCACCTTAAAACGTGATTTTTGAAAATGTAAAAGAGTAGAAACCTTAGTTACTAAATTATAAACTTGCACCTAAAATTTGACATCAGTTTGAGGTGTAGTTTGAGAGTTATGCTCATTAGCGCAAATTGAAAGCTTTATGTTAATTAAATGGCGTAATTAGCATATAGCCTAGTTAAGCCTACTTTTTGATATCAAACTTATTACCCACTAATGTAATATATTATTTTGGGATTTTTGAAGATTTTTAATTAATTTTAGGCTGAGCATAACTTATAGTCCTAGGCTTAATCCGGTAATTGTCGGTTTTGCCCTATCGGGCTATAAAATGAGTTTTACATATCTAATTGACTCCAAACCTTTTGCTACTGATCACATATGATAAATAAATTATGTTAAGCCTTCTGGAATAATAAAAATATCATTTTCTTATATAGAACCCGGAAATGGCTTCTAATCGCCTTTTTAGCGTTTTTAACGCATAGTATGTCCTAGAACTATTTTAAACATACAAGGGTTGATACCTACTGATGTTTTGGGTAAATTATAATATTTTAATAGTAAGAAAAAGTTGTTTAACTCAGACTTCAGTTTTGAGCTTTACGGCTTATGTGAAATTACCAAAATGCCCCTACGGTGCATAGTTTGGTTAAAATTGATAAATTTCACATATATACTTTACCCTACTGTTATAACTTAGTAAACTAATTAGTTTGGCTGATTATATCAGACCTGTAACTCAGGTTAATACTTAGACTCTTTTATAACCTTGTAAATGACCAAACTACCCCTACGGGGCATAGTTTGTGTTTAAACTCGTTTCGGGCATAATAAAAGACATCTTACTGATGTCACAACATATTTGAAGCATATTAACTTAGGAAACCTGTATATGGCTCTAATAATTACCCGTTACGCCTCTTGCGCGTTCGGTTCGGTTCGGTTTATGTAACTAGTTTGCATAAATTAGCCGAAACGGGTCAAACCTTATCGGTTTTATCTCAAAATCCAGAATGTGCATGAAATACCCATATTAAGCAAGTCTTCAAACTTTTCGGGTCTAAATCATATTCTATTCGGTCTTCGCTTAATCGTGCGTACGAACCGTATCTTTGAAACTAACCGGTCTAAGCTTAAGCTTAACTAAAGACCCATTAGGATGCTGATAGGTTATTATAAACTTTCATTCCAGATTAGGAGGACCAGTAAAAGCTACTTGCATTTGCTTATTGTGATTATTACTTTGCTCAGGTAAATACTTTTAACTTATTTTCCCTATACGGGCTTGGGTTACGGTATATAAAATACCGCTTGGTCGGGCATTAAATCTTCCATCATTTGGTGGTTAATTGAATAATTTAATCGGCCCGTTTAAATATGTTTTGTTTACTTAAAGCCTTTGGGGGGTTAATGACCATGTCCCGGATATCCCTGGCATCATTTTACGAAATGGCCACGACTTAAGCGCGGGGTGTAGGCGTACACCCGTCAGTGCATAAAAGAATAATGTGGTGTGTCTATTAATCTTTAACCCGGACACGATCCGGGCTACTGAACGCATAAGGAACATGTAATTCTTTTACAAGATTATATATTTAAATAATTATCCCAAGTTATAAAAATGTTTATGCCATGTGCATCCAAACCAATTTTTAATCATTTTTAAAATGAGTCAGTTGAATGTATTTACCAGTGTAAACTGACGTATTTTCCCAAAAAGATTAAATGCAGGTACTAAGCATAATAGGCTGGGATTTCTCCTTAGCATCAAAAAGAGTCTCGCAAGCTTAAGATGCCTAACGTCTGTTGAACTACTGTTTCCATTTTATTTCGATCCGTCTGTGGATAAACTTTCAACTGTTTGTGATACACGATATTACAATATTTTATTCGGTTGAAATGTATCTATAAATTTCTTCCGCTGTGCATTTAAATATTGTGTTGTTTGACTTTTATGTTGCCAACCACGTCACGATACTCCCCACCGGGCCCACCGGTGACACGTGGAAATCGGGGTGTGACAGCTATAAAAACATAGATTCTTGGACCGACGAAAAAGACATTGCTGTTGTCGTCTCCTACGCCACCGCTCGTGATGAAGGCACTTGCTCAATTTCCGATCTCGCGTTCTGGGGTCAGGTTATGAACTATTTCTGCATTCACGTGCAACAAACGACCCGTAGCGCCGATGACCTCAACACTCGGTGTGTTTTTCTACGCTTCAAATGTAGCCGTTTCCTAGGAAGGTACAAAAAGGTTAAAAAAATCGGCACAACAACCTGGCTGAAGAAGAGGTCATTGAAGAAGCCCTGCTAGTCTACCCAATAATTTATGACGAGGACTTTGAACACATTTCCGTGTTTGAAACTTTGAAAATTTATATTTAGCTAAAGTTTTTAAGATGTTAGTTTAAATTTATTGCAACGTTTTTTAGGATGTAATATTCGTAATGGTAAAAATATTTAAATTAAAATGTTTGAAGTTATTAAAATTTCTCAAACCGTTAAACAATTTTTTGGAATTTAAACTTATTATTGTTTAAAAGCCCATATTTAAAAACTTATAAATATGAAAAATATAAAAAGGGGAACGCCGGGTATCGAACCCGCGACAAACCCGGTTCACACACTCACCAACAACTTAGCCAACATATCACAAGCCACTACACCGTGACCCTGAGAACGAGTTATATCCAGATTTAATTTAATTTATACACTCATTTTCTTTAAAAGCCCATATTCAAAAACTTATGAATATGAAAAATAAAAAAAAGGGAAGGCCGGGTATGGAACTCGCGCCAAACTCGGTTCACACACTCACCAACAACTTAACCAACATATCACAAGCCACTACACCGTGACCCTGAGAACGAGTTATATCCAGATTTAATTTAATTTATACACTCATTTTCTTTAAAAGCCCATATTCAAAAACTTATAAATATGAAAAATAAAAAAAAGGGGAACGCCGGGTATCGAACCCGCGCCAAACCCGGTTCACACACACACCAACGACTTAACCAACATATCACAAGCCACTACACCGTGACCCTGAGAACGAGTTACATCTAGATTTAATTTTATTTATACACTCATTTTGTTTAAAAGCCAATTACAAGTTGCTGCCAAAACACATTTTTTATTTACTGATTTAATTGTTTATAATCATTTAATATTTAATTAAGTAAATAAATATTTATAATTTTAGTAGTTAAGGTTCAAGGGGCTTTTGGACCGTTTATAAATAATACAATTCAAACTTTTTATTTTTAACATTAACATTAAAACCCGTAAGCCCAAACCCCTTAAGCCCAAAACCCTTAGACCCAAACCCCTTTAGCCCAAACCCCGTAAGCCCAAACCCCTTAAGCCCAAACCCCTTAAGCCCAAACCCCATCAGCCCAAATCTCGTAAGCCCAAAACCCGTAAGCCCAAAACCCGTAAACCCAAAACCCGTAAGCCCAAACCTGTGAAACGGTCAATAGGCCCACCCCGTAAACTGTTATCCCCCAATCGTTTTAATGGCCAAATAATGCTCCGTTTAATATAAAAAGAAAATATTAAACATTACATTAAAAAAAAGAAAATATTAAACATTACATTAAAAAAAATAAAATATAAAAAGAAAATATTAAACATTACATTAAAAAAAAAACCAAACATCTAAAGCCAAACCCCATCGTTTCCCACTCCGAGACGTGTGTGAATTCATGTCCTTCTTTGTGGCGGTAGTTGATGAGGGCAACCGCCTTTATGTCCTCCTCACCAAGGTCCTGAGATGAATCCTCCACAGCTTTGTAGTAACGCTCGAACATCTCACAGTCCAAGCGTATAACCCGGAACCTTGAAGATAAGGCGTCAACGGTGCGGTCGTGGTCCATACCACGGAGTTGTGCAAAATATTGTTGCACACGGACCCATAGACCCCCTGTCCTCGACGAGGAGGATCGGTATACACCTCCTCCCAAGCCTCCACCAACGCAATGTCCTCCACATCGGTCCACGACGAACTAGCCATGTTGGCAAAAACTGAAATGCGTTTGTTGGAAACGTTGAACAAAATATGAAAGAAGAAGAAGTAGGGTGAACGACGTGTGTGTGTTTAGGGGGTATTTATAGTTAGTTAATATGGGGGGTTAAATGAATATTTAATGTTACTTTAAATGAATATTTAATATTTAAATAGCTGTTGAGTTTATTATTATGTAATTTTTTTATTGAATTTTACTGCAATTTAACTAGAATTCAAATGTAAATAAGTAAACTTTATAACTTTATTATGATTCAATACAAAGTACATAAAAAACATAACACAAAAAAATACAAACATAATCATTTGAACTAGAATACACCAAACCGCTACTTCCAACTGGGTAGGAGATCCGGATTCTGATTCCAGAATTTGCATCGAAACACCTAGCAATGATAAAGATGGGCCGTGAACTGGTAAGTTCCATCAACCCACATTTATATTGGCCTAGGTGATATGTAACGGGTTGTTGACATTTTCTTCAACGGTTCTGCGGCTTCAGTTATGTTTGGAGACCTGGCTAACACATTGGCGAGTCCAATGCGTTAGCCAGGGTCTCATCAACCACCCTAAAAGGGCAGAACCGTCATGTGCCGAACAACCCGTTAGACCCTTCACGTGTCCGTTGAAGATGAGTTCTTGAACCCGATCGACCCCGCAGAGCACGTGGAAGGGGAAATCCGATCACATCCGATAAATCGGAGAAGATCTGTGTCCGTTGTAGATGACTTCTTAAACCCGTTTGTTGAATTCGAAAAAATAATTTTCAGGGGGTCTGCCCATTTTTTGAAGCTGTGAAGCTGTGAACACTAATGGGGTAGAGGATATGGTGAAGAAAAGGTTGTATATAACAGGGTTGAAATTGTGAACGTCTTAAAAACAGGTTTCAAACGTCTCAACTTTTATAGAAAACGTCTTAAAAACAACTTTGAAATTCATGAAACGTCTCAAACATCTCAACTTTTACAGAAAACGTCTTAAAAAAACTTTGAAATTCTTGAAACGTCTCAAACGTTTCAAGTTTTGAATGAAACGTCTTAAAAACAACTTTGAAAACCGGGAAACGTCTCAAACGTCTCAACTTTTGAATGAAACGTGTTAAAAAAAATTTTAAACGTCTTAACAGCTCAAGCCATGTTCAAGCATCTCAAGCGTCTTAAGCCGCCTTTCAAACGTCTCAAGCGGTGTTCAAGCGTCTCAAGCCGCCTTCAAACGTCTCAAGCCATGCAAAAGTGTCGGCTTAACCGATCAACGTTAAGACGGCTCAAGCTGTCGTCTGAAACGTCTCAGCTAAGACGTTAAGACGTCTGAGCTGAGTGTCGGACACGTGGCAGCGTTTCGTTGGTTAGCCGCCAAGACGCTAAAATGTTTTTGTGGCGTTTTCACAAGACGTTTGACTTGGACATTTTGGAAAAGTTGACCAATCATTGGCCATTTTGGCTATTTTCCAAAAAAAAATCCCCAATTACATAGAAAATGAAGATCAAACGTAGATTGAATTTAACTATACACTAGGTTATTTTCAACCGCGCGTTGCGGCGGCAACTGACCTGTTTCCAAAGAGAAAAGGGTAATGTAGGTAAGAGCCTTGTAGAGATTAGCTATATATAACATCATTAGCATTAGTATAATATATATACACAAAAAATGAATAGTTTTATTGTCTTGCCCTTAATCTACAGCCTGAGTTGTGCTACTTCTTACAAACAAAATGTGGTGTCAAATGTGGCCAAGAAAAACGGCCCGCGATCTGACCCATGGCCAACAAAATGCAAATGTAATCAGTTCAATTTCCCATTAGTCTTTCGTCTGCAAAGCAAAAAATCCAATTATAAGAACAAAAAGAATATCAATTGGTTGATGAAGAATATAACCTGCTAAGTCAATTCTAAGTGTTAAATAAAATTATAAATACAACCGTGTAATCTAAAAGATTTTCATTATATCATCGACGTTGCGTCAACGATCTCTTCCTCGATACCCACCTCCACATGGAATTGAAGATAAGATAAACACAAATTCAACGCAGGTGCAATTGATTCGGTTTCGTGATCTTTTTCATCCGCAAAACTTAAAACCCAACTTTAAGAACTGACAAAATTCGTACTAATTCTACAGTAAAGTATAATGAGATTATGAAGCGTTTCAAGAAAAGTGTCACAAATGATGTATATGGTGTGATGTCTAGAGGATTAGGAACCTCGGCTTGTAGAGCTTTTGTGGTTAATGGAGCTATTTCCACAGCATATGAAACGCCATCATGGGTATTTTTCAATAGCAATGGTGATATGATTATATGAACAACCTTACTTCTTCATTGGTGATATAAAGTTCTAATTTTTAAATTAACCACATTATATATATTATGTTATATTATTATCTATCTATTTAAAGATGTAAGGCAACAATAACATTGAAAATCTAGATTGTGCATTTAAAAATTTACCGGCAAGATTGGTCTACCGTGACAACTCACGGTTATCCCTTTCCACACAAATTTAGCGTGAGTTCAGGCTCAGAATCATGGCTGCAGTGTATCTGGTTGCTTGCTTCTAGCCATCTCAGTTGCCACGCCAAGACAGTGTTACAGATTCATCATCGCCGAACCTCAGCTATACCTCATGCAGTGAAGTAAAGCAACATTATCAGACACGCCATTTCCTCGTAGAGTCAACTAAGAAAGAACATCATAAATTTAACCAACAATCATGAATATAGGTGATAAACCCATGAAAGCATTTCATCAAAGTTCAGGTAGGAATCAGAGCTTCAAACGGGAGTGAGGGTTAAAATGAACAAACTTTATTTTTAACAATGAACCCATTGAAGCATTTCATCGAACACCTCATGTGCACAATTTTTAAGCTAACACGTGTTCACAATAGAGACTTTCTAAGGTAACAGGTATGGACAACCCATATTTCAACAACAAACTCATAAAAGCATTTAATCAAACACCTCATGTGCGCAATTTTTAAGCTAGCAGGTGTTCACAATGGAGGCTCAGGCAACCATCATAGCCTCTAAAGCTAAGCTGAGCATCACAACCTCAAACTCGAATGAGGGGTAAAACAAACAACCCAGACCTTCATATTTAATGTTCCCAAACATTGTTCTCGAAACAGAGACGAAAACTAAAGAAAAATGTCATAAGCTTTCATCGATAAGAACTGAAACGCCGTTTTCACATCCTCAAACGTGAAAACAAAATCAAAGAGTGGCCGAGATAAAATCAGGTGAACAAACATCACCATCATGGCCCGAAAGCAGGTGGCGACTGTTGTATCTACTCAAGGGTTTCATCATGTTAGAAGGAAACGTGGGTTGTTCGCGTGGCCTGAAGTTGGTGGTTACCGGTGGATCTGCTTAGGAGTTTCATAAATTGAGAAGGATGAAGCGGTGGAGGTGGATTGAAAGAAGCAGGAAGTGGTGTGTGGAGAAAGACATGGTGAAACTCCAGTGTCCAAATCACACCACGTTTTAAGATGTGTGACACGTGTGGAAACATATGTACTGAAGCAAAAGCAAAATGATGTGGCAGGAATCACTGTTTATCAGGCTTCGCCAACCATATTTATATAATGGTTGTGTTGCATAAGATTTATTAAAATGGTTGTGTTGATTTAATTTACATAAATATTATTGAAAGTGGATGTGTAGATTTAATTTTGTAACTTCTTTTTTTATGGATTTTATCAATTTAAACAAAAAATGCACCAATCACAATAAAGTTGAACAAAAATTAAATACATGTAAAAAAAAATGCAAGAGTATTTTAAATTAATAAATACACATGTAACTAACTATCTACTATTTATATTGACGTCAATATTAAATATTTACATTCACGTAAATATTAAATATTTACACTGACGTAAATCCCAAACACTTTTCTCATTTACAACAATGCAAAAAACATTTACAACAATATTAATATCAATCGACTCGTATCTTCGTTCTGATCAAAAGCCCTAAAACATCGGTTTGTAGTTCGGAAAAAAACTTAACTCCGTTAAGCTATTTTAACGGCGAACTATTTTACAAAAAAAAAAAAAAGTTGAGCAGTTCGAATTATTATCGGCCAATAACTGACTTGAGATTATTATTGGCCAAATTGAATTAAGTGAGATTATTTATTTCCAATTCGAAAAAAAAATATGATGGTGTAACTAAAAAAACAAATGGCTACCTAAATTCAAATCCACTTTTCTTTGAGATCTTTTGGTGGATACAAATCAAGTTTATATATAATATTAAAGGGAGGAGATACAATAGGAAGTTAATTTGGCTAGGAAGGCTAGGAAGTGATCTTGACCATCCATTTAGTTAATCAAGGGCAAAGATTAAATCAGGGAAATTGAAAAGAAGAAAAGAGGCGCGTGAGTTTGTTTAGGGGCATTCTAGTCAATCCAAGCCAATAGTTTCTCTCTCCTCCAATTCCCCCCCATTTTTTAAACGTTAATAACTCTTTCATACGACATTATTTTTTTATAAAAATTGCACAAAAAAAAACGAGCGTTTTTTTTATCTTTAAAACGAGTATACTATTGCTATATTTAAAAAAAAAAATTTAAACCCAGTTGCGTAAAACGCAATAGAAAAACCCCCAGTTACGTAAAACGCAATGAAAAAAAAAACCTAAAAAATGACATTTTTCTAAAACGCAATGCACCAAAAACACAAATAAATGACTTATATGTAAAACGCAATGGCCAGAAAACACAAAGAAATGTCTTATTTCTAAAACGCAATAGCCTAAAAACTCAAAAGAAAATGTACTTTCTAAAACGCAATGGCCAGAAAACACTTAAAATGTCTATTTTCTAAAACGCAATGGACTGAAAACACATAAAAAAATGTTTTACCTAAAACGCAATGCACAAAAAACACAAAGAAATGTCTTATTTGTAAAACGCAATGGCCAGAAATCACTTAAAATGACTCATTCTAAAACGCAATTGCCTAAAAAACAAAAGAAAGTGTTATCTGTAAAACGCAATGGACTGAAAACACCTAAAAAAGTGTTTTACCTAAAACGCAATGCACTAAAAACACTTCAAGAATGTGTTTTTCTAAAACGCAATGGCCAGAAAACACCAAAGAAAGTGAATTGTCTGTGCTGTGAACTGTCTGGACCAATGCAGTTTCCAGAGGCAATTTACAGAAAATTAATTTTTCTGATGCATTTTTATTACAGAAAAATAATTTTTCTGATGCAGTTTCCCAGCCAGGGGCTCTGCCCCTTGGACCCCGCCAGGGGCTGCCGCCCTTGGGACCCCGCTACCAGGGGCGCTGCCCCCGGACCCCCGCCAAGATCGTAAAACGCAATGACTAAATCAAAAACCCATATCGTAAAAATCAAATTAAAGAATTTCTTACATTGATCGAAGTGATTTCTTCAACAATTGACGATTTTTGAACGATTGAAACACTTATCAGCGCTCGAATCGAACGGATCGAGTGATTATCTTCAAAATCACCGGAAAAAACGATATTTTGTATGAAATTAAACTGGGTTTTTTTCAAAAAAGCTGAAGAACACGTTGATCGGGTGTTTGAATCATTGATTGGTGATGAAAATCGCAATATAATGTAGTGATTATTGAGATAGAAAGTGAAGAAATGGTTGAAGATGATGGGTTTTGAAAATGGTGGGTTTTGAAGTTACTGGGTTTTGAAAAGGAAGAAGAAAATGGTTGGATTGACTAAAATACCCTTTTTCTTTATTTTAAATGTTGCCACATGTCCTAATCCTATTGCTTCCTAGACTTCCTAGCCAAAATAAACTTCCTATTTGATCTTTTCCCTAATATTATTAAAATGAAAGGTCGGTGATGCAGCGGACTTTTCATTTGCCTTTTGCTAACATGACATAATAATGACAATTTCATTTTAGAAACAGACAAAAAAATTGGTAAAAACTTTCATCTTCATTTTTAGAAACCGACAAACAAATGACAATTTCATTTTAGAAACAAAAAAATGACAAATAACACAAAAGCATCCTAAGCTTTCTTAATTGACACAAATAAACCTTAAACTTTATAAAACTTTCTAAAAACTTTATAAATTATTATTTTCGTTTCTTAACTTCTGATTTTTTAAATTTACCCTCAGTATTCTATTCTTTTAATTGAAATTAAAAAGAAGGAACTATTTTATCACATGATTATTTCTATATATGTGTCAATTAAAATTCATGTACGTGTCAGTATAAATTCACGTTTCGATGTTAAGGATATAAATTCACGTATCGACATAATTTTTTTCGAAGACGAGTCTGGTCAATTATAATACGTTTTCATGCTTATTTAACATACATTTAGAAACGAGTTGGGTGAAATGTAATATGTTTTAATTCGACGTTATAAATTCGAGTTATCATACTTTTTGATGGCGCTAAGTCTTTATGCAAATGTAAGGGTTGTATAGTGGTTAGGTAGAAGCCTCACTAAATGAACCGACTTGGGTTCAATTCCGCTTCTTTTGTAACCACAATGTTTTAGATCAAATAAGTCGAAACACGCGTTTTCGTATGCTTGACGCATCATATAACGTGTTGCAAGCTATAAAAAATTAAGGCGTCACCGCCGCAACGCACGGCCTGTGGCAACAACCTAGTAAACAAACAAAATAAAATACCGACTTGGATTATGAGTTGTCATCATCCCTTTGTAGCCTTTGAAATGCAAAAATTCCCTTTCTTAATATAATAAAATATATGCATTTGTAAGCAGGGCACTGATAAAAAATGCATAACCTACCCATTAGCTTTAATCTCCCGACGGCTTATGTCCGTTGACCCACAAAGCCACTTTTCTTGAGATTTTTTGGTGCATACAAATCAAATAAAACCAAATGACTCTGATTTTCGCAAAGATAAAAAAAATAACCAGCTATGACATACAAATCTTAGAGGAGAGAGAAAAATAAGGAGTAAAATGTCGAAATTACCCTTCAAGATGTTATTTCCTAGGAAACATATGGTGGATCAGCTATGTTATTTCCTCCTGATGACATGGTGTGGTTAAAATGAGTTCTCTCAGCTTGAAGTAGTTCTTTCCTTGATCCGTATCCTAGGGCGTTATTGTTACGCATAGGCATATTTGATCATGCCATGATGAAATTTTTTTCTAAGTTTTTAGTCCGTCTGTAAGGGTGGAGGGAGTGGTCAATCATTCCCCATTTTCACTACCCAATAATCTCATGTCATGTCAAGTCCTTACTCCACTCCTCATTTTCCACTCAAACATTAGCAATGATCAAACACCCACTCAAACAATCACATTCCCCAAACACTCACTCAAACAATCACTCAAACCACTCGGTGAGTACACACCGCCAAACCAAGTCCCCGATCACCGATAACACCCCCGCAACACATCACCCCTCTGTAAACTACCCTCTCCGCCCCAATCCCGGCTACCATACCGTCCACCAGACCACCCTAATGCTTGTACTAATGTTTGGTTCATATTGGTTGACTTGAGTTCAAGGTGGCTCGTGGGACTCATGCAAATGAAGAAGCTAGTGTCTCCCACCCTTAATACTTAATAATAAATGTACTAAAATATGTTTATAAAAAGTATATACTAGAGTAATATGAAAACACTTCAGTTGATGTGTAACCTGTTTAACCCACTTGACTTGTTTTAGTTATAGCTAATCCAAATGATTTACGTAACATGATTTTAATTAAATATGACCCATTTTCATACGAAATGGTATAAAACTTATTAACTAACACCATTACTTTCATTCATAGATTATTATTTGTTAATAATTATGTATTTATTTCTTTCTTTGCATGTCTCTTGTAATCATGATCAGTTTGTTACATGCTCTCATCTCCTCATAAGGGAGTCAATGAGCTTTGATATTCGCAAAACTTAACTTCAATTGAACCGTTTTCATTTTCTTTTTCTTTTTTCTAACTCCCTTTAGATACGCGGTGGACAAACAGTTGAACGCTAAAGAACGGGTTGATGCCGCTCTCTGGAAAATCCTAATCTCATTGATATGGTTGATTAATGTTTATTTATCCCCATCTTAGTGATTATTCACAGTAATGTATAGAGGAGTTATTATAATTTATCCGCACAAGTTCATAGATGGAACATAATGTTTTACAAACTTACAAGTAAATATTTCCACATTCAAGTAAGGAACGAGATAAAAGTGAAATTACATCTTGTAGGTAACTCCAGATCATCCCTGAGTATGTTCAAAAACTATGTCCATGTGTTAGTCCTTTCAGCTTCAACAATTGCAAAGACAAGTAGGTAAATGCCATTGTTTCAATCAAGTCCAACTGCTGAAAGGATCTGACCCGGGTATGGACCTTTCATAAAGGCACCATCTAATCCAATAAGGCCCTCCCAAATAGATTAAAACCCTTCTTCAAAGCATCATAGCAAACAAATATTCTCCCGAACTATCTTCTGGGACTACTGGGATTAGATCCCGGTTCCACATCAATCTTGATAGTCCTCCAAAGGTTAGCTCTAACAAGTTCCTCACAATACTCTCGGTGAGGTTTCACCTTAGTTTGCCCAAGCAAAATTGTGAAAATCTTCATAGAGGTTATCCAAGTGTTTTAGATGAAAGAACAAAGAAGAAGTAGAAGAAGAAGTGAATTGAAACTCACTTAGAAGGCTGAAAACTTTCTGATGTTGTTGCTGAAAACTCAGCTGAGTTTAGGGGATATTTGAGAGTGTTTTAGTGTTGCAAAAGTGGGAAAAGACTGGATATAAGTTGTATTTATAGTGGAAGGATTATGGTTTAGGTGGTTGGCATTAAATATGTGTAGTTGGAGGTTAAACATTAAAAAAAGGACTTAATGCAGGCTGAAAGTTTCGATCGATCGGAACTGCTGCTGTCTTTATTCTTTTTTTTTTAACATTATAAGATATGTATTTGAGGTGCATTTTATATAATTAACATGTTAGATAATGTCTAGGGTGCATTTAACATGTTATCAATGCTTGAAAGGTGTATTAAACATGGTCTAAAGTATAAACATTATGTTGTTAAAGTATGTTATGAGAAGTAAATATGTTTTAACATAAAATAAACATGTAACGAGTACAAACAAGTATGTGTAGCATGTAACGAAGTGTTAAATAAGTATGAGTCTCGTAATCAATAATCAAGTGTCTTGTATGTATGTAACATTTACGAATTACGAATACACGATCATTGTTTACAAGTTAAACTTATGTTTACGGGAATCATGAATCAAGTATCAAACAAACGTATGTATCAAAGTATAAAAAATGTATAAACGATGTATATTTCATATAAAAGACTCATTTCATTACGATCAAAGTCTCGAATTTACAATAGCTTGAAACGAAATACGATTACAAAGGAAACGAGTTTCCAAAAATAGAATTACAAGATGAACTTTCTAAAAACGAAAAGCTGCGAAATGCGAGGCGTTACACTTGGTGAGCTTCTAATCTCATAACTCTTTTCATAATATAGAGGTTTTGGTAGGTTATGCATTTATATGAAAGTAATGGAAATCAATGATGGTATTGATATTTAAAAGAATAAAACCTTCAAATATGATGATTCAAAGGTAGCAAAAATTAAAAGGTAGTATAAACCATTGAAATCAATTGTAGAGAATAATTAACAAGTTAGCAAAATTGGATTTTTTTAAATGAATTTGACTCAAGTGCTAATTTTTGAAATTAAACATACAATTGCATGCTCTTTTATTAGGAAGACTATATACCATGCTCGCCCATATTGCTATTGAGATTCACGAGATTATGTTTCTACTTTTCAAATTAGGTTTGTCTTTTTATGGTTCACCTACTTTATGGTGTGGTAACATTGGTGTTACATACCTAGCAGACATCGGGGCATGAAACAACATGAGATTGACAGGCGTTTCATACAATGGTGCTAGCACAAAGTCGAGTTTGCTATGTACCTACAATTGTTTACATTGCATATTTTTTTATCAAAGAATTGTCTCTAATTTGCTTTGACAATCTTACTTTTAAGAGTCATCCACTTTAAACTATTTCGTGGGCATCTAGCGGGTATGAGATTAGGTAATATGCTATCTGATTACCCAAAACTATATATCTGTTTACCCGAACATTATACCTGAAGCATATACTCGAATATATTAAATTTTTAATTTTATTTTCTCTTACCCATTGTTTAGTAATACTTCGATTTATAATTTGAAAAATAAACATTTCTTTTAGGTTATATATTTTGATGTTAATATGTATATTTGTATGCTACATAATATGAAATTATTTTTTGAAATTTATATAAGGGTTAGTGGATCCGATTACCCCCAACTATTCGCGTTTGATCGCTGTCACTCTCAACTTTGACTTTGGATCCCACCATTCCCAACTTAACACATAGTTTGTCATGACACCTTGTCGTTAAATAAACACTAAATTGGTTTGTTTTATAAGCCTACGTGTCATATTAATCTAACGTGGCATGGTGACGTGTACTGGACACCTGTTTCACCATCATAAAAACCCCAAAATCCCCCAATATCATACCATATCAAACCCTAGAAATCCCTGAGCAAAATTAAACGCACCTTGGAGCCCTAATCATAACATACAATCAAATCGATTTCACTGAAGAACAAGCCCTAACTTTGAAGCGAAATAAGCTCCTCTTCTACGTCTGCATCCAGAGTATCCAAAAAACCCAAAAATGTTTAAGGTTGATTTGCAGGGGAATGCGTACTGCCATCACGACATTGTTGCAGTGATTCAAGTTGTTGGATGGAAAAGTATGCGGCAAGGTCAAGAATTTTATGGTTGCTCTCAGTGGCCGGTAAGTTCAACCTTAATCAACACTTTTTTGCCTTGAATTGAATTGATGGTTTAAGTGAAATGTTGTTGTCTTTTGTAGAGATCCGACTGCAACTTTTTCTTATGGAAAGAAGATGTGGACAATATGTTCAAATAACATGCATCCGACTGAAGGTTCATTTATGAAGACCTGAAGTTTCAAAACATGGATTTACAAAATAAGCTGTTAGTAGAAGAGAACAAATTGTTGAAAGCAAAGATATCTGGAACAGAGTCGAAATGGAACAAGCCATATGTGTTAACCTTGTTTATTGCCATTACAATATTGTTGTATATGTTTAAGTAGTATGCAGTCAGTTGTTGTTGTAAGTCTACACTTTTGATGATTATTAATGCACATTCCTAGTTGTTGATGGTTATATCTGCACATGTAATGAGATGACAAAATTAGTCAACATATCCAAAACTGTATTTTGACCAATCAATTGTCAAAAGAAGCCGATGACCAGAAACATACCTCTAATAATATCATGATGATACCTGCATATGTAATGAGATAACCAAATTAGTCATCATACCTCTAATAAGATGATGGTTATACCTGCACATATGATGGGATGACCAAAACTGCACATATAATGGAATGACCAAAACTGCACATATAAAGGACACCTGTTTCAGCTGTTTCAATGGGATGACGGTTATAGCTGCACATACTATGTATAATGACCAAAACTATGTAGTTTGACCAATAAATTGTCAAAAGCAGCAATTGACCAGAACTGTAATAATGACCATAAATGAAAAGAGGTCATTTGACAAACACATTCCAACATATTCAAAGACCAAAAGTTATAACATTACATAACCAAACGTTAACACAAGTCATTCAATAACTTCAGTTGTCCTAAACAGTAGACCCATTACATAACCAAAAGTTGTCCAAACAGCATATCTATACTTCTATACTTACTATATTATAAAGCATATCCGAAGGATAGCTTAAGGTAATTTGCCACTTTACTTAAAACACCTTTAAAGCATAATGTACAAGTGTTTAAAGCACATGAAATAAAAAATGGATTTCACTTTCCCATTATACCTCTCACTCACACAAAATCCTGTAATCTTTGGGCGGCCACAACACATGAAACCCTAGATTTTTGAAATTCAAATCATGCTTCTCTCCTCTCTCTCTCTCACCTCCCTCTCGATCTGGAACCGGCGACCACAAGTCCATTGAAGAGATTAGGGTTCCGGTGAAGGTAAAGTCATAGGAGGATGAACCACCTGTGATCAAAACGATCTTCATCCGTCGCTCTTCTTCTTTCATGTGTAACGAAGCTTCCATAAGAAGAAACATGGAGAAATCTGATGAACTTCTGGTAATATAGTCATATCTGAATTTTTTGAGATGCTCAGTAATTTGTTCAGGGTGTCTTTTTTTATCAATTAAATCAGCCAAAACAATGATACAGTTACAATCAATTGATTTTGTTCACGTGCGACTATTAATTTGTGTGTGTTTGTTTGTTCTGTAGCAGAGGAATGATGGAGATTCAGAAAAAAAAGGTTATGCAAATAAAAGCTGTGAAGCCTAAAAGAAGGGTTAAGATGGTGAGAACCTGCAAATCATATCTGCCGTATGGCCAACAGGGTTCTACTATTGCTGGCTATGTCATCTAGAAATGAACCTGCTATGTCAGCGAAGATTCTTAATAAAGCTGGTTAGTTATTTGGTCTATATCTGTCATGGGAGTCCTCTATGTATCTAACATCTTATGTTTGTTTCTGTTAGCGTCTTGCTTGACTAGAATTATAATTTCATATTTGACCTTGTTGGTAATGCCAGGTACTTATTAGGGTTTCTTTTTCCAATCTCCCGCCTAATCAGCTATTCGGTTTTTGAGAAGGTTTGATTTACTTATTATGGTTTTGGGTCAAGTTATTCTACAAAGAATTCTAATTGTAAGAAGTATAAGAAGGATTTATAGAGTGACAAGTGTCTAATAACCTAAAACTAAACCCACTACATCACCACCAAAAACCTAAACACCCACCCCACCCCACCCCACCACCACCCAAAAACCTAACCCCCCCCCCCCCCCCCCCCCCCCGCAAAAAAAAAAAAAAAAACTATACCTCACCAAAAAAACCCTCAAAAAACCTAACCCCCCCCCCCCCCACCTCCACCCCCAAAAACCTAAAAAAACCTAACCCCCCACCCCTCAAAAACCTAAAAAAAAATATAAAAAAAAAACTAAACACCCACCCCCACCCAAAAACCTAAACCCCCACCCCCTCAGCAAAAAAAAAGTTTTTTTTTTTTTTTTGGGTGGGTGATGTGGGGGGGGGGGGGGGGGGTTTGGTGGTGGTGGATGTTTAAGGTTTTTTTTTAGTGGGTTTTTTTTTGTGTAGTGGGTTTTCTTAGGTTATTGGACACTTGTCACTCTATAAATCCTTCTTACACTTCTTACAATTAGGATCCTTTGTATTTGATCCTAATCCTTATGGTTTTATCTTAATTTAACTTTATAATATATGTTATATGTATTCTTAGCTTACGGAATAGCTTGTTGCTTCAAAATGTTTCAGGAGCAGAAAATTAAAGAAGGCCTCTATATGATGGGCCTGAAGGATGAAATATTTCATCTTTCTTGGTTTATTACTTACGCTATACAGGTGATTTAGTCTTTAAGAACGGGTTACTGTTCTTGTAATTGGTAATTTTAGGAAATCATTATGATATTATCTGTTTCTAATGATTCTTTTTACAGTTTGCGATTACAACAGCAATCATCACTGTGTGCACGATGGGCACACTATTTCAGTACAGTGATAAAACATTGGTATTCGTCTATTTCTTTCTGTTTGGGCTCAGTGCCATAATGCTATCGTTCCTGATCTCTACTATCTTCACACTAGCTTCACACGAGCAAACGACGCCCGAGATCAAAAGATTGCAAACCGAAATGGAGAATCTGAGGGCTTCGGATCTTGATTCTTTGAAAATCGTTACGTTAGAGCTTGATGGTGCAAAAGAATCATTGCAGAAAATGGTTGATGAATAAAACACGTTGAAAAAGTTGTTGGAGTCGTTAAAGGTCGAGCTCGAGAACGTGAAGAAAGAACACGAAGAATTGAAAGCGACAAAAGTGTAAACCGAAGCTGTTGTCGTGAATCTGAATTCGAAGCTGCATAAAAGCAAAATCGAGCTTGAAAACGCGTGTGTCGAAGAAGCTAAAGTCACAGCCACTTCCGATAAAATGATGTAGACGGTTCAACAGTTGATATCCGAGAGCGAAAACGCGAAACGAGAATCGGAAGAGATGAAGGTGAAAGCTGAAGAATTGAAGAAAGAAGCAGAAGCGGTGGGAATTGCTTTAGAAGAAGCCAAAAGCAAACTCAAAGTGGTGTTAATGGAAGCCGAAGAAGCCAAAAAAGCCGAATCAAAAGCTCTCAAGGATATAAAAACAATTTCTGAAAGAACCAACGCAGCACGCTCATCGACATCGGAATTGGGCTCCAAAATCACAATCTCACAGGAAGAATTCGACGCGTTAAGCCAGAAAGTCGAGGAATCCGAGAAGCTAGCGGAAATGAAAGTGGAAGCAGCAATGGCGCAGGTGGAGGCGGTGAGTGCGAGTGAAAAAGAAGCTATGAAGAAACTCGAAGCAACGCAAAAGGAGATTGATGAACTGAAGGCGGCAACAGAAGCGGCGTTGAAGCGTGCTGAGTCAGCGGAGGCCGCAAAAGGAGATTGATGAACTCAATGCCTTCTCTTTTTATTTATTTCTGATATTTGGTTTTTACTATTGATGCAGATTAAGAGCATGCAGTATTCCTCTAAAAGAGGAGAAACAAATCATTAAAGAAATCAAACAACTTGAAGGCAACAGGGATAAGGTTATTGCAGATAAATACCTACTATGAGGACTGAACTTAAAAAATCTGCTGTTGAAACCGACTTAGGATCTAGAAACCTTGCTACTGTTTCTAAGTTGTTTTGCAGGATGGGTTGGGTTGTGGGTTGGGACAGCTTCTGGTACACATTTATTGACTCAGTCCACCTTGGCTGGAATCGGAGGAAGCTGCATAAGTTGATGTATCAGGCTCTTATGAGGTGGCCAATGTACAACAAAGGGACCTATAAGAGCAGGTTGCATCAATATTGGCACTTTATTCAAAGACAGGATTGATGGAACAATCTGAAACATCGGAATCTTTCAGCTGTCGACATGGGTAAAATGGGAATTTCTCTGCTGATAATTGGCAGGTAATTCTGTATTGGCTTTACACTATGGTGCATCTTGAAATTGTGCTCATGATGTTCTTGGATCTTTTATGTTGTGTGAGCAATAAGAGCTGGGAGTATCAGGGTTGTCTATGCTGGAATTGCTACTGGAACCTGCTACTGTTGTGGAACTCCATAAATTATGATAATATTCAGAAAGTGCTGCTGCAGGTCCTTTGGAAATCCACATCGCTTCAAGTTCACTGGATAATCCACCATGGGACCTGTATCTTTGGTCTTTTCATGAACAAATACATGAGTTAATAAGTTAAAAGATTCATGTGTTTTTACAAATATTTTTTTTTTCTTTTTTTTTCTTTTTAAATTTTCTAAATCTGGGAATGCTAAAATCGGGGCTCCAAATGATGAAATTCGGTGCTTAAGATCAGGGTGTCATAAAGTCCAACCCGTTGAGTCGTTGAAATTCGAAGGAGGTCATATTGTGGATCTAGATCAACTGTATGTTGAGCAAGACCAGTTGTTGATATCATAACTCCAGCATCAAACGAGCCCAGTTGCTGATACCACACTATTGCATGAATACATTTGAACTCTTACATTATTTTATTGTTTATTCCCTTTGTCTTTGAAGTATTTCAACTCCAATTTTTTTTAAAATGAGATATTTATATATATTAGCAGGGTAAACATGAGTAGTTTTATTGCATGGTCTCTTCAATTATAATATTTTAGAGTGTTTATAGAGATTGACTTTTAACTCTTTGTGTTGAGTAGGTTGGGTTCCCTATGAGTCAGACCTGAGCATAGCTTTCGAAAAGATATAGTTCGGGCCGAATATCTTAGCATTACTGATTAAGAAGCATTGTAAGGTTATGTGAATCCTAATTTGAATAAAATTATTATATTTTTTCCTAGGTTTATGTCATGTTGATTTACTTTATGCATTTATGTTAGTTGTTTTGTCTCATGTAGTAAACATCACTTATTTACTCTGTTTTGTAGCATTGGTAAGTGATAGAGACATGAATAAATTGTTCAAGTGGCTAAACGGGTATGGAGATGCCCATAATTTGTTGACCCGTTATTTTTAATTTATAACTTATTAGTGTGAATTCAATTGTCAATTAGATTAATAATAAAATTAACCCACCCGTTTTTGGTCAAACGGCTCGAAATTTTACCTCTGGGGCCAAGTACATAATTTATAACAGTGATACCCCTTCGGCCTGTTTCCTTTGTAGCTATTTCCTACCTATTGGAGATAAATTACAACTAAAATCGATCCATTTTAAATAAATGGGTCAAAATAACCACATATATCAACTAGCATAGTCAATCTTATTTGTCATAGATTGTGAATGAACATGGGCCACGGAGTATTAAGTTGGAGCACAGGCTCGAGCCTATTAAAAGGGGGCTGCTAAGCTGGTTGTTGGCCTAGTAACTATATTGTGGCGGAGATGTGGATGGTGGTGGTTAGAAGCCATGACCAGACTTCTATTTCAGGAATAGAACATGTTTCTTCCTAGCTTTTTTACATTTAATGTTTAAAAAGCTTGATGATTGATGATTGTAGCTTGCACTTTCATCTACTACAAACATTGTTTTAGTCCATCATCTAGACCTCACTTTCGTTTCCTTTTTATGATAAATATACCATTTTAGATATATTAGATATATTGTTGTTAATGGGGTTGTCCTTTTCAGGTTACATCTATGTTGAAAAAGTTGGCTAGATTGTGGCTTATGGGGTTGTCCTTTAAAAGCTCTAAAGGTGTGGGTACGGCTGCTGCAGCTTGGAAGTTTAAAGTTATGGGAAATGGGTCAGGTCAAACAAATTATGTTGCAGGTCATAGGGTTCGAGTTGGATGGGGTTGTTGGGTATATAGGCAATGTTTTCAGAACCGGACCGGAGGTCGACTCGGTCACCTTACGGGGTCAAAGGTCGGACCGGTTCGACCGGTTCGACCGGATTTAAGACCCGGATTACATTATAAATTATATAAAAATATTTATAAAATATGTCAATTTATGTATCCAACCATCCAATTCTTGACTAATATCGATTTGCATCCTTTAGTTTTTTTAAATTTAACACATTTAATATCTATATTTAATATTTAATCCAAAGCAATTTCAAATTTGAACACCCATCCCTTTACGTATCCAATCTTCCATAATATCTAACATGTGGGCCCATTCCATCATTTTTCTTCACTGTAAAGTTTAATATTCTCTCTCATCTTGCTCTTGCAATTTCAGTTCTTCCACAACCACCTACCCCTACCGGCGACAACATGGGCAACTGCTTCTCCGGTGGTGGCCAATGGCACTTCTTCCGGTCCCGATGCTCACGACCATAATGAAACTTTTAATAATTTCTTGAGAACTTGCGGCTATAACGGCCTGTTCTATAAGATCAAGGTATTTTTCTCTCTTCTTCAACTGATTTAAACATGACCGGCCCGACCTCAGCCTCCGACCCGCCGGCCCAACCGCCAGGCTGCCGGTCCGACCACCGGCCCAATGTTACAACGGCTCAAACAAGTGAACCGGCCCGCTCTAGACTCCGGGTCCCGGCCGGACCGGTCCGACCGGCCGGCCCGGTCCGGGTTTAAAAACATTGTATATGGGGGTTAGGAAGGTGGTTTGTGGATAGTGAAACTTGGTTCCAAATTGAACGAGGTATATTGGGTAATTATAACAATACTCCTAAAATATTTAAAACACCCATATACGTCCTACAATACACCCCGTATACGAGAAACGGCCCGAAATACCTTAATTTTTACAAAAATTAAATAAAACAAGTTTTTATTGTCACTCGCGGGGCGCGACGCCTTTGGCTAGCTCTGTCGCGGGCCGCGACAGCTGGCTACCAGCCCGCATCCCCTGATGCCACGTGTCAGGTAGTGTGTCGAGGCTATGGGGCCGACTCAGCAAGGCTACGCCTTACACCCCCTAGCTCGCGGGCCATGAAGGCCCTTGTGGTTTCTTTCGCGGGGCGCCAGGAACTCCCTGGACAACCCTATAATCGTTCACAAATTTCGAATTCTCTCTAAATTCTCTGAATAGTAATAATAGTATCGGGTATATTACCCTCTAATTAGCGAAACTCTGCCTCGTTGTAAGTATTTTAACCCCCGGTTACGTATTAGATACGCTGCCCGATTGATCTAGTGCTCCGTAACGCATGTCGAGGCTCTGCCTGACTTAGTCGTTGGAGTTCTGTCTCAGGGAGGGTAAATGTTTTTAAAACGCGTTTCAGGTAACAAAATATGAAGGCCAAATTAGAAGCCACCTGGAGAGCACTGAAGGCTTGGAAAAGTGGCTATAAAAGTTACCTAAATAAAGAAGTTTTATTTGAATAAAATAGGGTTTATCCCTACAAACTGATTATGAATGGAAACTTGAGTTTTACCCATGTATTTATTATTTATAAAATGAAGTATTTTGCTCTGATAAAATATTTCATAACTATGGTCCTGATGTAAATTCCGCTGCTAAATTGATAAACACCGATACTGGTTCGCGGCTGCCCGTTCCCAGAGTTAGGGGCCGGGGGTTGTTGCAGAGAGTGGTATCAGAGCTACAGCCACTGATTTCAGCCACAGAAGTGTTCTGCTGACATTGAAATTGTCAATTAAGTTAGGAAATAATCTATGAGGCTATGTGCATACGTGTACATTATTATTTTGTGTTATTTGACAATTTATTAGTTTACAGTATGAGTGATCAAGGTCCGTCAGACGATTATCGTCAACTGTCTAGTTCTCCTAGAGATGAAGGAACATCCTCCCAGCCTACTCCTTCGGAGTACTCAGCTGACACAGAAGAGGGGATTTTCGTATTCAAAGCGCAATCCGAAGAGCCATTCCCTACCAAAAAGAGAGAATGGTTCAGTCAGGGAGCCCATGAGCGTAGGAAAAGAATGAAAAAGTAAAGCAACAGAGGGCTTTAGCTGCAGCAAATAGCGAAATGAACGCCCAAACTGTCACACCCCAACCCATGGCGGAAACATCGGGGCATGGCACTGAGCGAAACAGATTGTCCATGAGTATCCATAACAACTATTAAATTACCAGATATTTAAACGTCATGTCCCATACCACAACGTATCCAAATAAAATAGTTATTACAAATAATTGTCTAAAAAATAAACACTGTTCCAACAACTCAGATTTAGCGTGACATAACTAGACCCCTAGCTTGATTCCAGCAAAGCATCCTAAACACCTGTCACATACGTTAAAATAAAGGTCAATACACATAGTGTAAAGGTGAGTATACAAGTTTAATAGCATATAGATAGCGAAAGCGAGTTTACGCGGAACCAAAATGTAACATGTATAAATGTGAAGCAAGTAGGTTATCGACAATGAAATATGCACAGACGTGACTGCGAGTTGTAGAGTGCGCAATACATATCACCACTGTGACCGTGAAGAAATACCCTTAGCAACCCCCGTCCACGACAGGTACTGAGTCCAAACTATAGTACTATCGTTGCTAAGGTGTCAGGAAACAATCACTGTGTAAACATAACATACAAACATTCATCGAGTAACACGTAAACATGCAAGCGGTCAGAGTATAAAAGTGTTGCGTCGTGTGATAGTTGTGATTTGATATAAGTAACGTATGTAACACCCAAAAGTCCGTAAAGCAAAAAGGGATTGAGTATACTCGCAGATCATGTTTAGTAAATAAACACTCTCTTGGATTGAAGGGAGCGCTGGGGGAGATTCGCCTGAACAGAACGATAGCGTAAGCGAGGAACGACGCGTAAAACAGTACAAGTGAACTAAGTGACGAATGGTCATTCGATCGGATGACAATTCGAACGGATGGTCATTCGATCGAATGACAATCCGTTCGGATGGTCATCTGTTTGGATGGCCATTCGGTCGGATTGACATTCGTTTGGGATGGATGTGTTTATGTATGATGGCTTTCAAGTTTTCGTTGTAGCATTTTGAAAACAGAGAAGTATCTCTACCTTTCGGGTCGTCTGGTCAAACGGTCGTTTGATCGGATGGCGATCCGTCGGTTAGACGTTTCTTAGAGAACAAGTTCACAGCAGGTTTGTCATTCGATCGGATGGTCTACCGATCGGATGGCAATCTGTTAGAACTAATGATCCTTGAAAATTTATAAAATGTTTAAGTTTTAAAGTCCAAGTGTAATCCGATCGGATTGTCGTTCGATCGGATGGCAATCCGATCGGACGGCGATCCGTCCAACAATCTGATTGTTTTGAAATTTGTTAAGTTTTGAAAGTTCTGCGGTGTGACATAGACGGTGTGACAACGTGTTAAACAATGGGACCTTGTTAAGTCCAAGTCATCCAACCGAAGTGGGAATCACCCCAGCCTGGTCAGTTGACTATTCGTGACGGTTGTTCATGTTCAACACGAAATCGGTTATCTCGTTGATAGGATTCAGATCTCAGACCGACACATCACTAGAGAAGAGTAGAAGACCTGAATGAGTTCCGATTCTATCGGTTTTGAGTGCATTGAGTGTAAAAGAGTTGAAAGAAGGTTATGAAACCATCTTTCAATCCTTCTGCCCATGAAAATGTTTAGATCTATGCGAAAATACTGTTGAATCATGTGGAAATCATGTAGATCTGAGTTGTTCTTGGTGGTATGATGTCACACTTTGAAGTTCTTGAGAACCCCATGATGACATCATCCTAAAACACCTCAAATTCGCTGATTTCACGGTTAAAAGTTAAGATCCAAAGGTGAAAATGATGAAGAAGTGTGTGTAGATGATAGATGTACAAGATTTGAGGAAGAAACTTACAAGAATCGCGAGAAATCGAAGGAAAAGAGGGCTGGAGGTGCTTGGTCGAGTGAGAGAGCTGTCACATCAATGTTTGAGATGTGACAGGGGTATTTATAGGTCGCCAAAAGAGGAAAGAGGAGCACAGGTGACGGATCGGATGGCCATCCGATCGGATGGTCATCAGTTCGGATGACCATTTGATCGAATGGCCACTCGATTGACTGGTCTCTATGATTTGGTTTTCGTGTTTTCGTTTCGTGCGTTGAGCGTTGCGATGCGTTTCGAGTAGGCGGCGCGATAGTATTTCACATTATTTATCCAAATTACCTAACTAACAGTCATAAACCTAACCATACCCATAGTTATGGCTCTGATACCAATCTGTCACACCCCAACCGATGGCGGAAACATCGGGCATGGCACGTAGCGAAACAGATTATCCATGAGTATCCATAACAACTATTAAATTACCAGATATTTAAACGTCATGTCTCATACCACAACGTATCCAAATAAAACAGTTATTACAAATAATTGTCTCAAAAACAAACACCGTTCCGACAACTCAGATTTAGCGTGACATAACTAGACCCCTAGCTTGATTCCAGCAAAGCATCCTAAACACCTGTTACATACGTTAAAATAAAGGTCAATACACATAGTGTAAAGGTGAGCATACACGTTTAATAGCATATAGATAGCAAAAGCGAGTTTACACGTAACCAGCACGTAACATGAATATTTATGAAGCAAGTAGGTTATCGACAATGAAATATGCACATACGTGACTGCGAGTTGTAGAGTGCGCAACACATATCACCACTGTGATACATGAAGAAATACCCATAGCAACCCCCGTCCACGACAGGTGCTGAGTCCAAACTATAGCACTATCGTTGCTAAGGTGTCAGGAAACAATCACTGTGTAAACATAACATACAAGCATTCATCGAGTAACACGTAAACATGCAAGCGGTCAGCGTATAAAAGTGTTGTGTCGTGTGATAGTTATGATTTGATATAAGTAACGTATGTAACACCCAAAAGTGCGTAAAGCAAAAAGGGATCGAGTATGCTCACAGATCGTGTTTAGTAAATAAACACTCTCTTGGATTGAAGGGAGCGCTGGGGGAGATTCGCCTGAACAGAACAATAGCGTAAGCGAGGAACGTCGCGTAAAACGGTACAAGTGAACTAAGTGACGAATGTCATCCGAACGGATGGTCACAGACAGTTTTATGTGCCCATTGCGTTTTAGAAATAAGAGAGTTTTATGTGTTTTCTGTCCATTGTGTTTTAGAAATAATAGAGTTTTATGTGTTTTCTGACCATTGCATTTTAGAAAAACACATTTTTGAATTGTTTTTAGTTCATTGCGTTTTAGGTAAACACATTTTTATGTGTTTTCAGTCCATTGCGTTTTAGAAAATACACTTTCTTTTGTGTTTTTAGGTCATTGCGTTTTAGAAATAAGACAGTTTTATGTGTTTTTTGGCTATTGCGTTTTAGATAAACACATTTTTAGGTGTTTTCAGTCCTTTGCGTTTTAGAAAAAAGACATTTTAAGTGTTTTCTGCCCATTGTGTTTTAGAAATAAGACATTTCTTTGTATTTTTTGTGCATTGTGTTTTAGGTAAAACACATTTTTATGTGTTTTCAGTCCATTGCGTTTTAGAAAATACACTTTCTTTTGTGTTTCTAGGCTATTGCGTTTTAGAAATAAGAAATTTCTTTGTGTTTTCTGGCCTTTGCGTTTTACAAATAAGACATTTCTTTGTGTTTTTTGTGCATTGCGTTTTAGAAAAATGTCATTTTTAAGGTTTTTTTACATTGCGTTTTACGCAACTGGGTTTTTTTCCATTGCTTTTTACGCAACTGGGTTTTCGGAATTTTTTTTTCGAAAATATAGCAATATTATACTCGTTTTAAAGATAAAAAAACGCTCGTTTTTTGGTGCAATTTTTATAAAAAATAATGTCTTATGAAAGAGTTATTAACGTTTAAAAAATGGGGGAGAATTGGAGGAAATAAAAACTATTGCCTTGAATTGACTAGAATGCCCCTAAACAAACCAACGCGCCTCTTTTCTTCCTTTCAATTTCTCTCATTTAATCTTAGCCCTTGATCAAATAAATGAATGGTTAAGATTACTTCCTAGCTTTCTTATCTTTTATTTTTATGTATAATAAATCCGAAAAATCATGAATTCATGATGTCAATCCCTAAAATCAATTATACAATGCATTCGATCTATTCAACTCGTATTTAATAAATAGAGCACCAATTTATCTTAGTTTTATTTTTTTTAACGAAAAATTTCTTTTAGTTTCTGTTGTCTGTGGGATTTGAACCCAGAACATTTCCTTCTTAAACCTAGGTGTTTAAAAGTTTTGCATTTGTCAACAGACCACCATCCCATTGTTATATTAGTTTTAATTTATTTTTTGATGGCCTAAATTTTATTACTAAAATTTTATAGTATTATATATATATATATATATATATATATTACCTATATCTTAAAAACAAAGGTCGGTGGTTTTTGCCACCGACCTAAACACACCCCTAAACTTTGAAAAAGAATCACTTTCACCCCTTAATGTTCTGCCTTATTTGCTGCATCAGTGTTATTTCCTTTTTGACCCCTTATATTTTGTAACACATTATCTTTTTGGCCCCTTCTATGTGACATTTTCCATTTTGACACCTCGATTTTGTTAACTAAATTTTTTAACATCTTAAAAGGCAAAGTCCGTGGATTTTTGTCTTTTAAGTTCTTAACTTTTACATAAATACACATTTAGCCTCTAAATATTTATCTCCTTTCAATTTTCATATATTAGAATTTCAACTCCAATACTTTTACTTTCTAACCCCTTATACTTTTAATTCTTTCACTTCACACTTTCAAACTAAGTAAGTTACATATTCACTTTTAACTTTTGGTAATTGACAACTTTGATCCGCCAACTTTTTCTACTTAATAACCTGACGTCCCATTTTATTTGAATTGCTTTTACGACTTTAGACCATAGCGCCACACATTATTATACTATTTTTTTTATCTATGTATAAACATGTTAATTTCTAGATTACTTTTACGACTTTACACGATTGTCTAAAATATTGTTACAATTTTACACCACAAGGATCGAGCCATACCTTATATATACATAATGATGTTAATGTCACGAAAGTACCGTGTGTAACAAAGTCAAAAACGTGTAATGTCACGTGCGGGCATCACACGTTATTGTCATCATTGTACATTGTAACCACAATGCTTATATAGGTTACACTGAGTTTGATCGGATACATCAAACACGTGTTTTATATGGTCAACGCATTGCATAATGTGTCGTCCGCTATAAACAACTAAGGTGCCGCCGACGTAATGTGTTGCGTATCGCAGTTTTAACGTACCTGTCATCTTAAATTCACGTTTTGACATAAACTTTTTTCTCAAGTGAGTTTGGTAAAAAAAATAATACGTTTTATACTTATTTTATGTGCGTTCGTAAACTGTATTCGAAAGCGAGTTGGGTCAAATATAAATACGAGTTACTTTAAGTTTTGACGCCGCCGCAACACGCGGTGGGTCAAAATCCTAGTATACTATTAATGGGTATTAATTGATGGCCTAAATATTATTACTAATATTTTATAGTATTATATTATACTATTATTCAATTCTACTTAACCGGGTAAAAATAGCAATATTGTAAAATACTATATTTGAAACCGTATAAATCGATCAAGGAATATATAGAATTAATTACCGTACGTAGTGTTGTACATGATCCTGATGGTAAGGGTTAAGCAGCGTTGTTGCTCAAGGATTCGCCATATACATATGGCTAGATGAAGCTTCATCCGTCTGTTATGCTTCTGATCTTTTGTTATAGTGGTTATGAAAGAGAGAGGAACGGCATAAAGCAAACACTAGTCGGACATTAGGGAAAAAGGTATTGTGAGTATTTGAGAACACCAAGGTGTGTGTATATATATATAATAGAGAGAATTATAATATACACGTTTCTCATAATTTCATATAAATGTCATGGAAATTTCATGCTGGTCTTATACTATGTTTTGAGTTCTTGTTAAAGTAAACATAAAACAATTCATGAAATTTGAACACAAAGGACTATTGAGAGAATTTTTATGCCCGGAGAATCTCAGGCAGTCAATTTTCCACCAATTAAATTGTTATATACTAGTGAATTATCCACGCTTCGCATCAGGTTTCGATTGGTATCGGGTCAGTTCAATATGGTACCGGCACTCAAAATAGCAAACGGGCAAGCACAAGAGGATATACACATTGATTGATAAACAAAAAAAAACGAATATCGGTACCGATATTGATGTTGTTCAGTCGGTACCGGTTCTAAATCATTGTAAAGTTAGTATACAAGGCTCGCTATAGCTTACGGTACCAAAAAGTTCTCTACTGCAAATACAACTCCATCTTCAACCAACTTTATACCGCTACTTCAAGAGAACCATAAAGCAAATACAACTCCATCTTCAACCAACTTTATACCGCTACTTCAAGAGAACCATAAAAATGAATACGCTACCAATACAATGTTGTTCAAACGATATCGATCAGATTCCCTAAGGTAAAGTTTAAGTATATTTGACTCGTTCGAAAAAAGCTATAAATGAAAAACAAAATATACTCAGAGGTATAATTATATTAATAAAAAAGAAACGAAACTAATTGTAATAATAATATAATTAAAAAAAACTAATAGTTAAAAAAAGTAATAAAAAGAGATTTATAAAAGTAAAATAACATTTAAATAATAATCTACTATTCAAGTACTTCAAAAATATTAAATATAGTAATATATTAATAGTAACTAGTTTTTGCCCCGTCCGCGTTTGTGGGGCACTAAGCCGATATTTCTCTCATAATATGTATGTTTGTGTTTCGGTTTACTTGTACATACTACTCATAAAACGATCTGAAAAAAAAATTACATCGAGTCAACAAATTAAAACAAAACATTACCATACTTTTGCTAAAAAAAACTAAAATGATGGAAATACCATAAATTTAAACTGGGAGCAAAATTGTAATTTTTCAGGACAAATGAGCGTGTGGCAGGCAGTCGCCTGGCATGAATAATAATTACACCGAGTCAACCAATTAAAACAAAACACTACCATAGTTTTGTAAAAAAAAAAAATTAAAGCGATAGCATGACTATAAGTTTACACTAGGGCAAAATCGTAATTTGACAGGGAAAAAAACAAAAACGATGGCAAAACTGTAAATTTGAACCGAAGAAAAATCGTAATTTGACTGGGAGGAAAAAAACAAAACCAATTGAAAAATTGTAAATTTAAACAATCCAAAATTGTAATTTGGTTGAACAAACGGGGAAGTGTCAGCCAACTGCATGACACTATTCCCCTTCATAGTATATATATATATATATATATGGTCAGGATCATTTCAGAACCATAAATATTTACAGAACTCGCAGAACTCCTAATAAACAATCTTTTTATTTATATATTTTTATGTTTAGAACAATTTTATCATTTATTACGTGTATTTTTACCATTACATACATGTTAAGAGTAATTTTATCATTTTTATATGTAATTTTATAGTTACACATATGTAAACTAGTTTTTTTACATATATGTAATTAGTTATGACACATATATATAATTTTGACAATTAAACATATGTAAACTACTTTTAACATGTATGTAATCAAAGAAATACATATACCAGATGATGAAAAGATCATAAATACAAAAACTTATATATAAAATTATTGTTTATTAGGAGTTCTGAAAGTTCTGTAGTTATTTAAAGTTCTGAAATGAACTCAACCCTATATATATATATATATATATATATATACTAGGCTATCACCCGGGAACATCCCGGGTTAGGAAAATTTAGTTTTCAATAATAAAAAGTACATAAACAACATTTTCAAACTCATTAGTATCTTCTTTCCCTTCCCACAATAATTTATTTGTTCTGTTTCATCAGTATCCGAACTCTCTCCATGTGTATTAATGGTTTTCGTGTAAAGCTGATAACCTTTTAATTGTTAATGAGATCTCAGTATAAAAATGTTTCGTAAACCCATACAAAATGTTTAAGACGTAAAAAACATAAAAACTAATTTTCAATTCTTAGATATACGAAGCTCAATCTCTTTCTTGCTAACTTTCTCTGGATCCTTGACGTTACTTGTTTAAACACCCATGCTTTAGCATCTCTATTTTTTAAAAGCAAAATTCTTTCCAATCAACTTGATTAAACACCCATGCTTTAGCACCTCTATTTTTTACAATTAGTTCTCTTACATCTTCCTGGCTCTGGATCGATCCCCCCTCTTCCCCAATACCCTCGACCTACATGCCTGGTACACTGATACACACATGCAGACTAATCTTGAAATTAAGACTTCAGGATAGCACATTTATTACTTCTCTTCCAAATCATTGAGAGACTCGAGTTGAACCGATGCTTGGAACCCAACCACTTTAAACGACAGGTATGCTAAAAGGTCAAAACCTTACATCTTTCTTTCTCAATCTGTTCCTTGATCCAGAATTATTTGTTTCTCAATCCATCTTGCATCCACTCAATTCTTCATCTTATAAATTAATGTGTCAAATCAATATATATGTTCAGTTGGGACATAAGTGTGCATACAGATAGACTTCGAAAACCCTCATATTTTGCCTTTCTAAAAAAAGAGAAGAATTAGACTTCGCAAAGTCAAAAGAGTAATATTATAAAGAAAGTAATAGTGAAAATTAATATAGAAATGTGGACAAATTTTTTTTCATGTCAACCGTGTACCAAAAGGTTACCTGTCATGACCCATATTCTTATTTTATTAAAACTCCCAGCATCAAAACTTAAAAGGATACTTGTTTAAATGGATATATTTGTAATAGTCATATTCAATATTTAGATTTTCATTAACATGAATAGGTTGTTTGATGTATTTGAAATACACTTCAAGCAAATTTCTCCCCTTACGCTAATTATTTTTTATTTGCATATTTGACCCGTAAACGATACAACATAACCTGAAATAACCAATTCAATATGAATATGTGAATGGGTCGATATTGAAAACTCTACATAGATAGGATATACCTGACGCTTATAAATCTTTTTCTTCCATGGTGCCATGTGCCATTACACAGTATGCAAAGACAGTTGTTTGTCCAGATCTGCAAATGCGGAAAAAAGAAAACTTTTTTTATAAACTCGAAAATTTTCTGAAGAATACCCGATAGCCGAAGAGTCCTGAGTCGCTAAAGATTCTGAAGAAGCTTTCATCTCCTTCCTTTCTAGTTGTTCCCCAAAACTAAAAGCATTTCATCATTATCTTCCTCAAACTTCCAGTCAACTTATTTTATATCTATCAAACCACTCTTTGACTTTCATCAGCCTCCCTACATCTGTAATCTTTTCAAAAATCAAACACAAATTATCATCAATCTAAATCCAAACACCCCTCTAATGGCAATCCAGATTCTACATTTCTATGTTATATGCAGTCATTGAAGAACCTAATTCTCATTTCAAACAAAAACCCACAAATCTTGAACTCAAATTTAAACCAATTTCACAGAAAAAAAAATCAAAACTTTCTTATCCCAACTTATATATGACAATAATTAAAGCTCATAAAGCAAAAAAAAAAAAGGAGACATATATTTAGGTTATAAAAGTGGAAGAAGAAAGTTGGTAAAAGAATAGTAATTCGAGAGGTATAATATCCATGAAAAAATGAAGGAGCTCGATCCATCCATATCCAGTTCATTGGGTATTTGCTTCTAAGTAGAGCCATAAACATAATCAGTCAATAATACTTCTATTGGCAATAAATAAAAAAGAAATTGACGTACCTGCGACTTTAAAGAGGTCTCCATGGAAACCCTCAAGGCTGATTACATTTGAAATTTCTTTCTAAAAGCTTGAGTAACCAATGGGCCACATTACTAAAAGCAAGTGATTAATTCCGGTTTCTGATGTATTACAATCAAAAGAAACAAAATGAATTAGAAGAATATTGATTAAAACACTAATTCAAGAACTCCTAAGAAAATTGATTGCATATTTAACTTCAAATTGTCTTTGTAGTACAACCCATCAAATGTGAATAAGAATGTCAACAAACATTAACGAAACATATGTAAAAAAAAGAAAAAAAAAGAATTACCTATAAAACTCTTCGACGGTGGTGGCTGAGATTGGTAGTGACACGGTGAATGGAGAAGTGGACTCTAAAACCGAGATCACCATAATGGAACCTCAGAATGGGAAAAGCGTTTATGGTTGTTCGTTGCCTGAACAGATTGCATTAGAGAGGTCAGCAATGGATGAACATCGGTTTCTCCAATAGATGAACGGTTAAAACTATCCGCATACACTACTATCCAGCAAGCAGAAGAAAAACAATCAAATAATATATTTTTTAATAAAAAAGCTGATTCTAGGGTGAAGATAATGTTCAAGAAAATGGTCATACAGGTCGATTTCATGTCAAGTAAGGTGGTCATGTGGATTAATACCATATTCGTGAAGATGGTCCTACAAGTCATGACCATATTCAAGAAGATGTTCAGTTAAACCTTCCGAAGAACTTGCTATCCAATAAGAAAAGTATAACCTTACAGGAACAAAAAAATTAAGCTTACATCACAGCATCCAAGTGGATCACCCCTTGCAGCATCAAATCCAGCTGAAATGATTGTAAAATCAGGAGCAAACTCATGAGCTACAATCAAGTGAATTCCAAAAGTGAGTACATGAATACACATCCTAAAAGCAATAATAATATATTAGATATATAAACAGAAATAACCTATTGGAAGCACGATATGCTCAAATGCAAAAATATAATCGTTATCTCCGACTCCGCCCGGACTCCATGGAATGTTTACATAGTACCCTTCTCCACCCATGGAACCAAACTGCCAAAAAACGTAACACTCGCTGTTATTAGATAACATGCAAATATTCAAGTAAAATTATATCGTTAGAAAAAGCACACAAAAACAAACCTCATGGACTGCACCAGTACCAGGATAAAATTTTCCACCTTCATGTCTATGTAAAGATACATACAAAACCTGTAACAAATCAATATAATTGGAAACATATATTTTATTTAATATAGCATATCATCAATGAGCTGAAGAAAGTAACATCGGTGGTTGCAAGAATCACCGTTTTGTTCTGCTCGTATATTTCTTGAGTGCCATTTCCATGGTGTACATCCTGCAAATAAATGTGGTAAATCAGTAAATATCATACTTTAATATCACTTTCAACTAATACAGGTGTTTCATAAACAGTGAATAAACTATCACTAATAAATTACCTAATCAAGAATTAACTTTTTTTGCTCCTGCAGCCTGAGCGGCTGATGCAACAACTACAACATTGTTGTGAAGGCAGAATCCCATCGCATGTTTTACGCCAGCATGATGACCTGGAGGACGCACCTGCCACGTCACACGTAGATAAGTTAAAGTGTACAAAGGTGAGTTGTATTGACCACAGTCGTCAAAATTTCAAATTTTATTTTACCAGAGCAAACCCACTTTTAGCGCGTCCGGAATATATGGCAGAAGCAAGATCAGCACATAATCCCGCTGCCAGCCTTGTGGCGAGTGCTGAATCTTTGTTTGCATAAGTATCAGGTGTGAAATAACTGCCATACAAGCAATTGTAACCGGCTTAATAATCGTTACTTAGCGTGCCTAACAAACACAATGAGGCAACGCTAAATGTAGAGGTTATTAATTGTCACAGTTTAACATACCTAGCAATGCGTTGGCTTGAAAGTTGGATTTACAAATTGAAACCTTCACCATCGGGACCCCACCCCAAAGGAGATCATGAGGAGAATCTTCAACCAGTACACAGCCCGCTATTAATAAGGCATTGAATTCAATGTGTGTAAACTGAGAACTTGCATTTCATTACTTTATACATCACCTATGTCTTAACAGTTTCCCAATCAGCACTTACCTGCATACCAAATATGTTCTATTAACTTATTAGCCACCGCGAATTTTCATTAGAAACTTAAAACTGTTTTGAAATTGCCAAAAAGAAAAAAAACAAATATAGAATATCCCATACAATATCGGGGTGCTCACTTTGTATTTTCCTTCCCATCCGTGCTGCTTCTTTAGGACTTTTATGTTTCAACTCGACTGGGTAAAAGAAATGAAAAAACGAACGGTAACACCTTAAGCATCATATGCATCATAAGTAGAAGTTGCAGTTTCAACATGTTTATTGAATAAAGAACATTAATAACTTAGAATAATTTGGCTTACTTTCAACCAATTCGACCCATTTGACTTGTGTGTAGTCTGTGATAAAACATATACCTAAGCGACCCATTTGTAAGTAAATGAATAAGTAATTTTGTTTATAAAAAACCGCCAGTGCGAGATTTCTTTTTGCAATTTAGACTACATGATTTTTTTTGCTCGTTTAGCTCCATAAGGGGCCTTAATCCACTCCAATATATAACCTTAAAGTTAAATACATAATCAACATACTATAATCTCATCAATAACTTACAAAACTGTCAAAATGCAAAATGTCTTTTAAGTGATCACATAATCGCCTCACTAATTTGCACCCTCAAATTAATCACTCACGCAATGGTCCTGGCACAATTCATATGGCTAAAAAAAACCCTTAATAGAACGATTTGTAACGATGCAAGACAAGGTTCATGTTGGAAAATTGATCACCCATGAGTTTTGAAACTTTGTAAACTCTTTAAGTTTGACTTTTGGGTCAAAGGATTGTACTGCCAGTTTCTGTAAATGCTCAAAGAACATTTGAAGATTGACATCATCAGTGAAGATAACATCCATTCCAACCACTTGATGGGTTCCAACTTGGCCAATAAGAATCTAGCTCGTTTTATATAAAACAACTATTTAGTCAAACCTATAAAATAAGGATCAAAATGAGTTCTGGTTCAAAGTTCAAACATGTCATTTTTAGTGCAAGACAAAACAGGTTGACCCGTAAACATGTTTGTCGACATGTTTTAAATGTTAAAAAAAGAAACACAAATTAACCAACTCGTAAGTTTTTTTTAATGGCAACGCTTACTCTTACTCTATTACACTAATAATTATATATTATTTACTCTTGCCTAGGATTGAACCTAAGACCTCTCCTTTAAGAGGCCTAAGACTCTACCAAGTGAGCTATATTTTTCGAATGGCAACGCTTACTCCTACTCTATTACACCAATAATTCTATATTATTCACCCTTGCCCAGGATTGAACCTAAGACCTCTCCTTTAAGAGGCCTACGCCTCTACCTGTAAACATGTTTTTTGATATGTTTTAAATGTTAAAAAAAGAAACACAATTTGACGAACTCGTAAGTTTTTTTAATGGCAACGCTTAATCCTACTCTATTACACCAATAACTCTATATTATTCACCCTTTGCCACATTGAACCCGAGACCAATGATGCACAAACGATGCACATTTTATTTGACAACTTAATATAAAAATAAAAGCAGAATAATAACCTGAGAACTACGTTGATCGCACACCACTAATCTTGGGACAGGAAACGTACACGTATTATCAGTTCAGCATCATCATGTGGAGCTTGCAATAACTGTGCAAATGCCTATTGAGAGAAATAAACGGTCAACACATTAAGGGGTTATAATGAGCATGGAAACATTGCACACACCTAATATGATTGCGTAAAGAAAGGCATATAAGCATTATTTATCTCAGGCCCAGTATAATTTGGGATGTAGAGAGTGATTAATTAAATCATTAAAACTGATGATTGGCAGTTATTTTAAATTTTTTCCAATTCAGTTTTATTAAAACTTGTTACATGCTTCACAAAGGTTGTGTGCAATACAAAACCATTATTAAGTAGAGAATTGCGAGAATCGCATAAGCACTTGTACGTAATGCATGGGAGATAAACACATGTGATGATAAAGAGAAAGCGAGGCGTATAAAAAAACAACTAATGTATCACATTTAAAGCAATCAATATAAGTACCTATGCGGTTCTCGCAATTCATTACAAAAAATAGGTTACGTATTGAACATCCCTCTACTTCTCAAAATCTAATTATTTTGAACCTGAATAACTACTGAATATGTTGTGATACAAAACTTAGCACAAATGTAATTAGATTATACATATAATTGAATAATATTAATATTTGATGCAAAAAAAAAAAAATGAAAAAATAACATACAGGATGAATTTGGCTGTAAGGCACGAGATCCTTTGGTACCAGCATTGCCTCTTGAGCAAATGCAATACCACAATTTATTTTACACACCTGAGACTTGCAATACTTGAGGTGGGCTAGGATAAGCATAAAAAATAGATTTTTTCGGTACATGAGTTCTCAATTTCTTTAATTCTCAATTACAACAAAAAGGAAAAAATGCTTACAGCCATAATGTCAGTAGTTGTGTATGCTTCAGATCTAACCGTTTCCATCTTGTCATTAAACAATACATTAAAGGGAAAATGAACAACCATAGGTTTATATGAAAAAATATGCATTATATATAGCTATCACCAGAAGCATAAAAATATAGTCAATATCCATCACGTGAAACACCTCTCAGCGCCGCCTACAAATCGTTATAGCCGGTGAATCTTTAAATTCAACACGAAAAATATAGTCTTTAAATTCATGGAAAGCCTTCGTAAGAGCATGTGTGAATTCTCTATATTAGCTAGATAGGAGATTTTTCAGTTTTGTTTGTAGTTGTTAGCTTTGCTAGCGAGCTGATTCTGTTTTTTTTAATGAAAGTTGCCATTTAAAAAAAAACAGTAAAAACTAAAATAAAAAAATAGCCAAACATATGAACATAGTGTTACCTGGAGCAGATAAGTAGAGTAAAAGAACTCCATCAGGAGAGAGCTCATCAAACACAGTGGCCAGAACCTGTCATCGAGAGCACAAAACAAAGTCACATGCCTTACAACTTCACAACCTACATATTGTTATTGATTTTAATGTTTATAGAAAACTAAAAGCAGAAGTTTATAAAAAATAATACCATCTTTTGATTACTCACTGCCAAAACGTGAGTGATGGGTGAACGATACAAGACAACTTTACGTGGGTTAGGTGGCAATGTAGAATCAGAAATCTCTCCTGAGAATAATTAACACCTTGACCACTGGCAGAAGCGGTTCCACTTAATTTGTTGAATGAACCATTGGGTTCCCATTCCGTACACTGAAGCATTCCGAAGTTGTCAAGAGTGAGCTCAAAGAACTTGACCTGATTAAGAAATTTACAGGGCATGATAAAATTCAAAATGCAGTACAGTATACGGAAACCAAACAACGTATTCAAATATACATATTTCTTGTTGCTACTGAAAACAGAATTAACCCAACCTCATAGGATGGTAGCTGCAAAGATTTGCTAATACAGTAACTGTGGCAGCATTGGGCTAAATATTTGCTTGTTTTGGTCGGTGGCAATGGGGTTTCTTCACAATCTAATGATGAATCCTGAAGGATGATTTTATATAAAGATTAAGCAATTTGATGAGCATTATAAGCTAGTGTACACTGATTTACAACTACTCGTAGGCTATAGGTTGTAATTTTTTATTTGCAGAAGAACATATATCAGAATATGAGGTCACATAAAAACATGAATTATGAAATATAAACTTGACAAAGCAAGATAGTAGAGGTAAGACTTCCGGACCAGTTAACGTTATGTTTGATACCAAACGGGTCAAACTTTAGAAGCTTACCTGGCAGCAATGGTATCAAACTACGGTATGGGTGGATTGATTGTAATTATTGTTGCATTAAAGGAGCTCAATTGTCATTGAACTACAACATTTTTAAGTAAAAGTTATGGCCGTAGTTTCATCTTTTTCTATGGTCACAAAATATGGAACTACGTTTTGAACAGGGTTGGGTGATTTAAGATCCTTGTCTATGGATGGTGGTTGTTTGTTAAACTCGTAATAGATCAAATCTGGTGACCAAGACCAGCAATAGTTCCACAGTTTGTGACCACAGTACTAATAAATTTCCCATCTAAATTCCAATCTGATTTCATCGGCCACAAATAAATATCAGAATTCTTTTAGGCACTTACACAAACACTTGGTGTGCAACTCACATGAAACCTCAATACAGATGATTTTAAACATCTTTTTTTCCAAACAAATTCATTAGTAGTTGCCCTACAAATTAGTAGTTATGATTTACACCTTCTGATTTCCCGTTGTGTTCCAATGATTTATTCGTAATCGAATCTGCCTCATGTAAAGACGATGCCCAAAAGCCATGCCTAAGGATTCCAGATTCTTTATGCTCTCCACATATCTGCACATAAAATATTTTGAAAATTATTGACAAGTATCCACAAAGGGATTTGATATGAACATACATGGCAATAGATAGCACCATCAAGGTTCACCAGCGTACAGTTAACACAAAACCATGTGGGAACTGTTATATGGTTTTCTAAGGGGTCCCAATCACTGTCATCTTCGTCATCAAAATCACCATCTTTGGCATACATTTCCTCAAGAGTCATGTCTTCATGTGTCCCTGAATACTTCTGTAGTTAAACCAAACCCCAAATCCCTAAGCTCGCAAACAATGAAAGTAACACATATATAACATGAATTCACGAATATGTACAAAAAATGTAACAAATACATTACAAATATTAAAACAAATGAAGTGTGTAAACCTGTGGAGGTGCTAAGAGGCACGATAATACATTGCTTGTTGTTGAAAAAGAGCTTGCTTCATCAAAGCTTGTTATTGTTGAAGCTTGAGGTTGATTTTGCATTATTGTTTGTTTATCTATTAATAATATGTGCTTTTGTGATCAACTGATTGTTTATTGCATTTGGGGATTAGGGTTTCAATATCAAATATCAACGATAGATAAAAAATTACAATCAATGATAATCTATAGAGATGTCGAACTTGAATCAGTAGAAAATATAATTGATGATCTAGTACATCGAGAAGGAAGATCATGGATGTTAGGGTTTGAGTAACGTGGTGTGAAGAAGAATCCCGAATCATATCTTCTCTACAAACCCTAATTTTTGTTTTTGAACGGCTCTCTAAACAATATCTTCTTCTCCACGCACAAAAAGAAAAAAAAAAGAAGAGATCAACGAATGAACTATCTTTGAACAGATTACCAACATGATTAACAAATAGCAAAAGAAGATTTGAAACCTGATGATCGTATCCTCTAGATCGTCAATGATTCAAGCACCGGTTGTCGTTAGAAAGAGTAGTATACTACACGCTGTGATATCTAGGGTTTCAGAAGAAAAAAGGAGAGGGATTTGGGTTTTTAGATTGTTTATATAACCGGGTCTAAAATCCGGGTTTGGTAAAGAGACGCGGGATCCGAAAAAAAATGTTAGTGTTTCCCACATTTTCCCGCCAAAAACAACTTTTGGTTGCACCACAACATGACATGTGTCCCACACTTTATTCATATACTAGCCTAAGGACCCGTGTATTACACGGGTTGATTAAAGATAATATTGCTTCATTATCGTTGTTTACATAAAATGTTATGAATATATACACGTCTTAAAACGGATCATGTAAAATCTTTTTATTAACCATCAATATGCAGATATCACAATTCGTTGAAAATCTCTTTATACACCACATTAGTTGTTTTATCTGTAGCTTTTCCGTTGTTGTCAACTATGAGTATTTTGACCCCATTTCTTGTTTTCACCCTTGATAAGGCAACATACAATTGACCATGAGAGAAGACCGGTTGTTTGAGGTACAAACCAACTCTTGAAAGAGACCGACCTTGACTTTTGTTGATCGTCATTGCAAAACATACGGCCAGTGGAAATTGTCTCCTTTGAAAAGCAAAAGAAAAAATCTAATCCGCATATCACCGTTGGTAAAAGAAAATATCTTCATTATCACCGTTGACATAATTTTATGACTTTATACACGTTAAAACACAAAAAAAATATATATATTAGAGTAGAACGACAAATTGAAATACATGGATATACAACGATAACAATTCGTTGAAAATCTCCTTATAAACCACATTAGTTGTTTTATTCGTATGGTTAGCGTCCCTGTATACACCACAATTCGTTAAAGACTTCTTTATACACTTCTTTAGAACCAACATTATAAAATTCTACATGTTGAAACGGGTCAGGTCAAAACCAATACAATTCCTGCAACATTTTAAAATTCTACATGTTGAAACTTGAAATGGGCCAGGTCAAAACCAATACAACATTTTAAAATTCGTTAAGTACCCGTGTGTTACACGGGGTGGTCTCACAATACATAATATTATTTAATAGTGTTTCAGATAAACTTTTAAATAAAATAAATGTTGCATTAAAACAAATCAATTTTACCAAAAGTAGTACTATAATTTATACCTCATCATCTTTAAAAAGTACCAAACATTACTTTTTAAAGATGACAACAGTGTCAAATATATATGACAATAGTGTATAACCATTTGCCTTTGATAATCGTTTAAAAATATAAGTATCATGAATTTTAGTTCACATGATTTCACATTTTAGTGTATATTTTGAATATTATTACTAAATAAGATAGGATGATTTACTTTTACATGTCTTATAATTTAATAAAACTTTTCAAATAAAACAATAGAACTATCTCAGCTCAGCCATTTGTATAGAACTATATTTTGAAGTCAGTTTGAAATAAGACGTATTTATGAAATTGATGAAAGTTAAAAACGAAAATATTCGGTTTAGCAAGTTAATATCGAGCCGAGTTTATATGTGTTCAAGCCAAACTTAAACTTAAATTTGAGTTCATTTAATAAAGGAATTTGATTAATAGGAGAAGTCTATGCAAGCATGTTATCATATAAATAACAATAGAATATATATTTATAATAAAAACTAAAAACTCAAGATCGGTAAGAATTACTTGGCGAAAAGTTGCATGATAAATATTAAATAGCATGGATTAATTGTTCTTTTGCAGGGGTGAAGCAAGTATAGCTCAACTCAACCAACAGGTCAGGTCGGGTCAGGTCAGGTCAGGTCGGGTCAGGTCAGCCAACAGGTTAAAACAGTCCGTTTTAAAAGGTTTCCAAATTGTTTTGGGTCAAAACAGGTTCTGGCCAAGATGGACTCGTGAATGAGTCGTGTCAAAATGGGTCATGGGTAGTGCAAACCCATTTGAACCCGTTTTAAGTTAGCGGGTTTTCTAAGAATAGCCCGTATTGATCCGTTTTAGTAGACCCAAATTGAGCCATTGTTTAATTTAGCGGACCCAAAAACACCCAAATGAAATTTCATCTTTACCCAAATCAACCCAGTTTCCTTTTTACCCAAACCAAATCCGAAGGGTACACAAATCACTACACACAGAACAAAGAAGTAATACCTTGTGATCGACTTCCTTAGCTACACGTGCACTCTTCATCATTAATGCTTGAAATGAAAGTCATGTTTCAAGTTGATAAACAGATGCCTAGAAAGACATACCTCCTTGATACTCAAACTCAGTTGCCACTTTCATCTGATTAGCTGACAATGTGGGCTGATATCTGCAAAACAATTCTTTCAATATGTATGATTTCAGAAACAATATATTTACAATGATCATCTATATCTTTGAATTAAACAATGAAAAAGGGCGTTTGCATTAAAAACATACTTTCAGCCACTTTCAACCCATTCAACCCGTTACAATGGCTGCCTTTCAGATTTATGTGTTTAATGCAGTTTCAACCACTTTCAACCCAAAACGTTTAATTACTAATTTAATTACTTATCGAAAATTAGTCTAAATACTCGTGTGTTACATTACACGGGTGGCTAAACAGGAAAACTAAGTCCGTAAAAATTATAATTTTATATACGTTGAAATATTAAAGAACTTAATTTTCCTATGTTACACGGGTGGCACCTCCAACCCTTCAACGGAAAGTTACTCTAACTATTCACTATATTTAGGCCATAAAACAACCTTTAAGGTTTAAAGTATAAATTATATAAGGTAACTCTTTTTACAAACCCGTCACCAAATCCATAGTACAGCAAGCCAAAACGGAAAGGCCTCCCCTAGAACAGAAACAGAAAGATATTTACAATTCATTCTCATTAAACCTTAAAGGACGTCCAACCTTCCCAGATAAACCTTTTTCTTCGTGCGGTTTTGGAAGTCTGTCCGATTTGCTCTCCACCCTTTATAGAGCAAAGCTTGAATGATGCTCTGTAAATAGATTAGAATAAAATAACAAAAAAGAGGAAAAGTCAAAGCCACCTGGTCATCAGCAACTCCAAAGCATTGCAAGCTTTTAGTCTTTTTTTTGTGATGTCCATGATAAAGCAATACGCCGTGACACATAATCCTAGATAAATAGAATCCCAAATCTTCAAGACCAAAAAAATCACATAAAAAACCATCAAATTGTTATACATTCAAAAGATTAAAATTATGTAGACAAATCTCAACATGGTGTCTCAAAAGTTGAACCTCCGTGAACCTCTTTCAGGTGCATAAGCCTCTAATTTTTAACCGATATGTGGGATGCTTTGACCCGTTACAATTTGCAATTAAGATAATCAAATTCAACGGACAAACTCAACAAAATTGCTTGTATCAATTTCATAAAGAAGCATATCACGTCCTCAACATCATATAAAAACAATAATCAAATAAATAGTTAGATAACGCGGTGAAGTCAATTATTACCTGATAAGGATCTTAGAAACTTATCAAGAACTCAAGGACATGCCATTTCTTAGCCTAAAGAAAGAAGCAAGTTAGCATGACGTAAAATAGAGAGGGTATTTTCGATATGTCTGCTTCACTGTTTGTGAATGGGTTAATTTCAGTATTCTTATATCTCAAATGGGTCGAGTCAAAATTTTAACTAAAAAGAGAATAGGTCAAACAGATCAATTTTTTTCCCAAAATCTTTTTCCACATACAACTTCCAGTGTTGATTATTAAAAGAATTATAAGTTTGTAAAAAACAATAAAATTATAAATCTCCCGTAATCATATTCAACACCTAAACTTATTTATATTTTACTCTTAAAAATTGGAAAACAAATATCTTCTTGACGGTCAGCCAAACCCGATCGACCCGTTTTCACTCCTACTAAGAAAGTACTTGTTTTAGGTTGTTACCCAATCCGCAAAAATTGTCACCCCCAATGTAAAACTGAAAAAAAAATTCACTGCATAATTGAGATAACTACTAACTACTTACACTCCAGTAGCAGCAGCAAGTCATTGATCTTTCTCAAAATAACTGACGACGTCAGACATCACATATGTTGAGCCTGCAAAATAAAATAATAGTAAATTGCGAAAAGTGAGAATGAAGTAGTCCTTAGTAGCCCTTAGTAGTGTACATTGTTTCTCATACAAACTTCAAAAGTGAGACAAATGTTAAAGCAAACACGACGATACACATTAAATAATTTATAATAATATGTAAATAAAAGAATAATACAAATAATATATCTGTAAAATGCTTCTTATAATAACTAATTACATATTACATGTAACGAAAAGTGATAATTACAAACATGATAAGTGTATATCTTGATGTCTTGCATACAAAGGTGAGTGATCCAAAGGATGACATCATTAGAGAAAATGAAGGCCCAGGATGTCTTTGTAAAGATTTTTTTTATTATTAGCTCCCCCTCAAGATCATCGGCATTATACCTGGAATATAAGATAAACCCCATCAAGGTTATCCTTTATAAACATTAAGCTGCCTCTAATCTTTATGAGAGCCTGAATGCTGCAAAAGAACTCCCAACTTAATGACAAATCCTTTATAAACAGTACACAAAAATTAGTTTGTTTTCCTTTTAAATAGATGCAATAGTTATGGTTTGTATGTGTAAATATATATATAAAAAAACGTTTTTAACCAACATGATACCCACCTCAACTCTGATCTCTCTCTCCGTCAAAGTCTCCATCGCCATCTCCAGCAAAGGTCACCATCATCATATCTGGTTTTTGGTATATAAGAAATATAGTCTAGGAACCCGCGAGTTTCGCGGGTGGCTTAACACAAACATATAATATCTACTGGCATTGAAATGAACTTTGTAATGAAAAAACTTTCAATATAAACGTATAAAAATGATACTAAAATAAAAAAAAAATTATACATAAATGATTAGCCCAAGCCCAGTATCGAAAGGCCGCCCGAAGGCCCACTACGACAAAAATATACCTTCGTGTTATCGCTTCAAGTTCAGCCCATGCTAATTATATATAGTTAAGTACCCGTGTGCTACACGGGTTACACAATGCTAATTATATAATTTATAAGTCCGTACATGATATTTTGAAATGAAAGAATCTCTGATATCCCGGCAAAACACGAATTGAGTAACACATGGGACCTAAAAACTCGTTTCAAGAACATAAAGGAACATATTTCATGCAACTTGTTACATTATATATTTAGAATTTAACCTCATCATAAATATAAATTTGATGAATCGTCTGTTACTTAAAGTTTATTACTTGCAAAATTTAACAAAATTTAGAGTATTTATTTTCATACTATTTATGTTATCTGTAATTTACTACTACTATTATTACTACTCATGCAAAATGATTAGCAATCAAATGACCAGATAGACTATCAACTCAGTGTAGTTGATAAGAACTTTTATTAAAGAAAAAAAAAACCACAAAATGATTAGCAATCAAATGACCAGATAGACTTTAAACTCAGTGTAGTTGATAAGAACTTTTATTAAAGAAAAAAAACCATCCTAAAACAATGAACGTCCAACACCTTAAATAGTTATTTCCTAATAAAATAGAGATAGATACACGCAATTCAAAAATAAAATATCTTCAATACAGATCAATGGATAATCTACATTATGTGCCATCAACTATGTCACCGATTTGCAATATGGAGGATATATTGGGAAAGATAAGTTGTAGCTTTAGATGCCAACATGCCATGTATTCTATTTTCAGCATCCTTAACATCATATGATGTTGAAGCGATTGACAATTTATAAATCTCTAAATAAAATTTGTGGAAAGCAATTATGTCTTACCTTATGCAATTTGATTTGCAATTGACTTAAGAATCCGGGTAGCAGATTGACTTGTTAATAACTGTTTGAAGAAAGTGCAAAATGCTACCTCTTATGAACGATATTCAACTTGTTGTCTGATCTAAAGTCAACCAAACCTAACCAGACACGACCAGCACAATAAGTGAAAAAATGAAGAATTTAAAACCCGACCCGTTTTGACTCTTATGTGCCTGATTCACAACCTCTAAACAATGTAAATTGTGATAACCCGTTTGACAGGTTATGATCTATTGTATTAATATTCAACCCACCCCTATATTTCAGTTGATTCACATCCTCTATACAATGTAAATTGTAAAAACGCTTACGTTATTGCGACCCACTGTATTAATAATTAACCCACCCTTTATTTCAGTCCCTGCTAAATTAGAACCCACGAAAACAATCATACAATGAAAACATAAGTCACAATAGAACACTTTTATTTTTAATTTGTCATGAAAGCATACAATTGCATGAGTATAAAGCTCATGACTTTTATCGAACACTTAATCAAAAAATAAACAAATAATATGTCTTTTAATCTGCACCTTAATGTTGCAAACCCATTCAGAAAAATTAAATATGCTAACACCTATACAACTTGTATGCAAAAATTAGCGTTGGAATCGCGAAAAACTTGTAAACAAATAGAAGATGGAACGTGCGAGCTATAAAAAGTGCTCCTCTTTAATTCATCAAACCCCTGTGATCATCTATTAGAGGCGTTGATAAAATGGTAATGATAAAAAAGAACACAACTCATTTTGACCCGTACATAATTAAGCTCAGCCAATTCTAACCCGCACATATTTCTACTCAGCCCATTCTGAGTCGTACATAATTAACCTACAGCTCATTAAACCAATCTTTGACCTGCTAATAAATATTTCTCTAGAACCCAATGTAAGCCAACATCAACAGTCCAACACTACCCAAAACTAAGCATGTGGCCTTCTTTATCAAGATGTATTTGTATCAAGTAGTGTTCTGGCAACTTATAATTTATAAAAACAATCCCAACATCTATAGCTTTCTCTCTCTATATTAGTGTCTTAATAATTTATCTTAAATAAATTTTGGTTTATACAAAGTTTTCACATATCATAACACATGCACATAACATAGAACGCATAATCCAACAAAACACTAAAGTGTTCTTTTTTTAGCTTTATCTTTTCCATATCTAGCTAGAAGCCCAGCACCACATGGGCCACTTCTCTATTGTCTATGATATAGTTAAAACTCATAAAACAATGATTCTCGCTGCCCAGATTTCTAGTACACCAATCAATTTAAACATCATACAGTTACTTACAAAGGTTTCCACCACTAAACTTCAAGAAAGGAGTATCGCCTAAAACTTACTTTGGCATTTTAACAAACAGGTTATGTGCATGTCAACAGAACACTCATAAGTAGCAACTTATAGTCCTCTTCTCTTATATAATAAAAAAACTAAAGTCATGAGATTAATGTGAAAATGGAATACAATTTAACAATATTTATAGATTGGTATAATCTTTGATAAGCCCCCAAATGGTTGTGCAAAAAAATCCAACTTTGTAGGTTGAAAAAAAGTCTAGAGGATGGTTTTAAGAGTTAAATACAGGAAGGAAAAGGGGGGAGAATCAAGAAAGTTGGAGCACAGAAAATGAATAACTATTCTTTATGAGGGTAGGTAATCTTTTGTTTCTTTTCTAAAGTAAATGTGTTTTGGGGAGTTAATTCCTAACAGAGACAACACGTAAAGGTAGCGTAATTAAACTTAGATAAAGAAATATCAACAGATCATGCAACCTAGATACAGGTTTATGTCTATTTAATAAAAAACAACACGTAAAGGTAGCATAATTAAACTTAGATAAAGAAATATCAACAGATCATGCAACTTAGATACAGGTTTATGTCTATTTAATAAAAAGCCAAAGTGTTGAGATAGTCGCCGGAAAGCCAGTTACATATAACTTAAACAGATAATAACTTTATGCAACTTTATGCCATTTGTCGGATAATAAATGAATATATTTTACTCCACAAATGCATTAAAACGCTAACTTAAAGCTTACATCTTGTTCCATCATCAGCTAGCCAAACCACCCAAAATTAATGACGATTGTTGCAAACAGGTTGCTCAATTGGTCAGGCTTTATTTCGTGTTTTGCTGTGTCAAACTCATGCCATTTACTGGTGTTTGCTACTATGGTTTAAAGATTTCAATCAAAAGAATAAGTTGAATCAAACTTAATCTTAATGCAATTCAATAGTGCCAATAACATTGTGTCCTATTCAGATTTAAAGTCATGTTATTCATAAAAAAAAACATCTTAGGTGGCCGGAATTTTCTTTACCATCAAGTATAACAGTTTCGGTTTTCACATGTTTCAAGCATAAGTAGATTGTTACCTGAAAAGAGAATCAGGACAGTCGATCAATAGTTTCAGAACAGTTGTTGGCTTGTTGATGATAAGCTTAATGAGTCTAAACAATGAGGCGCTCGACACACTATGCGACCGCAATCTATACAATCCGTCTAACGATAATGAGTCTAAACAATGAGGCGCTCGACACACATTAAAACTGGAAAACCAAAAGACCTTTTGAACTGTAATATCCAGAGCTGGTCTTCCATACACATTGCAATGTGTTACCAAAACAGACTGCACAATAAGAAAATACGAATGAACTGATAGAACATTACAATAACAATTTACAAAGATGGAGCAAATTAAGAGCCAACAATCTAATTCGCTAGACCAGGGAACCACAAATTAAAAAGGCAACAACTTTAGATAACGAAATTGTAGGTTACCTTTAATTTAAAGCGATCCGTGCAGCAAACGAACACCAATGTCACAATCAGCGACAGAAAACCCTAAATTAAAAGCAAAACAGACAAAGATTTCTGATTAAGAGAATTAACATCTAAACTATTAAAAAAACCTTTATCTTTAATTCAAAGATTTTTTTCAATAAAAAACATGATAAAAATTTGTTTTACTTTGAAACAGTCAACAGTGAAACGGGTAAGAAAAAATTGAAATGCATGACTAAATTATTCTTTACATACCACAAATCATTGATAGATACCTAGTTGCAAGTTAGTGAAGTTACTCATTTCCCCTGCTTTAACATTACTTACTAAATAAAATTCAAAATAACATACAATTGAGTTAAAAAAAACAGACAAAACTGGTAGAAAATAAACCCAAACATGTATCTTTTTTGTCAATTGTCATCCCAATTTTAGTATCACTATGAAACCCTAACCTTTATGAAAGATGAACAATCAAAAATGATAAAGAACAGAATGTGCTAATTCACACGATTAATCTAAAGGTACCACAGAAGCACCAAGTACAAATGCAATCACCTTAGATAACAAAAGCGCAAACTACCTTTATATCTAAGCGACGTGTTCAACAAACTATACACACGAATGTTAAGCAAACTATAAAAGTGAAACAAAATCTAAATACCTGAAGATGTTTAATCAACTCCTGAAACCCAACAGAGTAAGATGCAAGAAACCCCTCGGAACTTCATACTTCAAAAGTCACCCCTAATAAAGATATTCCAGTCCAAGCTTTATCTGGCTACATCACACATAACCTAAGTAAATTTAAACTGATGGTTCTGAAATCGACTATAAAGTACATCAAAACGATCACACAATTATCTTCAATTTTTAAATTAAAATAGAGATCCAATAACTTAAATTATAGCCAGTGTTGTAAACGTTGAGATTAATCGGCAATAAGTAGTTTACTGATTAAACCTGTTAAAACCCTGGTATGAGATTCACAAACAAACACAAATGTGTTCATTAAACCTGTTAAAACCCTAAAATCATTAAATCCCCAATCGAAAAAACCCAATTGTAACATTGAAATTGTAATGCACGTAATCCAAACGCACCTGAATAGAAGGCCCTATAGTATAGCAATCAACTTTGCCAAAGCCAATTTCCATTTTCACCAATGTAGTTTATAAAGGCCCTAGACCGAATACAGAGACATACTATATGTATAGAAATTAGAAATCAGTGTATATATATGATGGGGAAAGAGCTAACATCAATTAAATAACAGCTACATTCAAATAAAAATCGAAACCCTAGAACGATTTTTGTTTCTAAAATCCATAATCGTAGATTTGATAACCTAAATCGTAGATCTAAAACCCTAGTATCGCCGAAACTCAAAAGAGAAACCAAAATTATCCTAATCAATAAAACATTGACAATACCAAAACGCAGTGGCGATCATAACAACATGATTCCGAATTGAATTGGCTCTAAAATCGCTATAATTAACAAAATTAAACTTAATTTAAAGAGAAGTTGACCTTAATTTTAGAGATAAATCGACACAAAACCTGTTGTGATCAAACGCAAACCAAGAAGATAAGGAACGATGTGAACGAACAGAAATCGCATATCTGTTCCGATTCGAATAACAAATAAAACATGATTAATAGCTTTCATCGGTAACCTAACCTTGATTTGAAGATAATCAGCGACGGAACAGGCAGAGATGTATGAAATTGAAATTAGGGTTTAAGGATTGATTGAAGAGAGAGGACGTATTATGAAACCGTGTTTGAGAAGCCGCGTGAATCAAGGAAAATAAGAGAAAGAGTTTGGCGCTCAAGAGGAATTCTCTGGCTTAAGAGGGTGTCCACATCATCAAAATGATTGGCTAAGAATAGCCCATGTGGTCTAAGAGAATTCATTTAGTATAATAGATAGATTATATATATAGATATATAGATATATATAGGGCTTGGCTAAATAAGAAACTCTATCTTTCTTAGAAAACTTTGCAAACCCATTGTCATCCATTGATTATGTTTCATCTAACTTGATCAATGGCTCTCATAATTTTGGTAACAATTAGATTTAAAAGAAATGTTATAATACACATTAGCCAACTGGAAGGGTATTTTTGGAAGTAATTCCTTCTCTTTCCACTGTCCAATCATATCATCTCTCTTTAATGCATGATCTTTCTCTCTCTTCATATCCATTTCAAAATCACAATCTCATCTCAAACTCTCTCAATTCCCTCTTTCTAAAATCACAGATCTCATTTTCTCCTCCCCAAATCAAAACCCTAGCCTCCATGACTTTCCCTTCTCTCTACACAACACTTACAACCTGCAAAGCCTAGAGAGAGAGTGAGAGCCGTGAGAGAGAGTACCAGAGAAATCGAAAGAGAAAGAAAGGTCCAGAGAAATCGAACGAGAGAGAGAAAACTTGTGGGTTTTCAGCCACTGTAACGCCCCAAAAATATGTAATCTAATTATTGTATTTAAAATAAGTCATGAAATGAATTATGGGGTTAAAAATAAATAAACGATAGGACATGAGGGACTAAACTTGAACACTTAAAAGAAAGACTAGATAAGTTAACCAACACACACACACTAGACACTTCTAGTGTGTGCGTGAAGTTTATCCAGGAGAAGAGACAAGAACACACTAACCCTAGTTCACTAATTCCACTGATTGGGAGGTGATTTCAAGCCTGAACGATCGTAGGAACTCAGATTCTCGGTCACCAAGGTGTGACTAACAAAGTGGTAAGTCGAATTTCTTGAAAGTATGAACTTTAGGAAATGGGTTTTTACTAGATCATGAGTAATGTTGTGATATGTATATCTATGAGTTAAGATTTTGGATTAGAAACCGTGATTTAGCTCGTGGTGATAAATGGAACATAGATGAATGATGTAGGATGAGAGATCGCATTAACTTGTTTGATTGTTATGAACTTGTAGATTATTATGTAAAGAAACATGTAATTAAATGTCCTATAAATGCGAAGCACGCCAAGTGTTCGATAAAATGCCTAAATGAACAAGTGGGTGAATTTTGTTAAATTATGATCAAGATGTTGTATGATAAAAGTGTATAAAAGGATGGAATGGTATTTGGTCGGGCTAAATGAATGCATGTGTTGATGTAGGCGTAAAAGAAGAAGGTTCAAGTGCTAGGAGGTCGGACAGCTCACAAGATCGAGGTATGTTGTTTAATGCATACAAGCTTTACTTCTTAGTTGTCATAATTATATTAAAATCGCAACTATGATAGTCGTGTATGACGATTAGTGAATAGCCTAACCCGTGTCGAACGGGTCGTAAGAGAATGTAATAATGAAGAAGGTTATGCTATAGACGGTTGGCTATGAAGTAACCGTGTTTTGAAAAGTGATGTATGAATGAAGTCTAACTGTTAAATCCGTCATGAATGGGTTTAGAATGAAGTTTATGATGCATTATGTTCATTCGGATTATCGGATGCTAAGTATTATCTCGTTGGAGATAGTAAGTAATGACCCGTTCAATGGAAGAAAGAAAGATAGACTGTGATATGAGTATGTGATGATGCGAATGGATGTTAGTTTGTTTTTGTTATAGTGCTAGTAATTTGACTAACCTAGACTTGTTGGTGATGTAGGTAAAATGGCTTTGTAGATGGCATTGCGAGCTTGGAAGCGAACACTAAAGTATACACTTGACATTGCGCTTCCGAAAATGTTGCCCTTTTGAAAACAATACTTTTGTCAAAAATTATATTTTTGGGAAGTTATCTTCGTGATGTAAATTATGGTTCTTAAAACTTAGTTGTTGTAACTAGTAACGATAAATCTACATTTTGACAGGGTAGTTCGGATTAACACCGTTATGTAGTCAAGGGGAGGTGTTGATTTCGAACTAGCCACAAGGGTATTTTGGTAAAAATGAAATTCTATTTTGTTTTCTCTGAAATACTAAAGTAATCAATGTGTTTTGAACATGGTTGAAATAAGGGCGTAACAGCCACCCACGGCAGCAGCAGCGCTGTGGCGGTGGTGTTGTTGACCGTTATGGTTGGGGCAGGGGAGGCGGTAGATGCACGATGAGTGAGGCACGATGGTGGTTGCAGATCTGGTGGTTGGTGGAAGGTGGTGGCTGGTTCATTCTGGGTTGTTGGTAGTTGATAGCGGCGACAGTGGATGGTTGTAGAAGGTGGTGGAGGGTGGGTGGTGGCGCCGGAGTTCGGAACGTCGTCGGAGTCAAGATCTAGTAATGGTTAATGTTCTCTCTCTCTCTCCTCTCCTCTGTCTTCAATCAAGATCTAGTAATGGTTAATGTTCATGTATTTTAAATAAATCGAAAACTTTAGGATGAGATTTTGAACGAGATTTTTTGTTGGTTTGGTTGCTTGTTTGGGGATTTTGATCTTAACAATAATTGTTTTTTTGTTGGTTTGGTTGCTGGTTTGGGCTTTTGATCTGAACAGTAAGTGTTTCTTTTTTATTGGGTTGTTTGATTTACAGAAACAGACCCATAACATGTGTTAAGCACCTGTTGGAATGATATATAACGTGTGTTGATTTACAGAAACAGATCCATAAAGATATTCAATTGACAAGCTGGATGGATGTAGGCGACGTTAATGCGGGGACATTGAATAAGTCAAATCTTTTGGGAAAGAAGTTTTCGTTCGTTTATAACATGTGTTAGTGGTTCATGCTGTAACAGAACAGCATGATGTAACCTGACATGTGTTCATGTATAACATGTGTTAAGGCCCTGTTAGAATGATATATAACGTGGGAAAGAACTCTTCGTTCGTTTATAACATGTGTTTGTTTTGCACAATTTGGAATGTATAACATGTGTTAAGCCTCTGTTATAATCTTTTTGTAACCTGACATGTATTCATGTATAAGCTAGTGATTTATAAAACACCATGATGTGTATATACTGATCTAACATTTGTTACAATTTTTCTGTTCGGAACATGAAATTGATTAACATGTGACATGTGTTTGTTTTGCACAAATTGATTAACATGTGACATGTAACATATATAACGTGGGAAAGAACTCTTCGTTCGTTTATAACATGTGTTTGTTTTGCACAATTTGGAATGTATAACATGTGTTAAGCCTCTGTTATAATCTTTTTGTAACCTGACATGTATTCATGTATAAGCTAGTGGTTTACAAAACACCATGATGTGTATATACTGATCTAACATGTATTACAATTTTTCTGTTCGGAACATGAAATTGATTAACATGTGACAAGGGTGAAAACAGTCGACGGGGGCGATGAGTTTAATGGTGAGCTTAGTTAATATCGTAATCTTGTTGTAACCCCACTTGTATACATATGATAACATGTAAGCATCCATTATAACCCGACTTGTATTCATGTATATCAAAAGTGGTTTGCAAAACACTATGATGTGCATATACCGATCGTAACACGTGTACAAGTTAATATGGAACATACAAGTTAATATTGTAACACCGTATACCTGGGATAACATGTGTTAAGCCTCTGTTATAATCTTGGTTTAACCCAACATGGTGTCATGTATAAGCTAGTGGTTTCCAAAACACCATGATTTGTATATATTATAACAACATATTATACCTGATATAACGTATGTTAAGCGTCTATTATAACGTGTGTTAAGACTTCTAGAATGTGTTAAGTCCATACCGTTTTAACATCATCTACTAGACAAAACAATAAGAGTCTCAAATAACATGTAGTTGCTTAACATGTGATAAGGTTGAAAACAGTTGACGAAGGCGATGGGTTTAATGGTGAGTTTAGTTAATATTGTAATGTTGTAACCCCACTTGTATACATATGATAACATGTGTTAAGCATCCATTATAATGTTGTTGTAACCCGAGTTGTATTCATGTATATGAAAGTGGTTTGCAAAACACTATGATGTGCATATACTGATCGTAACACGTGAACAAGTTAATATGGAACATACAAGTTAAATATGGAACATACAAGTTAATATCGTAACACTGTATACCTGGGATAAAATGTGTTAACCCTTTGTTATAATCTTGGTTTAACCTAACACGATGTCATGTATAAGCTATTGGTTTCCAAAACACCATGATGTGTATATACATACTGTAACATGTGTTAAGCGACTGAAATGTATAACGTGTGTTAAGCATCTATTATAACGTGTGTAAAGACTTCCATAATGGATGAATAAACTCCAATAGTAACTTAATAACAATAGAGTAAACCTGATATAACGTGTGTTAAGCATCTATTATAACATGTGTTAGGACTTCCAGAATGGATGCATAAACTTCAATAGTAGCTGTAACAGTAGAGGTACAAATACGGGCGCCTCCAACATAAAATGTGTTAAGTCTAGACCGTTTTAACATCGTGTACTAGAGAAAACAACAAGAGTCTCACATTACATATTAATAGTAAACGAAAATACATAGCACTAACACGTGTTACGTTGTACATAGGTTTCACGTCACATGTAACACATGCATGTCCTGAAGCTCACACTATAACACGTGTTAGTTGTGTTGTGCTGTAACATAAACATGGTCATGATCCTTAAGCATCTGATCCACGTTTGACGAAACCAACGGTCCCGAGAATTGGATCTTGTTTCCCTTGTATCCATCACCATCCTAGTAACAAAAAGATAAGATAACCGTTAAGTCGTTAGCCAGACATAACTATTAACTATTATACTTGGTGTCCGTGTTTCAAAACCCATATTCTATAATCGGCTGAAAAGAAAAAAAAAGTGAAATGGGTAAAATGAAATTGAACGATTCAAACTATTCAAGCATGTAAGGTATAATATGAAACCGGCCATTTATGTACTTGAAATTTAGTATGTAACGTGTAATATGAAACGAGCCATTTACAATTTACATATCATAATCTTAACATAATAAACTTTCCCAACGCATCCAAAAGCATTTATCCATAACTCAAGCATCCACACAGTCCCCAAGCTCAAAATTTCAACAAGTTATGAAAAATCAGGTCGCGAAATCAAGATCCAGATCTACATCGTTGCATAAAATATAGTCCAAAAAATTAACCACAACGGGAAAAAAACAAACAATTGTGCCAATCATAACCGAGACAAATCGATGAAGAAACATCTTTACGAAAACAAATTTCCATCAGAATTCACGAAATAGATCTATAATATTAGCATTACTATTGATAATCTAAAGAATCAGGTCATGAATAAATGAAAATTAATAAAATTGGGGTAAAAATGAAGGACCTGAACGAGCCAAACGACGGTGGTGAAAGCAGCAACTCCCCAAGCGGCGGCAGCCTGGATATCGGTGGCTTGTGGACCGGCGACATTAACTCGGATGTTGGTCGATTTGTCTCCATGGACATTAATGGAGAAAGCATGAACTTGTTGAGAAGATGTTAATGGAGAAGATGTAAAAAGAAATAATGAAAAAGAAATATGGGGTTTGGTGATTTGTACAATGGAGTTGATGGGCATTAATTGATAAAGTCAAATCAACTTGGGAAAAGATCTTAGGTTGGGACAATTACTGATATACCCTTCTATTCACAAAGGAAGATGATATGGCTATGGGATACGTGGACAGATGAAAGCCACATGTTGAGTTTACTAAGTTTCTTAAAAAAATGGGGTTTCTTGTAGAGCATTGTCCTATATATATATATATATATATATATATATATATATATATATATATATATATATTCAAACGACTTACAGAAAGGGTTAGCATATGTGGTAAAAACCCAACAAAATACGATAACTGGAAATAAATTATGAGTACATTAATTTAACTAACTACCTCTCTTAAGTTGAGAATTCTATGTGTGTTTTTTTCATGTTAAGAATTCTAACAGCTTGCGAATGAGGTAGTGGTAGAGTGGTTGGGGAAATACTTGGTGTTCCTTTTGACCCAGGTTCGACTCCCACTCTCTCCATTATTTTCTGCGGCATCCAAGTGAAGGGCGAATACGAGTGGCATCTGTTCGTCTTGGATGGGAGACGAGGTTTTACTGATTATTCCACTGTTGTGCCTTCCGGCTGGTGGAAGTCGGGTTTCCACGTATCTGGGAGAGACAAGTGGCTGGCGGCGGTCAAGTAGTCGACCTTGGCCACATCATCCGGTGTCACGGTGGTGACACGTCGTTCCTTGCCGTTAAAAAAAAGAATTATAATAGCCGCATAATTCCTCGTATCTTTTAATTTATGTATAACAAATAATGCGGTTACATAATTCATACCCGCTTATCATGTTCTTTTCCATTAAAGTATCGATACTTTATGTATAAGTATTTTTTTCAATTCTTACAGTTATGGATAATATTGATTTTTTAAAAAGAAATAACTTTAGCCATTTAAAATGTGGTCAATCAGGGAAGAAATCACATTTTTTTTATGAAAGGGAAAAAATCACATGGCTATTGCTGTCCCGAAGAAATAAACAACAAATGCTGACAATGATATGTTCGCTGACCCTGAATTAAGAAAAAGCAGAAAAGAATATAAAGTTGATCAAAACTAGGCAAGAAAGAAGGTCTGGGAATAGGAAGGCATTGCAACAAAGATCAATTCTGAATTCTTTAGCCACATGGGGGAAAGAAGATGGTATTTTTATGTTAGTTAAAAATATATTTGAGAGTCCTAAGGTGGGGTCTCTAGGTCAAGGAGGTGTTGATAATCCTGAAGAGAGTACTGTTAGTAATTCCAATGTTAGGCAGTGTCTTCGAAAGGTTGCTGATGGCCACTTTACAGCTGCAGTGAAGGTGTTAAGTTCATCCGGTGTTGCTCCGTGCAATGATAATACCGTACAGGCTTTAGAGGCTAAACACCCGTACAGAGAACCTCCATCTTTGCCAGGTACTATATATTCTGAGCCTCCCCTTGTCGTAGAGGTGGATAGTGTTCTTTGCAGCATTAAATCGTTTCCTAAAGGAACCTCATGCGGGAGGGATGGCTTGAGGGCACAACACATTTTGGATGCTTTATGTGGAGAGGGGTCTGCTATTGCCACTGATCTCTTATGCGCTATCACTGCGGTAGTCAACTTATGGCTAGGGGGGAAATGCCCATCGTGTTTGGCAGAGTTTGTCGCGTCTGCTCCCCTTACGCCGCTTTTAAAACCCGACAATGGGATTAGACCTATTGCAGTGGGTACTATATGGAGGCGTTTGGTTTCTAAGGTTGCTATGAAGGGTGTTGGTAAAGAAATGACTAAGTACCTTAATGATTTTCAGTTTGGGGTCGGCGTGTCGGGTGGCGCTGAGGCCATTTTACACAGCGTCAATAGAGTTCTAAGTGAACGTCACACTGATGGGTCTCTTGCAATGCTTATGGTAGATTTTTCTAATGCTTTTAACCAGGTGGATAGATCAGCCTTACTTCGTGAGGTCAGGATGAGGTGCCCTTCTATTTCTTTATGGGTGGAATTTCTATATGGGCAGCCAGCAAGATTGTATCTTGGAGATGGGCACATTTGGTCTACCACGGGAGTTCAGCAAGGGGACCCATTGGGACCACTTCTTTTCGCTCTTGTTTTGCACCCCCTTGTGCATCAGATTAGAGATAAATGCAAGCTTCTCCTTCATGCTTGGTATCTTGATGATGGGACTGTCATTGGAGGTTCAGAAGAGGTGGCTAGAGTGTTGGACATCATCAGGGTGTCGGGTCCAACATTGGGTCTTGAACTTAATATTAAGAAAACTGAGTTATTTTGGCCTTCTTGTGATGGTAGCAAGTTTCGTGAAGGGTTATTTCCTAAGGACATCGGGAGGCCGTCAGTGGGGGTGAAGCTTCTTGGGGGGGCTGTTAGTAGAGACGCAAGCTTTATTAGTGGGTTGGCAATGAAAAGAGCTGCTAAGGCAGTAGATTTGATGCGTCTTCTACCGAAATTAGGTGACCCGCAGAGTGAACTACTCTTGCTTCGATCCTGTATGGGCATTGCCAAACTTTTCTTTGGCTTGAGGACATGCCAACCTGTACACATGGAGGATGCAGCGTTGTTCTTTGACAAAGGTTTGCGTGAGGCGATTGAGGAATTGGTGGTTTGTGGGGGTCCTTTCTTTGGAGACCTCCAGTGGCGACTTGCTTCTTTACCTATTAGGTCTGGAGGTTTGGGTTTGTATTCGGCTGTAGAGGCTTCATCCTACGCTTTTGTGGCCTCGAGGGCCCAATCGTGGGTGCTACAAGACCACATCTTAAGGGACAGTGGCATATGCGGTATGGATTCTGATTATGTTTGTGCTTTGGCTTGTCTTCGTGATACGATTCCAAGCTTTGACTTCAGCGGTTTCACTAATAAGGACACCGCCCCCCCTAAAGCTCAACATGCATTGGCGAGTGCTCTTTTTAGTAAAATTGTTCACGAAATCGAAGTGCAGTTTGACTTGACCGTTAGACAGAAAGCCGTTTTCGAGTGTCTCCGAGCACCACATGCACAAGATTTTCTTCTTGCTATACCTATAGATGGGTTAGGCCAGCATATGTCGCTGGTGGAGTACCGTACTATCCTTAAGTATCGCCTCATGATTCCTTTATTCCCAGTTGATGAGGTATGCCCAGTTTGTCATAAGGCGTGTTTGGATTCTTTTGGTGAGCATGCTGTTCATTGTAGAGAGCTCCCGGGGTTCAAATACCGACATGATTTGGTTAGGGATGTCCTTTTTGACATATTCAGGTGCGCTGGTATTTCTGCTAAGAAAGAGGCTCCCGTTAATTTCTTAACAGACCCGTTGGAAGGAAGATCTACCCTTCGACCAGCCGACATTCTGGTCTTTGGATGGGTAGGGGGTAAACACGCCTGTGTGGATTTAACAGGGGTTTCCCCGCTTGTGGGCTTAGGGAGTAGTGCTTTCACAGTGGGCCAGGCTGCTTTAAAGGCTGCTTCGGGTAAAGTGATCAAGCATGAGAAAGCGTGCATTGACAACCAGCACGTGTTTATCCCGTTTGCTTTTGATACTTTTGGTTTTCTGGCGCCAGAGGCTGTGGACCTACTTAGTCGAGTTCAAAGGGTCATGCATAGTAATGTTATGACCCCGAGATCTATGAACGTCGTTTTTAAAAGGCTTAGATTTGCTATTCAAAAAGGGGTAGCGGCGCAACTTGTTGCCCGTTTACCAATTATCTCGATGTAAATTCTTCGATTACGTTTAAAAAAGATTCAGAAAGCTAGGCAAATTGAATCTATCCAAGTTTGCATCTACAACAGTCCGATTAACATGAGCTTATATTATTTTTATAGAGAAATGGAACTGAACCGATCCAACTCTATATCTACAAGTTACAAGTTACAACCACTTTCTTTACCCACTTTTTTATTTGAAAATTAAAATATGGACTGTTATCTCACCAACTGAACCCAATATAGCTGCTCAAATCGAACCCATAAGCCTATATGAGCTTTCATTTCGAAACAAAGTACTTGATTCATATTTTATAGGAGCACCAATGCACCATTCATAAATTAATATAAAAAAAACACTTTAAATTAAAATATGATATTTGACCATCTCCTACTTCTTAGACCATGTGTAGTGGTTCAAGCCTCTTAGGAACGTTTTCTGCCATGTGGACACCACGTCATCAAGGGCCTTTTTCATCCAAAAAGGGTGTAGTGGTTCAAGCCTATATCTTGCCCCTTCAATTATTACTCAATTTTGTTCAATTATTTTTTAAATAAATATAAAATGGGTTCAACATAGATGTGAGAGGATCCTATTAGCCATTCACATTCACCTCAAGCGTGAAAAAGAAAACGTCATTTAAAAAAAAGGCAAAAACGCCCAGGGGGCGGTGTGGTGGCCATTAGGGGGGCTTTTTTTGGGCATTCCACGCCCAATTCCACCCCCATTACGGGTTGGTCTTAAAAGGTTCAAGCATATTGTTTGCTTCTAGGGGGGGGGGGGGGGGGGGCGATTGGGCTATTTTTTTTTTTTTTTACTTTTTTAAAACGAGTTAAATGGTTATTTTTATAAAACTAACCAAAACTTTTAACATCAGTTAGTAACAAAAAGAAGAAACATTTGACAAACACGGTTATTGATATATATCTATTAATTCATCACATCTCGATGAATAGTAACTTATTTTTGTCTTTTTGTGGTTTTTGGTTTTTTTTGTGTGTTAACTTTAGGGTATTTTTTTTCATTTTTTGTTTTAGAAGTTTATTTTTATTTTTATAATTCATCACATCTGGATTTGGTTGTCGTTTGATTGTTACTTAGTACAGTGTTTGATTGTCACGTTTGGTCTCTTAGTTTTTTTTGTTCGGTTGTTATTTAGTACGATGTTTGGTAGTTTTTATGTCATGTGAGTCAGTTGGTGTTAAAACTTCATGTGTTGGTTTTACGTTTTTCCCGGTTTTAGTTGTGCTTCGGTTGCTATTTAGCATGGTTACTCCCCGACCCCGCAATACTAGTAACACGGTTTAACACCCCTCCCTGCAACGCGGGAGGCTTATGACTAGTTTTTATAAAACTAACTGAAACTTTTCACATCATTATACTACATATACATTTGTAAGTTGGGGGGAATAGTGTCAGGCAGCTGTCTGACACTCCCCCATTGGACCAACATGTTTATTGTTTTATATCCATTTTAAAATTACGTTTTCGCCCCCAGCTCAAGACAGCTGTCTGGCACTCCCCCATTTGACCAACACGTTTATTATTTTATATCTATTTTAAAATTACGTTTTCGCCCCCAACTCAAAATTAAATTACGCTTTTTGTCCACATCTCAAAATTACGATCTTGCCCTCAATTCAAAATTACGACTTTGCCTGGCACTCCCCCATTGGACCAACCAGTTTATTATTTTATATCCATTCTAAAATTGCGTTTTTGCCCCTCTTTAAAATTACGGTTTTGTCCCCAGCTCAAAATAAAATTACGCTTTTGTCCCCAACTCAAAATTACGATTTTTCCCTCAATTCAAAATAAAATTGTGGTTTTGCCCTCAGCTCAGAATTACCTTTTCGCCCCCAGTTCAAATTTTTTTTTTGTTTTTGCCCCAAGCTAAAAATTACGATTTTGCCCTCCGTTCAAAAATGTGATTTTTCCCCGTTTAAAAAATTGTGATTTCGCCCTCAATTCAAAATTACGTTTTTTCCCCGGTTCAAAATAAAATTATGTTTTTGCCCCCAACTCAAAATATGATTTTGCCCTCGGTTCAAAATAAAAGTGTGCTTTTGCCTCCAGCTGAAAATTACGATTGTGCCCTTAGTTCAAATTTATATTACGCTGTTACCCCAAGTTCAAAATTACGAATTTGCCCCTGTGAAAATTTACAACTTTGCCCCTGGTTCAAATTTACAGTGTACTTTAGCTTTTGGCAAATTACGATTTTACCCCAGTCAAAAAATGCAACTTTCCCTCAGTTAAAAATTACAATATTGCCATTGTTTTAGTTTTTTTTTTCAAAGGGTTATTGGATTTTATCACCCTCAACTATCGGCCTTTGGCCGTTGCCACCCGCAACTAACACTTTGACACCCGGCACCCCTAACTTGACTTTTAGTTTGTGATGGCACCATTAAGTTAAATCATTACTAACTGAGTTTGTTTATGATCCTACGTGGCACATAACTGATGAGTTGGCTATTATGACGTGGCTATTAACCAAAACTCTCTTTCTTATGTGGCTATTAACCAAAACATTATCTCTGTTATTCACAGACTCTTTAACAACCAAATCATCACATAACTAAACAAACTCAACATATGCATCAATCAACCAATGATTATATTCATACTCACTTTGGAGCCACAAATCACCAGCAATTCAAGTGTACATTCCAAAACAGCACAATCACCAACTCACAATCAACAAATCAGATAACAGGACCCACTTGGAGGATTCATAGTTCCTGGAGGCACAGCCATTTGATAACAATTAGGCATCGGCGCATACATCCTCATCGGTTGCTAATCGGGCTGCCCGTAATGTGGCGGCATCATCTATGGAACTGTCGGCACCGCTCCGCTCAACGACGGCTGTACTATGACCCCTGGTGGCTGCACTTGGACCAAAATTAGACCTTAAACTCCATGGTTTTGGAAGCTAGGGTTCGATACTGGAGAAAAGTGAGCGACAGTTGGCAGCGGCACTGGCCGGAAATTCGGATGACAAGGAGGCGCTGAGGATTGAATCTGCGGCGGAGGCGGCAGAGCTATGGCCGGCGGTTGCTAGATATTGAGGCTAGGGTTAGGGTTTAATGGTGCGGTGGTGGTGGCGGGAATTGAAGACGGTGGAGCAGTGGATGAATCCGGTAGATCTGGTTTTGGTGGATTTGGAAGGTCAGTGGCGGAGGTTTGGTGGTATGTGGTTGTTCATGTTCAATCTTGGATTTGGTGAGGTTTGGCGATTTCCGGGGAGTTTACCAGACTTTTGGCCTTCAAAGAACATGATAGATTCGGTGAGGGCATCTTTGTAGTTGTGGGTGGCGACACGGTGGGGGCGGCGGTGGTGCGGCAGAGATGAGGGTGGTTACGAGGAGGAGGTGGTGGAGGAAAGAAGAAGCAGCCATTGTGGGCAAATTTGTTGGGAGTTAATTTAAGTGGGATATGACTCATCAAGATTCACCACGTAATCATTTCCACCTCAGCAAATATGTGCCACATCGGACAAAAAACAAACCTAGTTAGTGGAGATTTAACTGGGTGGTGTCATTGCAAACAAAAAGTCAAGTTGGGGGTGCCGGGTGTCAAAGTGTTAGTTGCGGGTGGCAACGGCCAAAGGCCGATAGTTGAGGGTGATAAAATCCAATAACCCTTTTTCAAAACTATAAAAGTGTTTTGTTTTAATTGGTTGACTCAATTTAATTGTTTTTCGTGTCAATGAGCTGTCTAACACTCGCTCATTATTCGGCCATCGCCCCGCAACGCGGGCGGGGCATCAACTAGTTTAGTAACAAAAAGAAGAAACGCTTGACAAACGCTAAAGGTAATGGATTTTTCGTGTAATTAATGAAAATTAAAGACAAAAAATATAATTTCTATATACTGAAGGGAGAAAAGTGTAATTTTGCCAATATTATATTGTCACGACTTAATTATTATGAACGTTTCTACCCCAATACTCTTGGAAAATAGTCACCTATAAGTTCTCCTTAGTCCTTTCTTCTTCATGCGTATGTTTTCAAAATCTCTTTCTACCCTTGCAGTGCGACGGTTTTTACTTAAGATTAATACACCTCCAAAAGAACCGGCATGTCATGACTCTCATGAGGTTTGAGTCATGACCCATTTAAAGTAAAAGATTAATATATCAAATGTACTTAAGTGGCCGGGTATGGGTTATTTGAGCCATTCATATGACCTTAACTCATTGATAGACTAAAAATATTCAACTATTAGTTTAAATGGGTCGAAACAACCCGAACCCACTTTAAACGACTTATAGTATGAAACTTTTGGTTTAAATGGTTTAAAATGATCTGAACTCGCTTCAGGACTAAAAGTTGTTAGTAACTTTGCTATTAGGGTTGATTTGTTGAAATTTGGGGATTATGATTGTTGATTATTTATACCTCAACCAGTTGGATAAAAGATTTACAACACTTATGCTGCCGAAATTTAGTAAACGATTTAACATATGTTTATTGTATTGTTTAAGGTAGGAAAGAATTCAACAAATGGCTCGGAGGATGGAAAGCGTGTCTAGCGACTAATCATTACTTAATGACATTTATTGCATGAAAGGTGCCTTAGGGGGGACGGGGGCGCCCCGTGATAGCCCCTCCACCACGTGTGGAACCCAAAATAACACAGCCGCCATCCTCTTTTGAAAACGCGTGGAACCCAAAACGCGTGAAGTTTTTAACGCGTTAAAAGTTTGAAAAAAATCGAACGTTGTGGTGTTTTGACCGTGTGAATTGGACCATTTGTAATAAAAAAAACTTAAACAATCTATATATATTTCACACTTTCTTGATAACTGTATACCATTTCACCCACACCTAAACATAAATATATATAACACATTCTACCTATTTCACAAATTGAATTTCCTACGGATTCGTTTCCAATGGACAGCGATAGCGATAGGCAAACGTCTTCCGACAATGAGACGCTTGAATTTTTCGAGAAGGTGTATAACGCACTTGTAGCAAGTTCGAGCCGCCCAAAGAAGAAAATGGTGGATCGTGATCGTATACATGCCAACGAAGTGTTAATGAACATTATTTTGTGGACAATCCGGTTTACAATGCCGAAACATTTAGAGATCGGTTTCGTTTACCAAAAGATTTATTTTTAAAGATTGTTGGAGACATCGAAGCAACTGAAAAATGGTTTCAAGAACGTTACGACAGGAAGGGCAAACGAAGTTTCACGCCGATACAAAAATGCACATCCGCCATTCGCCAACTAGTGACAGGTAACCCTCCCGAAGAATTTGATGAATACTTAGCTATGTCGGACAGAACTTCACGTGAATGTTTGCATTTTTTTTGTAACACGATCATTAAATTGTATGGTAAAGAGTTTTTACGTAAACCGACGAGACACGACATCTCACGTATTTACGCCGCACATGAGGCTAGATGGCATTTTTCAGGGATGCTCGGTAGCATCGATTGTACACATATCGAATGGAGAAATTGTTCAAGAGAGTTGCGAGGGGCGTATGTTAGGGGTGACGTCAAAAGACCAACCATCATACTTGAAGCGGTGACGTCGAATGATTTATGGTTTTGGCATTCATATTTTGGTGTTCCAGGTTCAAACAACGACATCAATGTTTTGCACACGTTGTTGTTGTTTCAAACCGTGACAGATGGTACCGCACCCTTCTGTCCATTCTATGTTAACGAAAGATATTACAGACGATACTTTCTTCTTGTGGACGGTATCTACCTATCATGGTCTGTTTTTGTGAAAGCTCCTTCATTTCTTGTCGAGGTTAAAGAAAAGGTGTTCAAAAGGTTGCAACAATCGGTAAGAAAAGATGTTGAGAGGGCTTTTGGTGTTTTAAAGGGTAGATGAGGTATACTAAACCGACTGGTTCGTACGATGAATAAGAAAACAATACAAAGCATAGTATATACATGTATCATATTGCACAATATGCTAATCAAAGAAGACGGACGTGCAATATCTCTAGATTGGGTACCGGATCCTCCTACACAAGTTCCTGTTCCCAAAAATGTCCAACAAGACTTGCATAATGAAGAAATTCACTTTCGGTTGAGATACGATTTAATTGAACTTGTAGGTTCTTTAGGTTTGGAATTTTTTGATTCGAACGAGGAGTAGGTTTTCTTTATGTATTTTTATTTTTATATGTTTATTTTTAAGTTGTAGTCTAAAATATTTCTAGAAATATTGTTTTTAATTTAAATGAAATTTATAATTTATAATTTTATTGTTAATTTATAATTTAAAAAAAAAAAGAGGTTGTGAGTGATGGAATTCCATCACAAGTGATGGACATTTCTACTAAAATCCATCGCTAGCGATGGAATAATGCTTGATGACATGGCGGAACCTGATTGAAAGTTGTAACTGATGAGTGATGGGCACACCTACCCCCTTTAGGAGAAAGCCGTAAGCCTATACGGGGCACTGGCTGTGTTGTGAGAAAGGCAACCCTGAATATGTTCTCGAGTATATATGCCACCCCATAATAAAATTGGCAAGAACATTACGAGAATTGCAAGAATATCTTGCAAAACAGCTTGAAGAACAAGTCCAAAAACAATTCATTGAATAATGGATATAAAAAACTAAGATATGCAGCAAGAGTATGACTGACGAGGGGAACAATGCAAAAAGACTTTGAAAGAAAAAACTGAGGTAGTGGGGCCGGCCCGTTGGTCTTTCCATCCTAGGCACGGCCTAGGGCCTCCAATCTTTAGCAAGTGTTATATATTGTATATGTATTAGAAAAATAAAAGCAAAGCTAAACCAGTTCTTTTATAAAAGGAGCCCAGATAAAAATAGTTTAGGACAAAAGTCCGACATTCAAGGCTCATTTTCGAGTTAAACTAAAGACATAACTGCAGGCCTGCAGCAACCATAGACCATTAACTATTCGACCCCATCCCAATTCAGCAAATCACTTAGTTAGACGTGCCTAATATCTTTAAAATACAGTCGCAAATTTGGTGTGTTGTGAAACAAATGTATCTATGCTATGTATATTGTATATTTTTGATAGTTTTAGAGCCATTTTATTAGATTTTAGCTTCTGTATGATTACTTTATGTATTTGTTAGTCCCAATGCGATAAACGATCAAAAACAAACTTAAATAGACAAGAAACGAGCAATCGGGAGCGAGGAGAGAAGTCTAAGGGGGTAAACTAAAAATTATGAAGATATGGGTTAATGGCGTGTTGCTGACATTGTTATTCATAGAAAACATGAAACCGGGGGAAAACATTCTCTCTCATTTCTGAATACAAACTTGTTAAGTGATAATTAGTTAATCTAAATTTTATAAACCAAACAAACCAAACTACGAGATTTCTTTCTGGCATTTTAGTTTTAATTTTAGTAATTTGCAAACTACTTAGTAAACGTATTTTCCACAAACTCCTTGTGTTCGATGCCCATTTACCACTATCTATTTAGTGTAATTGGTTAATTTTTTAGTAGGACTACTGTCACACCCCCAAAATACCACATGCGGAAACCCCGCAAGGCGTGTGACGTACCAGGATCCAGCCACCAATCACATTGAACTAATAATAAGATATTAAATAAAGTTTCCATTTATTAAGTTAAAACATTCAAAAACATAATTCAAGTTAAGCATGTTCAGCGGAAGCATAAGATAATCCTCGTTCCATGTTTCCAAACCAAGTATATGAAAACCAAATAGTCTTGACACATGTTTCCCAAAAGCTCGACCCATGACTACTCCAGCAATCCCAGACAGCAAGTTCCTTGTCCAAAGAATCGAACGACCTGCGAGCATGCAACAAATGTATCAGCGAAGGCTGGCGAGTTCACGGTTTTACGAAAACAATTAGTTACCAAGTGATTAATCCAGTTTATAATAATGTTGATAATAACTCGAGTACCGTACAAGATGGCGACATATTGTTTTGCCCGTCCCCAATGTCCCCTATATATGTATTGATCGTGATTAAGGTCATTAGTTCACGCCCATCCTCTCAGGTATGGTGTGAGGTTGCCAAGCCTAATAGCGCTATCAACTAACACCCCGTTACCTCTCAGGTAACTATTCGGTAGAAGATGGGACTTAAGGTGATAGGAAATGAGTGTATTATCTAACATCCCAGCTTTACCCAAAAGACTTATTCCTCTCAGGAATACCCATTTGATTGTCCCACCCACCGGGACGCATGCTCAAGAGAAGTGAACTCACATTGGATTACTCGGTAATTTAAGTTACTTGTTCACGGTTGATCAACCACGTCCTAACATGGTTATCAATATCAATCAGTTTTGTTTACTAGTGAACCACGTATTTAACAGGCAGCATCACATAGAACGTAATGGGCAACGCATAGCATCATGAAATCATTCAATAATATTCAAACTAGCATGCAAGTTTAATAACACGTATTACGTAACAGTCTAAACATCAAATACACAAGTGTGCGGCCCAGTCATTCAGGCCCAATCCTCTTTACGACCCAAGGCCTTGTGCGATCGGAGTGGCCTTGTGCGACTAAGCTGCCACTTGTGCGATCCGGTTCGGCCCATGGCCCACGTGACTGGCCCAATTGCGAAATGTGCGATTTACTGACTTGTCCGACTGGATTGTCTTCGGCCCAATACCTTGTGCGATTCAACCCAACACCCGACCCAATTATTTGTTAGCCCAAAGGCTTGTGCGATTGATCTATATCTTGTGCGATCCCTAACAACTTGTGCGACTTGGAGTTCTTGTGCGATCAGATCTTGTGTGATCTGATCTTGTGCGATCAGTTATATAATCTCCTTAATTCATGCAATCAGTTCTTTATCAATTTAAATTGTTTCCTACTTTGCATTTAATCAATCCAATCAAGCAAGTGTCCATTAATTCTCAAGAACCCTAATTAACATCTAATCATCACAACAACTCATCATCCTCAAAAATTGGATCAAACAATCTAATTTCATTGAACTTCTATGACCCCTAATGTCCATTATCAACATAATCAATCATTTAATCAAACCACTCATAATATCGAATAAAAATTCCACATAACAAAATTGTTTCATTCCTAGATCATCATCAAACTTTCAAGTATTAACATCACAACTAACCAATCGGATCGAATTAAAACTATCAATCCTATTGCATATGATCTCGAACAAGTACATACCATTACACAATCCCTATGTCATCAATCATCATCTAGTTTATTTCCAATTATATCTAACAGTGAATCATAGGATGTTCACTTGGAATTGTATATAAACATGTGATGTTAACGTCTCACATTATGCAAGAATATAATCAACATATATCGAAAATCACAAATAATCAGGTAGGGTAAAATTAAACATGGATATAATACTAACCGGTTCGAGTATTGAAACAGAGAAGGCTTCGAGAGAGAGATGTTGCCGTCGCACAAGAGGAAGGAGAAGAGAGAGAGAGCTAGGGTTTTATGTGTGTTCTTGTGTTGTAAAATCATGAGAAGTATACACACTCCCCATGAGGTTATGCGCAAAAGAGAGTGGGCCGAACCCATCCTTGGGTTGCCCTTGGGCCACGGGTTCAAAGCGAGTGGAGTTGGCCCAATTGTTTGTACGACCGGACCAGTGTTGTTCGACCAAACATACTTATTCACATTACAACTACGTAACACATAACATACAAAATTATAACATTCATTGAAATCAAACACATCCATTAATCGCGTATGTTCATACAAGTTACATTAAAGCACAACGAAAGGTTCTAAAATGCGAGTTGTCACATCATCCCCAACTTGAAAGAAATTTCATCCCGAAATTTGACAAGCAATCGCAGAGGAGTGAAGCGATAGATCAGGATGACTGTGGATTTTCCTCGGGTGCCACATCATCCCCAACTTGAAAGGGAATTTTGTCCCGAAATTCACCAGTTGCATCAGGATTAGATTGGGCAGTTGGGAATAGTTGAGGATACTTGAGCTTCATTTGATCCTCGCGTTCCCACATGAACTCCGGTCCACGTCTTGAGTTCCAACGAACTCTCACGATCGGGATTCGACTGTGCTTATGGACCTTGACTTCCCAGTCCATAATTTTGATGGGTTCTTCGACAAACTGCAACTTGTCGTCGATTTTCAGTTCTTGAAATGGTACCACAAGTGTGTCATCGGACAAACACTTCTTTAGTTGCGAAACATGGAAGACATCATGAATGTTACCCAACTCAGCAGGTAACTCGAGTTTATAGGCTACTTTACCAATTCGTTCCAGAATTTTGAATGGCCCGATGTAGCGCGTATTAAGTTTGTCGTGCTTCCCAAAGCGCACCACACCCTTCCAGGGTGAGACTTTCAACATAACTCGATCGCCTACAGCGAATTCCAAAGGTTTCCTACACTTATCAGCGTAGCTTTTCTGATGGTCACGCGCTGCCGCCATACGATTTCTGATTTGGTCAATCTTTTCAGAAGTTTCGAGTACAAGTTCCGGACATGTGATTTGGCTGTCGCCCACTTCAGCCCATCAAAGAGGAGAACAAAATTTCCGCCCGTACAATGCCTCGAACGGAGCTGCCTGGATGCTGGAATGGTAACTGTTGTTGTAAGAGAATTCTATCAAAGGCAAGTGTTTCTCCCAACCTTTACCAAAATCAATCACACATGCCCTCAGCATATCTTCAAGTGTCTGGATGGTTCGTTCGCTTTGACCATCCGTCTGAGGGTGGTAAGCAGTACTCATGTCGAGACGTGAGCCGAATGATTTGTGCATCGACTGCCATAAATCGGATATGAAACGCAGATCACGATCAGAGATGATAGAGGTTGGCACCCCGTGCCTAGAAACTACTTCCTTAAGATAAACAGCAGCAAGTTGAAAGAACTTATCAGTTTCCTTAATGGCCAGGAAGTGCGTGGATTTCGTGAGGCGGTCGATGATCACCCAGATGGTATCATTTCCGTTTTGAGTCCTAGGTAGCCCAGTGATGAAATCCATGGCGATTTGCTCCCATTTCCACATGGGTATTTCTGGTTGCTGAAGCAAACCAGAGGGTTTCTGATATTCCACCTTGAATTTCGCACAAGTCAGACATCTACTCACATACCCCGCGATATAGGCTTTCATCTTCGGCCACCTGTACAAGAATTTTAGATCCTGATACATCTTATCAGAACCTGGGTGAACAGAGTAGCGAGACTTGTGTGCTTCGTCCATTACAAGTTCTCTAAGGTTTCCGTACGAAGGGACCCATATCCGCTCCATGAAATAGTGAATACCGTCAGATCTTTCAACAAGAATCTTCTCCAAGCCTCGCATCTCTTCGGCTTTAAGGTTCTCGTCTTTTAATGCTTCAGCTTGGGCAGAACGAATCCGATCAGGTAGATTAGAATGGATGGTGAGCTGTAAAGCACGAACACGCTTGGGTTTCGTTTCCTTGTGACCGAGGGCATTGGCTACCACGTTAGCTTTGCCCGGATGATACTTGATTGCATACTCATAATCGTTCAAGAGTTCCACTCAGCGACGCTGTCGCACGTTCAACTCCTTCTGATCAAAGATGTGCTGAAGGCTCTTGTGGTCGGTATAAATAGTGCATTTAGTACCGTACAAGTAATACCTCTAGATTTTTAACGCGAAAACCACGGCCCCCAACTCTAAGTTGTGAGTCGTGTAATTCTTCTCATGAACCTTCAACTATCGAGAAGCATAAGCTATCACCTTCTCGCATTGCATCAGCACACAACCGAGACCCTGAATAGAAGCCTCACAGTACACCACGAAGTCTTCGGTACCCTCAGGTAGGGACAAGATCGGTGCACTGCAAAGTTTTTGTTTCAACAGCTGAAAAACGTCTTCCTGCTTCGTTCCCCAAGAGTATACAACCCCTTTCTGTGTCAACGAGGTAAGAGGTTGAGCGATCCTTGAGAAGTCCTTGATAAACCTACGGTAATAACCAGCGAGACCTAGAAATTGTCGCACCTCCGAAGGATTCTTTGGTGCTGCCCAATTTCTGATAGCATCAATCTTAGCGGGATCCACGTGTATTCCCAATTCATTAACAATGTGTCCGAGGAAGTGTACTTCTCGAATCCAGAAGTCGCACTTAGAAAACTTCGCGTAGAGTTGCTCCTTCCTCAGGAGCTTCAAGCTAAGACGCAAGTGCCGCTCGTGGTCCTCCTTGCTCTTAGAATAGATCAAGATGTCATCGATGAACACAATGACGAAATCGTTGAGATACGGTTTACACATGCAGTTCATGAGGTCCATGAAAACCGCTGTTGCGTTAGTTAATCCGAATGGCATAACCAGAAACTCGTAGTGGCCATACCGCGTCTGAAAAGCCGTTTTAGGAACATCCTCTTCTCGGACTCTCATCTGATGGTAGCCCGATCTTAGGTCGATTTTTGAATAGAAGCTTGATCCTTGCAGCTGGTTAAACAAATCGTCGATGCACGACAAATGATAGCGGTTCTTAACCGTCACCTTATTGAGTTCAAGGTAATCTATACACATACGAAAGGTCCGTCTTTCTATTTCACGAATAGAACTGGGGCTCCCCAAGGCGAAGAACTAGGTCGGATAAAGCCTCTATCCAACAGTTCTTGAAGTTGGTTAGACAGTTCCTGCAACTCGCCTGGTGCAAGGCGATAAGGAGCGCGAGCAATCGGGGCTGCTCCTGGTGTAAGGTCAATCTAAAATTCCACCTGACGCTGAGGAGGTAAACCAGGAAGTTCCTCAGGAAATACGTCGGGAAACTCACGAACAACAGGCAAGTCTTCGGTTTTCCTCTCTTCAGACTGAGTGTCAGTAACAAGAGCTAAAATAGCAGGATAGCCCTTTCGTAAACACTTCTGGGCTTTCATGGCTGAGATAAGGTTAACCTTTGCCCCACTTTGGTGACCTTGGACCGACTTGGATTCTCCACTAGGGAGAGGAATACGTACGAATTTCTCTTTACTGAGAATTTCCGCTTGGTGCTCGGACAACCAATCCGTACCAACGACTACATCAAAGCTCCTAAGAGTAACGGGAAGTAGGTCAATGTCGAACACTTGACCCATAAGATCGAGTTTACACCCAAAATGAACATGTGAGGCTTCAATTGACTTGCCATTAGCCAATTCTACTACGTGTTTGTTTATAAGAGGTGTTGGAGTGAACCCTAACTGACGACTGAACCCCAAAGACACATAACTCCAATCAGCACTAGAGTCGAATAATACAGAAGCAAATAGGTTGTTCACAGAGAACGTACCAGTCACAACGTTGCCATCGTTCCTAGCTTCCCCAGCGCCGATAGTAAACACCCGTCCACGCGCACCATTCCCACCATTATTGCCATTGGTGTTGTTTCCAGCATTGTTGTTATTCCCAGCATTCTGATTCAGTTGAGGGCAGTCCCTCCTAAAATGACCCTCATCTCCACACTGGAAACATCCCTTACGATTGCCTTGGTTCTGTTGAGGCTGTTGCCTTTCCTTCTGCTGCAGCTGCTGTTGCTGTGGAGGTTGCTTAAACATCCATCGAATTCACGACGAATGACAAAGCATAACCCTAATGTGGGCAGCACTTAAACATCCATTGGATAGTTTTAATCGATCGGACATTGAATCGTAGCAGCGATCGAGTTAATACCCGGTATCGGAGCAGTACCCCACTAAAATTGAAAGTAATTTCGACTTCAGAGTATTATAACTTCGTTTTTGAAAGTTTGTTTCGACACCATCAGACTGTGCATGCAACAAGCTATTTATAGCTGAAAAATAGGGTTCACGCGGCCCGCGTAAACCACCCCATATATCTTACGCGGCCCGCGTGGCCGCCTAGTCTACGAGTAGGGTTGATCGGTCATGCATAGGTTCAACAGCTGGTCAATACGTGGATCCGGATACTTATCCGGTCAAACCAAGGGTTGACGCTGCCCGCGTAAGACTATGCTTACTCTTACGCGGCCCGCCTGAACACCATAATTCTTGTTTTCTTGATTTTTTTACGCACAATATGGTTTCAGGGTCCGGGTTTTTACTTACGGGTCATTTTTAGGATAATTTTGAGAGTCCTTACATCCTCCCTACCTTATTTAGAATCTCGTCCTCGAGATTTATTGGAATAAGTGAGGATACTTTTGCTTCATTTCCGATTCTAGCTCCCAAGTATATTCGGGTCCTCTTCTGGAATCCCACTTGACTTTAACTAGCACTAATCTCTTGTGCTTGAGAAATTTGATATTTCGATCTTCGATTTGAAGAGGTTTCTCAACAAATTTTAACTTTTCGTTTACCTCTATATCTTGGAGAGGTACTACCAGGGACTCGTCAGATAAACATTTCTTGAGATTGGATACATGAAATACGTCATGTACTCCTGCCAATTCTTCTGGTAGTTGTAAACAATAAGCAACTGGTCCTATACGTTGGATCACCGGAAATGGTCCTACATATCTTGGACTCAACTTTCCTTTCTTACCAAATCGAACTACTCCTTTCCAAGGAGATACTTTTAATAGTACCTTGTCTCCAACTTGAAACTCAAGTGGCTTCCGTCTATTTTCTGCATAACTCTTTTGACGATCTCGAGCAGTCTTCAGTCTTTCCTTGATTTGAGTGATCTTGTCGGTAGTTTCTTGCACAATCTCAGGACCTGATAATTGACTTTCTCCTATTTCTGCCCAACATACTGGAGTTCTGCACTTACGTCCGTATAGTGCTTCGAAAGGGGCATCTTCGATGCTTGAATGATAACTATTGTTATAGGAGAATTCAATTAAAGGTAGGTCGTCATCCCAATTTCCACCAAAATCTATCACACATGCTCGGAGCATGTTTTCAAAGGTTTGGATCGTCCTTTCACTTTGCCCGTCTGTTTGTGGATGATAGGCCGTACTTAAATTTAATCGTGTTCCCATTGCTTCTTGGAAACTTTTCCAAAAATGGGAAGTGAAACGACTATCTCTATCCGATACAATGGAGAGTGGAACTCCATGTAAGGATACTACTTCATCTACATACAACTTTGCCAATCTTTCCATGCTAAAGATTTCTTTCATGGGTAGAAAATGAGCTGATTTGGTTAATCGATCCACAATTACCCAAATCGCATCATTACCTTTTCTGGTTTTGGGTAACTTAGTAACAAAGTCCATTGTTATGAGTTCCCTTTTCCATACAGGCATTTCTAATTGTTGTAGTAGACCTGCGGGTTTCTGGTGTTCTGCCTTAACTTGTGAACAAGTAAGACACTTAGAAACATATCTAGCTATGTCTTTTTTTATTCCTATCCACCAGAAGTTATTTCTTAAATCTTGGTACATCTTATTGTTTCCAGGGTGCATGGTATACCTAGATTTATGGGCTTCTTCTAAAATTTTATCTCTTAATTCTCCTTGCTTAGGTATCCAAATCCTTTTCTTATGGAATCTCCAAATTCCATCAGCTCCTTGCTCTAATTCCTTTATTCGTCCTTTCATTCCTTCAGCATCATCCTTGATTGCTGTTTCCTGAATATTCTTCAGTTGTTCCATTAAATCTAACTGTAAATTTAATCTAAGAGCACGAACCCGTCGTTGTTTCTCATGATACTTACGACTTAAGGCATCTGCAACTACATTTGCTTTTCCTTCGTGATACTGAATATCACAGTCGTAGTCACTTAGGATTTCCATCCATCTCCTTTGCCTCATGTTCAACTCTTTTTGCCCAAATATGTACCTTAAACTTTTATGATCCGTATAGACAGTAAATTTGCTTCCGTACAGATAATGTCTCCAAATTTTAAGGGCAAAAATTATGGCTCCTAACTCTAAATCATGAGTTGTATAGTTTTCCTCGTGCTTTTTCAATTGCCTTGATGCATATGCAATTACCTTCTTGCGTTGCATTAGTACACATCCTAATCCTAGTTTTGAAGCATCACCGTATACTTCAAAATCTTCAGTTCCTTCTGGTAAAGCTAGGATTGGGGCATTGGTTAATTTCTGCTTCAAGATCCTAAAGGCTTCTTTTTGTTTAAGTCCCTATTCAAACTTAACTGCTTTACAGGTTAGCTTAGTTAATGGTACAACTATTTTGGAAAAATCCTTAATAAACTGTCTATAATATCCGGCTAAACCTATAAAACTTCTAATTTCCATTGCAGATTGCGGAACCTTCCATTTAGTAATCGCCTCTATCTTAGCAGGATCTACGTGAATACCTTCGTGATTCACCATGTGACCTAGAAATTGCACTTCCTTTAACCAAAATTCACATTTCGAGAATTTGGCATAAAACTTTTCTTTTCTTAACAAAGTTAAGAGTGCATGTAATTGCTGACAATGCTCTTCCTAACTTTTGGAATAAATAAGTATATCGTCGATGAAGACAATTACAAATTTATCCAAGTACGGTTTACAGACTCTATTCATCATGTCCATGAATGCGGCAGGTGCATTCGTTAATCCGAAGGGCATGACTGTAAACTCGTAATGACCATACCTAGTTCTGAAAGCAGTTTTAGGTATGTCTTCTTCTTGTACCTTCAATTGATGATATCCGGAGCGTAAGTCGATCTTAGAAAAATATCTAGCTCCTTGTAATTGATCGAAAAGATCATCGATCCTAGGTAATGGGTATCGATTCTTAATTGTAACCTTATTCAATTCTCTATAATCAATACACATTCTCATCGAACCATCCTTCTTCTTTACAAACAATACTGGTGCTCCCCACGGGGATGAACTAGATTGTATGAAACCTTTACTTAGTAATTCATCTAATTGCTTTTTCAGTTCTAACATTTCTGTTGGAGCTAACCGATAAGGTGCCTTGGCTATCGGTGTAGTTCCGGGAATTAAATGAATCCTAAACTCTACTACCCTGTCGGGAGGTAATCCCGGGAGTTCTTCTGGGAATACATCTGGGTATTCTGAGACTACAGGAATCTCCTTAAGTTCTTTACACTTAATACTAATGATTACTGAAATCATATATACTATTCCTTGCTTTCGTTCATAACTAGCAACTTTCATTACTGATATGAACTTCATGGGTTTACGTGGTTTATCTCCTGTAATCATGATTACTTCTCTAGTGGGTGCCTGAATCCCTATAGAGTTTTTATCACAAAGAATTCGAGCATGGTTGGCTACTAACCAATCCATTCCTAACACAACATCGAATTCAGCTAATTTCATAGGTAATAGGTTTGCAGAGAATTTATGACCTGAGAGTTCTATTTCTATATTTTGCAAAACCTTATCTATTTTAACTGAATTCCCATCTGCCGTTTCGACTGTAAAAATATGCCTAAGGTTGGTTAAGGGTAATTTAAGAGCTTGACAGAATAAAGTATTGATAAAACTTTGGTTTGCACCAGAGTCAAATAATACTTTTGCGTAAATGTTGTGAACTAAGAACGTACCAGCTATTACATCTGGAATGAGTTCTGCTTCTTGAGTGGTCAGCTGGAATGCTCTGGCATTCTTCTTAGTAGTTCCGTCAGCCATCTTGGTTTTGTTGTCTGCTGGTTTGGCCAATTTAGGACATTCTGTTTTAAAATGCCCCGCTTCTCCACAGTTAAAGCAGATTATGGTTTTCTTTCTGCAGTTTTCTTCACGATGTCCTACAGCTTTGCAAAAGTTGCAGGTTATATTGCATCTTCCATAATGTTTCTTTCTGCAATTTCTACAGAACTGAGGAGTTGAGGATTGCCCTGTTCCTCTTTTCTTGAAGTTACTATTATTACCCACACGAAATCCTTGGGTAATTTTCTGAGCCAGTTCCTTCTTCCTGTTTTCATCTCTTGTGCGTATCAATTCGTCAGTTAGGGTGTTAGCTAATTCTACCGCATCGTCAATAGTGCGAGGTCTCGCAGCTTTAACGATATTAGGGATTTCGCTAATTAATCCCCAAATATAGCGAGAAATGAGTACCGGTTCTGGCGAAGCCAGCGTTGGTACCACTCTAGCATATTCGAAGAATGTCGAAGTATATCCTCGACAGTCTACACCCATCATCCGATGGTTTAGGAATTTATTCGCCATTTGATCTTTTTCATATTCAGGACATAATTTTCTTTCTACAAGACTCTTAAATTATTCCCAGTTCATGGCATAGGCCACATTTCTTCCTTTGGCTTGAAGTACTGTATTCCACCATTCTAGTACCCCTTCTTTAAACAAATGCGATCTATACATCACTTTGTCTTCCTTGGCACATTTACTTATTGCAATTACTGCCTCGGTTTTCTCTAACCAACGCAGTGCAGCAGTTGCTCCTTCATTGCCTGCAAATTCATTGGGTTTACAAGCAAGAAATTCTTTGTAAGTGCAACCAGGTGTTGCAGCTTTCATTTTCTTAGGGAGCGGAGCTTGCAATTCATCATTGTTGTTATTAATATGGTTACCGCCTCCGTTTATACTATTACTAAAATTGTCTCCTTGTGTACGTTTACTAGGAATGATTGATTGAGGTTTAACAGATTTCTGGGCAGCAGCAATGATTGCTGGAATAGCATTAGCTATTCCTTGAGCAACGATATCCTCGATATCTTGCCTATTTAACAATTGCTCTTCCTGATTTTGCTCAGATTGATTTACTTCATTTACTGGTTCATTACCAACGTTTGCCATCTGATAATTAATTTATATATAAATAATTAGTATAAAATAAGAAACAATCAAATATAACAATTAATCGCACATAATCATGTAAACAAATATATAACCAAAATTGTCAATTTTCTAAATTTTCATTTGTTTATAGATTATAATATGCTTCCATACACACTTTTATCTTACAACCGTTTTATTGTTTATTTTACACATACTGATTTTTATTAATATTATTACAAACACAGATTCACAACCCACTTCTCCCTCGTCAACTTGCATTTTTAATAACGATGTTCCCTCTAATCATATTTCCATGAGATTTGTCCTCCTATCTCTCGGATCCTATTCCCAGCATCCATCAGCTCTTCGCCAAAATGGCGGAGTTCAGCCATATTCTCATTACTCATCAGTGGATTTGGTAGAGGTTCTGGGTCAACCTGAGGGAAAAACGTATAAGGATTGTTGAGAAGGTTTTGGAACTGCCAATCATTAGTCCACCACTCATCCATTCCTAGTGGTTGGGTGTGGATTATAGGTTCTGGGATTGCTGGTTCCAAATTCATTGGAAGTTGGGTTTCAATAGGATGAGTAAAAACATTTTCATTGACAGGCTTAATAGTATCACAGCTTGCCAATATAAAATCTAACTCCTCCTGCAATGTCATTTCCTGGGTTTGCTTGGAACTTTCTCCAATTTCCATCTTTGTTTGCCTAGAATCTTCCTCAATTTCCAATTCCATCTGTCTAGAACTTTCCCCGATTTCAATTCCCTTTCCTTTCTCTAAGGGGTTGTTTATTTTAGGAATCTTCCTAGTGGCGGGTTTCCTCCTATGCACGCGCCTCCCTCCTACTAATCTTCTCATTTTCTTAGGCTTGGGTTTCTCCAGAGGTGGAACGTTGAATTCTATAGGTTGTTCCACATCAGCAAAGTAACCAGTAAACTCTTTAGAAACTTCTATGTTTATAGGGTAGAGGTTGAGATTCTCTAGGGCTCCAGATAACTCATTCATGTTGTTTAGCATATATATAAAATAATAAGTTAAAATTTTATAACAAAATTTTACAGATAACCTTTACATATTATTGCATACCGTGTGACTTTAGATTCTCTAGGGCTCCAAATAACTCATTCATGCTGTTTAGCATATATATAAAATAATAAGTTAAAATTTTATAACAAAATTTTACAGATAACCTTTACATATTATTGCATACCGTGTAACTTTAATTTAATACAAAGGACCATTGACAATTAAACATACTAGGTTTTATTGTAATTTTATTTATTTACTGGATAACGTTTCTGGCTTGTAAGTGATAAGGTTGCTAATACTGGGTCATGGTATTCTAAAGATTTGCATTTACTGCTACGGTGGCTAGCATATAAAGATCCGCCCATTTTTCATCTAACTTTTCTTCCCATGGTGGTTTACTGTCTAGTTTCTGGATTTCCTGATTATCTTTCATTTCTTTTGATTGAGACTTCTTGATTTTCTCCTGACTTTTCCTAATAATCAAACTTCTTTTATTAGGAGAAAGTGGTTTCTCATAATGGGCTTTACGAACAAATATTCCCTCCTCAGTATCTACTGAGTATCTTGAGGATTGGGATGAGCTTCCCTTCTCTTTTGGCAAATTATCTAATTTAAGATAGATATTCGAAAGCTTTTGCTTACCCATACTGTAACTAACAAATAGTCAGTTAATAAAACACATAATCACAAAATGGCAATTAGAAAAATTAAGTATTTCTAAATACTTAATTAGCTTAACTCAGTGGTTCTGATACCACCTTTTTCTGTCACGGCCCCCGACCCGGTTTGACCCGTTTCAGGAGCCGCGGGACAGAAAATCCCGTGGTATTTATTTAATTAAGTTGACAGCGGAAGTTTTCATCAGGATCTTTTTAAAACTGAAATTTCTCGATTATTTTATTTCATAACTTTGGATAAAACCCCGGTAGTTTACAATCATATGATTTCACTGAGAAATCTTTATTTTACAAAACATATTTCTTTATTTTATGTTGAGCCACTTCCTTAAGCTTGTAGTGCTTTGCGGCACTTTTCCTGGATCACAACAGATCACCTGAAACATGTTTGAAAAAGGTTTTGTCAGCGGGAAATACTGGTGAATCATTCTATTTATTAAAATGACACGTTTGTTATAATTTACAGTATTAAGAGAGATTACAATGTTTCCAGATATCAACCAACTACCCACAGTATTTGTCACTCGACTCGTTTCTGTGACTATGGTCATATCACCCACTGGCTACCCCATCGTCCAATGGTGAAGATTATCAAGTAATGTATACAAAACCCCACATACCGGCTGTAATTTGGTGATTACAAAAACTTAATCGCTGTAATTATAACTTTGAAAATATTTAAGAATTTATAAAGCACTTTGATAAAAAGAGAATGACTCACATTGCAGATTTAACACGAGCAGAGTCTAGTCTATTGATTAGCCTTGTTAACCTAAATTTAAACAACATGCACACGAACTAGGTTAGTAACTAATACAGCATTTACGATAACTCACGAGATTAAACCCTCACAACGAATGACAAAGTGCGATGCTTAAACATCCATCGAATTCACGACGAATGACAAAGCATAACCCTAATGTGGGCAGCACTTAAACATCCATTGGATAGTTTTAATCGATCGGACATTGAATCGTAGCAGCGATCGAGTTAATACCCGGTATCGGAGCAGTACCCCACTAAAATTGAAAGTAATTTCGACTTCAGAGTATTATAACTTCGTTTTTGAAAGTTTGTTTCGACACCATCAGACTGTGCATGCAACAAGCTATTTATAGCTGAAAAATAGGGTTCACGCGGCCCGCGTAAACCACCCCATATATCTTACGCGGCCCGCGTGGCCGCCTAGTCTACGAGTAGGGTTGATCGGTCATGCATAGGTTCAACAGCTGGTCAATACGTGGATCCGGATACTTATCCGGTCAAACCAAGGGTTGACGCGGCCCGCGTAAGACTATGCTTACTCTTACGCGGCCCGCCTGAACACCATAATTCTTGTTTTCTTGATTTGTTATGCACAGTATGGTTTCAGGGTCCGGGTTTTTACTTACGGGTCGTTTATAGGATAATTTTGAGAGTCCTTACACCATATGGCCCACCTTGTTGCACTTGTGACAGATTTGAGTGCACGGGCCTCGATGATGGTAGTTGCACTTGTTACACTTTGATTGTTTCTCTGCGTAAGAACCCTGATTCGAATTGTTGCCCTGGTTTTGGTTAACAGAGGCTGACTGACTAAAGCTGCGGTTGTTACTGTTGTCTGGCTTCTTCTGTGATTGGTTTGAGTTGGACACTTTGTCCGCTTCATTCCGTTTGCGTTTGTTATCAGTAGCAGGAGTAGTAACTGTAGTAGTAAAGGCAGTAGTAGAAACACGTGGTGGTAGCGAGCCACGCTCCACCTCCTGGTCGGTGATCTTATGGGCTAAGTGGATGATTCGAGGCAAGTTGTCGAGATTTGCCTCAGCGACCAAACCCTTGACTTGTGGTGCTAGACCATTGATGTACAACTTAATCCTACGATGTGGTGGTCGCGATAAGTTAGGACACATGTTCGCAAGCTCATGAGACCGCTTCGTATATGCCTCGATTTCAGAGCTTGTCATCCTCAGGTTGTAGTACTCATTCCCCAACTTTTGGATCTCATCTCGAGGGCAGTATTCTTCTCGCATAAGTTCCTTGAAATCGTCCCAAGTAGTCGCGTTCGCCATTTCAATACCCAGCATTTGGACTTGGGAATTCCACCAAGTCAGGGCACCATCTTCGAGTGTGCCTGAAGCATACTTCACTCTGTCCCCAGCAGGATAGTTACACATAGCGAAGACCGATTCTGCTTTCTCAAACCAATGAAGTAACCCCACTGCTCCTTCTGTCTCACTGAATGTCTGAGGCTTGCAATCCATAAAGGTCTTGAATGTGCAAACAGGAGGATTGTTCTGATTCATAGGTTGACCTAAGGACGAAAGGAAATACAACACACGAGTAAGAGTCGAGTATGCGACACAAGGATAAAGAGAATTTGGCACATATCGTACCAGCCTGCTGAGCCGCTAGGGCTTCAGCCACACGAGTATTGATCAGGTCGGTTAATTCACCCTGGGACATAACAATGTTGTCGCGTCCTCCGCCACGGCCTCCACCATGTCCACCATTTCATCCGCTCATGATTCTATACAAGAAGAGTGGAAAAGGTTAAGAGTCGAGATTGAGTAGGAGTCAAACATCGCTATGACTTCTACAGATTACTGAGTTCCATCATTACGTCAAACAACGGAACAGAACCTCCTTCACACTCGTTAATCCTCACTGGGACTTGCATGCACCCCACATTATCATTATGTGTGCACCCATAATAATAATGTGATTTGCATGTTTATCTCAGCTCTTCTCAACTCGCGTTAAAAGGTTCCTTTGTTTCGAGTAACAAGACAAAAGGCATCACAAAACATAGATCATGGAAGTCTAGAGTGAACGTCACACTATCAGTCACATAACGTAGGTAAATAACACATGACTTCATGTTCATGTGCAATGACATACATAAGTGTACACTAGTTATGCTGTGCAGTAAGTAAAAGAGAGATGAACCTTGCAATCTGGAGCTGAGTGTCATGGTTGATTTCAAAACTGTTCGGTTATAGTCTGGTATTATGAAAACATTTTTAAACCTAGTTCACTATAACCAGTGGCTCTGATACCAAACTGTCACACCCCTAAAATACCACGTGCGGAAACCCTGCAAGGCGTGTGACGTACCAGGTTCCAGCCACCAATCACATTGAACTAATAATAAGAAATTAAATAAAGTTTCCATTTATTAAGTTAAAACATTCACAAACATAATTCAAGTTTAGCATGTTCAGCGGAAGCATAAGATAATCATCGTTCCATGTTTCCAAACCAAGTATATGAAAATCAAATAGTCTTGACACATGTTTCCCAAAAGCTCGACCCATGACTACTCCAGCAATCCTAGACAGCAAGTTCCTTGTCCAAAGAATCTAACGACCTGCGAGCATGCAACAAATGTATCAGCGAAGGCTTGCGAGTTCATGGTTTTGCGAAAATAATTAGTTACCAAGTGATTAATCCAGTTTATTATAATGTTGATAATAACTCGAGTACCGTACAAGATGGCAACAGATTGTTTTGCCCGTCCCCAATGCCCCCTATCTATGCATTGGTCGTGATTAAGGTCATTAGTTCACGACCGTCCTCTCAGGTACGGTGTGAGGTTGCCAAGCCTAATAGCGCTATCAACTAATACCCCGTTACCTCTCAGGTAACTATTCAGTAGAAGATGGGACTTAAGGTGATAGGAAATGAGTGTATTATCTAACATCTCAGTTTTACCCAAAAGACCTATTCCTCTCAGGAATACCCATTTGATTGTCCCACCCACCGGGACGCATGCTCAAGAGAAGTGAACTCACCTTGGATTGCTCGGTAATTTAAGTTAGTTGTTCACGGTTGATCAACCACGTCCTAACATGGTTATCAATATCAATCAGTTTTGTTTACTAGTGAACCACGTATTTAACAGGCAACATCACATAGAACGTAATGGACAACGCATAGCATCATGAAATCATTCAATAATATTCAAACTAGCATGCAAGTTCAATAACATGTATTACATAACAGTCTAAACATCAAATACACTAGTGTGCGGCCCAGTCATTCAGGCCCAATCCTCTTTACGACCCAAGGCCTTGTGCGATCGGAGAGGCCTTGTGCGACTAAGCTGCCACTTGTGTGATCCGGTTCGGCCCATGGCCCATGTGACTGGTTCAATTGCGAAATGTGCGATTTACTGACTTGTGCGACTGGATTGTCTCCGGCCCAACACCTTGTGCGATTCAACCCAACACCCGACCCAATTATTTGTTAGCCCAAAGGCTTGTGCGATTGATCTATATCTTGTGCGATCCCTAACAACTTGTGCGACTTGGAGTTCTTGTGCAATCAGATCTTGTGTGATCTGATCTTGTGCGATCAGTTATATAATCTCTTTAAATCATGCAATCAGTTCCTTGATCAATTTAAATTGTTTCCTACTTTGCATTTAATCGATCCAATCAAGCAAGTGTCCATTAATTCTCAAGAACCCTAATTAACATCTAATCATCACAACAACTCATCATCCTCAAAAATCGGATCAAACAATCTAACTTCATTGAACTTCTATGAACCCTAATGTCCATTATCAACATAATCAATCATTTAATCAAACCACTCATAATATCGAATAACAATTCCACATAACCAAATTGTTTCATTCCTAGATCATCATCAAACTTTCAAGTATTAACATCACAACTAACCAATCAGATCGAATTAAAACTATTAATCCTATTTCATATGATCTCGAACAAGTACATACCATTACACAATCCCTAGGTCATCAATCATCATCTAGTTTATTTCCAATTATATCTAACAGTGAATCATAGGATGTTCACTTGGAATTATATATAAACATGTGATGTTAACATCTCACATTATGCAAGAATATAATCAACATATATCAAAAATCACAAGTAATCAAGTAGGGTAAAATTAAACATGGATACAATACTAACCGGTTCGAGTATTGAAACAGAGAAGGCTTCGAGAGAGAGATGTTTCCGTCGCACAAGAGGAAGGAGAAGAGAGAGAGAGAGAGAGAGCTAGGGTTTTATGTGTGTTCTTGTGTCATAAAATCATGAGAAGTATACACACTCCTCATGAGGTTATGCGCAAAAGAGAGTGGGCCGAACCCATCCTTGGGTTTCCCTTGGGCCACAGGTTCAAAGCGAGTGGAGTTGGCCTAATTGTTTGTGCGACCGGACCAGTGTTGTGCGACCAAACATACTTATTCACATTACAACTACGTAACACATAACATACAAAATTATAACATTCATTGAAATCAAACACATCCATTAATCACGTTTTTTCATACAAGTTACATTAAAGCACAACGAAAGGTTCTAAAATGCGAGTTGTCACATCATCCCCAACTTGAAAGAAATTTCGTCCTGAAATTTGACGAGCAATCGCAGAGGAGTGAAGCGATAGATCAGGATGACTGTGGATTTTCCTAGGGTGCCACAACTACGACCTCACGTCATCGTGAGAGGGAGGCTTCTATGCCTCGTGACACGCCAGACATGGTTTAGTTTGACCAGAACAAAGAAAACATTCACTAACTATTTTGGATATATTCGACCGCGTCGCTTGTCGTGAGAGTGAGAAAGAACTCCTTTGCGACAAGCATGTGGAGTGTTCGAAAACTTTTGTGATCTTTTTTCTATTTAAACATGATTCTAGCCCTTAGGTCGTATTCCTTCACTTAATTACGAACCTTAGACAGATTTGGGAGCATTCTGTTGGAGGTTCTAGTATTGGAGATTGAAGATAAAGCTTAAACCTTTGAAGATTTGCAACCCGTAGGTCCTCTTTCGGTTTTCATTAGATTCAAACTTGTTAAGAACAGAAGGTTTTGCACTTTTAAACTTTTTTTGCTACTGGAATCATGTTTAGAGGCTAAGCTTTCATAGCCGCCTAGGTTTTGATGAACTAATTCACGTGTTTGACTTTTTCGGTTGACTTTTACTATAGTTTTGTGTTTGAAGTAAAGTAGTTTTGATTTGTTACTAAATTTGATCATGTATGCTTCTGTTTGCTGAGTTTAACTATTTGGTTTTCATTATTGATGTGTTTGTAAAGAAGAAATTCATCATAATCACAATAAAATCACTTGTTAATTCGTTAATCCGGCCAATTTACGTCTTAACCCTAATATTAGGAATTATATAGGTACTTAGTCAATTGAAATTACTAGACTTAAGTGTGCATCTAATCCTATTGAATCAAGATATGATTTGGGATTGCTAGGGTTTGTCTAGTCATTATTTGGTAGTTTTAGACATTCGATAGCTCGGGGTCTTTCTTTATTCACGTCTAGAGAGTTCTAGGTTTTCGGTTTTTTGGTTTATCAATTTAAAACTAGGGTCACATCTTAAAGTTTGTCAAGGTGTTTCTTTTTCAAGTCTTTAGTTATGTGATTTGTTGATTTTCTTTATAGAAATTCAATAAGGCCCTGACTTTGTAGTTCGCTTAGAGGGGTCAGGGCACCTAGATAAGCAACAGGCCAACAACGGGTAACCCCTACCCGCTACCACACGCCGCCATCGGTGGTGCGGGTAGGGACAGACAGGTAAGTTTTAGGGTTAGGTTGTTGCCGTTGGGTTGAGAAGCAAGAGTGACATAAATGTTTTTTTTTTTCACCTTAGATTGCAGGTTTATGTATTATGGAGAAGAAAAGTTTATTAGGGTTGTATTTTGGTGAAGATAGGTTTTTTTTTAGGATAAATTACAAGTTTTGTCCTTTATCTTTAGGGTACTTTACAGGCGGTGTCCTTTTTTTCAAAACTTTACAGGCGGTGTCCTTTATAGGGAATTTTGTTGCAAGTTTTGTCCTTTGAGCCTAACCTAGTTAGATTTTTTTGTTAAATCTGATTACCCAAGGGTAGTTTAGTCTTTTTACTTATTTAAAGGACAAAACTTGTAATTTTTCCTAAAACAAAACATTTTTTAAGATTTATTATTATTATTATTAATCACCACCTGCCATCATCAACCACCACCGGCAACTTTAAATTAAGGACTAATTCCATTACAACAATTGAAAATTCATGAGGATAAGAACCTGATGTAAACCAAAAGCAAATGTATGAACTTATCTACTCATAATGATATGAACAGATATGTACAACTCTTTTACAGATCTACATCGCCGATTTCATCAACATCCTTCCTTTGAACCACCATCTAATGTTCCAATTACATCGCCGATTTCATCAACATCCTTCCTTTGAACCATCTAATGTACAACTCCAATTTCCCCCAATTTTCATCAATCACCAATTTCATCGTTTAACCGAAACCACCATCTAATGTTCCACCCTTCATCGTTTAAATAAGAAGACCAAATGTTCCACCCTACGGTGGCCGCCGCACCTGAAGACCAGAAACAACGACGGCAGTTCACCACCATCTTCACCGCCTTAGCGCCGCCACATCAACCACCCACTACCCCTCCGTTCACCTCCACCCGAGCCGCAGTGGGCATGAATCAATGGTGGGCATGAATCGATGGTAAACTAGAAGCTAAAATAACACAAAATCAGTATGCTACTTCAAAAACTTCGTCGAATCATGTAAACTGTTTCAGATCGGAGAAACGGCAGCAAGAAACGAACCAGATCGGGATTGCCCGAAACCCTAGGATCCAAATTGGGGGAAACGATTGAACAGATCGTCGTCATCTCCACCCTCGTGTCATCATCAATATCGTCGGCCACCTCCACCTTCATCTTCAAGACATCATCGTTTTCAAAACATCATCGTCTTCAAACGAACCAGCGCCGCCATCGGCCACCTCCACCTTCGTCTTCAAAACATCATCGTCGTCATCTCCACCCTCCGTTCACCCACTACCCCTCCGTTCACCTACGGTGGGCATGAATCGATGGTGATGATGAACAACCAGGGGGAAGAAGATATAACATAGAAAGAGATGGAGAAGAGATGGAGAAGATTGGAGGAAATTAGGGTTTATGGAGAAGAGTGGAGGAAGATATAACCAGGGGGAAGAAGATATAACATAGAAAGACATAATTACCCTCATGTGCCACAAATTAACTGAGTTTTTTAACTGAGTTGGGTGTAAAGGACAAAACTTGCAACAAAATACCTACTAAAGGACACCGCCTGTCAACTTTTGAAAAAAAGGACACCGCCTGTAAAGTACCCTAAAGATAAAGGACAAAACTTGTAATTTATCCTTTTTTTTATAGGTTTGTATTTTTTTTGTTTATATTTTTATTTGGAAAATTGGTATTTAATAAACCAACCTTTGCCCAGTTGGTAAAAAATAATCCTACCTATAGAATTGGTAAATAATAATCCTACGTTTCAATATGTTGGTACTCAATAGACCTCCGTTAGTTTTTTTGTAACTGAAGTTAGTTTTTAAGTTTTATTTGTTACACAAACAGTCCCTGTAGTTATACTTGACTAGTTTTAAGTTTTATTTATTACACAAACAGTCCCTGTAGTTATAAAAAAAATCATAAAAATAAAAAAAAAATCTAAAAAATCAAAAAAATTCAAAAAAATCATAAAAATTCTAAAAAAATCAAAAAAATTCATAAAAATCATAAAAATTCAAAAAAATCAAAAAAATCATAAAAAATCATAAAAATTCAAAAAAAGCAAACGTTTCGACCCGGACCGTTTCGACCCGGACCGTTTCGACCCGGACCGTTTCCACGCGTACCGTTTCGACCCGAACCGTTTTCGACCCACCACCACCACCGCCACCACCACCACCACCACCGCCACCACCACCGCCACCACCACCACCGCACCGCCGCCGCACCGCCGCCGCACCGCCGCCACAGCACCGCCACCACCACCACCGCCACCGCCACCGCACCGCCGCCACAACACCGCCACCACCACCACCGCCACCACCACCACAGCACCGCCACAACCACCGCCACCGCCACCGCCACCACCACCACCACCACCACCGCCGCCGCCGCCACCACCACCACCACCACCGCCGCCACCACCACCACCGCCACCACCACCACAGCACCGCCGCCACCACCACCACCACCGCCGCCACCACCACCGCCACCACCACCACCACCACCACCACCGCCGCCACCACCACCACCGCCACCACCACCACAGCACCGCCACCACCACCGCCACCACCGTTTTTGAAACGGTACGGGTCGAAACGGTACGGGTCGAAACGGTACGGGTCGAAACGGTCTGGGTCGAAAACGGTTCGGGTCGAAACGGTACGCGTGGAAACGGTACGGGTCGAAACGGTCCGGGTCGAAACGGTCTGGGTCGAAAACGGTTCGGGTCGAAACGGTACGCGTGGAAACGGTACGGGTCGAAACGGTCCGGGTCGAAAAGTTTGCTTTTTTTGAATTTTTATGACTTTTTATGATTTTTTATGATTTTTTTGATTTTTTTTGAATTTTTATGATTTTTTTGAATTTTTTTGATTTTTTTAGAATTTTTATGATTTTTTTGAATTTTTTTGATTTTTTAGATTTTTTTTTATGATTTTTTTTTATAACTACAGAGACTGTTTGTGTAATAAATAAAACTTAAAACTAGTAAAGTATAACTACAGGGACTGTTTGTGTAACAAATAAAACTTAAAAACTAACTTCAGTTACAAAAAAACTAACAGAGGTCTATTGAGTACCAACATATTGAAAGGTAGTATTATTATTTACCAATTCTGTAGGTAGGATTATTCTTTACCAACTGGGCAAATGTTGGTTTATTAAATACCAATTTTCCTTTTTATTTTAGTGATGTTAGTTTGTTTTAGTGATGATAATTTAGTTTGTTTTAGTGATTATAATTAACGAGTTGACGCAAACTCGCGCGTTGCAGCGGGATGTTGATCACGAAAGTCTATAGTATTATAAAATGAGATGCAAAATTGTTAAGCTTATGAAAAATATTCTTTTCTTTTACTTTATCTCAGGTTTACAATGCTACATCAAATGAATTAAGTCAATATGTACATAACAAAACTTAGTACTAACATATTATCATATTATTTAAAAAATGGACAATAAAATATTTTATGCATCAACAATTTACATTTTTTTTGAATGGCAAACGGAGTCTTTATTTCACAAAACCAACAAGCCACAGCAAGATGCTATGAAGCCATATACAATACATCAAAGTTTAGCAAACAAAAACAAGAACTTACAGTGACAGTGGACAATTAGATTACACTACACCATGAAAAATGTATCCAGCTCTCCCAAGAATTTAATTGTACCTTTGATTTATACTTCATCCATTGATAAGATTCTTCTTTTACTTCTTCGATTGTTTTATAGATTTCACCATTTTTACCTTGGAAAACTTTCTCGTTCCGTTTCTTCCAAATTATCCAAGCCGTAAGTAGAAAGATAGCGTGCACTGCCTTCTTCTTTTTCTTCGGCCAATGTTGATCCTCGAGTGCGTTGAAAATTTCCCCTAGCGTCTCCTGTTGTGTGATATTTGGTGATTTGACCCATAAGCCCACTTGTTCCCATACACCTTTTGCCTCCCTACATTTAACAAGGGCATGGTCCGGCGTTTCTTCTTCCCGATCGCACAATCTGCATCTACCCGAGGGTATTGGTATCCCTCTTTCCCTTAGTTGCGTGGCCGTCGGGATCCTACCTTTTAAAGCTCTTCACACAAACATGCTACATTTCTGGGCAGCCCAATTGTTCCAGAAGTAATTATCCGCCGGTTCGTTTAAATTTATGTTTCTTGCCAATGTGCTCCGTACGCTTTTAACCGAAAAACTTTGATTTTTATCTCCACTCCATACCCACCGATCGCTTTCCTCCGATAAGCTAATCAAACTTAAGCTTCCCAATAACTCTTCAGCTTGTTACCTTTCATCTACTGTGCTTGGGATTCTTGTCCAAGCCCAATCCCATATTATTCCACCATTTAATCTTTTGTAACATTCTTTCACTTTAGCGCTTTTATTTTTTACTAATTCATAAAGTAACGGAAATTTTTCTCTAAGTGAGTTATCTCCAAACCACACATCTACCCAAAACATGGTTTTATCGCCGATACCTATCTTTCTTATAAGGTTTTTCTCAATCTCCACCCCCTTCTTTGACATTTCTTTCCTTGCTTCCACAATTGTTTTCCACACTCCTGTGTATTCATTTTTCAATGGTACCATAGAGACTCTTCTCCTATTATTATGAATTGCATTTATTACCTTTACCCATAACTGTTGCGGCTCCGTTTTTAACCGCCACCACCACTTAACCAACAAATCTAGATTTAGATCTTTTATGCTTCCTATTCCGAGCCCCCCAAACTTCTTTGTTGCTACAATTTTTTCCCACTTAATCCATCTCATCTTGTTATTTGCATTACTTCCTCCCCATAGAAATTTCCTTCTTATCCCTTCTACTATTTTTATTACGGCTACTGGGCACTTATATAATGAGAGGTAGTAGTTTGGTAAACTTCCGAGCACTGACTTCACAAGGATTGCCCGTCCGGCAAAAGATAAGAGTTTTGCTTTCCAATTTCATAGCCTCCTATTGAATGTATCTATGACCTCCTTCCAGTTTTGAATACGATTCATGTTGGCACCAACTTTTAAACCCAAATAAGTGAACGGAAATTTTCCTGGTTTGAAACCAAAGCTTGCTGCCTTTGAGATAATTTCTTCCTCCTCGACCCCTACACCAAAAATTTGACTCTTCTTCGGATTAACTTTAAGACCGGACACTAAGTAATAACATCTCAATATCCGTCTCAGATTATTTATGTTGTTATCCTCCCATTCCCCCACAAAAATGGAATCATCCGCGAATAGTAGGTGAGTTATTTTTATCTCCTCCCCTGGTAGCTTTATCCCCGAGAATATTCCCGTTGATTCGTCTTTAACCATCATTACGTGCAGTGCTTCCATTGCAATTATGAAGAGGAAAGGGGAAAGCGGGTCACCTTGACGCAATCCTCTTTTGTATTGGAATTCCCCAGTTGGTGCTCCATTTATTAAGATCGAACATTTTCCGCTATAAAGAATCCCCATTACCCAATTCTTCCATTTTGGTGGAAAACCCATATGTGTTAAAACAGAAATAATATACTTCCAGTTTAACGTATCATAGGCCTTTTCTATGTCCGCCTTGAAAACAAAAATTTTCTTTTTCATTTTTTTCGCCCACCCCACAATCTCATTTATTATTAAAGGCCCATCTATTATATTCCTGCCCGATATAAAAGCCGACTGAGAGTTCGAGACAACGCTACTTAACACTGTTTTCACCCGGTTGGCCAACACTTTGGATATAATTTTGTTTACAACCCCTATCAATGAAATTGGACGGAAATCAGAAAATACAAGCGGGTCGTTTACCTTTGGGATGAGTGATATGAAGGATGAATTACAAGAGTGGTGAATCGATCCATGTATGAAGAATTGTTGCATCATTTCCATTATAGTCGGTTTCAACTCCTCCCAATATTTCTTTATTAGTGAGAATGTTATCCCGTCAAGTCCCGGAGCCTTATCTCCACCACACTCCCAAATTGCATTTTTAATCTCCTCCTCTCTGAATGGTTCTACAAGTTTAGACCTTTCATTATCCCTTAATCTTTTGAATCCTTCCATTCCTATTCTTGGCCGTATGGGTATTGGTTCCTTGAACTTTTCTTTGAAGGCCAACATAAACTTCTCTTTAATTTCATTTGCATCGGTCAACCAGCTCCCCTTGATCCATAGCCCATTTACTTTATTCCTGATTCTGTGGCTGTTTACAACTGCATGAAAAAACGTTGAGTTTTCATCACCCAAAGCTATCCACTTTATTCTTGATTTCTGGATCAAATCTTTCGCCTTTGTTTTGTGCCACTCCTTTACTGTTTTCTTGAATCCCTGCCAACTTTCAATTTCTTGCTCCGTAAGAGTTCTTCTTTCCGCCTCTTCCTCTATTTTCTGAATATTTTCGTTTGCAATGGCCAACTGTTCCTCCTCTTTTGCCTTTTCATCGATTCTCCATTTTTTTAATTCCTCCTTTATTGCTTTAAGTTTAACTGCCATTCTTTCATCCTTGAATTTTGAGTCACTAACTTTACTCAGCCCTCTTTTTATCGCTTCATCAAAACCATTCAACTCCATCCAGCTATGGAATACTCGGAAAGGTGTTGGTCCGAAGTTATTTCCTATAGTTGTTAATACTAGTGGACAATGGTCCGACACGTCCCTATTTAAAGCTAACAGGGTCGCATCTGGCCATCTCATAATAAAATCCCCACATACTAATACCCTGTCAATTTTATTTAGGTTCCTCCCGTCACTCGACATGTACGTATACCTCCTCCCACCCATATTATATTCGTGTAAACCCGCATTCATGATAAAATTATTAAAACATAACGCACCTCCCACATCGAACTGTGAATTGAATCCATCTTCAGGGTATCGAACTTCGTTGAAATCCCCTAGTAAAATCCATTTGCCACTGATTGACTGTTTCAACTCTAATAGATCATTCCATAGTTGTCTTCTACTACTTTGAATTGTCGATGCATAAACATTTACCACTATCGTATCCTCTTGTTCACCTGTTACTTTCCCTTTAACCAAAATAAAATTTTGATTTGTCACTTCAAGCTCTTTTTTGAAAACCCCTGGACTCCACATCGATAACAGGCCCCCTGATATCCCATTAGCATCTACCTTAACATATTCCACCGCTGTGTTATTCCAGAACCTATTATTATCCTCTCCGGTAAGTTACTGAACTGCGTTTCCTGTATTGCTATAAAATTTAACCCGAACTTTGCTAATAATCCTCTTACTGACTTCGCTTTTCCTACCCCTCCTGCCCCCTTAATGTTAATAGTACAGAAATTCATTGCAAACCTTCTACACCCTGTTCCTCAACGATCGTTTTCCTGATCAGCTCCTCCACATGTTAAGGCATCATCATGCTGTAGAATTATCATTCAAACAATAATTTAACCAAAAGATTCATGGAAGGAAATTGGTACATCGCGAAAACCGAATCATAATTTACGCAAACCTAATTGTAACTTTAATAATTTATTATTTTGACTTTCTTTATAGGCAAAACTAATATTTGTTATTTTTCCTTTAAACTTCAAAACTTATTCCATATTATTTTCAAAACAAATTTTGAAATATTATAATTTTGTTTTTGAAAAAAAGGAATATAGAAAATGACCGGCAACAATTATAGAAAATTAAAGTCAAACTTACAATGCCCTGCATAACTTAAAGTAGTAATTAAATTGTTAAAAGATTCTCACCCAGCCACTATAACAAAAACTTTCCGAGCGGTTTTAGTTAAAAAAATCATATAGGCTTTTGCAACGGTTTTAAACGGTTTTCAAAAAGAAAAAAAAAATGAATGAGTCGGTGCCTACGTTAAATGATTCGGTGTCTTTGAATGAAGGATGCCATGGTGGGTTAAGATGACTTAAGTTATTATTTGTTTTTTTATTTATATAATTGTTGGTAAAATGAATAAAATGAAGTAAAGGGTGTGACTTTTAAATAAACAGGATATAACCCAAGTTACTAATTGTATAAGGGTATAATTTATGTTTTTTTATTTTTTATCTACCCTTTATATATTGTGATTAAGGAGTGTATTTTTTTTATTTCTAGGAAAAATTATTTATGTGTTTAATTATTCATATTTGTAAAAGAAAAAAAGAAAGAGAGTAATCCAGGCTAAGTGACATCATTGAAATAGGGTAGGAGAGGGTAGGATGGTTTAAGTGAGATGATGCAAGGAGATTGGTGGAAGGTAGGGTAAAATGGTTAAATGCTCTCTCCTCTCTTAGGGGACTGGGGGTGGTGGGGAATTTGTACGTGATGGGGAATCTATCACGAGTGATGGAAATGAACAAACCACCGCCACCTACAATTTCAACGCGTGAAGGGGAGATTTCGTGATATATTTCACGCGTTATGGTTTATTCAGTGATAAATGGATGTGAGGGGGTGTGAGGGTTTATTATTGGGTGTTGTGAGTGATGACTATTGCCACTAAAAATGTTGTGAGTGATGGAATAATGGTTGATGACATGACAAAACTTGATTGGATGTTGTGAGTGATAGAATTTTTGCAAGTGATAACCACCCCTCCCCCCTTAGGGTCTCCAAACATGTTGGATCGACGCCCCTGGCAGACAATATGGATTAATTTAATTGCTATGTTTTGTTACAAATTCTTAAATACATAAGAGTTATTACCTAGGGTGTATGGGACAGGATTGGGCGAGTTACTAAGCATAGGTCAAATCAATGCAAAAACAATCACAACAAAACAAATAAAAATCGCATACATATGATTAACATCCGTTTAAATGTCAAGACATAATTATCAATCAACTAAAGTGGGATTTGCTGCGAAATAAAATGTTGTAACTAAAATGAGATTGCCATATATGTTTTGCCAAATACAATGTTGTAACTAAAATGAGATTGCCTTGTTTTGAGTCAACGACAGATGTTTGAATTGTGAAAACTTTATTTCCTCACAATTCAGGTGATAGCATGTGTTAGCCGTTGTCATGGGTTCTAAGTACCTTGTCATCTGCAACATCCCCATCAATCCGATAACTTCCTTTTATCAATGGAAAAATTGCAAGTTTTGTCCTTTATCTTTATACTACTTTTCAGGCGGTGTCCTTTTTAACGAATGTTGACAGGCGGTGTCCTTTACTAGGTATTTTGTTGCAAGTTTAGTCCTTTACACCCAACCCAGTTAAAAAACCCTGTTAATTGTTGGGTGTAAAGGACTAAACTTGCAACAAAATACCTAGGTAAAGGACTAAACTTGCAACAAAATACCTAGTAAAGGACACCGCCTGTCAACAATTAACAGGGTTTTTTAACTGGGTTGGGTGTAAAGGACTAAACTTGCAACAAAATACCTAGTAAAGGACACCGCCTGTCAACATTCGTTAAAAAGGACACCGCCTGAAAAGTGGTATAAAAATAAAAGACAAAACTTGTAATTTTTCCTTTATCAATTCCGTCAACATAAGCATTATATGTATATATCAAGACCAAGACCTTTTCAAATGACTAGATAATAAACCCTTAATTATGCTTGAAGAAGCTCAAAATTTAACTATACTATCTGACTTCAACTACATGAAAGTGTTAAAGGGTTAGTTTGGTTGAACCTAGAAAGTAAAGGGGCTAATGGGTCGAACCAAGAGAAAAGAAAAAGAATAAAGATAATGGTTGGAGATGACAAAAAGGATGAGATCGACATGTTTGAAAGTATGGTCAACATAATTATTAGTTTATTATATGTTTATTTGGAATGTATAAGTCGAATCTTTATAAGAAGCTTTGTTTGCAAGCTTTTGTTAGTATAAATAGGGGTTAGGATCATTGTATCAAAGTGTGGTTTTCGATCAATATATCATATAAAAAAAGAGTGGTGTCCCGGAATTGGGTCACAAACTCGGTTGTGGTTTGTGTTTTTGAGAGTTGCTCGATCCAACTACAACACTATACAAACGCGTATTACCAACAAATACTTATCAGTCAAACCGATTACCGACGAGAATTCGTCGATAATATGAGTGCGGGTAATTTGGTTTCTAACGGATTACCTAGAGAATGTACCGAGGGATTACTGACAACTAATTTACTAATGAATTACCAACGAGCCACTGCGGTGGTTGACAAGTCTTCTAGGTGGCCGGTAAGTCCACTGACGGATTTACTGACTGTAATGTAATTTCAAAAAAATCTATCTATATCTACTTCCTGACTGCGGTGGTTGACAAGTCTTCTGGGTGGCCGGTAAGTCCATTGACGGATTTACTGACTGTAATGCAATTTCAAAAAAATCTATCTATATCTATTTCCTGAAGAATGAAAACAAAATATAAGTTGTAGGAATTCCGGAAAATAAAAACATAATTTATAAAATTAAAATATTCTAGAAAATAAAAACATAATATAAATCTGGAAAGCAAAAGAGGAAAAGAAGTGTGTGATACATATTAACTTCAAAATATCAAAAGAAGAAAAAAGAATGTTATCACTCTATGTGTTCAACAAAACATACATTCTGATGAACTTGGCCCCCTTCGAACTTGACTCAGCCATGCAAACCCGGAGGTCTTCATCACTTGAGATTGGAAGACGGTTACCTTCGGTGTCATTATACTCGACACGAAACTCTTGGTGTTCTAAATCCGTGAATCTCTCTGTCACTTTGCTGTGCAGGCACTACAAGAAATTCCAGCAATAGTGGCGACACCTTTAGCGACGACTCTTGAAAAGTCGCCGCTAAAGGCCCTATCCGTGTCCACTCTTTTAAATCAATTCTTGGCCATTCGATCAAAAGACAATCTGACGGTTGATGTTTCAAAGGTTATTAAACCTTGGGCGGGCTATAGACTCACTCCTTCCCTCCCAAATCACACCAGTGTCGCCTCCTCCAATCCCTCAATTGACGCCGCACCACCTGGCCGGACCACCTCCTCTGCGCCGCCGCACCCCCTCGCAGGTCGCCCTCCTCAGCGCCGTCGCACCACAGGTAATCTTGTTTCCTTTAATTGTCTCTAATTAGTTTATATATTTACAAATTTCTTAAGTTAAGAGTAGTATATATAGTAGGTTATTGTCAAATTTCTACCCAAATTTCTTAAGATCGAGCCAAGTTGTCTCTAATTTGTATTATCTACACAAATTTCTTGAGTTAAAATGTCAAATTTCTGTAATTAAATGTAGTATAGCAGGTTATTGTGTCGTTCTTGACTTAAATCAGAGACTAATTGCTGCATTTTTTTAATAAATAGGTTTAGAGACGAGTTGAAGTTAGAGGTGCACAATCGGGTTAGGGTTTGAACCCGAACCGGGTTCAAACTGGTTTGGAGTGAAGCTTAAAAAAGTCAAACCGGGTTGGGTTCAACACGGGTTGGCGGTTTGTAAAACTTAACCTTACGAAACCTGTTTGAGTTAGGTTGGTGTCAAGTGTATTAGGTTGCTGTGTATTTCAGGTTTCAATGCTATTGTTGCAGGGTGTATCTTTTGCTCTGGAGTCGGTTTTGTGTCCATCACCTGCTTTGTCATCCTCATTGAAGAAACACTGACCTTGCGGTAGTATCCGATGAAGACTTCAAGTATCAATGATCCGAACCGGCAAACTGCAAAACAGAAACACCGTTAGGACTCGTTACAGGAATGGGGTTATTCCTGTAACCACCCTCCGGCGTGAGAATAAGTCTCGGGTTTGGGAGTATGAAAGTGTAAAGAGAAGAAGAAGTTGTATTGAGAATTCGATAACCTGTACCTTGCATGTTTACCTCTATTTATAGTTTATGATTAGGGTTTTCCTTAACTTAGGTGAACTCCTAAAAGTTAGGGATTTGCACGATCTTCCCAAAAAGTTGGAGATTTAGTTATGTATCTTATCCGTACAGAATGGAATATTCTAGAACGAATATTTATAACAACTTATTTACAATAAAATAATAGGTAATGACCGGGTCGGACTATCCGATTAGGGTCATACCTCGTCATGTCCCCCCAGTCCGAAGTTATGAAATGTAATTCATGAAATCGGACTAGAGAGAAAAAAAAAGAAAGTATATCCTATGTAAGGAAAATTTACGGTGCCATAAATGTGAAATGAGAAAATGGCGGCGATGTGACAGGATGTAGCAGTTAAAGCCATCATTGGGGTAACAACTTGGGTTACCCTGTTCTGACGCGTATGTCTGTACATTTTCCATTTTGAATTTTGTAAAGCTATCATATAAATAGCATCCTTTTGACGAGAGTTGGGTTCCAATTTCTAGAACATCCTCTTTCACTTCTCCTCTTTCAAACGAAATGGCCTCTAAGAACGTTGAAACTTCTTCCTCTGCTTTTGCGGGCTCCGAAACCCTTTTCTGCAAATGGGGAGTTGTATCCTACAACAACCTTGTGCAGGATTATGGGATCAGGGCTGAGTGGAACCCCCTATTACCGTCAAAAACGGACACAGCCTTTCCACTGAGAAAAGGGAAAATCACATTATTCAGTGATTTTTTCAAATTCTGCAATTTCCGGTTGCCCATCACTAAATTTCTCAAATCCGTGCTTGATTACTACCGCATTCACCTTTCCCAAATACACCCATTAGGGTTAGTGAAACTTCGCCAATTTGAATTTGCGTGTGTGGCGTTAGGGCACATACCGGAACTCATCGTTTTTAGGGCTTTTTTCGTTCTTGTGTGGAAACCCCCATTCTTTACTTTCGATCGAAGAGACACTGAAGTTTCTTGTCTGAGGGAAATCCCTACCAGTTCCCGGGACAAAGATTAAAAAAAGAAATTTTTCTATATTGACAGCTCTGTAATTCCTGGCGATATGCATTGGAGAAACATGGGGCCGAAGGACAAAGTTAAGGATGACAGTCCTCCTGAAGATGCTTACCTTGCAAATGCCCTATATACAAGATTGTGCAATCGCCCTTTCGAATGTACAGTGATTCCAGAAGGGGCCCTGGTAATGGCGGGAATGAGCCTGTTGTGGCATGATATCAAGCAGTATCCCTCATTTCAAAGGGATGATGAAGGTATGCCTGATACTTTGTTTATTTGGTACGTTACTATTTGCCTAAATATACCCTTTTCAGGGGAATGAAGCTTATTTGAGTTTGTCGATCCTCCGCGGCACCTGGCATTGAGGGCCGCCGACCGCGTACTTAGTGAGCAAGAGCCGGATGTGTTGAAGATTCACCTTGATCAATTTTTGCTACCCGCCCTTCCCGCAGATCCTACTGCCTACCTCGCCCTTGATAGCATCAGCGGGGGTACGCACGTTGTGAATCCGGAGAAGAAACCCCTCCGGGTAAAGATTACCGGAAGGAAATATATAGCGGCTGGGGTGACCACGTCCTCTGCTAGTGGTACGGCGATTACCAAAGGTGAAATGATTACTGCAACTGAAATTACCAGTCCTACCCATGTATTGAAAAAACGAAAGACATTTCATGCTCCAAAACTGCCCATGTTCGAAGCCGTGCAAGCCGCCTATGCCATACTAACTGGTATGAGTTTTGTACTTTTGGTTTATTAAGTAAACGCCTTACGTAACGGAAGTGTGTTTTCACTACAGGGACTACAGGCGCGGTTCAAACTTCCCTTGTGACAGCCATGCCCTTGTCATCTATTGAGGTGGTACCCCCGACTGATAGCAAACAAACGGAACCCACACCATCGCTGAGTCCGTCTGTTTCCGTTAGCTATGCGATACCGCCGCCCACATTTACCGCTGCTGTAACTGTAACAGCGAGTCATGTTGCTGCGTCACTAGCTTCCAGTGTCACACTTTCCCCTGTGTTTGCCTCGCCCTTGAATATTGTTTCAACTGTTGGGAAAGAGATCCCAGCTACATCCTCTACTCATGAGGCAACGAGTGCTGGGGACCGTGCCGCTGGTGATATGGGCGGATCAAGCAGTGGTATTGCCGACGATGGGGCCCGCCTAGGGGATGATCTATACTTACCTACCATCAACTGGGATCCCAACAACCGTGACAAACGCTATCAGCCTCAGTGGAAGATTGCGGAATCATCCAGGCTAATCTTCCCCCCGGTGGTACAACATTGGGTTGAACGAGCTTATCCTCCAGCGGAAGTGGCGTATGTAGAAGGGCTAAACAATGAGAACTTGATGAGTTCTGCTATTGTGGACTCTGTAAGTCAACCCAGGAGGCTTACGGAGATCCGTCGCCGGTGGATGCATGACAATAATGAACTCCACCGAGCCCAAGCCGTTATCGAGGAACTGAAGGATGAGAAATACCGTTTGGAGAGTCAACTTCAAGCTGTTGGACTGAGGGAGAGTCGGTTTGTTTCGGAGAAAAACAAGGCCGAGGATGATTTAAAGAGGGTTACTGCCCATCTCGCCGAAAAGCGACTTGTGTGGGCTCGGGATATAGCGGAGAAGGACCGGGTGATTGCTCATGCTAAAACCGTGCAAGAGGAGCTAGAGCGAAAAGCTGTTAGTGAGGCGCAGAAGGTGAGATCCGAAATGACTGCTCTTGTGGATAAATTTCGAATTGACACTGATTTTGTGTCACAGGTTCAGGAACGTTATCGGGCGTTGACCGTTGAGGTGGAGGCCTCGAATGCCAAGGTTCAGGCAAAACAGGCGGAGTTGGAAGAGCGGGAAGGGCAACTTAGAGAACTCCAACAGCGTTGTGATTCCCTCCTTCTTGAACGAAATACCCTTGAGCGATCTTCTGCCACACACCTAAAGGAGGTGGAGAGTGCTTTAGATCAAGCAAATGTTGAGGTGGAAGGATTGACTAGTCAACTGGCGGCTTTACAGGGTGATAGGAATTGGCTAATAACCACTGGGCTCGTAGGAGCGTTTGAGTATTGTCGCCAATCAGCGCCCTTTACCTCTCTGATAGACCGTCTTTCCGCTGCTGCCTACAAGTCCGGCCACCACAACGGTATTTACCAAGGATACTTTGATTGTAAACAATCAGATAGGATGTCTTCTGACTTTCACACGGCTAGGGGCAAATTTGAAGGTGAAATGGCTTATGCGCTGGAGGCGGTATACAACGAGCCGCTGTCTGTGTATTCTGACTTAGTGAATAAGGTGAATGAGGAAGGCACAGAATCTCTGCGTATGATGCTGGACCCTGCGGAAGAGTCCGAGGAGGCATAAATATTTGTATTTTGCTCACGTGTTCTGAACATTTATGGCTTTTGTAATAACACTATTTAGCCTTGGTTTTTGTGAACATATCCACGTAACTTGTCAGGTATTAAATGCTAACTCATGATGTATGTAGCCACCTTTCTTCTGAAATACGGCGATTTGACCTCTAATGATCATTTGCCATTAATACTGCTGTCGTCATCTCTGTCAAACCCATTTGCCCCCCTATAAATTTTGTTTCTTTTTTCTAAATTTGGTAACTTAACGATATGAGTCGTAAAAGCTATAAACAAAGACTCTCCGACATTTTCCGTCGACTAGATGCTGCCGATGGCTTGGTTCAACTGCAAACTCTAGTGACGAAATCGATGACTCGGAAGAGGAGAGGACCTAATGTCGTTCCTACCCGGGCCAATCGTGCATGCCGGAGTATTGTGTATGAGGATGCTATCCCAGCTGCCACTGACACGGCACCATTATCAGCCGATGATCTGGTGTAACTTGTTTCAGCCAACCGTGTTCAACGTTGCCCTTTGGTGTACGAGCGTCGTCGTAGTGGTCGCGTTGGAAAAGATCCTGCTGATGACCAGGGAGCTATATCCCCACCGGTGATTGGAGGATCAGCTGATGACTTGACCATTGATCCCCTTGTGCCGGATTGTGGTAAGGTGCAGCATACCCCTGCAGAGGTGATGGCGACCTGTTCCCACAAGTAGGTGTTAGAACATGTTCCTTTTTTGGTTCCCTTATGTTGGCTTTTCAACGATAGGGACAAGTACTTGGTTTTGTGTAAGATAGTTTGTATGTTTTGTTAAAATACCTATCTTTTGATAGCGGTTATTGCATCTATTACCAAGATACCCGCTTTTAGCGCTGTATATTATGACCCCATGACTTATGAAAATAGTTTCGTGTTTAAGGGCATTGTTGCTTATAGTTTTGTGCAATTTGTTTGCCATGGCAATTTTATTATATTCATTCATAATGAGAAGAAAAGAAACAACTTTTTTTGAACTCAAAACTTAAATGAAAAGAAGCGACATCGCTGTGGATGGATTACACTTGTTTAAAAGAAAAAGAAAAGTTGATCTTGCTGTTAGGAGCAGGACGTTATAGGTAACATTTTTTTAACTGAGCGATGTTCCAGCTACGGGGTATGGCGGTTCCGTCTAGCCTGGTCAATTTATAGGCCCCTTTGCCCAGATCCTCTTGAATGACATAGGGACCCTCCCAGTTGGGCCCTAGCTTTCCTGTGGGCTCCGCCCTACTGGCTTCATTGTCTCACATGACATAATCGCCCTTTTTGAATGTATGCTGTGCCACGCGTTTGTTGTAATATCTTTCCAACGTCTTTTTGTATTTTGCTTCGTTGATGGCGGCGGATTTACGTCTTTGCTCGAGTGCGTCTAGACCCTCCCTTAGCAACCTGTCGTTGTTGTTATCACCCGCGGTAAGGCGACGTAGTGACGGTAACCCTACCTCAGCGGGTATCATTGCTTCCATGCCATAGGTTAGGCTAAAGGGTGTTTCATTATTACTAGTCTTGGGCATTGTTCGGTGTGCCCATAGGACGTTGGGCAGTTCTTCAACCCAGGAGCTTCCTTCGGAGTCCAATCTTCTCTTTATGCCATCTAGCAAACTTCTATTCGCCCGCTCTACTTGACCGTTCCCTTGAGGATGCGCTACAGATGTGAAAATCTGCTGTATCTGGAGTTCAGCGCACCATTCTTGCAAAACTCTGTCAGTGAACTGTGTACCGTTGTCGCTTACCAAATATAGTGGCAATCCAAATCGGCATACTATGTGTTCCCAAAGGAACTTTTTGGCATTGTCCGCCGTGATCTTAGCCAAAGGTTTGGCCTCTACCCATTTAGTAAAGTAGTTAATTGCCACAATTAAGTACTTTAATCTTCCAGGTGCCAATGGGAATGGTCCCACAATATCCACCACCCATTTCTGAAAAGGCCACGTCGCGGTGACTGGGATCAGGTTATTTTTAGGCCTGAATGTTTGGGGAGCGAATTTCTGACAGCTATGACATTTTCTGAGTTCCTGTACCGCGTCCTCGTGCATCCCGGGCCAATAGTACCCGGCGTTATGAATTTTAGCTACAACTGCCCTGGGTCCGGCGTGGATGCCGCATATGCCCGCATGAATTTCTTGAATCAGATACTTGGCTTCTCTCGGGGAAACGCACCGTAGAAGTGGGCCCAAATATGACTTCCGGTATAGAATGCCATCAATAACTTCATATTGCAACGCCTTTGTTTGTATTTTCTGAGCCTCGCCCTTACCGGGGGGCAACTCCCCCTTAGTAAGGAATTTTATCATTGGAGTATACCAACAGGGTTCCTCCGCGGTTACTGCGGAGATGTTCTGTGGTTCGATTGAAGGAATTAGTAACGTCTCTATTTTCACTTCTTTTTCCATGCCTGACGTGGCAAGCTTGCTTAAAGCATCTGCTATCTGGTTTCTTCCCCGATGAACGTGGTTGAGCGTGACATTTTCGAAAGAAGCCATGAGCTCCTTTGTTTTTGCTAAATATCTTGCCATCGATTCATCCTTAGCTTCATACGTTTCATTAACCTGGTTATTAACCAGCAAGGAGTCAACATACGCCTCGACCCGTGAAGCTCCCATAGATTGAGCCATTCTTAAACCGGCAAGCAGTGCCTCGTACTCTGCCTCATTGTTGGAGCATTCGAAGTCAAAACGTAGGGCGTACATTAGTCTAATCTCGTCAGGGCTTATCAGCATTAAACCCGCTCCAGATCCTTTCTCACTCGACGACCCATCAGTGTAAAGCTTCCAGGTCTGTCTGGCGGTGCTAGATTCTGGGATGTCCTGGATGGCGGGATCCAATATGGCTTCTCCTTCAGGGATTTCTGCTAAAAAGTCGGCAATAACCTGCCCTTTGACCGCTGTTCGTTTTCTGTATTCAATATCTAAAGCACCTATCTCAATTGCCCATTTGGCCAGTCTTCCCGAGATTTCCGGTTTGTGCAGGATTTGCTGTAGCGGGTAATTCGTCAAAACTTGCACGCGATGTGCTTGAAAGTATCTTCTCAATCGCCTAGTGGCGTGTACCAGGGCCAGGACCAATTTTTCTAAGGTTGGGTACCTCGTTTCTGGTCCCGCCAGTACTCGACTTATGTAATATATGGGAGTTTGCTTCCCATCCCTTTCCACCATGAGCACCGCGCTTACTGCAGTATGAGCCGCCGCCAGATACATTTTTAGTACCTCATTGGGAGATGGCGCTGTAAGCATAGGTAACTTTTCGATAAAACGCTTCATCTCTTGCAGGGCTTCTTCAGCTTCACCAGTCTATTTGAAATTCTTTTTGTTGAGGCAATCTTTTAATGATTTAATGAACGGTAAAGATCTTTCTGCATGTCTTGCTAAGAATCGGTTAATCGCCACTAAGCGCCCATTTAGCGCTTGTGCTTCCTTCAACGTTCTACGGGAGGGCATTCGCTTTATAGCGGCTACCTTATCCGAATTAGCTTTGAAGCCTTCCCGGGTGACTATCACGCCCAAGAACTTTCCTTCTTCTACCCCGAACGAGCACTTCTTGGGGTTGAGCTTTATGTTGTATTCTCTAAGCTTTTGGAAGGTTTCCTCAATGTCTTCCAACATTTGCTTCTGCTCTCTACTCTTGATCACCAGATCGTCTACATACACTTCCAGATTTCTGCCGATCTGGGTTTCAAAAGCTTTGTCCATGAGACGTTGATATGTTGCCCCAGCGTTCCGTAGGCCAAAAGGCATCTTTGTGTAACAAAAAATGCCCACATCGGTATGAAACGCAGTCTTTTCTTCGTCTTCCTTAGACATTTTGATTTGGTGGTATCCCTTATAGGCGTCCAGGAAACATTTATACCTATAAGGGACCAGGGAATCAACTTTGAAGTCCATCTCCGGTAATGGGTATGCGTCTTTGGGGCATGCCTTATTCAGGTCCTTGAAATCAATGCACATTCGCCATGTACCATCTGGCTTTTTTACCATCACCGGGTTTGACACCCATGTGTGGTACTGTGTTTCTCTGAGGATTCCGGCTTCTACCAACTTTCGTACTTCTTTAACGACTGCTGCTTTTCGATCCGGGGCCATACTGCGTTTACCTTGCGCGACCGGCTTAACGCCTGGGAGTGTTGCTAACTTATGTTCCGCCTTATCGCGGGGAACTCCTGTCATGTCAGAATGTTCGAAGGCAAAGACGTCAGCATTTCTTCTCAATAGTGCTTTCAAGTCATTTTTAACTTCTGGGGAGAGGCTTTCTCCAATGGTAACTGTTTGGTCTGGGTGGCGTGTGCTCAACACCCACCTTTCTGGACCGATAGCCCCAATGGGGCCTTGGCGATATTTCTTGGTGCTTAGTACCTCCCCTATCTTGTCTCGATACACTGTTGCAATGCCCCGCGGAGTGGGGAACTTCATGAAACCTCGCGCCGTTGAGACTATAGTGTCTAATTTACCCAGAGTGAACCTTCCAATAATCACATTGTGGTACGACTCAGCACGTACCACCAGGAATGTTAGGAGTATGGTTCTTTCCCGGGGCTCCTGTCCAAACGTGACTGGGAAAGTAATTTGACCAATAGGGTCTACCTTTTCCCCGATGAAGCCTTTAATGGGGGCGTGTACAGATTCTAGCAACCTTTGGTCTTCCAATTGCATTCTATTGAAACAGTGCTCATAGATGATATCTTCTGAACTTCCAGTGTCAACCAAGATTCGCCTCATGCGGTAATCTCCCACGGCGGCAGATATGATTAAGGCGTCTGTAGTGAGGTGCAGGTCTTCTACGCGCGGTTCGATGGTCATAGTGGCGAGCATCCAGGGTTCGAGCGTGGAGAAACTCCGTTTTGCCCCTTTTCCTTTGTCAACGTGCACCATATTCAACTCTCGCGGTCTTTTACCCGCCGCTTTATCGTTTTCTTCTTTTACGACTGGTGGACCCTGTTTGATGTCCCTTACCAAGTGTGCCAACTTGCCTGCTTTCACAAAGTATTCGATCTGCTTTTTCAACTGAAAACAGTCGTTTGTGTCGTGCCCGCTCCCTTTGTGGTATTCACAGTGTTTACTTGTGTCTTTGTTTGGGTTGTCTTTTAATGGCTTCGGAGGATTAAACTTGAGGTTTTCTGAGGCTAGGATTTCCGCCGGCGTCTTGCTCAGGTTAGGGTAGTCAGATCGAGGTTTTGAGAACTTGTTCCTTGAGTAGGTGTTTCTTGGTCGGTCGTACCGTGAATCCGTCCTGTCATTCCTCTGGTATCGATCTCCTCTGCCCCTGCCTTTGGCATTCCGCTGTTCTCTATCTTCTTGATTTTTGAGAGCCTCTTTCTTCCTATTAGCTGCATGACTGGCGGCTACGGCCTTTTCTTGTATGACATATACTTTAGCTATCCGAAGTATTTCATCAATGGTGGGTGGCATGCCATCTCGCCCATGGAGGGTTCTTAACAACTCGTCATCATTCACTCCTTGTAGGAAAGCTCCACAGGCTAGATCATTCGTCACGCCCGGGATTGCCAAACTTTCCTTGTTGAATCTGACGATGAAGTTTTCCACCGTTTCGTTGTCCCGCCGGCGGATATGGAGAAGCTCGTTTCTATCTTTGGTGTGCCTGCGCTGCTGGCTAAACTGTAAGATGAACTTGGCTTCCAAATCCTCAAAACTGTCTATTTCTCCTGTGGGTAAACTATCCCACCAAACCCTAGCCGCACCCATCAGTGTTTGCACAAACATTTTGCACCATAGGGGCATAGGCCAACACGCTACTTCTCCCGCGCTTTTAAGTAGGTTAAGATGGTCATCGGGGTCCCCTAGGCCATCGTATTTACCCACTGTTTGAGGCATTTTAGGTTTTTCCTTGATAGGAGCTTCCGCTATTATTCTAGTAAATTTGGATTTGAAAGTTGCATCCACTGGCTTGTACGGTCTAGTGAGCTCGTCTTCTTCCACATTGATAGGTTGTACTGGAGGAATAACTCCGCCCTGGCTTATACCCTGAGTAGAGGTAGGTAGTGCTGAAGTACTGTTTAGCATAGAACTGGGGCCTCTTCCCGGGGAAAATCTGGGTCTGGATGCGTTCCCTCTGTCATAGGTGGGTTCCACTGTTGGCTGAACCGGGGCATAGACCGGTTGGGAAGTAGGAAAGCTCCACCATGGCGGCATATAAGCTGCGTATGGCGATTGTTGAACATGACTCTGTGTGGTTCCCTGGGGTGTGTATGCTGCGTTACCATATGGAGGTAAGTATCCATATGGGTGTGCGTAATAGTATCCGGGGAAATAAGGTTGATTTCCTGGTGTGACGGGGGCGTTCATTATTCCTGCCGGCATGACCACCGGCTGGTGAGGTGGAGTAGACAGTGCAGCTGTAAGTGCTGCTGTGTACAAGGGTGGCATGGCGTAAGTGGCAGATGGTTGATAATACTGAGGCATGCTCGCCTGCGGCGTGATGGTATTCGGACTTGCCGACGTAATAACTGGCATAGAATTAAAACGTGATGCCTGTGCCCCAGTGGTCGCCACAGGGGTGGACATGTTGACACCCGTTACTCCTGGTTCCATGGACTGTAACCGCAGGGAGGTGTATGGAAGTACATTTACCCTAGTTGTTCCAGGGGCAGTGACTACATTCCCCGAAAAACCAGGTGGTGGTCCTTCTGCCTCGAATTCCAGATCAAGTGATCTGGTGACGACCGGCGAAACCGGAGTAATGGTGATGGGGCCTGTCCCTATCCCCAGGTTGTTATTCGTGGCTGCTTGGCTTGGGGTTGCTGCTGCGTTCAGATCACTGGCCATGGGGTTCAAACTGATTGATACCGAAAAGGTCCCACGGATGGCGCCAATGAAGAAACACTGACCTTGCGGTAGTATCCGATGAAGACTTCAAGTATCAATGATCCGAACCGGCAAACTGCAAAACAGAAACACCGTTAGGACTCGTTACAGGAATGGGGTTATTCCTGTAACCACCCTCCGGCGTGAGAATAAATCTCGGGTTTGGGAGTATGAAAGTGTAAAGAGAAGAAGAAGTTGTATTGAGAATTCAATAACCTGTACCTTGCATGTTTACCTCTATTTATAGTTTATGATTAGGGTTTTCCTTAACTTAGGTGAACTCCTAAAAGTTAGGGATTTGCACGATCTTCCCAAAAAGTTGGAGATTTAGTTATGTATCTTATCCGTACAGAATAGAATATTCTAGAACGAATATTTATAACAGCTTATTTACAATAAAATAATAGGTAATGACCGGGTCGGACTTTCCGATTAGGGTCATACCTCGTCACTCATCACTCATAAATACAACATCAACAGTCATTCGGAAACAAAGAAGCTCGAATTCTTGTTCTAGGGCTTGACAATGCTGGCGAAACCACTATACTTTGTATGATCACTTTTTTTTAATGGATTTGATATTTTATGCTAGTTAAGTTTTGTAATGGTTGTTGATTTGGTGTTTAGATCGGCTTCAAATGGGCGAAGTTGTCTCCACTATTCCAAGTTGGTTCTGTTTCTTGTTTATGTTTGATTGGATTTGTTGATTGATTGTGTGGACTGATGTGGAGTTTTTCTGTGCAGTCTTCGGGTTTAATGTAGAGACGATGCAATATAGCAACATAAGTTTCAAGTTTGGGATCTCGGTATGTTTGATCGTTTGCTAATTGTTTTCGATTTGGATTTGTTATTATTTTCTGTATTTTTTGAATTGTTCTTTTGAAAGAAAGAGTTAGATAGTAAGTCATAGGGATGTAAATCATAGGGTTGAATATGGAGATTTAAGTCCTTAAAATTCAGCTTTCTACACCTGGAATGGAATGGTCGTTTTTATTATCATGATATCACTCTCTGTTTCCATTTTATTTAGCATAATAAGCCGAAATCAGTTGGTAAATCATGATTAGATGTGGAAAGTTAACTTGATCTTTCATTTTACCTTGTCATTTAATTTGGACCTTGTTTCATTTTGCAATCTAGTTTTTGAAAAAAAAATGCTTTTTAGTAGGGGTGCAAATGAGCCGAGCTCGGCTCGAAACGAGTTGGGCTTAAAGGAGCTCGAGCCTAAAAACACACTCATCGTTTAGGAAACAAGTTGGGCTTAAACGAGTTTAGTCTTTTTCAGGTGGCTGAAGAAACTATAACATGTACAACTGAAGCAAAGTCTATAACAGAGGTGAAGAAAAAAATGCAAGAGAAGTAACAGTTCATGGAAGAAGCAGGTAATTATGTTTCTGAAAACTAGGTAGGTTGGGTAACTGGTAGGGGTGGCAATCGTGTCGGGTTGATGGGTTAGCGGGTTGAGGGGTTACGGTTTGACGGGTTGGTGGGTTGAAATAGAAAACCAAAAAAACAAAAAAAAATATAAAAGATTTTTATCTAAATAGTTAAACGGGTTAATGGGTCAACACGTTTTTATACGGGTCAACCCGAACCCGACCCGTTTTTAATACAGTGAAGATATGATTTAAATACAACGGTTTAGGAAGTTTTATGCATTCTAAATACATTTTGGGTGACTTTTGACCCGTTTGATATGTTTCCATTATAACCGATCAAAATTTAACCCATGTGACCTGTTAGAGACTTAGAGCCAAAGTATCACTCGAATCAATAATTTACCTATAATTGGTTCAAAGTGCCAACTCTAGTTAACAGCTCTTCACTTTAGTTATGCTAATCATATTTTTTAATGATACAAATTTATATTAAATGTGTCTGCTATACCTGATTCTGTACGTTATCTTTCTATATGCTAATCATATTATGCTCTACATTTATAAGATTTTTACACATTAATGTTGATTCCATCTATGTTAGTGGTTTTTAGCAAAGGAATTGTTAGTTTGAAATGTTCTGTGCATTTGAAGTTGGTTTAATTACTTTAGCAAATCATTCCGTCGCCAAGCGCTGGTTCATTTATCCGCTGCGTTTACGGCCCGTTCGTAGCCTTTAAACGGCTTCGTTTACGACCGTACAACAGATGCGAACGAGCCGTAAACGCAGCGGTTAAACGCTATGTTTGCAGCCGTTAACCCGCTGTGTTTACGGCCCGTTCGCAGCCGTTAAACGGCTGCGTTTACGGCCGTATAACGGCTGCGAACGACCCATAAACGCAGCGGTTTAACGGCTGCAAACGCCGCGGTTATCAGCTACGTTTACGGCCCGTTCGCAGCCGTTAAACGACTGTGTTTATGGACGTATAACGGCTGCGAACAGGCCATAAACGCAACAATTAACCACTTAGTACCTTACTACTTTAGCTTCTCATAACAACTTTTATATATAACGAGTATCATATATATGTAACTTAGAATAATGCATAGAAAATCTAAAGTGTTGAATCTATCATATCCCGTTATTCTTTTTTGTGCTCAATAACTGTACACACACATGTACTAATAATCTCATGTGCAGCTTGCAGAAGGGCTAGTCTTAGAAAAGAAGTCATGTCCTTTAAGTGACCCGACCCGAGCGTACGATGAACATTTGGGTAAGTTAGAAGCCATAAGAACTGAATATGAGTAATAACTCATTAGTAATTTAAATGCTGGCATAGATTACAATAAATTAGTTGCATATTACTAACTTAATATATTTTTCAGATTAAGGCATCAACAATACGAAGAGAGGCCAGAAACTACCATCTTCAGACAAGTTAAGTTGCGGCATGTGCTTTTCGATACATAACAGGTCCGCAACTCAAATTGTAGTTTAACTCATACAATGTCAAACTACAAATGTTTGTCATCCCCGCCACAACGCGCGGGTTGAAAGCACTAGTTGCTACTGTTTTAATATGGTGATATAAACAAACTGCTATGTAATTTTTGGTTGTTTGAATGTTAATTACTGTTTAATTCTTTGTATACTTATGAACGTTTTGGTCCATGTATGTTTAGGAAAAACTTACAAAATGTGCATGTAATTGTATGTGGGTAAAAATGTAAATAGCAGTAAATTATATTTTTTTTCCTTTTTTTTTACTTTTAGTGGCGACGACAGGTGACCAATAGCGGCCGATCTATAGCGGCGACCCTTTAGCGACGACATGTCGCCGCTAAAGGACAATAGCGGCGACAAAAAGGACTTTTAGCGGCGACACGTGTCGTCGCTAAAAGTGACTGTTTCTTGTAGTGAGGTCTGTGAATTTAGCTGAAAGGGGCAGTGTAAACTTGATCATATCATTGTACTCAACTTTTATTGTCTTCCCCAAATATTCAGACTTTAACCCCTCATTCTGCAAAGGATTAAAGCACACAAAAAATAAGTTCATGATTGTAGTTGTTTTATAAATAGTACCTGATCCAAACATGGGTTATCTTGATTAACTTACCATCCAAAGTTTCACTTTAGTGTTTATTGAACTTTAAGATACATCATGGGCCATGGGAGAGTATTAAATAACATATTCACAAATTTTAAAAATGGTAAGTGATTTGTTTATATTTTCACAAAAAATGACAACCGCAGCAGTTTCGGCAGAGTGATTTGTACTTTTCACACATTAAAAAGCTATAAAGATTCAAAAGAAATATTAACATAATGGATAGAATCGGTTGTAATTCAATCCGAGCACGAGCATCACTTTGGTGCTCGGTATTGCAAATTTGATCCGATCGGATCGGTTGTAATTCAATCCGAGCACGAGCAGACCCTCGCTGGATCGGCTCGGCTCGGCTCATGAAAACCCCTACTACTAAGAAATGCATGTTGTTCATCAACTTCCTTGTCCATAACAAGAGGCGTCTTTGAGAATTCACGTAGTCTGTTCGAGTTCGAAAAAATGTGCCCTTGCGTAATATTTTATTATTATTCAAAAAATCAAATTAGTATTCCACTCTTGCTCATTCTTCTCCCTACATGCTTCCTTTTCAGTTTGGACCATTTTTTAGTTTAAACCTCAAACATCACCAAAGCGTTTTGTGTGCAATAACTATAGATAAGATGAAAACTCCACTAGTTAAGTGTGATCATACGGACATAGTTCCATCATGGGTGACTTACTGGAAGTCTCCACCTAGGCAATTGAAAAACAAATCATTGGGCTCCTTGTGGGTAAACCAAACAAACTTGGTGGTACTAGACGCGGAATGTTAGATATGCGCCTTTGGATACCTTAATTATCCATTCCTTTAGGATATCTAACCTAATAAACTATCACCTAAAAGTTTCCCATGTATATTCCTCTAATATGCGCTTAGTCATCATGGCTATATATGTTATGATCCTCATGCTCTTCCTATGTATACTTCTGGTCATATATCATTCCATGAAACCACCTTCTCCATTCCATATACGAGTTATGATTTTGAGCATCCTACTACTACTACTACTACTACTATACCCTCGTTCTTTGTGGCGGCCACCCACTATATGGCGTGATAACATTGGTGCTACCTATTAGCTGACAATCTGGTGTTTCGTCAGTATACGAAACATCTTGAGGTTGTCTTGGATATTATCTATGATACAATGCTCTCACAGACTTGTTGATTCTCTGACCAAATGGTTGGCTTTTGCTTGATTTGAGATCCTTCGATCCAAGCTTCATAATGTTGCGGTTGTTTAGCTTGTAGGTGGGATATTAATGTTGCTATTTTTGTGTACCTTGCTGACTCAAACTATTTAGATTTAGCCACTACCATCTTCTTGATATTTGTTTTGTTTTCTTGATATACTTGGTTCATATGGTATCCATGTTAGGTTTTTGCTAACTATTTCTCAAACTGCATATCAGTTACTGATTGGTCATTAAACTTTGACAAGTCATGTTATTAATTCTTATTCTAATAATACACAATATTCTCGTGGTGTATATCTTAACAGGGTTGTTTCCTTGGTTCACAAGACCAAGAAATGTACTACTCTAACCTTCTTAGCCAAGATGCATATAATTTGAGCCATGATGACTCTCCATGATTACCCCTTAACAGTCCAACCGACGTTAGAAAATGTGTGAGGGCAAGGGGTGTGAACTTCAGTCAAGAAGAAGACAAGTTACTTGTCTCGGCGTGGCTAAATTGTAGCATTGATGCCGTTCAAGGAACGGATCAAAAACACTTTCAACTTTGGGAAAAAAATCTCTGATTACTTCCATCAACATAAAGAAACAACAATCGAGTGAACAATAAAGTCTTTAACACATCGATGGTCATGTAGTCAACATGCCACAAATAAATTTTGTGCAAAACTAGCTCAAGTTGAAGGGTTAAATCAAAGTGGCATGACCGAACAAGATAAGGTAAAAATTCCACCATTCTTGTGTTGATCATAGTTTACCTTTTATTTTATTTTTCTAACATGTATTCAATCCTTCAAATGCAAGCTTGAGAAAGCGAAGATTATGTACCAATCACTATACAAGGGCAAGGGCAGCAACAACTTCTAGTTCGAGCATTGTTGGCACCTATTAAAAAACTAACCTAAGTGGATTTCACGTCCTACAAGGATGTCTCAAAGAAAAAGAAGTTGATGATTCCATCCCCGACCACAACCTCATCCCCAACGCAAAAAGTGACCGAGAATAAAGTTATCGAATTGGACCGACCACCGGGTAGGAAAGCCGAAAAACGAAAACGAAAGGTCGAAGGTAAGCAAACCTAGGAAATCATGCAATTTAGAAAGATGAAGCATATTCTTTTAGAGGAGTCACGGGCTCAAGACACTACAAGAATTATACACCTTTAGCGGCGACAGGCCAAACGTCGCCGCTATTGGTCGATCCGCGTCCCAGATGCTGAAACCAAACCCCAGCCGTTGATCAAAATCCTGATCTAACGGTTGGGGAATTAAAACATATTAGCGGCGACAGTGGCATATCAATACCGGCGACAAAAGGTCTCCGCTAAAAGTAGGTGTCAGAACTTTAATCCCTAGCCACACAAACCTTATCTCTGGTCAGACCTTTACCGGCGACGACTATCAATACCGGCGACATTGTCACACCCTGGCTTTGCGGAAGCGTGGTTAATTTTGGTGTGACTTCTTAATACCATAGCTTAATCATACCAAAGCTATATGAGTTAAAAACATGCAAGATCATCCATTAAGTTTTGCAAACCAAGTACAGTACCATTGTTTTAACTAACAACCATAACCTTGTTCAACAGACATTACAACTTAAACATAACATAAACATGATTTAAGGACTGTGTCTTGTCCAGGAAAGAGACACATCCCCTAAACCCCGGATGACCTCGGAAACTAGTGCAGCGGAAAACATGCCATACCGTGCCAGATCTCGTTAATTTCCTGAAATACATGTAAGTTGAAAAATCAACAATAATGTTGAGCGAGTTCATGTGCAAGTGAGTAAGTAAAACACTTGTAAGTATAAAAGTTTCCTGGTATGTAGCAGTGTAAGAGGACTTGTGATCACCAATGGTTTGCAAGGCCATTAGCATGTTGTGAAATGCAATAGGAAGACTCAACCCTAGCCGATTTTTGCGTTGGGCAACCAAGTCACTCTAGGTCCGTTCTGTTGGTCCTCAGAGAGGTCCGTTCTGTTGGGCCTAGAGCTGGGCTCGCTACACCCAGATAGATCTACCGCTTAAGTCCCTCGGTGTTCTACCTACCCATTCACATGATCTAAAACCTCCTTACGTTAATCATACCGTGTATAAAAGTACTTGTAAACAAAGTAACATGTATTTCACCCCCGCAGTTAAGAAAACTGAAAACAGTTAGAGAAAAGGGGGACATGAACTCACTGTGAAGCGTCTCTACCAAGTATCCCTGAATCAGAAAGCTGCGCGACGACCTACAAGTGCTAATTCTATTAGACGGACGGCCGTGCCTTAGCTTTATAGTTTATGTTTTTGGGAAATAGTTAGACAACTATTTCGTGTTTACTTTTTGTAAATACTTGGTAGTTATATTCCTTCCCAAGGATGGGGGATACAATACATGTGCGTAGGTTACGTTTTAACAATCGTGTGGTAATGTAATTACCGGTGTAACTTATATATTCATAGTGAAAGCATTCGCAAAGTTTTGGAATCATTAACGCTTGTAAATATTATTTTCACTCTAAAATAATATTTATGTATTTTCACAAAATAATCATAAACAGTGTTGTGACAAAATATACTTATCACGTTATATTTAGTGACAATCCCACCTCCGAATATTTAGTAAACAAGGTCATGGCGAAATTTATATTTCGAAAACATGTCAAAAATAGTTCTAACACTTGTTGTGTAATTAATTCTAAGTGTTAGGTTTTTAGAAAAATTTCGCCAGAGTTTCCTCTGTAACTGGAGGTGGCCACGCTTTCAAGCGTATCATTTTCTTTTAACAAATCAATTCAACAACTTCTTTATTCAATCAAACAATTTCCGACACATCAAACTAGTCGACAAGTATGTAAATTATATAATCGCATGAACTTGTAGTTTTTCCGCATCTATAATGTGAATCCCATTATATTTTGTAGATCTTTATATAAAGTAACTTTAATCTCATAAAAACCTCGCGTTTAGAGAACTCCGTCTTTACAACTTCTAGTAACAAGTGACAAAGCTAGTCCTTTGTCGGATCTTTTTGTTTCACAAGTGTTTACACACTTGTGGTTTATAAAAATATCATATTTGTTAGTGTAAGATCCTTTCTTTAAAATACATGGTTTCTTAAATGTGTGGTTCTTTGAAAATACCACTTGCAGATACGTAGATCCGCTAGTTTTAAACACCAATGTACAAGTTAAATCACTTTTACACAAGTAAACATTTTTACACAAGTTCATGACTCTTGTGTGGTAGAGTTTCACCGTTTAACCCTTGTATTAACCAAAACAAGCTTATGCTAAGATCAACGATCTTACCAAACCGGGTTAAATGGTGATCCGAGCTACCACAATCATAGATCGGGTCTAGATAAACACATCTTTCAAGTACTACAACTTTTACACAAGTTGTAAGCTATTAACCACCATTTTTAGAGTTTTTACTAGACTTTAATGCTTCAAAAAGTATGTTAACGATATTTAACCGACACGAACCCTTTTAACCACTTTAGATAAGTGTAAAAACGAGTTTTAAATGTTATACCTCTAGCTCAAGGCTAGGGAAGATTCTTGATGAAAAACGCGTGGATAAAAGCTAACGAAAGAGGTTCTTCGTGTTCCGCTTGCTCCAAAGTTCCTAATACGTAACCTCTAACACTTGAATGATGATGGGATGTGAAGAACAAGAACCGAAAGTATGATGGTGGTGAGAGTGGGGTTCGGCCGAGAGTGAAGGGAGCAAGAGAGAGTGAGTGAGTTGGTGATTATGTGTTGTGAAGATTATGTTATGTTTAGGCAAGATCTTATAGGCAATTTGTGAGAGTTTTGTCCAATGGAAATTATGTCCCCAAGATACTTAGCAACCTAGATTAGCCAAATCAACAAGTACAAGGGGGGTGTCCCCTAGGTAACCGATTCGGTTTGGGGGGGGGGGGGGTCCTAACCGATTTCAACTAGCTTAGTTGGTGGTTAGTTAGGTTAAATAGGTTAGTTAAGTGTTTAACTAAGTTAGTGGTATTTAGCGTGTTATGACGGGTGTTAGGGTAATCAGGGACCCTAACTGGCTCAGAAAAATATAAATAGTGAAAATAGTAATATTTTCATGTTCCGGGTATAGTCCGGTTGTTCGGTTGGATAGTAATCCGTTAAAGCGTTATAAAAGCTTTAAAGTGTCGTTATTGTTACTTTTAGTGACACATCTTGTTTCCAACACTTTAGAAAGTGTCTAGTAGTATTTTCCCCATATTTTGGCACTTTACTAGTCAGCTAGAAGCTGGATTATTTATTAAAGTGCTGTGTTTTGTACTTAAAGTACGTTTTAGGCACATCCAATCAGTGTATCTTATTCCTAGAGACGCAGCTTCACAACCTTTATAACCCTACACTCACTACCAGTGTAGTCAGATATCTCAGGCTCTTATAGGCCTTGGAGGCAGTGTTTGCCTGATGCTGGCTTTATCAGCATGTTCAATAGGTTATCCGTGTATTGTGCTACTGTGCTTTTTGTGCATCATGTTTGTCACTAAGGTTCAGCATATAAATATTGTAGTGACAGCAAGCAAGTATGATTTAAGTAAGTTCATGTTTCAGTATTCAAGTAGCAGTTCATCAGCTAGTTCAAACAAGCACAGTAATTAAGCAGTAATTAATCATTATTTAAGTTGTACGGATACCTGGTTTAGTGCGGGTTGTCACATTCTCCCCCCGTTAAATAAATTTCGTCCCGAAATTTAAGTTCTGCTTGTAGATGCAGAGTTCTTAGGAAATAAGTGGGGGTATTTCTCTTTCATCCGGTCCTCACGTTCCCAGGTGAACTCAGGACCATGTCTGGCATTCCAACGAACCTTGACGAGCTTGACACTGCTCCGGCGGGTCTTGTTAACTTTCCAATCTGTGACCTCGACAGGTTTTTCAACGAAGTGGAGCGTGTCGTCAATATGAATCTCGTCGATGGGAATGGCAACGTCAACTTGAGTTGGACTTTTCTTTAGATTGGATACATGAAATGTATCGTGAACACCATTTAGTTCAGCGGGTAGGTCCAACTTGTATGCTACTGTCCCATTTCTTTCCAGAATTCTGAAGGGACCAATGTAGCGCGGATTTAACTTCCCACGCTTTCCAAAGCGTGCCACCCCCTTCCAGGGTGAAACTTTCAATAATACCATTTCTCCAACTTGAAAATCCACGTGTTTTCGGTTTGGATCCGCATAGGCCTTTTGTCTGTGGCGAGCTGCTTCGATGCGTTTAAGAATTTGCGCGATCTTGTCTGTCGTCTCTTGGACGATCTCGGGACCAGCAAGCTGCCTATCACCTGCGTCAGACCAACAGAGGGGTGATCGGCACTTGCGTCCGTATAGGGCTTCAAATGGCGCGACACCAATACTGGTGTGGTAGCTGTTGTTGTATGAGAATTCAACCAATGGTAAATGTTTATCCCAGCTACCGCCCAAATCCATAACACATGCCCTCAGCATGTCTTCCAAAGTCTGTATCGTTCGCTCGCTCTGGCCGTCAGTTTGCGGATGGAATGCAGTGCTCATATTCAATTGTGAGCCAAAGGCTTCTTGGAAGGATTGCCATATCCTTGACACAAACCTTCCGTCTCTATCAGAGATGATCGAGAGAGGTACTCCATGGCGTGCGACAATCTCTCTCATGTAAATTTCTGCGAGTTTACTAGTGCCGTCTTTCTCCTTGATTGGCAGAAAGTGTGCGGACTTTGTTAGGCGGTCAACAATCACCCAAATCATATCATGGCCTCTTGGCGTTCTTGGCAATTTTGTAACAAAATCCATTGAGATTTGTTCCCATTTCCACTTGGGAATCTCAGGTTGTTGCAGCAGCCCTGAAGGCTTCTGGTATTCCGCCTTAACCTTCGCGCAAGTTAAACATTTGCTCACGTAGACAGCAACATCGCCTTTCATCCTAGGCCACCAATAGTAATCTTTGAGATCCTGGTACATTTTATCCGATCCAGGGTGGATAGAGTACCGTGACTTGTGAGCTTCATCGAAAATAACTTTCCTTAAATCACCAAACAGAGGAACCCAAATCCTTTTCCCAAAACATAACGTTCCTTCCTCGTTTGGTACCAGTAGCTTCTCCATCCCACGGAGATATTCTTCTTCACGGTTTCCTTCCTTAAGGGCTTCTTTTTGTGCAGCACGAATGCGCAAGAAAAGGTCGGTTCGGATAATCATTTCTAGAGCCCTAACCCTTATGGGCTTGATTCTCTCTTTACGACTTAGGGCATCGGCGACCACATTCGCCTTCCCCGGATGATACTTTATCTCGCAGTCGTAATCGTTCAACAATTCAACCCATCGTCTTTGCCTCATATTCAACTCCTTCTGGTTGAATATATGCTGTAGGCTCTTGTGATCTGTGAAGATTGTACATTTTGTACCATAAAGGTAATGTCTCCAGATCTTTAGTGCAAAAACCACTGCGCCAAGTTCCAAATCGTGTGTGGTATAGTTCTTTTCGTGCACTTTCAGTTGACGCGATGCATAAGCAATAACCTTTTGGCGTTGCATCAATACACAACCCAATCCTTGACGCGATGCGTCGCAGTATACCACAAAATCATCAGTACCTTCTGGTAGAGCTAAGATTGGCGCATTGCAGAGCTTATCTTTCAAAATCTGAAATGCCTCTTCCTGTTTGATTCCCCAATCAAACATCTTATCTTTCTGCGTGAGGAGCGTCAATGGTTGAGCGATCTTCGAAAAATCCTCAATGAATCTTCGATAGTAGCCAGCCAAACCCAAGAATTGCCGAATCTCGGTTGGCGTCGTAGGCGTTTCCCAATTCTTGATCGCCTCGATCTTTGTTGGATCCACGTGGATTCCATCTCCATTAACCACATGTCCAAGAAACTGGACTTCACGTAACCAAAATTCGCACTTGGAGAATTTGGCGTATAATTGTTCCTTCTTCAGTAGCTCCAGAATAGCTCTAAGATGCTGTTCGTGTTCAGCCTTCGTTTTCGAATAAATCAAGATGTCGTCGATGAATACAATCACGAACTTGTCCAAGTATGGCTTGCAAACCCTATTCATTAGACCCATGAATACCGCAGGTGCGTTTGTCAAACCAAATGGCATAACGAGGAACTCGTAGTGTCCATAACGAGTTCTGAAGGCTGTCTTCGGGATACTTTCCTCTTGTATCCTCAACTGATGGTATCCAGATCGAAGATCGATCTTTGAGTAAAAGCTTGAGCCTTGCAGTTGATCAAACAGATCGTCGATTCTTGGCAGAGGGTACCTATTCTTGATCGTCAGCTTGTTCAATTCCCTGTAGTCAATGCACATTCGGAAACTACCGTCCTTCTTCTTGACAAACAAGACCGGAGCTCCCCAAGGCGAGAAGCTTGGTCGGATAAATCCCTTGTCTAACAACTCTTGAAGTTGTGTAGACAGTTCCTGCATCTCAGACGGAGCAAGTCTATACGGTGCCTTAGCCACAGGCGCGGCGCCTGGAACTAAGTCGATGTGAAACTCTACTTGCCTCTGAGGTGGCAGTCCAGGCAAGTCTTCTGGGAAGACTTCTGGATACTCCCTTATGACAGGGATGTCTTCGATTCTTGGCTCAGCAGCCTTTTTATCCACAATGTGTGCCAGGAAAGCAACACATCCTTTCTATAAACACTTCCTTGCTTTCAAGCAGCTGATAATCCTTAGTGGTGTGTCACGCTTCTCTCCATGAACCACAATTGTCTCACCATCATCGGTTGGGATACGAACAACTTTCTCGTGACATACTATCTCTGCCTTGTTGCCAGACAACCAATCCATTCCTACCACCACGTCGAAGCTTCCCAATTGGACTGGTAGTAGATCCAAAGTAAACTCACGTTCTCCCAATTCTATCACACAGCCTCTGATAACTTCGTTTGCTTCAACTAACTTTCCATTGGCCAATTCGATCGAGTAGGGAATATCTAACTTATTAGCGGCTAACCCAAGCATATTCTTAAATTCTAACGATACGAAGCTATAATCGGCACCAGTATCAAATAAAACGGATGCATAGCGTTGGTTCACAGGGAACGTACCGGTAACAACATTGGGATCCTGGCGCGCCTCCCTAGCTTCGATCTGGAACACTCTTCCACGGGCTTGGTTCAACGTTGGGCAATTCTTCTTAAAATGCCCGATTTCACCGCAGTTATAGCATCCAAGTCTCTGCCCGTTTCCACCTCCATTTCCAGCTGGGGTGTTGTTCTGGTTGGCATTGCCAGCCTGGTTCACATTGTTGCCTCGATTTCTGTTTCCTCCAAAATTTCCTTGTGGGCGATTCCCATTTCCACCACGGTCATCATTCCTATTTCCATATCCTCCCTGGCCTCCCCGACCGGCAGGGGCCCAACAAGTGTCCTTCGAGTGACCACGTTTCCCACATACTTCACATACTTTTTTCCCACATTGACCAGAATGGTGACGCTGGCAAGCATTACACTTGGGCTGGGTGCCCATATACCCCTTTCCTTTCCTCCCATTACCAGCTGTAACCTGAGCTGGCACGTTGGGTGCTCCTCTCTTACCATCACCGCTAATGCCTTGCTTGAAGTTCGAGAACTTTCTTTTGTTAACCCCTGACGACTCAACATGAGTCTCCTTCTCCTTCGTCTTGTTATCACCAAACTTGTTCAGGCGAATCGCCTCTTCTGTAAGAGCCACGCTCAAATCAATCGCCTCAGTAATTGTTGCAGGCTTTGAAGAGGTCACCATACTTATGATTTGGGGAGCCAAACCCCAAATGAAGCGCTCGATTCGTTTGTATTCAGGTGTAACCATGTAAGGAACCACTTGAGATAGGTCGTGAAACCTTTGGACGTATTCTGCAACCTTTGGTCCATCCATCTTTAAGTGCCAAAATTCGGTCTCCAACCTTTGAATTTCCGCGCGAGAACAATGCTTTTTGCGCATAAGTTCTTTCAATTCGGTCCATGACAGCGCGTAGGCGGCAGCTTCGCCTAGGGTTTGTACTTGCAAGTTCCACCAAGAGAGGGCTCCATCCAAGAATAGCCCTGAGATATAAGTGACTTGCTGATCTAACGCGCATTTGCTCATGCGTAAGACAGAATCGGTTTTCTCAGCCCAGCGGGTAAAGGCAACTGCACCTCCTGTGCCATCGAAGTTGACCAGTTTGCAGTCTAGAAACTGCTTGTAGGTGCATCCTGCACGTATGTTAAAACATGTGTTTGGCATTAGCATCATCGCTAAAAATTTCCAACTAGATCATGGTAGGTCCAATGGCTTGGTATTACCGTGAGGTGGATTGTTATTGCCTTGGTTAACACTCCCGCTCGCTCCTGACTGAGAAGCTGCGTACTGCGCTATGGCAGCAGCAATGATTTGTTGTAGCTCTTCCTGAGTGGTAGGCATAGGCTGTTGTTGGCGTCTTGGCGGCATCTTCTAAAAGATGGTTTTCGTTGGTCCGGCCATAGTGAAATGTACGTATATAGTAATAGTAATAGCACGTAATAACTCATGTCATCAATACATCACAAATACCAATCATCCACATTTCATGTCATAAAAGTGCAAATAAGTAATCAAGCGAAACAGTTGTGATGAGAATACTGCGATTGTCATATATCAAGACCACATGGTAAGTGTATCAGTACATCATAGTGTCATACAATCATCCATCAACTAGGGGCTACATCACCCCTGTCCAAAAATCATAACAAATCAGTGTCAAATACAACATCAGATACATGGTCAACAAAAGTCAAAATCAAAAAGTGGTCTCCAAAATGCTGTAACAATCGCCGTCTTCTCATCCTCGTCTACCCAAATAGTAACTGGTGAGCTCTACGCAGATGGTGGTGGAGGAGGGGGAAAGTGAGTATAAAACAAACGGCGTAACTGTAGCCAGTCCGCCTCCATAGCTTGCTGAGTACGAATGATGGAAGCAATCTGCTGCTCTAATGTAAAAAGACGGGCAGCAATATCTGGAGGTAATGGTCGAAACGGCTGTAGAGGGGAGTGTGTCTGACCATGACACTGACATGACAGCCGAGCTCTCTCGAGCTCCTGAATACGCTGTGTATGTAACTCGAGCTGTGCGACAAAGGACATCAAGACGTCCTCGATAGTGTGTCCCCTGTGAAAAGCATGGTAGGGGTCAGTAGGTGGCATACCAGAGCCAGGTGCCCAAAGAAATGGCTCGCTAGTGGGGTCGAAAGGTGCCACGTGAAATGGAGTAAAAGTGGGTGGAACGGATGACGTCTGAGGCATGAAAGGGATAGGCATCGGTACATGCCCATCTGGGTGTGCTGAAGAACCCTCTCCAGGCCCTGCTGGAGGTACAAACATAGGAACCTGAAATGAAAAGTCAATATGTGGTGCAACAGGAATCTGTGGAGGAAAAGGTGGAACGTCCTCGTCAGCCGGTATCCATCCGTGCTGTGCAGACTCATCCGGTGGATCCATACGTGCCGCGAACAGAGCATGTCCGGGCTCTAGTGGAACAGGATCAAGTAAGGGAGCAACAACAGGGTGAACGGGTGCAAGGTGCTCTATAGGGTGGTCAGCATGTATATCACCAACGGGTAAAGGAACAACGGGATCAACAGCAACATGATCGCCCTCAATCACAGGAACATCTACAGGGAGATCAGCAACAACAGGCTCAAAAGGGATATCAGCATGTACTGGGTCATGCTCGGGTATAGGGTCTAGAGCGGCTGCCTGCTCAGGAGCAACGGCAGGCTCGAAGTCATCAAAAGCCATCTCAAAATCAAAATCTGGGTCAACAGGATCAAATAGGTCAACAGGGTCTACTGGATCCTCCATATACTGATCCATCGGAACAAACTCTATGTCACGATCAGGGTCGAATCCTGGGGGAAACATAGGATCGGAATCCCCCTCATCATAATGGTCAAAAGCGAAACTGGGGATAGGGGCAACAGAAGATGCCTGATCAGGATCTGATCCATGAGAGAAGTGCTGCGCACTCTGGACGTGTGAGGGTACAGAGGCCACAGACTCAAAGGAGTCCGCGACTGGGGAGTGAGCAGGTGACTCCGCGGCGGGAGCATCTGCGATCAACAAGGGATTGGCAGCAGGAAGGGCCTCGCCCTGAGCATCCTCCTCGAAAGGCTCCTCATCAAACATATCGACATCATCCTCCTCATCGTCGATGGGTAAATCGTAAGCTGGGTACGCAGCAAGCGGTATAGGAGCATGGATCAATGCAAGTGGTAGATCCCCGGCGATAGGACCATCTGCGAGCTCGCCAGCACCGTCAGGTAATGCGAAGGGCTGAAAATCGTCCTCGTCTGTGCTGGTGAAGTCGGACGTATAAACCTCGTGCTCCGATGACTCAATGTCGTCTGAAACGATAGGCCTAGGGCCTGTGGTGCCTGAACCACCAGTGTCTGCAGAATCCATGTGTCTGTAACATATACACAAACATGCACAAATAGTCAATCATAAATTAAGTAATCACATAAGTCACCAAGTAAGGTATCACGTAATTCTCCTAGTCTTACTAGCCAATTTCATTCAGTCTATAAGACTGCTCTATCCTCCACCTTGATCACTTAGATCGATCCTCGGTCTCCTTGACCGAGTATTCAGTCGTTATGACTGAACCTACTCTTCCTAGCCTTGCTAGACCACTACCTTGGTCACCTAGACCGAACCTTGATCCTCCAGACCGAGCCTTATAACAAATCAACGTGCTTAACTACTTCGATCACCTCGGTCCTCCAGACCGATTCCTCAGCCCTCCAAGCTGAGCCTATAAATAATAAAATGTGCTCAACATTCGTTTGTAAAAAGTTTTGGATCTGGACTTAAGTGGTATGCAGAAAAATGTTTTCGTGAGAGCCCTAGTGATCATAGTCTAGACTCGAGAAAGAATCCTAGTTCGCTATGATCAGAGCTCTGATACCAAGCTGTCACACCCTGGCTTTGCGGAAGCGTGGTTAATTTTGGTGTGACTTCTTAATACCATAGCTTAATCATACCAAAGCTATATGAGTTAAAAACATGCAAGATCATCCATTAAGTTTTGCAAACCAAGTACAGTACCATTGTTTTAACTAACAACCATAACCTTGTTCAACAGACATTACAACTTAAACATAACATAAACATGATTTAAGGACTGTGTCTTGTCCAGGAAAGAGACACATCCCCTAAACCTCGGATGACCTCGGAAACTAGTGCAGCGGAAAACATGCCATACCGTGCCAGATCTCGTTAATTTCCTGAAATACATGTAAGTTGAAAAATCAACAATAATGTTGAGCGAGTTCATGTGCAAGTGAGTAAGTAAAACACTTGTAAGTATAAAAGTTTCCTGGTATGTAGCAGTGTAAGAGGACTTGTGATCACCAATGGTTTGCAAGGCCATTAGCATGTTGTGAAATGCAATAGGAAGACTCAACCCTAGCCGATTTTTGCGTTGGGCAACCAAGTCACTCCAGGTCCGTTCTGTTGGTCCTCAGAGAGGTCCGTTCTGTTGGGCCTAGAGCTGGGCTCGCTACACCCAGATAGATCTACCGCTTAAGTCCCTCGGTGTTCTACCTACCCATTCACATGATCTAAAACCTCCTTACGTTAATCATACCGTGTATAAAAGTACTTGTAAACAAAGTAACATGTATTTCACCCCCGCAGTTAAGAAAACTGAAAACAGTTAGAGAAAAAGGGGGACATGAACTCACTGTGAAGTGTCTCTACCAAGTATCCCTGAATCAGAAAGCTGCGCGACGACCTACAAGTGCTAATTCTATTAGACGGACGGCCGTGCCTTAGCTTTATAGTTTATGTTTTTGGGAAATAGTTAGAAAACTATTTCGTGTTTACTTTTTGTAAATACTTGGTAGTTATATTCCTTCCCAAGGATGGGGGATACAATACATGTGCGTAGGTTACGTTTTAACAATCGTGTGGTAATGTAATTACCGGTGTAACTTATATATTCATAGTGAAAGCGTTCGCAAAGTTTTGGAATCATTAACGCTTGTAAATATTATTTTCACTCTAAAATAATATTTATGTATTTTCACAAAATAATCATAAACAGTGTTGTGACAAAATATACTTATCACGTTATATTTAGTGACAATCCCACCTCCGAATATTTAGTAAACAAGGTCATGGCGAAATTTATATTTCGAAAACATGTCAAAAATAGTTCTAACACTTGTTGTGTAATTAATTCTAAGTGTTAGGTTTTTAGAAAAATTTCGCCAGAGTTTCCTCTGTAACTGGAGGTGGCCACGCTTTCAAGCGTATCATTTTCTTTTAACAAATCAATTCAACAACTTCTTTATTCAATCAAACAATTTCCGACACATCAAACTAGTCGACAAGTATGTAAATTATATAATCGCATGAACTTGTAGTTTTTCCGCATCTATAATGTGAATCCCATTATATTTTGTAGATCTTTATATAAAGTAACTTTAATCTCATAAAAACCTCGCGTTTAGAGAACTCCGTCTTTACAACTTCTAGTAACAAGTGACAAAGCTAGTCCTTTGTCGGATCTTTTTGTTTCACAAGTGTTTACACACTTGTGGTTTATAAAAATATCATATTTGTTAGTGTAAGATCCTTTCTTTAAAATACATGGTTTCTTAAATGTGTGGTTCTTTGAAAATACCACTTGCAGATACGTAGATCCGCTAGTTTTAAACACCAATGTACAAGTTAAATCACTTTTACACAAGTAAACATTTTTACACAAGTTCATGACTCTTGTGTGGTAGAGTTTCACCTTTTAACCCTTGTATTAACCAAAACAAGCTTATGCTAAGATCAACGATCTTACCAAATCGGGTTAAATGGTGATCCGAGCTACCACAATCATAGATCGGGTCTAGATAAACACATCTTTCAAGTACTACAACTTTTACACAAGTTGTAAGCTATTAACCACCATTTTTAGAGTTTTTACTAGACTTTAATGCTTCAAAAAGTATGTTAACGATATTTAACCGACACGAACCCTTTTAACCACTTTAGATAAGTGTAAAAACGAGTTTTAAATGTTATACCTCTAGCTCAAGGCTAGGGAAGATTCTTGATGAAAAACGCGTGGATAAAAGCTAACGAAAGAGGTTCTTCGTGTTCCGCTTGCTCCAAAGTTCCTAATACGTAACCTCTAACACTTGAATGATGATGGGATGTGAAGAACAAGAACCGAAAGTATGATGGTGGTGAGAGTGGGGTTCGGCCGAGAGTGAAGGGAGCAAGAGAGAGTGAGTGAGTTGGTGATTATGTGTTGTGAAGATTATGTTATGTTTAGGCAAGATCTTATAGGCAATTTGTGAGAGTTTTGTCCAATGGAAATTATGTCCCCAAGATACTTAGCAACCTAGATTAGCCAAATCAACAAGTACAAGGGGGGTGTCCCCTAGGTAACCGATTCGGTTTGGGGGGGGGGGGGGGTCCTAACCGATTTCAACTAGCTTAGTTGGTGGTTAGTTAGGTTAAATAGGTTAGTTAAGTGTTTAACTAAGTTAGTGGTATTTAGCGTGTTATGACGGGTGTTAGGGTAATCAGGGACCCTAACTGGCTCAGAAAAATATAAATAGTGAAAATAGTAATATTTTCATGTTCCGGGTATAGTCCGGTTGTTCGGTTGGATAGTAATCCGTTAAAGCGTTATAAAAGCTTTAAAGTGTCGTTATTGTTACTTTTAGTGACACATCTTGTTTCCAACACTTTAGAAAGTGTCTAGTAGTATTTTCCCCATATTTTGGCACTTTACTAGTCAGCTAGAAGCTGGATTATTTATTAAAGTGCTGTGTTTTGTACTTAAAGTACGTTTTAGGCACATCCAATCAGTGTATCTTATTCCTAGAGACGCAGCTTCACAACCTTTATAACCCTACACTCACTACCAGTGTAGTCAGATATCTCAGGCTCTTATAGGCCTTGGAGGCAGTGTTTGCCTGATGCTGGCTTTATCAGCATGTTCAATAGGTTATCCGTGTATTGTGCTACTGTGCTTTTTGTGCATCATGTTTGTCACTAAGGTTCATCATATAAATATTGTAGTGACAGCAAGCAAGTATGATGCAAGTAAGTTCATGTATCAGTATTCAAGTAGCAGTTCATCAGCTAGTTCAAACAAGCACAGTAATTAAGCAGTAATTAATCATTAATTAAGTTGTACGGATACCTGGTTTAGTGCGGGTTGTCACAGACATGCTGTCGCCGCTAATGGTGAAACGATATTATTCCCTTATCAGCGCCATTTTTTCCCTCTTTCTTCACTTTTCCCCCAAAAACTCGAGAGAACCGTCAGATTTCAGCGAATTTCGACCAAATCGGTAAGTAAAGCTTTGTTTTTGTTACATTTCTTCTTTATTTTGTTATATACATATGACAGGCTTTAATTTTTGTATATTTTTGTGTTTATGGTAGTGAAATCGGATCATCACCATCACTTCTCCGATCACCACCGTCACTTCTCCGGTCACCACCTCGTCTACGCGGTCTACATCTCTTGGCAACTTGAAAATACGGTTAGTTTTATATGTATTTTTTTTTCAAAGTTTAGATATTGAATAATTTTTTGTTTAGGTATGTAAATGTATAATGTAGGTATATGTTAGTATGTCAAATGTATAATGTAGGTGTATTTGGGGAAAATGTGTATATGAAAATCTATGTATTTGTGTATGTAGGTGTATGTAAGCATGTATGTGGGTATATAAGTGTATGAATGAATGTATGTATGTAGGTGTATGTTTGTATAAAGTATGTAAATGTGTATGTAAGGATGAATGTTTGTATGTTTATGTAGGTGTATGTAAGCATGTATGTTGGTATGTAAGTGTACGAATGAATGTATGTATGTAGGTGTATGTTTGTATAAAGTATGTAAATGTGTATGTAAGGATGAATGTTTGTATGTTTATGTAGGTGTATGTAAGCATGTATGTGGGTATGTTAGTGTACGAATGAATGTATGTATGTAGGTGTATGTTTGTATAAAGTATGTAAATGTGTATGTAAGGATGAATGTTTGTATGTTTATGTAGGTGTATGTAAGCATGTATGTGGGTTTGTAAGTCGATAAATAAAGTATGTGTTAATGTGAATACATTATGTTTAAGTTTCATGATTTCTATGTTTATGGTCATGTTTGAAAAAAAAAATGTTTAAGTTGATAATTTCTATGTTTATGTTTAGGTTTGAGAAAAAAATATATTTGAGATGTTAATTTGAATGTTGTTTATGTGTAGGTTTGAAAAAAAAAGTTTAAGTTTGATAATTTGTATGTTTCTGTTTAGGTTTGAAAACATTTATATTTAACTTTGACAAATATATATTAGTTAGGAAATACCCTCCTTGAATTAAAATTATCATTTAAAACATAACGAACATAGAAAATACCCGCCAAAATTGAAATCACCATTTAAAACAAAAGGAGCTAAGAAAATACCCGCCCGAAATTTAAACCATCATGAAGAACATTACATATTTAAAAAAACGTGCCTGATATTGAATTCATCATTTCAAACATAACGAGCTAAGAAAATACCCAATCGAAATTGAAATCATGATTTAAAACATAACGTTCCACCCAAAATTTAAAACAATCATTAAGAACATAACACGATTAAAAAATTGTGCCCGTGTTTGAATTAATCATTTTAAACATAACGAGCTTAGAAATACCCGCTCGAAATTGATTTAGAAATTAATTTCGGGTTGTCCCGTTTATCTTGGGACTGGTTTTTGAATACTTTATCTCATTTAGGATGTGAATGTGTATTATATGATTGTTTGTTTAAGAAGGATTCGGTTATCATTTTCTCTTTGCTCCTCGGGTATATATATCATTACATATATACTTGGGAGCTAAGAGGAAATGTTGCCGAATTTTTCTTAAACAAACAATCATGTAATACACATTCACATATGAGATAAAGTGTTCAAAAAGTGGGTTTAGCAGCCTACCCTTGTCTTGTTAATCCTAAATTAGATTTTCTTTCAGTTGCATAATGCCTATCGATAAAAGTTGGATTGATTCCCCACGTCATTCACCTCACTACAAGCAAGGACCCAAGTCATTTATCGAGATGTGTGAAAGAGTGATAAAAAACCACGATGAAGTTAGATGTCTGTGTACCCAATGTAAAAATTCCGGCTTAAAAAATATGGCAGAAATGAAATACCATTTGCGTATTAACAATTTTTGGAAGGAATACACGAAGTGGACCTATCACGGGGACACGACTCCAATTGCAGAAGTAAACTATGTTGCGCCACAAGACGGTATGGGAATCGTTATTGAAGACATTAGGTGGGAGCGTATGGAAGAAGATACATACCTTAAGCAAGAGAACTCGAATGGAGATAGTAGCGGTGTTGTTGATGATTTTGAAGACCTGGTAAAGGAAGTTGAAACAGAATTATATCCCGGTTGTACCAAGTATTCTTCTATCGACTTTTTAGCAAAGCTTTTGAATATAAAGGATACGTACCATTTGCAAAATGAAGCAGTAGATCGAATCCTCTCGCTGTTGCGAGAGTCAATGCCAGAAGGCAACAAGATTCCCCCTTCGTATTATGTAGCTAAGAAGACATTTAAGAAGATTGGTTTGGCATATGAGATGATAGATGTGTGCACAAATGATTGTGCTCTCTTTTGGAAAGAAAACGAGTCCTTGCAAAATTGTCCCGTTTGTAATGAGAGTCGATGGGTCGATAAAGACACAAAAGGCACGAAGGTGGCTCGTAAGGTGTTATGATACTTTCCTTTGACGCCTAGACTACGACGTTTGTATTGTTCAAGGCACACATCGAAAGATATGATATGGCATAGTACCGGACGATCGGAAGATGGGACTATGCGTCATCCAGTTGATGGATCTGCATGGAAAGACTTTGATAAAAAGTACCCAAACTTCGCGATGGAGCCACGAATATAATCACCACATATAATCTGCCTCCCTGGCTATGCATACGAGAGTCCACCTTCATGTTGACCTTGTTGATTCCTGGCCCTAAATCACCTGGGAAAGACATGGACGTTTTCCTTAGACCGTTAGTGAATGAGCTTAAGCAATTGTGGCAGACAGGTGTACGTACTAAAGACGCAGCAACAAACACATACTTCACAAAGAAGGCGGCGTTGTTATGGACCATAAGTGACTTTCCAGCCCGTAGTAGTCTATCAGGTTGGAGCGGACAAGGCTACATGGCATGCCCAACTTGTAACCAAGACACTCCTTCAATACGTGTAACTGGTAAATGTGCTTATGTTGGTCATCGCTGGTTCTTAGATGCCAACCATCCTTGGAGAACAAGTCTCGACTTTAACGGGAGACCCGAGACACGAGACCCTCCGAGACAGTTTAGCCCAGTTGACATAGAAGCTCAACTCGGTCGTTTAATTAATCGTCTACCAGGAAAGCATCCAACTTTTGGAGGTGGGAGGATAACCCGGTCAGATTTCGAGTTGAACTGGTCCAAAAGAAGCATATTTTTTGACCTTGAGTATTAGTCTTCTCTGCAGCTGAAACATAACTTAGATGTAATGCATATAGAGAAAAATGTGTGCGACAGCTTGCTCGGTACTCTTCTAATGAACGATAAGAGCAAAGACACGCCAAATGCGCGGTTCGACTTGGAAAAACTAAACATTCGGCCGACACAATGGCTGAAACAATCGGGTGGCAAGTTCTTAAGTCCCCACCCAAAGTACTCATTCAAGTCCGATGATCGAAAACTTTTTTGTCAGTTTATAAAAAATATTAAATTACCAGATGGGTTTGGATCTAATATCAGTAAGAGGGTGACAGATAGCAATGCTAACATTACCGGGTTGAAATCTCATGACTGTCATATCCTCATGCAACGTTTGATACCGATTGGGGTTAGAGGGCTTTTGACTAAAGATACATCTACACCAATAGTAGACCTTTGTATGTTCTTTAAGCAACTTTGCTCTAGAACACTATCGGTGGATGATATGAAGAAAGCAAAGGATGACATTGTTACCATCTTATGCAAGTTAGAGATGATCTATCCACCTGCGTTTTTTGACATTATGGTTCATTTACTTGTGCATTTACCTGATGAAGCGATTGCGGGAGGTCCAGTAGCTTTTAGATGGATGTATCCGTTTGAAAGGTACATGAAAAAACTAAAGAACTATGTCAAAAACCCGACAAGGCCTGAAGGTTGTATAGCTGAAGGTTATGTGTTTGAAGAAGCTCTAGCATTTTGTTCAATGTACCTTAAAGATGTTCAGACTAAGTTCAATCGCCCAGATAGAAACGATGATGTCGTTATTGAAAAAAGAAAGTTATGGGTGTTTGAGTCCAAATGTCGTCCTGTTGGCGCAACAAAGAACAAATATCTATCATTCATCGAAAAAAGCAAGATGGAATGGTTTGTCCTCGAAAACTGCGCAGAAGTTAGGGAGTACATGAAGTGAGTGCTTCTATCTTTAACTTTTCATAATCTATTAATTGGTATTTTTCATTCCTTTCTTATATTTGTCATCAATGTAGTGAATTCAAACATACACATCCCCAAGATGATCTTAAAACCAAATTTCCGGGATGGTTTCTCCATAAGGTATAATACATATATAACACTCATTACTCTACACTTGCAAGGTAATACATATATAACAAACATTATTACTCTATATTTGTTAGGTCCATTCGATGAAAACACAAAATTCTCCAGAATTCCACCCGGAGTTGTATGCTCTTTAAATTTGTGCGAAAATGACTGCTTACACTTACACTGCTTGCATAGTCAACGGTGTTAGGTTTAAGACACTTGAACGTGATGCAAAATGCGCAACGCAAAACTTTGGGGTGGAAGTGGTTGGAGAGAACGGTGTGAAATTTTATGGCCAATTAGAAGAAATTATTGAGTTGCGTTATACAAATGATTATTCCACTGTCCTCTTTCGGTGCAAGTGGTTTGATACTCGAAGGGGTGTAAACCATGACAATAATATCACTAGCATAAGCACTGAACGTGAATGGGGCAAAGGCGATCAACTCATATTTGCTTCGCAAGCCAAACAAGTGTTCTTCATCCAAGAAACGTCTCGAAACCAAAAAAATAAACATAGGTGGGTAGTCGAAAATGTTAATCATCGAAAAATTTGGGATCGGCCATTAAGTGATGATGACCGCGTCAATAAGGTTCAAAATGTTGACAAAGGCTTAGAAGATATTGACGTTGTTGACAGCAACTCTTCATCTGACTGTCCACTTGTCATTGACTTGACCCAATTGTTGATCAGTTCTGTTTAAACATAATGGAAAACATGTATAACATACCTTTGATTGCATCAGTAGAGAATCCAGTCAGAGACGCAGCCACGGAGTTCGACATAGTTGTCAGTGTGATCTGGTTCCTCCTTAGGGTGTAAAGTGATGATGGTGATGAAACCGAATTAGGGTTAGTTTCGGTTGAGGGAGAGAGAGATACGAAATTGATGTTAATGAGGGTTTGTGATTTTGTAAAGTGTCTAACCCTTTAACTCTCTAATAAGCTCCTTATTTATACACCCAAGAGGAAACCCAATTAGTTAATAAGGGTAATATGGTCCATCAACAATTACCAACTAATTATTAATAGGTTATTAATATATTTTGATCTATATTATATAAATGATAATGATGGCTACTAGATTAAATATAAATAAATAAATATTTAATCTTACACCAATACTTTCAAATTGAATCTTCTCATGTTACTGCGGGTGAGCCTTCAATTGAAGTTGATCCCCCAACGGCTACCGTCGATGAAGTGTTTGAGGTCGAGACTGATTTAATGTTAAAATTATGGAACGGAAGTAATGTCCCATTTGGTCTATCTCAACATGTTATGATATCTATTATGTAAGAGATATCTCTGAGATCTATTATATCAAAGTTTGTGTTAACAATGCTTTGACTTATGTAACATCTACTTGTCAAAAGAATATCATCTATATAGACAAGTTTATCTTAGTTGCTCCCACTCATCTTGAGGTAGGTACATTATTCCACTTGATTGTTGATGAAAATAATTGCGTTAAGATTTCATCACATTATGATGTTTGCATTAAACCATACATGGATTTTATTGGCTTATAAATAAAGTGTTCTTTAACCTTAAGTTTAGAACTTTCAGGTTGTTTTATGAACATGTAAATATGTCAGCCAGTTGTTAGGGAAAGTTGTATTAATGTTCATGTAATGTAGCTCAAAATTATTATAAGCTACTAGAACAGTGATGATCCTAAAAGAAATCTTTTGTTAGATATGTAAGAAAGATTCTTTAATAATATATCTCTTCTTGAGTATAACCTTTGACAATCAATCATGCTTCTTTGTGTCTTAACGTTTATATCAGGATTTGGCTTAGTTATGAACACTCTTAGGTAATTCAATCAAATCCCAAACGTTATGCGAACACATAAAATCAGTTTTACTAGAAAACTGTTTTATTCCATTCAGAAGATTGATTGACACTAATGGCTTAATAAGGAGAGATAGGATCAATAAACTTTTCCAAAATCCATTTCAACTTCAGTTAGGGAAGTTATGTAATCATCAAAGTTAGTAGGTTTTTAAACCTGGATGACCTCCTGAGTTGATTATTGGGTTAGTTAGAAGTTTCAGTTTTATGGATTAGCTCTTGGTTAAGTTGCTATCATTTTCAGGATTCTAAGTTTGTAAGAGTTGGTGCAGTATGGTGTACAAGAGGTGTAATCGAAGTTAAATTTGGAGTGAAATTTAATGACACTCTTCCCCCCCACCTCTTGTATTCCTTGCAAGTCATGATAAGGACTTTAACTGCTCCCACTGACCTTAGAAAACTTTAGGAACTCAGCATGCTTAGGGTCAATATTTAATGACCAAACAAATTCTAATAGAGAAAACATATTAATGAACATATTAATGACGTTAGTCATTGTAGTTTCTCTTGTTGAGGATTATGTTAGTTTAGGTAAGAAATCTAAGTGTGCCCACAATTAAGCAACAATGAAACTCTTGTAAGAGTAGCATTAGATTTTAAGGAGACAAGTGATGATAGAACAATGTCAAGATGAAGCAGTGTCTTGTACAAGAGGTGTAAACTGAAGTAATATAAAGTGTTCACTCCCCACCTCTTGCAACTATTGCAAGTTATTATTAAGACACTTAATGCTCCCACTGATCTTTAATATCTCTAGAATGCTACAAGAGAAGTTTCAATGAGCTACGTGACGTAGGAACCCATCACATATATGTTAGACTTTATTTGATTTCTTTAATGTCCAGATATCATAAGAAACTTTAGGGACATATCTAATAGAAATCTTATTAAGTACATATATGAATAGATTTCTTATAAGACCGTTAGCCATAGGCGACAAAATTTAGAAACAAGTTGATAGTCTTTTAAATGATAAATGAATTATGTCTGAATATTCCATTTGGAATAAGTTCCACGAATGTCAATGAATGACTTATGAGTTGACTTATGATGGACCCATACTTATTCCTTAAGACAAGTAATATTTATGGCTATAACGTCATGATTTAAAATCACTTAGAATGAGATTAGATAAAAAATCATCCTCATTAACCATGTCATGATTACTCATGAATTTTGGTTATAATGGATGAAATTTGTAAGTCTCATTTTCCTTTTATCAAATTCTCATTTTCATGATGACAAAAGTTGTGAAAATGTAAGGTATCAACTAGTTTTATCTTAGTAATGTTTCAATCCAGATATTTAGAACAAATAAAATGAGAGTTTTAAGGTAAGTGTGACGTTATGTTGACTATGCAAACCTCACAACCTTCATAACATTGCTTAATTATGATACTATATTCTGATTAATCCTCAGAATATGTAAGGTATCGAAAAGCTTTGTTAAAAGACTGCTTATTATGGTTCTTATAGCCTTAACAACTAACTTTGTCACTAACTCTCATGTTAGTTATTTGTCGAGTTCTGATAAGGAAACGTATGGAACTAGAGTCAACTAATCATGTGTTAATTGGAATATTAAAATTATCAGACTTAAATATCATTAGTAAGTGACTATTTAATTAACTTATCCAACCGTTCTTCTGAATAATGGATAGTCTCGTTGCTTATGTCTAGTCGAATGACATAATGATGCATTGAGATTTTCCCTTTAAGAACCTTAGAGGTGGAATTAACAGTTGTAATTTGTCTATGGACCTTAGAACAATCCTCTTTTTAAGGTTGTAAGTGGTTGTAAGGTGAGTAACAACTTATTTTTCCAGCTTCAAACATTTATTTCTTTGTACATATGTTGCTTATCAACACACTCATTATACTTTGGTATTTTTGAGTGTTATAGTTGATTTATAAGGCATCAAATTGTACAAGTGAAAATCTTAATATGTAATGTACTGGAAAATGTACTTATTTCTATGCGTAAGCCCTTAACTTTATGGGTCATGGTATTGTACATTATTATGTATTCACATATACCACTTAACTTTATAGTTTAGAATTTAAAAAAAAACATGCATCTTAGGAGTTCTAGTGATTATTCCATATATAAGCGATTAGCCTTAGGAAAGACTTAATCTGATATAGCTTTAGTGATAGCATTATGTTAGAGAGTTCTTGATTATCATAAGAGACATCATGTTCGATTTGTCCTAATCATCATGCTCTACTTTTCTTCTTTATAATCTTTAGCAGAAGAGAGCAATAGGATTATCGTGTGTTAAGAAATAATCAAGGATTTAATTTAAGAGCTAATTCTAATAGAAACTTTAAATAAAGCAAACATTTTAGGTTTAGGAATTAGAGTGGATGAGATATATGTAGAAGTAAATTATAGTGAGATAAAAAATATGGGTACTAAGAATAAGACAGACGAAATGATCATAAAATTAATTAAGGATCATTAATATAAGGATCATTATGTGAAGAGATTGTGATATGTCTATTACTAACATCAAAATAATAGACTTAGCAAAATTCTACTTAAACAAAGACAAATCAGCTTTGGCCAGAAGTGTAATCATTTAAGTATGTGTGCAAAGTAATCGTGACAAATCAGCTTTGGCCAGAATTGAGACAATCACTTTAGTTATGCACTTGTCAAGCATGCTAAACATAAATGAATTAAATCAGCTTTGGCCAGAATTAAGACATTTCACGTGTGTAATGCATACTCAACATAGCTTTTTATAATACTTGAACAATAAATAGATGTATTAAATCAGCTTTGGCCAGAATTAATATATCAGAAGCTCATTCAAGTTAAGCTAGTTTGGTTTTGTAAAACATTATTTGATCCTTATTAATTAATTAAGTATAAACAAAACCAAGTATTTAATAGCAAACCACCTGTTAGCGCGGATCGAATCATGTGCGATCAGTAATGCCTTGTGCGATCGGTAATGCCTTGTGCGATCGATAAGGCCCAAAACTTGTGCGATTTAAATAAAGCCCAAGTACTTTGTGCGATCATTAAGGCCCAAAAACTTGTGGATCAGTAATGCCTTGTGCGATTAGTAAGGTCTTGTGCGATCCACAAGTCTTGTGCGATCCACTAGTCTTGTGCGATCCACAATTCTTGTGCGATTATGCAGTCTTAACTTGTACTATGTGCTTAATGAGTTGTACAAATTTTGTGCGACTGTCTTGTGCGATTAGATCATCTCTTATGTAATCTGATCTTGTCCGATTATCTTATGCGATCAGATTTTCACTTATGTGATCCAATCTTGTGCGACATGTTTAAGGCTGTTTAATTTCGAATCCTGTCTTTAATGCTGTTTATTGTGATAATTAATTGAAAATCGAAATTTAAGGGATTGTGGGATAGAGTTTCCTATCTTATTTCTGATCTAATCTTATCAAATATTTCGAAATAATAACTGATTATCCATTAACATATTTTTTCGAAAATTTAATAGATAAAATTAAGATCAAAGTCATGAAAACACCCACTAATCCAAATAATATTCCAAATCTGATGGAATTTTTCGAATTTTCTTAGAACATTATGATGAACCCTAAAAAATAAAAAAACATAATTCTGGGTTCCGAAATCTAAATTTTAAGAATTTATGTTAACAGATTTCGAATATTAGATTTGTCCATTATGATTTCGAGTCAAAACATTAATTCATTAACTTCCGAAAACAATGATTTCGGCAACAAAACTCGAAAACAGTCGTGACTTTTCAAGGCTTTAACAATTTCGTTTTCCAGATTTTTGATCCCAGAATAATGGATACAAAAACAGAACGGATTTATCAACATATGCTCTGATACCACATGTTGATCAGTTCTGTTTAAACATAATGGAAAACATGTATAACATACCTTTGATTGCATCAGTAGAGAATCCAGTCAGAGACGCAGCCACGGAGTTCGACATAGTTGTCAGTGTGATCTGGTTCCTCCTTAGGGTGTAAAGTGATGATGGTGATGAAACCGAATTAGGGTTAGTTTCGGTTGAGGGAGAGAGAGATACGAAATTGATGTTAATGAGGGTTTGTGATTTTGTAAAGTGTCTAACCCTTTAACTCTCTAATAAGCTCCTTATTTATACACCCAAGAGGAAACCCAATTAGTTAATAAGGGTAATATGGTCCATCAACAATTACCAACTAATTATTAATAGGTTATTAATATATTTTGATCTATATTATATAAATGATAATGATGGCTACTAGATTAAATATAAATAAATAAATATTTAATCTTACACCAATACTTTCAAATTGAATCTTCTCATGTTACTGCGGGTGAGCCTTCAATTGAAGTTGATCCCCCAACGGCTACCGTCGATGAAGTGTTTGAGGTCGAGACTGATTGTGATGAGGTCGAGGCTGATTGTGATGAGGATGATCCCGATTATGTGGAGTCTGACTAAAAGAAAAGTTATTGTAATTTATATTGATTTGTATTTGATAAACACTTGTTTGAAATATTTATTTGAATTTGAGTTACACTTGTTGTACTTTCCCTTAATTTCTATTAGATACACATGCTGTAACATTTGTAACTTTATAGGGATTATGTTTTCGGCATTGCTTATATTCGCTTATCTGATGGCGGATATGGCCCCCTGGGGACATGGGGGTGACGGCGCTGGTGATCCACCGCCTCCTCCTGGTGGATTTCGTGGCATGCACGAGACTGACGGTAAGTCTTTTACTAAATTATTTTATAGTCCTTATATTTTATATATTATAAATATTGTTACTAATTATTTTTGTTTTAATTGCAGCGGTTCCCCCGAAGAGGGTTAGGGGGAAAGCCAAAAACGAGAAACTACGGCGTCTGGTAAAAGCGGGGGGGGGTGTATCGCTTACGTTTGACAAACAGGTCACGTATACCCCTGTTGGTAAATCAAGAGATCTGTTTTCACGGGAGGCCGGCATGTATATGTGGCGGACCATCCCATTCGATAAAATTGGATGGGATAACGTTGAACAACATTACAAGGATGCCCTCATGAACCACTTACGGGTAAATAAGTTATATGCATAAAATTTTATCAAATATTTAAGCACATGCAAATCTAATTTATATATGATATTTTAACTTTTTTTATTTAATTTGTAGGAAAATTTCAATTTTGATGAAGTGGAACGTGATTTAGAGGCGAGAAACTTGACGGGTGGCATTAGGGCTGTGTTTATGAAGCAGTACTCTGACCGCAAGTACGATGCTAAAAAAATATTTAAGAGCGAGGGAGGTTACAATGATATTGCGAGGGCAAGGGCATACCATCCCGTGGATATGCCCTATGATAACTGGTTGAGAACCATCGAAGGTTTCCGGGACGCAAAATATATTAAAAGAAGCAAGGCCAACACACTAGTACGCGAGAAACAACAATTCCCATACCGTGGGGGGACATCGTCGTACGGTAGCACCGCCTATAAAAATGTAATGTTTTATGTATGTGTGCGTGTGTGTAAGCTTTTGTTTATTTAATGTCTAATCTAAGTTTAATGTTAAACAGGATATGGATTGGGTATCTACGTATGCTAAAACCCACATGGATAGGGCTGCAAACGAACCAAACGTTCGGCGAACAGTTCGTGAACCGTTCGACGGGAAGTTCGTTTGTGTTCGTTCGTTTATTAAACAAACGAACACGAACAAGAAATTTCGTTCGTTTAGTTAAATGAACAAACATGAACAGAGGTCGTGTTCGTTCGTTTATGTTCATGAACGTTCAGTAACGTGTTCGTTTGTGTTTGATAGTTCATTAGTGTTTTTAGTTTTTATATTTATTTAAATATTTCAAAATTCCGACAAATTAAATATATAAAAAGTGTAAGTGTATTATATATTCTGTTCATGAACGATTGCTTGTGTTCGTTTGTTTCCATGTGTTCATGGACATTAGTTTGTGCTCATCAACGTTTATTTTTGTTTGTTGCCTAAAATTAACAAACAAACACAAACGAACACGAATAAGTTCATTTCCTTAACAAATGAACACGAACATAAAATCTCGTTCGATAAGTGTTCGTGAACGGTTCGCGAACACATATATTTCTTAACAAACGAACACGAACAAGGTCTTGTTCGTGTTCGTTCGGTTCGTTTGCAACCCTACACACGGACAATCAAGGGAATTGGGTTGATCCGGTTGCTGAACAAAATTACGTAAGTATTTCTTTTAAGTATTATTTTCTATAACAAATATATATATATATATATATATATGTATATATATACACATATATATTTAATCATCTTCGTAAAATACAGCAGAACATACAACAGGCCACAAATGAATGGAGCGGTGAGGGTCCTCCAATTGCCCCGTATCACGAAGCGTTGGGTGAGCGGCGAGGATGGTACCGCGGGATGGGGCCTAAACCTTCTTCCAACACGTCCTCGAACACGTCCTCTAACATGTCGTCTTCGCAAGCTCGGACGCAAGAACCCTTTTCCGAGGTAAACTACGCAATTTATAAAATGACAAACGAACGCATGTTTCCTTGTTAAATATATGTTGGTAGCGTTAATTAATATGCTAATATACGTTTTGATATCTATTATTGTAGGATTTTGTTAACAGCCTGTTCCAAACCCCGTCCTTTTTGAACCAACTTAACAACTATCTTGCTTCACAAGGAAAAGGAAAAGGAAAAGGAAAAGGAAAAGGAAAAGGAAAAGGAAAAGGAAAGTCAAAGGACTACGATTCTGATGACTTATTCGATAATGAATCCGACGAAGAGTGACTTCTTGTTTTTAATGTATGATTTAATTAAACCTTGTAGGATTATAATGTACGACTTAAACGTAGTTTTTAATTATATTACCTTTAGTATGTGTTCATTGCGTATGTTTGCGTTGTTTGAAATAGACATGTTCTGTTTTTTCGGCCGTAAAACTGGCTGGGTGCTGTATATACAGCTGCTGTATTAAAAAAAGAAGACTTTTAGCGGCAACACGTGTCGCTGCTATTGCCCTATACCCTTTACCGGCCATTGTTAATACCTGCGACACTGTTACCGGACAGCTGTCGTCGCTAAAACTATAAGATCAATACCGGCGACACCTACCTTTAGCGGCGATAACCAGCCAATAGCGTCCGATCAATACCGGCGACCCTTTACCGGCGAGATGTCGTCGCTAAAAGTCAATAGCGGCGACAAAAACCATAAATACCGGCGACACCTGTCGCTGCTAAAGGTGGTCCGTTCTTGTAGTGAGAGAAAGAGTTTTACCCCTTTAAGGTTGAGAAGATGGAGTATGGCAAGAAGAAAGGGGACGAAAGACTAAGCATAGAGGCGGAAAAGTTGAGGTTGGAGGTTGAGAAGATGGAGTATGACAAAAAGAAAGAGAATATGAATGACTGAGCTTAGAGGCAGAGAAGTTGAGGTTGGAGGCCGAGAAGATGGAGTTTGCAAAGAAAGAATCGGATCAACGTATTATGATGATGGATTCAAGTGTCATGCCAGAAATGCAGCGATTATATATCCAGGATCTCCAGAGAGAAATCATAATGAGACGTGGTCATGACTGAGAAGCTCAACTTTGAAAACCGAAGACCATAACTCATGTTTTTGAATGTGGTAGATGTCAATGAAACAACATGATTTGCTTTTGATGTTTTTGGCTTCTTTTGGTAAATTATTTTTGTTATGTTCTGTTGCCAAATATCACAGTAAGTTAGTTGCAAAATACTTAATAGTCCATGGTTTTGGATTTGCTGGTGTGTGTGTTGTATATGTTGCTTTGTCTATAAAATGCACATGATTCCCAATTGAATGCAACTTCATTCGGTTAGTTTGAACCAAATTTAAAAGAATATATAATATAAGACTACCCGTAGTCGCCGTGTTTCGGCGTTTTTTTCCCCCAAACACGCCCGACCACGCCACCACCTCCGCCCCCGTGGGCGTGTTTTGAAGACGTTAATCTTGAATTAAATAGATAAGGATAAAGACGGGTTATAGATAATTGTGTTGAATTATTTATAGAGTCTTTATAGGGATAATTGTTAGTTCGAATTAGATAAGTTTATCTAGTTTGTTTATTTATTGTATTTATAGAGTTCGAGTTGGTTAGGACTAGAATAGGTTTAGTATAAATAGATGGTTAGGGTCATTGTAATTAGTGTGCTCTCATTGATAAATTAATAAAAGAGTCGAACAAGTTTGTTCATATTGCGTGTTTGTTTATTCGATCAAGGGCCTGATTTCCAACAATTGGTATCAGAGCACTAGGCTCATACGGTGGGAAGCATCGAGTAAGCGATAGTGTGCGGTTTTGAGAGTCGTCAAAAAAGGGGAGCAGCCCTTGTAGGCTGTGGGGCTGAGAAGGAAGCCTTAAATTTGAATGAAAGAAAGTTTGGAAGCAGGAGGTGGAATCGCAATCGGAAAATTCATTAGCAGGTTTATTTTTATTGATTAGTGGCTGAAATTTTTTGTAATTGTGGGTGTTCGGGAGGATAGTGTTTTACGGTCGCCGATTTGAGTATTAAGGAAAGTGAAGTGAAAGAAGTTAGTGGGTACATGCATGAGAATTAAATCTCACAGCCCATCAAATTAAAAGAAAGAAAGCAAGCAGGTGAGAGGGATAACGCGAAGGAAAGAAGGCAAATCAGTAAACCAAGCACACAGCTCTATTATTATCTCCACAGCACTCGAAAAGTAACCTAGCAATTAATTAAGCAACCAGGTAGACTCCTTAATTCTCTCACTACTATTTGAAGAAAAGAAAGGCTGTTTGGGGATGGAACGGTGACGATAAAGTACCGAGTGGAATGGGGCTGCTAAAAAAAAAAAAAAACTGGTAAGCTAGCAAGTGAAAGCAAGAAGTAAAAAAATCAGCATGTTCAAAGAAAGTTAATTAGCAAAATCAGCTAGACAGAAAGTTGGATTCAAATATTTGAATCCTTATGAAAGAAAGAAAGAAAGATAGATAGATAGATAGATAGATAGATAGATAGATAGATGAGGCGCCATAAGAAAGAAGAAAGAAGAAAGAGGCCGGCGCGCTTAGCAGGAAAGAAAGAAAGATCGAACCTTAGTGGTTCGCATTGCAAGAGCAAGATTGAACCTTTGTGGTTCGAATAGCAAGTTAGCAAGAAAGATGATTCGAAGCAAGCAAGTAACAATGAATTCGAATCAAGCAAGAAAGTTGCAAGTGTAGCAAGAAAACCGATTCCGGTTAAAGCAAGAAAAGAAAGAACAAATGCAAGCAGGAAACGAAGCAAGTAGAATGAACCGAATTCAAGATTAAGGGGGAGAATGAAGACGTTAATCTTGAATTAAAGAGATAAGGATAAAGACGGGTTATAGATAATTGTGTTGAATTATTTATAGAGTCTTTATAGGGATAATTGTTAGTTTGAATTAGATAAGTTTATCTAGTTTGTTTATTTATTGTATTTATAGAGTTCGAGTTGGTTAGGACTAGAATAGGTTTAGTATAAATAGATGGTTAGGGTCATTGTAATTAGTGTGCTCTCATTGATAAATTAATAAAAGAGTCGAACAAGTTTGTTCATATTGCGTGTTTGTTTATTCGATCAAGGGCCTGATTTCCAACATGTTTTTGCTCCAAATCAGTTCCGGCGTGCTATATTCCATGCCCAACCTGTTGTCCAATCACCTTCATTTTTCTTTTTGTAAAACCAATCAGATTTTTTAGATTTTTTTATTTAATTATATTACAAACATAATGCCCCACAATGCCCACATCCCCACTACACCCATTTTAGAAAACGTCCCATAATACTTCATTGCTGACTGGCCTGTCACATGACGTAAAATACCCAAGGGTGAGATGTTAACCACTATACATGGTCTAAGAAGACAAAACAAATATTAGTTAAGATTGTAAATAAAAGAAAGAGAAAAAAAATAGAAAAGAATATAATTAGGAAATGGATGTAAATGGTTTTCATAAAAGAACAAATAAATTTAAAGTCTTTAAATTATAGATTGCTGAGTTTCAGGTAAATGGTTTTCATAAAAGAACAAATAAATTAAAGATTGCTGAGTTTCAGGTAAATTATATGGATCAGCATAAAGATTTCAATGTGAATGCTTTAAACACCCATCTAGAACATGATGACAACTAAATTTTTTAATATTCTTCTGTATCCTTAATTATTTAATAGAAAATAAAGTGAACAAGAAAACTACTGTATAAGTCAATAACTTGACAGTAAAATTGGTGTTAGCGAAAATTTATCAAACTGCAATGAGACGAGACAGATGTGAGAAAGGTGACAATCTTTTCGGTTTTATATATATTTTTAAGCACAATATTCCATCCCCACTATCCTTTTAAAAACACATATCAATTGTTGGAAAAAATGAATTATAATCCCTAAAATCAGTAATGGATCCAGGATTTTTTTTTCATTGGGGTCCATTTTTTCGGTGTTCAAAATTTTCATAACAAAACGTTAAAATTTTCGGATCGGTCCTCGTTCGAATTGGGTCATAGCGAGGTTTGACATATATTTAAAAAAAAGAGGAAAAACGAACTATACAAAGATTGAACCTATGACCACTTGTTGGTAAAGAGAGAGATTTACCACTACACCAGGATTCCTTTTCTTTCTATGGTGTCCACCTAATTGTATTTATGGGGTCCTTATACAATTTAATATACCGAATCTACTAATTTTTTTAAAAACATTGGGGTCTGGGGACCCTGACGCAATCTATGTGGGTCCGCCCCTGCCTAAAATCAATTATACGATGCATTCGATCTGTTCAACTCATATTTAATAAATAGAGCACCAATTTATCTTGGTTTTATTTTTTTTTAACGGCAAGTTTCTTTTAATTTCTGTCGTCTATAAGATTTAAACCCAAAACATTTCCTTCTCCGGGTTTGCTTGGTTGACAAGTCTTCTAGGTGGCAGGTAAGTCTACTGATGGATTTACTGACTGTAATGTAATTTCAAAAAAAAAAATCTATCTATATTTATTTCCAGAAGAATGAAAACAAAATATAAGTTGTAGGAATTCAGGAAAATAAAAACAGAATTTATAAAATTAAAAAATTCTAGAAAATAAAAACATAATATAAGTTCTGGAAAGCAAAAGAAGAAAAGAAGTGTGTGATACATATTAACTTCAAAATATCAAATGAAGAAAAAAGAAAGTTATCACTCTATGTGTTCAACAAAACATACATTCTGATGAACTTGGCCCCCTTTGAACTTGACTCAGCCATGCAAACCTGGAGGTCTTCATCACTTGAGATTGGAAGACGGTTACCTTCGGTGTCATTATACTCGACACGAAACTCTTGGTATTCTAAATCTGTGAATCTCTCTGTCACTTTGCTGTGCAGGTCTGTGAATTTAGCTGAAAGGGGCAGTGTAAACTTGATCATATGATTGTACTCAACTTTTATTGTCTTCCCCAAAGATTCAGACTTTAACCCCTCATTCTGCAAAGGATTAAAGCACACAAAAGATAAGTTCATGACTGCAGTTGTTTTATAAATAGTACCTGATCCAAACATGGGTTATCTTGATTAACTTACCATCCAAAGTTTCACTTTAGTGTTTATTGAACTTTAAGATACATTATGGGCCATGGGAGAGTATTAAAAAACATATTCACAAATTTTAAAAATGGTAAGTGATTTGTGTATATTTTCACAAAAAATGACAACCTCAGTTTCGGCAGAGTGATTTGTACTTTTCACCAATGGCGAAGCTTGAAAATTTCCTCCGGGGGGTCGGAAGTCACCGGACCTAAAAGTATATACCTAAAAAATTTTCTTTTTATAAAAACGGGGGGTCGAAAACGTATATACCTAAAAAATTCTATACGAAACGTGCATACATAACACTACTGAACGAAAAGTTCGGGGGGTCGGGCGCCCCTCCCGGCCCCTTCAATGCTTTGCCCATGCTTTTCACACAATAAAAAGCTATAAAGATTCAAAAGAAATATTAACATAATGGATCGAACTTTTGGTCATGCTACTAATAACCTAGAAGAAATTATCGAATAAACTGCATAAATGTGTAAACAGTTGCATGAGAATAACAAATGCATAGAAATCCATAAGGGTCTTGAAAACTCTTATTCTCTTTGGGCTTGGGTACATGCAGGTGGGTGAACTTTCTTCTGTTTCAAGAACTAAAATCAATATTTTGATTCAATGGCTAAACCAACAAAATATATGTTGGGACTCATCCATCAACATGATTATATTGCAACTTGCAAGTTAAGAGTAAAGAAATAAACTAACCTTCAATAAATCATGAATCTGCTCAAAATCTTCAACATAACTTTCTTTTGGTACAGGCGTGACAAATTCGATGATTCCAGCTAGTTTATCCCCAGCATCCTGTCCAAAAAACACAGGCAAAACCAACTGACCCTTGCCTCCTATATCTATAGAATGTTGATCTTCTTGATTAAGAACATGATGTATTGTCCAATGGTCTGCAATCCTTGTTTGAGCTGCTCGGCCAGCTAACCAGTTGCCTACACTTGTTTCTAATCCAACAAAGCGATAACGATTTTCAAGACATCTCCTCCTGTAATCCTCAAGTCCTTCATCTGGAGTTGACATAAAGGTTTGGTCTGTCAACATAAGATTGCATCCGATGTCCTCTAATTCAGAAGGTGTGCATGCCCAAAATTGAAGCAACCCTGATCCATTGCCGAAATTAAAATTCCTAAAAATTCTGTCAATGGACTCCACAATGGGAGCTCGTCGGATAAATATGATTATTCTGATTCCCCGGATATTTACTATTCTGATTCCCCAGAAATTGACCTGGTTCCGGGAATTTATAGCTTCCATGGTACTGTATTGGCAAAATAACAGTACTGTCTAGATCACGTCAGAACCAGAAAGAAAAAACAACTTTTTTTTTCACACACCGTTTAAACCACTACACGACTTGAACCCTCAACTTAACGGGGAATAACACACCCTTCTTTTACACCTTGATACCACTAACGAACACAAACTCAACGCCGATTCAAAAGAGGGTCGCATTACAGCTTTTTTCCCGTTTACCTACTGTTTGTTTGTAATTTTTGTTTTAGCTTTTTAATGAAAATATACATTGAGTCAAAAAAAAAAAAAAAATTTAAAAACATTCTCAGCACCTCACCATGGCTCAGCCCCATGGGTTATTAACAATAGTTCTCATGGGTTCAGCAAACACATGAACTACATCAATCTTAACCAACAACAACAACCATCGAACAAACATATGACCCGAAGTTGGTGCCTGGTTTTATCTTTCATACTTTTTAATAATATTTCTTTACGTTCAGTTCTCGTTCCACTCAAATCCTTGTTTTTCTGACTTGATAGAAAAAAACCCTAGATTAACAAATAGTTGTTCAACATACATACAAGAATCCTTAACCTAATAACGAAATAGTAGTGAATCATGATAGCAATACTATTTACACTTTTCTTACAGCTTGTAGTAATAAAAATAAACAAAACTCATTAGACTTACTTGGAGAGTGTACTTGTTGAGTTAGTTGTATATAGATCCGGCCGGCGAGATTAATGATGTCGGAGCAGCATATGGATGCAGCGGATCAGATGTTGAACGATAAGAAGCAAACCGGAAGTGAGTACGGTTAGGGCTTGGCGATGCATCTTTATGAATATTTTGGATGTTTTGAAACGGTGGTTGTTCGCCTTCAAGTCTGATAGCGCATGTATCACCGCCGATCGTGTTAGTTACCTTGTATGCGACAACTTCGCCGCCGATCGTCTCCGTCACCTTGTATGCGACAACTTGAGGTCTGAAGAGACAGCGTTTGTTCTTTTTTATCTTTTTCTAAAAGTTGGGACCTTTACCGAAAAGAATAAAGAAGTAAAGTAGTCAAGTACAAATGCGCACCTATCCATTTCAAGTGTTTTGTTCCCAGACGTTTTGTTTAGGCCTTTTTATTTTATGTGAAACAATTTCAAACATTTCTTTTTCATACTTTTATTTTACTTTCATGTATTAGTGTTATACAAAATAGATATATAAAAATTTAAAACTATCATACATAAAAGTTAAGTGTGTGTATATGTATTACTTCATTAAATATATGTTAAATGTTGTGAATGATAAAAAAAAACTCTTTTTATAAAAAATAAATTATAGTCCTCGCTTGTGGTCCGTCCCCAGTTCATGTGCCCCCTTTCTACAATGGTTGTGACTATTACAACCATTTTTCGGATTGTTTTCCCGGCAACCCATTTGGAGTGGTTTGGACATTAGTAACAAGAAACGTAACATTTGTGTACTCCTTGTAATTCTTTGGTTTAAAAATTATGAGGATATACCAACCGATCATACTAGTTGGATATTTGAATTTTCTTTATGCAAATTTGTTTAGAACTTGAAACAAAACTATCATGTTGGATTAATTAATAAAAATTAAAAAAAAACGAATATCAATTTGCAAGATTTAAAACAAACTACAATTCCAAGTTTCTAAGTTTTATTACGTTTTATACTTCCAAGAAATGCATCCTTGTTAAATGTTCATCAGCTTTGTCAAGTTGTCGGGGTCCATAACTTTTACACAAATAAAATATATATTTTTTTTGGTGTGTGGATATGTAAGATGTAGAATGTAATGTTGCTCAATTTTATTTTAAGATATGGAAAAGTAAAGATGTTTATTGTAAAGTGACTTGTTATAACATACGTGAATAGTGTAATTAAATGAATCAGACACATGAGTCAAGAGGCATAACATGACTTGTTATGACCAAACGTGAATTTGTGTGTCACAAACAACTCACCAAACACATGGTAAAGCCCATTAAATTTAAAACCTAAAGGAATAACACCATGGACCATAAGGCCCAAAAGGACATATTATGACCCATTTGTGGATTTATGTAGCCATGATGACCCCCAACACATGTCATGCCGTAATAGCATAACGAAATCCAACCAATGGATCCTTAACCTAATAACGAAATAGTTATTAACAAAATACTCTTAGCACCTCGCCATCGCTCAGCCCCATGGGTTATTAACAATAATTCTCAGTGGGTTCAGCAAACACATGAACTACATCAATCTTAACCCACAACAACAACCATCAAACAAACATATAACCCTAATAAAGAAGTTGGTGTCAGGTTTTTAATAATATTTCTTTACGTTCGGTTCTCGATCCACCCAAATCCTTGTTTTTCTGACTTGATAGAAAAAAAAAAAAAAACCCTAGATTAACAAATAGTTGTTCTACAAGAATCCTTAACCTAATAACGAAATAGTAGTGAATCATGATCGCAATACTATTTACACTTTTCTTACAGCTTGTAGTAAAAAAAATAAACAAAACTCATTAGACTTACTTGGAGCTTGTTGAGTTAGTTGTATATAGATCCGGCCGGCGAGATTAATGATGTCGGAGCAGCATATGGATGCAGCGGATCAGATGCTGAACGATAAGAAGCAAACCGGAAGTGAGTACGGTTAGGGCTTGGTGATGCATCTTTATGAATATTTTGGATGTTTTGGAACGGTGGTTGTTTGCCTTGAAGTCTGATAGCGCATGCATCTTCATGATATATATTACTTTTAACTATTTTATTAAATATCTAGTAAATGATAAGATGTTATGAAATGGTCAAATCATCCTTATTATAAAAATAATTAAATTCTTTTATAGGTCCTTGTGTTTTTTTTATGATTTCAATTACCTGATTCAAAAATTAAAATTTTTAACTTTCTGATTACTTAGTGAACTTGTAAACATTTGAGTCCAATTTTATAATTCTATTAACCAAGTTAGTTAAAGTGTAGGAGTATTTCAGTCATTTTACATCTAGGTATATCCTTTTTGTTTTTAAAACTTTTGTTTTCCTTGCGTTAGAGGCTATGAACCTACTTACTCAAGTTCAAAGCATCATGCATCGTAATGTTATAACCCCGAGATCTACATAGTTAGTTTTTAAAAAGACTTACTTTTGTTATTTAAAAAGGGATAGCGACACAATTTATTGCCTGTTTCCCTTCTATTTTCTATCTTTTTTTGTTTGAATGGGTTTTTTACAAAAAAAAAAAAAATAATAATAATAATAATAATAATAATAATAAATAGATAAATACACATAAGGTAGCTAAAATAGTTAGTAAATTACACTTTGTGTGCTTTATTTATTACACAAATTATAAAACATGGCCTTTAAAAAAATAATTGCACATTATGTTCAAAAACACCTTGTTATGTAACATTTTATGTTCTTTTAACCTAAGTTAATTATGTTAGTTAGGTTAAATCAAGTTAAGGACAATATTGTCCTTTCACATACACACAAAGTGTAATATACTATGTCCATTAAAACCTAAAAATAAAGGAATAACATCATGGACCATAAGCCCAAAAGGATATGTTATAGGGTGCTACTTTCTACACCCCTTTAATTACTTTTTACACCCTCTCCTTTCATATACTTATAGGTGGGGTCCGTGTGGGACCGACAGTTTTCCTCTCACAAGAGGGGTATAATCAGGAGGGGGAGGGGGTGTGTTTAGAATGAGTCATGTTATAACCCATTTGTGGATTTATGTAGCCATGATGACCCCAGCACATGACATGGTCTATCAAGGCGTAATAGTATAATAGTTAAATGCCATTTTAGTCCCTGTGGTTTGAGCCATTTTGACAGTTTAGTCCAAAGGTTTCATTTTTAACCTGTGGGTCCAAAAAGGTTTCACAATTGCCATTTTAGTCCACTGGTTTAACTTCATCCATTTTTTCTATTAACGAGAAGGCCAATTCAGTCATTTTATATGGCTGAATTGCCCTTTTAGTTAACAGAATTACATACAAAATGACCAAATTGGCCTTCTCGTTAACAGAAAAAATGGATGAAGTTAACCAAGTGGACTAAAATGGCAACTGTGAAACCTTTTTGGACCCACATGTTAAAAATGAAATATTTAGACTAAACTGACAAAACGAACGAAATCATAGGGACTAAAATCGCATTTAACTCTAAAATCAAACAAATGGACCCCATAAGAGGCACGGGCCACGGGAGTGAGAAGGTGGCATCGCACGCATGAGGGGTGATGGTTGTTTTGTTTGTTTATTTATTTATTAATATAAATATATAAACCAATCATTTAGAACCCCTTAATCAACCATCATATTTCACCTTTCCACAACACATGTTAAAAGGTGACCATATTTACTATCTTCTTACAACTTGTAATAAACAAATTTCAACCGTATCAGCATAGCATTTGATTATTTATTAAGTAAAATTAGAATGACTTACTTGGAAAATCTTGCTATTAATGATGCAGTTGTTTAGCTTGCAAGTGGGATATTCATGTAACCTTTGGTTTTTATATTCCATACTATCGTAACCTTTAAAGAAAATTTTCACATTATTGTAACCTTTAAAGAAAAGTTTACGTCCGCCAGGGCCCGTTCCAACGTTTCTGGAGACCCTAAGCATACAAAAGCGAGGCCTCTTCGAATTGGTATAAAGAAAACATCGAAAGTCTCAGTCGCAAACACAATATCAAAATTCAAAGATTCAAGGTATCATTTAGGGTTTTAGGGCAAATATTGATTTCTCCCCTATAATTTCTCTTATGTTCACCTTTAATTTTATATAGATATTATTAACAAAAAAATAACCGTTAACCATTGCGACACTAAATTTCACCTCAAATTTCTCCCCAGTCAACGGACATCATTCAGCGGAATTAGCATATGCGACGTTACAATAAGCTAAAATGACGATGTCGGCCTAAATTAATTACGAATTACATATTGCTTGGAGTTGGAATTGTGCCTCTTTTATTTTAAATTCATTTTTTCAATTGAGCGTCACAATAAATATAGTTTTTGTTTTGTTCATTTGGGCCTAATACGGTAACACATATATACTATATAAAGATTTTTGAAAAAAGTTGAGGCCCTATTTTCTGAAGGCCCTAGGTCATTGCCTAGATTTGAAAGACTTTAGGTCCGGCCCTGCAAATGTGCGTATATCTTTTAAAACAACTATTGCATACATAAATGAAATCAATTCTTTTAAAACCCAATATTTTATGCAATCGGTATATTGTATAACATGAATCATGTGATACCACATGTAAAATTCATTCTACATATGATATCATTATACAAGTCCCAATTTAATCAAAGTACAATTTCTTGAATGTGAGAATAGAAAACTTACTTGAAGCATAAGCGATCGTGAAGTAGAAGAAGCATCCATTGATTCTTGTTATTATGTCTTAATCAATGGATGATATTGAGAAGATCTTAACGGTGTTTCATCAAGATTTATCCTGTACGTAGCTTCTTTAAATAGTTCTCAATTAGCACGTTTAATAACAAATGCATGTAGCTTCTTCTTTAAATTAGTTTCCCTTTTATACCTTTTTTCAATATCAAAACTCGATTATCCTAATTAGTATTCACAGCTGATTCATATGTAGACGATGATCAGTCACTTACCTATGGAGTCGTCTGATTCTTTTAATGGTAGTGAGAAATAAAGCAGCTCTCATTTTCTTCAGTTCTGGTGGAATAACCGATCCAAGAAGACCCCTATATATGCTTGTCACAAATTCTAGCTTATTTAACTGAGCAACTCCCCCACTTAACCCTTCTCAGCAAGATCACGACTTCTTTAATTTTTTCCAGACAAAATTAAAAAAATTCCTGGATAATTTTTTTTTTTTTTTTTTTTTTGTAGTTTTTCAGTATCTTTCTTATTTTTTTAATATTGACAACTAGTTGACTTTTAATATATATTCTTCGGATTTAACAGGTAACTAATTTCAAACACCCATCTAGAACATGATGAAAACTAATATTTTTAATATTCTTCTGTATCCTTAATCATTCAAAAAAAAATTATAAAGTGAGCAATAAAACTACTGTATTTGTCACAAGTTGACAGTAAAATTGGTGGTAGCGAAGATTTATTAAACTACAAAGAGACATGTGTGAGAAAGGTGACAATCTTTTCAGCTTTATTTTTTTAATCACAGTATTCATTCCCCATTACCCATTTAAAAACACATACCAATTGTTGGAAAACATGTATTTTAATTTTATAAACATCTATCTTTTTTTTTTAATATATAATAAACGGAAATAATCATGATGTCAATCCCTAAACTCAATAATATAATGCATTCTGTTTAACTGATATTTAACAGAACCCCAATTTATCTTAGTTTAACTGATGGCCTAAAATTTTATTACTCTAATTTTATAGTATTCTATTATTATAAATTCAATTCTACTTGTTGTCCCTTTTACTTTACTTTCTATTTTGATGTAATTTCTAATCAAGTTATATGTGGAAAAATTCTACCTAATTAACCGGTAAAAATAGCTATATTGTAAAATACTATATTTGAAACCATATAAATGGATCAAGTAATATATAGAATTAATTACCTCAGTGTTGTACATGATCCTGATGGTAAGGGTTAAGCGGTGTTGTTGCTCAAGAATTCGCCGTAGTCATCTAGATGAAGCTTCGTCCGTCTGTCAGCTTTCCATAATATTATTCCATGGCCTCCAAAAGTCGCTCTTTATATATGCTTTCTGATCTTTTGTTATAGTGGTTATGAAAGAAAGAGGACCGGCATATGTACGTGGAGGAGGAGAAAGCAAACGCCGGCCGGACACTAGGGAGCTGAGAGAAGGGATTGTGAGTATATAAGAAGACCAAGGTGTGTGTATTTATAATAGAGAGAACTATAGAATACATGCTTCTTGTAATTTCATGTAAATGCCGTGGAAATTTCATGGTGGTCTTACTTATACTATGTTTTGAGTTCTTGTGAATGTAAACACAGAACAGTTCATGAAATTTGAACGCGTAAAGGACTCCCAGAATTGAGAGAATTTTTGTGCCCGGAGAATCTCAGGGAGTCAGTTTTCCACCAATAAAATATATTGTTATATATAGGTGTGTTTTCTTCTCACTATATATGATGCTAAAAATTCTGATAGCTAGCTGCATAATTCACTTGCATCTTTTGATTTATGTAAAAAATCGCATACCGGCTTATTTTTATCTTTTTCATTAAATTATCAATACACTTAGTGCAAGTATTTTATTCAATTCTTATTAATGTATCTACAATAGTTGGAATAATTGCCGATAATCTCTAGATCAAGTGGTGGATGATTTGCATTTCTCTTGACTGATGCAGGTTCGACTCCCACTTGGTGCAGAGTGAGGCACTGGTGGGCAATGATAGGAGACCCAGGGAAACCTGTGTTGGATCCTTGAGCCAAACGAGTTTTACCGGTAATTTCACCGTCGTGCCTACGGGCAGGTGGGTTACCGGGTTTTCCCCGGAATTGGTGGTGGACTCGGGTTACTCTCGGAGTACTCCGTTTGTCCAGTGGGTGCCCCGAGAGTGCTCGGGATTAAGTTTGTTGGCCGTTAAAAAAACAGTTGGAATAATAATAATAATAATAATAATAATAATAATAATAAATAGATTAAAAAGAGAAAAATCACTTTTTTAACGGGAAGTAAAAATCCCACATGGCTATCGCTGTCCCAAACATATAAACAATAAATGCTGACAATGATATGTTCGCTGACCCTTAATTAAGAAAATGCAGAAAAGAATAAAAAGTTGACTAAAATATGGATCAAGTCTATCTCATCTCATGATGAAAGCAATCATTGATCAAACTCAGAAAGTTTAGGCAAATTGAATCCATCCAAGTTTGTATCTACAACAGTCCGATTAACATAAGGTTATATATTATTTTTTTAAGAAATTAATGGAACTGAACCGATCCAACTCTATCTACAACCACTTTCTTTGCCCACGTTTTAATTTGTAAGTTACAAAATGGACTGTTATCTCACCCAGAGAACCCAATAATTAAGCTTACCTCGAATCCAAAGCGTGTTTCTCACACCAACACATTGATAAACTTGTAGAACTATTAGGGGTGGGGGTGGTCACTAGTGATAGAATTCCATCACTCACAAGCACCCAATCAAGTTCCACCATGTCATCAACCATTTTTCCATAACTCACAACTTTTTTTAGTGGCATTGCCTATCACTCACAACACCAAAAAATAAACCCCCACACCTCTCACAATTTCCATTTTCCACGGCGTGATAAAATCCACGCGTGGAATATTGCACGGCGTGATAAAATGAGTGGCGGTGGTAAAACAAGACTATCACGCGTTGAAAATATGCTATAACGCGTTGTAAACTAACCGCCCCCAGTGGCCTTAGCAGCTAGCTCAAATCGAACCCATAAGCCTACATGAGCTTTCATTTGAAACCAAGTACTTGATAGTTTCATATTATGTTTGTAACTATAATGTTTGTAAGTGATGTTTAAGCTGACATTTTTTACCAACAAAACAAACAGAATGGCACCAAATAGTTGCAAAGAACAGGAACTTGCCAAGAATAAAACTAATCAATATAAAAAATTAGAAATTAATTTATGTCTTAGTTTATAAACATCCTTCGCCTTAATAGAAAAATTAACTTAGTTAGTGGTTGGATGAAATTTTATAAAAATTATGTGATAAAGCTATAATTTTTTCATATAAAAATTGCATGTATATTCTTTTTTATTATATATGTAACAAAATTAATTAAATAAAAGAAATTTAAAAGAGTTTGAGTAAATTGCCAAATTCGTCCCTTTGGTTTTATATTTGCCAGTTTCATCCAAATATCCTCAACTTAACAGAAAAAATAAACTAAGTTAGTGGTTTGGATGAAAATGGCAAAACGTTACAAACGTTGGGGGCAATTTAGTACAAAAGTGTCATTTTGAACGAAAATGACAAACCTGCTCAAACCTCAGGGACGATTTTGGCAATTAACTCCAATTTTTTTTTTGAGGAATACATGGGTAAAGATAAATGGAGAAAACTATTAGTTTTAAACAAACTACAAAGTTGGAGGAAGCATTTACGATTATATATGTTTTGTATTTTTAGTTAATTTGAATAAAATCATATAAAGTGCTTAAAGGACTTTTACATTAATGCGTTAATAACTTGTACATTCTAACCGTCTAATTGACTTGTATATTATAATACATCAAAAGACTTATAAATGAATACATGAATGACTTATACATTATAACTCACGTCTCAATATTATATAAAATTTACATGGACACATCGACAAAAATAAGCACATTTCACTGGTATGATTAGAATTTTAAAACTGAGAAACACATGAGTAAAGATTAGCAGAAAACTGTAAGTTTTATACTAACTGCAAAGTTGGAGGGAACGGTTTCGATTATAACAGATGTGTTAAAGTTTTTAGTTAATTTGAATTAAGTCATAAAAGTGCTTTAGGGATTTGTAAATTGATGTGTTAATAACTTTACATTGTAACAGTCGAATTGATGTGTAGATTATAATGCAACAGGAGACTTGTACATTAATACATGAATCACTTATACATTATAACTCACATCTTGGTATTGATTAAAATTTACATCGACACGTCGACAAAAATAAATACGTCCTAACGATATGTTATTTTTTTAAATCATATATTATATAGAAAGATATAAGAGAAAAACAAAGAAAAATAAAAATGAGGAATGCATAGGTGAAGATAAGTTGAAAAAATTGTAAGTTTTAAACTAACTCTAAAGTTGGAGGGAACTGTTACAGTTATACATATTTTAAAGTTTTTTGTTAACTTGAATTAAATAATAAAAATGCTTAAAGGACTTGTACATTAATTCATTTATAACTTGTACATTATCAAGAATCAAAAGACCTCAAAATAAATGCATGAATAACTTGTATATTATAATTCACATCTCGATATTGAATAAAATTTATATCGACACATTGACAAAACAAGCACGTTAACAATATGCTCTTAATTTTTTAAAACATAATATATTGAAATATATAATAGAAAAATAAAGTTGAGGAATACATAAGTAAAAATAAGGGAAGAAATTGTAAGTTTTGAGAAACAATGATGTATTGTATTGTTAAAAAGACAAATTAACTCTTAAAAGGTGGTTAAATGTGCATTAGGTGGTGTAGTTTAAGCCATTTTACATGTACTATTTAAATTTTAAGAGATCATTAGAATCGTATTATAATATAGTATAGATACAAAAGGGAGAAAAGTGAAATTTTGGCAGTATTACATTATTAGGGCTTGATTATTATGAAAGTTTTTACCCCATTACTCTTGAGAAATAGTCAACTATAAGTTCTCCTTCCTTCTTCATGCGGTAGGTCCACTTGGAGGATCAAGAAACCTACATTCTTGTTGTTAGAACACACTTACAAGTGTGGAACCCTTGTAATAATGCAACCAAAGCAAAGTATAAAGCACACAAGTAACCAAAGATTCAATATCTTGATTAAAAGGAAGAGAACAATTACAAACACATACACACATTGTTTACTGACTCATCAAAGCTCTCTTAAACTGTTCTGCACCCATATGCTACCTTATATAGAACCCAAGCCTAGTAACATCACGAATAATGTTACTGGGCCCACGAAGAACTTGAGCCCACGAAGAACTAGGTTCTTCGTTGATCAGTCCACGAAAAACCATATAGTGCACGAAGAAGGTTCTTCGTGATGAAAATATCCCATGAAGAATGGGTTCTTCGTGGGAGGCTGCAAACAACATACATAACAAACAGACACTTGCAGAAACAGTTAAAAGATAAGCCAAACACATGCAGAGTTGCATACATGCAACTGCTTTACAAACCATTACATACTAAACTATGAACATGTCCTATGATGTGCGTTAGGTGTGATATATTTTTATGTATATTTTTAGCCCTTTTGAACACTTTAGTCAAGTTTTAAATTTATAAAACACGATATTCTACTAACACTAAACACACATATGGGCAAGTGCATCCATCGTGAGCGTAGTATAGCATTGGTAAGATACCGAGGTCGTCCAAGGACACAAGAGCTTTTAGTACCGGTTTATCCTCAACGTCTAATCAAATCAAAATTTTAGAAAAAAGTTTTAAACATGACAATAAAAATTAAAAATGCTGAAAATAAAAATAAAATAAAAACAGATAGACAAGATGAATCACTTGGATCCGACACGCATTTAGTGTAACCTTTGATGTTTTCCGCACTTTTGCACTTTTTAAGAGATTATCTTAGTTATAGTAGTAGGCCCCTCTTTTGAAGGTGACGTTACCCTCAACCCAGTAGTTTAAGTCAGCAAGGATACAATCCTAAAGGGTTGGATTATTGAAAAATAATTAATTAAGTTATTGATGCGTAATGTGGTAGGCCCCTCTTTTGAAGGTGACGTTACCCTCGGCTAAGTGGTTTGAGTCAGCAGGGATACAATCCCAAGTAGCCGGGTTAATGTATTAATAGTAGTTTACATATGAGGGGATCAAGCCATTCGCACCCCCGCCATCCAATACCAGTGGGTATTGAAGGAGGTCCTAGTAAGCTTGACCCAGGTCCTTGCAGGATCTATACACTGAACAAGGAAAGAACCTTACCAAACCATTCCCTTAACCCCCGACCAGGTAGCCAACATATCTCTATATAGACCGTAGAGATATGAATGGTGTAAATATTTTATTTTATATAGACAGTAAAATAACGCCAAGACACCACAGACAAATGATAAGGAAGTTTCACCTTCAACATAAGAAACTAGTTATTAAAGTCATTAATACAAAACCAAATAAAAAGTGCGAAAAGATTAAAAAACAAATGTATTACACTAAATGCTTGTCTTCACCAAGTGATGTAAGAGACTTAGGCAAACATGGCCTTTGATTGTCAAGAACTCTTACTATCAATCTTGGATCCCGAGACTACTACACACACTTTATGATGGATGATGGTGGTGGATGAGGGTGTTGTGATGGTCGTAGAGTGTGGATGAAGTGGGAGAGAGGTGGTTTGTCAAGGGTTGCTTTTGAATTGAACCAAACACCTCTATTTATAGCCTGCACAGAAGCCCTGACACGGCCCCGTGTCCATTGGGCACGGTCCCGTGTCCATCCAGTTTCTCTTTCTTCATTAATTGCAGTTTGTATGCATTAGTTGACCACGCCACCGTGTCCGTTGGGCATTAGAAACGTATCTGTACTATCAAGATTTGCTTGGATTCTGCGAATCTTAGCGTTGACCACGGCCGTGTGGAGCTGGGCACACCCCCGTGTTGAGGAATAGAAGTTTCTACGCTTTTGTCTTTTCTGCATACGCTTGGGCACGCCCCCGTGTCCGCTGGGCACGGGGCGTGTTCAGCCTTCTGATCTCTTGTTTTTGCTTGGGAAGATGCTGTCGAGGGGTCGGGCATGCCACGTTTGTTCCTTTTCTTGTATTTATGTTAGATTTAGCTGTATTTTTGCTTCTTTTGTTCATTTGCGCTCATTTAATCCTGAAAATACAAAAGGAGGACAAAAGCACACTTTTTCCAACATTAGTACTAAAAAAAGGGTTAGTTTTATGCCTCATTTGATGTAATTTTATGTTGCATTGTACACACATCAAATACCCCCACACTTGAATCTTTGCTTGTCCTCAAGCAAAACTCTTTATTATGTGGCTTACACACCCAAATGGAATGGGTAGAAGAGAAGTTTTGGGCTTGTCTTGAGTGTCGGGATTCCAAGATCTTTATTAGGCTTTATTTTTATGTTATTTACAATCCTATTCGTTATGATTTATTTAGAATATTACATAAGAGAAATTACTTATTTGGGCATAACATGCCTCTTTAAAATTCCATTTATATACAAGTTCACATACCTCACGGGAGATCACTCAACACTCGGCCGAAGATGTATTTTGTGAAACACTCCAGACCGACATGGAACTTACTTCTACCATATGCTTGCCAAACAATCAATCCTCCTCCTTTTTTACTATAAACCTTTGTAAATATCAAGAGGACTTTGGTGAAGGGTTAGGCTTGGGTTAAAGGTAGGTGGTCTTGGGTTAATGGTTAGTAGCAAATGGCGAAAGGCGTAAAAAGCGTCTGTTTTCGTAAAACATTTTGTTTTTTTGTGACTTTTTATTCAAACGAAGCATTTTTCAAACAAAGTTTCTTTTGAGGAACTTGTTTGTTTATTGCTAGACTTCATCATCATTATTATTATTATTATTATGATAAGGAATGTCACATGAAAACCGAGCTTCTTACTAAAATAAAGGGTTTAAAATGAAAAAAGGGTTTTGGTGGGTAAAGGGTGTTTATTTTGTGGGTTTAGAAATAAAAAGGTTTAGGCTCAAAGGGGTTAACTAGGGGGATTTTGGGTAGGTGGTAAAAAAATAGAAAATAATGGTGTTGAAAGAAAAAAAGGGTTAGTCCTAATGCCTCCATCATTTACTTACTTGGGTTTAAGTTGATAAGGACCGAGAATGTATCGTCATGGCAAGTTTAGAGTCGTAAGAAAACAAGCGGCTATTCATACAAGAAACGAAAAATGAGCATCTAGTTTAAAGATGTATATTTATATGCTCAATAAAGGCTCAAAACTCACTTTTTGTGGGAATATGTTTTTAATGTGATCAAGTATATATAATCAAATTTTAACTAGATTTGTCATGTCGTTTCATAATTTTCTTATGTTGGTTCTTTTTATCATGACGCTATCGGTTGTAAATTTGTAAAAATATAGTCTTTTTAGAACTTGTTATTCCCAATTTAAACCAGGCCAAGTAAAAAAATGAAAAGTTTTTGAAAAAATTTGGGGTGTTTAGCGGTTCCAATAGAGTTTTGTGTAAGGCTTGTAATTAGGACTTGCAAAATTCAAGGTTTTAGCATCCCCCCACACTTAAATTACACATTGTCCTCAATGTGTCCCAAAAATAAGTTTTTAGGTTGATTGAATGTGTAAAAAGGTGTGTTAAAACAAAAATTTATGTTACTGGGCATCTGGACACGGGCCGTGGTGTCCGGGCACGGCCCCGTGTTCAGATTTCCAGTAACAGAAAGTAACAGAAGGCTGGGCACGGGGGCGTGTTCAGCGAACTCGCCCCGTGTCCAGTTACCTGAACTGGGCGTTTTTCTGCAGAACCTTGAGCATGGGGCGTGTTGGCTGAGCACGGCCCGTGCTGAACTTGCTGTAATGAAGAAAAAAATTGTCGGGTGGCTCTGTTTTTGTGCATGGGGTGTTGGTTCAAGCTTCCCTTAGTATCCTTCACCATCCCGAGTGTGTTTTATTCCTGAAAATTAAAACTAAACTAGAAAATATAAAAGTTAATCTAAATTAAACTAAGGATAGTTCTGTGGAATGCCTCCGTGGTGCGCCACGTTTATAAGGGTCCTTGGCTAGACCCGAAGCCAGTCATATGTTACCCAAGTGGGATGGATTGCATCCCATGTTGCACCGTCGGAGAGCATCATCCAAGCTTGAGTGTATGACTTTCATGTAGTTGACCGGGTCGTCATCTTCTACTCTTTTTCCAACCCCGAACTTCACCTCCTTGTCCCCAACCCTCAATGTTAGTGTCCCACCATTCATGTCTACCACAGCATGGGCCGTGGCCAAGAATGGTCTTCCTAGGATAAGTGGCACTTCGGTATCTTCCTCCATGTCTAGTATGACAAAGTGGGCTGGGAAGACAAAGTCTCCGACTTTTACCAATAGATTTTCGGCGACACCTTGTGGATATTTAATGGACCTACCGGCGAGTTGTATGCTCATTTTTGTAGGGCTTGTTTTCCCTAGTCCGAGTTGGTCGAACATTGATGCGGGCATGAGGTTGATGCTAGCCCCAAGATCGGCTAGAGCATTGCGTATGGGTGAGTCCCCAATCGAACAAGGGATGGTAAAGCTTCCGGGGTCGATCTTCTTTTGTGGGAGTTTGTTGAGTAGTAAGGCGGAGCATTCTTCGCTTAAATTAACTAATTGCAAGGATTTAATTTCCCTTTTGTGAGTGAGAAAGTCCCTCATGAATTTTGAATATTTAGGCATTTGGGTTAGGACTTCTACAAATGGAATATTGACATGCAATTGTTTTAGTAGATTTACGAATTTTGTGAATTGCTCATCGGTCTTTTGGCGAAGTAACCGACCGGGATAAGGCACCGGAGGATTCTTGGGTGGCTCTTGGCTTGGTGTAGGAGTCGTCTCTTTTAGGGGTGTTGATGAAGCTGTGGTTTGGCTAGGTGAACTCCTTTCAGTTGTGGGAAGCGGAGTTTCCTCGGGACCTACAGTACGGTTTCTCAATGTGATGAGATGTACTTGCGCCTTTGGGTTTGTTTCCGTATTGCTAGGTAACGCGCCTTGTGGTCTCTCGAAGAAATTTTGGGCTAGTTGATTTAATTGTTTTTCAATGTTTTGAATACTAGCTTGTTGGTTTCTAAAATTCTATTCTGTTTGTTGAAATCGATCCGAGTTTTTCTTATCAGTGTCAGAGATGAGGCGTGAGACGATGTCTTCAAGCCTTTCTCGTCCCCCTTGTTGATGTTGAGAGAAATTTTGTGACTCATTGCATGGTTGTTGAAAGTTTGTTCTTTGGTTTTGATTTTGTTGGTTACTACTATTGCCAGGTTCTCTCCAACCAAGGTTAGGGTGGTTACGCCATCCTTGGTTGTAGGTACCTGTCGGGGGACCTGACGGCCTAGGTCTATTATCAATGTAGTTAACCATTTCCGTTTGATTATCCATTTCTTTCATACAACTCCAATTTTCATGTGGCCCACCACACCCTTCACAAGCTATAACCGAGGCCGTTTTTGCCCTTTCTAACTTTTTGATTTTCGAAGAAAGGGCCTCGATTTGGGCTTTTAAATAAGTGCTTTCGTCAACCTTATGGGCGCCCGGGGCAATAGATTTAGTGCCTCGGGGAGTGTGCCACTGAAAATTGTTTTGAGCAATTTCCTCAATTTGATTATAAATTTCATTCGGGCGGCGATTACCTAAAAGTCCCTCGGAGCTAGAGTCAAGTGTTTGTCTCGTGTGTGGCAACAATCCATTGTAGAAAGTGGATACTTGTTGCCATACCGCAAGACAATGATGAGGACACTTTCTTAGTAGCTCCTTGAACCTTTCCCAAGTTTCATATAAGGATTCCCCGTCCTCTTGTGAATATGTGTTAATTTCAGTCATTAATTTAGCCGTTTTAGCATGAGGGAAATACTTATATAGAAACTTTTGGGCTACTTCATCCCAGGTGTTTACCGACCCAACTGGGAGGGTATTAAGCCAAGCCTTAGCTTGGTCTTTTAGCGAAAATGGAAACATTCGTAGGCGGATGGCGTCATTTGATGCTCCGTTGATCCGAAAAGTATCACATATTTCCAAAAAGTTGGTAATATGTAAATGTGGATCTTCGTCCGCAAGCCCGTGGAAAGTTGCGGAGTTTTGGAGCATTTGAATCAAATGCGGCCGAAGTTCGAAATTGTTTGCATCGACATTCGGTGCATTGATAGCGGCGCCAAGATTACCTACGGTGGGCCGTAGGTAATCCATGAGGGTACGTTGATCCGCCATTGGAAGTGGGTCACATGAAACTTTCTCTTGGTTTTTAGCTTTAAGTCTTTTTCTTAGAAAGCGTTCGGGTTCGTCTAGAGGTTCTTTTATGTCTCTACTGGAACTGGAGCTCATACACTACGTAGAAAGTTCAGGTGTGGCGCCTGGGTTCCAAGTCCTGCAATAAAAACAAAAAGAACGTTGGTCAGAAGTTTCACCACGGCCCCGTGCTCAGATGAACACGGCCCGTGGTCGGAGTTACAGTGATTGTTTTCCGGATCCCCGTTACTGGAGAGCTCGACACGGCCCCGTGCTCAGCTCTTTGTAACTCGGAAATTAAAAACTGCCAGTAACAATGCTGGGCATGGCCCGTGTCCGACCAGGCACGGCCTGTGCTGAGCTCTGCAGAAGCTGAAAAATTAAGAAAAATCCTAAAAAAACATAAATATAAGAAAAACGATTAGGCCATTGATTCCTAACTTTCTTAAAATCCTTGTGTCCCCGGCAACGGCGCCAAAAACTTGATGTGCGTTAGGTCTGATATATTTTTATGTATATTTTTAGCCCTTTTTAACACTTTAGTCAAGTTTTAAATTTATAAAACACGATATTCTACTAACACTAAACACACATATGGGCAAGTGCACCCATCGTGAGCGTAGTATAGCGTTGGTAAGATACCGAGGTTGTCCAAGGACACAAGAGCTTTTAGTACCGGTTTATCCTCAACGTCTAATCAAATCAAAATTTTAGAAAAAGGTTTTAAACATGAAAATAAAAATTAAAAATGCTAAAAATAAAAATAAAATAAAAACAGATAGACAAGATGAATCACTTGGATCCGACTCGCCTTTAGTGTAACCTTTGATGTTTTCTGCACTTTTACACTTTTTAAGAGATTATCTTAGTTATAGTAGTAGGCCCCTCTTTTGAAGGTGACGTTACCCTCAACCCAGTAGTTTGAGTCAGCAAGGATACAATCATAAAGGGTTGGATTATTGAAATACAATTAATTAAGTTATTAATGCGTAATGTGGTAGGCCCCTCTTTTGAAGGTGACGTTACCCTCGGCTAAGTGGTTTGAGTCAGCAGGGATACAATCCCAAGTAGCCGGGTTAATGTATTAATAGTAGTTTACATATGAGGGGATCAAGCCATTCGCACCCTCGCCATCCAATACTAGTGGGTATTGAAGGAGATCCTAGTAAGCTTGACCCAGGTCCTTGCAAGATCTATACACTGAACAAGGCAAGAACCTTACCAAATCATTCCCTTAACCCCCGACCAGGTAGCCAACATATCTCTATATAGACCGTAGAGATATGAATGGTGTAAATCTTTTATTTTATATAGACAGTAAAATAACGCTAAGACACCACGGACAAATGATAAGGAAGTTTCACCTTCAACATAAGAAACTAGTTATTAAAGTCATTAATACAAAACCAAATAAAAAGTGCGAAAAGATTAAAAAACAAAAGTATTACACTAAATGCTTGTCTTCACCAAGTGATGTAAGAGACTTAGGCAAACATGGCCTTTGATTGTCAAGAACTCTTACTATCAATCTTGGATCCCGAGATTACTACACACACTTTATGATGGATGATGGTGGTGGATGAGGGTGTTGTCTGCATTAGTTGACCACGCCCCTGTGTCCGCTGGGCACGCTCCCGTGTGCAGAAGCGTATAACAACCCTCCTGAATTTTTCTGACACCCTAAAATATTTAAAATACCCCAATATGTCTTAAAATACACCCCCCGTATGTGAAAACCGAGCCCAAAATACAATCTAGCATTAAAAATAAATAAAAAACAAGAAAAATGGGGTCCTCGCGGGGAGCGTAGCCCTTGGCTACTGCCTACGCGGGCCGCGACAGCAAGAGATTAGGGCGACACCCGGTGCCGCCATGTGTCCCAGCCGTGTCAAGTCTATGGGTCGGGTCAGCAACCCTAGGGCCTACCCTAGGGAGCATCGCGGGCCGCGAAGGCCCTGAAGAAATGCTACGCGAGGCGCGACAAGGTCCGAATCAGGCCCTATAAATTGCACGCGTTGGCCTTCAGTCGAAATTCGCTCAAAATTCTTTTCTCTCTCGAAATATTACATAGTATAAGCTATACTCGGGTATTATATCCCCCTAATTAACGAAGTTCTGCCCCAATGTAAGTATTATAACCCCGGTTACATATTAGATGCGTTGCCCGATTGATCCAGGGGTTCGTAACGGCTGTCGAGGTTCTGCCCGACGTAGTCGTTGGAATGCCGTATCGGGGAGGGTATTACCAATGTAAATAATGGGTTATTTTACTAACATATGTACATTTGTGTAAATTATAGATTATCACCAGGAAACCCTTACAGAAAATCTAAGACGTCAATGTGAGTAATCTCCTTTTTGTAAATTGTTTTTACAAAACCTTAAATGTTTTACAATGTGATTAAGCAGTGATTGAGTCTTTCTAGTACTTCAATTACTCCCGGTATGTTGGGGTTTTGTATACAAAATGTGGAACACGTTACCATTGGACAACGAGTTAGCCAATGTGTAATATGACCCACCAGTCAGGATTCACAATACTGAATGAGTAATTATGTAGAAATAAACAATGTGATTGCTCTCAATACTGTTAAAGGATAAAATGTTTCTTGATTAAACTGGGATTCACTCACCAGTATTTCCCACTGACAAATGTTTTTAAAACGCGTTTTAGGTAACAAAATGTAAAAGCCAATTAGAAGAAAGCCAGCTGGAGAGCACTGACGGCTTGGAAAAATGTGACTATAAAAGTTACCTAAAAGACGATGTTTTAAATTCAATAAAATAGTGTTTATCCCTATAAACATGTTGTAAAAAGAAACTTGGGTTTTACCCATGTGTTTATTAATATAAAATATGGTGGTTTTACTCTGATAAACATTTCCTATCTACGGTCCTGATAAAATTTCCGCTGCCAAATTGAATAATGATAAACAAAATTGATACCACCACAACTGGTCTCGCGACCGCCCGTTCCCAGGACAAATTGGGGGCGGGGGTTGTGACAGAAGGTGTTATCAGAGCTAAGCCACTGATTCAGCCACAGAAGTGTTCTGCTGACACCAATATATTATTTAAATTGTTAGGAAATCAATTATGGAAATACGTGCATAATTGTATTTTATTGTTATGTGTTATTTGACTATTTGTTAGTTTTTAGTTTGAGTGATCAAGGACCCTCAGACGTGTATCGTCAATTGTCCGAGTCACCTAGGAGTGAAGGTACTTTTTCACAGCATGCCCTCTCTGGGTATGCTGCTGATAATGAAGAAGGGATGTTTGTCTTTAAGGCTCAGTCTGAAGAGCATTCCCTCAGAAAAAGAGAGGATAGTTCAGTAAGGGAGCATTTGAGCGTAGGAAAAGAATGTGAAAGTTGTAACAGCAAAGAGTCCTAGCAGCCGCTAAACGAGAGTCAGATGCCCATACACAGGATATGCTTAATAGAAGCCTCGCTAATTTCCATATCCTAGCAACAACTGCTACTGACCTAAATCTGTAACAACTAGTAGCCCCACAACCCTTACCTTTGTTCCCTACTCAGCCGATGGAGATAGAAGATAACCCTGAAAATCAAGTAGAAATGCATGATTTCAACCCTGAGGAGATACCTAGGATACCAGCCCCTAATCCCTTAGACCCGGATTATGATCCATGGTTCAATGATCATAGGGATTATGTGCCACGCTACCACTTAAACGACGAACCCATGCCGAACTTAGCAGCCTATCCAGGTCTGGACCCTCTCGATCCCTACTATAATAACGATGAATACATTAGGGAGATATTAGAGAATCCTTACCCTCAAGAGAATCCCATGCCCCAGTACCAGCACCTGCACCCCCAATGAGTGCAGATAATGTGCATGAACTCCGAACTTTCGGAGAAGAGATTTTGGAGAGTAGTGAGAGGATGAGGCAGGTAGGAGAGCGACTCGTCTGGAAGTACGACGAGCACAACATGGATTACTGGATGAATCCAGACCAGTAATGTGATGGTGGAGTTGGTAATAATAATAATAATAATAATAATAATAATAATAATGAACATATATATATATATATATATATATATAATATGTTGTAGTATAGACCACTTTGTGGTTAGAGATGCATATTAGTATTATAATTTAAATTCCAGTCTTAGTGTGTATTTGACGCATATTATAATAGAAAGAGTAAAGTCGCAATGTTCGACGCTTTTGGTTAATATGTGTGTTGTGTGGTTGTTGTTTAAATTATTAATTATTTTGTGATATTAATAATTGGTAAATGTTTAAAATTCTGATGGACGACGAGGTAAACCAGAAAAACCAGAATAACGATAACCAGAGTATCATTAACTTGGATAATGAGAACCCAAACAACAACAATAACGGAAACCAAGTGGATAACAGTGCCATGCAGCATATAGTGGCACAAGGGATAATAGATGCAATGTCATATATTATCAAAACAGTTAGGGAAGCCGAAAATAAAAGTAAACATGATAGTAAGCGACCCTCTGAACCTGAAAATAGCGTGAACAATGGACCCGTACTTCAAGTGCCCATTCCCAAAAGAAGAAGAACCGTGTCTTACGGTTGTTCTTATAAAGAATTCTGGTCTTGTAAACCAATGGAATTCTCGGGCAATGAAGGGGCCGTTGCATCTCTACGCTGGATAGAAAAGACTGAGGCACTCTTAAGAATAAGTAAATGTGCTGAAGAAGATAAGATAATGTTTGCTTCCAATCTGTTTAAGAATTCAGCACTAGAATGGTGGAACACTATCCACCAGTCAAGGGGAAGTGATAGAACTTATAATATGGAATGAGAAGAATTTAAAAATATGGTAGAAAGGAAATTATGCCCTCCTAATGAAAAAGAACAGATAGCAAACAAATTCTTAAACCTTAAGATGATTGGGGTAGATAGTAAGGGTTATACTACATTATTCTTTGAATATGCCCGAATAGTACCAACCCTTGCTTCACCTGAACCAGTTTTAATATCCCGTTACATCTGGGGATTAATTGGAGAGATTAGACATGTAGTCAAGGCAGCTAGAACTCAAACTATAGAAGAAGCTATAGAACTAGCCAACACCTTGACAGATGAATTAATCTGTACACGAGAAGAGGATCAAAGGAGGAACCTAACTCAGAAGCTTACTCAAGAATTTCGTTCTGGAAATTCTAACCGTGGGAGAAATATAGGTTCTACCTCTGCACCCTACTGTAAGTATTGCAAAAGGAAGCATTAAGGAAGATGCTCCATCTACTGTAATTTTTGCAAAATATCTGGACACAAGGAGGAAGACTGCAGGAAAAAGCCTAACAACAGAATATGCTACAACTGCGGAGAACAATGTCATATCAAGCCTAACTGTCCAAAGTTAGCTCCAGCTACAAACACCAAGAATACTAAAAATGCTAGAGCATTTGTTCTGACTGCAGAAGAAGTAAAGATGATCTCGGATGTGATTACTGGTACGTTTTTAGTTAATGATGTTTTTGCTAAAGTATTATTTGACTCTAGTGTGAACCAAAGTTTTATTAATACTTCATTTTGCAAACTTCTTAATCAATCATTAACTAAACTCCCACAAGAATGTCTAGTAGAGACAGCAAATGGGGAAACCATTAAGATTTCTGAAATCTTGCAGGGAGCAAGAATAGAAATTTATTGCAAACCTTTACCCCATGAATCTGCCAGGATTTGATGTTGTATTAGGAATGGATTGGTTAATAGCCAATAAAGCCAGTATTTTATGTGATCAAAAGTCAATTCAAGTAAATTCACCAAGAGGTGAAAAGATCACAATTAAAGGAAATAAGTTCTCTAAATCCACAAAATTCATCTCCGTGATGAAAATTGCAAGTTATATAAGGAAAGGATCATTAGTGTATTTGATTTCTATAATCACTAACACTAAAGGAAAAAAAATTAAAGGATATTCCAGTAGTATCCCAGTTTTTAGATGTATTTCCAGAAGAGCTACCAGGACAACCTCCAGATAGAGAAGTTGAATTCAGAATCCATTTGATACCAGGAACTGCACCAATTGCCAAAGCACCTTACTGTTTGGCACCCGCAGAAATGGAAGAACTAAAGAAACAGTTAGATGAATTATTGGAAAAAGGATTCATACAGCCAAGTTCATCACCCTGGGGAGCACCGATTTTATTCGTTAAAAAGAAGGACGGATCAATGCGTATGTGCATTGACTACCGTGAATTAAACAAAGTCACGATTAAGAATCAGTATCCATTACCAAGAATCGACGATGTGTTCGATCAATTGCAAGGAGCACGATTTTTCTCTAAAATCGATTTAAGGTCAGGATATCATCAATTAAAGGTACAGGACGAGGACATTCCTAAGACCGCTTTCAGAACAAGGTATGGCTATTATGAATTTACTGTCATGCCCTTTGGTTTAACCAATGCCCCAGCTGCATTCATGGACATGATGAACCGAATATGTAAGCCATATTTGGATAAATTCATAATTGTCTTTATAGATGATATTCTTATTTATTCTAAAAGCAAAAAGGAACACGCAGCTCATCTGCACGTACTTCTAAGTTTACTGAGAAAAGAAAAGCTTTATGCTAAGTTTTCGAAGAGTGAGTTTTGGTTAGAACATGTACACTTTCTTGGACATTTAGTCAATCATGAAGGAATCCATGTAGATCCCACAAAGATCGAGGCGATAACCAAATGGAAAACCCCTGAGTCACCAACTGAGATTAGAAGTTTCTTAGGATTGGCTGGTTATTATAGAAGGTTTATTCGAGATTTTTCTAGAATAGCCATTCCCTTAACTAAGTTAACCTGTAAATCCGTTAAGTTTGAATGGGGACCAAAACAAGAAGAAGCCTTTAGAATTCTTAAGCAAAGATTAACCCATGCACCCATACTAGCATTACCAGAAGGAACTGAAGATTTTGTAATCTATTGTGACGCTTCCAAGTTAGGCTATGGATGTGTATTAATGCAACGTCAAAAGGTAATAGCTTACGCCTCTAGACAACTTAAGAATCATGAAGAGAATTATTCAACCCATGATCTAGAATTAGGAGCTATAATTTTTGCCCTTAAAATTTGGAGACATTACCTATACGGTAGTAAGTTTACCATATTCACCGACCATAAGAGTTTAAGGTATGTTTTTGGGCAAAAAGAGTTGAATATGAGACAAAGACGTTGGATGGAGATACTTAGTGATTTTGATTGTGATATCCAGTATCATGCAGGAAAAGCAAACGTAGTAGCTGATGCTTTAAGCCGAAAGTATCACGAAAAGCCAAAAAGAGGACGTTCTCTTAAATTAAATCTGCAAGTAGATTTAAATGATCAGATTAGAAAAGCACAAGAATCAGTAATCAAGGAAGATACTGGAAAATTAAAAGGAACGATTAAAGAATTAGAACAGGGAACAGATGGAATTTGGATATTCCATATGAAAAGAATGTGGATACCTAAATTAGGAAACCTACGCCATCGTATATTAGAAGAAGCCCATAAGTCTATGTATACGATGCATCCTGGAAGTGATAAGATGTATCAAGATTTAAGGAATAATTTCTGGTGAATAGGAATGAAAAAGGATATAGCAGCATATGTTGCAAAATGTTTAACTTGTTCACAAGTCAAAGCTGAACATCAGAAACCCTCAGGTTTATTGCAACAACTAGAAATGCCTGTATGGAAATGAGAATTAATAACAATGGATTTTGTTACTAAATTATCCAAAACAAGAAAAGGTAATGATACAATCTGGGTGATTGTAGACAGGCTAACTAAGTCAACTCATTTCCTACCAATGAAAGAAACTTTCAGTACGGAACAGTTAGCTAAATTATATGTAAATGAAATAGTTTCATTACATGGAATTCTTCTATCAGTTGTTTCTGACAGAGATAGTCATTTTACCTTTCATTTTTGGACAATTTTCCAAAAAGTAATGGGAACCAAATTGAATCTAAGCACCGCTTATCATCCACAAACGGACGGACAAAGCGAAAGGACAATTCAGACAATGGAGGACATGCTTAGAGCTTGTGTAATTGATTTCGGAGGTAATTGGGACGATCATTTATCATTGATAGAATTTTCTTATAATAACAGTTATCACACAAGTATTAATGATGCACCATTCGAAGCACTTTATGGACGAAAGTGCCGAACGCCTGTCTGTTGGGCAGAAATTGGAGAAAAGCAACTATCTGAACCTGAGATAGTACAAGAAACAACAGACAAAATCATTCAAGTCAAGGAATGACTGAAAGCAGCATGAGATAGACAAAAGAGTTATGCTGATAACCGACGAAAGCCATTGGAATTTCAAGTAGGAGATAAAGTATTATTAAAAGTCTCTCCCTGGAAAGGAGTGGTAAGATTCATCAAAGGGGGAAAGCTAAACCCCAGGTATGTTGGACCTTTTGAGATTATTAGAAGAATAGGACCTATAGCCTATCAGCTACAACTGCCAGAGGAAATGGTAGGAATACATGATGTATTTCATGTATCTAATCTCAAGAAATGCTTAGCTGATGAATCGCTAGTAGTGCCTCTTAAAGATATAAAGGTAAACAAATAGTTAAAGTTTGTAGAAAGACCTCTACAAATTGAAGACCGGAAAGTTAAGAATCTCAAGCACAAGAGAGTAGTTCTAGTCAAAGTGAAGTGAGACTCCAAAAGAGGACCAGAATACACATGGGAGCTTGAATCAGAAATGCAAAGGAAATACCCACACCTGTTCTAGTAGACCTCGAGGACGAGCTCTAAAACAAGGTGGGGTGGATATAACAACCCTCCTGAATTTTTCTGACACCCTAAAATATTTTAAAATACCCCAATATGTCTTAAAATACACCCCGTATATGAAAACCGAGCCCAAAATACAATCTAGCATTAAAAATAAATAAAAAACAAGAAAAATGGGGTCCTCGCGGGGCGCGTAGCCCTTGGCTACTGCCTACGCGGGCCGCAACAGCAAGAGATTAGGGCGACACCCGGTGCCGCCACATGTCCTAGTCGTGTCAAGTCTATGGGTCGGGTCAGTAACCCTAGGGCCTACCCTAGGGAGCGTCGCGGGCCACGAAGGCCCTGAAGAAATGCTACGCGGGGCGCGACAAGGTCCGAATCAGGCCCTATAAATTGCACGCATTGGCCTTCAGTCGAAATTCGCTCAAATTTCTTTTCTCTCTTGAAATATTACATAGTATAAGCTATAATCGGGTATTATATCCCCCTAATTAACGAAGTTCTGCCCCAATGTAAGTATTATAACCCCGGTTACGTATTAGATACGCTGCCCGATTGATCCAGGGTTCTGTAACGGCTGTCGAGGTTCTGCCCGACGTAGTCGTTGGAATGTCGTCTCGGGGAGGGTATTACTAATGTAAATAATGGGTTATTTTACTAACATATGTACATTTGTGTAAATTATAGATTATCACCAGGAAACCCTTATAGAAAATCTAAGACAACAATGTGAGTAATCTACTTTTTGTAAATTGTTTTTACAAAACCTTAAATGTTTTACAATGTGATTAAGCAGTGATTGAGTCTTTGTAGTTCTTCAATTACTGCCGGTATGTTATGTAACAACCCGCACTTTCGTGCATTGTTACTACTCGCTACACTCGTTACGCCTAGCACCAGAGATTCGGATCATAATGTAACTATATCGCATACGTCGCTATTTCGCAGTATAATCGCATGTATTCGCATATCTTAACACTACATCGCATCGCAAATACTAACACTCACGAAGACTTTGAGTGAGGACCTATTCTACCCTCCTTGATGGCCGTGATGTGTCGCAAGGCAAACAATTAATGCTAACAAAGACTCTCGGGTGAGTACTATAGCTCCAGCCGTCGTGACAATGATAGCAATACGAGCCAGTAGTACCCTATCAGTCATTGTGGCACAACACATTGTAAAACTCGGAAGCACACCTGTGACCACGCGCAACTCGATTATTGCACCGAACATTTGAAAGTATGGATACGTATATACGACCTTTTGTGACTAATTATATATATATATATATATATATATATATATAATGAAAATAATAATTAAATATAGGGGAATGGGAAACCAGAACTATCGCAACGCTCGAAACAATGAATTTTCCCCGCACCAAAGATCCAACCGGAATGGCTATCCGAACGGATAGGCCATCCCAACGGATAGGCCATCCCAACGGATTGCCATCCGAACGGATGAGCCATCCGACCCTGCACACTCAACCTCCTCCTTGCCTATAAATACCCCTCAGTCACATCAAGAACACTTGATGTGATTGCTGCTGTTCGACCAGACGCTCTTGGACCCCTTTTCTCTCGATTCCTCGCGATTCCGGTAAGATTTCAACCTAAATCTTGCACTTCTACGATCTACACTTAATTCTTCCCCTTTCTATCTTTCAAATCTCAACTTTTAACCGCGAAATCTACCGATTTGAGGTGTTTAAAGATGATGTCACCAAGGGTTCATATGAACTTCAAAGTGTAACCTCATTTCACCATAAACAACTCAGATCTGGGTGATTCTCACATGTTTTTATAACAATCTCATCTAAAAATCTATGTATCTAATCAAAGTGTTGTGCGATTTCGGGTTAAACATGAGAAACCGTCAAGAACGGCCAGATCTGATGGAACGGGGTGGTTCCCGGCCGTTAGAACGGGTCGGAACTGATGAAATTTCATTTGTTTAATACTAAATCACACCATCTCAGTAAAACCACATGTATTCCTTCCAAAAAACCATCAAAAACAGTTGATCGGGACGTTGGAACGGACTGTTGTCACCCGACCGGACAACATGCCATCCGACCGGACAACATGTCATCCGATCGGATAACATGTCACCCGACCGGATAGCATGCCAACCAACCGGATAACATGCCATCCGACCGGACAACATGTCATCCGACCGGATAGCATGCCAACCAACCGGATAACATACCATCCGACCGAACAACATGTCATCCGACCGGATGTCTGTCATCCGACCCAAACCACTGTTATCCGACCGGATGATGTTATCCGACCGATTATCAGCATCCGACCCAAGGAACTGTTGTCCGACCGGATGAGGTCATCCGACCGGATGAGTACCATCCGACTGGATAACTGTGATTACGATACTATTCCCGCTTAAACCGTGCATCGCTTACAATACCATTCAATGTTTAGGCTAACGCAGACGCACTCTTAACCGATCCAATCAAATTGTGTTCTCGCTGATTACGCACAGTGAGTATACTTGAACCCTTTTTGCTTTTGCAGTTTTGGGTGTAACATACGTTGCTATCAAATCGAATCACGACAAATGCTTAAACTAATTGCGAATGACTTACGTGCATATTTATACGTGATGCTAGTTACATATGTGCTAGGACTTATATTCGCGACGTCCCACCATGACTAGTATAGTACTATTGCGCCCGACGGGGTCTAGTTTGCCATCGCGTATTCGAGCATCGAGGACTTAGCTGGTAGTATCGGTTTTGTGAGTATATATGTCGTGTATCCCGTTTATGTATGTGAGAATTCGCAGCACTTTTAATCTATTACGCTATTATATATATCAAACCTGTATACTCGCCAATACTTTTGTATTGACATTATTTTAACGTATGTTGCAGGTTAGATCGCAGACTATTTCAATCAAGCTAGGGAGTCTAGAAACTCAACAAAAATCTAGGTTGTCGGATTTGTATTGTTCGAGAGAACACAACATCTGTGATAACTTATGTGATTGTATTTGTTTATTAGTATGGGATAATGAACGCATTAAATATTGTCGCTAATAGTTGTTATGGATTCTCCTGAGCAATCTGATTCGCCTAGTGCCGCGCCCCGATGATTCCGCCATCGGTTGGGGTGTGACATGTTAGGGTTTTGTAAACAAAATGTGGAACACGTTACCATTGGACAACGAGTTAGCCAATGTGTAATATGACCCACCAGTCAGGATTGACAATACTGAATGAGTAATTGTGTAGAAATAAACAATGTGATTGCTCTCAATACTGTTAAAGGATAAAATGTTTCTTGTTTAAACTGGGATTCACTCACTAGTATTTCGCACTGACAAATGTTTTTAAAATGCGTTTTAGGTAACAAAATGTAAAAGCCAATTAGAAGAAAGCCAGCTGGAGAGCACTGATGGCTTGGAAAAATGTGGCTATAAAAGTTACCTAAAAGACGATGTTTTAAATTCAATAAAATAGGGTTTATCCCTATAAACATGTTGTAATAAGAAACTTGGGTTTTACCCATGTGTTTATTAATATAAAATATGGTGGTTTTACTCTGATAAACATTTCCTAACTACGGTCCTGATGAAATTTCAGCTGCCAAATTGAATAATGATAAACAAAATTGATACCACCACAACTGGTCTCGCGGTCGCCCATTCCCGGGACAGATATGGGGCGGGGGTTGCGACAAAGCGTATCTGTACTATCAAGATTTGCTTGGATTCTACGAATCTTAGCTTTGACCACGGCCGTGTGGAGCTGGGCACGCCCCCGTGTTGGGGAGTAGAAGCTTCTACGCTTTTGTCTTTTCTGCAGACGCTTGGGCACGGGGCGTGTTCAGCCTTCTGATCTCTTGTTTTTGCTTGGGAAGATGCTGTCGAGGGGTCGGGCATGCCACGTTTGTTGCTTTTCTTGTATTTATGTACGATTTAGCTGTATTTTTGCTTCTTTTGTTCATTTGCGCTCATTTAATCCTGAAAATATAAAAGGAAGACAAAAGCACACTTTTTCCAACATTAAAACTAAAAAAAGGTTAGTTTTATGCCTCATTTGATGTAATTTATATGTTGCATTTTACACACATCATCGTACCAAGTCAAGATAGGAGGATATCTTGACTTGGTCGACTCAACCAAAAACGTACAGACTCGATAAACCAAAAGACCGTACATTACATTACAAGAGTAATAAGAACAAGCGACAGACACAAAATACTGCACCAACAAACTCCCCCTTGGTTGTTGCTTGGTCTTCGGTCTTTGGTCTTTGGTCTTAATGAGCTGCTTCTAACCACGTGCTTCCAGCATGAATTCCCTGATAGTAACAAAAACAAGCGATGCGTGCCTGACTTGCGTCCTTGTCTTCATAAAATATGTCGTGACGAAATACTCTGTCGATATCAGCAGCCGACATGTTGACTATCCACATCGGATCGAGAATACGGATGTTTTCCTTATCATTCCTGAAGACGATAATTGCTTCATGCGTATCAGAATCGTAACACCAAAGAGCCATGTTCTTGAGAATGCCTTGTTCCATCGACATTAGAGGGATCTTATCCAAAACCTTCACCGGCTTGTACACGAGCATGTACCGAGCCGTGTTGGTTGCTGGATCCAATGTGAATTTGATCTGCTCATACATAGAGAACTGTGGCTTGTACAATTCATCTTTCGAACCCTTGATTATGACTAGTAACTACTTCAAGCTTACGTTTCAACTCTACATAATCATTGCATACACTAGGAGTTTCGGTGTGTACCTGACTAGTCGAAGCTGCAACATTTACCATAAAGGCAGTTTGATAAGAAAAAAGATCCATCCTCGGTGAAGAATTTTTCCATTTCCTTGGATGCAACTTCAACTTTCCTTAACAATACAGATTTCTGGTTTTTCAGCTCCTCAACTTCTTTCAGTTCATCAGCTTCCTTCAGCAAACTGTCAACCTCAGCATCAAGATTTTCTTTTACATCCGAATTTGAACCATAATCACCCGTACTTGAGCTTTCCTCATCCGAACTGCCGCTATACCCAAAACTGTCATCATCCTCAGAAAACTCTTCACTGTGGACATGTTTGATATACTTGATGATCTTAGCATAACACGCAGTTCCTCCATTTACTTCATTTCCCTCATTCCCCAGTTGGACTGACCAATCACATCCTTCAGCAGCATGAACTACTAAATCTCTGTTTGAGTTAGAAGGCCCAGACTGGTTTGAATTACTCGGGTCGTTTACTGCTACAATTCTCCTTTCATTGTTTACTTGATTAGCGTTGGATGAGTTTGCTTGGTTTCTGAAAGGATTTTGATTTCCTTGTTTGCTGGGTCGAGTGCATTCTCATTTGAAGTGACCTTTCTTACCACAATTGAAACATGTAACAACATCTTTACCAAAGCCATACTTTGTATCCTTTTTACTCTCCAAGCTTGTTCTACCCGTTCTTCTCATGTAATCCTTAGCTCTTCTCACTGCACTTGCAAATGCCCATTTTATATCCATCAGTTCCATCTCCTCCCTGTCTATTTGTTGATAGTCTTCATCAGTCAAATTAATGTTCCCAATTTGACCGACGACTAATCCACAATAAGCACTCACCATTGTGTTTAGAAGCTCTATGTGTTCCCGAGCACCTTCCACACTGACTTTGGTGAAGTTTAAGGTATCAAATCTGATGGTGTTGGGGTTTGAATGTTGAGAGTTGTTGTTGCCATAAAAGGCTTGCTGAGGGGCTGGTTAAGAAGGTTGTTGTTGGGTTTGTTGTGGAGCAGATTGTGCGAAAGGAAGATATGCTTTTGGATCAAATGGTTCGCCATAAGGGTTTGTAAGAGAACCAAATGATTGAGCTGGCTTGGGTGGTGGTGATAGGCTTTTGGATCAAATGGTTGCCCATAAGGGTTTATATTTGACATAAATGCAGTTTGAAGCTTCGGTTGCTGATTGGTACTAACAGTGGTGTTAATACCTCCAAAGTACATCTCGGGGTTTTGTGGAACTGGAATTCGTTTTGCCTTTCGTATTTCTTCTTCATTCTTGTTCTCAAGCTTTTAAACGAATTCATAGATATTGATCGTATCTAAAACACCGGTATGCTTTAGCAAGTCAATGAATTGACTCCATTTGGGTGGTAAAGCATCAGCAAAATGCTAGATCATCTCTTGTTGTGTTGCATTAACCCGGTATGAGTGCATCTCGCTAAGCAAATGATAGTACCGAGTAGCCATGTCACTTAGTGTTTCATTTTCCATGAACAAAAATCCTTCAAATTCCTTCTTCAAAAGATCATGACGGATTTTTCTTGTTGCTGCATTCCCTTCTCCTCTTACTACCAAGACATCCCACAAATTCTTTGTAGTTGTACAATAGGCAAGTTGATGATAAATATCTCTATGAAGCGCTTGAGTAAGAATTGCAAAAGCTTTCTTTTCAAGATCATAAGCCTTCTTATCACCATCGCTCATTCCCGCCAAGGTAAGTGGATTTGAACCCGCTTCTTCGAGAGCTTCATTGTACGGTGTAGTAAAACATGTCCACAACTCGGTATTTTGCCCTAGAACGTACGTATGAAAACAACTTTTCCATGATGGATAATCGTTCATGTGATTCAATTTTAGTGGACGATTATTGCTTCCCGTTTCACTCTCGCTTAAGAGAAGATTTTGAAGGCTCTGATTTTGATTAGCAACACACACCCATTGATGTGCGGTAATCTCTTGTTTGGGCATTAATCCCTTGATCCATTGTGAAGGATCTTGGCTTGTACTTGAGTTATCACTCCAATCCTAAGGATTTGTATTCATTTTTTATTGTTGTTTTAAGATAAGTACTTGAAAATTTGAAATGACTAAACAATGATTGAAATATAAACCTTCTGTGAAAAATGTCCAACTGTTGGAGTCACGAAGAATCAACTTCCACGAAGAACTAATATTAATTCCAAGAAAAATAGACTCCACGAAGAACCTATTTCAACGAAAAACTAGTGTTCTTCGTTGACACTGGTTCTTCGCAGGGGTGGGTTCTTCGTCAGAGACCAACTCACGAAGAATGGTCCTTCGCCCTAAGGTTCTTCGTGGATGAGGTTTTTCCAGTGAGGTTTTTCGTTGAATGGTAGGTAAAAAGTTACCTTAAAAAGCAGAATTTTATCCCTGAAACTTAGAAAGTTTTTAGGTGAATGACTCAAAATGGTTAATAGACAAACATTCGAAAATTCAATTTTTAGAGAAAGTACAAGAATACCCTTCAACAAAAGAATATTCCGGTGATTTCTCCGATCAAACCCTTTGCCGGAAAAGTTGTCGAGCCAAAAATTTGCAAGAAATTTCAAGAAAAACCATATTTTAGCATGTTTCCATGTATTTTAACAAGGTTCTTGTAAAACATTTCAGCAACAACAAGATTTCTTAAGTTTTCAAACCATTTTCTTATAAAAACTCAAATATCTTGTTTTAAGCTCAAGAACACTTCCAAGATGCTTCACAACTTGCTTAAACAACTCACTATGCTTGGTTTTCAACAAGAAAGAGAGCCAAAGCTCTGATACCACTTGTAGGTCCACTTGCAGGATCAAGAAACCTACTTTCTTGTTGTTAGAACACACTTACAAGTGTGGAATCCTTGTAAGAATGCAACTAAAGCAAAGTATAAAGTACACAAGTAACCAAAGATTCACTATCTTAATTAAAAGGAAGAGAACAATTACAAACACATACACACAGTGTTTACAGACTCATCAAAGTTCTCTTAAACTGTTCTGCACACATATGCTGCCTTATATAGAACCCTAGCCCAGTAACGTCACGAAGAATGTTACTGGGCCCACGAAGAACTTGAGCCCACGAAGAACTAGGTTCTTCGTTGATCAGTCCACGAAAAACCATATAGTGCACGAAGAAGGTTCTTCGTGATGACCATATCCCACGAAGAATGGGTTCTTCGTGGGAGGCTGCAAACAGCAAAGATAACAAACAGACACTTGCAGAAACAGTTAAAAGATAAGCCAAACACATGCAGAGTTGCATACATGCAACTGCATTACAAACCATTACATACCAAACTATGAACATATCGTACCAAGTCAAGATAGGAGGATCTCTTGACTTGGTCGACTCGACCAAAAACGCACAGACTCGATAAACCAAAAGATCGTACATTACATTACATTACAAGCGTAATAAGAACAAGCGACAGACACAAAATACTGCACCAACACATTCATATGCTTTCAAAATCTATTTATAACCCTTGTAGTGTGATGGCTTTACTTAAGATTGATACAGTTCCAAAAGAACTGAGATGTTATGACTCTCATGAGGTTTTTCTGTAACTTTTTTTTATCTACAATATCTAACAGAAACAATTTCCAAGTTAGATGGTACACATACTCTAAGTGGGCCAAAAACATCATAATATATAAAAATGTTACTTGTTTCAATGATCTAGCCGTGGAGATCATGTAATTCGTGTACTCGTCAAGGAAATTACCCTCACAATTTATGTCACAATTATATTGCATGAGCCAAGATTTTATCTATTTGGTCGACCAAGTATAATCAGATGTAGTCTCAGATGCTGTCCACTTGATAATAGAATGGTGGGCAGATGATTTGACTACCTGATGTGTTGTGAAACACTCCTATTTTCCTATGTAGTTTGAATCATTTTTGTATAGTTTAGTAGTTGTTTTTAGTGTTTTTTAGATTTTACTTGGTGTTTTTTGTGTTTTGTTTTATAGGTGTTTGTGTGAATATGGAGCTAAAACGAGCATAAATGGAGAAGAAACGAGCATACGGTAGAATCCGGAAGAAAAAGACAATGCGCATCTCGAACTATTGAAGAGAATTTCTGGCGACATGCGAAGAATGAGAAAATTGGGAAAAAGACCAAAATTCCCTTGGAAGTTCAGGGATTTACCATGTAAGCCACTACATCTATTTAGTCCTTATGTGGGCCTTTAGCGCGTCGCGAATGATTATGAGAACTCTCTTGCGACATGCGAGAAAGAGTTTTATTAAGAAAGAAATTCTTATAACCCATTTAAAGTTGGTTTTAACTCTAATTCGCATTTTTTGATCAAAGTATTGTCTCTAATTTGCTTTGACAATCTTACTTTTAAAAGTCATCCACTTTAAACTATTCCGTGGGCATCTAGCGGGTATGAGATTAGGTAATATGCTATATGATTTCCCAAAACTATATATCCGTTTATCTAAAACATTATACCTGAAGCATATACTCGAATATATTAAATTTTTAATATTATTTTCTCTTACCTATTGTTTAGTAATACTTCATTCTAGTAGTTTTATAATTGGGAAAATAAACATTTCTTTTAGGATATTTATTTCGATGTTAATATATATATATTTGTATGTTACAGAATATGAAATTATCTTTTGAAATTGATATTTTTATTTTTTAGATATTTCAAATATATATGATGGCTATGATAGGTATGAAATTTATCATATTTAAACTTATTGTGGATCTTATAAACATAAAATTACATACAAATTATAAAATTGTAAATGAAAGAACAAAAATATATTTAAAAATACCAACTGGTATTTCCTTAAAAACTAATGGATATGTCTGATACCCGCGGATATGTGCAATACCCGATGGGTAATTACCCGAAGGGTATGGGACAAGATTTTAAATCGGGTATGGCAATTGGATTATAGCCATGTCTGACCCATACCCGACCCATTTTCATCCCTATTAATAATTTATTCTTATGTATTTTTCCCTTCGGATTATTATTCTGCATGTGTTTGAATTTTTTTCCATATTTTTAAATCAGGTTCGGTGTTTGATTCTTTCTAATTATTGTCGCATTTGTTGATCCGTGTTTCTTAAAACTCTGGTTTCGTACTTGATTTGATAAAAGAAAAAAAATAGAAAAACAAAGTCGAACGTTTCATAAAAGAACTCAAAAATAAGTGAAAAGTGTACTAGTGAATAATATTTTCCATGTGTTGAATAGTTAAAAATAAGGTATCTTTGAATAGAGAGGTTAAATGATAATGATAACCAAATCAAATACAAATAACTATGATCTATAATAGATAATAATAAACTCCGTTAACATGTTTTATTTATCTTATCTAATAAATTCTCAAAAATAAAAAGCTTATAATAACATAGACCAAATCGAATGCTAGAAGGACGTTTCCCTTCCCACAAATATATATTACAAAACATAAAATGAAGAACGTACGTTTACCCTAAAGAAGAATTGATATGTGCGTTCCACACTTGTTTAGAGACAATGTTTAAAGACTAATCGTCTGTCATTTGGACGATTAATCTTATGGTCTTTTTACAAACTGAGGAAGCCGAGAGTGGCATAAGGTTACGGATGTCGGCATCACAAGAAATGAGTATCAGATCGTCATCTTCATCCCTGTATTTAAGACGAAGTCGTGTACTTTTTAACTTAATCCTTTGGGCCACTTGGTTTTTTAGTTCCGACACTCCTGATGAAAGAGGAAAATCAAACTTAATTATATCATCTTTAAAACTTGCTTTCACTGTCACCATCCTTGTATCTGAGACATTAACCACCCTCTTCTTCTTTGGGGATACACTTAAATGTGCTTGTGAAGCCTTGGAAACGGGAGTCGTATTTATGGATTCACTAGTTAGTTGTGCGTAATAGGGTGGCCTACAAATTGTCTCGCCTTTAGGTGTAATTTTAGCCGATGGATTTGATTCGCAAACAAAAGCATTATGTTTGCCACAAATCCACCACATAGCTGAAAATCCATGATGGTTACTCGAACAAACCCACCGCTTAACCCTTACTAGTAGAAGCACAACCACAGATATACCAAAATGAGCATATTTCTTTTTGCGATGCGGCATTGGCCAACTGGATATTTTTAACTCACGGCAAACACGCTTTAGTGTAGAACGGCTAACTATAAATAATGAGAATCAAATGATCAATATAGATATGATAATAAACTTATTAAAAAAACCTAGTAGGGAGAGTGGGAATATTAGCACAAAATGTTTCCTCTATCCCATGAGATAAAGAGCCCCCCCCCCCCCCCCCTCAAAATGATAATAAACTTAATACATGCAATAAATATAAGAAGAGCTTACCACCAAGTCTCATGGAAGCTTCCCCTATTGGTTTTCCAAAATGTTGTTGGATGGTATCATGCGTAATAGAATCCATTTTAGGCTTTCTCCTTCGCTTAGTACAGGCTTGTTTCTCTATAGTAACTACATCAAGTATCTTGCTTGTAGCATCATCCACACAAATTATCTCCGTGTTTATAATTACACTGCTCTTGTTCTTGGGGTAATTGTTGCTAAATTCTTGTTGATCTTGAGTATTGGTTTCATGCACTGTCTGTGTCTCTCTTGAATCTTGTTGCAATATTTCTCTTGACAATGATCCAAGGTTCAAGGATGCTTCATCTATTGAAGTAAAAGAATTAGTTCTATGTTTTCTCTTAATTACATATAGACTGGTTTTCTCTAGATTTACACTCTCTTCCTCTAGTAATTACATCATTATTATTCTTACTTGTAATAACACCAACAAACACTAGTACACAAACCATTTAATGGGGCGATGAAATACTAGTTTTGGAGCGGTTTTCAGACCGCAATAATAAATAGGGCATCATAAAATTATTTGCTTATATGGAGCGGTCATGAAACCGCCATATATCATTTCAAGATAGCCCCATATAATCCTAAACCCTCCACTCAAATAGATACACATGGCAAGGACTAATGGCTCCATATCTACACATGAACCGCCCCACACAAATGAAACCTGAAATTGAATATTTAATTGCAAATAAAACAATTTATAATATTTCCAAATTGCTACCAACAAATACATAGATAATCAACAACCCAGTTAGCTACAAATATATAAAATCAAAAACACAAAATCTACAAATACAAAATTCATTAATTGAAAACAAACATCACATGATCTTGACACCAAACAAAAAGTTCACTTATAAAAACCAAACAAAAGGTTCACTTGTAAAAACGAACATTACACTAACTGGACACCAAACAAAAAAGTTCACCTACAACTTTGACCCTTCACATCTACCCCTATGAAGAGCTCATATACATCCAGCAAACAACTTGTTAATACATTGTGGCATTAATTCCAGAATAAAGGTGTCAATTTGCTTTTGCGGCAGACACCCGCTTGTGTTCCAAAGCTAAAAAAACATATAAAAATAAAAAATTTAGATATATATTTTATAATTAGTAAATGCGACATTATATCAATATATACAAAAACTTACATTATTATGAAAATCATATTGAATAGATGTGACAAACTCGTACATATGTTTTGTAACCATAAAGCCGCACTCCCAGCCGCTTTTTTGCTGTTTACACTGCATCGAATTCCCATTTAATTTTTAAACACATGAACATAAATTAAATTTGTCAAAAAAATAAAACATACCTTTACCATTTCCCAATTAAATGGCATATCAAAAGCATCATTAATTGTAGACGTAAGAAGGTAATCACTCTCCTCCTTTTTTCCTCTTACAGAATCAATGATATAGCCCATTTCAGTTGCAGGACAAATGATAATAAGTGACCAGTGTTTACTACAAAAATAAAAAAAATTATGGCATAGTTAAGTATGCATATGTGTGTTTGTGTATGTATGGTGAACATATATATATTACCTAGCTATATATGGTGCAAGATAGAATGTTTTGTCTACATGGAACGAAAATACTTCTCGGATGTGTTCTATAACGCCACCACGATTTTTAATGCACGCATCTTCTTTGATCATGTGCGGATTGAAGAAAGCGCATCCGGAATTTGGCGACTCAAAAAAATACCTTTCAATCAAGAAAAAAAATTATGGTAAGTTCTTCAGTTGAATTGGAATCTGATAATGTTATTGTACTAAATAAAAACAAGAATAACAACTTACATTGCAAACCAATGTAATACAGATATATCAAGCCAATCATTCAAGAATACTTGTAACAATTCTGAATATGGAATGCTTTCAACAACCTTCTCAAGATACATTCCATCAGGTGAAGAAATCTCAATACTATGGTTAGTACCAACCTGCACTGATAATCCATCAACAATTTCTTGAATTTCTTTAGGTCTCTTCTTTAGTTTTTCCAAGGCAAAAGGTACGTCAGGGTCGATAAATTTAGGCTCGGGATTCGAATCATGGGTAGTTGTCATTTGTTGTCTTTGATCAGGATCGGGAACAACTTCAGATTGAGTTGACATGTGTGGTTCATGCACAAACACATTTTGTGGAGATGTTTGTTGTTCATGTGCATGTATTAACTAAAAACAATTGTAAAAACGTTAGTACTTATACATATATATATAGAGAGAGGGGGAGATAAACAAGTTTTTGATTAATTACCATATTCATAAAACAGCCCGAAACCATTTGAGGTTGAGATGACATATGTAGATTAGATGTATCGACTTCCTCTTCCTCTTCCTCAAGCTAAAAATAACAAACAGTTTATTATAATACGAACAAATCAAACTTAATTAACATTATAAACTACTTGTGGATGATAACTTGAAGTCGGTGCAATGTCATCAATGTCTATTGTATGCGATGCTCCTTTGTGACTTAATGAACTGTGACCCGAGGTCTCTCCCAAGGCACTTGCGGATTTGCTGGATGCCTCTTTGTTCACAAGCTAGAATTTAACAAAAATAATATTTGAGTAAGTATTGATACATATATACTAAAAAAAATAATGTAATATATAAACAAATGCACCTTTAATGCATCTCTTGGCCACTGGATGAAATTAAAAAGTGTATCGCCAACAAAAACAATGTCATCGGTTCGTGTCACATCAGGGACAGGCGTTTTCACAAAATCTTTATCAACAGCATCAACATGGACTTTGACACAACCCTCCTTTATTTGTCCTTCATCTAAAGTCATATCTGAAGTTGGCCATGCCTGCCCGAAAGCCAGAGGTAATTCCATACTAAGTTTGTATGGAAATAGCAACTCACACGGTGTCACTTTCTGCAATAACCATATAACATTTTTGATAAACAAATACATGTGTGTATTTAACAACTTATAAATGAATTACCTCAATAGGTGGATGGTCTATGAATGGTCCACCAGGTGCACTAGTGTCACAAAAAGCAGGGCTTATGTCCCCCCCTGGTACCCACACGTGCTCATGGTTCTCGTCACTTCTTACTCGCTGTGTACCACCTTCATATAGTCCTCCATGCACCTTAGTGAAACCTATAAACTCAATATTCAAACTACATCAATATCTATAAAAATAACTAAAAAAACTCTGATATATCTCATTACCTATGATCCCAGAAACTGTCCGAGATCTTCCCCCATGCTCCCTTCCCAAAACTCTAACTAATGGATCCTCTTTTCCTTCAAAATAACTTTTATCCTCTATCATCTTTTTCTCGGTATCAACCTGTTAAAATAAACTGTTAAAATATTCATCTATAATATGTTTATATATAATATAATATAATATTATAACAATTTATTTACCAAAAGGTTGAGGGTTAATAGCGCATCTGGTTGAAGTTCATACTTGTTAGTTTCTTTGTTCTTTATCGCTCTACTTGTTAACCACTTTTTAGAACGTAAAGATCGTAAATTTTTAAGACATGAATACTTTGCTAAAAGTTGAGGCCATATGATATCAGATTTCATGCCCGTATACCCAGATCGTCCTACACGCGGGACGTTTTTGTTTGCTTTTGCACTTGCTCTTGCTTTTTTACTTTTATCCTTCACAAAAATCAATAAACTAATATTAATACTTGCATAAATACACACACATACATAAATACTAATGTAAATGAAACAATTCACACATACCAAAAATTCTTTCTTGGTCTTTTCTTTACAAAATTCCTTCCAATGTGCTGGATCAAGATACTTGTAATCACTAAAAGGAGTCTTACCTAAATTTATATAATGGGTAACAAGTCTACTCCTAAAATTGGTACAAAGTTTCTTTGCTTTTCGCTCCATAGTGTCCTTTGGGGCATTGGACTGAATTTTCCACAGTTCCTAAAATTACAAAACAATTAGTTAAACGTAATAAATAACAAAAAAAATCATATTTCTAACAATTTACAAAAAATAAATACAATACCTTTGTTTCAAGCCATAGTTCGTCCCACATGTATTGTTCAAAATCCGTAGTCTTGATGTGATACGGAAACATTTGTTTACATTTCAGTCCGAACCATGAAACAAATTTATGCTTGTTAGGACCAACTGGAAGATTATTTTGATCAAACGCAATGTTATAATCCTCATCCTTATATTTCTTCGAAAAACAAGCAACGCCCCGTTTGCCTCTTTTCGACATAGCTACAATTCACTGTTAAACATAAAAATTACATAATGAGATACACATTAACACACACTAGATAGGCACATAAATACACATGTAATCGAATCACCACAGTGTACCTGAACCACCAGAAACGAGAGAAGGAGTTGGAAGCACCAGGACCAAAAACCAAAGAGAGAGAGAGAGAGTGGGAAATTGAAAGATTATATGGGAGAGTTGGCCGCGAAACGGAATAAATGAGCGGGAATTACAAATTCTATGGTTAATTTGGAGCGAAACTGAAGATATGGGCGGTTGAAGGAGTATATGGGGAGGTGGGGGGACGGTGCAAGGAGTTATTTGGGGGCAAGTATCGTAGCAACGTTTTCAAAACCGGACCGGACCGGCCGGGTGGACCGATCGGACCGGGAACCGTGCATACCGCCGGTCCGGTTGAGCACTTTTGGATCGTTTTGTTTTGGGCCGGCCGGTTGGTGGCGGGTGGCGGTTAAACCGGAGGACCGTGAACCGTAGGGGACCGGATATACTTTTGTGCAAGGAAAAACGGTGGTCGGAGGTCATTTTAGGTGGCCGGAAACCACCCGTTTTCATCGGACAAAGAAAGCTAACATAGCGATACAGAAGGAAGATCGTGATAGAGTTTGCATAAAGATGAACAAGGCTATAAAACGAGCACTATATCCGACTGTTTGAAGCATTGATCGGCACCATAGATAACCCTTACACTTTGAAAATATACATGGCATGATATGGTTTGAGTGAGAAAAAATATAAGAGATATATAGAAATAGTGATAATGAAATTGTGAAAAGTGGAAACCATGTGCCTGACTTGTCGTAGTGATAATGAAATTGTGAAAAGTCCAAAACCATGTGCCTGACTTGTCATTTCAATTTCAAAACTAGACAGCTATAATTGTTTTATATTATTATGAATTAATTATTATTTATTGGTATTAATATTTTATATGTATTTATTGCATATTATAATATAATTGTTCAACTTATATTGTATTTAAATTATTTGTAAACTTTTGTGTACTTGTTATCCTATATTTTTACTTAATTTGATTGTATTTCAATTAAGACTATGGGGTATGGGGCTTGGGTTGGGGCATGGGTTGGCTGAAAACGCCCAAGCCACCACTCTGGAGGCTTGGGTTGGGGCGTGGCCCAAGAAGCAGGAGTTTGAAGCCGGGCGTGGGGCGGACTAGCGATCCTATGTGGCGGGCTCCTATTAGCTTTGTTGGCCATGTTCTAATCGTTTTTTTTTTAATAAAATGCCAAGCCACGCCCCAACCCAAGCCCCGCCATACCCCACAGACACATCACTCACCGGTGAGGGGCTCGAACTCCACGTGTCAACTCATGCCCCCAACCCAAGCCCCACCATACTCCACGGTCGGAGATCATTTTAATACTTAGACCGTGGGGTATGGTGGGGCTTGGGTTGGGGCTTGGGTTGGGCATTTGGTGACACGTGTAAAGGGAGCCAGCCCACTGCCAGGTTACGTGTCCGCGGGGTATGACGGGGCGTGGGTTGGGCTTGGGTTGGGTGCACCGCGTGGCATAAATGTTTAAAAAAAAATACAAAAAAATTATAAAAAATCACACAACATTTAATAAAAAAACCTACAACTTCATTAAAATTTTAAAAATTACATAATCCTAAAAATTACATAATTTCTAAAAATTACAAAATAAAAAAAAAACCTAGAGCGTTAAATTTTTTTCAAAAATGTCGATCTTGTCGAACGCCTTGTTTTCCTTGCCTCGAAACTCTATGTTCGCCACCGCCACCCGGTCTTCGTGGCTTAACTCGCCACCGGGAACCGCTTCGTAGTAAGCCTTGAAACGCTCGAGCTTGGGCCGTAGCTCGCGCCATTTATGCCGGCACGCGTTGAGGTTGTGGCGGTCGTTACCGACGTTATGTCGGTAGGCCGCGAATGCTTCTGCCCAATATTTTGTTTGGCGCGGTGGCCGCCCCTTCATAGCGTCGACGACGCTAGTTACGAGTGACATTTCTTCTTGACGGGTCCAGGATGCCATAGTGGTGTTGGGTTCGTGGGATTGGGGGGACCAGCGGGGTAGCGGGTTCAAGACAGTGGGTGTAGCCGGTGGGGTTTTGGTTCGTGGGATGGGGGACCGGTGGGGTTGGGGTTGCAATATATAGGCCCTTTGGGGACCCAGGTGGCGGTTATAGAAGATGGGGGGATGGGGGACCAGTTTGAATTTTAAATTTCAAAATTTTAAAACAACCGCCTGACGTGGCGGGGTGACCCAATGAGAATAAGCCAGCTCGCTTCGCCATACCGCCCCACGCCCGGCTTGAAAGCCAAGCCCCAAGGGGCCACGCCACAACTCAAGCCCACCCTGGGTGGTGACTTGGGCGTTTTCCCCCAACCCACGCCCAAACTCCCGCCCCATACCCCACGGCCTTAGGGTGAGAGGGGCACTCCCCTCTTTGGGGAGTCCCCTCTCTTACGCACACCCAATCAGGTTATGTCACGTCAACTCCCCTCGCACCCCAATTTGATGGCGGCACTCCCCTCTTAGGAGAATTATTTTTTTATTCAAAAAAAAGGAAAAATGTTGATTGGTTGAAAATAAGGGTGGCCCACCATCTCCTCTCTCCTTCATTGCGGTAAACAAGCCCCGACCCAACTCGCCGATTTCGGTCCCCGCCTTGATGGTGCCGATGTTCCCGAGCGGGGACTTGGGTCACCGCACCCACTCCCCGCGAGTGCCCCGATCACCCTTACTTTCCCTATGTACTTTAATTAAAGTTTTAGAGGCATGCACAGACTACATTGGTTACTGCGAAAAGCATTGTTACCTATACAAGTCTTCATCATAGTTATTACGATCGATATGGGTTCATTTCGTTACGAAACTAAAACTCGCTGTAGCGATCGAAAAAAAAACTCATAAATAAAGTCGTGATATGTTTAAAAAGATTCTACACACGTTTTACTCCATCTAAAACTATAAAAAAAAATTATGGGGCTTATGTGGCAGAGTGCGTGGTTCCACACCGTATAGCCTAATAACAAGCAAATCAATTAAAATACCCAAAACAAAAGTTAATCATTAAAAAATTCAATAATAAATGGTAAACATTACCTTTTTCACACAAATAATCAAACATGCCTTCTTATCTTCATCATCATCTATCCTGCATAAAATAATTAATATTATATTAACAAATTGACTCTATTTTAAATATTAATATGGAAATTAAGAACATATTTTTCAAACCTTGATCATTTGGTTTGACTAACATATATCCCGTCGTTGTGGTCAGATCGAAAGTATGTGGTGCGATTAACAATATGGTCATCAACCGGTTGAATACCCACAGAAAATGGTGGTAGGTCGTCAAACTTGTCGTATTCTTCCTCATCAACGACATTATCAACACCAAGGATACGACGTTTACCTTGCAATACGATGTGGTATCTTGGTTTGCTCGGGTCGTTGACAAAGAACACTTGTGTGACATGTTTAGCGAGAACGAATGGTTCAGATGCATAGCCATTGCTTGTAAGGTCGACAAGTGTAAAACCATAATTGTCCACTTTAACACCACCTGTACGGTTATTCACCCACTTACATTTGAACACGGGAATAATGAAAGATTTATAGTCCAATTCCCAAATTTCTTGTATAACACCATAATAAGAATCATGAGCGATTCTTAACATTTTAGAATGATCCATCCTGTCGAATTCGGTCGTTGATGCTATTATTGCAACTCCACTATTCTGCGTTGTACTTTTTTCATCTTGATCTTTGGTGTAAAACGTATAACCATTAATGTCGTACCCTTGGTACGATTTTACATTACAATTTGGTCCCAGTCCCAACCTTTTTACAGTTTTATCAACATTAGTTGTCATTACCTTAGTTTTCAACCAGCTAGCAAACTCTTTGTTATGCTTTACCACATGCCACATTTCGTTCTTATCCCGGTATGTTGACCGTAATATTTCCATGTGTACTTCAACATATGGAGTAAGACATGTCATGTGTTTTAGGACCAATAGATGTGCAAGTTGTAAATTATTGTGACTTGGGGTGAATGTTCTCATACCAACACCTCCGACCCCTTCAAGTTTACCTGAGTGACGTGACTCAGGAACACCAATACTTTTGACACCTCCCAAATAACCTGTACAGAATTCAATTGCCTCCTCGAATGCATATCCTTCAACAATACTACCCTCAGGTCGATTAGTGTTTCTTACATAGCCTTTTAAGATACCCATGTATCTTTCGAAAGGGTACATGTAACGTAGAAATACAGGACCACAAGCCTTAATTTCTCCTACGATATGTGATACCAGGTGAATCATCACATCAAAAAAAGACGGCGGAAAGTACATCTCTAGTTCACAAAGCGTGATAATAACTTCTTTCTGCCATGTATCCAATAGTTGGGGATCAATAACTTTCAAGTGAATGTTATTAAAAAACAAACATAGTTTTGTGATCGTGTGTCGAACTTTTTTCCGGTAACAATCCACGAACTGCAATAGGAATCATATGTGTCATCAAAACATGACAATCATGAGACTTCATACCAAGCAATTTACAATCTTTCATCGACACCAATCTTTTAATGTTTGCAGAATAACAAGACGGAACTTTAATATCGTGTAAACATTTACAAAACTTTCTTTTTTCTTCATTTGACATACTATAACACGCAGGTGGTAGATAAAAACGATTGCCGTTTTCAACAGGGGCAAGCTCTTTACGTATTCCCATGTCTAGCATGTCTTTACGAACATTAATCCCATCTTTAGTTTTACCAGGAATGTTTAACAATAAGCCCAACAAGCTATCACAAACATTTTTTTCGATATGCATTACATCCAGGCAATGTCTAACATCTAGTTTCTTCCAGTAAGGTAAATCCCAAAAGATTGATCTTTTTTTCCATATGTCTCTACTCTTAACATTCTTAGCACGACTTCTTTTTCCCAACTTTGTATTTATATTTGCAACTCTTGCAAAGGCATCAAATTGTTTTCTTACCGTTCCTTGCTCAATATTTCCGTCAAACTCATCTGTTTTTTCCCGATAAATGTGATTAGCCGGAAGGAATCTTCGATGCCCCATGTATACAGTTTTTTTGCAATTTTTTAACCACATTGAACTAGTCTCATTTTCACAAACAGGGCAAGCTAGCTTACCTTTCGTACTGTATCCTGACAAGTTACCATATGCTGGAAAATCACTTATAGTGCAAAAAAGCATGGCCCGCAATTTAAAACATTCTTTCTTATAAGCATCATACGTGTCTACACCTGAACTCCATAAAGTTTTTAAGTCGTCAATCAAAGGAGACAAATAGACATCAATGTCATTACCAGGTTGTTTCGGACCTTGAATCAACAAGGACATCATTATGTATTTTCGTTTCATGCACAACCACGGTGGAAGATTGTAGATACATAGAAGAACCGGCCATGTACTATGACTACTACTCATGTTTCCAAAAGGATTCATTCCATCTGAACTAAGTCCAAAACGTATATTTCTAATCTCGTCTCTAAATTCTGGAAATATGTTGTCAATATTCCTCCACTGAGGTGAATCTGCCACGTGTCGTAATTTTCCGTCTTTTACACGTTCATCTGAATGCCAACGTAATAACTTTGCTTCTTTTTCGTTTGAAAATAATCGCTGCAGTCTCAGTATAATGGGGAAATACCACAACACTTTAGCCGGTGGTCCATTTTTTGTCACATCATCGTCAACTTCATCAGTTTCTTTTTTACGTTTATACCTCGATGCACCACAATTATCACAGTTATGTTTCTTCTCGAACTCCTTTCGATACAACATACAATCATTTGGACATGCATGTATTCTTTCAACTTCCAATCCCATCGGACACATCAACTTTTTTGCTTGGTATGTCGAAATTGGTAACTCATTACCTTCTGGAAGCATGTCGTGCAAAACCTCTAGTAGATTTGTAAAACTTTTATCACTCCATCCGTAATTTGATTTTATATTAGACAACTTCAACACAGCACCTAGCTTCGAAAAATTTTTACAACCGGTATATAATGGTTTTTCTGCATCAATAAACAGGTGTTTTAATTTTTCATGGTCATCATCACCAATATTAGTCTCTAAATCATGTATCATTTCATCTAAATTGTCATTAGTGTCATTTAGATGATCATTATCGGCATTCATATATGAATCATTGTTCTCTGTATTATCATTGTGTAAATTATTTGACGTCGTGCTACGATCAGTAAGTGATTCCCCATGCATTGACCAACGAGTGTATCTAGGCATAAAACCATCTTTCAACAAATGAAACTCTATTTCATTGATGTCACTAAATCTTTTAAAATTTTTACAAACTGTACAAGGACAACATATCGATCCACTTCCTTTATTCACCCGATTAGCTTTGGCAACCTTAAGAAAACTTTGAACGCGCTCCGTGTATAAGTTGGTATTACGTGCAGTATGGTACATCCAAGTAGCACGATCCATCTGAAAGTTAAAATAAACAAACAAATGATATAAATGTAAGCATATGATGTAAACCGGTGCATGTGGCGGTGGATCCTAACCCACTTTTTGAATATTCTATCTCATATGTATACACTTTAACGAGTTGACTATTTAAGAAAAAATCGGCAGCATTTCCCATTAACTCCCCAAGTATGCGTATAAATCGCAAACCCGAAGGAGCAAGAGAAATAACTACCAATTTTTTCTTAAATGTCAACACGTTAAAGTATATACACATCCTAATGAGATAGAATATTCAAAAAGCAGTCCCAAAAAGGGGACAATCCAAAATTTATCTCTATTAGACAAATTTTGAACGGGTATAATCTAAAGGGTTATCTTAGATGCATACATGTACACATATATAAGATAAAAAAATACAAACATGTATATATACATACATACATACATATATGGGAAAAGTAGATATAATGTTGTTAGACATGTAACTTGTGTGTGAAACCTATCAAGTTGTTTTGATTAAAATTATTAAACTTAATTTAAACAAATTATCCAAAAATATTAGGTTTTATATATTAAATTTCACACAGCCAACAATTAACTAGAGCTTAACATATTGTGTAGTCATCTACTAAAGGACAAAATTCTTTAAATGTTCACATACGATTGTGATCTTTTTTCATTTTATGTGTGTAATTTAACATGAAGAGATGCTCCATTAATTGAAATAACCATGTTCCTTCATAACTTAAATGGAGTTCGGATTAAATCTAAGAGCTCCATCACTCCAACTAAAAATAGTTAAATCGATTTGGATACCTAAATGTTATATTCAAGGATATTATCTTATATAATAACAACAATAAACAATTTAAATCGTTTCGGTATGGAGGAAAGATTGATTTGGGGAAAGTGTGCAGTGTGCTACATGCCTTCGAAAAAGATGAACACCAAACTTGGGATCGGTGGAGATTAATTCTATAATGAAACTATTTAATTAATTTTTAAACCGACATAGGTTTAAGAGAATTCGCATACAAATTATATTTCTAACATCACCATATTTACTTTTCCCATTTATATACACATAACAATATATATCAAATTGTACAAAAACAATCAAATAACAATAGAATATATATACGAAAAATGTAAAAAGGTAAAAACTTTATACCTTTAAGTGGTGATTGAACGAAGAATGGAAGAAACTAGAATAATTCGATCTTTAGCTACATGTAACAACATATAATCAATTAATACATAACAAAGTTATATAAAAACAAAATATAATATCAATATATTTGATAAAAATAAAGTTTATACCTTTAAAATTAATGAGGAATGGAATATAGATAACTAGAATTCGGATGTTTCAGATGGGAATTGAAGAAGATATGGGGTTTGATTTGTAGCCATTATCTAAAAAAAATTAGACTAATAAATTATGGGGCCTTGCCTTTCAAAAAAAAAAAAAAACTATGGGGCCTATTATAGTGGGGCCAGGGGCGCAGGATATGAGGGGCCGGGAGGGGGCGCCCGACCCCCCGAACTTTTTGCGAAGTAGTGTTACGTATCTATTTTTCGTATAGAAATTTTTAGGTTTATATGTCTTCACCCCCCCCCCCCGGTTTAAAAAAAAAATTAGGTATATATTTTTTTGGACCCCCCGGTTTAATTTTTTTTTGGTATATACGTTTTCGACCCCTCCGGTTTTATAAAAAAATATTTATATAGCCTAAATAAAATTATTTAAATAGCCCATTATAACTTGGATTGTATGTTTATTACTTACTACTTAGCCCATTAATGATAAGCCCAAAAAAACCCAATATAACTTGAATAACCCATTAGTATGTTTATTGCTGCTAAGTGCTAACCGGTCAAAAAAAAAAAAAAAAAAACAAACTGCTTGCTTGTTGCTGCTAACTGGAGACCGAGAACAGAAGAAAAAAATGCAGGTGCAGGTGCGGCCGGCTGTGTTCTTCGTTCGGGATTTAGGGCTGTCTTCTTCGTTCGGGATTTAGGTGCAGGTGTGGCTGTCTTCAACTCTTCAAGGTATGTGTTTTTTTTATCTTTAGGTTTAAATTAGGGCTTAATTTATGTGATTTAGGTTTAAATTAGGGATGAAATTGGACCGATTTTTTGCCATAAACTTGTTGAAATTAGGGATTTAGGGGTGAAATTAGGCTGTAACCATGCTAGATATTAGAAAAAGAAAATGCCTTGTTGAATGTTGATGGTTAATTAGGCTGTAACAGGATGTAACTTGTTGAAATTAGGGATTTAACTTGGTTGGAAGAGTGTGTCGGCTAATCTTGACGCTTCCAGTTTCGACTGCAACAACGGAGAGAGGATTTTCAGCGATGAAAATATTTAAGAATCGACTTCGCAATAAGATGTCAGATCAGTATCTAGCAAACAGTATGGTGATTTATATAGAAAAGGAGATTGCTGAGAGCTTTGATTCGGAGTCCATAATTGACGAATTCAAAAATCTTAAAGGAAGACGAGCATAACTATAATTCTTCATCCAGGAGAACCGGCCACCGGGTACCCACCTTCCTCTTCTTTTTAATGTTTTCGTGTCTTTGTTCAATTGTTTGTTAAACAATGTTTACGTTTTAATGTTTGAGAACGTATTTTATTTGATATTAATATTTGACCCGATCCGACCCGAATCGAATCACCGACATCCGACCCAAACATAGAATTTTTTTTAGGTCCGGTACCTTCCGCCCCCCCGAACATTTTTTTCAAGCTTCGCCACTGAGTGGGGCGGTTCACTATTTTTCGCAAATTAAAAACAAATGTGGCAGTTTCAGTGGAGCAATTAAACAGCTATTAAATATTCGCATAATGAATCAATTAAATGGGGCAATTATTGTAAGATATGATGCCAATTTTAAATGCCATAAACATATGTGGCACTTTCATTGGGAGACCGCACCATAAAATATATCCCCACGCCCCATAAAATTGTTTGTGTACTAGTGAAACATTATCTTTGTATTCACCTACAAGTTGAAGCAAATATTTACGGTAACACAGCAAAATGCAGCCTCCGTTTTAGCCTATTATACCAAGCTTCACAACCTCTTGGATGAAATGCAGTATATACTACCCACCCTCGATGCACATGTGAGTGTTGTGCGTGCAACGTTGGAAGAAGTTGAAAGAACTTAGGGAAAAGAGAGACTTTAGGAGTTTCTCATGGGACTTGACAATTATTTTTTTGTCATCATAACTCAAATCCACGCAGTGAATCCGAAACCGGCCATGGACTTGCCTATCATCTTGTTGTAGAGGATGAGCAACAGAGAGCTATAAAAGTGGACAAGAAACCTACAACCCAAGATACCACCTTCAAGGCCCTTCATGCTAGGGCAATGAGAGAATAACACAAGCCAATGATATGATAACCTACCCCAAAAGACAATAAATGCAGTGATGTCAATGAGCACTTCAAATTTTGTTGGGAAGATAGGCATACCCAAGATGGCTGCTTCAAACGAATAGAGTATCCCGAGTGGTGGTAGGGAAACTGAAAAGGAAAAGAAAGAAAGTTGAAGGCAGTTTGGATCAAATCGGGTTCACATCCTATCCTAAGTTTGACAAACGATTAAAGTTAGATGCTCTTGAAACATGTTGCAGTATATGGAAGTACGACTAAAGATAGCATAATGCCAATGACATTCATAACAGGTAAAAGAGATCACGATGATGATTGGTAGTGGTCTTAGGTTCTAACTAGCACATTACTCTTAACGTTGATATCCTTGAAAACAAAATCAAAAATCATATTGAAACCCTTCCTAACGTGGATGCCATACTTGTCGAAGGAAGAGGGGAATACTCCTTAATAGGGAAATGAAACTAAAAGGGGTCTTGCACATTCCCAAGTTCACTTGGAACCTTTTAGGGGTCAATTGGTTAACGAAAGATCTTCAATCAACAATCGTTTTTTTCCCTCGTGTTTTTAGTTATACAGAAACTTTACTCGTACAGCTAGGTTGTGTAGGTGAGTGTAGGAAAGGTCTGTACCAGAGAGGAGTGAAGTATTCGAATTGATTTAAAAAATATATATATATATTGACTTGATTCGAATTCAATTATGGAGGTTCGAATTCAGTTTTAAAAATTCGAATTTGTTTAGATTCGAATTCAAGTTAAGTAACCAAATCCTAGTCGAATAAAAAATTATGATTCTCAATTCGATTCCTATCTACATTCGAGTTCAAATATTACCCATTTTTTAATTCTTATACACACACATATATAAGCACACCCACACATGGTAGGGTTAGGCTACAAAGTCTAAAACTCCTAAAAAGTGTGAGAAGTCTATGTAGGCAATTGTGTTTCAAATTTTAGACATGATATTATAGATTCTTTGGCATGGTATAAAATAGAAAAACACCAAACGTAACAATTTAAAACACAAGAAATGTATTTTTGGCATGAATTTAAAACATGCTGATTACCTTTCTTCTCGTTTCATTTTCGCTCATTAGAAGATTCTAAATACTCTGCTTTTGATCTGCGACGAATGCCCATTGACTTGTGGTAATCATTGCAGATTGTGCATGCATAAGTGATTGTGCCCACGATGTTGCGGAATTATTTTGTGGTGTACTATTGCTTGCGTTTGAACTTTGACCCCAACCCCAAGGATTTGTACCCAATTTAATTGAAAATGAAAAAAATATATAAAAAAAACTTTCAAAGAATTCAAGTTCTGCTATAGTACTCAAAGCTATTGTTCAAGATGTTCACTATTTGAACGAAGGTTAATAATGGGCGACAGTGATCTTGAAGCGAAGGTTAAAGTCTAGTGTGAAGTTGGGTTTTTGTGCGAAAGCGACACGAAGGTCATTTAACGAAGGTTAGATGATGTTTGAACGAAGGTTAAAGATCAGTGCAAATTAAGGTTAAATAGTGAGGGTTTCTACGAAGGTGGTTTTTTAAGACAAAGTTGGTTAACAAAGGAGGACTTTCGTTGACAATGACCTTCGTTGATGATGGACCTTCGTTGAAACATCTCACCGGTTTTGCAAATATCTTCATGAAACGCTTATCCTAGCAATTTTTATTTGAGTTTAGGTCTAACAGGTTTCAGGGAGTGTGTTCCTATTATATTGAAATTGAACAAAAAAGTTTTTTCTACAACTAATAACTATTTGAGAAAATTACCAATCTAGCAAAGAAAAAAGTCAAATTACCAATCTAGCATGCTCATGCGTCTTTGGAAGGCCACTCATGTATGGGATGAGTCTTTCAAGCATGGGATGAGTCCTTGGGGAGAAACCCAATAAAAAAAAGACAAGTGGCGGGGATGAGTCTGCGGACGCATGGGATGAGTCTGCGGGACGCATGGCTTGTGGGTCCGCGGACGCATGGGATGAGTCCGCAGACGCATGGGATGAGTCTTTCATGTGTGTGATGTGATTTGTGGGTCCGCGGACGCATGGGATGAGTCCGCGGACGCATGGGATGAGTCTTTCATGTGTGTGATGTGATGTGATGTGATTTGTGGGTCCGCGGACGCATGGGATGAGTCCGCGGACGCATGGGATGAGTCTTTAATGTGTTTGATGTGATGAGTCTTTCCACGTGTCAATTGGGGATTGGCGGACGCAATACTTGGCCTGGCAGACGCATTAGAAGACTTGGGATCTGTGAGTGGCCTTCCAAAGACGCATGAGCATGCTAGATTGGTAATTTGACTTTTTTCTTTGCTAGATATGTAATTTTCTCTAACTATTTTATGTTGTTCAAGGATAATTAACTAAAATGTTTACAAGACTTATATAGGTGTAGATAAGGGTTCTACTAAAGCCACACCATAAAATCTTAATTTCAAACCCTGTACACAGGTCGTATAACGTCATACAGTCTCTATAGAATAATATTACATGACAAATATTAGGTCGTATAGTGCTCTACGGCTCATATAGATGGAGGAAATATTAGGTTATATAACATTATATATAGGTTGTATAATGTTATATAGCTTCGTATACATGGAGACAAAAAAACATTCTTTGACATTTTTTTGTGTGCAACAACAGTTATACGGTTCGTATAACTATATACGGGCTGTATACATGTAAGTGTGTGAAAATAAGATTGTAAAGGTGTGTGAATAGTAGGAGCCGCAGATAATAGTATATAAATTTATTTATAAATTATAATTGAAAGGACCATGATGTTTTGATTTTTATATCACATGTCGACATCTCCGGCTCCATGACTATTATAATTGAAAGGACCATGATAATTTTGATTTTTATATCACATGTCGACATCTCCGGCTCCATGATTAAGATGCCCTTGCTAAATAATTTGTTCTTGCAATAATTACATGTAGGAACTCGGTCCCAGTTCAACTGAGTTTTTTTTTTTTTTATTATTATTCTTTTTTTTTTAATTTCCGTAATTTATAGTATAGATTAGTAGCCACGGAAATTAATCATTGGTTCGGAGAGTAGATTAGTCCCCGTCTAGCTTGTAATGAATATATTTTTTTTTCAGGCATCGACTATATCTCCTTAATTGTTATATGACTCAGGATGAGTTTGGGTTAGAATGGGTTTGGGTCAAGATGGGTAAAAGAAAGAAGAAGGTCAGGATGGGTTCGGGTCAGGATGGGTTTGGGTCAGGATGGGTTGAGAATAAATCAATAATAATAAAAAATGAAAAAAATTATAAAAAATGAAAAAAATTTAAAAAAAATTAAAAATAAAGAAAAAAATTAAACAAATTAAAAAAAATAAAAAATAAATAAAAAAACGATCTGCACTTTTCCTGCATATATCACGAACATAATTAAAAATAAAAGGACTAAAATACAGCATGTAAAGACCTTTCTTCATCAGTGGAACCAATAAGAACATGGTGCTACACTAAGGCAAAGAACAAGAACACAAACCGCACATCTACCTATTCATTTGTAGCCAACCAAAACCCCTAAAATCTTTCAAAATAGCTTATTAACAGGGTAAAACATTCAACAATTACTTCTGTTCATAAAATATGTCACTAATTCACATCAAACAACGAAATAAGAACCACGGTACAACCACAATTCATCCAGTCACTAATTCATGACCTGCTAATGAAAACTAAGTCTTGGATGAAGGCACTGCCATATGCAATAAAAGCAATTATTAGGCAATAAAAGCAAATAATCAAGTCTAACTGCATTTCATGATGAAGAACAAAAAAAAGTCATGCACAAATAGCATAAAAATCTCAAAAAATACACAGATTAAAACCAGAAACAACGCAATTAGATACGAAGATTAATGACTTTTATTGATCATATTTCAAAACCATTAACATAATTACGAAATAACTAAAAAAACCCTAAAATTAAACTCTGCATAGTTACTTCTACCCATCTGACGGTTCAGGAAAAAACAATCTAACAGCCATTACCGTAAAATCTCGGCGAAAAACACGGCGATTCGCCGTCAACAACGGCGGCGTCTGGTTGCGGAGTGGAACCAGCGGCGTTAACAGATCTGGACGGAGAAACAGCAGCAGGAGACGACAGTGAAGCTCTGGATAACGAGATCTGGTAATCGGATGATCTGTAGTGAGTTTTGGCGTTGATTTTTCTGTCGCGGAGTTAAGAACCATTCTTTTTCTCAATTACCCATCCTGACCTATTGGACTTTTCTTCCCTACCCATTCTAACCCGCCAGCTTTTTTATTTACTTTTGAATCAGCCCATCCTAACCCGCATGCTAATTATAGTTGACCCAAAGTAGCCCATAAGTTTGTTTTTAAAGTCCAAAACAACCCAAACTTAAGTGGTTGGGTTATGATTGCCAGGTCTAATCCTGACCCAACAACCAATCCAATCCAACCCATCCATTTTGCCACCTCTAGTTGAACTATTAGGATTTCCTAAATTTTTCTAAAATGTTTACGTTAGTTCCACGATTTCCTTAAAAGTAAAAAAATGATTAAATTCATGATTTCTTAAAACATATCAACACATGCATAGGACTTGGAAAGTTTGATTGAACTTAACTTGTTTTCATTTTCCTATCCTAAATCAAACTCGGCAAAGTTACGGATCGCTCGAGCTCGATTAACAATAGTTTGCACTTCTAAAGAAATAGTGAAAACTGAAATACCACTCACTTGACACTTATCATGTATCCCCTTCATCCCTTTCTATTATTTTGTGATATACCATGGAAGGTTTGCCTTTTCTTAAACTTAGTTCATAAAGAACTCGGTTTTGTACAAATTAGATGCAGAGAGTAACAAAGAGATGTTGATCTTATAGATCTTGTTGAAGTTAATCTACGCGAAACTTTGGATAAAGAATCCATCATGTCTTTAGCAATAACCAATCTGTTAAGATGAATTCAGTTCAAATAAAGCGCTTACCGTTGGTTGTGGTGTCAGATTGATCGGGTGGTTCCTCCGGCAGCTCATCTAACCCGATATTTGTGTTTGTGCAAACCATTTTTCGATTCAAGTGAATCTTCTCTCCCCTAATGATGAAACCTTAGGAGCTTCAAGACATGATGATATCAAACTGGACTGACTATTTTTGTTCCAGATATGAACTAAGATCAGGTTTGTGTGCACCAGCAACATAAGAGGTCTCTTATAAGATTGAACTACAACAGGTTTTGACAGGGATGTAGGACCACATATGTTTTTTCTTTTGAACTTTGGTTTAAAAATCTCCTTAAATGTCAAATATATACCACAAAAACGTTTTTTTTTAATAAAGCTGAAAATAAATTAATATTATTTTACTAATTCAAAATTGGACAGTCCAACGAGAAGGGACGACTATTATTTTGTTTATTCATAAAACTCAATTATTTTAAATTTTAAAAAAGTAAAACTTCAACTTTTGAATTTTAAATTTCAAAATTGAAATTTAATAAGTAGAAAAAATTAAAATTTGACGTTACAAATAAGGTGTTGTCGGAACTTCGTGGAAGCTATCTATTTGAATTATTGAATATAAAAGGGACGTAACACCAAATGAAGAAAATACATCTGGCCTGGCCCTTTGTTTACATGCATAAAACAAAACATTATTTTCATAGATTCAATCAACTGATAAATACACGATAACAATTTTCCAGACGTAAGTTTCACAATCTTTATCTTTATTTACATCTTTAAAAGTATGGTGAAATCAGACACATATGACGAGAATTGGTTTTTAGTTTTAATAAACGAAAATCATTAGAAATTTGATGTCATCCAAGCTATAATGGGGTGGGAGCATTTGCCGATTTGGGTTTCGGATAGGGTACCCAAATCAGTAACATCCTTGACACCTATTCGGGTACCCCAAATCACGTAGGGGGTGTAGAACCCGATTGAAAAGGTGGTGGGTAGAAGAGATATAGAGAGAGTAGTGTGTAGGTAGAGAGAAAGTGGGTCTATATGATTTGGTGTTTTAATGTTTGCAATATTTAATTACAGAAATAAAATATATTATATTTCCCCACTTGATTAGATGCTAGATTTAATCAAAATGAATTTTAAATTTCCTGGAAATTCTTTAAGTCTTTTAAAAGTCAAACAAAAGAAATACCGAACCCAGCCGATTATTAGGTTCTTTTTTAGCAGAGTATAAGGTTCTTTTTTAGCCATAAAAATGGCGTGCATGTCGACCGTAATTAACGCAAGGCCATGGACTTTTGAAGTTTGAACTGCGTAAAACATTCTTGGAACTTCTGTCGGTTCATGAGTCTCAAATGTGAACCCTTTTCCACCGAAAACAAAACCATCATGTCTATGTTTTATTTAATTATTTTTTGAAAAAATTAAAGCTATTTCATCTGAACATGAAACAACAAAACACATAAAACTCTTGATTAGAATATACCAAGTCTTTACACAAAACCAAAACTGATATTACTTCCTAGTTAGTTCCTATCGTTCATCAGTTCTGTACTAGTATAGTTTGGTGTATACGGCTGCCATGTCACGTCATACACAATAAAATAAGAAGCCTTGAAGTCAAAGGGAACTGGGCTGTAAACACAAACTCTTTTATATACTTTAAAGTTGTGTTTTATTGTGCCATATATTTATATTTTGTATACCATGAATCTACATAGTTGAAACTATTAAGGGATTTAATCTCAGATCCACTAAACTTAACGATATTCACCCTTAAGGTTTTCACATTTGGGCCACGAAAAACATGGATTGAACGCCACCACTTAGCTAAACAGGCCAAGTGAGTGGATCCCTGGCTTGGGTTCACTACCGGCTCAAAAGTTCAAACAAAATAAAAAAAAATGAGTCGGGATCAAACCCGGTATCCAAAGGTAGCTAAAGGGGCGAGTGGGCCAATGGGTTAAGACTGTAGTTTGTTGTTTATTGTGATCCAAAATAGCATTTAACAAAAAGATTCGAACCATCCATGGTAGAGTCATCGCTATCAAAAGGACTTGACGAGTGAGAGAGATTCATAGGTTGTAACTGATTGATGGTGAAAGTACAGGGCGAAAGAGAGAGACATGTAAGTCTTGAATCGGAGCCAGAGTGTAATTAGTAACCTTATTCTCGAGGCCCAATCCAGTGGGTTAAGGTTCCATGTAGACACAATATTGAGTTTGGTACAAATATCCTTTTTAAAAGAGAGCTTAACTGTTACGGAACCATTGCAACAGGGGCGGATCTACCTACTGGTCAGGGGTTGCCCGAGATACCCCTGAACTTTATTAGCGAATGTAATTTATTTTCGAATCTTGGTTTTATTTATAAAGGATACCTCTAAGTAAACGTTAGGATACCCTAAAGATAGGTGAAAATAAGATGAAATGAAATTTTCCGGTGGACGTAAACGAAAATTCCGGCCACAAAAAGTTGTAGCGGCACCTTTTAAAAAAGTTGAAGAAGATGAACTTTATTTAGAGGCTGTTTGTTTTTGCTTAAAACGTCTGCAAAGAGCCTATGTCTGCAGGCGGGCAGACATAAGGCTTTGAAGTCTGTTTGTTTTTTTTAAAACAGATCTTAAAATGGCTTTTTTCAGCTTAAAAAAAAGCTATGACACCCTTACTTCAAACATCTTCACAAAAAACCCTCCTCTCTCGTCTTCACAAAAAAACCCTCCTCCCTCAAAACTGGACCACCGCCACTGCTGTAAGATCACCGTCGCCTCAGTCGGCCACCACCACCGTCGCGGCCGCCATCAACCTTCAACATCATCATCGATCATTCTCATCGTTTCATCATCATCATTCCTCGCAAAGTCCACAAAACACAGATGACGTTTCAGATCTGAACAGGTTGTGGCGGTTACTGGATTCCGGTAAGTCTGACGACGTCGTAATTTCCGAATCAAACGATGACATTTCAGATCTGAACAGGTTGCTAGAGTTATCGGAACAGGTTTTAAATCGGATTTGTGATGATTTTGAATCGGATTTGTGATGCTTTTGTTTGATATGAACAGGTTTTTAGAATCGGATTTGTGATGATTTTTGAATCGGATTTGTGATGCTTTTGTTCTATATGAACATGTTTTTAGAATCGGATTTGTGATGATTTTGAATCGGATTTGTGATGATTTTGTTCCATATGAACTGGTTTTGAATCGGATTTATGATGATTTTGAATCAGATTTGTGATGATTTTGTTCGATATGAGCAGGTTTTGAATCAGATTTATGATGATTTTGAATCAGATTTGTGATGATTTTGTTCCATATGAACTGGTTTTGAATCGGATTTATGATGATTTTGAATCAGATTTGTGATGATTTTGTTCGATATGAACAGGTTTTGAATCGGATTTGTGATGCTTTTGTTCGATATGAACAGGTTTTTAGAATTATCGGAAGATATTTCACGTGATGAACATGTTTTCAACATGAAAATGTTTTAGAATTATCTGCAAAAACAAACAGTCTTATATTTTCAGCTTGCAGAGCTTCAGACCACATCTTCAGTTGCAGACATGAAAACAGATAAAATCAGCTTGCAGACAGTTTATGTCTGCAAAAAAAAACAGCACCTTAGTTTGAACATTGGGAAAAGATGAATAATAAAGGAAAAAAAACACCTCTGTCACTTGTCACTCTGTCAGGTCAGTAAGTCACAATTAAAGTCAAAGTCCCTTTTATCCAATTTACTTTATTTAATTCATTGTAAATATTACTTGTTTGTTTTTTTTAGTTTTTACTTTATTTGTTTATTCTTTAATTAAGTTTAGATTAACTTACTAATAAGTTTTCGGTGGTTTTTTTATATTGTTGAATATATATGTATTACAAATTAAATAATATCTATAAAACTTTTAAATAATATTTAAAGTTTTATATAAGTTTATTTGTTAACGTTCTCCGGTGTGTGGTACACCGGACATTAGAGAGTGACATTATATTATAAATTACGTATCAAGAAAGGTTGTTGAATAATTTTTCTTTTAAAAATAGTTTCACAGTACACGTATCAATATCTAAGTAATACATAATTTCAATTATATCTTGTCTTAAAATATTATCATATTATAATTTCGAAATCTTATTACGAAGTATTTAATATTTTTTATTCAACTCATGTATATTCGAAATCTTATTACGAAGTATTTAATATTTTTTGTATTCAACTCATGTAATACACGATTCTGTAACCTAGTAATTATATATATACACACACTAGCCGTATAGTGCCCCTAGGGGCTTTCGAATTCTTGGGAATGACCCTCAGTAAAAGAAAATTTTTAAGGCCCCTTTTATTAGCTGCACAGGACTCCTAATAGTTCTCGAATTCTTAGGAACAACCTTAGATAAAAAAAAATTAGGATACCCTTGAATTTTTTTCTAGTTCCGCCGCTGCATTGCAAAGTATAGGATTTTTCCCACGTCTTTGTATCAGCAACAAATGTGTGATTTAAGTCCAAATGGGCTCTGTCACCCATTATCCTTCTTTTGGGTTGAGTTCTCTAGTTGTTTGGGTTGTAAACTTGTAACAATAACCCCTACAAATCCAACGTTCATGACTACACACACTACTAATCTTCAACTCTCGGTCTTGATTGTCTCACACATCCAACATTCCATAGTTGCGAGTGGTGAGACGCAACTCACCACTTGTTTACTGTCTCGCACAGATCTTCTCGAACTTGATTGTTTCACACCATCAATCTTCTTCCTCATTTGAACCAGTCACAAGTTCACGAGCAATCTTTCACAGACTCAATCAGGAGGCTTCGTTTTTAACTCTTTGTTAGTTACTCTTTCACCGCACTATTTGATGACTGGTCACAAATCAATTTTATTAAGAATAAAACCACAAATAAACCTTTACATCAACCCTATTTATACCACAATAACTTGCTCTCAAGCTACCCTAATTCCTTATAACTAAGAAACTTCCCAACTAGATAAACATACAAAACACACCAAAATTTATCTCCAAAATTTATCTTTCCTGAAGCCCTCAACATATCAAATATTTAGATTATATCCTTCAGTTTTAACCGGATTACATTCGTCTGATCAGAACCATATTGATCCGGGCCTGTTTTGACTAGTCCCCGACCAACCCAATTTGCCTAGCTTAGAAGTAACAAACTAATGTCATTTAATGGGGCACCTTTTAATCAGAAACTGGGTTTTTGTTCAGGATCATGATTTCGTGATGGTTGTTAAGATTGGGAATGAGACAATTTCATTAACCGGCCACCACCTATGATGGTGAAAATAGTCAAAGATAACAAACAACTTTTAAAAATGACAAAAGAAATGATAAATTACAACACCTAGGAGTTCCCAAATTTCAAATCCACATCACAAGCAATGAGTATCACACAGCTTAATCTTACAGACAGATTAAGTTAATTATTGATACTGTTGTTACTGCCTGTAGTAACCACAACAAACTTGGATCAGAAGGAGTTGAACATGCGACAGTGTCGATGGGTCGAACTCCTCAACGACTACGAGTACACAATCAAGTACCATCCAGGCAAGGCCAACGTTGTGGCTGACGCCCTCAGACGTAAGGAAACCAAACCTAAGCATGTACGTGCGTTGCAGCTTACTATCCACTCCAGTCTTCCTACCCAAATCCGTGATGCTCAGGTTGAAGTACTGAATAGGAAGAGAACCTCAAAGTTGAGTCCCTACGAGGCATGGAAAAGCAACTCGTACGCAAGGAAGATGGTACCAATTATTTCATGGAACGTATTTGGGTTCCATCCTATGGAAACCTACGAGAGCTGCTAATGGACGAAGCACACAAGTCTCGTTACTCGGTCATTTTATATGTAATTCTGTGAACTAGAAGGGCGATTCGGCCATATAAAATGACCGAATTGCCTTTCTCGTTAACAGAAATAATTGATGAAGTTAACCTAGTGGATTAAAATGGCAACGGTGAAACTTTTTTGTACCCACGGGCGAAAAATAAAACCTTTAGACTAAACTGGCAAAATAACCCAAACCACATGGACTAAAATGGTATTTAACTCTATTTTTTTTACTAATTCAAAATTGAACAGTCCATCCAGAAGGGATGACTATTATTTTGTTTATTCATAAAAGTCAATTATTTTAGTTTTTACAAAAGTAAAACTTCAAATTTTGACTTTTGAATTTCAAAATTTAAATTTAATAAGTAGAAAAAAAAGAGAAAAATGCAATTTGCGTCCCTGTGGTTTGTGTGAAACGTCAATCTGAGCCCCTAAATTCATTTTTTGGTTTTTGAGCCCCTGAGCTTATGAATTCATAACACTTTGAGTCCCTCCGTCAGTGTGCCGTCTGTTTGACTGTTTGAGCCAGGGGTAAGACCATCTTTTGGCATATATTAATAACACTTTGCGTCCCTATGGTATGAGTGAAATATCAACCTGAGCCCCTAAATTCTTTTCTTGTTTTTTTGTTAAGAAATCATTGATTTAATAATTCAAAATAACTCTTTTTAAATAAATGCAATCTAATAATTAACTCTTTTTAAATAAATGCAATCTAATAATTAAATGTATACTATATATAACAAATTATTAAAGCCTAAATTGTATATTAAATGTAAACTTTTAATACATACAATACAGAGAGAAAACGTCATACCAACTTCGTAGACTTGACGGAACTTACAGACTCGATAACAAAAGACCGTAACATACAATACAGATACAAAACGTCATACCACCACAAGCAATTGTGGATCTTTACTGACGGGTGCACTTCGGAATGTAGCATATATGAATGAATATAACCCCAGTGTAGCTAATTACATATCTGCCACTGGGGTTATATTCATTCATAGAATGAATATAACCCTAGTGTAGCTCTTCGATTTTTCTTGAAATTCCAGAGCTCGCTAATTACATATCTGCCACTGGGGTTATATTCATTCATATGCAATTGATCGTTTTGATCAATCAGTTCCTTATGTGCACCGCACCATCTTCTAGGAGGTTGTCAAGTGTTCTCGCCTTCGTAGTTGGTGTTTTTCGTATTTTTACATCCACAGCCATTCTGTACAATATTTTCACAAAAAACATCACAAACAAACCTGAACAAAGCAAAACAAATCAACCCTCTGTTTTTCAAAGCAAAACAAACAAACAAAACAAACAAACAGAACAAAGCAGAACAAAAACAAAACAAACAAACAGAACAAAACAGAACAAAAACATCACAAACAAACCTGAAAAACTGAAACCAAAATACCCAAATCAACCCATTCATAAATAACTGATTATCATCATCATGCGGCATTCAGATTATCAAAGAACTGATTATCAAAAACTGATTATCAAAAACTGATTATCAAAGAACTGATTATCAAAAACTGATTATCAAAGAACTGATTATCAAAAACTGATTCACAAATAACTGATTATCATCATCATCATGCGGCATTCAGATTATCATTATCAAAAACTGAAACCAAAATACCCAAATCAACCCTCTGTTTTTTCACAAATAACTGATTATCATCATCATGCGGCATTCAGATTATCAAAAAATGATTATCAAAAACTGAAACCAAAATACCCAAATCAACCCTCTGTTTTTTCACAAAAAAACTGATTATCAACATCATCATGGGCATTCAGATTATCATTATCAAAAACTGAAACCAAAATACCCAAATCAACCCTCTATTTTTTCACAAATAACTGATTATCATCATCATCATGCAGCATTCAGATTATCATTATCAAAAACTGAAACCAAAATACCCAAATCAACCCTCTGTTTTTTCACAAAAACATTCACAAATAACTTATTATCATCATCATCATGCGGCATTCAGATTATCAAAAACTGAAACCAAAATACCCAAATCAACCCTCTATTTTTCACAAATAACTGATTATCATCATCATGCGGCATTCAGATTATCATTATCAAAAACTGAAACCAAAATACCCAAATCAACCCTCTGTTTTTCACAAAAACATCACAAATATCAAGATGATGATCCAAACCTCTGTTTTGAAGATGAAGATGATGAAGATGGATGAAGATGAAGATGATGATGATGATGATGATGATGATGATGATGATGATCGGTGTTGAGAGTTGAGAGAGAGATTTCGAGGTTTTTTGAGAAGTGGGATGATGATGATGATGATGATCGGTGCAATTGATATATATTTGAGATTATGTGGATATTAAGGGATAAGGGTATTAAGGACATTTCATACATGTTACAACAGTCAAACAGACGGCACACTGATGGAGGGACTCAAACTGTTATGAATTCATAAGCTCAGGGGCTCAAAAAACGAAAAAAATGAATTTAGGGGCTCAGGTTGATGTTTTGCACAAACCACAGGGACGCATATTGCATTTTTCTCAAAAAAAAAAAAAAACTTGACGATACAAATAAAGGTGTTTCTTCAGAACTTCTTGGAAGCTATCTATTTGAAAATAAAAGGGACGTAACACCAAACGAAGAAATTGCCTCTGGCCTGAACAAAACATTATTTTCATAGATTCAATCACAGGTGATAAAAATAAGATTACAATTTTTCCAAACATAAGTGTCACAATCTTTATTTTAATTATTTTACATCTTTAAAAGTAAATAATGGTGAAATCAAGCACATCTTAGAGAATTGATTTTTAACTTGCATCAACGAAAGTCAGAAATTTGATGTCATCCAGGCTATGAGAGAGTGGGTAGAGGTGTGTTAATATATACTATATTATAGTATAGACATGCATAGATTATGAATAATATATTAGAGCATTCTGACTAAGGGGAGGTTCATTTGAGAATAATCTTCTTAAAAGAAAAAAAAATAAATCTAGACCCTATATTTTTTTTATCAATGGTTGTGAATCAAAATATCATTTTTGTCCACTTTTAATTAATGCTTTAATTACTAAGGGTAGTATAGACATTTTGATATAGAATATTAATAAATATTTTAAAGAGTTATTCAAATCTTATTAATGCAATCATAAATTACTCTTTCACTATCATTAATGTATTGGCTCCTACAGAAATTTTATTAGAAGTGACAAATTATTTAAAAATTTTGTGTTCTACACATATTTTATTATGAGTCGCAAAATTATTTAAAAGTGTTTGAGTCCTACACATTCTGTATCCTACACCAAAATATTGTTTTAATGGTGTAGGAAACGTTGAAAGTGTAAGATCATGTGCAAGAATGTTTTTATTGTGTAAGGTGCACAACTATTTTATAAGATAGGCTCATTAAATGATTAGACTTCATTAATTTGAATAACAAAAATAAATAATAGATTCATTAAATGATTTGTTCAAATTACCTTTCTATCATTTATTCTTTTTATTCTTAATTTTTAATTCTTCTCATTTGAACTTTCCACTTCTGACTAATTAGTTTTTAAATCCTATTTTCTTTATAGATATAGTGAAAAAAAAATAGAAAAAACAACTAAACTCATTGTAATGGAGCATCTATAATAGAAAAGCTTTTATAAAGAAATAAAATCATTATTTATATTTAGAGACTTACTATACGTCAATCTATATATTATTGTGAATGTATAAAACAGAGAAAAAACAATAAATTGTGAAATAACTAAAAGAAATAAACAAAGTTTTGTGAAAATAGCCTTTGGGTTGCTGTACTGATGTTCATATCGTACTGATACCGAAACAAATCTTATTGGTATTGACCGAAAACCCACCGCGAAACGAGGGAATTCCATTAGTTTTCAATAATTATCAAGGGCACCAACTACCAAGGGAAAAGATGTAAAATAACTTTCAGTGAGAAACAAAGTCCAACCTAACATCAGATGAAAACGTACGATTTAAGGCAAATGGCCCAAATCAATAATCAAACCTATAATGGAAAATTGTAGTTGGTTTTAGTTGTGACTTTAAGAAACTGAATTTAAATAGAGATCATTTGTATTCATTTTATCATTTCTCTATAACATAATAAATTTTGAATTTATTTACATCTTAAATAAACCCTTTTAGTTTGATACATACAATTCAAATAAGTTACAAATTACCAAATAAGCAGTGCTCTAGCAGTATCCAGATGACTTTCTTTAAGGAAAATCGTCGGTTGAAGTCTCGTTCATGACAAAATGTCATGCACGAGTCAGGGTTTTACCATAATATATAAGTCTTCAGACGGATGGTTTATCTGAAATTGGTGATGGCCAGTCACCAATACTATTTGTGATTACGGATAAGGGTGTGCTGGGATTTGCCTTAAAAAAGTTACAAGCGTGATACATTTTAACACAGTGAATATTAAATATTGTTAATCGAATATTTAATCACAAAAATAAGAATATATAATATTTCCCCACCTGCTAAACCACAATGAATATTAAATCTTGAGAAAAAAACGAAATAAACCACGGGTAGTTTCCTGAAAATTCTATTAACGAGTAAACTGCCAAAATGGTCCCTAAGGAATGGTAACTTTTGTCACTTTAGTCCAAAACTCAAACTTTTTAAATCTGAGTTTTTGTTGTTTCAATTTTGTTCTCATTTTCATCCAAAATCAAAATTTGATCAGATTTTTCAGTTAACATTCAGTTTTTTGCTTTTTCCTCCCTTTTAATGAAGGGCAAAATGGTCTTTTAACACTTTATTATAACAAATTAAAAAAATCTGACCATTTTACCCTTCATTAAAAAAGTGGAAAAAGACAAAAAAACAAAATATCAGCTGAAAAGTCTGACCACATTTTGTTTTAAATGACAACAAAATTGAAACCACAAAACTCAAATTTAAAAGGTTTAAGTTTTGAACTAAAATGAAAAAAAGTGATTAAATCTTAAGGACCATTTTGGCAGTTTACTCTTCTATTAATTCTTTTAATAAACTGCAAAACGAAATAAACCACGGGTAGTTTCCTTGAAATTCTATTAATTATTTTAAAATTCATAAAGAAATAATGAACCAGCCAATTATGACGCATATCACGCAGCCTAACCTTCCAAGCAAGACTAAGGCTAGAGAGTATGGGGTACGTCCCCGGAACGTCCAGGACCGGCGACGGTTCAAACACCGTGCCGCCCGGATCGTCCCCGTCCTCAACGTCGAGAGGAAGACGTTTGAGACGGGCAGAAAAGGACAAAAAAGATGTGGGGACAGAGATGTTATGACCGTTCAAATAAAAAAAAAAATTCAAAACTTTCTGGTTCACCGGAATTCCGCTGGAAAATCGGAACGGATAAACGAAGAAGAAGCTGATGGCTTTTGTTGTGTTTCAAAACTTTCAATAATTACCATATTAGTCCTTGAGGTTAAAGACTATCTTCAAAACTCTTAACCTTATAGTTTCTAAAGTTTACAAGAATGACCGAGTTTACTTTTTATATACAACAATAAATTGATTAATTTTTTATTTTAGTTATAATAATTAATTTATTTGTTAAATGTTAAAAGTAGTGGAAGATTAAAAAAAAAAAAGTGGTGGGGTAGGATCATCTAGGACCATCCTCCAACCTCCATACCCTCTAGTTTTGTAGGATGGACCATCCTTAGGGGGACTATGATGTGGCGCCTACGTGACGGATCATCCTCTCTTGGAGGACCATCACCATACCCTCTAGCCTAATGTTCTTTTTGAGCCACTAAATTACGTGTTTTCCACCGAAATCTACACAAGGCTTTGGACCTTTGAACTGTATAAAACTTTGATTGAACTTTTCTGTCGGTTCATGACGTAATGTGAAATGTGAACCCTCTTGCACCGAAAAGAAAAGGTAATTTCATGCCACCATCATGTCTTTTCTTTTCTTTCTTTTTTTTTTTTTTGAAAGATCAAGCCACCATCATGCCTTTTTTTTTTTTTTGAAAGATCATAGTTGTTTCATCCAATTATCATTATCATTATCATTATCATTATTCATATGAAAAGGTAAACCATTAGAATCGTCAAAACTCCAAACGTGAAAGAATAAAATACACAAAACTCTTGATTAGAATAATACCAAATCTAGACTAAGACTATATTACTTCCTATCATTTATTGGTTCTATACTTCTGTAGTTGGTTGTATACGGCAGCCATGTCATATGATACACAAGAAAATAAGCAGCCGTGAAGTCAAAAGGGAACCAGGTTGTACACACTAAAACTGATTTCTGTATTTTTAAGTTGTGTTTTATTGCGCCTGTTGCTACCAAAATCCGCACAAATCGGTTGGGGTACTAGAATAGCACCAAGATGCACTAGTACAAAACTACACTTGAAAAGGTAACACGTTATCCAACACCTTGATTCTGCTAGGCCAAAAGGACCTTTGGTTCATGTTATCTAATAAACTATAGCACGGCGTACAATTGATATATCTTTGGACTGCAACTCTATTAACCAAGAAGCCTCCTTGTATAGTTGATATTTTGATTTAAACTCAAAAGAGATACTAATCTCTGCATATTATATCCCATCAACATAGCAAAGTTAATAACCACTTGTCTATTATTCAAAATCAAATTATTTTGACTACCTATCAGTTGACTTTCAAATTGGCAAGCCTTGACCAAGTTCATGAACGTAATACAGCTTCAAAAGAAAAATATATGTGGTGCTTTATGCAGCATGCATAGTACCTTGTTCAATACTTGTCTATTACATGCCTATGCGCACGCGTGAGTGCATGTATAGATATGGAAAAATTTAGTTGTGTTCAAACTCAACCCCACACCCCACTGTCACCATCAACGCCACCTACGACTCCACCATCATTGCTGCCTCCACCAGCCACAGCCACCCTCGACACTGAAGTCCGATAATCAAGCGCAACCGAGTTCGAAGAAGAAGGAAAAAAACGCAGCAGCTTTATTATGTTTTATTAGTTAATTTAGTGGGTCAAACAATTTACTGTTTATGTTTTATTTATATTTGGATTTGGGCCTGAGGCCACATTATGTACTGGCCACTGGGTCAAATGTTTATGTCTAGAGTCCACTAGGGCTGTTATGTTTGGGCCTATTTTGAAGAGACGTGAGTGTATCTGTGATAACCGTATGAACGGTTACAAAGGGAATCGACACACCTCTTTGGTGATCGACATACCCTTCACTCGCACCCCTTCAACACGTATAAATAGGGCTGCAAACATTCAGTTTATGTACGTGTCTGTATGCAGTGATTGTATACAAGTTTCTGTTTATTCAAGTTCTGTTCATTCAGTTTCGGTTAGTTTGTTTGATTCCTGTTTTTCGATTCGATCATGTATTGGTGCGAGATATGTAGTGATTACGTAGTCGCTTGTTATCACGCGTCTACTCCGAAATCTTGGAACAGGGGATCCTGTGGTAATGATACCAACAGACACCAACGTTTCTGCCGTCGTAACCTCTACATGTCACCACTAGCCACCATAAATAGGACCCATCTCAACCCAAGTTCAGTTTGGTCTACAGAACTTGTTTTGACCCGGCAAAATTGTTACTTTTTTTTTAAAAACGCCTCGTTTTAACCCGAACCTATATTGATCCAAACCCATTTTGACTAGTCGCCCGACGCACCCGGTTGGCCAAGCTTAGAAGTAACATATTGATGTCAGTCGATGGGACTCCTTTTAATAATAAACTGTGGATTTTATTCAAATTCACATCGCAAAGAATGAGTATCAGACAGTTTAATCTGACAGACAGGTTAAGTTGATATTGTTGTTAGTGCCTGTAGTAGCCACTGCATACATCAAATCGTCATCAGAAGCAATGAGTATCAAATCGCCATCTTCGTCCATATACTTTAGACGAAGCTTTTTACCTTTTAACTCGAAGCTTCGCAAGACTTTGTTTTCCAGATATGCAAGTCCCATTGAAACAGAAAAGTGAATTTTTTTCTTATTGCTATTATGACTTATCTCTGCTGTCACCATCTCGGTAAGCGATTCTATTTTACGCTTTTTGCTTGTTATCTCTATGCTCAAGTTGGTGGGATTCGCCATTGTTAACTCTGAATCCGATGACATGAAATTGTCAGCCACAGAGTCCGAGGTTGTTTGTATAACATCAGGTTCCATGTTTACAGACAGAACCGTACATGACTTGTCACCCAGTTCAAATCCTGAACTCATCGGAATGTTCTGCTTCAATGTTAGGACCAAGTTCGAGACCTGTCCGCTGTCTCTAATATCTGGAGGTAGATAAAACTCTAGCACATAGTCATCATCGGCTTCAACACTACACAAGATCGCAAAGCTGCTGGTCAACCGGTACATGCGTGCATTGTGGATCAAAGGGTACTCTGCGTCACTGAGTTTGGTTACGTCTCCACAAAAACATGAACCGCGGTATAACAACGCCTTGCCAACAAGGCCACAGGACCTGTCCAGATGTCGTTCTCTGCAAGCTTTAAGGAACGGCCACAAGCTCATGTCTTGAACATAAAATGGTAGATTGGTTGTCGACATGCAGACTTTCCCGACACATCTAGTGTCGAAACTACTACAGCTCTTTACTATAGCGTTTTCATGGGAAACGAAACTAGTGTGTTGGGACACAGCCCATGTCTGAGCAAGAGGTAAACTGTGGATTTCACACGCCTTTTTCAGAATGCGGTGGATTTTATCTAAATTATTTTGCCTGCTTTCGTTAGGAATCTGTATAAAAAACGATCTCTCAGGTAAAGATTCCAAAGCAAAGAAGAAGATTAGATTATAAATTAGCAGGACCCAACTCACATCAAAAGAAGGAAAATCAAATCCTTGTGGGCTTATCAGATTCTGTGTCTGCAAGATGACAACAATTTGAAAATGAGTTGTTAGAAACACAATTGAGTTAAAAATGAGAGAAAATCATTAACTTTGGGAGGAAAGATGGAAACCTCAAGTGCGTTGTGAAGTTGTTGAACCTCATAAGCATAACTCGTATACTTTGAACACATCAAGAGCTCAAGCACACCAACACATAACTGTATATTCGTATCAAAAACCGGTAAAGCCAAATACCCATGGAGGTTGCAACGAATCGCACACTCTTGTTGCGGAAAATGTTTTGGCATGTAATTAGTTACATCAGGTGTCCACTCTGGCAACCCTCGTCTGTATACTCGAGCTGCAGGACTACGGTCCCCTTCTTCATAATCCTTATCCACAACAAAAGATCTCCCCTCAGAATCCTGCCGATACGAACTAAGCTCTGCATCAAGTACACCAACACCAAACGGCTGATCTATAGTTGTAAGTAATTGGTGCTTCCCAACATGATGAGGAAACCAAAACTGAACCAAAACACGCTGCTCACGGAAAGTTAAGAGTTTTAATGCAGCTACTATCTTGTCCTGTATTTTCTGATGATATGGGTCAATATTGGCAGCTCTTAGTTCCAAACCTATAGTTTAGACAATCCATGAAAGAAGCACACCAGGATTATTAACTTGAAATCTTTTAAAGAACAAAGTATCACAACTATGATTAGACGCTTTGAAAATGAAGTTGCAAGTTTAACGGATTGTAGTGCGCCGGCTTAGACTTCTCACACTTTCAGAAGTTTTTGACTTCGTAGCCAACTCCTAACCTATATATATATATATAACACTGACAACCACAGAATGTATATATGTGTATGTAAACGAGTCCAAATCTACTCCAACAAAGAAAACAATCCATACTTCAATATGTAAGATAAATACACACTAAAACCTAAATATTACAAAATTTTCTCCTTAATTACACCATTAAGTTTTTACCAACACCAGGTTGTTTTGTAAATTGTAGACTTTCATCACTTTTCTGGTTTGAAAAGACCAAGAAAAAGACTTACCACTCACATGGTTTTAGTTTGGCTAAAATCATTTTTGGGTCATTCACCTCTATTTTTACTCTCCCAATTAGGGGTCCAAACGAGCCACGCTACTCGAGCCCGGCTAGAAACAAACCGAGCTTAAACAAGCTCGAGATCGAGCCCAAGCCTAAAAACACTCATTTAGTAAACGAGCCCGAGCCTTTCTTATCAAGCTGGCTCACGAGCCTAAACGAGCACACTATTATTATACTTTTTAATTAATATATTAAATATTTATTTAAATAATAGTAATTACTGTTTTTAAAACTATGAAAAATAACAAAATTATATATAAAATAATAATTATAATTAATTTTAATTAATTAATAAATGATAAAAGAGCTGAGCCCGAGCCGAGCTCGAGCTTTAGAAACAAACCCCGAATTGAGCCAATCTCGAGCTTTTATACATTAAACGAGCTCGAGCCCAGTCGAGCTCAGACTCGGCTCGTTTGAACCCCTACCCGACCCACATTTTGACTTGATTAGAGGCGCTCTCACATTCAAACCAAGCCAATTAAATTCCACTCTTATTGACCATAACAAAGCATACCATTTCGCAGCATTATCCAACACAACTATGATTGAAAAGCACATCATTTCCCAGCTGAAACCGCTAACCCTGACACAACTATGATGTTGTATGACCATGAAATAGAAGTTGTATCATGCCAATAATGTATCTCACAATGATCACATACAATATTTTATCTCACAATGACAATAATAATACCAATATAAACTACCGATGGATGTTTTATTAAATCATGCAACACAAAGAGGTTTCTATCTGCAAACTGAAACTCTGACAAGCTTCTTCTACAGATAGAAAAGTTAACAAGGAAGTAAGACGAAAGACGAAAGCAGCTACTCACATGGCTTATTTTTTCTAAACACCGAAAGTGATGGCATGTAGCTTGAGTCACAAAGCGGTCTTACAGAAGTAATCTCTCTCCGGGAAACTGTCCACAAATCCTTAGCCGCATAATCAACTGGCTGCGACTTCCTCTTCTGGTCCGCACAATTTGGATACATTTCAGCTTCTTGATTTCTAAAACATTGCACATGTAAGAGCCTGTTTGATCAAAAGGGACAACTAGTACTGAATAGTACTGAATGAACAAAAGGCCTAAAACTTAGAGGCTCTGTTTCAAAGTCTGGTTAACGAAAGATGACATATTAGTAAGTGTTCCAAACGGATAATTTATATGACAAAAAACCATTTCAGCTATGTGAACCATTTTAAACAACAAGACAGTTAGATAATAAAAAAAATCAAGGACAAATAATCAATGATCTTATCACAGCTAGCTTGAAACACATTATTTGTCCCATACCTAGAACACAGACAATGTAAATAAATAAACTGATACAAATGAATATTACTACACTTAAAATAGCGAAGCATAACGACAATTGAGGAAAACTTTAAAATCAAAGTTACATGCAGATTTGTCAACTAACACCACTTTTAACTATTTCATTAACCGGTACTTTGCGAAAAAAAGTTCATACATCTGATAAATCCAAATGCAAACACAGTCAAATAGGCTTCTCTTATCTTTTATGCTTGTTTATCTTCCTTAACCGATACTATTTCATTAACCAACACTTTGGGAAAAAAATTTGATATACCGGCTCTACTAATTTTTAAAAAAATATTGGGGTCGGGGGACCCTGCTTACATGTACTTTTGCTGATCTCTTAATTTGGTGTATAACTTTCTTTCTAATTCTATCCGTTCTGGACTTATATAAGTTGGTAAATCGATGTGGAATTTCACATTTGTATGATTATGATAGTATGCCAAGAATTGGTTTTTCTCATTCAACAATAATACAATATATATACAAAGAGAGAATCATTACAGCTAATGAGATCATATCTCACGTATAAATATAAGATATACATGATTTCCTAAATCACAAAATAAATCGTTTCCTTCTCTGTATCGGCGCCTATTACCCCCGTCAATGCTAGCTGGAGGAGGTCCGATGCGAAGCATTGTACGAAACTTCTCGAATAATGGTCTTGGGAGAGCTTTAGTGAAGATGTCGGCAACTTGCTTAGTGGTAGAGATAAATTCAGTGTTGAGACTACCGGAAGCAACTAACTCACGAACAAAATGATAATCGATGTCAATGTGCTTTGCTCGTTTGTGCGAGACTGGATTTTGACTTAAAAACAATGCACATCTATTGTCACATAGCAGAGTTGGTCGACCCGATGGTGATGCATGCAACTCCCGTAGCAAATGTGTTAACCATATGATCTCAGCGGTCGTGTTAGCCATAGCCCTGTATTCCGATTCGCAACTGGAACGAGAAACAGTGGGTTGTTTCTTTGCACTCCATGGTACCAAGTTTCCACCTAAGTAAATACAATAACTATATGTCGATCGCCTAGTCTCAATGCACCGAGCCCAATCCTCATCAGAGTATCCTACTAATGTTGTAGAAGGAGGACGGTCAAAGGTTAGGCCATAAGATAATGTGCCTTTAACATAACGAAGAATTCTTTTGACAAGTTGGAAGTGAGTGGTGGTAGGATTCTGAAGGTATTGACTAGCTTGGTTAACCGCGTATGAAAGGTCAGGACGAGTGATGGTGAGGTATTGAAGAGCACCAACAAGAGATCGGTATAGGGTTGGATCGTGAAAAGGTGCCCCAGTGGAGTGAAAAACGTCAGTGGAAGTAAGAGGAGTGGCAACAGGTTTGGAATCGAGTAAACCGGCCTGGGAGAGAATGTCAAGAGCATATTTTGATTGACCTAGGAAGAGACCTGAATGGGTATGGATAACTTCTAAGCCAAGGAAATAGCTAAGAGAACCGAGATCTTTTAATTTAAACTCCTTATGTAGACGAGTCATGAAAGACTGAATCATTTGATCATTGTTCCCCGTTATAATAACATCATCAACATAGACAAGGAGGTAAATTTTGGTAGTGTCTCGAGTGTAGATAAAAAGAGATGGGTCTGCCCGGCTACACTGAAATCCGATAGTAACAAGAAAACTGCTTAATCGTTGGAACCAAGCTCGTGGAGCTTGCTTGAGACCTTAAAGAGCACGGTTAAGCTTACATACATGATTTGGAAAACTTGGGTTTTCAAAACCGGGAGGTTGTTCCATGTATACCGTTTCGGTGAGATGCCCATTTGGAAATGCATTATTGACGTCAAGTTGACGAAGCTTCCATTTTTGAATGGTCGCAATGCTTAGGACAACACGAATGGTGGAGGATTTTACCACAGGACTAAAGGTGTGAGAGAAGTCAAGGCCAGGAACTTGCGTGAAGCCCTGAGCGACAAGACGGGCCTTGTAGCGATCAAGAGAACCATCGGCTTTGTATTTAAGTCGATAGATCCATTTTGAACCAACGATGTTGGAGTGAGATGGGTGTGTAACGAGTTCCCAGGTGTGATTGTTATGCAAGGCATTTAGCTCCCCATGCATAGCCTTGACCCATTTGGGATCTTTGAGAGCTGTTTTAATTCCTTTTGGAATCTGAGAAGCAAGTAAAGCATGATGAAGGTGATGTGTGGAAAGGTTTGCATAGTGTTTGGTTTTAAAAATTCCGGATTTTGACCGAGTAGTCATGGGGTGAGAGCTAGTGGTTATAGGAGGCATAGACGAGGCAGACTGAGATGGGTTGGAGGCGGGTTGAGATAGAAGTGGGTCAGGATGACCCGAGATGGAAGTGGGCTCAATGAGTGGCGCAGATAAGGAAGTTGGAGGTGGTGAGATCGATTGTGGGCCTGAAGTGGTGGTAGTTGGGTGTGGGCCGGGAGTGGTGGGAGATGGGTGGTCACTAGTGCTTGAGGGGAATGGGCTGGAGGTTATTGAATGTAGGTCCGGAGTGATGGTAGTTGGGCTGTCATAGAGGGATGGGCTGGAGGTTGGTGAATTCGGTTGGGCTGTGAAAAGAGGAGTGGGGTCGATAATGGATTGTGGGCAGGTTGGACATGGTGGGTAGGGTGGTAGTGTATTGGACTATTGGGTTTAGGTGAAGGAAATTTCGGAGGTCCCAGGGGAGGGGGAAGATAGTCTTCAAAATTAGAAATTGGAAGAGTGCTTTCATTTGAGGGAGATGAAGAATCTTTGAATGGAAAGATATCCTCGTCAAATTTAGCGTGTCGAGTAGTGTAAACACGTGAGGTCGTCGGGTCTAGACACCGATACCCTTTGTAACGCGGACTATACCTAGAGGTGTACAAATCGGTTTTTTTTAGTAACCGAAACCGGTTATTAACCGGACAGGTTTTTTTGCCTTAAAAAAAACCGGTTATTTAATAATCGGTTACGGTTTTTAACCGGTTTCAAGGCTGATAATCTATAACCGGTCCTAACCGGTTATAACCGGTTGTTAAAAAAACCGGTTTTATATGTGCCAAATTAACCGATTTAAAAAAACCGGTTTATATAAACCGATAAAAAAAACGGGTAAAAAACCGGTTCTGCAGAAAAAACCGATAGTCTATACCCAATGAAGATGCAAGGAGCACTTCATGGAAGAAGTTTGTTTTTCGTGTAGTCGCGGAGATACGGAAAAACCCGACAACCAAACACGCGAAGATTTGAATATGAGGGTGATTGTTTAAAAAGAATCTCAAATGGAGATTTGTTGTCAAGAAGTGGTGTAGGTAAGCGGTTGATTATGTAGGTAGCAGAAGTGAATGCATCCATCCATAAGTTGGATGGTGCGTGGGTATGAAACATCATGGCGAGACCCGTTTCAGTAATGTGACGATGTTTTCGTTCCGCCCGACCGTTTTGTTGAGGCGTATACGGGCATGATAAGCGATGGTGAATGTCGTTTTGATTAAGAAATTGTCGTACCCGATTATTTGTGAACTCAGTGCCTCCATCACTCTCTGAAAAAATTTTAGAGTACGTGAAAATTGATTTTGCACCAGATTTAAAAAAGATATAAAGATGGAGTAAAAATCCGACTTGGCTCTTAGTGGGTAAAGCCAAGTGAATCGAGAGAAATCATCTACAAAGATGGCATAATATAAGAGCATCCACAATAGAGAAGTTTTTTTGATGTTTTTAAAGAGAGAGAAAGTGATGTGGAGGAGAGAGGGTGTGAGGTGGAGGAGAGAGGGTGTGGTGATGTATGTGAGGAAAAATGAGAAAAAATGGAGGGAAGAAGGTTACATGTGAGGAAAAATGAGAAAAAATGGAGGGAAGAAGGTTACGTGAGTGTGATGTAGGAGAGAGGAAAGAGAAGAGATAATATATGTTTTTGTGTTGTGTGAGTAGGGCAAGAGAGAGAAAGATGGGTATTGTTTGGGCAAGTACCAACTAAGCCCTAGAAAAAAACATGAAAAAACACCCCTTATTGGGGATGCTCTAAATATCCATCAGTAGAGGCAATGGGTGCGGGACCCCAAAGGTCACAATGAACTAAATCTAACACATGTGCTACTCGTTTTGTATTTTCAATAAATGGCAAATGTTGTGCTTTTGATAATTGGCAAGAAGTGCATAAACCTAGTTTGGGTAATAAAGATGTAACAAAAACATGACTAGATTTATTCAAAGTAAAAATAGTATTAAAACAAACATGTCCAAGGCGACTATGCCATTTATCAAAAGATGCACGAAGAAGTGTAGCAGAAAGAGCAGCAACAAGTGACTTGTAACTCTGAGTGAGAACGTAGAATCCATTCTCATAAGTGCCTCTAGCAAGGACCGCCGCTGTTTTTCGATCCTGAATATGAAAGAAATTGTTAGAAAAAAGGACATCAACCGAAGAGTCATTGGTTAATCTACTTATCGACAATAGATTTTTTGTAATGTGTGGGACAACAAGCACGTTTTGCAAAGGAATAGAATTATTAAGTTTTGATGTACCAATGTGTGTGGCAGGTAGTGACTGACCATTACCAAAAGTAACACGAGATTTACCAATGTCTGGATAAGTGTCGGTCAAGCCATGTGTATTAGGAAGCATATGTGCGGTGGCCCCGGTATCCGCGGTCCAATCCGGAGAGTTGATATTACACTGGGCATTAAAAGCCTGTGGTAAATTTGCATCCAGAGGGACGGCTCGTTGAGCATAAGAAGCTAGACTTGGGCAAGCACTCGCATAATGGCCTTCCTTTCGGCACAATTGGCAGTGAGGTGGACGTTTGGAGAAGTTGGAACGACCACGAATGGATGATGAACCACGTCCGCGACCACAAAAGGGACGCGAATTGTTATATTTCGGTGCTTGTGCTGAGAAGGCGGCTTGAGGAGGTTGAGAGCCGTGAAGATTTTGGAGAAAGATTTCATGATTTTCGGCGTGGGCAAGGAGATCTCGAAAGGGAGGGGCTGGAGTAATAGTTCGTTGAGATGTGGAAAAAGTTTCAAACAAAACACCTAGGCCACACAAAAACCAATGTCGTTTGTCTTCATCGCTGACTGGGTGTCCGATGGCAGCAAGTTGATCACTTAATGCCTTAAATTTGCGACCGAACTCGGCTACACTAGACGCTCCTTTTTGAAGTTGACGAAGGCTGTCACGTAATGTGAGCATGCGCTCAAGAGAGTGATGACTATAGGCAGTCTTAAGAGCGTGCCAGACTTGAGAGGTGTAGCCGATAGTTTCGGCCACAGCCTCCTCAGTGAGAGTCGAGTTAAGAAGTAACAACACCTTCTGGTCAGCGGCTTGCCACGCAACAAATAGAGGATTTGGAATAGTTTTCTCGTCTTTGGTAATAGTTTCGGATGAGGGAGAGATTGTAGTGTCGATGTGATCGAGAAGACCAAGGTAGGAAAGAACAGGATGTACCTGTTTCTCCCATGTGAGATAGTTTGATAAGTTGAGTTTTATATTGATAAGATGACTAAGAGAGTGTAGGGGGGTGGCTGAGATATCAGAGGAGGAAGACATGATTTCTAGAGATTAGCAGGAAAAAAAAAGTGAATAAAAAAAAGGATGAGGCAGGGGATGGGCGGCAGAAGAGGGGATTTGCTAGGGTTTATCGTGTTTAGGCTGATACCATGACAGTATGCCAAGAATTGATTTTTCTCATTCAACAATAATACAATATATATACAAAGAGAGAATCACTACATGTATAAATATAAGATATACATGATTTCCTAAATCACAAAATAAATCGTTTCCTTCTCTGTATTGGCGCCTATTAGATTACAATTCAGATTTGTATTTATTAATCACATGGTAAATCAGTAACAGAGTAATCCAACAGAAAAAAAAACTAATTTTTTTCGGTTCTGATGCAAGAACATGTGAGACTGATATATCCAGAAGACCTACCAAAACCACATTTTGGTTCAATTAACAGTAAGTACCCCCTAAATGATCAGATGACATCTGTATCATCTAAATCTAAAGAAATAAATATAACAAATATACTATAATAAGAAATTTCATAAAAAATACACACGACGAATTATCTATAAACATGATATGTCAAGTTGTCAACAACAAACCGTCAATTTAGACTAATCGACTGTTGACCCATTTTTGTTGGATCCCCACGTGTGTCTGGAAGAGGGGAACATACAAAGTAAGAATTCCACATCATTCATAAGTCCCTCCGTACTCGCAGGTTATACAACTCCAACGCCATCCATCACGCCCTATGGCGCCGGCGACACCGCCCCGGCCTGCGCCATAGAGAGGCTACGCGAAAATTATAATGGGACTTTGGTGTTGGGGTTTGTGTTGGTCTCTCATACACATATATTTATATATGTATAATTGAAGGGGTTATATATAACCCCTTTCCCACTACACACTCAAGTTATATAACCCCTTCTCTTACACATTTTGCTACCTGTCACATAACCCCTCTTATGGGGCCTTAGGGTTGAGGGAGTGGTAACTTATTTTCTAACTAATAATTTCATGCCATGTTTCACTCCTTATTTTGCACTCAATCACTAGCAATGGTCAAACATATGGAGATTGGTAAAAACTTTTAAAAAAAATTGTGATTGGTTAAAAAAGAGTGGGGTCCACCATTAACCCTCTCTCCCCCCTCTATCCTCTTCTCTTTCGGTGTCTCTCTCGGTGAGTAGTCACCGCCTCCTCCACTCCCCTATCACCGATTAACCCCCGGCAGTACATCATCGTGCGGTAAACTACCCTCCCCGATCAAGTCACCGAGACCACTCCCTCCACCCTTACGGGGCTTCACCACTACACATGGACTAAAAGGGGAAGGGGTGGAACCCGAAAACCTAAGAAAAACTCATGCCACATCACCTACCCGATTAACCCAAGCATAAACCAGGGGTGCAACCCGATTCAAAACCCCAAAGAGACAACCCAGATCGGTAACCATCTTTCGTTTTCGTAACCCAGTTTCACCACCCGAATCACCAGCAGCGGCGGTCGACCCAATTCGGTACCCCTACCCGATTGCCACACCCAAGAACTCTCCGACCCCCCCAAATGTCAAAAAAACCGCCGTTTAATTTCACTTAACGGGGTCGGAGCACCATCCCCTACCCGATCGGTAACACGGCCGCCAGTGTATCGGGTGAGGTGATTAGGGGTACCACTACCAGATCGGTAACACAGTTGCAGGTGTATCAGGTAGGGCTATTCGGGTGGTGATTACCGAATCAGAGAGAGAGTTGTCAGTGGTGCGTGAGTGGTACCCGAACGGGTTCCACTTCTGGTTCCGGCAGTTTTCGGGTATTTGACGTGGTGGCGGGTGGTGATTGACAGTAAAATAAACACACAGAGAGCGAAATACAAAACGTAAAACGAAGCGATCCGTGTATGGCATGAAGAACAGAAAACGTTTATGAAGAAAGTGTTGAAGAAAACTGATGTGAAAATAGAAACTCTACCGGTCTGTGTTGAAGGAGGCGGTGCTTGAGAGTGAACTGAAGAGGTACCAAATGCGGGTGTCTTCGTGTCTTCGACAGTTGTTTGGAACTAACAATGGGCGCAGGTTATTATTAGTTGTTTTTGCAGTCAAATATTGGCAACTTGGAGCTACGTGTCACGTTTGTGATATGCCTAACTTTATGATAAATTCAACTGAAAAGGACCATGACCCATCCAAGTGGAAATTAATAAAAAGATATATTTGATTCGGATAAAAACCAGATGGGAATCGATGTCGTTGGATGGAAAAGAAATTATCCGTAATTTAAATGTTTGGAAAATTAATCCAGTAGCTTGGAATGCAAGGCAATCTAATTAATTCAGTAGATGGATATAATGTAGTTTTTTTTTTTTTTTTTTTTTTTGTATTAGAGGAGTCGTATTATATTTCAAATAGGTTAGATTAATCTCCAAATTAGTAGCTTATAAATAGCACCGTTTATTTGTAATCTGATAAGTTTTTTTTGAAGTTAATTAATAAAAAGAGTCTTAGGTGTCCCTAGAATAAAGTGTGATCGTTGATATCAGTTGCTCAAACAATTGGTATCAGAGCACGGTTCGAAGGTGCTTCTTGAAGCGATTTAATCGGGGCGTATAACCGATTGAATTCCAGAGTAGAGTTTATCGTTCTTGATTCAAAGATCAAAGGAGAATTGTTCGGGGTGTCTAACCGAACTATACCAAAACCGACCAGCCATCGTAAATAGGGCTGAATTTTTGGTATGGAATTTTGATCAAGAAGAAAGCAAGAAGCGAAGACTATGGCCGACGGAGAGCAACCCAATAACGCAGTAGCGAACGTGCGTGATCACCAGAATGTTAGCATTCAATGCCCAAAGTTAACCCCTACAAACTACTACTCGTCATGGTCTGTAGTGGCTCGAACCATTCTGGGTGCTTACGTGTTAGCAGATGCAATCGACCCGGTAACCGGAGGAGCCGTTGATGATCAGAAAAATCAAACGGCGATGGTGATCCTTTTTCAATCACTTCCGGAGGATATACTTTTGCAAGTCGCAAAGTATGCAACAGCTTATTGTCACACCCCGATATTTATAGCTCAGCCCGGTGGGGAGTATCGTGACGTAGTTGATATCGTCATAGTCAATGAACACAGAATAGCACAGCGGAAGTCTTGGAATTTAAAATACTATTACAAACCGAGTGTCCAAAGTTTAAAATAATAAATACAGACGGTTGTAATAAAAGGATCCACGGGCGGATCTAATAAAATGTACAAAATGATAATCAACAGACTTTTGAGCATCCTAAGGATTTGCAAGATCCTATATTGACACCAAGCAGCTCCCAGCCAATTTGCGTGTAGTACCTGTCACTTAGTCTTTGGAAAATACGTCAGTTTACACTGGTAAATACAATTAACTGCCACGTTTTGAAAACCTTTAAAATTGGTTTGAATGCACGAGGCATATGAAAATATTTTATAACTTTTGGGACAATTAAGAATTTTAATCTTGTACACAGTTTTATATGTTTGTCAATACATATGGGGCCTAGTATAGAAACCGAGACATGATTAACCGACACACCACTTTATAAACCCACAAAGGAGTTATCCCCAACCTTGTGGGTATTAATATATATATTTTAGTATTTGCATTTGTCAGGTGTATGCCTACACCCCGTGCATAGTTCGTGGCCATTAGTAACTTAAATGAGCCGAGGATATCCAGGACACGTTCGTTAACCCCCAATGTTTAAGTTATCAAACAAAACAGGATAAAATGGGTTATGCAGATTTGATAGCCGCAATCCGGCTAAATGATCCCATACCCGACCAAGCGGTAATAATTTACCGTATCCCAAGCTCGTATAGGGGAAATAAGTTAAAAGTATTTACCTGAGCTAATACTCGATTCACAGCAAGGTTTAAATAACTCAGTCGTATAATTCACTAGATAAGTGTAGATAGCTTTTACCGGGAGGCTCTAGTCTGGAATGATGGTAATATTAACCAATTAGAATGCTAACGGGTCCTATTTAAGTCCTAGACTTAGACCGGCTAGCTTAAAGGATAAAATACGGTACGATACGCTAGATTAAGCGATGACCGGAATAGAATGTAGTTTAAACCCAACAAGTGCTTGGACTTGTATAATATGGGTAAAAAATAACATTCTGTAAAAAAAATGATAAGGTTAAACCCGTTTTGGTAAACTTACACAAACTAGTTACGTAAGTCTAACCGGGCGCGTATTAGCGATAACGGGTAACCGGATGAGTCATGAACAAGTTTCATATGCCAATATACTTTAAACAAGTTATAATATCAGTAGTATATCAACTTGTATGCCCGTTAAGGTTTTAAAATCAAACTATGCCTCATAAGGGCATTTTGGTCATTTTACGATGTATAATAGGAACTTGCATAAAATCTGATGTTACAACTATAAACATTCTGTGAAAACATTTTATTTATGATATAATATCAGTAGGATATCAAACATATGTGTGTTTTATAGTTTAAGACCAAACTATGCTCCGTAGGGGTGTTTTGGTAATTTCACACATAGTTTTGAAGGCTAATTTGGAAATCTGAGTTTATATCATGTACCTACTGTAAAAATATTTAAAATGATTTATAAAATCTGTAGGTAATAAGTTTTGATTGTTAAATATAGTTTAAAACCATATTATGCGCCAAACGGCGTTAAAGTCGTAAAATGACAATATGCGCGATGTTTTAGGAAAACTAATGTTATGATCAGGTTTATATGATCCAAATACGTTACGAAAATCATGTTTTAAAACCATTTTGTGTGTTATAAGGGCATTATCGTCATTTAAGAATGTAATACAAGCATTTGTGCATAAACTCAGTTTATAATCTGATTTGGTATCCCAAAATATCCTAATTATGATATTACATCAGTAGGTAATGAGTTTGGTATAAGGAATTAAGCTTAAAATCGATTTATGCGCTTGAAGGGCATTTTAGTCACTTTAAAGCATAATTTACGACATTATACGCTAACTCAGTTTATGATCAGATTTGTAACATCAAAATATGTTAAACATGTTAACATATCAGTACCTAAATCATTTGCAAGCTTATTGTTGTATAAAACCTTATTTTTTTGCTAAAAAGGGCATAATGGTCAAAGTATAGCTTAATAACGGAACATGCGCATAAACTCAGATTACTAGTCTGATCGTGTAATATAACCTCAGAGGGTTATGCTACATCATAATATGATCATAACAGAACCTAAAATCAGTATCATACTAGTCTAATTCAGTTCATAATCGAAAGTCAACGAAGAAGTCAAACTTCGCGACTTTCGGTTGCGAACCGACCCTAAATCTGGAATTGACGAGCCGAACATGTTTACACATATTCTAATAATTATTACTAAGTTGTTTAAGTGATAAAACATATTTTAGAACACTTGTAAACTCAGATCGTAATTATTTCAAAAACCGACCCGTTGACTTTTTAAAATATTAATATGTTGACTCGTCAATTGACCAAGCAAACATGATTTTTAGGAGGTGCCCTTTTTGAGGGATTAACACCTACCTAATTACGATCATGTAGCCATGTTCATCGCAAACAATGGCTTGACTATTATGGTCTAAACCGAAAGTCAAAGCTTTTATAAAAAACGCTTGACTTTTCAGCTTTAAAAGCCTATAACTGAATAAGCCACGAAAGGAACACTTACAAGTGGTCCTAGGGACTGAAGAAAACTCAGAGGATGCTCCCAATTGCTCAGGAACTTCCCATATTAAGATATAGAGAGAAAGAATAGAAGGTGCAAGTTTGAATCAATGAAACCTTCACCTATTTGTAGTATTTGGGGTTCAATTTGATCATGCCAAGTGTTTAGGGACTTCATAAGACGTTAACAAGTATCTTGACAGGTGTCTAAAACAGTTAACAAGCCCCTAGAATCGAATTCAAAAGAGTAGAAGTGGTATGTGTGATGAACAAGAAATGAACTTGCACCTGTCAAAACAATCTGCCCAGAACACGTCGTCGCGTCACGCCATAGCAAAGGGGGGTGGGCTGTGGCGTCACGCTACCACCTATAATCTTTCAGAAGTTGTCAAATTTGGTCGCTAATCCCCTAAAACCTTCATACACTTCCATTTTTGACATAATAAGCCCCTCTAAGTCATTTTAAGTTTTATATTTGGCATTTTGATCATCGAGATAGGTTATAAATATTCCTGAGAGTGTAATCGAACATCGTTAAGCTTCGGGTTTCATAAAAAGGTCACTCGGAGGTATAATTAAACATGTTGACGCTTTCAACCCTTAAACTCGCAAACTTGCGCGTATTACCGTTTAATGGCACAAAAACCCTAAATGGCCAATATTAGGCATTCTGAGAGTATGATCGAACATCATGAAGCCGTCGGTTTGTTAAAAGGTCACTCAGAGGTAAGAATTAACATGTTGACGCTTTTAACCTTTCGTTACACAAACTTATGATTTAAATTACAAACGGTTTTGTACGTCCAACAAGTGGCTCAATAAAGAATACGAATACCCTAAAAGGTCATTCAGAGGCTTAGCTTAAGCATGTTGACACTTTTAGTCCCTCCACATTCATAGTTTTCGATTTTGATGAAATTAGTCCCTCTTAGCCAACTTTTAAGCACGTTTAAGATTAGGGACACATGTCAACACATTATTGAACACGATTTTACAAGGTGTTACACTTATGAAGTATGGGAAGCTATTCGGGTTCATTTCTTGGGGGCAGATAGAGTACAGAAGGCTCGGATCCATGTGTTATGGTCCGAGTTGGAGAAGCTGAAGATGAAAGAAACCGAGATAATAGATGAGTTTGCAGCCAAGATTAGTGCTATTGAAGGGAAGTTCAACAATCTTGGAACCACACTTGAACCGAAGGTACAGGTACGAAAGCTGTTTAATTCGTTACCGATAAAATTCTTGCCGATTGTGGCGTCTATCGAACAATTGGAAGATCTTGAGACCATGCCTTTTGAAGAGGCAATCGACAGATTAAAAGCCTTCGAGGATCGGGTAAGATTGTACGCCGGGAATGATGGTGGCTCACAAAGCAAGCTTTTATTTTCCAAAACAGAAAAACCATAAAAGAAACCATGGTAACAATTATCGGAAGCGGAAAGGTAGAGGACAAGACTCCACCTATAATAATCGCGGTCGAGGTTGTGGTCGTGGCAGAGGCAGATACAACCAACAAGCAGAGACGGAACGTGATGAAAATCCAGGACAAGATATGTAACGACTCACACCAAAATGTCCTAAACCGCTCCGTAAGTGAAAACCCGAAACCGTAAAACCTTACTTTTCATAAAAATCCAAGAAAAACAAAATTAAGTACTCGCTCGCGGGGCGCGAACGAGCTAAGCAGGGTCTTCGCGGGGTGCGACAGACCTAGGAATCTCCGGATAAGCATGAGGGACACGTGTCGTCCACATGTCTAGACCACACCATGAATCAGCCAAGCTAGGGCCTACCCTAGCTGGCCTCGCGGGCCGCGAAGGCTTTGCCTTCAGTTGTCGCGGGCCGCGAGAAAGAGGCCGAACAACCCTATAAATAGAGGCAATCGGCTTTCAGTTTCAGTCGCTCACAATTCTCTCTCTCTCTCTCAAAATTTCTGAAGTAATAATAATTCTCGGGTATTATACCCCCTAAACCCGAAACTCTGCTCGTTATTAGGGTAATAACTCGATCGCTGCTACGGTACTATATCCGAACGATTTAAAACCGATCCGATGGATGTTTAAGTACTGCCTACATTAGGCTATAATTTGTCATTCCTCGTGAGGGTTTTGATCTCGTGGTTATCGTTAAAGTTGAATTGGGTTAATACGCTAATACGAGTTCCATTTTATCTAGAAATTAGAACTCGTAACCAAGGAGCTGCTAAACTAGAATACTTATCGATTAAGTAAACTTATTGGTTAAGTAAAACTTAGCGGTTAAGAAACCCTAATAGATAAGTAAAACTTAACAGCTAGGTAAGATTAAGTAAGATTAATTAATCAGCTAAGTAAGATTAATTAATCAGTTAAGTAAGATTAATTAATTAGTTAAGTAAGATTAATTAATCAGCTAAGTAAGTTAATCAGTTAAACAGCTAAAGTTTAACAACAAGATATACATGAGGTAGATAATATCTAAATATGTATATATGGGGTAGGTATTATCTAAGGCAAATATTATCTAAGGAAAGTAATATATAGGGAAGGTTTTATCTAGGGAAGGTTCAACTGAGGAAGATAACACCTAGGGAAATTCGATATAGGGGTAAGACTTATCCCCTTACCTATAAATAGGAAGCTTAGGATTCATTATTCTTTGCTCATTCCTTCTATTCTTCTCTCTATACGTTGGTGTTCTAACCAATAATCATCGATACGATATTCTAACCAATCGATTCGGGAACCAACTAACGAATGCCAAAGTGCTGTCTAAATAAGACTATACTTTGTGAATTTCGTTAAGGTTCTGATCTCGTGACCATCCTTAGGTTTGATTTGGTATAACACTAATACGTATTCCACTCTGTTAAAGTAAATGTTTAAACTATCAGAAAACTCCAAACTATACACTTACAATCAAACAAGATGCTTAACCATCAGAAAACTTAAAATCAAGAGGCTTGATAAATTCAAGACTATGTGCTAACAAGGTGAGTCATTCTCTTTTTACCAAATTGCTTCCAAAACCCTACTTGTTTTCAAAGTTGTAATTACAGGGATTAAGTCTTTGTAATCTTCAATTACTGCCGGTATGTGGGGTTTTGTATACATTACTTGATAATCTTCACCATTGGACAACGGGTTAGCCAATGGGTGATATGACCATAGTCACGGATCCGGTCTAGTGACAAATACCGATTTGGGGTAATTGGTTGATATATAAACATTGTAATCGCTCTTAATACTGTAAATTATAACAAAGTTGTAATTGCAGTGATTAAGTCTTTGCCAATATTTAAGAAGCAAATGTAAAAAACCCTTAATGCTGTGAATTATAACAAATGTGTTTTTATACAAAATGAATGAACTCACCAGTATTTCCTGCTGACCAAATGTTTTTAAAACGCGTTTCAGGAATAAGAGTGGCGAGACGGCATCGAAAGGCTTAAAGAAGTGGCTTATTTTACCAAATAAATTAAATTAAATTAAACGTTGTTTTATGTATTCGGGTTTATCCCATATTAAAGCTACCTTTGTAAAACATGAGTTTATTCCCATCTGTTTAATAAATAAAATCCGGTGTTTCAAAACTCTGATATTTTTCCTAACTCACAGTCCTGATGAACATTTCCGCTGCAATGTTTTTTTTTTAAATAATCACCGGTACCACTTGACTGCTCGCGGCTCCCGTCCAGGGTGTGGTCGGGGGTCGTGACAAGATAACAACCAAAATCAAGAAAATAACCGCTCACGAGAAAAGCGAAACGTTCGTTGTTTTAATTGTAATGGACTTGGCCATTATGCTTGGGAGTGCACAAGGGAACCAGAAGGTGTAGCTAATCTAAATTAAACAGAGAACCAAGGACCAGCCCTAATGATGGCTTCAATTAATGTGGGGGAGGAAAAAATTCTCCTTAACTAAGATAAAGTACACCCGACTTTGTATGCGGATGTCTCGAACGACGAATCGGTTTGGTACCTCGACAATGGGGCTTCAAACCATATGACGGGTCATGAACCACACTTTTCTAAGATGGATCGATCAATAACAGGACTCGTGATGTTTGGGGGTAGGCTCAAAGGTGAAGATTAGAGGAAAGGGTTCCATTGTGTTTGAGTGTAAAAACGAAGAACATTGGGTAATTCATGATGTTTACTACATACCCGATCTTTGTAGCAACATACTAAGCCTGGGGCAACCAACAGAAGATGGGTGTATGCTTTGGATGGCTAAGAACTATTTGTGGTTATATGAAGAAACAGGAAGGTTACTAATTGTGGGCATTTCGTCGAACACATTGTGGGCATGATTAAAATTCATCATTACCATGCCCATTCGAACTCCCAAAATCACCATTTTACCATCAAAGACGTATACTTTCTTTATAATACCCAATAGTACCGTTTTTCATGTTTTTAAATAAAAACGTCATTGTTTTTAGGATTGTCAAATTCTACTCAGATTTGGTCTGCAACTTCTCACATGGTTTTCATACATCCCTACCTTAATCACCAATCATAAATTTAACCCCAAATCATAACATGCAACATTAATCAATAACTCAAAAGTTACAATCAATCAGTCTAGCATAACGACTATGGTTGTTCAACACCAAAATCACACACAATTACTCCTAAATTTTGTGGGTTTGAACAACAAGCATGAAGAAGATTAACTTTTGAGTTTTATTAACAAAAACTTCAGAAATCACTTACCAAAGCCATGGAAATCGAGCATGGATGGTAGAATTGAGACCTTAGCCTCCCAATTTCGTGATTTCCGTGATGAATTTTGACCTGGCTTCCCCTTTTTCCTCCTGCTTGCGTCGCACAGGGATGAATCCCTTGGGCACTTTGTGTTGTTTTTTTTTCTTTATTTCCTTTTTTTATGTTGCCCCCCCCCCCCTTTAGAATATTTTATTCCCTTATCACCATAACTATTGGTTTTAATCAAGTTTAACCCCCTTGTAAGTAAATCTTTTTTTATATATAAAACTACATCATAGTATTTTCTTTTCTATAAGAAAAATACTATCTTGCCAATATAAACTTCTTTTAGAGACTAAATATTTACATTAAAAATGTACTTTAATCTCATTAAAAAAGGGGATGTTATAATATGTTTCTTTTAAGTCAGTCCACACCTTAGAAGCTAATTTAGAAAACACTTGTCCTAAAAACAACTCTTATGAAACAAAATTTAACAACCAAGTAAGAACCACAGAGTTGCACCTATCCCACTGATTAGCCAAAACAGGATCATCTTCATATTTTACACATTTACCATATATGAACCCATATTTATTTTTAGCCTCTAAAGTCAGTTTCATAGCACTAGACCAGACACAATAGTTCTCAGTTCCTTTCAACTTAATACTCACAATAGTCAAAGCACTAGAATCACCAGAGTGCAAATAAAAAGGGTCACCAATGTCTAACTTACTTATGAGAGTAACAGAAAGGCCAGCATGATCACCCATGATAATAGCACAACAGATAACAGAACAACAAGATAAAGATCACAAAATAAATAGACAATAGATAAACCCTAAGGCGAAGCTGTGTCAGGAACCAGATTCTAGGATCGTCACTCAGTGGTGCCTTGACAGGCCTTTACACATGAGCCAACAACTAAGAAACAAACAGAACCAATACACAATATAGACACAACAAGACAATATCAAGACACAACAAATAACAAAAACACATAACATACACAAGAAGTAGCAATCAACAGATAAACCGGTCCTCACTACCCCGGTATCACTAGACCAATCAACAAATAAAATCGGTCCTTACTACCCCGGCATTAACTAGATCAACAACAAATAATAAAAAACCGGAGATAAGACAATAACAATCTTATAGAAGCGTTTAACTCCCTCCAAATAGATTTGAGTTTGTAACCTTCTAGGGTTACGAAAACACAGATCGGAAAAACAAGTCACAACCTGGTCAGTTTACCCTATAATCAACAAGTGATTATAAAGACCAACACAGATCTTCTTAGCACCTCCAAGATCGCAAAAACTCCTCAGCTACACACCAAACCCTAGATCTAGGGTTACAGCTCCAGTATCAACACAAGCCAACAATCCAACTGGTTTCCAAGATCAAAAACCCTAACACACAAAACAAAACAAAACAAAACAAAACAACAAAAGAGAAAAAGACGAAGCGAAAGAAGAGGAACAAGAGCAATAATGCTCTGATACCATGAAAACTTTAACAAAATCACAGATATAACAACAGGAATAGCGACAAAACAGTGGACAAAATCTTATTTAACCCAAACTAGAAAAAGACCCCCCCCCCCCCCAAATGCTCTAGATCTTACTGAAAAAGTAAGATCTCAAAGATACAAGATCCACAGATCAACCGATAATCATCAACAGATGATTATCTATAGCAATACAAACACAAATCTCTCACAATACAACTAAAAGATTCATAAGAACAAGAAGACTATAACAAACCCTAACAGAGAGACGAACAGACCGAACAAAAAAGAGAGAGAATGAGGCGTATCCAGAACCTTCATCTCTTTTATACCAGCACCAACGAAATTTACACTTTAAACCTCCAACAATATCCAGAGATGATCGCACCCCCTGAACTCTTATATATCCAGTCCCTCAATTGTAACAATTTGTCCAACACAGCCCCTCAACTTATCTTGAAATAAACTTTGAAACAATAATAACTTGTGACACATATAACACAACATAACATATGAATGATATTTATTCAATATAACCATAGGTTATATTTTTAACAGGTACTAATTGTGGAGTGGTGGTGACAATGGTTTTGATGTCATAAACAATGCTTATAAATAGTTTAACTCATTTGGTTTTTTTAAGTTAATAGGTTTTATATTAGTTGCATCTTTTGATTCGTTGGCTAATTCGTATAGATCAAACTTTCTCTTTGACAATTTTGAGGTGACCAAATAATCACCGGTGCCATTTTGATATACATGATACTATGTCACTATGATAGTAAAGTTGTAAATAAGTGTATCAACTAAAGGCCTGAATCCGGGTGGGCCGAGATTGAAGACAAAAATCTAACTTTGATTGGAATTTCACGATTTCGTCTTCCTCAGTATTATATATTTAGTGCAAAGATCAAATATAAATAATTTTAACATACAAAACGTACGAACTGAAAGTTTTGCTGAAAAACGCGATGACATTTTTGTAATTATTAGTAATTATCAAAATTACTCTACAAATGACCATGTAGAGTAATTTTGGTCTTTTGTAGAGTAATTTTGATCTTGTAGTGTAATTATAAAAATTACTCTACAAGTGTATCAATATTACTCTGCATCAAAATTATTCTACAACTGAATCAAAAAAACTCTGCATCAAAATTATTCTACAACTGAATCAAAATTACTCTGCAAGTTTATCAAACAACATACAATTCAAAATTACTCTGTAAATGATGTTGAGTAATTTTGTAATTTTTTTTAGCATTTAGTTATGAAGTTTAGTTTTATTGTTTAGTTTTTAGCATTTTTTTTGGGGGGGGGGGGGGGGGGGGGTTAGGTTTTTTTTAGTTTTTTTTTTTTTTTATCAAAATTACTCTACAAAAACATTTTACAAAATTACTCTACAAGAACATTTCACACAATTACTCTACATTATCATTTGTAGAATAATTTTGATAATTACCCTACAATCAGATAATTACAAAAATGTCACCGCGTGTGTTTGTCTTTTTCATGCTATCTGTACGTTTAATACGTTAAAGTAATTTATACGGGAACTGTACTCTATATATTTATGTTCACTTATTTTTTATGTCTCTGTATAAAGATCCTCTCATCATTAACTAGCTAAAAAACTATTTATGAGTTTATCTACTCCCTTTGCAAACTATATTGAATCATACCATATGACATTTAGCAACATGACACCCTTATAGTCGTCTCATGTTTAAATGTGTGTAGTTTGCTCTCGCTCTTATGTCCTCTACTTTTACCTGAAAAACGGTTGATGTGAAATTATAATAGATTGTACCTCGCCTAAACCTATTAATTTCTTTGTTAAGCACCCAACCTGCTTATATATGTATATAGAGTTAGGGTAAAATGAAAATTTGTATGAGTTAAAAGAACAAGGGAACTAATAAGAGCCCTTGATTTATAACCCTTGATGGCTTTGATTAACTTTCACATGATATGCTTTTTGTCTTACATGGATTAGAATAAAAAAACAAGAGTAAATTAGTTTTTGAGTCTCAATAGTGGTTTTAACTACTTAAGTAAAAAATCAAAAAGTTTAACGCTATGAGTTCCTAACCTCTCATTTTAACGTTTTGAGTCCAATTTTTAACACTTGTACTTTTGATTTTGAACTCAAGTGGTTAAAACACTAAAACACAAGAACTCAAAACGTTACAAAATGAGTGATTAGGGACGCAGGGCGTTAAACTTTTTGATTTTGGACTCAAGTGGTTAAAACTACTAAAACACAGAGACTTAAAAGTAATTTACTAAAAAACACTTTTTTGTACAAAAAGGGCAATATGGTAGAGTTTTTTTTTTTTTTTTTCCCATAGTAGTGTTGGAGAAAAACTATTTACCATTTTAGTGTTCCTTAAAAACAATTTACAAAAATAGTGCTTTCATTAGTTATTATTAATTTTCTCATTGTCTCATTTATTTATTGGATTAAAAAATTTAAAAAAGACACATTCTCTTCCCACGAGTTGATTCAATTATCTTTGTTCTTTTATTATTTATTTTTAAATCTTTTAATTTAATTAATTATATATTTTTATTTTAGTTTTTTCCATCATTTAATTGCACTAGAACAATGAAATATCTAGCATAACAAAGCTAATATAACATTAAAATGCAAAATATAAACAAAAGTAAAAATGTCAAATAAAGTTGAGTAACTATCGATCTCAATGTCAAACAAATTAAAAGAAGATGTGTCAAAAAAAATCAACCGACTTAGTGAACATTATTCATTCTTCTAAGCTTAGATGAAAATCTTGTCCGAATTATGACGAGGTTGTCTACAGATTCCACAAAACAAAGTCTTTTTCCCATCCTTTAAAATTCATTCCATTTAGTGATCAATATTAATATCCGAATTTTACTTTCAAATACTGCACTGTACCGAGCATTTTCGATATTAACACCGGTACCCATATTGGGCATTACCTCATCCCTAAACAAAACTTCAATTTAGACCTCTTGCATAAATTTTTGATAGGCAACAAACAAATAGACCGTACTTTTCTTCAAACCAAAAGGAACTTCTTTGTTTGGCAACAAACAAATAGACTATACTAAATTACCCATGTGTAATAAAATTTAACTGAAAAATTTAACTGGGTTAGGCTCAAAGAACGTAAGTTGCAACAAAATTCCCTATAAAGGGAAAAACCTGTCAAAATTCGTTGAAAATGACACCGTCTGAAAAGTGATATATAGATAAAGCACAAAACTTGTAATTTTTTCATTCATTTTCTTCACTTACAAAACAAACAAAGAAACCAGCTAATGAATTTTACATAAAAAGACTATACGCTGATACCAACTAGTGAATTTTGCATAAAAAAACTATGCTGTCACTTTTCTTTAATTGAGAAAAGAAGTGAACGCATAAACTAATTGTAATTTGACTCAAAGACTAACTTAAATAATAAACAAGTTAAAGGGAATTCAAATAATCAATTAAAAACTAAACAATACATAGCGTAATCACTTTTGATTTTCTACTTTGTTAGACCATCCCACCTCCAGTGACTTGTCTACCTTCTTTTTCTATTCATTTTTTTTTCACCCTAAAATTATTGTTGTGGTTTAAAAAAAACCCAATTACAGAGTAAATGAAGATCAAACGTAGATTGAATTTAACTATACATGGTTGTGTGATTTATTAAAATGGTTGAGTTGATTTAATTTACATAAATAGTATTGAAAATGGATGTGTAAATTTAATTTACATTACCTTTTTAGGCTTTACATCATGTGTGTAACTTCTTTTTTTTTTATGAATTTTATCAAAAAAAATTTTTTTTTGAACACCGAATTCCGCTATCTTTCATTAATAATAAGTGCACTTTACATCAATATCGCAGGTAAGCGAGCAACAAGCTGCGCCGCTACCACTTTCTGAATAGCAAACCCTAGCCTATTAAAGACAAACCCCTGCCCCCTGTTGATGAGCAACCGTTATGGACAACCTTTTGGACCCTAGTCAACAAACGGATAGCTTCTGGTGCTAGGGAGCCAAAGGTGTCGAAGGCGAAGGGGACAAATGCATGTTGGTTATCAGCACATGCTTTAGCGTGTTTATCCACCTTTTTTGATTCTGCTTTCCTTATAGATTGCCCTGCTACAAACCCGCTTTCCCTTAAACCAGCTAAGGGGGAGACTCCTGTGAGATCCACACAAGCATGTTTCCCTCCTGCCCACCCAAAGACGAGCAGATCCGCTGGTCTCAGTGTAGATCTCCCTTCCATGGGGTCTGTAAGGAAATTCACAGGGGCTTCCTTCTTCGCAGAAATCCCCGCTCTCCTCAAGATGTCCCCCAAAACATCTATCTCCCAGTCATGCCGATATTTGAAACCAGGGAGCTCCTTACAATGAACAGCATGCTCCCCGTATTTATCCATGCAGGCTTTACGGCAGTTTGGGCAGGTTTCGTCTTCTGGATACATAGGGATCATCAGCCGGTATTTGAGGATAGCCCTATACTCAACAGCCGACATGCATTGCCCCAGCCCCTCGATCGGGATAACAGTAAAAAAGTCTTGCGCATGGGGGCCTTTCAAGCACTCAATCACCGCTTTCTGGCGGGGAGACAGATCAAATGTTTCTCCCAGACTCTGAGCGATTTTGTCAAATAGAGCATTCGCCAAAGTTTTTTGTGGCTTTGGGGGGGCGGTGTCCATATTAGAGAAACCGCCAATATCAAAGTCTGGAAGAGAGACACTTAAGTACTCAAGGGCCTGTTGGTAGTCTACATCAAGCTTAACAACCCCACTGTTCCGAAGGATATGGTCTTGCAATACATACGACTGAGCTCTAGACGCCACAAAAGCATAAACTCCAACCTCCCGAGCTGAGAGGAGGCCCAAACCACCCAAACGCATCGGCAAAGATGCCAAACGCCACTGAAGGTCACCAAAGTATGACCCCCCGCAAACAACAATGTCTTCGATAGCCTCTCGGAGACCATCGTCAAAACAGGATACTGCATTTGCCATCAAGTGGGGTTGGCAGGTCCGCAGCCCAAATAGTAACTTAGCTACCCCCATGCAAGACCTTAAAAGAAGAAGCTTGCACTGGGGGTCCTGGAGGCAAGGCAGGAGTTTCATAAGGTCAACCGCTGCCGATGCCCGCCGCCCAGCTAATTCCCCGATAAAAGCAGAATCTCAGCTAACCGCCCCCCAAGGAGCTTAACCCCCCTCTCAGGTCTACCTATCCCTCTCGGGAAAAGGCCGTCCTGATCCTTGAGACCGTCACACGATGGCCAGTACACTTCCGTTTTCTTAATATTGAGATGGAGCCCTAGGGATGGTCCCTCCGTGTTGATGATGTCCAAGGCTTTAACAACTTCTATTGCATTACCTATAATCGTGCCATCATTCAAATACCAAGCATTAAAGGGGAGGTTACAGTGCTCCTGGACACAGAGAATAAGGGGGTGTAAGGCTAGGGCAAAGAGAAGGGGCCCCAATGGATCTCCCTGTTGCACTCCAGTGGTGGCCCCAATACACTCGCTGCCAACATACAACCTAGCGGGTTGGGCGTACAGGAACTTGACCCACCGATAGATAGATGGACAACGTTGGTGGACCTGTTGGAGGAACGCTAAACGGTCAACCATGTTGAAAGCATTGGTGAAGTCTACCGTAAGCAAGGCCATGGACCCATCTTCATGAAAAGAGTTCAGGAACCTGTTCGCACTATGAAGCACCGCCTCCGCCCCATTTGGTGTACCAACCCCGAATTGAAAATCCCCCAAATACTGGGCCATGTCCTTCCCAACCTTCTTCATAGCCACCTTAGAGACCAACCTACGCCAGATGCCCCCCACGGCGATAGGCCTAATACCATTATCAGGTTTCAATAAGGGGGTGAGGGGGGCTGAGGCCACAAACTCTGCCAACACCTTAGGGCAAAGCCCCTCAAGCCATAGGTTGACGACTCCAGTAATAGTTGTGAGCAGACCCGAGAAACTTACCGAACCCTCACAACCAATAGCGTCCAACAAGTGTTGGGCCCGCATCCCATCTCTGCCACAAGATGTCCCTCTAGGGAAGGATTGGATACATTTAAGCACGCAATCCTCTGCTGCAATAACAGTGGGTTGGGCAATAGGGTTGGAAGGCAGTGATGGGGGTGGCACCACCGGATGTTTATCAATAAGAGCTTTCATGGTCGATTCCCCAAAAGGGGCAACCCCACTGGAACATAAAACTTTGACCGCCGCCGTAAAATGCCCATCCCTGACCTTCCGCAGGCATTGCTTGATATTGGGATCCCTTTTATTGTCTTCGCTCCTTCCGGAAACCCCCCTAGGCACCCCAACGTCCCCCCCACTATTCAAGAGAGAAGAGACCAGATCTGTGAAACCAGACCCATCTTTCCACAATGCAAGCGCCTGCAAGATGCTGCTGCACTGCAGGGATTTTCTATTTCCTGATCTCCGCTCTTGCCTGGAAGAAGGCCTGACAACCCTCAGTGTACAACACGGCAACAAAAGCAACTGAACCCAATTTTCAACCGAGCCTGGAGACGCCACCACTTTACGTAGGGCACCCGTTAAAACCTGAGCGAACGCAAGTCGACAACTGGGGGGGATGCATTTAACGGTTTGAAAACGGAGGGAAAAAACACGCTCGAGAAGGGCAACATCGGTTACCACCCCTGCCGGAGAGAGTGTAAAAGTGTCGGCTACCACTTGGCATGGCTTCCTAATCCCAACAATGAAATCGTCCACGTCCCCCGAGGTTGGAGCAAAAGACACAATCTCATCACCATGCTTGCACCCCCTACTAAGAGCATGCATAACCATGCACTCCCCACATAACCATTTGCCTCCTTCCCTTAGGACTTCCCCCACATCCAGAAAAAGGTCCAAATCCTTAGTAATAGCCTCCTTCACATGAATCTTCCTGTTTTCAGTCTTAAGGTGGGTGCTTTGCATGTGTTCAAGAAGGCGAAAAAACCCACTAGACCCCGGTTTACCATCCTTGCATTCGTGGAAATGCTTAAGGGGACAAGCCCTTAACCCACTATCACACGTTGACGCCAACCCAACAGTCTTGACATTTCTACCTCTACGCGCGGGGGCCATGCGCAAAGCCAAACGCACACAAAAAAAAACAACACAATAAACCGCTAACTCAAGGGGAGTTAGGGGTAAAAGAGAAACAAACTCAGGGAGCAAAAGAAAAGACCCTTTATAAGACGGGGGAGGGTAGCAACCCTAAGTTGCCCACCCTAAAAAACGCCCCCTGCACAAACGTGTCACCCCATAACAAAAACAAAAGGAAATAACAACTATATATTAGAATTATCTCGGCTACCCTTTTTTTTTAAATCAAATCTTTCCTCCCCAAATCAAACCTTTTTCCCCCAAATCACCAGATCCTAACAATCTTGAACAAAAAGAATCACCCACTTTTGACCAGATGAAGATTGAAGAATTAGGGTTTGTGAAAGTATTTTAGGTTGGTGAATCGAGATGAAAACCCAGCCAACTTGATACAAACCACCGGAATAACGACGCCGGAAAACGTGACCCACCGGCGTATTTACCAAATACGACGGAGAACTTGAACTCGCGTTCAAGATTTAAATTCGCCGGAAATTAATTTCGTCGGAAAAGTCACCGGAATGATAAAAACGCAGAATCTTCAACAGAAAAACGCCGGATATTCGAAAAAAAAATGCCCAAACCTTTCAGATCTCATTTAAAAACAACTTCAAATGAAATGAGAAACCCAAACCATGGAGATTTGAGGCAGTGATTTATCAGATCTGCAATTTTAGGCCTCTATGAAAACGAATCGGTGTTAGGTGACGACGGTCGGCGGAAGAAATCTAAAGATTTCTCACAAGAAGAAAAGGAAAATAAAAATCAAAAAGACTCGACACAAACAGGAAAAAGAAAGAAAAAATAAATCAAGAAAAATGGAGGTAACAACCTCTAAAACTCAATTTAAACAAAAAATGCACCAATCACAATAAAGTTGAACAAAAATCAAATACATGTAAAAAAATGCAAGAATATTTTAAATTAATAAATACACATGTAACAAACTATTTAATATTTACGTTGACGTAAATATTAAATATTTACAATGACGTAAATCCCAAACACTTTTCTCGTTTACAACAATGTAAAAAACATTTACAGCAATGTTAATCGAACATACATTTTTTCGATTACAATGTGTTTTTATACAAAATGAATGAACTCACCAGTATTTCCTGCTGACCAAATGTTTTTAAAACGCGTTTCAGGAATAAGAGTGGCGAGACGGCATCGAAAGGCTTAAAGAAGTGGCTTATTTTACCAAATAAATTAAATTAAATTAAACGTTGTTTTATGTATTCGGGTTTATCCCATATTAAAGCTACCTTTGTAAAACATGAGTTTATTCCCATCTGTTTAATAAATAAAATCCGGTGTTTCAAAACTCTGATATTTTTCCTAACTCACGGTCCTGATGAACATTTCCGCTGCAATGTTTTTTTTAAATAATCACCGGTACCACTTGACTGCTCGCGGCTCCCGTCCAGGGTGTGGTCGGGGGTCGTGACAAGATAACAACCAAAATCAAGAAAATAACCGCTCACGAGAAAAGCGAAACGTTCGTTGTTTTAATTGTAATGGACTTGGCCATTATGCTTGGGAGTGCACAAGGGAACCAGAAGGTGTAGCTAATCTAAATTAAACAGAGAACCAAGGACCAGCCCTAATGATGGCTTCAATTAATGTGGGGGAGGAAAAAATTCTCCTTAACTAAGATAAAGTACACCCGACTTTGTATGCGGATGTCTCGAACGACGAATCGGTTTGGTACCTCGACAATGGGGCTTCAAACCATATGACGGGTCATGAACCACACTTTTCTGAGATGGATCGATCAATAACAGGTCTCGTGATGTTTGGGGGTAGGCTCAAAGGTGAAGATTAGAGGAAAGGGTTCCATTGTGTTTGAGTGTAAAAACGAAGAACATTGGGTAATTCATAATGTTTACTACATACCCGATCTTTGTAGCAACATACTAAGCCTGGGCAAACTAACAGAAGATGGGTGTAAGCTTTGGATGGCTGAGAACTATTTGTGGTTATATGAAGAAACAGGAAGGTTACTAATTGTGGGCATTTCGTCGAACACATTGTGGGCATGATTAAAATTCATCATTACCATGCCCATGCCCATTCGAACTCCCAAAATCACCATTTTACCATCAAAGACGTATACTTTCTTTATAATACCCAATAGTACCGTTTTTCATGTTTTTAAATAAAAACGTCATTGTTTTTAGGATTGTCAAATTCTACTCAGATTTGGTCTGCAACTTCTCACATGGTTTTCATACATCCCTACCTTAATCACCAATCATAAATTTAACCCCAAATCATAACATGCAACATGAATCAATAACTCAAAAGTTACAATCAATCAGTCTAGCATAACGCCTATGGTTGTTCAACACCAAAATCACACACAATTACTCCTAAATTTTGTGGGTTTGAACAACAAGCATGAAGAAGATTAACTTTTGAGTTTTATTAACAAAAACTTCAGAAATCACTTACCAAAGCCATGGAAATCGAACATGGATGGTAGAATTGAGACCTTAGCCTCCCAATTTCGTGATTTCCGTGATGAATTTTGACCTGGCTTCCCCCTTTTCCTCCTGCTTGCGTCGCACAGGGATGAATCCCTTGGGCACTTTGTGTTGTTTTTTTTCTTTATTTCCTTTTTTTATGTTGCCCCCCCCCCCCCTTAGAATATTTTATTCCCTTATCACCATAACTATTGGTTTTAATCAAGTTTAACCCCCTTGTAAGTAAATCTTTTTTTATATATAAAACTACATCATAGTATTTTCTTTTCTATAAGAAAAATACTATCTTGCCAATATAAACTTCTTTTAGAGACTAAATATTTACATTAAAAATGTATTTTAATCTCATTAAAAAAAGGGGTACTATCAATCCTGACTTGTGGGTCATATTACCCATTGGCTAACTCATTGTCCAATGGTAACGCATTGTCATCCCGACTTACTACTCGCAAGTAGTACAAAATTTTGTATACAAAACCACAACATAACGGCAGTAATTGAATAACTACAAAGACTCAATTACTGCTAATTTTCATAGTAAAACATTTAAGGTTTGGTAAAACATTACCAAAAATATTAACAAAAAGAGGATAACTCACATTGCTGTCTTAGGCTTTTCGTATGGGTTTCCTGGGTATAATCTATAATTTATACAAATGTACATTGGTTAGTACCATAACCCTTTGAAATTATTAATGATACCCTCCCCGAGACGGCATTCCAACAACTACGTCGGGCAGAACCACGACAGTTGTTACGGACCCCTAAATCAATCGGGCAGCGTAACTATTATGAAACCAGGGTTATAATACTTACAACAGAGCAGAACCTCGCTAATTAGGGGTATAGTACCCGACTATAATTCCTCTACTACAGAAATGGTGATTCGAGATTGAAATATGAGCGACGAAAATTGTAATCCGATGCCATCTATTTATATGGTCTGATACTGACTCTGAGGCGGCCCGCGTAAGGTAAGGCTAGGCCTTACGCGGCCCGCGTCAACACGCGGTCAAACTATAGCTTAGCTGAGTCGTTGAGTAGGTCCGCCACGATGTCGACACGTGTCGGCTCAGGAATGTGCCACCATTTAGAACACGCGCGGCCCGCGTCAACTTAGACGAGGTCTTACGCGGCCCGCTTGAACTAAAGGATTCAGCGGAGTCCGGTCAACACTCCCATACGGCCCGCGTAAGATGTTGGGGTGGGTTTATGCGGCCCGCCTCAACTTACATTTCAGGTTTTTATTTTATTTTTATAAACTATAACATAATACGGGCTCGGTTTTCGCATACGGGGTGTAATATAAGACGTATTGGGACATTCTAACATATAATAGGGTGTAATAAATATTTATAAGGGTGTTGGTTTTACCGAGGGTTGTTACATTCTCCCCACCTTGTTTTAGAGCTCGTCCTCGAGATCTACTGAAACAAGTGCGGATATTTCCTTTTCATTTCTGACTCGAGTTCCCATGTGTACTCAGGTCCTCTTTTGGAGTCCCACTTCACTTTGACTAGAACTAATATCTTGTGTTTGAGATTCTTGATTTTCCTGTCTTCAATCTGTAGAGGTCTTTCTACAAACTTGAGTTGTTCATTTACCTCTATATCCTTAAGAGGCACTATCAGTGATTCATCAGCTAAACACTTTTTAAGATTTGATACATGAAATACATCATGTATTCCTGCCATTTCCTCTGGCAGTTGTAGCTGATAGGCTACAGGTCCTATTCTTCTAATAATCTTAAAAGGTCCAACATACCTGGGACTTAGCTTTCCCCGTTTGATAAATCTTACCATTCCTTTCCAAGGAGAGACCTTTAACAATACTGTATCTCCTACTTGAAATTCTAATGGTTTGCATCGGTTGTCAGCATAACTCTTTTGTCGATCACGTGCTGCTTTCAGTCGTTCCTTGACTTGAATAATCTTGTCAGTTGTTTCCTGTACTATCTCAGGTCCAAATAGTTGCTGTTCCCCAATTTCTGCCCAACATACTGGGGTTCGACACTTTCGTCCATAAAGTGCTTCGAATGGTGCAGCATTGATACTTGTGTGATAACTATTATTATAAGAAAATTCTATCAAAGGTAAGTGTTCATCCCAATTACCTCCAAAGTCAATTACACAAGCTCTAAGCATGTCCTCCATTGTCTTAATTGTTCTTTCACTTTGTCCATCTGTTTGAGGATGATAAGCCGTGCTTAGCTTTATCTTGGTTCCCATTGCCTTTTGGAAACTTGACCAGAAATGAGATGTAAATCGGCTGTCTCTGTCAGAAACAATTGATAAAGGAATGCCATGAAAAGAAACAATTTCATTTATATACAATTTAGATAATTGTTCCATACTAATTGTTTCCTTCACTGGTAGAAAATGCGCTGACTTAGTTAATCTATCTACAATCACCCAGATTGTATCATTTCCTTTCCTAGTTTTGGGTAATTTAGTAACAAAATCCATTGTTATTAATTCCCATTTCCACACCGGCATTTCCAATTGCTGTAACAAACCTGAGGGTTTCTGATGTTCAGCTTTGACTTGTGAACAAGTTAAACATTTAGAAACATAGACTGCTACGTCCTTTTTCATTCCTATCCACCAGAAATTTTTCCTTAAATCCTGGTACATTTTATCACTTCCTGGATGTATCGTATATTTAGACTTATGGGCTTCTTCTAATATACGATTACGTAGATTTCCTAATTTAGGTATCCACATTCTCTTTTCATGGAATCTCCAAATTCCATCCGTTCCTTGTTTCAATTCTTTTAACATACCTTTTAACTTTTCAGTATCTTCCTTGATAACTGACTATTGTGCTTCTCTTATCTGATCATTTAAATCTACTTGCAGATTTAATTTAAGAGAACGTACCCTTCTTGGATTTTCATGATATTTTCTACTTAAAGCATCTGCCACTACATTTTCTTTTCCTTCATGATACTGTATATCACAATCATAATCACTAAGAAATTCCATCCAGCGTCTTTGTCTCATATTCAACTCCTTTTGCCCGAAAACATACCTTAAACTCTTATGATCAGTAAATATGGTAAACTTACTACCGTAAAGGTAATGTCTCCAAATTTTAAGAGCAAAAATTATAGCTCCTAATTCTAAATCATGGGTTGAATAATTCTCTTCATGATTCTTAAGTTGCCTAGATGCGTAAGCTATAACCTTTTGGCGTTGCATCAAAACACATCCATAACCTACTCTAGAAGCATCACAATAGACTACAAAATCTTCAGTTCCATCTGGTAATGCTAATATAGGTGTATGGGTTAATCTTTGCTTAAGAATTCTAAAGGCTTCTTCTTGTTTTATTCCCCATTCAAACTTAACAGATTTACAGGTTAACTTAGTTAAGGGAATGGCTATTCTAGAAAAATCTTTAATAAATCTTCTATAATAACCAGCCAATCCTAAGAAACTTCTAACCTCAGTTGGTGACTCAGGGGTTTTCCATTTCGTAATTGCCTCGATTTTGATTGGATCTACATGAATTCCTTCATGATTGACTAAGTGTCCAAGGAATTGTACTTGTTCTAACCAAAATTCACACTTTTAAAACTTAGCATAAAGCTTTTCCTTTCTTAACAGACTTAAAAGTGTGTGCAAATGTCTTGCATGATCTTCTTTACTCTTAGAGTAAATTAGAATATCATCTATGAATACGATTATGAATTTATCCAAATATGGCTTACATATTCGGTTCATCATGTCCATAAATGCAGCTGGGGCATTGGTTAAACCAAATGGCATGACAGTAAATTCATAATGGCCATACCTTGTTCTAAATGCAGTTTTAGGAATATCCTCTTCCTATACCTTTAATTGATGATATCCTGACCTTAAATCGATTTTAGAGAAATATCGAGCTCCTTGCAGTTGATCAAACAGATCATCGATTCTCGGTAATGGGTACCGATTCTTAATCGTGAGCTTGTTTAATTCACGGTAGTCAATGCACATACGCATTGATCCGTCCTTCTTTTTAACAAACAATATCGGTGCTCCCCATGGCGACGAACTTGGCTGTATGAATCCATTTTCCAACAATTCATCTAATTGTTTCTTTAATTCTTGCATTTCTGCAGGTGCCAAACAGTAGGGTAATTTGGCAATCGGTGAGGTTCCTGGTATTAAATGAATCCTGAATTCAACTTCTCTATCTGGAGGTAGTCCTGGTAATTCTTCTGGAAAGACATCTGAAAACTGAGATACTACTGGAATATCTTTTAATTCTTTTCCTTTAGTGTTAGTGATTATGGAAATCAAATACACTATAGAACCTTTTCTTATATAACTTGCAGTTTTCATCACAGAAATGAATTTAGTAGACCTAGAAGGTTTATCTCCTTTAATTGTGATCGTTTTACCTTTTTGTGAATTTACACGAATTAACTTTTGATCACATAAAATACTGGCTTTATTGGTTATTAACCAATCCATTCCTAGAACAATATCAAATCCTACCAAATTCATAGGATAAAGATTTGCAATAAATTTCTGATTTGAAATTTCTATACTTGCTCCCTGCAAGATTTCAGAAATTCTAACAGTTTCTCCGTTGGCTGTTTCTACTAGACATTCATGTGGTAGTTTAGTTAATGATTGATTTAGTAATTTGCAAAACGATGTATTAATAAAACTTTGGTTTGCACCAGAGTCAAGTAATACTTTAGCAAAGACATCATTAACTAAAAACGTACCGGCTATGACATCGGGAATCATCCTGGCTTCTTCTGCAGTTAACACAAATGCTCTAGCATTTTTAGTATTCTTGTTATCTGCAGCTGGAGCTAACTTTGGACAATTTGGCCTGATATGACCTTTTTCTCCACAGTTGTAGCATAATCCATTACTGGTTTTCTTCCTGCAATTTTCTTCCTTGTGTACTGGCATCTTACAATGATTGCAGAGAATGGAGCATTTTCCCGAATGCTTTTTCTTGCAGACCTTGCAGTATGTTGCAGAGGTAGAACCTATATTCCTACGATTGTAATTCCCCGAACGGAATTCTTGAGTAAGCCTTTGAGTTAGGTTCCTTCTCTGGTCTTCTTCTCTAGTACGAACTAACTCATCAGTCAAGGTACTTGTTAATTCTACAGCTTCTTCTATGGTTTGAGGTCTAGCTGCCTTGACTATGTGTCTAATCTCTCCAATTAATCCCCAAATATACCGAGAGATTAACACTGGTTCTGGTGAAGCAAGAGTTGGCACTATTCTAGCATATTCGAAAAATAACTTAGTGTACCCTTTGCGATCTACACCAGTCATTCTAAGATTTAGGAATTTGTTTGCTATCTGTTCTTTCTCATTGGGTGGGCAGAATTTCCTTTCTACCTTATTCTTAAATTCTTCCCATTCCATATTATAGGTTTGATCACTTCCTCTTGTCTGGAGGATAGTGTTCCACCATTCTAGGGCTGCATTCTTAAACAGATTAGAAGCAAACAATATTCTATCTTCTTCAGCACACTTGCTTATCCTTAATACTGCCTCAGTCTTTTCTATCCAGCGTAAAGTTGCAATGGCCCCTTCATTGCCTGAGAATTCCATTGGTTTACAAGACCAGAATTCTTTATAAGAACAACCATAAGGCATGGTTCTTCTTCTTTTGGGAATAGGCATTTGAAGTACAGGTCCATTGTTCACACTGTTTTCTGGTTCAACAGGTCGCTTGCTGCTATGTTTACTTTTATTATCAGCATCCTTAACAGTTTGAAGAATAAATGGCATAGCATCTATAATTCCCTGTGCCACTATATGTTGGATAGCACTATTATCCACTTGATTTCCATTGTTATTGTTGTTTGGGTTCTCATTATTCAGATTATCGTCATTCTGAAAATTATCATTCTGGATTTCCGGGTTATTATCCAAATTGACTTGATTTCCTTGGTCGGCCATCTGGATTTTAAACATTTACCCCATATTAAAATCATAATTAATATCTAGTATAATTAATCACATGACACACAATCTAACCAAAAACGTAGATCATTGCTACTTACTCTTTTCATATACTTATCTGTCTATTACACACTAGTACAGAAATAAAGATTACAATACCAACAGAAATAAAATAATAATATGCATCCATACATACATATTTTATTTTATTTTTATTATTTTATTATTACTACTGCTTCCTCCATTCTAACATTCATGGATATGGATTCATCCAGAAATCCATATTGCGCTCATCGTATTTCCATACGAGACGCTCTCCCACCTGACGCATCCTCTCACTGCTTTCTAAAATTTCTTCCCCGAAAGTCCTAAGTTCTTGAACGTTTTCTGCACTCATAGGGGGTGCAGGTTCTCGGACTGGGTTTGAAATCTGGGGTTCTGGTTCCTGATATGGGGGTGACAATTCCTGAAATTGGTAAGGATCCTCTAAAATTTCCCTAATGTAGTTATCTTGGTAATAGGGATCTAAAGGGTCCATACCTTGGTAAACTTCTATGTTCTGTATGGGTGGATAATTCTGAATAGGATAACGTTGCACAAAATCCCTATTGTTGTCCCACCAAGGGTCGTAATTCGGGTCTAGTGGGTTTGGTGCAGGCACTCTAGGGATTTCTTCTGGATTAAAATTATACATCTCTTCTTCCTGATTTTCCTGGTTTTCTATCTCCATAGGTTGTTCTGGGTTTTGTGGTTGTGGGGCTACTAGTTGTTCCAGACTCGGGTCAGCAGCAGTTGTACTAAGATATGGAAATTAGCTAGGCTTCTATTAAGTATCTCTTGAGTATGGGCATATGTCTCTCTCTTAATAGCTGCTAAAGTCCTTTGCTGTTGCAATTTCCTCATTCTTTTTCTACGAGCAAAAGCTTCTTTACTGAACCATCCTCGTTTCTTAGTAGGAAATGGTTCTTCAGATTGAGCTCTAAAAGCAAATATTCCATCCTCCTGATCAGCAACATACCCCGAGAGGGCAGGCTGTGATGATGTACTTTCACTCTTAGGTGAATCAGATAACTGACTATTCAGATCTGATGGTCCTTGATCACTCATACTGAAAACTAACAAATAGTCAAATAACACATAACACATAATTACAATTATGCACATATTTCCGTAATTTATTTCCTAACACAAAATTTCAAAAGCTTAAGTGTCAGCAGAACACTTCTTTGGCTCAGACCAGTGGCTAGGCTCTGATACCACCTTCTGTCACAACCCCCGATCCCTGATCCCCGGGAACGGGCGGACGTGATCACATAGTTCGGTGGTATCAGTTTGTTTAGTCTTGCAGCGGAATTTACATCAGGACCGTAGTTAGGAAATGTTTATCAGAGTAAAACCACCTCATTTTATATTAATAATCACATGGGTAAAACCCAAGTTTCTTATTACAATACATTATTAGGGACAAACCCTAATTTTATTGAATTTAAAACATCGTTTATTAGGTAACTTTTATAGCCACATTTTCCCAAGCCTTCAGTGCTCTCCAGCTGGCTTTTTACTAATTGGCTGTCACATTGGGTTACCTGAAACATGTTTTAAAAATATTTGTCAGTGGGAAATACTGGTGAGTGAATCCCAATTTAATCAAGTTTAAAGTCACAGTGAACAGTATTGAGAGTGATCACTTTGTTTATGTCTACACAATTACTCCATTTGGTACTATCAATCCTGACTTATGGGTCATATTACCCATTGGCTAACTCATTGTCCAATGGTAACGCATTGTCATCCCGACTTACTACTCGCAAGTAGTACAAAATTTTGTATACAAAACCCCAACATACCGGCAGTAATTGAATAACTACAAAGACTCAATTACTGCTAATTTTCATAGTAAAACATTTAAGGTTTGGTAAAACATTACCAAAAATATTAACAAAAAGAGGATAACTCACATTGCTGTCTTAGGCTTTTCGTATGGGTTTCCTGGGTATAATCTATAATTTATACAAATGTACATTGGTTAGTACCATAACCCTTTGAAATTATTAATGATACCCTCCCCGAGACGGCATTCCAACAACTACGTCGGGCAGAACCACGACAGTTGTTACGGAACCCTAAATCAATCGGGCAGCGTAACTATTATGAAACCAGGGTTATAATACTTACAACAGAGCAGAACCTCGCTAATTTGGGGTATAGTACCTGACTATAATTCCTCTACTACAGAAATGGTGATTCGAGATTGAAATGTGAGCGACGAAAATTGTAATCCGATGCCATCTATTTATATGGTCTGATACTGACTCTGAGGCGGCCCGCGTAAGGTAAGGCTAGGCCTTACGCGGCCCGCGTCAACACGCGGTCAAACTATAGCTTAGCTGAGTCGTTGAGTAGGTCCGCCATGATGTCGACACGTGTCGGCTCAGGAATGTGCCACCATTTGGAACACGCGCGGCCCGCGTCAACTTAGACGAGGTCTTACGCGGCCCGCTTGAACTAAAGGATTCAGCGGAGTCCGGTCAACACTCCTATACGGCCCGCGTAAGATGTTGGGGTGGGTTTATGCGGCCCGCCTCAACTTACATTTCAGGTTTTTATTTTATTTTTATAAACTATAACATAATACGGGCTCGGTTTTCGCATACGGGGTGTAATATAAGACGTATTGGGACATTCTAACATATAATAGGGTGTAATAAATATTTATAAGGGTGTTGGTTTTACCGAGGGTTGTTACATTGCCCCCCCCCCCCCCCCCCCCTTAGAATATTTTATTCCCTTATCACCATAACTATTGGTTTTAATCAAGTTTAACCCCCTTGTAAGTAAATCTTTTTTTAAATATAAAACTACATCATAGTATTTTCTTTTCTATAAGAAAAATACTATCTTGCCAATATAAACTTCGTTTAGAGACTAAATATTTACATTAAAAATGTATTTTAATCTCATTAAAAAAGGGGGATGGTATAATATGTTTCTTTTAAGTCAGTCCACACCTTAGAAGCTAATTTAGAAAACACTTGTCCTAAAAACAACTCTTATGAAACAAAATTTAACAACCAAGTAAGAACCACAGAGTTGCACCTATCCCACTGATTAGCCAAAACAGGATCATCTTCATATTTTACACATTTACCATATATGAACCCATATTTATTTTTAGCCTCTAAAGTCAGTTTCATAGCACTAGACCAGACACAATAGTTCTCAGTTCCTTTCAACTTAATACTCACAATAGTCAAAGCACTAGAATCACCAGAGTGCAAATAAAAAGGGTCACCAATATCTAACTTACTTATGAGAGTAACAGAAAGGCCAGCATGATCACCCATGATAATAGCACAACAGATAACAGAACAACAAGATAAAGATCACAAAATAAATAGACAATAGATAAACCCTAAGGCGAAGCTGTGTCAGGAACCAGATTCTAGGATCGTCACTCAGTGGTGCCTAGACAGGCCTTTACACATGAGCCAACAACTAAGAAACAAACAGAACCAATACACAATATAGACACAAGAAGACAATATCAAGACACAACAAATAACAAAAACACATAACATACACAAGAAGTAGCAATCAACAGATAAACCGGTCCTCACTACCCCGGTATCACTAGACCAATCAACAAATAAAATCGGTCCTTACTACCCCGGCATTAACTAGATCAACAACAAATAATAAAAAACCGGAGATAAGACAATAACAATCTTATAGAAGCGTTTAACTCCCTCCAAATAGATTTGAGTTTGTAACCTTCTAGGGTTACGAAAACACAGATCGGAAAAACAAGTCACAACCTGGTCAGTTTGCCCTATAATCAACAAGTGATTATAAAGACCAACACAGATCTTCTTAGCACCTCCAAGATCGCAAAAACTCCTCAGCTACACACCAAACCCTAGATCTAGGGTTACAGCTCCAGTATCAACACAAGCCAACAATCCAACTGGTTTCCAAGATCAAAAACCCTAACACACAAAACAAAACAAAACAAAACAAAACAAAACAACAAAAGAGAAAAAGACGAAGCGAAAGAAGAGGAACAAGAGCAATAATGCTCTGATACCATGAAAACTTTAACAAAATCACAGATATAACAACAGGAATAGCGACAAAACAGTGGACAAAATCTTATTTAACCCAAACTAGAAAAAGACCCCCCAAATGCTCTAGATCTTACTGAAAAAGTAAGATCTCAAAGATACAAGATCCACAGATCAACCGATAATCATCAACAGATGATTATCTATAGCAATACAAACACAAATCTCTCACAATACAACTAAAAGATTCATAAGAACAAGAAGACTATAACAAACCCTAACAGAGAGACGAACAGACCGAACAAAAAAGAGAGAGAATGAGGCGTATCCAGAACCTTCATCTCTTTTATACCAGCACCAACGAAATTTACACTTTAAACCTCCAACAATATCCAGAGATGATCGCACCCCCTGAACTCTTATATATCCAGTCCCTCAATTGTAACAATTTGTCCAACACAGCCCCTCAACTTATCTTGAAATAAACTTTGAAACAATAATAACTTGTGACACATATAACACAACATAACATATGAATGATATTTATTCAATATAACCATAGGTTATATTTTTAACAGGTACTAATTGTGGAGTGGTGGTGACAATGGTTTTGATGTCATAAACAATGCTTATAAATAGTTTAACTCATTTGGTTTTTTTAAGTTAATAGGTTTTATATTAGTTGCATCTTTTGATTCGTTGGCTAATTCGTATAGATCAAACTTTCTCTTTGACAATTTTGAGGTGACCAAATAATCACCGGTGCCATTTTGATATACATGATACTATGTCACTATGATAGTAAAGTTGTAAATAAGTGTATCAACTAAAGGCCTGAATCCGGGTGGGCCGAGATTGAAGACAAAAATCTAACTTTGATTGGAATTTCACGATTTCGTCTTCCTCAGTATTATATATTTAGTGCAAAGATCAAATATAAATAATTTTAACATACAAAACGTACGAACTGAAAGTTTTGCTGAAAAATGCGATGACATTTTTGTAATTATTAGTAATTATCAAAATTACTCTACAAATGACCATGTAGAGTAATTTTGGTCTTTTGTAGAGTAATTTTGATCTTGTAGTGTAATTATAAAAATTACTCTACAAGTGTATCAATATTACTCTGCATCAAAATTATTCTACAACTGAATCAAAAAAACTCTGCATCAAAATTATTCTACAACTGAATCAAAATTACTCTGCAAGTTTATCAAACAATATACAATTCAAAATTACTCTGTAAATGATGTTGAGTAATTTTGTAATTTTTTTTAGCATTTAGTTATGAAGTTTAGTTTTATTGTTTAGTTTTTAGCATTTTTTTTTGGGGCGGAGGGGGGGGGGGGGGGTTAGGTTTTTTTTAGTTTTTTTTTTATCAACATGACACCCTTATAGTCGTCTCATGTTTAAATGTGTGTAGTTTGCTCTCGCTCTTATGTCCTCTACTTTTACCTGAAAAACGGTTGATGTGAAATTATAATAGATTGTACCTCGCCTAAACCTATTAATTTCTTTGTTAAGCACCCAACCTGCTTATATATGTATATAGAGTTAGGGTAAAATGAAAATTTGTATGAGTTAAAAGAACAAGGGAACTAATAAGAGCCCTTGATTTATAACCCTTGATGGCTTTGATTAACTTTCACATGATATGCTTTTTGTCTTACATGGATTAGAATAAAAAAACAAGAGTAAATTAGTTTTTGAGTCTCAATAGTGGTTTTAACTACTTAAGTAAAAAATCAAAAAGTTTAACGCTATGAGTTCCTAACCTCTCATTTTAACGTTTTGAGTCCAATTTTTAACACTTGTACTTTTGATTTTGAACTCAAGTGGTTAAAACACTAAAACACAAGAACTCAAAACGTTACAAAATGAGTGATTAGGGACGCAGGGCGTTAAACTTTTTGATTTTAGACTCAAGTGGTTAAAACTACTAAAACACAGAGACTTAAAAGTAATTTACTAAAAAACACTTTTTTGTACAAAAAGGGCAATATGGTAGAGTTTTTTTTTTTTTTTTTTTTTTTTTTTTCCCATAGTAGTGTTGGAGAAAAACTATTTACCATTTTAGTGTTCCTTAAAAACAATTTACTAAAATAGTATTTTCATTAGTTATTATTAATTTTCTCATTGTCTCATTTATTTATTGGATTAAAAAATTTAAAAAAGACACATTCTCTTCCCACGAGTTGATTCAATTATCTTTGTTCTTTTATTATATATTTTTAAATCTTTTAATTTAATTAATTATATATTTTTATTTTAGTTTTTTCCATCATTTAATTGCACTAGAACAATGAAATATCTAGCATAACAAAGCTAATATAACATTAAAATGCAAAATATAAACAAAAGTAAAAATGTCAAATAAAGTTGAGTAACTATCGATCTCAATGTCAAACAAATTAAAAGAAGATGTGTCAAAAAAAATCAACCGACTTAGTGAACATTATTCATTCTTCTAAGCTTAGATGAAAATCTTGTCCGAATTATGACGAGGTTGTCTACAGATTCCACAAAACAAAGTCTTTTTCCCATCCTTTAAAATTCATTCCATTTAGTGATCAATATTAATATCCGAATTTTACTTTCAAATACTGCACTGTACCGAGCATTTTCGATATTAACACCGGTACCCATATTGGGCATTACCTCATCCCTAAACAAAACTTCAATTTAGACCTCTTGCATAAATTTTTGATAGGCAACAAACAAATAGACCGTACTTTTCTTCAAACCAAAAGGAACTTCTTTGTTAGGCAACAAACAAATAGACTATACTAAATTACCCATGTGTAATAAAATTTAACTGAAAAATTTAACTGGGTTAGGCTCAAAGAACGTAACTTGCAACAAAATTCCCTATAAAGGGAAAAACCTGTCAAAATTCGTTGAAAATGACACCGTCTGAAAAGTGATATATAGATAAAGCACAAAACTTGTAATTTTTTCATTCATTTTCTTCACTTACAAAACAAACAAAGAAACCAGCTAATGAATTTTACATAAAAAGACTATACGCTGATACCAACTAGTGAATTTTGCATAAAAAAACTATGCTGTCACTTTTCTTTAATTGAGAAAAGAAGTGAACGCATAAACTAATTGTAATTTGACTCAAAGACTAACTTAAATAATAAACAAGTTAAAGGGAATTCAAATAATCCATTAAAAACTAAACAATACATAGCGTAATCACTTTTGATTTTCTACTTTGTTAGACCATCCCACCTCCAGTGATATGTGTTCCTTCTTTTTCTATTCATTTTTTTTTCACCCTAAAATTATTGTTGTGGTTAAAAAAAAACCCAATTACAGAGAAAATGAAGATCAAACGTAGATTGAATTTAACTATACATGGTTGTGTTGCATAAGATTTATTAAAATGGTTGAGTTGATTTAATTTACATAAATAGTATTGAAAATGGATGTGTAAATTTAATTTACATTACCTTTTTAGGCTTTACATCATGTGTGTAACTTTTTTTTTTTTTTTTATGGATTTTATCAATTTAAACAAAAAATGCACCAATCACAATAAAGTTGAACAAAAATCAAATACATGTAAAAAAATGCAAGAATATTTTAAATTAATAAATACACATGTAACAAACTATTTAATATTTACGTTGACGTAAATATTAAATATTTACAATGACGTAAATCCCAAACACTTTTCTCGTTTACAACAATGTAAAAAACATTTACAGCAATGTTAACCGAACATACATGTAGAAAATATAACGCTTTTCTAACATTTACCGGAACGTAAAACAACGAAAATCCCAACCAATCTACAAAAAAAAAAGTATCATAAACTAACTAGATAATTGAAAAGAAACATTACAGAGCAAAAATGAGAAACACAATAAAATTTACAGTTATTGTAAATCGCTAGAAGAAGGCACGTGTAAATCACCAATCCCGAACCACAATCTACTACGGGTATATTTGGTATGAAGCTTTTAGGAGGTTCTAGCTTTAATCTTTTAAGAAAAAACTCCTACTCAATAAAAAAAACTTGTTTGGTTGAAGGAGCTTGAAACTTTTAGCAGAGGCGGATCCAGCATATAACAAGGGGCAACCCCCGCTACGGCTTGGCGCTACGGCGGTAATGTAAAATTAGTGTAAATTTTGGAAAAATATAACGTTTTTTCGATTTCGTTACCGCTTTTTTATAAAACGTTACGGCTTGGCGGATTTTCTACCGCTTTTTTATAAAGCGTTACGGCTTAGTGGATTTTCTAGATCCGCCACTGGCTTTTAGATTAGGAGCTTGAAGTTTTTGTTTGAACGTTCCTACTAGTAGCGTTTAAAAGGAGTTACAAACTTTTAGAAAAAAAAAGACTATTTTAACCTCTAATGATAATAAACTTTTTAGTTATGTCTATTATGATAATTTTATACATTTTATTAAAAGCTCCAGCTATTCTGTTAAACACCTAAATATATCTGAAAAGCTACAGTTACCAGCTTTTAGCCACCAACTACTTTTGCCAAACATACCTAATTTACACCAACATAAAACTTAGCCAAAACAACAACCTCACTTGTAAAAATAATGTTCTAAACGAACCTATCATTTACACCAACTTAACCGTCACCTCAATCAACAGAAGACAAACTTTGTGACGGACTCCATTTACCATGCCCAGTTATAATAAACCTACAATTAGGCAACAGGAATATATTTTTCTTTTTAAATATGAATAAAACAAATGTTTTTCTCATTTAGAATCACAGTAAAACACATTTTCAGCAATGTAAAACCAACGAATATTTAAACCATTTAAACCGTAAACCCAAGGAGCATACAAAACTGACTTGTTTGTGTAAATTCAAAAATTTTAAAATGTGCAAGAGGGTTAGAATGGTGGTTGGGTAAATTTTATGTCTCGTTCAGTGTATAGATCCTGCAAGAACCTGGTTCAAGCTTAGTAACACTTTACGAGTCCGAGCGGGCATTACCCACCACGGGAGCAGTGCAAACCGCTTGAACCCCTTATCTATAAACTACTATTAAAACTTTAAACCAACCCTGCGAGAAGTGTATCCCAGCTGACTCAGGCCAAAGAGTTGAGGGTGATCGTTGCCTGAAAGGGGCCCACCACTTTTCACATTAATAACTTAATTATCTTTCAATAATCCGACCTTGTGGGACTGTATCCCTGCTGACTCAGACCACTAGGTTGAGGGTAACGTCTCATTCACAAGAAGGGCCTACTACTATAACTAAGATAATCTCATAAAATGCCCAAAGTGCGGTAATCATTAAAATGGTAAAGATAAGTTGGAACCAAGTGATTCATTCTTGTCTATCTGTTTTTCCTTCATTTTTATTTTTTATTTCTGTTTTTATTTTTCATAGCTTTAAAAATCTTTTCAAAGTTTGGTTCGATTAGACGTTAACGATAAGCCGGTATTAAAAGTTATTGTGTCGTTGGACGACCTCGGTATCTTGCCATCACTATACTATGTCCGCGATGGGTGCACTTGTCATAGCGTGTGTGTAGAGTGATAGTATAATATCGTGTTTTATAAATTTAAAACTTATTCAGCAAGTAAAAAGATATACACACCCGTATGCACGTCACATACAAAACTGACTTGTTTGAGTAAATTCAAAAAATTTAAAATCTGGGGAAAAAACACATGCCTAATAAAATATGATGGTGGAATTAAAAAAATAAACAAACGGCTATCAAAATTCAAAACCACTTTCTTTGAGACTTTTTGGTGGATACAAATTAAATAAACAAACAAAATAAAATATCGAGTTGGATTATGAGTTGTCATCATACCTTTGTAGCCTTCGAAATGCAAAAAATTCCTTTCTTAAAATAATAAAATATATGCATTTGTAAGCAGGGCACTGATAAAAAACGCATAATCTACCCATTAGCTTTAATCGGCCGGCGGCTTATGTCCATTGACCTTCAAAACCACTTTTCTTGAGATTTTTTTGTGCATACAATCTTAGATATTTTAGTGTAATCGGGGATTAACTTGGTGATCAAAGCGAATAATAATACACATCAAGCAAGTTAGGAGGTGCGGGAGTGCACGCTTGTTTGAGTTATTATAATTCGAAGTGTACGGGCGGAGCCCGTACTCTACGAGGGTTCCAAGGGGGCAGCGCCCCTGGGAGCAGGGTCCAAGGGGCGGCAGCCCCTGGCTGGGGTCGAGCTGCATCAGAAAATTTCATTAAATTGCCTTAATGAAACTACATCAGAAAATTTTATTTTCTGGAATTTGTCACATTTTCGAAATAATAAAAAATGGCAGTTTTTTGGCAATTTTTGTCTGAAAATAGAGATAACTGCCTAATGACAGTTACATCCCAAAAAACCCAAATTTCGTAGACAGTTTTTGGTTGCTTCTTCCTGGTTCAAAAATTCACAGACACACAAACATACCCTGGTTCAATTTCTCATAAAATCAGAGTTGTATCCGATTGAATTTTTCTGGTGAACCACCGAAATAATTTGATCTGAGAGTGATTACACGACTCTCTGATCATCCGGCAAACTGAAATTACCCAACATACAAACCAAATGACTGTGATTTTCTCAAGATAAAAAAAAGAAAACCAAGAATTTTGGACAGGAAACATATGGTGAATCTGAAAGAAAAAAGATTTCCCTTGTTATTGTCATAAACATATCTGGTGGATCTGAAAAGTCTATGCCGGTTTCGTTTGGATATTCAGGTTGATACGGTGGCCGAAATGTGTTTTTCTTTGGGGGGGGGGGGGGTTAACGAAAAAGCCTGTACCCAGCCCATACCCATTAGGCTTCGGGTATACCGGGCCCGTATTTTTCGGGTTTCGTGTATATCCGTCGGGCTTGGGCTTTTTTGTCATCTCTAAGAGATATACGATCTAAGAGGAGAGAGAAAAATAAGGGGTAAAATGTCAAAATTACCTTTCAAGATGTTATTTCCTCTTGATGATATGTGTTTTAAGTGGTTGAAATGAGTTCTTGAGTTCTGGAAGTAGTTCTTCCTTAATCCGTATCCTAGGGCATTATTTATATACTATAGAGTTGTAACATTTTTAGGCATTAGAACTTGTACTTTCTGCTTATAAAGTTGAACATTGTTTGCATAAGCTTTGTTTTGTGCAAATGTTGTACTTGGGCATACAACCTACTCAGCCCACTATGCCTTTACTCAAGTCTCCACAACTGCTCGTATCTTCACCCTCGTCTCTTTCATCCATCACCACGTTACATCATCTCCCACCTCCCGCCCGGCTAACTTTCTTGCCTACATCGGTGATGGATTCAACGACGCGGAGGTGGTTGTAGATCGGCACGATAACTTCTAGGTCGGCGACGGTTGTAGATCGACAATAGATCGGCGACGGCAACCCCTAAGCCAGCTCAGTAATGGTGTTGAGTGGTTATGGACGAAGCAAGGCATCATAGAGGATTTTCGGTCAAGTTGAACTTCCGGCGACCAAACCTAGGGTTCCGGCAAAGTTCCGATGAACCCCCACCGACCGGCGAACCTCCATTTCTCCGTGAACGGAATGCATCTGTATATTAATATCTTATATTTTTATCGCTTTGCCTCATGTAAGCTTCTTCAAGTTCCGTTTTGTATTTCTCAATTTCATTTTTAATTTCAGTGATGTTTTTTTGTGAGTTTGTGCCCAATTTTGAATACGGGTTTATTGCTTTTATAGTCTAGATAACTATCATTATCGATTCAATGTAAGCATGTAACTATCTTATGTTCTTTATATTACGATGAATCAAGTAACAAGTTTTGAATTTAGTGTGTTGACATTATGATCCACTGATGTTTTAATATATTGCTGGAGTTGTGTTTTGCACTCCAGGCACTGTTTCATACATTTACATAGTGTCATCTTGCAGATTAGCTGTTGAATGATTGGCTCATTTGTGTATATTTAGGGTGATTTGGGCTACCTAACATTGTCTGCGTTCTCGGGCGGTAGGATGACCTTTGGTCATTGAGTTACCCGGGTAGCCAGGCATTTATTCATTTGCCCTTAAAAAAACATGAAATGCTTTTATGTATTCATAAATTGCTTGAAGTTGATGCTTTTAAATGTTGGTTCTTAAAGTTAATGTGGTTGATGCTTGAATTTCTTTTTAATGAAATCTGCATGTCTCTACACTTTGATTTCCACATTGCACCATCACTATACCCTTTGTAATTATAATTGTCTTTTCCACAACTTAAATTACACGCGGATATATATGGAGGGGTATCTCCCTATGGTTTATAGTGATTACTTGAAGAGCATGGTCGAGTAACACTCTGTCGTTACGGCCTGTTATGCTTCATCGGAGCAACAAATCACAGGACCCGCCGCAACGCGGCGAGGTGCTACTTCTAGTTGTTACATATAAATGAAGGCATATTTGATCATGCCATGATGACTTTTTTCTAAGTTTTTAGTCCGTTTGTAATGATTGTAAGGGGGTAGGGGTGGTTATCACTCACCACCCATTTATCACTCACAACATCCAATCAATTTCTGCCATGTCATCAACCATTATTCCATCACTCACACCATTTTTAGTGGAAATGCCCATCACTCACAACACCCAACAATAAACCCTGACACTCCCTCACATCCTTCCATTTATCACGCGTCAATTTTACCACGGAAAGTATTTATCACGCGTTAATTTTGTAGGGTGGCGGGGGTTTGTTTGCATTTATCACGCGTGGAAGAATTTCATCACGCGCAAAAATATCCTCACCCCAGGTCCCCTAATAATGTTTGGGTCATATTGGTTGACTTGAGTTCAAGGTGGCTCGTGGGACTCATGCAAATGAAGATGCTATTGTCTCCCACTCTTAAAACTTAATAAATGCATTAAAATATGGTTATAGAAAGTAGAGTAAATTACAAGTTTTGTTATTTATGTATGTATCTAATTGCAGACGGTGTTCTTTGTCTTTAAATTTGATGAGTTTTGTCCTTAACGTTTCAAAATCTCGCACGTTATGTCCTTTAACCATAACCTAGTTAGATTTTTTTGGTTAAATCAGATTACACAGAGACATTTTAGTCTTTTACCCATTTATTTAAATATTATTTTAAAAAAGAAAACAAAATATTTTTAAAATTATTATTATTATTATTATTATTATTATTATTATTATTTATAGCGCTCTCTCTCTCTCTCTCTCTAGCACTACCACCGCCATCAACCCATCATCACCCTCCACCGCCGCCGCCACCACCACTGTCATCAAGATCTCCAACTGCCTCACACAACCACTGTTGCAGCCCCTAATCACCTCCTACAACCATCGTCGCCCCTAACCCACCTCACACAACCACATTCGCTGCCCCTAACCCACCTCCCACAACCACCACTGCTCTTAACCCACCTCCCACAACCACCGCCGCCCCTAACCCATACGACTATTAAAAACCTAGACAACATTTAATTAAAAAATAATTCCATTTTGAACATACACAAAGGAAATTGTTGTGTCAAAATTTGAAAAAGTCAATTGTTTGACCTACCCTGGTCACCTCCATTGATATTTAAATACATTTAGAATCCGAGTCAAGTCACCTCTCTATCCTCTTCTGTGACAACTGGCACAAAACCAGTAATTTTCGTACAGTTTTAATTATTATTTTATATCTGCAATTATGTGCTTAAATGTCAACATTTTCTGATTACATGCTATACATGTGAATTCATGCACGTTTTATACTTCAAATATTTCTTTATGCATTACTTTAAGCGTTGCGTCAGAAAGACTAGTAAACTCACCGGTAAGACATTGTGTCAGCAAATCTGCAGAAAGCAGTCAGACACTAGAATTAGGGCCTAGGAATAGGTCCAACATCTAAAATATTAAAACCCAAGTATGGATACAAGGGTTAGCATATAAACTTTCCGGAAGCTAAACTATGCACTAAAAAGCACCCGAAACTCACTTTAAACGCTGAAATCAGCATAATTCAGCTATAATCATCTATTTAACACAATAATATCATGCAAAATTTACGTTTTATTATCCAAAATAACTTACAAAGTGTCGGGAATTGAAACTGTCACAAAAGGTACTTTAAACTTAGTGAAACTGGGCAATTCAGCACTTTAACGAATCGTAACGAACCAAACAACCAGACAATAACCGGGACGTCAAAATTTGACTAGAAGTAATTTTTTAATGATATTAAACTAGTATTGGTGCTAGAATACCTTAAAAATCATAAAAACACCTAAACATACTTAAACTAACTTAAACCCCCTCGTTTGCACTTTAAACCTTTAACTTTCCAAATTTTACACTTTACCCCCTTCACCCATGGCCGGCCCCTATGGGCCCCACTTCCCCTTTATTATTTTATATAACTTGGTCCCCTAACTAGAGTGCAAGATATCTTTAACAAGATCTTGTTGTTGGAACTTTTTTTTATAAAAACCAAGGGTAGTCTTCGTTGTCCATTTATCATAAAAACTCATCATCTTCTTCCCCTTCTCCCTCTTTGATCTCGACTGAAACACACACCCATACACACCTCATTGTAACTTCATTACAAGGCAATCTAAGGCTACTAGGAGGTGTATGGAGGCCATCTAAGAAGGTGTAAGGTGCTAGAAGTGGAAGGACCTCACTTTGGAGCTTTTAACCACTTGATTTCTTCCTTGTTCATCATCTTCATTCTTGTGCCACTTCCCTAGCCATTAGAGATAGTAGTAAGCTTCTTGATCACTAAAATAAGTCATGTTTATGTTATGTACAAGTTCCTCCATCTAAACAACTTAACTTCTAATGATAAAAATGAAAAGATCTAACATATTTATGAAGAAAACAAGTGATTTCATGAATTTTTAGTCTATGTAATAAAGTTGTTGATGCTATATCTTGTGTTTATGTTTAGATCAAGTATGTTAAATCTTAGATCTAACAAGTTTAAGCATGGATCTTGAAGGATCCATGGTTAAACTTGAAGATGAACATATGAAGCATTATGTGAACATGAAAAATGGATTCTTACACATAAACTTGTAATCTTGAAGTAATGAAGTGTGTGTTAAACTAATTTTTGAAAATAAGATCTATGAAAAGTTTGTTAAAAGTTTAACACAAAGCTTGTTTATGAAAGATCTAAGGTTATTAAGCATGGATCTTGAAAGATTCATGGTTAAACATGATGTTAAAAATAATGATCTTTCTAATAAACATAAAAGTGGTTTTAGAACATGATTTACAAACTTTAAAGATCATTAAACTCATGGATGAGTTGGTTAATGAAATAAAGTTTCACATAAGTTTGTTTAAAATACTCAAGAACACTTATTTTTGGAGAGACCATAATATGTTTAGTGTAGATCTAAAAGACTACATATTTTTAACAAGAAACAAGTTCACCATGATGTTTCATATGGAAAAATTAGTATATGTTGTTGATGATTATTGTTGGAAAATTATTTTGGTGTTGAAAAGAAAATAAACACATGTTTTGAAAACATGGGAAACCTCCATTTTTAGGGGAAACTATGTCAAAAACTTTACAAAATTTTGACACTTACAAAAATAAGTTGTGGTAAAACTTATTCCCTAAAAATTCACCTAAAAATATTTACCAAGGTTTCCCTAATTTTTGTGTAAAATTACAAGTCAATAAATGGTGATTTCTTCAAGTTTAAAATTAATATTAAGTATATATATTTTTAGGGAAAATATATATATTTCGTGATCACCAAATTTTATGCTAAGTGTATATTATGTGTATTATATGTAGTAGTGTATTAGGAACTTGAAAATACACTAAATACTCCCATGGAGTATGAATACAAAAATACACATACAAATACATGAGAATACATAGGTATACAAGTATACACAAAATTTCTCACAAGGAAATACATGAATAAATACAAGAAAATATATTTATGAAAATATATTCCTTAACATATTATTGAATTTGGACACTATGGACTTAAAAATATATTTTTGGACAAAAATATATAACCTATACCAAGTATTGGAATTTATACAAAAATCGGGTGGATATCAAGAATAACCATATATGTATTTATTAGCATGACAAAATAGATATATTTCATACAAGTCTTAAAAATATATTATTTTTAAGAAATATAATTCCGGAAAGTAATAAAAATCAAAGTATTGATTTTTGGTGAATAATACAAAAATACACAAGTATTTACCTAAAATACAAGTGTACTTTCCTAAGAAATACTTGTACAAAAATAATATTGAAAATATTATTTCGCAAAATACTTATAATTATTTTTGGAAAATAATATAAGTAACATACATGGAAAGTTAAAAATATAAATTATTTTTAACACTTACTACTTTGACAAAAGACTTATAAACAAGTATATATTTTAAGAGTGAAATATATATTTACAATACATACTCAAAAGTGCACGACACAACGTACGGGCAAGACCCGACAAACAAGGGCACGACCCTCACGAAGATTGAACATACAAAGAACATGAACATAAACAAAAGATGGTGACTTGTACTTGTGTAATACAAGTCTAGTGACTAACATTAATAGAACACGTATAGGTCACGACGCTACAAAACCAACCGGTGAAGTTTGCCGTGCAGGATACGCAAAGTTGTGAGTTCATGTCCCCACTTTTAAACTTTTACTTGTTTTCTAAACTTGGGGAAATAACATGTACTATGGTATGATGATTACTAAAACTAAGGAATGATACTATAGATCATGTCATGAATAGGGTGCCATAAGCACCATTAATCAATTACATACTCAGACAGCGAAACAAAAGGTTAGATCTAATGGGTTTCAGACAACCACACTCTTGGCCACTCTTTCACCAAACAGTGCTTTTGTGTCTCTAGTCGTGAATCGACAGTCGTGGATCGACAAGTAAAAATGCCTATGGTTTGGATTCTTCCTATGTCGTTACATATGTTAGTGGCCTCGCGAACCATTAGCGATCTCGTATTCCTTACATTTACAGAAATACTTATTTCATACAATTACATACCATGTTTTCCATAACGAATGCTTAAATGTTTTCATAAATCTTGTAACAACCCTTGGTAAAACCAACACCCTCATAAATATTTCCGACACCCTAGTATGTCCCAATATGTCTTTAAATACACCCCGTATGTGAAAAACCGAGCCCGAAATATGTTATAACATATAAAATAAATTAAAAACAATAAATATTAAGCTGAGGCGGGCCGCGTAGATCCACCCCAAGATTTTACGCGGGCAGTATGAAGGTCTAGACCTGATTCGTCTGATTTCTTTAGTTCAGGCGGGCCGCGTAAGCCTTAACTTACATTTACGCGTGCCGCGTAGGATCAAGATAGTGGCGCAGCCCGGTGTTGACACGTGTCGTGCAACGTGTTGAACCTAGTCATGACCTGGATCAGCTACGCCTAGACCCCTAAGCCAAACGGGCCGCATAAGCCCAGCCCATGTTTTACGCGGGCCACAAGAGGACCAGATTTCAGCCCTATATAAGAAGGCCTCGGGATTTCATTTCAACTCGTTCATTTCTGTTTCTCAATCTCGAAATCTCTGACAATAGGCATAATTTTCAAGTATAATACCCCCTAATTAGCGAGGTTCTGCTCCGTTGTAAGTATTATAACCCCAGTTTCATAATAGTTATGCTGCCCGATTGATTTAGGATTCCGTAACAACTGTCGTGGTTCTGCCCGACGTAGTTGTTGGAATGCCGTCTCGGGGAGGGTATCATTAATATTTTCAAAGGGTTATGATACTAACCAATGTATATTTGTATAAATTATAGATTATATCCAGGAAACCCTTACGCGAAGTCTAAGATAGCAATGTGAGTTTATCCTCTTTTTGTTAACCTTTTTGGAATATTTTACAAAACCTTAATTGTTTTACAATGTGATTAAGCGGTGATTGAGTCTTTGTAGTTCTTCAATTACTGCCAGTATATTGGGGTTTTGTATACAAAATTTACGACTTGCGAGTAGTAAGTCAGTACGACAGTACATTAGAATTGGATAACGAGTGAGCCAATGTGTAACTTGACCATAGCCATAGATCCGGTCGAGTGGCAAGTACTGAATGAGTAATTGTGTAGAAATAAACAATGTGATCGCTCTCAATACTTTCTTAATTGATAAAATGTTTCTTGATTAAACTGGGATTCACTCACCAGTATTTCCGACTGACAAATGTTTTTAAAACACATTTCAGGTAACACAATGTGACAGCCAATTAGTAAAAAGCCAGCTGGAGAACACTGAAGGCTTGGGAAAAATGTGGCTATAAAAGTTACCTAATAAACGATGTTTTAAATTCAATAAAATAGGGTTTGTCCCTATAAATGTATTGTAATAAGAAACTTAGGTTTTGCCCATGTTATTATTAATATCAAATATGGTGGTTTTACTCTGATAAACATTTCCTAACTACGGTCCTGATGAAATTTCCACTGCAAGATTAAATAGCTGATACCACCAAAAATCCGAGCTCGCGTCCGCCCGTTCCTGGGATAGATAAGGGATCGGGGGTTGCGACAGAAGGTGGTATCAGAGCCTAGCCACTGGTCTGAGCCAAAGAAGTGTTCTGCTAACACTTAAATTCTATATTTTGTGTTAGGAAATAAATTATGGAAATACGTGCATAACTGTATTTATTTGTTATGTGTTATTTGACTATTTGTTAGTTTACAGTATGAGTGATCAAGGACCCTCAGACATGAATCGTCAGTTGTCTGATTCACCTAGGAGTGAAGGTACCTCATCACAGCCTGCCCTTTCTGGGTATTCTGCTGATCAGGAAGAAGGAGTGTTTGCTTTTAAAGCTCAATCAGAAGAGCCATTCCCTCATAAGAAACGAGGATGGTTCAGTAAGGAAGCATTTGCTCGTAGGAAGAGAATGCGAAAGTTGCAACAGCAAAGAGTTCTAGCAGCTGCTAAGCGAAAAACAGATGCCCATACATAGGATATGCTTAATAGAAGCCTAGCCAATTTCCATATCCTAGCTACAACTGCTGCTGACCCAAGTCTGGAACAATTAGTAACCCCACAACCACAAATCCCAGAACAACCCATGGAGATAGAAAACCCGGAAAACCAAGTAGAGATGCATGACTTTAACCCAGAAGAAATCCCTAGGATACTTGCACCAAACCCTCTAGACCCAAATTACGACCCCTGGTGGGACGATAATAGGGACTTTGTGCAACGTTACCCTATCCATGAAGACACACCCATACAGAACATAGGAGCCTATCCAGGTATGGACCCTTTAGATCCCTATTACCACGATGAATATATTAGGGAAATCTTAGAAGATCCTTACCGATTTCAGGCACTTTCACCCCCATATCAGGAACCCGCACCCTAGATTCCGAACCCAGTCCTAGAACCTGCACCCCCAATGAGTGCAGAAAACGTCCAAGAACTTAGGACTTTTGGGGAGGAAATTTTAGAAAGCAGTGAGAGAATGCGTCAGGTGGGAGAGCGTCTCGTATGGAAATACGATGAGCGTAATATGGATTTTTGGATAAATCCATATCCGTGATGAGATGGCAGGAGACGGTAGTAGTAATAATATAATAAAATAAAAATAAAATAAAATATGTGTGTACGGATGCATATTACTATTAGTGTGATTCTATTTCTGTTGGTATTGTAATTTTATTTCAGTACTAGTATGTAATAGATGCATAATAGTATATGAATAGAGTAAAAGTAGCAATGATCTACGTTTTTGGCTAGATTGAGTGTCATGTGATTTACTATTATTTGTGATATTAATATGGGATAAATGTTTAAAATTCAGATGGCCGATGAAGGAAATCAAGGAAATCTGAATAACGATAACCAGAGTAACATTAACGTGGTTAATGAGAATCCGAGCATCAATAACAATGGAAACCAAGTGGATAATAGTGCTATCCAACACATAGTGGCACATGGAATTATAGATGCAATGCCATTTATTCTTCAAACTATTAAGGATGCTGATAATAAAAGTAAACATAGCAGTAAGCAACCAATTGAACCCGAAAATAGCGTAAACAATGGACCTTTACTTTAAATGCCTATTCCCAAAAGAAGAAGAACCGTGTCTTACGGTTGTTCATATAAAGAATTCTGGTCTTGTAAACCAATGGAATTCTCGGGCAACGAAGGGGCCATTGCAAACTTACGCCGGATAGAGAAGACTGAGGCAGTCTTAAGGATAAGCAAATGTGCTGAAGAAGATAAGATACTGTTTGCCTCTAATCTATTTAAGAATTGAGCACTAGAATGGTGGAACACTATCCTCCAATCAAGAGGAAGTGATAGAACTTACAATATGGAATGGGAAGAATTTAAGAACAAGGTAGAAAGGAAATTCTGCCCACCCAATGAGAAGGAACATATAGCAAATAAATTCCTAAACCTTAGAATGACTGGTGTGGATAGTAAGGGATACACTAAAATATTCTTTGAATATGCCAGAATAGTGCCAACTCTTGCTTCACTAGAACCAGTGTTAATCTCCCGTTATATTTGGGGATTAATTGGAGAAATAAGACACGTAGTCAAGGCAGCTAGACCTCAAACCATAGAAGAAGCTGTAGAACTAGAAAATACCTTGACAGATGAATTAGTCCGTACCCGAGAAGAGGATCAAAGAAGGAACCTAACCCAGAAACTCACACAAGAATTTCGTTCTGGAAATTCTAATCGTGGGAAAAATATAGGTTCTACCTCTGCACCTTACTGTAGGTATTGCAAAAGAAAGCATTTAGGAAGATGCTCCATATACTGTAACTTTTGCAAAATATCGGGACACAAGGAAGAAAATTGCAGGAAGAAGGCTAACATCCGGATATGTTACAACTGCGGAGAACAAGGCCATATCAAGCTTAATTGTCCAAAATTAGCTCCAGCTCCAGACAACAAGAATACTAAAAATGCTAGAGCATTTGTTCTAACTGCAGATGAAGCCAAGATGATTCCAGATGTCATAGCTGTCATTAACTAAACTACCACAAGAATGCTTAGTAGAGACAACCAATGGAGAAACCGTTAGGATTTCTGAAATCTTGCAGGGAGCAAGCATAGAAATTTTAAATCAGAAGTTTATTGCAAATCTTTTTCCCATAAATCTGGCAGGATTCGATGTTGTTTTAGGAATGGATTGGTTAATAGCCAATAAAGCCAGTATTTTATGTGATCAAAAGTTAATTCAAGTAAATTCACCAAAAGGTAAAACGATCACAATTAAAGGAGATAAACCCTTTAGGTCCACTAAGTTCATCTCTGTGATGAAAACTGCAAGTTATATAAGGAAAGGTTCTATAGTGTATTTGATTTCCATAATCACTAACACTAAAGGAAAGGATTTAAAAGATATTCCAGTAGTATCTCAGTTTTCAGATGTATTTCCAGAAGAATTGCCAGGGCAACCTCCAGATAGAGAAGTTGAATTCAGAATCCATTTAATACCAGGAACGGCACCGATTGCCAAAGCACCTTACCGTTTAGCACCTGCAGAAATGCAAGAATTAAAGAAACAATTAGATGAATTGTTGGAGAAAGGATTTATACAGCGAAGTTCGTCGCCATGGGGAGCGCCAATACTGTTCGTTAAAAAGAAGGACGGATCAATGCGTATGTTCATTGACTACCGTGAATTAAACAAGGTCACGATTAAGAACCGGTACCCATTACCAAGAATCGATGATCTGTTTGATCAACTACAAGGAGCTCGATTTTTCTCTAAAATCGATTTAAGATCAGGATATCATCAATTAAAGGTACAGGAAGAGGATATTCCTAAGACCGCATTTAGAACGAGGTATGGTCATTATGAATTTACTGTCATGCAATTTGGTTTAACCAATGCCCTAGCTGCATTTATGGACATGATCAACCGAATATGTAAGCCATATTTGGATAAATTCATAATTGTCTTCATAGATGATATTCTCATTTACTCTAAGAATAAAGAGGATCATGCAAAGAATTTGCACGCATTTTTAAGTTTATTAAGAAAGGAAAAGCTTTATGCTAAATTTTCTAAGTGCGAATTTTGGTTAGAACAGGTACAATTCCTTGGACATTTAGTTAATCATGAAGGAATTCATGTAGATCCAACAAAAATCGAGGCAATCACTAAATGGAAAACCCCTGAGTCATCAACCGAGGTTAGAAGTTTCTTAGGATTGGCCGGTTATTATAGAAGATTCATTCGAGATTTCTCTGGAATAGCCATTCCCTTAACTAAGCTAACCTGTAAATTTGTTAAGTTTGAATGGGGAATAAAACAAGAAGAAGCCTTTAGAATCCTTAAGCAAAGATTAACCCATACACCCATACTAGCATTACCAGAAGGAGCTGAAGACTTTGTAGTCTATTGCGATGCTTCTAAATTAGGATATGGATGTGTATTAATGCAACGACAAAAGGTTATAGCTTACGCATCTAGACAACTTAAGAATCATGAAGAGAATTATTCAACCCATGATCTAGAATTAGGAGCTATAAATTTTGCTCTTAAGATTTGGAGACATTACCTTTATGGTAGTAAGTTTACCATATTCACTGATCATAAGAGTTTAAGGTATATTTTCAATCAAAAGGAATTGAATATGAGACAACGACGCTGGATGGAGATGCTTAGTGACTATGATTGTGATATCCAGTATCATGAAGGAAAAGCAAATGTAGTGGCAGATGCTTTAAGCCGAAAGTATCATGATAAACCACGAAGGGTACGTTCTCTCAAATTAAACCCACAAGTAGATTTAAATGATCAAATAAGAGAAGCACAAGAATCAGTAATCAAGGACGATACTGAAAAATTAAAAGGTATGCTAAAAGAATTGGAACAAGGAATAGATGGAATTTGGAGTGGATACCTAAATTAGGAAACCTGCGTAATCGTATATTAGAAGAAGCTCATAAGTCTAAGTATACGATGCATCCAGGAAATGATAAAATGTACCAGGATTTAAGGAAAAATTTCAGGTGGATAGGAATGAAAAAGGACATAGCAGCCTATGTTTCTAAATGTTTAACCTGTTCACAAGTTAAAGCTGAACACCAGAAACCCTCAGGATTTCTACAACAATTAGAAATGCCAGTTTGGAAATGGGAATTGATAACAATGGATTTTGTTACTAAATTACCCAAAACTAAGAAAGGAAATGATATAATCTGGGTGATTGTAGATAGGCTAACCAAGTCAGCTCATTTCCTACCAATGAAATAAACTTTCAGTATGGAACAATTAGCTAAGTTGTATGTAAATGAAATTGTTTCTTTACATGGTATTCCTTTATCAATTATTTCTGATAGGGATAGTCGATTTACCTCTCATTTTTGGTCAAGTTTCCAAAAGGCAATGGGAACCAAGTTAACATTAAGTACAACTTATCACCCTCAAATAGATGGACAGAGCGAAAGGACAATTCAGACAATGGAGGACATGCTTAGAGCTTGTGTAATTGATTTTGGAGGTAATTGGGACGATCACTTACCTTTAATAGAATTTTCTTATAATAATAGTTATCACACAAGTATAAATGCTGCACCATTCGAAGCACTTTATAGACGAAAATGTCGAACCCCAGTCTGTTGGGCAGAAATTGGGGAAAAACAACTATCTGGACCTGAGATAGTGCATGTAACAACCCTTGGTAAAACCAACATCCTCATAATATTTCCGACACTCTAGTATATTTTAAAATACCCTTATATGTCTTTAATTACACCCCGTATGTGAAAACCGAGCCCAAAATGCGTTATAGTATTTAAAATAAATTAAAAACAAGAAATAGTAAGTTCAGGCGGGCCGCATAAGAACACCCCATTTGTTTACGCGGGCCACGAGTGTTCCGAAGTGTGGCGCAACCCGGTGCGGCCACGTGGCTCAACACCCGGACAAGCTAGTTGATGACCCAGCTAAGCTACGCAGTTGACCGGAGTCAACGCGGGACGCGTAGCCCTATGTCTTCCCTTACGCGGGCCGCGTGGAGACCAGATTTCAGCCCTATATAAGAAGGCCTCGGGATTTCATTTCAATTCGTTCATTTCTGTTTCTCAATCTCGAAATCTCTGATATTAGGCATAATTTTCAAGTATTATACCCCCTAATTAGCGAGGTTCTGCTCCGTTGTAAGTATTATAACCCCAGTTTCATAATAGTTATGCTGCCCGATTGATTTAGGGTTCCGTAACAACTGTCGTGGTTCTGCCTGACGTAGTTGTTGGAATGCCGTCTCGGGGAGGGTATCATTAATATTTTCAAAGGGTTATGGTACTAACCAATGTACATTTGTATAAATTATAGATTATATCCAGGAAACCCTTACAAAAAGCCTAAGACAGCAATGTGAGTTTATCCTCTTTTTGTTAACCTTTTTGGAATAATTTACAAAACCTTAATTGTTTTACAATGTGATTAAGCGGTGATTGAGTCTTTGTAGTTCTTCAATTACTGTCGGTATTATGGGGTTTTGTATACAAAATTTACTACGAGTAGTAGTAAGTCAGAATGACAGTGCATTACCATTGGACGACGAGTTAGCCAATGGGTAATTTGACCATAGCCATAGATCCGGTCGAGTGGGAAATACTGAATGAGTAATTGTGTAGAAATAAACAATGTGATCGCTCTCAATACTGTTTTAATTGATAAAATGTTTCTTGATTAAACTGGGATTCACTCACCAGTATTTCCGACTGACAAATGTTTTTAAAACGCGTTACAGGTAACACAATGTGAACAACCAATTAATGAAAGCCAGCTGGAGAGCACTGAAGGCTTGGGAAAAATGTGGCTATAAAAGTTACCTAATAAACGATGTTTTAAATTCAATAAAATAGGGTTTGTCCCTATAAATGTATTGTAACAAGAAACTTGGGTTATACCCATGTTATAATTAATAGTAAACGAGGTGGTTTTACTCTGATAAACATTTCCTAACTACGGTCCTGATGTAAATTCCGCTGCGAGATTTAATAACCTGATACCACCGAAACTCTGAGATCGTGTCCGCCCGTTCCCGGGAATTAGGGATCGGGGGTTGCGACAGAAGGTGGTATCAGAGCCTAGCCACTGGTCTGAGCCAAAGAAGTGTTCTGCTGACACTTAAATTTTAAATTTTGTTAGGAAATAAATTATGAAAGTATATGCATAACTGTATTTATTTGTTATGTGTTATTTGACTATCTGTTAGTTTACAGTATGAGTGATCAAGGACCATCAGACATGAATCGTCTGTTGTCTGAATCACCTAAGAGTGAACGTACTTCGTCACAGCCTGCCCTTTTCTGGGTATTCTGCTGATCAGGAAGAAGGAATGTTTGCTTTTAGAGCTCAGTCAGAAGAGCCATTCCCTAATAAGAAACGAGGATGGTTCAGTAAGGAAACTTTTGCTCGTAGGAAGAGAATGCGAAAGTTGCAACAGCAAAGAGTTCTAGCAGCTACTAAGCGTAGAACTGATGCCCATACACAGGATATGCTTAATAGAACCCTAGCTAATTTCCATATCTTAGCTACAACTGCTGCTGACCCGAGTCTGGAACAACTAGTAGCCCCACAACAACAAAACCCAGATCAACCCATGGAAATAGAAAACCAGGAAAATCAGGTGGAGATGCATGACTTTAACCCAGAAGAAATCCCTAGGGTACCTGTGCCAAACCCTTTAGATCCAAATTACGACCCCTGGTGGGACGATAATAGGGAATTTGTGAAACGTTACCCTATCCAGGAATACCCACCCATACAGAACATAGAAGCCTACCCAGGTATGGACCCTTTAGATCCCTATTACCAAGATGAATATATTAGGGAAATTTTAGAGGATCCTTACCGATTTCAGGAACTGTCACCCCCATATCAGGAACCCGCACCCCAGATTCCAAACCCAGTCCGAGAACCTGCACCCCCAATGAGTGCAGAAAACGTCCAAGAACTTAGGACTTTCGGGGAGGAAATTTTAGAGAACAGTGAGAGAATGCGTCAGGTGGGAGAGCGTCTCGTATGGAAATACGATGAGCGCAATATGGATTTTTGGATAAATCCATATCCGTGAATGTGAAGGGAGGAAATGGTAGTAGTAATAATAATAAAATATAATAAAATAAAAATAAAATAAAATATGTGTGTACGGATGCATATTACTATTAGTGTAATTTTCTTTCTGTTGGTATTGTAATCTTTATTTCTGTACTAGTGTTTAATAGACGCATAGTATATGAAAATAGAGTACAAGTCGCAATGATCAACGGTTTTGGTTAAATTGCGTGTCATGTAATTAATTATATTACCTATTATTTGTGATATTAATATGGGATAAATGTTTAAAATTCAGATGGCCGACGATGGAAATCAAGGAAATCTGAATAACGATAACCAGAGTAACATTAACGTGGTTAATGAGAATCCAAGCATCAATAACAATAATAATCAAGTGGACAATAGTGCTATCCAACATATAGTAGCACAGGGAATTATAGATGCAATGTCATTTATTCTTCAAACTGTTAAGGATGCTGATAATAAAAGTAAGAATAGCAGTAAGCGACCAAGTGAACCAGAAAACAGCGTGAACAATGGACCTGTACTTCAAATGCCTATTCCCAAAAGAAGAAGAACTGTGCCTTACGGTTGTTCTTATAAAGAATTCTGGTCTTGTAAACCAATGGAATTCTCGGGCAATGAAGGGGCCATTGCAACCTTACGCTGGATAGAAAAGACTAAGGCAGTCTTAAGGATAAGCAAGTGTGCTGAAGAAGATAAGATACTGTTTGCTTCTAATCTATTTAAGAATGCAGCACTAGAATGGTGGAACACTATCCTCCAAACAAAAGGAAGTGATAGAACTTATAATATGGAATGGGAAGAGTTTAAGGACAAGGTAGAAAGGAAATTCTGCCCTCCAAATGAAAAAGAACAGATAGCAAACAAATTCCTAAACCTTAGGATGACTGGTGTGGATAGCAAAGGGTACACAAAGTTATTCTTCGAATATGCTAGGATAGTGCCAACTCTTGCTTCACCAGAACCAGTATTAATCTCTCGTTATATTTAGGGATTAATTGGGGAGATAAGACACGTTGTCAAGGCAGCTAGACCTCAAACAATAGAAGAAGCTGTAGAACTAGCCAATACCTTGACTGATGAGTTAGTTCGTACCCGAGAAGAGGATCAAAGGAGGAACCTAACCCAGAAGTTGACCCAAGAATTTCGTTCTGGAAATTCTAACCGTGGGAAAAATATAGGTTGTACCTCTGCACCCTACTGTAGGTATTGCAAAAGAAAGCATTCCGGAAAATGCTCCATATATTGTAACTTTTGCAAACTATCGGGACACAAAGAAGAAAACTGCAGGAAGAAAGCTAACAGCAGGGTATGTTACAATTGCGGAGAACAAGGTCATATCAAGCTAAATTGTCCAAAATTAGCTCCAGCTCCAGATAACAAGAATACTAAAAATGCTAGAGCATTTGTTCTGACTGCAGAAGAAGCCAAGATGATTCCAAATGTCATAGCTGGTACGTTTTTAGTTAATGATGTTTTTGCTAAAGTATTATTTGACTCTGGTGCAAACCAAAGTTTTATTAATACATCGTTTTGCAAATTTCTAAATCAATCATTAACTAAACTACCACAAGAATGCTTAGTAGAGACAGCTAATGGGGAAATTGTCAGAATTTCTGAAATCTTGCAGGGAGCAAGCATAGAAATTTTAAATCAGAAATTTATTGCAAATCTTTATCCCATGAATCTGGTAGGATTTGATGTTGTTTTAGGAATGGATTGGTTAATAGCCAATAAAGCCAGTATTTTATGTGATCAAAAGTTAATTCAAGTAAATTCACCAAAAGGTAAAATGATCACAATTAAAGGAGATAAATCTTCTAGATCTACTAAATTCATTTCTGTGATGAAAACTGCAAGTTGTATGAGAAAAGGTTCTATAGTGTATTTGATTTCTATAATCACTAACACTAAAGGAAAGGATTTAAAAGATATTCCAGTAGTATCTCAGTTTTCAGATGTATTTCCAGAAGAATTACAAGGGTAACCTCCAGACAGAGAAGTTGAATTCAGAATCCATTTAATACCAGGAACATCACCAATTGCCAAAGCACCCTACCGTTTGGCACCAGCTGAAATGCAGGAGTTGAAGAAACAATTAGACCAATTGTTAGAGAAATGATTCATACAACCAAGTTCGTCACCATGGGGAGCGCCGATACTCTTCGTTAAAAAGAAGGACGGATCAATGCGTATGTGCATTGACTACCGTGAATTAAACAAGGTCACAATTAAGAATCGGTACCCATTACCGAGAATCGATGATCTGTTTGATCAACTGCAAGGAGCTCGATTTTTCTCTAAAATCGATTTAAGGTCAGGATATCATCAATTAAAGGTACAGGAAGAGGATATTCCTAAGACCGCATTTAGAACAAGGTATGGCGATTATGAATTTACTGTCATGCCATTTGGTTTAACCAATGCCCCAGCTGCATTTATGGACATGATGAACCGAATATGTAAGCCATATTTGGATAAATTCATAATTGTTTTCATAGATGATATTCTAATTTACTCTAAGAGTAAAGAGGATCATGCTAAGCATTTGCTCACACTTTTAAGTTTGTTAAGAAAGGAAAAGCTTTATGCTAAGTTTTCAAAGTGCGAATTTTGGTTAGAACAGGTACAATTCCTTGGACATTTAGTCAATCATGAAGGAATTCATGTGGATCCAACCAAGATTGAGGCAATCACTAAATGGAAAACCCCTGAGTCACCAACTGAAGTTAGAAGTTTCTTAGGATTGGCCGGTTATTATAGAAGATTTATTAAAAATTTCTCTAGAATAGCCATTCCCTTAACTAAGTTAACTTGTAAATCTGTTAAGTTTGAATGGGGATTTAAACAAGAAGGAGCATTTAGAATCCTTAAGCAAAGATTAACCCATACACCCATACTAGCATTACCAGAAGGAACTGAAGACTTCGTAGTCTATTGTGATGCTTCTAAATTAGGTTATGGATGTGTGTTGATGCAACGACAAAAGGTTATAGCTTACGCATCTAGACAACTTAAGAATCATGAAGAGAATTATTCAACCCATGATTTAGAATTAGGAGCTATAATTTTTGCTCTTAAGATTTGGAGACATTACCTTTATGGTAGTAAGTTTACCATATTTACTGATCACAAAAGTTTAAGGTATGTTTTCGGGCAGAAAGAGTTAAATATGAAACAAAGACGTTGGATGGAATTTCTTAGTGATTATGATTGTGATATCCAGTATCATGAAGGAAAAGCAAATATAGTGGCAGATGCTTTAAGCCGAAAGTATCATGAAAAGCCAAAAAGGGTACGTTCTCTTAAATTAAATCTGCAAGTAGATTTAAATGATCAGATAAGAGAAGCACAAGAATCAGTAATCAAGGATGATTCTGAAAAATTAAAAGGTATGCTAAAAGAATTGGAACAAGGGACATATGGAATTTGGAGATTCCATAAAAAGAGAATATGGATACCTAAATTAGGAAATCTACGACATTGTATATTAGAAGAAGCCCATAAGTCTAAGTATACAATGCATCCAGGAAGTGATAAAATGTACCAGGATTTAAGGAAAAATTTCTGGTGGATAGGAATGAAAAAGGATATAGCAACCTATGTTTCTAAATGTTTAACATGTTTACAAGTCAAAGCTGAACACTAGAAACCCTCAGGTTTGTTACAGCAATTAGAAATGCCAGTTTGGAAATGGGAATTTATAACAATGGATTTTGTTACTAAATTACCTAAAACAAGGAAAGGTAATGATACAATCTGGGTGATTGTAGATAGGCTAACTAAGTCAGCTCATTTTCTACCAATGAAGGAAACAATTAGTATGGAACAATTATCTAAGTTGTATGTAAATGAAATTGTTTCTTTACATGGAATTCCTTTATCAATTGTTTCTGATAGGGATAGTCGATTTACATCTCATTTTTGGTCAAGTTTCCAAAAAGCAATGGGAACTAAGTTAAAACTAAGCACAACTTATCATCCACAAACAGATGGACAAAGTGAAAGGACAATTCAGACAATGGAGGACATGCTTAGAGCTTGTGTAATTGATTTTGGAGGTAATTGGGACGATCACTTACCTTTAATAGAATTTTCTTATAATAATAGAATATTAGAAGAATAGGACCTGTAGCCTATCAGCTACAACTGCTAGAGGAAATGGCAGGAATACATGATGTGTTTCATGTATCTAATCTCAAAAAGTATTTAGCTGATGAATCACTGATAGTACCTCTTAAGGATATAGAGGTAAATGAACAACTCAAGTTTGTAGAAAGGCCTCTACAAATTAAAGACATAAAAGTCAAGAATCTCAAGCTTAAGAGATTAGTTCTGGTCAAAGTAAAGTGGGACTCCAAAAGAGGACCTGAATACACATGGGAGCTTGAATCAGAAATGCAAAGGAAATATCCGCATTTGTTCCAGTAGATCTCGAGGACGAGCTCTAAAACAAGGTGGGGAGAATGTAACAACCCTCGGTAAAACCAACACCATCATAAATATTTTCGACACCCTAGTATGTCCCAATATGTCTTTAAATACACCCCGTATGTGAAAAAACCGAGCCCGAAATATGTTATAACATATAAAATAAATTAAAAACAATAAATATTAAGCTGAGGCGGGCCGCGTAGATCCACCCCAAGCTTTTACGCGGGCAGTATGAAGGTCTAGACCTGATTCGTCTGATTTCTTTAGTTCAGGCGGGCCGCGTAAGACTTAACTTACATTTACGCGGGCCGCGTAGGATCAAGATAGTGGCGCAGCCCGGTGTTGACACGTGTCGTGCAACGTGTTGAACCTAGTCATGACCCGGATCAGCTACGCCTAGACCCCTAAGCCACGCGGGCCGCGTAAGCCCAGCCCATGTTTTACGCGGGCCGCGAGAGGACCAGATTTCAGCCCTATATAAGAAGGCCTCGGGATTTCATTTCAACTCGTTCATTTCTGTTTCTCAATCTCGAAATCTCTGATAATAGGCATAATTTTCAAGTATAATACCCCCTAATTAGCGAGGTTCTGCTCCGTTGTAAGTATTATAACCTCAGTTTCATAATAGTTACGCTGCCCGATTGATTTAGGATTCCGTAACAACTGTCGTGGTTCTGCCCGATGTAGTTGTTGGAATGCCGTCTCGGGGAGGGTATCATTAATATTTTCAAAGGGTTATGATACTAACCAATGTATATTTGTATAAATTATAGATTATATCCAGGAAACCCTTACGCGAAGTCTAAGATAGCAATGTGAGTTTATCCTCTTTTTGTTAACCTTTTTGGAATATTTTACAAAACCTTAATTGTTTTACAATGTGATTAAGCGGTGATTGAGTCTTTGTAGTTCTTCAATTACTGCCAGTATATTGGGGTTTTGTATTCAAAATTTACGACTTGCGAGTAGTAAGTCAGTACGACAGTACGTTACAATTGGACAACGAGTAAGCCAATGTGTAACTTGACCATAGCCATAGATCCGGTCGAGTGGCAAGTACTGAATGAGTAATTGTGTAGAAATAAACAATGTGATCGCTCTCAATACTGTCTTAATTGATAAAATGTTTCTTGATTAAACTGGGATTCACTCACCAGTATTTCCGACTGACAAATGTTTTTAAAACACGTTTCAGGTAACACAATGTGACAACCAATTAGTAAAAAGCCAGCTGGATAGCACTGAAGGCTTGGGAAAAATATGGCTATAAAAGTTACCTAATAAACGATGTTTTAAATTCAATAAAATAGGGTTTGTCCCTATAAATGTATTGTAATAAGAAACTTGAGTTTTGCCCATGTTATTATTAATATCAAATATGGTGGTTTTACTCTGATATACATTTCCTAACTACGGTCCTGATGAAATTTCCGCTGCAAGATTAAAAAGCTGATACCACCAAAAATCTGAGCTCGCGTCCGCCCGCTCCCGGGACAGATAAGGGATCGGGGGTTGCGAAAAATCTGCATGAATTCACACCAACATTATGTTGACGATTTTTTAAAACTTACATGTATTTCAGGTAACTAAAGTGGATGTACGTGCAGTTTTACTCTTGCTCCAGGATGTCGCTTTTGTTTTAGTCATGTCGTGTTAAGACTCCGATGCCTGTTTTTGTGGGATTTGGTTATTATATTCTGTAACACCTCGAAAAATCATGGCCAATAAAGTAAAGACACGTGTCAACATATGAAGACTATGTTTTTAAATAACCTTATACGATGTACATATTCTCTAATGAATAAAATATCGGACACGAGAAGCCGTTTGTGCTTATAATCAAAAGTTACGAAACACAGGGGTTAAAAGTATCAACATGTTAATTCTTACCTCTAAGTGACCTTTTAACATTCCCAAGGCTTTGTAACATATTAATATATACTCATGAATGTCTGGTAAAGATTTCATAATGTCCCGATTCAATCTTGTGAAGGAAAATGAAATTTCCCAGAAAAGGGTCAAAAGTGTAAATATGCAATTCTACTCTCGGTAAACCTTTTCAATAATTCCAAAACATTGTTATGCATGGCCTTACTTCCTAAAACCTTTCAGACCTGATTATATTAACCATGCATGTTGAAAAATTCAGTTATTCGCGTTTAGAAAGTGCAGGGACTGATCATGCAAACAAACAAACAAACTTTGAAACTAGGAGCCTCGCGTGGTGCACCAGGACTTGTCTGGTCTGGCGCGAGGCGCGACGGAGGAAGTTTTTCAGCAGAACTGGCAGCTGCCCAGCTCTGCAACTTGCAATCTTTCTCAGATCTTCTGCAACCTGTTTTGGAATTCAGCAGCAAGGTTAACTGTTTTGGAAAACCACTAGACACTTGGAAACATCACATAACACCTGAGGACACATGGATTGATCTTGTGAGATCAAATTCACTATAAATAGAGCCCATTTGAAGCCTTTGAGACTTGCTCATTCAAGTTTTTCACAAACAAAACTCTCAAAGCTTTAGCTCTGGAGCATCCTGGTCATTAAGGAAGCTCTATTAGTTCAAATCTTCTTGCTAAGGACCTTTGTAAGTGTTCTTAGCTTCTGTAGTTAAGTTTTTATTAGCTTAATGACCGAAAGTTAAAGATATCGTAATTACGCTTTGACTTTGTGATTAATCACTAACGGTCCAGCCATTATTCGAATTGAAAGTGGCTATGTGTTGGTAATTAAGTAGGTGATAAACCCTCAAAAGGGCACCTCCTAATTATCACATTTACTTAGTCAATGTTGGGTCAAACTACTTAACAGAAAAGTTAAACGAGTCAGTTTTTATAAAATAATTCATAACTGATAATGTAAAGGTTATAACATACATTTTATCACTTAAATAACTTGGTAAATAATATAAGAACATGTTTAGGCATGTTCAACCCGACAATTCTGAGTTTAGGCTCGGTTCGCAACCGAAAGTCGCAAAAGTAGACTTTTGCTTTGACTTTCAGTTCTGACCCGATTTAGCTTAGTTTGCTTATGCCTTAGGGTTCCTTTAGGAGCATATTATATGTTAGTATAACCCTCTGAGATTATACTACATGGTCCCTTAGAATTCTGAATCATTTACATGTTTTCGTTAAATGTTTAAAAGTTGACCATTTTGCCCTTATGTTATAAAAAACGAGATTTTTGGAAATGTGAGTGGACAAAAAGATTTATTACTGATATATGAGTATGTCCTAAAATTTTGACATCAGTTTCTGGTCTAAAATGAGAGTTATGCAAGATATCGTAAAACAAAAGCTTTTTCTTAATTAAATGGCATTTTCAGCATAAATCATATTTAAACCCAATTTTGGCACCAAACTTGCTACCCACTGTTATGATATAATATTTTAGGATTTTTGGAAATTTTTGTCAAATTTTATAATGACCATAACATAGAGTTCTAGCATAAATTCGGTAAATGACGCTAATGCCCTTTTTGTTAATAAAAATGAGTTTAACATAAGATTTGCATACCAAACCTTTTCCTACTGATATCATATATTAAATAAAATATTTTAAGCTTTAGAGGCTGATCAAAACTTCAGAATTTTATAAACATCTTGAATACCGTCAATTACCGACCTTTACGCTAATTAGGCGCATAGTATGGTTTAAAACCATATTTAACGCCCAAGACTTGTTACCTACTGATTTTCTAAATAAATTTTTATACTTTAACATTAAGTATAAGTCTTAAACTCAGATTTCCAAATTTGACCTTAAAAGCATATGTGAAATGACCAAAATGCCCATACGGTGCATAGTTTGGCCATAAAGGATAAACCTCACATATGTGTGATATCTTACCGATGTAACTTGATAAAATAAATATTTTTACAGAATGTTTTAGACTAGAACCTCACTTTACTATTAAACCTCTTTTATGAACTTTAAAATGACCAAAATACCCTTTCGGGGCTTAAATTGGTATTAAATTCATTTTGGGCATAATGGAAGATATCCTACTGATATCACAACATATTCAAAGCATATTAACTTGTGGAACTTGTACATGACTCATCCGGTTACCCGTTACGCATATACGCGTTCGGTACAGTTTATGTAACTAGTTTGCATAAATTAGCCGAAACGGGCCAAACCTTATCATTTTTACTTCAAAATCCAGAATGTATTTAGTTTACCCATTTTATACAAGTCTTCATACTTTTTGGGTCTAAATAACATTCCAATCCGGTCATCGCTTAATCTCGCGTTTTAAACCGTAAACCTTTCTTTAAAACTAACCGGTCTAAGTTATAAATTAAATAAGACCCGTTAGGAATCTAATAGGTTATTAAAACCTTCGTTCCAGATTAGGAGCCCAGTAAAAGCTCCCTATACATGCTGTTTAAATTATACGACTGAGATAAATTACATTTTTGCTCAGGTAAATACTTTTAACTTATTTTCCCTTATACGGGCTTGGGATACGGTAAATTATTACCGCTTGGTCGAGTATTGAATATTTAATCGATTAGTGGTTAAATCATTGAGATAACTCGTTTTAATATGTCTTGTTTGATACAAAGCATTTGGGGGTTAATATGACTGTGTCATGGATATCCTCGGCTCATTCATTTGAAATGGCCACGACTTAAGCACGGGGTGTAGGCATACATCTAACAGTTGCGTATGTAAAACGGTATCTCACTCGTGAGGAAACTTCTTGTGGGCTTATACTATTGGTGTGTCTATTAATCATGTCTCGGCTCTTCTAATCGGGCCCTGAACGTACGACAAACATATAAATCTCTATACAAGATTATTTTAAATAATTGTCCCAAGTTATAAAATATTTTATGCCTCGTGCATCCAAACCAATTTTATAAACACTTTTCAAAAGAGTCAGTTAATTGTATTTACCAGTGTAAACTGACGTATTTTTCAAAAGATTAAGTGCAGGTACTACACGTAATGGACAGGTACATCCTGAGTATTAAATAACGAGTCTTGCAAGCTCTTAGTACTCCAAGTCCGTTGAACAAATATTTTATTTTATGTTTTAGATCCGCATGTGGATCCATACACTACCGCTTGTATAATATTTTAATTATACTTTCATTTCGGTTTGTATTAATATTTTACTTTCAAGACTTCCGCTGTGCATTAACTGTGATTATTTGACTATGATGATATTAACTACGTCACGATACTCCCCACTGGGCCCACCGGTAATACGTGAAAATATTGGGGTGTGACAGGTTGGTATCAGAGCCAACATTGAGTGAATTAAACACTAACCTTTTGTGTTTAATCTCAATGACACAGTTGCATATTCCTTGACTTCCGAGTCTAGGCAAAGGACCTAGGATTAATCCTAATCTTAATTGGTTTTTGTTTCTTTTGTTGTTCTTTTGTTTTGACAGAATCAAAAGCGAAAATATGCCGCCAAGGATGAGAGGCAGAGGAGGAAGAGGAAAGGCTCCTATTACAGGAAACGATCATGAAGCCGGACCATCTCACCGGCGTACGCCATCAGCATCACATAGCTCAAGCCCCCATCAATACTGGAGAACCTACCTCGAGCCCGCGAGACGCTCTGTCTCGCTTAGCTCCTCCCATCATATCACGATTCCTTTGGGCTACATCAAAACGAAGAGCCCAACAACTCACATCAATCATTCATCCCTCTACAACGCTCAAATTCGCACCATTCTTTTAATGACCCAACACCATATTTTCAAAGCAGGTTCAACTCTGCGAACCAAGTTGAAGAACCAATGGGTTATAACCCATTAGGACCAGAGGATCACTTTTCCATGGATATGGACGAAGATCCGGAACCTGCTGTGCCACCAACCGGGACGCCGACGCATCCCATCGAGATTTCTGACGGATCATCCTTCCTTGGTTCGCTATATAGAGGCCCCGACTCATGGGCCGAAAGGTGGGCCACACACATCAGGTCCCTTCTGAGGACTCACACTTTGAGGCGGTGACACTACCGCCACCACCAGAGCCAGAGCAGCCACCGCCGCCAGAACCATTGAGGCGAAGAAGAAGTGCACGGATTTCCGTGCGAGGAGGGGAATTTCATTTCAGCACCCCTCAACACTCCAGCAACCACCTGCCGCTCCACGAAGACCCGCAAATGGGTGGGCCTTCGCATGCTTTTTCTGAAGTCGACTCTGCACCAGTCGCACCTGCACCACCCATGGGTTATGAAAACCCAATCCCTGCTTACAACCCGTTTGAGCAGCAAACTTATTCGGGTTATAACTATAACAATGCCCCTGCCGTAGACCTATACGTTGAGGCAGCAAACTTCAACACTCTCTACACTTCTCCCTTTCCACCTGCGTACCCAACTGGGTACCCGACATATGGGTATCAATACCCACCGCCTCCTCAACCTCGGCAGCAGCAGCCACTTCAACCTCAAATTCACTAACCACATCCGCAGCATGAAATCCTTCAAAGGTTGCATGAGGTGGAACAACAGGTAGCCGAAGAGCGTAGAAGTCACCACGGTCTTCTAAAGGGTTTGGCACACCTCATAAAGGGGAAGAAGAAGAGGGATTTCTAGAAACCCTCATTTATTATTTTGTAATCTCATTTTGAATTCAGTCCCTGCGTGGACATTTTATTCTTGTATTTGGTCCCTGCGTGGACTTGTATTTCTTATTTTAGTCCCTGTGTGGACAAGTTATCTATTTGAAGTCCCGTTTAGGGCAGCTATGTACTTCTTTCAATTTATGGAATGTTTCATTTTAAAATTTTTTATTTGTCATTATATGTGTATACTATATAAAACAAATCAATATATCATTCCAATTTACAATTGATCTGCCATTAAGTATTAAAAGAAGATCTTAAAGGTATGACCTAGCCCATATGTCATTTTAGACATGGCCATGATGGTAAAACCTTTTTAAGATTCAAATCCTTGTTAACATCTGAAAACATGTTAGCACTCCTGGCAAATGTGATTCGATTAAATCACACTAGCCATCCTTATATTGGATTTTTCAATTCCTAATTCATACCTGAAAAATTTAAACATCCATTAGTGATGAGGTGCCTACGGGCCATACCTATTGTCCTATAAGACAAATGACAGTTGTAGTCTATGACTCCCTGTCAGAAGAGGTGATGAACTATGTTCGAGCCTTAATGCCTCGATCCTGTAAGATCTTAGCTTATAAATTAAACTGTCCTTGTGACTAGGCCTTTTCTGCCACCATAATATCCTTAATACTTTATAACTGGGATTAATGAAGAATTTGATTAACAAATTAACAACTATGGTCTATGTTTACCGTGGTTAATAAGTCATCAAAAATGGTGATTCTATAATAAACCTCTGAATAAATTATTGTCAAATTGTTTTATAGCAATCAAGCTACATGGCTGAATCTCAAGAAGTTAATAGTCATCCAAGGGAAAGAAATGACAACACTAGGATGAATATAACAGGTGCAGATCTACATGCAATGATAGATAATGCTGTCACTAGAACCACTAACAGACAATTCAAAGAACCAAGTAATACTCATCCTAAGACCCAATTTGTGCCACATACTAAAACTCATTCTAAAACACATGAATCAAAGAAAGACGACTCTCAGCACTCGTCCAACCAGAAAAGTCAACCTTCTAAGCAGATCGTGTTTAATCAAGAACCACGCTCAAAAACCTGTTCTTATAAGTACTTTGTCTCTTGCAAGCCAAGGGACTTCATAGGTGAGAAAGGTGCCATCGATTGTATGACATGGCTAGATGAGATGATACTGTGGTTGATATCAGTGGTTGTACGGAACAGGATATTGTGAAGTTTGTTTCACAATCGTTTAAAGGGGAAACTTTAGCTTGGTGGAGGTCGTTAATCCAAGCCACAGGAAAAGTCCCATTGTATAACTTGTCTTGGGATAAATTTGTTGCACTGATCAAGGAAAACTTCTGTCCTCAGCATGAGGTAGAGAAAATTGAAACTGACTTCTTAACTCTGGTCATGAAGAATTTGGATTGCCAAGCTTATCTTACAAGTTTCAACACCATGTCCCAACTTGTCCCCTACCTGGTTACACCCGAACCTAAGCGCATAGCGCGCTTCATTGGAGGCCTGGCCCTAGAAATAAAAGGAAACGTAAAAGCTTCCAAGCCTACCACCTTTAGGTCCGTGGTGGATTTATCCTTATCCCTCACACTCGATGCGATTAGGCAAAGGTCAATTAAGACTTCTGATTAAGGAAAGAGGAAACAGGAGGATTAGAGTTCTCATCGCTCCGATAAGAAAAGAAAGGGAAACTCTGAGCAAAGGAAAAGTTCTGGGTTTAGGAAGGACTCTCAACAGATAGGTGAGAAGCCCAAGTGCAAGGTCTGCCAGAAACACCATTTTGGAAAGTGCAGATTCGAGCCGCAATCGCAATCGCAACCGCAACCTAAAGTATGTGGGATCTGCAAGTCTAAAGAGCATAGAACTTTGGATTGCAAGAAGATGAAAGATGCAACCTGATATGGTTGCAATGAGAAGGGGAACATAAAGACCAATTGCCTGAAAAATCCAAAGAAGCCTGATGAGGCCAAGAAGACTAATGCTCGGGTCTTCCAGATGAATGCTCGGGAAGCAGTACAGAATGATAATGTTATAACATGTACTTTCCTTATCAATGATGTTTATGCTAGAGTTCTGTTTGATTCTGGTGCAGACAAGTCTTTTGTAGATAATAAATTTTGTAAACTATTAAATCTGCCTGTTAAGACTCTAAGCATAAAATATGAAGTAGAATTAGCCGATGGTACCATAGAGACTGCTTCAACAATATTAGATGGATGTTTTATATCCATTAGGAATCACTCTTTTCCGCTGTCCTTGCTTCCGTTAAAATTAGCTGGATTCGATATAGTGATAGGCATGGATTGGTTGTCTCACATTGATTATCGCGAGTTGAACAAAGTTACAATCAAGAATCGATATCCATTACCCAGGATCGACGATCTGTTCGATCAGCTTCAATGGGCAAGTTACTTCTCAAAGATTGATCTGAGGTCAGGATATCATCAGTTGAAGGTCAGAACCGAAGATGTACACAAGACTGCATTCAGGACAAGGTATGGTCACTATGAGTTCTTAGTGATGCCTTTCGGGCTCACTAACGCACCTGCAGCATTCATGGATCTCATGAATCGTGTTTGTAAGCCGTACCTAGACAAGTTTGTCATTGTCTTTATTGATGACATACTTATTTACTCAAAGAGCCAAGCTGATCATGAAAAACATCTCTGGTGTATTCTTAAACTCCTGCAACAAGAGAAGCTCTACGCAAAGTTTTCTAAATGTGACTTCTGGCTTCGAGAAGTCCAATTTCTTGGACATGTGGTGAGTGAGCGTGGTATCCAGGTGGATCCCGCCAAGATTGAAGCAATTATGAATTGGCAAGCACCTAAGACTCCCACTGAGATTCGCTGCTTCTTAGGCCTAGCAGGATACTACAGACGTTTCATTGAAAACTTTTCTAGGATCGTTGCACCTCTAACTTCGTTAACTCGCAAGAATGTGAAGTTTGATTGGTTCCCTAAACAACAAGAATCTTTTGAGATTCTGAAGCAGAAGTTAAGCAATGCTCCTGTGCTAACATTGCCAGAAGGGATTGAAGAGTTTGTTGTTTATTGTGACGCATCGCACACTGGTATGGGTTGTGTGCTTATGCAGAGAGGCAAGGTTACTGCCTATGCTTCACGTCAATTAAAAGTGCATGAAAAGAACTACACCACCCATGATTTAGAGTTGGGTGCCGTTGTATTTGCACTTAAACTTTGGAGGCATTACCTGTATAGAACCAAATGTATAATCTATTCAGATCACAAGAGCCTTCAACATCTGTTTAACCAGAAAGAACTCAATATGAGGCAACGTCGTTGGATGGAGACATTGAACGACTATGATTGTGAAATTCGCTACCATCCGGGCAAAGCCAATGTTGTTGCTAACGCACTAAGCAGGAAGGAAAGGGTAAAACCAATAAGGATCAATGCTAAGAGTATCGAACTAAAGAACAGCTTAAACGAAAGGTTATTAGCCGCTCAGAAAGAAGCTATATTAGAAGCCAACTATCCAAACAAAAAGTTAGGCGTAACTGCTGATCAGTTGTCTTGTGGCAAGGATGGAATCCTTAGATTAAATGGCCGAATCTGGGTTCCAATCTATGGAGGACTTAGAGATATGATTCTTCAAGAAGCTCATAGTTCAAAATATTCAGTCCATCCAGGCAGTGATAAGATGTACCAGGATCTGAAAGCCAATTATTGGTGGATAGGTTTAAAGAAATCTATAGCTATCTTTGTGGCTAAATGTCTGACATGTGCACAGGTTAAAGTCGAACACCAAAATCCGTCAGGTTTGCTGCAACAACCTGAACTTCCCACTTGAAGTGGGAAATGGTAACTATGGATTTTATTACCAAGTTACCAAAGACGAAACACAGAAATGATACGATATGGGTTATAGTTGACAGACTGACCAAGTCAGCTCACTTCTTGCCTATTAAAGAAACTCACAGTTCCGATAAGCTAGCTCAGCTGTACGTGGATGAGATCGTATCTCTCCACGGAGTGCCAGTATCTATTATCTATGATAGGGATACTAGATACACGTCTCATTTTTGGAAAATATTTCAGCAATCTTTGGGCACTCGTTTAAATTTCAGCACTGCTTATCATCCTCAGACAGATGGGCAAAGAGAGCGCACAATTTAAACACTTGAGGATATGCTCAGGGCTTGTGTTATTGACTTGGGAGGAAGTAGGGATGACCATCTTCCTTCGATTGAATTTTCATACAATAATAGTTATCATTCGAGCATTCAAGCCGCGCCTTTCGAGGCCTTATATGGAAGGAAGTGCAGAACGCCAGTATGTTGGGCGGAAGTTGGAGAAACCCAACTATTAGGACCTGATATAGTCCTGGAGACGACGGACAAGATTGTTCAAATACGTGATCGTCTCAAGGCTGCCAGGGATAGGCAGAAAAGCTACGCGGATAAAAGGCGTAAACCTATGAAATTCGAAGTTGGTGATAAAGTGTTACTCAAGGTGTCACCTTGGAAAGGGGTGATGCGTTTTGGCAAAAAGGGCAAGTTGAGCCCAAGGTACATAGGACCATTCTAGATCATCGAATGCGTCAGAATGGTAGCTTACAAGCTAGATCTACCTGAAGAACTTAGTGGCATACATAATGTATTCAACATCTGCAATTTAAAGAAATGTCTAGCCGATGAGTCGCTAGCAATGTCGCATAAGGACGTGCATATTGACGAAAGCTTGAAGTTCGTTGAAAAACCTTTGTCGATCGAGGATCGACAGGTTAAGAAGCTTCGAAGAAAGAACGTGCCAATTGTAAAAGTGAAATGGGATGCCCGTAGAGGTCCAGAATACACGTGGGAAGTTGAATCCACGATGAAACAGAAATACCCTCATTTACTATAAATAGAGCCCCTTTGAAGCCTTTGAGACTTGCTCATTCAAGTTTTTCACAAACAAAACTCTCAAAGCTTTAGCTCTGGAGCATCCTGGTCATTAAGGAAGCTCTAGTAGTTCAAATCTTTTTGCTAAGGACCTTGGTAAGTGTCCTTAGCTTCAGTAGTTAAGTTTTTATTAGCTTAATGACCGAAAGTCAAAGATATCGTAATTACGCTTTGACTTTGTGATTAATCACTAACGGTCTAGCCATTATTCGAATTGAAAGTGGCTATGTGTTTGTAATTAAGTAGGTGATAAACCCTCAAAAGGGCACCTCCTAATTATCACATTTACTTGGTCAATTGTCGGGTCAAACTACTTAACAGAAAAGTCAAACGACTCAGTTTTTATAAAATAATTCATAACTGATAATGTAAAGGTTATAACATACATTTTATCAGTTAAATAACTTGGTAAATAATATAAGAACATGTTTAGGCATGTTCAATCCGACAATTCTGAGTTTAGGCTCGGTTCGTAACCGAAAGTCGCAAAAGTAGACTTTTGCTTTGACTTTCAGTTCTGACCCGATTTAGCTTAGTTTGTTTATGCCTTAGGGTTCCTTTAGGACCATATTATATGTTAGTATAACCCTCTGAGATTATACTACATGGTCCCTTAGAAATCTGAATCATTTACATGTTTCCGTTAAATGCTTAAAAGTTGACCATTTTGCCCTTATGTTATAAAAAACGAGATTTTTGGAAATGTGAGTGGACAAAAAGCTTTATTACTGATATATGAGTATGTCCTAAAATTTTGACATAAGTTTCTGGTCTAAAATGAGAGTTATGCAAGATATTGTAAAACAAAAGCTTTTTGTTAATTAAATGACATTTTTAACATAAATCATATTTAAACCCAATTTTTGGCACCAAAATTGCTACCCACTATTATGATATAATATTTTGGGATTTTTGGAAATTTTTGTCAAATTTTATACTGACCATAACATAGAGTTCTAGCATAAATTCGGTAAATGACGGTAATGCCCTTTGTGTTAATAAAAATGAGTTTAACATATGATTTGCATACCAAACCTTTTCCTACTGATATCATATATTAAATAAATTATTTTAAGCTTTAGGGGCTGATCAAAACTTTAGAATTTTATAAACATCTTGAATACCGTCAATTACCGACCTTTACGCTAATTAGGCGCATAGTATGGTTTAAAACCATATTTAACGCCCAAGACTTGTTACCTACTGAGTTTATAAATAAAATTTTATACTTTAACTGTAAGTATAAGTCTTGAACTCAGATTTCCAAATTTGACCTTTAAAGCATATGTGAAATGACCAAAATACCCCTACGGTATAGTTTGGCCATAAAGGATAAACCAAACATATGTGTGATATCTTACTGATGTAACTTGATAAAATAAATATTTTTACAGAATGTTTTAGACCAGAACCTCAGTTTACTATTAAACCTCTTTTATGAACTTTAAAATGACCAAAATACCCTTTCGGGGGCTTAAATTGGTTTTAAATTCATTTTGGGCATAATGGAAGATATCCTACTGATATCACAACATATTCAAAGCATATTAACTTGTGGAACTTGTACATGACTCATCTGGTTACCCGTTACGCATATACGCGTTCGGTACGGATTATGTAACTAGTTTGCATAAATTAGCCTAAACGGGTCAAACCTTATCATTTTTACTTCAAAATTCAGAATGTATTTAGTTTAACCATTTTATACAAGTCTTCATACTTGTTGGGTCTAAATCACATTCCAATCCGGTCATCGCTTAATCTCGCGTTTTAAACCGTAAACCTTTCTTTAAAACTAACCGGTCTAAGTTATTACTTAAATAAGACCCGTTAGGAATCTAATAGGTTATTAAAACCTTCGTTCCAGATTAGGAGCCCAGTAAAAGCTCCCTGTACTTGCTGATTAAATTGTACGACTGAGATAAATTACATTTTTGCTCAGGTAAATATTTTTAACTTATTTTCCCTTATACGGGCTTGGGATACGGTAAATTATTACCGCTTGGTCGGGTATTGAATATTTAATCGATTAGTGGTTAAATCATTGAGATAACTCGTTTTAATCTGTCTTGTTTGATACAAAGCATTTGGGGGTTAATATGACCGTGTCCTGGATATCCTCGGCTCATTCTTTTGAAATGGCCACGACTTAAGCACGGGGGGTAGGCATACACCTGATAGTTGCGTATGTAAAACGGTATCTCACTCGTGAGGAAACTTCTTGTGGGCTTATACTAGTGGTGTGTCTATTAATCATGTCTCGACTCTTCTAACCGGGCCCTGAACGTACGACAAACATATAAATCTGTATACAAGATTATTTTAAATAATTGTCCCAAGTTATAAAATATTTTATGCCTCGTGCATCCAAATCAATTTTATAAACACTTTTCAAAAGAGTCAGTTAATTGTATTTACCAGTGTAAACTGACGTATTTTTCAAAAGATTAAGTGCAGGTACTACACGTAATGGTCTGGAAGCTCATGAGTATTAAATAACGAGTCTTGCAAGCTCTTAGTACTCCAAGTCCGTTGAACAAATATTTTATTTTATGTTTTAGATCCGCCTGTGGATCCATACACAACCGCTTGTGTAATATTTTAATTATACTTTCATTTCGGTTTGTATTAATATTTTACTTTCAAGACTTCCGTTGTGCATTAACTGTGATTATTTGACTATGATGATATCAACTACGTCACGATACTCCCCACCGGGCCCACCGGTAATACGTGGAAATATCGGGGTATGACATATTCCATCTTGTGTGGGATGTAAGAATCAAAACCTTGATGTTAGTCTTTAAATAAAATTGTAAACTTTCCAGACAATGTTTTATGTTGTGATGTAAACTCTAAACTTAACTTATGTTTTCGATTATGTAATGTTATTGGCATTCGGAGTTATTTTATGAGCATGTAGTATGTTTACCTTTCGTATGCAATGAGAACCTTTCAAAATCACACCTCGTGCTTCCGCCTTAGAAAGGGTTGTGACATCTTCTTCTCCACCGGAATCGTACCGCTTCATTCAACGGAATTTGCACACGAAGACTCGCCGGAGATTTGTAAACCACCGCCGTTATTCACAGTCTCCGTTCAAGCACAACCTCTAAACAACATCGTACCGATCATTCGCGCGTTGATTCACCGAAAATTGCAGACGAAGATGGATGGAATTTCAGATTTTTGAGAGAGGAGATGATGGAATTTCAGATTATGTTAAGAGAGTAGAGAAGAGAGAGCGGGGGAAAATCAGATGAGAGAGAGAGAGAAAGAGAAGAGAGAAAGAGAAGAGAGAGAGTTTATATAAATCCTTTTATTTTTTGGTTTTATACAAAACAATCCCTCATTAAAAAAGTTCTTTACACAATACCCCTTAAGAAGGTGAAATGACAAAAATACCCTCATGTGCAAGGCTCATGATCATATTTAACCAAAAAATCTAACTAGGTTATGGCTAAAGGACATAACGTGCAGGATTTTGAAACGTTAAAGACAAAACTCGTCAAATTTAAAGACAAAGGACACCGCCTGCAATTTGGTATATACATAAAAGACAAAACTTGTAATTTACTCTAGAAAGTATATACTAGAGTAATATGAATACAATTCAGTTCATGTGTAATCTGTTTGACCCACTTGATCTGTTTCAATTATATCTAATTCAAATGATTTACCTGACATGATTTTAATAAAATATGCAACCTGAACTGACCCGTTTTCATACAAAATGGTATAAACCTTTTTAACTAACATCATTACATTCATTCATAGATTATTATTTGTTAATAATTATGTATTTATTTTTTCTTTACATGTATCTTGTAATCATGATCAATTTGTTACATCTTCTCATCTCCTCATAAGGGAGCTCAATGAGCTTTGATATTCGTAAAACTTAACCTGAATTGAGCTGTTTTCATTTTCTTTTTTTCTAACTCCCTTTAGATACGCAGTGGACAAACAGTTGAACGATAAAGAACGGGTTAATGTTGCTCTGGAAAATCCTAATCTCATTGATATGGTTGATTAATGTTTATTTATCCCCGTCTTATTGATTATTCACAGTAATGTATAGATGAGTTATTATAATTTATCTGCACAAGTTCATAGATGGAACATAATGTTTTACAAACATACAAGTAAATATTTCCACATTCAAGTAAGGAATGAGATAAAAGTGAAATTGCATCTTGTAGGTAACTCCAGATCATTCCCAACTATCTTCAAAAACTATGTCCACGTGTTAGTTATTTTAGCTTCAACAATTACAAAGGCAAGTGCGTAAATGCCATTGTTCAAATCAACTCCAATTGCTGAAAGGATCTGACCCGGGTATGGACCTTTCATTAAGGCACCATCTAATCCAATGAGGTCCCTCGCAATGAGATTGAAACCCTTCTTCAAAGCACCATAGCAAACAAATATTCTCCCGAATTGTCTTGTGGGACTACTGGGATTAGATCCAGGTTCCACATCAATCTTGATAGTCGTCCCAGGGTTAGCTCTAACAAGTTTCTCACAATACTCCTGGAGTTGCCCATATTGATCCTTATAGTCTCCATTTTACTTTTCCATAACAATCTTCTTTGCCCTCCACAAAATTTAGGGAGTGAAACTTTAACTTGGTGTTTTTTCTCAAGTAGATCTTGAACTACCCTCAAGTGAATGTTCGGATTGGCCTGGAAGATTGATTCCACATCTTTAGCTATGAAGTTCATGTTGTACATACCAACTTCCCTTGTGTGCAGACATTGGTGTAATGACTTCTTCACCTTAAGATGTCATCAACAAATGAGAGTTCCAATGTTCAACATAAATTTCAATAAGTTTGACCCCACCATGTACATGTTCAAACAAGCTTGTAAAATCATTATTACTAGACAAAGACTTCAAACCCAAATCCAAACATACATATGGAATTTTATAATGGAAATAAAACACCATGTCAGCAGAATTAGGGATGAGCATATGAATACCAATACCGATCCCGTACCGATCGGTATCGGTATCCCGATCGGTATCCACATTTTGGCGATTTCGGTATCGGTACGGTACGGTATCGGTATTATACCGATACCGACCCTCAAAATACGGTATAATACCGATACCGTACCGTACCGATACCTAACCGACATGTTTCGGTATCGGTATCGGTATCTAGTTTGGGTGAAAATCGGTATCGGTATTAGTCGGTATCGGTATCGGTACGGGACGGAATACCGACTTGCTCATCCCTAAGCAGAATAACCAAGTTGCTTAACCATTTCTTCTGGTACATCCATGCCAAAATCATCAATATCGGCAAAATCTATAAAATTATACTTACCACCTACATATGATCGACAAGGGCTATCATGTAACAACCCTCAAAAATATTCCCGACGGTAACCCGCAATCAAAACCAGAAATATGCCCAACGAAACTTGAAAAAGTAACGATTAATGAACTAAACCGCACAAAGGTATCTTTATTAGATTCGCAATTAAAAACCGAACTAAATGGGATCAAGACCCAAACATACGTGATAAGTATTAGCACGGAAATCGAGAAAAACGCATGATTGGACGAAAAGGCGGCCAAGGACACGCGTCACGACACTACGCCACGTGTCAGACCTACGTGGGACATGTGGCAGTCGAAGCTAGGCCAACCATCCCCACGCCACGCGCCAGGGAAAAGGGAGGCCGGTGCGCCACGCGAGGGGACCAAAAAATCAGCTATAAAAGGGTAGCAGTGGGACTGGAAAATCTGCTCAAAATCGATCAAAAAACTCGTTCGTTTAACATCTCGTATCTTTGTTTCTTTCACAAAGCCCTAAATTCTCGAAACTCTGCTCCGTAGAAAGTGTATGAAACTCGAATCACTGCTACGGTACTATATCCGATCGATTAAAACCGATCCGATGGATGTTTTAGTGCTGCCGATATTCGGCAATACTTTGTCATTCGTTGTGAGGGTTTCGATCTCGTGATTATCGTTAAAGTTGAAATGGGTTAATACGCTAATACGAGTTCCTATGTATCTAGGAATTAGAACTCATAACCAGGGAGCTGCTAAACTAGAATACTTAGCGATTAAGTAAACTTAATAGTTAAGTAAACTTAGTAGTGAAGTAAACTTACTGATTAAGTAAAACTTCGAGGTTAAGAAACCTTAATAGATAAGTAAACTTAACAGCTAAGTAAGATTAAGTAAGTTAATTAAATAATCAACTAAGTAAGATTAATTAATTAGCTAAGTAAGATTAATTAATCAGTTAAGTAAGTTAATCAGTTTAACAGCTAAAGTTTAACAACAAGATATACATGAGGTAGATAATATCTAAATAGGTATATATGGGGTAGGTATTATCTAAGGAAAATATTATCTAAGGAAAGTAATATATAAGGAAGGTATTATCTGTGAGGAAGGTTTTATCTAGGGAAGGTTCAACTGAGGAAGTTGTATCTGGGTAGTTAACACCTAGGGAAATTCTATATGATAAGACTTATCCCTTACCTATAAATAGGAAGCTTAGGATTCATTTTTCTTTGCTCATTTCTTCTATTCTTCTCTCTATACGTTGATGTTCTAACCAATAATCACCGATACGATATTCTGTCCGATCGATTCGGGAACCAACTAACGAATGCCAAAGTGCTGTCTAAATAAGACTATACTTTGTGAATTTCGTTAAGGTTCTGATCTCGTGACCATCGTTAGGTTTGATATGGTTTTACACTAATACGTATTCCACTCTGTTAAACTAAATGTTTAACTATAAGAAAACTCCAAACAATACACTTACAATCAAACAAGTTGTTTAATCATTAGAAGATTCAGAACTCTAAAGTAGATGCTTAATTATCAAGAAGATTTAGAATCAGAAGGCCTGTTAAATCAAGACTATAAGACCTACAAGGTGAGTCATTCTCTTTTTATCAAATTATTTTACAAAATCTCAAATTATTTTTCAGTTATATTTTACAGGGATTAAGTCTTTGCAAATCTTAAATTACTGGCAGTAAGTGGGGTATTGTATACATTACTGATGTTTTATCACTTTTAGGTGGGCGCGCCTAAAATAGTGATACACGTCACTTTTGGGTGAACGGACTCAATAGTGATATGACCACAGTCACAGATCCGGTCGAGTGACAACTGGACCAGATAATCATAAGATAGGGGCAATTGTAATCGCTCTTAATACTGTGAATTATAACAAATGTGTTTTTGTAAAACTGAATGAACTCACTAGTATTTTCTGCTGACCAAATGTTTTTAAAACGCGTTTCAGGTGATTCCAGTATATTGGAATAAGAGTTGTGACACGACACTGAAAGGCTCAAAGAAGTGGCTTATTTTATCAACTAAATTAAATTAAACTTTATTTTTATATATTCGGATTTATCCCATATTAAAGCTACCTTTGTAAAACATGGGTTTATTACCATCTGTTTAATAAATAAAAATCCGGTGTTTCAAAACTCTGATATTTTTCCTAACTCACGTTCCTGATGAAATTTTCCTCTGCAGTATTTTCAAAATAACCACCGGTACCACTTGACTGCTCGCGGCTCCCGTCTAGGGTGTGGGCGGGGGTCGTGACATATCAGTAAACTCACCACCGTGGAATACTTTAAGACTGAACTTGGAAGGTTCATTGTCATCTGTAACACAAAAAAATCCGATTCTTTAGTACTTGCATATGATACTCTGTTCTGAGTTATCATTTTACATACTGATTTTCAACGACATTGCAACATAAAAGTTCAAACATATACACTAGTACTAACCATAATAATCTTTCGGATCAATGTAGATATCATCGGGTCGTATCCTCCAAAAACCCCCAGCCATTTTCATTCTTAAGCTACAAACTGGAACATCGATTTTACAGTGACCTGGCTTGCTGGAGAAGATGGGAGGAGTGAATGGTTCAGTTTGGGGTTTTCAAGGGGATGAAATATGTTGTATTGGGTTATAGACGATGAAATGATGAAATTGCCCTTGGATTTCTAAGTAAAAAGACAACCATACCCCGGTCAACTAACAATTGACTAACAGAAAATGTAAGGATGGACTTGATTGATTTCAATTGACAACCACAGGGATTGAAAAGGCCGTTTTTTAAAATAATGGTTATATGTGCGATTGGGTGTAAACCATAAAGACTAAAATTGTACTTTATAATTTATCTGCTCAAGTTCATAGATGCAACATAATGTTTCACAAACTTGCAAGTAAATATGTCCACATTCAAGTAAGGAACGAGAAATCATCATGTCAGCACAACAAATTAACAACATACTAATGGTCCAAGAACGAGAAATCCATTATGAACATTGTATGGCATTGAGCTGGAGCCGGGCGGTCATATTTTGGCTTCATGTTTGATCTCGAAATCAATTTAGTGGCAAGTGTATGTGTGGTGTAAAGTCCCAATACCAGCCTTCTTCAATTAGGTCCAAGAAATGCTAGATGTAGTCAAAGATCTGAAGCTGTCCAAGAATCACAAGAAATGCATATAAACAATCTTCATGGCGAAATGTTAGGACAAATGGAGGAGCCATCATTAAAAGGGTAAATGCTTTTATTCAATAAGATATTTAGAGGGTGTTTGGGATTGAGTTTGGAAATGACTTATTGAATTATTAGTTTTTTGAAAAAAATTAATAAATCAATAAGTCATTTTCAAAAGCCAGAATTTGAGGCTTTTTCAAATGACTTATTGACTCAGTAGCTCCAATAAGTTAATAATTCATTTACAAACTCAATCCCGAATACCCCTTTAATAAATCATTAACGTGTCTATGCAATCGAAATAATATAATAACTTTATAATAACTTTTATTAATAAAATATTCAAGAGGTAACAAGAATTTTAAGTGGTACTGGTGGTGTAAGAGGTGTAAACGAGCCGGGCCGAGCCAGAACTTGACTTGGCTCGAGTTCGGATTGTTATGTTTTTATGGAGCTCGAGCTCGGCTTGGTATAAGCCTACTTCTTTGAGCTCGAGCTCGGCTCGTAAGTAAAACCCAAAGCTCGAGCTCGGCTCGACTCGGCTTGAACTATTTTGAAAAAAACCTTAAACAAGCTAAAAGCTCGGCTCGAGCTCGCTTCAACATCGCTTAAACGAGCAAATGCTCGGCTCGAGCTCGACTCGGCTTGAACTATTTTGGTTCATTTTTTTTGTTTTGTTTGAACTTTTGAGCCGGTAGTGGACCGAACCCAGGGATCCACTCACTTGGCCTGTTCAGCTCAGTGGTGGCGTTCAATCCATGTTTTTCGTGGCCCAAATGTGAAAACCGTAAGGGTGAATAATCAGTATTGAAAGTTGTAAGAGTTGTATCGTTAAGTTTAGTGGATCTGAGATTAAATCCCTGATAGTTTCAACTATGTAGATTCATGTAATATTTATTTGTATATTACACGATACAAAAATATAAATATATGGCACACTAAAACACAACTTAAAGTACATAAAAGAGTTTGTGTTTACAGCCCAGTTCCCTTTGACTTCAAGGCTTCTTATTTTATTGTGTATGACGTGACATGGCAGCCGTATACACCAAACTATACTAGTACAGAACTGATGAACGATAGTATTGAAGATCGACAATGTTGGACTTTTGTGGTGGACCGGGTGGTCTCAAGGGGAGGATGGCGGAGATCGTTTAAAGTCTGAGGACTAAACTGAAATTGAAGATCACCTCAATATCGAGTACCCGAAGGCGGCCCGGCATGGGACACACCAAAGCACTTTTTTCGAAAAAGAATGACGCTCGTCTTCAGATGCTTGAAGGAGAACTATTAACCGCCTCGCAAGGAGATCTATCTGTGTCTCAATACTTCAAGAAAATAAAGAATTTGTGTCAAGAAATAGGCGATCTCGATGTACAATCCAAAATAAGCGAGGCCCGTATGAAACGTATTATTATACACCGGTTGAAACCTGAATACAGGAGCTTCATTGCAGCCATCCAAGGTTGGGCAAATCAGCCAAACCTCATTGAATTCGAGAATCTGTTAGCAGGCCAAGAGGCCTTAGCAAAACAGTTCGCGGGCATTCAGGCTAAGACGGAAGAAGAGAAGACTCTTTATGCGGAAAAGGAAAGAGTCGAAACAATAAACCATGGAATAAGCCCAAGACAAACGAGAAGACCAGGAAGACCGACTGGAACAAAAAGGGCCGCGAAAATCGTGGCGACAGCTCGGGTGAGCGCAAAGGTAAATCAAAAGATAAGCGGAGGTTTCCATACGACTGTATCAAAAATTCAAAACATGGGCACATGGCGAAAGACTGTAGGAAGCCAAAAGTAGAAGGGAATGTAGCCACGGTTACCGAGGAAGAGGAAACATGGGACGCAGAAGCAATGGTGGCTCAAGTTATAGAAGACACGGCTTTAACGGTCGCCACCGAGCTCAATCAGGAGGCTTCGTTTTTCACTCTTCGTTAGTTACTCTTTCACCGCACTGTTTGATGACTGATCACAAATCAATTTTATTAAGAATAAAACCACAAATAAACCTTTACATCAACCCTATTTATACCACAATAACTTGCTCTCCTCAAGCTACCCTAACTCCTTATAACTAGGAAACTTTCCAACTAGATAAACATACAAAACACACCAAAATTTATCTTTCCTGAAGCCCTTAACATATCAAATATTTAGATTATATCCTTCAGTTTTAACCGGATTACATCGTCGGATCAGAACCATATTGATCCGGGCCTGTTTTGACTAGTCCCCCGACCCACCCAGTTTGCCTATCTTAGAAGTAACAAACTAATGTCATTCAATGGGGCACCTTTTAATCAGAAACTGGGGTTTTTGTTCAGGATCATGATTTTGTGACGGTTGTTAAGATTGGGAATGAGACAATTTCATCAACCGGCTACCACCTATGATGGTGACTCCAGTGTCAACCCATATGAAAATAGTCAAAGATAACAAACAAATTTTAAAAAGACAAAAGAAATGATAAATTACAACACGCAGGAGTTCCCAAATTTCAAATCCACATCGCGAGTAATGAGTATCACACAGCTTATTCTTACAGACTTCAAACTTCAAATGTATCACAAGCAAACTTCAAATGTATCACAAGCAGTGAGTATCAGACAGGTTAATCTGACAGGCAGATTAACCTGACACTGTTGTTACTGCCTGTAGTAACCACAGCACAGTGCAAATCCACATCGCAAGCAATGAGTATCAAATCGGCGTCTTCATCTATGTACTTCAGACTAATTTTTTTACCTGTTAACTTGAAGACTTGTGAGACTTCATTTGTCAGATATGAAAGTCCAAACGGAAAAGGAAGGTTAAAAATTTCCGTATCGTCATTATAACTTATCTTTGCTGTCACCATCCCGGTAACTGATTCTGTTTTACGTTTTTTGCTGTTTTCTCCGGCATCAGTACTGGTAAACCCTGTTTTGTCCATGCCCAAGTTGGTATGATTAGCCATCGATGACTCTGAATCTGAGGACGTGAAATTGTCAGCTACAGAGTCCGAGGATATTTCTATAACATCAGGTTCCATGTTTACAGAGACATCAAGAGGAAGTCCAACAACTTGTACACATGAGTTGTCACCCAGTTCAAATCCAGAACCTATCGCAAAGTTCTGCTTCAATGTTTGGACCAAGTTCGAGACCTGTCCGCTGTCTTTGATATCTGGCGGTAGAACGAACTCCAACACATAGCCATCATTGTCTTCAATGCTATACAAGAAGATTGCAACGCAGCTGGTCACTCGGTTCATGCGTGCATTGTGGACCAAAGGGTACTCTTCTTCACTGAGTTTGGTTACGTCTCCACAAAAACATGAGCCGTGGGTTAACAACGCCTTGCCAACAAGGCCACATGAACTGTCCAGGTGTTGTTCTCTACAAGCTTCAAAGAACGGCCACATGCTCAAGTCTTGAACATGATAAGGTAGAGCAGTTGTGGACATGCAGACTTTCCCAACGGCAACGCATCTAGTGTCAAAACTACTACAGCTCTTCTCTATATTTTTTTCACGAGAAACAAAACTAGTGTGCGGGGACACAGCCCATGTCTGAGCAAGAGGTAAACTGTGAATTTCACACGCCATTTTTAGAATGCCCCAGATTTTATCTAAATTATTTTGCCTGCTTTCGTTAAGAACCTGTATATAAAAGTGATACCTCACGTAAAAATTTCAAAGCAAAGAAGAATATTAGATCATAAATTAGCAGGACCCAACTCACATATAAAGCAGGAAAATCAAATCTTTGTGGACTTATCAGATTCTGTGTCTGCAAGATGACAACAATTTGGAAATGAACTGTTAGAAGGGAAGCATAAACTATAATGCTACTCTTTTTTAAATCCTAGTAAGTTACCGAAAAAGATGACTGAGTTGAGACAGACAGACCATGCAAAACACTTAAGGTGGTGTTTGGTATGCAGGAATGAGAGACGGACAGAATGGAATGAACTATTGCGAGGGAATGAAAATAAAAATGTGTTAGGTTAGTCAAGGTAATGGAATCACCTATTACATGAGACATTCCATTCTCTCTAAAAACCTCAAGTTCATTCCATCCACCCCCTTGTTTTTTTTTCATTCTATTCCCTCTCTCACCGTTCATCACCACCAACCACCACCACCACCCCTACCGCCACCCCCGCCACCACCACCGACCACTGCCACCCATCAAAAACAAAGTAACGATTCATTCCATTCCCACATACCTCGTCCATTCCATTACCCCATACCAATCAGAATTACCATATACCAATCAGAATTGCCTAAGAAAAATGATGCAGCAGATCTTTGCAACTTAATTATCTTTCAAAGAAAGATAATTAAGCCATTGACGTTGTTTAGTGCAAAAAAAAAATAATAAAATACAAAAGCAAACTAGAAAACACCCAAAAAAACATTTCAGGTGTGTGTCAAAAGACATGACCACAAACAAACGCGGATGAGTTAAGAATGATAGAGAATCATCAAACTTGAGGGGAAAAGAATGAAACCTTTAGTGCCATGTGGATTACTTGAACCTCATGAGCATAATCCATATACTTCGAAGACGTCAAGAGCTCAAGCACACCAACACATAACCGTGTATTCGAATCAAAAACTGGTAAAGCCAAATACCCATGGAGATTGCAACGAATTGCACACTCTTGTTGCGGAAACTGTTTTGAGGTGTAATGATTTAAATCAGAAGCCCACTCTGGCAATCCTCGTCTGAATGCTCGAGCAGCAGGACTACTGTCCTCTTCTTCAAGATCCTTATCCACAACAAAAGATTTGTCCTCAGAATCCCGCCGATACAAAGAAAGCCCTACATCAGTTACCCCAATACCAAATGGTTGATATATAGTTTCAAGTAATTGGTGCTTCCCAACCGCATGAGGCGACCAAAACTGAACCAGAACATGTTGCTCTCGGAAAGTTAAAAGCTTTAGTGCAGCTTCTATCCTGTCCTGTAACTTCTGATGATATGGGTCAATATTGTCAGCTCCCACTTCCAAGCCTATAGTTTAGACACAATCCAAGAAAGAAGCAAACCAGGATTATTAATTTCGTGAGAACCATGAGAACTCGGTTAAAAACCATTTAAATTGAAAAAAAAAAAAACACTTATTGTTGTTATTAAAATACATAAAAAAACTATGTGCTTAAATTTACATGTTCGAAAATTAAAAAAAGTTACGCATGTGTAAGTTTACAAATTACACACGTGTAACTTTTTACCATAACTGTTAAGAGTAATTTAGAGAGGGGAGATGAATTAATTGAAGAAAAAAATTATTTTCTTGATGTTCGATTTTAATAATAGTATAAATTTTAATTTTAATTGGTTTTTTCACGAGTTCTCACGGTTCTCACAATATTTAGAACTCTCAAGATAGTCCTCCCCAATATGTGTGTGCGTGTTGGTATATATATACAACTACGACCACAAGATGTTTGTATGTGCATTTGTATTTGTATATGTATGTGTATGTACACAGGTCCAAATCTAGATCAGCAAAAAACAATTCATATTTCAATATGTATGATAAATCCATACAAGTCCAAGATGTCACAAAAATAAATAAATAAATAAATAGAAAAATGGACAGAAACTCTGACAAGCTTCTTCTACAGATAGAAAAATTAACAAGGAACTAAACAGAAAGATGTACTCACCTGGGTTATTTATTCTGAACACCGAAAGTGATGTCATGTATCTTGAGTCATCTGAAAATGGGATTGTCAGCTGTCTCCGGGAAACTGTCCTCAAATTCTTATACGCATAATCGACTGGCTGGAACTTCCGCTTCAGGTCCAGAGAATTTGGATACATTTCAGCTTCTTGATTTCGAATACACTGCACAAGTAAGAGCCTGTTTGATCAAACGCGATAAATAGTGCTGTATGAACAAGAAGCCTAAAGCTACCATACGGGTGTTCGAAATCAAGATTTAACAACTAACATACTGGTGTTCTAATTCGTTTCATTTATACATAACAAGATTTGACAACTGACACCACTTTTAACTATTTCATTAATCGGTACTTTGGGGAAAAAGTTCATACGTCTGAAAAATCCAAACACAAACGTAGTTAAATAAGCTTCACTTATCTTATATTCTTGTTCATCTATAAAAAAATAAATATAACAAAAAGGTACTAAAATAAGAAACCTCATAAAAAAAATACACGATGAATCATATATCATATACGATATGTCAACAACAGACCATCAATTAGAGTAATATGGACTAAAATAGACTGAACAGCATATCAGATTGACCAATTATTGCAAAGTAAGCACTAGTGTGGATCACCACATGTCTCTAGAAGTGGAAAAATTTAACACCGAAAAAAGGGACCCGTGAAAAAAAAAAAATCTGGGTCCGCCACTGTGTTCAGTTACTTTTGAGAATCATTCAAGCAACTTTTCTTCAATCCAGCCATGGGCGGTGCCCCCTTGGAACCCCCATGGTCTACGGGCTTTGCCACTTAGAGGTTCTTGGATACCGAAGTCATAATAACATTGATCGAGCATATACTCGTAACAACAATTATTATGATTTCTCATTTTGGACTACAATGTAAAGCCAATTACCGAAAATAGCTTAACCTATCAAAAATTCAAAACCACATACATTTTGGTTCAATTAACAGTAAGTACCCCTAAATGATCAAATGACATCTGTATCATCTAAATCTAGAGAAATAAATATAACAAATATACACGATCAATTAGAGTAATTAGACTAATCAACTGTTGACCAATTATTGCCTAATAAGTACATGTCTAAAACAGGGGAACATACAAGTACCAACTCCACATCATTCATAATTCCAAAAAAACTGGCGTACACAAACGAATTTCGCTTAGAAACACACAGATCTACTTGCTGATGAGTGTGTGTGTGTGTATGTATAGATGCGCTGACAATTGTAATCGTGTGTTGATCATTGACAGTGTAGGATAGGAAGCACACAGAGAGTAAAATAGAAAACATATAAACGTAAAACGAATAGATTCGTGCATAGAATGAAAAAACAGAAAAACTTTATGATTCAAAAGGATCGAAAACAGGTGAGAGGAAACCTAGATCAAAGGATAAGAGATGGTGTTGGTTGAAGAGATTGAAACCCTACCGGTCTGTCTGTGATGACGAAAGTAGCAAATGCGGGAGTCTTGATAAAAAGCGTCGACTAATAACGGGCGTCGGTTGTTAGCTTTTTTTCTTTTTTTTTTTATCTTTTTTTTTTATTTTTTATTTTTTTTGCAGTCAAATATGGTAGTGCAAATTGGGGGGGTACGTCAGTACGTGTCACGTTTGCAATATGCGTGAGGTTTTTAAGCCTAACTTTAAGATAGATTCAACACAGGACAAGACATGCCATGCTTTTGAAAACAACTCATGATATAATAACTAATTTGGGACAGAGATTAGTCCAGAAGTCCATCCTTCGTCACTCATGACTCACCCCCACCCATGACCCAGCCAACGACCCACCCTCCAACCCTCTTTCATATGGAAATTGATAAAAATATTTGATTTTTGGATAAAAACCAGATGGGAATCCATGACGTGGTTGGATGGAAAGGGAACACCCAATGGCTGCTATGATTAAATATTTGTTTACTTATAACGAGGTGGCAGCGATATGGCGCACACTGGGATAACGATGGCGTGTGTGTCGGTGAAGGTGGTGGTGGGGTGGTGTCGGATTGACGGTGGCAGTCGTTGTCACTCACGTCACCTACACGCCCAACCATAGTCATCACCATCTAAACTCTCTGCTCCGCGCGGCCTTAGGTCTGGCACCAGCGTCGTTGTCTCGCTCCGTCGCGCAGGTATCCCCATCTTAGTGACGATTATTCAGAGTAATGTATACATGAGTTATTATAATTAATCTACACAAGTTCATAGATGGAACATAAGGTTTTACAAACTTACAAGTAAATATGTCCACATTCAAGTTAGGAACGAGAAATCTATTGTCGAGCAGAGATGAAAGTTGGGAATTGTATTGAGATTTTTATTGATATTCCGTGTTTCTTGATTGTACTATTTCTTGATTACAATACACAAAATGCCTCTACACTTATACGCAAAGATAAAAGACTAAATATGGATACAGGAATAATCAAAGACTGGAAATCAGGATTATGAACTCTGAAATCCCAATATTTACCAAAAATACTTTATTTTCTAACATTCCCCCTCAAGTTGAACGGTGGGATCTCCAACGTTTAACTTTCTCAAATATTTGCGGAAGACTCTTCCATTGACGGCTTTTGTTAAGATTTCAGCTAGCTGATCTTCAGACCGAACCAATGGTAATTCAATGACCCCTATTTCAATTTTTTTTTTCTTTGATGAAATTTCGATCTACCTCTATGTGTTTTGTTCGGTCGTGCTGTATCGGATTCTCCGAGATTTGAATGGCAGCTTTGTTGTCACACAAAATTTGGTTGGGTTTATTTGGAGGGAAACCTGTCTCGGTAAGAAGCCTTTTAACCCACAAAATTTCAATCAGGCCCGTGCTATTCCTCTGAATTTTGCCTCTGTGTTGGAAAGAGCCACCAGTTTCTGTTTCTCGCTTCTACAAATGACAAGGTTTCCTCCAACTAGGGTAAAGTATCCTGAGGTTGGCTTTGGGTTACTTTTATCTCTTGCCCAATCTGCATCGATATAGACTTGAGTGTCTAAATGACCACTTTATTTGAAGAAAACACTGTGGTTTGTTGTTCCCTTGAGATATCTAATGATTCTCATTACTGCTTCCATATGAGGCTTTTGGGGTTGAAGCATGAATTGACTTACAACCCCTACTACATAGGCTATACATGGCTGTGTGTGTGACATATATATCAAGTTCCCCACCATCCGTTGGTATCTACCTTTTTTCAGTCAACGGTGCTCCTTCTTCCATAAAGGGTTTTTGATTCATGATCATATGAGTGTCAAAAGGTTTGCAGTTAATCATCACGGTCTCTGCTAACAAGTCCAAAACATATTTTTTCTGGCAAATGAGAATGCCTTGGTTCGATCTTAGTACTTCAATCCCGTGGAAGTACTTGAGTCTTCCCAAATCCTTTATTTCAAATTCTAAAAACAGATTCACCTTCAATCTTTTGATCTCTTCCTCATCATTCCCTATCACAATCATATCATCAACATAGATCATTAGGCAGGTAATGAGTTTGCCTCTTCGTTTAAGGAACAAAGTATGATCTGAATTGCTTTGTTTAAATCTATATTTCTTCATAGCTATGGTGAATCTTCCAAACCAAGCTCGAGGTGATTGTTTTAGACCATACAGGGATTTCTTCATACGACAAACTTCTCTCGGTTTAAAGCCTGCGGTGAATTCGGGTTATATATGCTTCTTCTTCAAGCTCCGCATGTAGGAAAGCGTTTTTAACATCAAACTAGTGGAGTGGCCATTGGTTGTTTGCGGTTATAGAGAAAAGTACCCTGATTGTGTTGATTTTAGCAAATAGGAGAGAAGGTTTCGAAATAATCAATTTCGTATATCTGTGTATACCCCTTGGCTACCAACCGGGTTTTGTATCTTTCAACGGTTCCATCTGGGTTATGCTTTTTAGTGAACACCCACCGACATCCCCCATGTTCTTTTACCTTCTGGAATGATACATTTTCCTATGTGATATTTTTTCCTTAGGGCATCTATTTCTGACTTCATGGCTTCCTTCAATTTCTTTAATTTGAGTGCTTGCTCAATAGTGGTTGGAACTTCTTCAGAGTATAGCGAGGCAATGAATGCCTTGGCTTTTTGTGATAGATTTCCTTTGGCAATATTCTCCATAGGATATTTTCAATTTCGAGCTTCTTTTTCGGGAGAGTATCTTCTTGGAGGAACCCATCTATTTGCCTTTGAAGGAAGAATATATCTTCTAGTTGTCTCTGCTGTAACTGGTTCAACATGCTTTGTATGTTCTGTTGTTGTCTCTAATGCAACTGGTTCAACATGCTCTGTATGTTCTGTTGTAACCGGTTCAGTGTGTTCCCATGTTGTCTCATTATCATGGTGAGAAGATATAGGGAATTTAGGGTTCTCAATATTTCTTACCTCATGTATCAAGTTGGATGGAGTTTCTTCAAGGGCAACGTGCTCCACAAATTGTGTGGTTGTGTTGAAGATAACCGGTTTAAAGTACTGTGATGATCTTTTATTGTTACTTCTTCGGACGATGGAAGTTGAATTAGCCAACTGAGAGTGTCTATACATTCACTTCCCCCCTCATTACTGAGTTGGGTGTTATAAAAGTATTTCGTTTCAAGAAATTCACAGTTCATTGTGGTGAACATGTAACGAGTTTTTGGGTTATAACACCGATAACCTATCTGATCGATCCTATGGCCTACAAATACACATTTCTCAGCACACATGAGCCAAGTTTGTTTCTATTGATTTTTGGTATGTGGACAAATGCAATACAACTCGGATAGGCAAGCTAGAGGAGTCTTAAACTTTAGAGCTTTGGTAGGAAGCCAATTTAGGTGATACACAAAGGTTGCAACTGGCTCAGGCCAGAATGATGTAGGCACTTGGGATTCGATTAGAAGTCTTCAAGTCATCTCAAGAAGAATACAGTTTTTTTTTTTGTTCAGAGACACCATTTTGTTCAGGGGATGAACTAATCCTTTGGTTTGAAAGAATTGTTTCATGGATGTATTGACAACACCCCCCCTCCTTATCAGATCGAAGGATTTGAATTCCCCTTTTGAATTGAGTGTAAATCATGGCATAAAACATGGTAAATTTCTCATAAACGTCGGCTTTGGTTTTCAAAAAAAAAATATACCCATGTCATGCGAGTACAATCATCCACGAATATTAGAAAAAATCGAAAACCCTGTCCTCTATAATAGGAGCAGGACCCCACACATCAGAATGGATTAGTGAAAAAGGGAAATCAACTTTTGTATTGCTAGGTTTGAAAATTTTTGATGGCTTTTGGAAAGAAAACAATTTTCACAATTAACATTTGAAGGAAAGAGTTTCGGAAACAAATGATGTGAATAACCAGTGGACGGATGTCCTAACCATCTATGCCATAACCAGGCTTCTTGGTTTTCAGTTCCATGTGCCAACACCACACTACCATATTGAGCCACCTCATCCATATAGTATAATCCTTGGCGCTCAGTACTACGTCCAATAATCACACCCGTCATGATATCCTGTAAGATGCAAAAAGTCGGATGCATGAGTACTGTGCAATTGAGTTCTTTTGTCACATGGCTAATTGATAATAATTTATGAGACCGAGATGGTATATAAAGACAATTCGGGAGTTTTAAGGTTGGTGATATTTCAAGTATCCCACCCCCTTCAACATGACAAATCCCACCCTCGGTTGTATGAATATGTGTCCTTTTTGGTTGAGCCTTAGATACAATATCTGAACGATCACATGTCATGGTGTCGTTGCCCTAGAATCAAAATCCATGAGGCATCTAGTTTCTTATCACAATGTTGAGCTATATTTGCATTTCCCATATAACTAGGGTGTGATTCTTCATTAGAGAAATATCTAGGGTTAACTATTGAACAAGAGTTAGAATTTGAAAGGTCTGAGATAGAATTCCCAAACCTTATACTTTTGGCCCCTCTTGTTATTTCTTCACCGGTTCCATTTCTTCTTTGGCCAAGGTCACCGCCACCACCTAAATGGGAGGTCCCGCCGGCAGCTTCCGAACCAGAGAGTGTCCCCGTGATTAGTTCATTGTGCTTCTCGGTCATTGCATCATGCTTTGGCTTGTCACACCAATTTCGGTACGTTGTTGGGCTGGTGCCGTCCGGTTCATTGATGTTCGTTTACTGCATCTTGGGTGATGGGTTTGTGGTTGTTTTTGAAAAAAAAAAAACAAATTGTTTTTTTTTTCTGCTAGATTTTGGTTTGATGTTGGTCTTTGTTGGGAATTTCTGGGATTTCAGGCTACAACAGTAGAATTGATTATGAGATTTTGGGTTTGAGTTCGGAATTTCTTTCGGATGATAAGCAGATTGTTCCAGGAATTAGAAACACTGCTCTAATACCATATTGTCGACCAGAGGTAAATGTTGGGAATTGTATTGAGATTTGTATTGATATTCCGTGTTTCTTGATTGTACCACTTCTTTATTACAATACATAAGACCATGAGGTATGGTGGGGCGGGGGTTGGGGGCATGAGTTGACACGTGGAGTTCGAGCCCCCCCACCGGTGAGTTACGTGTCCGTGGGATATGGCGGGGCGTGGCTAGCCCGCATGGCTTGGCAGTTTATTAAAAAAAATTAAAAAAATACACACAACATTAAAAAAAGCCTAAAATTTTATTAAATTCTTAAAAATTACAAAATTCATAAAAATTACAAAAAACCTAAAAAGGATTACAAAAAAAAAAAACCTAGAGCGTTAGGTAAATTTCAAAAAGAGCGAGCTTGTCGAACGGCTTTCGCTCCTTGCCCCGAAACTCAATGTTCGCCACCGCCACCCGGTCTTCGTAGCTAATCTCACCGCTCGGAACGGCTTTGTAGTAGGCTTTGAAACTATCAAGCTTCGGCCGTAGCTCGCGCCATTTATGTTGGCACGCGTTTAAGTTGTGCCGATCGTTTCCCACGTTATGCCGGTAGTTAGCAAAAGCTTCCGGCCAGTAACGCGTTTCATCGGGTTGTCGGCCCTTCAATGCGTTAACGACGCTTGTGACGAGAGCTAGCTCTTCTTCGTGTGTCCAAGAGGCCATCGATCAAGTGTGTTTGGGTAGCGGGTTCGATCAAGTGTGTTTGGGTTGGGGTAGCGGTGGACAGCCAACAAGTTTGTTTGGGTTGGGGTAGCTGGTGGGGTTGGTGTCATATATATAGCCGGGTAGTTGACTGTTGGGTTGGGTGAACCGCTTAGCTTGGCCAAATGGTTAGATTTTGAAATTTAAATGCCCCGCTATGACCTAGCCAACAAGCAAATAGGAGCCGGCCACATAGGATCGCTAGCCCGCCCCACGCCCGGCTTTAAACTCCCGCCCCTTTGGCCACGCCCAAACCCAAGCCCACCCGGGGTGGTGGGTTGGACGTTTTCAGCCAACCCCCACCCCATACCCCATAATCTAAGATGCCTCTACACTTATAGGCAAAGATAAAAGACTAAGGGGCTGTTTGTTTGCATCTGAATGGATCCATTCAGAGCTTTCCTCTGAATCGGTCAGAGGCTAGGTTGTTTGGTTCACAAAACCCTTACCTCTTAATGATTCCATTCAGATCTGAATGGTTCAGATTTGATAACTCGCTGGATGAAACACTTGACATACATGCCCTTCCTCCCATCTCCTCCACAGCTCCTCCTCCTCCTCCTCCACTGCTCCTCCTCCGCCGTCTCCTCCTCCGCCGTCTCCTCCACAGCCGTGATCTCCCCCTCCACTGCTCCTCCACATCGCCGTCGTCTCCCCCTCCTCTGCTCCTCCACATCGCCACCGTGAAACCGCCGTACCCATATGTTCATAAACAAAGAGCTTCAGCAATTAGTGATGAAGAAGTTCCGGCCACCACCACGGTGGCAGAGGATGAAATGGACGGATAATAAGGTGAGGTTGTTGATAATGGTGGTTTTTTTATGTTGGAGATGAAGTGGTGGTTGGGTGATGCAGAAAAAGGGAAAGTGGAAATCCATATCTCTAGAACAAAAAGTGGAAACCCATATGTTCATAAGCAACGATGGAACAGGTTCTTATTTTTTGTTTTGTAGTGAAATTGTTGTGTTTAGTAGTGATTTGTTCAGAGGGGTAAAAATGTCATTTTACACAGTTATTCAGAGGTGCAACCAAACAGCACTTTACTGGTTCAGCACTTATTGGTTCAGAGCCTCTTACCCATTCAGACCTCTTATTCATTCAGCCCTTATTGGTTCAGATGTTGCCAAACAGCCCCTAAATATGGATACAAGAATAATCAAAGGCTGGAAATCAAGATCATGAGTGTGAGATCCCAATTTACCAAAATAATTTATTTTCTAACAAAATCATCATGTCAGCACAGCGAATTAACAACATACTATCGGAACAAGAACGAGAAATCCATTATGCACATTGTATGGCATTGAGCTGGAGCCGGCCGATCATATGTTTGCTTCATGTTTGATCCCGAAATCAATTTAGTTATCAAACTTGAAGAATTGGGCCAAAAAGTCAAGCTTAGATACTAAATAATTGGCCCATTTTCAATGCAGGCCCAACAGCATATTCTTTTTACACGTATACATGGTATAGGCTGTTTATAAACAAGTCGAGCCCCTTAAATGAGCTCGAGTTAATTATGTGTTTTAAATTGTTTTTTTTTATATAACTAGTTTTTTATCCGCCGCGCGTTGCGGCGGCGCCATACGCGGCGTGATAAATTGTAGACTACAATCAACCTGACTCGTTTCCGAACTAAATTTCCGTTGAAACGTAAAGTAATCCGAATTCATATGGTTGAATGAAAATGTATTTTATTTGACCTGACTTGTTTTCAAAGAAAAATTACGTCGAAACGTAAACTAACTCAAAACGTTTATAAAATAAACATGTACGTTGGCGTCATACACGACGTGATAAAATATAGACTGTAATCGACTCGTTTTCGAACTAAAATTACGTCGAGACGTATAGCAACTCAAATTTATATCGTCGAATGAAAACGTATTATATTTCACCCGATTTGTTTCCAAACAAAATTTACGTCAAAACGTAGTCACACTCCAAACATATACATAAAAACAAAACATTATATAATTGACCCAACTTGTTTCCAAATAAAAATTACGTTAAACGTAGTTGAACTCGAATTTATATCGACATATACAAAAAGTATAAACGTTAAGAAATTAGTTTTAGGGTAAACACAAAATTTTAGAAACTTGTAGGTGTTAAAGTGACATTTACAAAATTAGAGAGATTAGTTTTGACATTATCACAAAGTTTAAGGGTAGAAAGGTAAAACAACTCGTTTCCAAATAAAATTAACGTTGAAACGTGGAATATCTCGAATTTATACAAACACGTACATAAAAATAAGCATGTAACAAATTTTTTTTTAAGTTAGCGAACGAAAGTTCTTAATGAAAAATCAGATTATATATACTCTTGAGGGGGTTAAAGTGACATTTTACAAACTTTATAGAAAGTTAAGGGGTGAAATAATATTTTCTAAACTTAATGGGTGAAAGTAAGATTTGACAAAAGTAGATTTTTATTATGATTGTTCATTGGTTTTTAAGATATAAGTAAAATTGCATGCGAAGAAAATAAAATGATAAAACTGGGCCAGCCCATAGGACCAAAATTGAGAAAAAAAAAAACTAAGCCGGGAATGTCCGGATCGATCTTTGGTGCAGCAATAGAAAAGATAAACTCATAAACCACTCCAACACTTTTAGTATCTAATTATGGAAACGTCGGTGGAGTGATGTCCACCGACTTTCTCTTTTAAGAGTATATAAAATACCACGCCACAACCACAAATATCTAAAACATCATGCCTAAAATTCAAAACAAAATATCAACGTATCACACTTTTTAGAAGTTTTGAATTTTATAGCTGAACCATACCCAATCGTTTTACACTTTTTTTATTCTTCACATAGTTTTAGTTTTAGCTTATTAACATACTAGGTTAGTTACCCGTGTATTACACGGGTTGAATACAAAACAAAATATGGAATAAAAAAAGTGTGTACAACACCACATTAGGCCAAATATAAGAGCCGAAAATAGCTTACATTTTTTTTAAAATTAAACCAATAACGGTAGTAATAATAACGAAAGAGTACATCCCACCTCTAATTAATTAGAGGAATAGCTTATTGAACCAAGATTTGACATAACGTTGAGGTGACAGCATAGACCGTAAATTCAAATTAAAATGGAGATATACTATAGTCAAGTTTGTAGTTGTTGAGGTATAATATGTGGGGTTGTAACCAATGCAAGCAAGCAATGGATCAGAAACCAGTGGCGGATCTAGGATTCCGACAAAGGGGTAACGTTTTATAAATAAGCCGTAACGAAATCGAAAAAACGTCAAATTTTTTCAAAATTTACACTAATTTTTCCAAATTTTTTCCGACCAAGGGGTAGCGGACGCCACCCCTTAATAAGCTATAGGTCCGCCCCTGTCAGAAACCATTACTCTCAGAAACCATTACTCTTGCAGCCTCAAGACTCACATTGAAGCTTCTTAACATGGTTGCAATGTGTGAGTATCCAAGCAATGCAATATCAATGTCAATTCTACGTCACTGTATATATATCAGCAAATATTATGATTTAAAATAAGTTTTAAATATTAAAATAAGTGCTATATGTTCACTTACAGAAGTGACGAAAAAGTAACACCGGCTGTAAATAGTGTCAAATCATAATCTGAGTTGATTTTTGAAAAGTAAAGTGTGTGATTGTGAAAGAGAAGGTGGAAGTCACCGGTAAAGACATAAAAAATGGGCCAGTTTTTGTAGGCGCGTGTTTAAAATCCTATTGCAAATAGAGAGTCACGTGTCATAATTTTGGCTGAAAACATAATGTACATGGACTGAACACCAGCCACATGTACATCATTTTTATTTATATGTAATAAAGATAAAGATTTTTTATTTTTAGAGTAAATTACGATTTTAGCCCCTGTGGTTATATCACTTTTACCCTTTTTGCCCAAAAGGAATCTTTTAACATCTGAGCCTTCAACGTCTTTTTTTCTAGCCCTTTTGGCCCCTAACGCTAACCACATCCATTTACTTTTAGGGGCCCAAATGGTTAGAAAAAAAGACGTTGCGGGCTCAAATGTTAAAATATTCTTTTTGAGCTAAAAGGGTAAAGGTGATATAACAACAGGGGCCAAAATTGTAATTTACTCTTATTTTTATTTTGGTTTCTTAATACATTTGATCTATATACCACCCATTGATTTATTTAAACATACTTCTAATCTGAACTTGGCTTTCTTTACAACCGTAAGATGAAACCTTTCTTACCTAAAACATATATGTTAAAAAAGTAAAAAAAAGAAAAATCGAAACATTGGTGTAGGTTTGTTTTTTCTCCCATGGCCGAATCAACTAATTATCACTATCATATTTTTTTTATTTATAAACAGATATGTTAAAAAAGTAAATAAAAAAAAAAACTCAAAACATTGATGTTTGGTTTGTTTTCTTTGCCCATGGGCGAATTAACTAATTATCACTATCGTATTATTTTTTTTATGTATGTATATCTGATTTGAAAATTTCAAAGAACTCACCTTTGATATATCTGATTTGAAAATTTTCAAAGAACTCACCTTTGATTATATTTTAGGTATGTATGCCTATTTTAAGTTAATCCAAATAAAACTAACTATTTAAAAAAAAATACAAATATTTAATAATTTAAATTAAATAATAATTATTTACAAATAAGGATGGTCTAGAATAATGACAAATGTCCCCCATTGGTTTCTTTTATTATAGAGTATATATATATATTTTAATTATTACTAGCCATCAAGAGACGCACATTTAGAAAATCGTGTTTAAAATCTTGTACAAAAGCGACAATTGTATTTATCAAACATGAAAATTCTTATTTTTAATTGCAATTTACTTTTGAGTTTTCATAGTATCTGCGTTAATTTAAGTTAATACCTTAAACAACTTGTATAATATAATTCGATTCTAAATACATATATATAACTAGGTTTATCACCCTAGCCGCGTTGCGGCGAACTTCTTTTGTTATTTAGTCTGTGTTTACATGTGTTTTAAAATCACTATGAGCGCGTTGCACACGGAACCACTAAGAAGAATAAAAAGAAAATGTAAAACGCAATAAAAAATAATCGAAAGAAAATCAACAAAAAAAGTTGTATGTTAATGATGTTGTTGGTATGAAACCCGTGGTCAGAGATAAGCAAATAATACTGGGTACCGGTACCAAATTTCCCGAACAGAAGGATCCTAAGTACCAATTCGGTACCGACTTTTGGCGTTCCTAGTACCTCGCTACCGATTTTTACCTTCATATACCGGTACCGTAACCGGTATTTTCGGTACCGGTTGGCACCGAGCTCTGATCAGGGATGAGCAAATGGTACTCTCTAGCAGCACCGAATTTCTCGAACTAAAAGATTTTCAAATTCAATCCGGTACCGACTTTTGGCGTTTCTGTATCAGGATGGTGCCGATTTTTACCTTCATGTACCGATAATTAACTGGACCATACCGGGATTTTTTATACCAGTATTGGTTGAGACCAAGCTTATCCAACTTAGAAAGTAAAGAAAATAATATTAAGATTTAATTGCCCGGATGGTCCCTGTGGTTTTACATTTTTCACGTTTAGTCCCCACCTTTTGGAAATAGCAGGTATGCTCCCAATGGTTTGTCATTTTGTTACTCGGATAGTCCCCTGACATTTACATAGGGTGCTCCCAATGGTTTGTCATTTTGTTACTCGGATAGTCCCCTGACATTTACATAGGGGACTATCCGAGTAACAAAATGACAAACCATAGAGAGCATATCGATCTGCTATTTCCAAACTAACTGACATCTACTCAGGGGACTATCCGAGTACAAAATAAAAAGCCATAGGGAGCATACCTGTTATTTTCAAAAGGTGGGGACTAAACGTGAAAAAACGTGAAAACATAGGGACCATCAATGCAATTAACTATAATATTAATTAGTAATATATAATATGATTATAATATAATAAATCAACTGTTCATTTTAGTTGATTTATTAATATATAGTAAAGTAATAGCAATCTAAAAGAAATAGTATTTCTAAAAAAAATTACATGAGTGGGCCCATCAAATTTGTCCAGTTTAAATTTAACTATTAGAAATTACAAATCATGTCCTGAGAACTTGGTCTAGTGGTAATCTGGCATGCCCTCTCTAGTGGAGACGCAGGTTCGATTCTCGCTTGAGCCATTTTCAAGGGACATCTGGATGAAAGGACGAATCGGGGCTTTAATCCCGGGTTTGAACCTGACGGGGGTGAGGGTTTACGGATTCCATCCGATTCCCGCGCATCGGGGGCATGGTCTCATGGCGGTCGACGAATCGACCTTGGATATAGCCCGAGCAGGGTGGGTTTACACGTGAGATTCTTTGTCGTTAAAAAAAAAAAAGAAATTACAAATCTTTCTTAAAGTTTATGATAATCTATCATTTATTAATGACAAACTTTAATATTGATTGTTACATTTTAACAACCACTTGTTTACCGTTGTAATAAAAAAAAAAACATCATTAGAAATGAAAAAAAAAAAAAAACTCAAAACACCACAATTTTGTGGCTTTAGCTTTCAAACCTACCACAATCTTCATTGTTTATCTCCGCCCAAGTTGGATTGATCTCAACTTTAACTTGTGGCTTTAGCTTTCAAACCTACTACAATCTTCATTGTTTATCGCCGTTTTACATCAAATAGTCAAGTCTGAAGTGATTTAAGCTTAAACTCGACTCATTTAACTTATTATAGCTTAAGCTCAAGCTCTTTATATAAGTAATTTTTCAACCTCGAGCCTCATATTACTTGTTCAATAAAAATTAGTTGTATAAGCTCATGAGCTGAGCCAAATTAATTACTCGGTACATATAAGTTGTACTCAAGTTTATTTATTAAACAAACTTTATTTTAGAATTAAATTAAATTAAAGTTGACTTACTTTTAGCTTTCAATTGAGTAATTGTAGGAAGCTCACATGCAGTCGAGTTCCTTACACTTAATGCATGCCATTTTCTAAAAATAATGTATTTTGTATTAATTCATTGATAATGGGTAATTTTCGTCACATTAGCATCATAACGCCCCCTCAAAAAATATGTAATGGTTAACACTTCTTAATGTCCATTCAATCATTGTTTTCCAATTTTTTTCTCCTAATTTGGCATTATGCTAGAAATGCCCATGCCTCTTCATCCCCCTATAATGCCCACTGAGGTGATGACGAGGGCATTATCAAGCCATTTCACGCTCCTATAATACCCGTTACTCATGGAGTAACTCTAAAACTTTATATGATTTTCATGCATTAAAACAAAATTATAAACATTGATACACCACCCATTCCTACATTATTGTACCCTTCCACTCAACAATAATGTACAAAAATATCAAAATCCAAAGACCCTACCACGTAACATGCACTTTCTTCGCTTCACAAAATCGACCACACATTTATTTGAAATGCAATAGCATAATGAATCGAGGGAAAAAAAAAACTAAAACCAGAAAAGGATATAAAGAAAAGGCATATTATTAATTTTTTTGGCAAACCTATATTCATATTCGTTAATGAATAAGTGTTCTGTAATGAAAATATATAGTGTTTGTAAGTTTGTTCAATTCCATCTGGTGTTGCATTAAAGTTTAGAATATATTCGTCGATGAACAGATGTTGACAGAATGGGAGGACATATAAAATATGAGGAAAACGTTGGATCATAGGACAATGGTTATGATTTTGATGAAAATATTTTATACATATCCACCTTTCTTTTATCGTTATTATATTAGTTATGTTGCGAAACAACAAGCCTAATAGCTAAAAAATATCGAAAAGATGTGGAGAAAAATATATTAATATATATAGGAGATGGAGTCTTGGAAAACAAGCTAAGTTATTTTAGGAGTTGATAACCACAGTAATAATATTTATAACACTCCCCTTGGTTATCAACTAAATACGCTTTGAGATGCTGTCTCGTTAAAAACCTTACTAGGAATACCCAATGTGACAAAATCTTAGCTAAGGGAAAAAGAGTGTAGTGCATATTATATCCTTTGATACTTCTAGATTCGTTATGTTGCTACATTAAAAACATTACTAAGAAAACCCAATGGGATAAAACTTAGTCAAGGGAAAAAGAGTGCAACGTGTATGATACCCCCCTCATTTGAATAAGTAGCCTTTAAGTAACGTATGTCGATCTTTCCTGAGAGTTGCTCAAAGCTTTTGTATCCAGTAGAATGTCGCTTGATCCATTGAAGTACAATCCCTTATGTTGAGCAATGTTGTATGAGATTCTTAGTGCTTCCTCTCAAAAACAAATATCATATGATCCACAACTGTGCTATGTTACATTCTCAAATCTACAAGACTAACTAAACTTGTTTCATGGGTTAGTAAATTATAATCAAATATCGTTCATACCTGAAATATTTGTGTTAACTCATTCCAATGTCTCCTCACTTTACACATGCTATATCATGACAATAAGTTCAAGTGAAAGATATTATAATCATACATAGCTAGCAAAACATATTAATGCACATATGCATTTAACGATGGTACTTCTAGAATGAGAATCTATACTTTGGTAGGAGATGATAATAGGCATTTCTTATAACAAGTGACTTAAGAACCTTTAATATACTTTAAGTTTCAACTATGTCCATACTAAAATATCCCAACATCATCTTCTAGATGTACTTGAGGGATTGATAAAATATAATTACATATATACACGAGCTGCGGTTCGAGTAATAATTAGACCATGCCAAGGTCATTCAAAAATTCTCCCTCTAACAACTTGACAGTTTCTCTCTATGATGCCTAGACATCTTCACTGTAAACTACAATTATAGTGAACTTTTCAAAGTAGAATGTTGATAAAACATGGCTAATTTAATCAAACTTATATCCCTCTTTATGTGAATATCTCAAGTTGTACAACACTCGACCCAACTATTTTAGCCATACGTATTTTGTCAACTTCATATAGTAGATTCTTGAGGTTTTTTATATCAATGTTTTGTGTTTATCAATCCATGAGGGAATTCTGCCCATCGTATCCAAATATGCATGTGCATTCACTCTTCATGAGTTTTGCTACATAAACTTACCCATATAACACATAGATATCTATATCATATGCAAAAATATCATGAACACTTGCTTTTATCTCCAAAATCCATATCGTACCATGTGTGTACACTATTTATTGAGATATCACAATCACTGGGTACAAGTTTTCTATGTATGTTTCTTGGTGCACAAGTATTACATCGTTAAAATGTTTCAATTAACCTTTCAAGCACTCAATTGCTTTAGAAACTCATCAAGAGTTCTAGTTATATCCAACATGTAAAACAATCATAACCTATTCAAATTCGAATATGTATAAATGATCATATTGTTCTCCAGAACTTACTTTACATGACTTATATAATTTAATCATTCGGGACGTTCATGTAAACGTTGAGTATCAAGTGGTACATAACATTCATAAGATGCATATCAATTCTCTCTTTATATTACTAGACTAATAAGATATTGGAAAGTTAATGCATCCACCATAGGAGAATACGTCTCCTCATAATCAATCATAGGTCTTTGCGAAAATTCTTGTGCCACAAATTTTTCCTTATATCACTCTATTTGATTTTCACATAATTCGCATAAAAGACCCTTTTATATCCAACATATTTTACAACTTCAGTTGTATGGATCATTTAATCATTTCAAGCGTTACATTATATACAAAAGTATAATGACGTCGATTTTTATTTCGATTCCATACTTATCTTAGACATGATACAACTTATCGAGATCTCTTTATTTTCAGGTACCTGAGGTTCTTCTTGAACCACCATGTCTACTGTCTCTTCAGGAGATCTTATTACTATAACCTCGACTTGACCATCTTAATTACTTGCTCCAATTTTCGAGGAATTTTATTATTGGAATCAACTAGTCTACCACACTTTAGGCGTGCAATAGACTCGTTACAAAATGTTTGGTTGTCCTCTTGGGACACAAATATGACTGGAGCATAAGCAGTTGATTATGTGACTTATTTAGTCACTCTATTTAGGTCAGTAAACTTGTCTGGTAATTTGTTCTTTAATATTGGTAATAAATTATCCTTTGAACTTTTGTTTCACCATTTATAGTTTGAGGATCAAAATGACATGATAATTCATTCCATTTTTCACTTTCCAACTGCTTGTTTTCTCCCCCTAATGTTGGGAACATTCATTCACTAAAGTAAAAACCAATGAGCCATAAACATATTTCTCACTAATGGCTTAAAGTATTCAATCATAGACAATTATTTTTACCGAACATATTCTCAAACTTTTTAGAAGTCCACTTTGTGCGGTGTGGTGTATGAGTTTCAATATATGTGGCACAACCAAAACCTTTGATGAGACATCTTTGGTTCCTGACCAAAAACCAACTATATAGGGAGAACTATAACTTATTGGCTTGATGTGAATTAATGGTACTATATGTAAAATTACATGTACCTAAATGAACTTCTGTTCCTTTCATGATCAATGGCAATGTAATCAATAGTAGACGTCTAGTGATCATCTCAACAATAACACTTATTCCAATGATGTTAATGACTTGGGAATCAAATTCATTATTACCAAATAAATATATCAATCTGGAATGATATGTTTGCTATCTCATTAGCCAAGTCACACTTACACAAACTTTAAGTTATGGATTTGATAACCATTTAGACGATGCATCGATTTAAAACACTAAATGGTATTGTGTTGGGATATTCATATCATCTAACCATTTCCAGAATATTTAGGGAAACACACCCTACTTTATTTGGCAAATATATAACTTCCTTTGAGAGCAAACATCAAATGTATAATTATCAAGAAGAATCTTCTAGCTCTTTAATAATTTCACATCATCATCGACTCGGTGTGGTCTAACCGGTCATGTCAATTAATTAAATAATCATGATCCATAAACTTCTGATTTATGATCGTATATGTATTACTTGCTCGCATGTAATACAAAACGTAAGATACAAGAGAATGGTCGATCTTATCTTGCTCGTATGAACTTCCTTTGAGTTCAAACCATCATGTTAGTTATTATTATAGCTCATTATTAACTCCATAGTTTGTCACTTTTGGTGGTCGATCTCATTATAAATGTGACCATTATTACAATTCTAAATGGTCGATCTCATCATTACAACTTTCTCAATTATGTCCACGATCACTACCTTTACAATGCTCAATCTGTAATCACATTCACTTCAGGAAATGCGATAGAATCTGAAAACGTTAGATTTTTATTCTTTGCTCAATCACACGAGTATAAAATCACTTCAAACCTTTCATACTCTTTTTATGTTATTGCTACTTCATAAGCATATCTCATGTGTGACAACTAAAATGAATTTATCAAGTTTTCCTCATAAACAATCTCCTCTTTACATGATATCAATTGAGAAAGAATTGTGTATCTGATTCATACAATGTTTATCGGTCTAAAATCTTATGACCTTATGCGAATAGATAATGAGATTTATGGAATATGGCACTTCGTGTGTCAAATCTTAGAATATTTATGCTCTTTCAAAAGAGTGATAATGAAACAACCAAATTCAATCTTTTATTTGCTTTGTCCATCCACATAAATATTTATAAAAATATCTTAAAAGCAATGTAAATCATAAACATAAGTTACAAGCAAAAGAAATTAAAGCATCTCAAAGTATAAATAAAATGTCTCATCACTTACAAGCAAAGAAATATGCAATTTATATATTAACATGTCAAGATATACCCAATCAAAATTATATATCTTATACACAGATATTTGTCATTTTAAATTGAAAAAATAAACCAGATATGTGTATCAGTTTCCCACGACTTTTGAAAAACATACCAATCTTTTGTTACTTGTGAATAAGCCATTTTCATAATAATATACTTTCTTATGGGAATGATAATAAACCACAACTTTGGTTTAATTATTCTATTCAATACTATATATATAACAAATAGTAATACATAGAATATAAGATATACATAAAGTCAAATAATACAATATATGATATTATACGAGTTAATAATAACACTTTATGAAATAGGAACTGTACCTCGCTTAGAGCAATAAATATGTAATTCACATATCAACGTATCATGGTATATCCAAATATAAATGTAATACAACAAATATTAATCACTTAAGTTAATATAAACGGATATCTCCATAAAATTTTCATAATATTTTAATACTTAAAACGTCCGCCTTTATTACTTGTAAATAACCTTATTTTTCTATGATAATCAATTTTGTTGTTTCATTCTAAGGATCTCTATTAAGTTACGAATATTTTGTTGTTTCATTCTAAGGATCTCTATTAAGTTACGAATATATCTTTTGCCAAAAAGATATTTCATACAATAAATTTATTCATGTATATAAAAGGTAATTATCATAAAATAATTGACCCAATTAATATGAAGATATAAGAAAACAAATACCATATCAAGAAAACAAATACCAATATCTATAAATTAAAAATAAGATGGGAATATATAAATCCTTAGATATATTATCTCTATGTGAAATAGACTAATTAATACTAACATATATAATTATACAGAAACCCCCATGGTCATTTGCTTTCGTATTTTCATGTTCATGTTCGACAACATCGCTTTTGAAATCACATAAGTTTATGAATTTTGAAAACAGAGATTTTAAAATAATTCAAAACTTATTTAAACAATTCAAAACTTATATGTTAATGGTAAAAGTGACATTATATCTTTGTGACATAAAAAGTTACCATCCTGATTTCCCTAATTCCCACCGAGGCTAACAATAAAAAATTTTCATATTTAGTTGTTTGTCATCTTCCCAGTTGCAAAACCTTTGTCTCAGCAAATTCCTAAACCAAATATTCATAATTTTTTATTCTATTTCAAAGGAAAACAAATTAAAAAATCAGTTGGTTTCTCTCTTTACATTTCCGGGCATTCCATATTTGTATTCATCTTTTCACAACTTGGTATTAGAGTAAAATCCGCACCTACTTAAAAGAAAGTCTAAATTAATGTGGTTACCTGGAATTCTTGGTATTGAGTCAAGATGGTCGAGGTTGAGAAGAATTGCCAACCATCAAGATTATGTTCTGGCCTGACCGGTGGATATCAAAACTTCTTTCAACTTACATCAATCTGAATCATCTTGTTGGTACATCTAGGTGTAAAACTGCTCAATGAGGAATTATAATGGAAAAGAAAAAAGAAATCGTTGGTTTACAAAACATGAGCATAACCAACAAACTAAGGTTTTCAGAGTGAGCACTTTCGTGCTAATAACGTGTTGCGAAACAACAAGCCTAATAGCTAAACAATATAGAAGAGATGTAGAGAAAAAGAGATTAATATTTCATTGATATGTGTATCTAATACAAGAGCATACAATGACTATATATATAGGAGATGGAGTCTTGGAAAACAAGCTAAGTTATTTTAGGAGTTGATAACCACAATAATAATATTTATAACAACTTACATATAGTATTAATTTCACAGAGTATTTATTTGTAATTTGTTTTAGAGAAAAGTGCCCGGATAGTCCTTGTGGTTTGCTCAGATTTCACCTATAGTCCCTACACTTCTAAAATTACAGTTATAGTCACCAACTTTTGCACATTTGTTATTAGATAGTTCTTAGGCCTAACATCAGTTAGTTTTCTCAGTTAATTGGGTGAGAAATGACAAAAATACCCTTATTACAAAACAAAATAACTTAAACTATTAAATAGATATATTTATTTGTGCAACCCACTTCTCAAAAAAAAAAAAAAATAAATAAATAAAATAACAACCCCAGCCCAGCCCACCCCACCTTCCTCTCAATTTCTTCTCATTCCACCTGCAACTCCACCACCATCTGTGATACAACAAAAACAACCATCCTGCCACCGCCTCCACGACTTGTAAGATAAAGCATTTTAACGAAACACTGGTAGACAACAATCTCTCATGCAATTACGCCCATACCCAGCAACACCAACACCAGCAGCTTCCTCCACCTTATCCTTCTAGTAATTAGACACAACAGTAGGAACCCTTTTGATCCTTAGTAGCATCTTCAATCACTTACTTCCAAAAACACCAATTTTGCACACGTATATCCGTAAATACCACAAAACTAAAACACACACATACCCTACACCCGAAACAAACCAAAACAACCTACCACCAGCAAGAAAAAGTAGATCAGAAGGATAACCGCCTTCAGAGAGCAAAGCTCCACGTCCGTCGTGTGTATGATGGTTGTTTTCGATGGTTACAATGCCCAAGCCACATTCCGATTGAACATGTACAGATGACCGCGGGGCTCCGAATATAGCTGTGATGTCTGCAACTTGTTGATCCTAGGTTTCACCCTAACACAACGACAATTGTGTGAATTGAATTGGGAGATGAAGGGGTGTTGATTAGGGTTGAGGTTGATAAAGGAGATTGATTAGGATCGAGTATACTCACGGTTTTGCAAGCTTTCCACTTGATAATCCCGCAAGTGTTTGTGGTTGAATAGATTGGAGCACCGTGTCCTTCTACACGAAGAAACATAGGTGTGTGAGTATTGGATATTTACGGAGGATTAAAGATTCAGAGTTTAAAGTACATGAAAATAGACATATGAGAAAATAATCATCTTAACACAAAAGGTTTTAGATGATGTAACTTAACATCTTGACAAATGACCACTAGGTCACCATCATAGGTTTGGTTACTTGGGTAATATAGTATATATTATAAGTTAATAATATAATAAGAATGTCATATAAGTCAAGCATGAGGTAGGAAGATAAATCTTCCATTTAGGAACCTCCTTGTTATTCATATAAGTCATGCATGAGGTAGGAAGATGAATCTTCCATTTAGGTACCTCTTGTGTTTCACCAGTGCACAAGTTGTCATGGACAACAAGGATGGTCATGAATACATACAATAAGGAATGAAATAACTACAACTAATCTAAGAAAACATCAAGTGATGTGTGAATTTTCAAGTAGGATAGCCCAAGCTAGTCCCATAATCACACAATCTTCAAGCTATAAGCTTGTTCATCACTTGTGGGTTAAAACCCTATCAAAACAGAATGTTTATGAGCATTAAACCTCTGGATTTACATGTCACAACCTTGTTTTTAAGTCCAATTAATCATAGACTTGATTATGAGCATAAGGACATAGGAATGTGATGAGATAACTCAAGTTCAAGCAAGTTTTAACAAAGGTTTAATCAAAACAGAAAGTTTATTGCACTTTGGAGCCTTATACGGTGATGTTCCAGCCTTGGTTTTCCATGAAAAACCTATGAAAACATACCTAAGGTTGTTCCAAGTGAATAGAAAGAAGAATCAATGAAAAAGGAAGAGTAGAAGTGAACTTATGCTCACTTTAGTAACTTGTGACGAATCTGATGTGCTTCTGATTTTCCAGCTGAATTGAGAGTGTTTGAGAGTGAGTTTAGGTGAGTTGCAAAGTGGAAAAAGTGTGGAAGAGGCTTGTGTTTTATAGGGAAGAGTTAGGTTAAGTGGTTGGGTGTAATTAATGGAGAAAACACAATTAAAACATAACTAAACACAACAAAATGGCCAATCCCGTAACTAGTTGCTGTTTTCTGCGGATCAGGCCGCCTCGCGGGCCGCGAGTGGGTAGAGGAAGTGGGTCGCGGCCGGTGAGCCGCCCCCTTGGTGGTTCTTGTTTGATTTTTTTGACAACTACACCCCCTATACTTTCATATTTGGTGTCTTTAGGTGTTTTCAAGGTATTTTAAGCACATGAATCATACTTAAGCGTATGTTATGTAATTTAATCATAAACCAATATAAAAGCACATATTAACAAGTATGAATAAGTTTATTTGACAGGATGAAATGTGTATAACATGAGTATGAAGAAAATACGAATTTTATTATGATCCAAGTCTCGGATTTTACAACGGTTACAACAAAATGACGAAATACAAGAATACAAGATTTCCAAAAATGGAAATACAAGACGATCTTTCTAATTAAGGACAGTACGAAAAAGCAGGGCGTTACAAGTAAAAGGGAAATTCTATAGAGATGCAGTTTGTCCACGTATGTTATATGAAACCGATTGTACGTTAGGCCATAAAAAGACTCAAGCGCGAAAGCTAGCTAGAGGTGGCAGAGTTGAGGATGCTGATGTGGATGTGTTTGCATACCAAGTTGGATCAAATAAGGAATTAAGTTTTTCAGGATAAATTAGGAGTGACACTTTTATAAGAAAAGATAAGAGAGAGTAAATGGAGATAGTTTAGGCATATGAAGAGTAGGTAGATGACAACATTTATAAGAAACATGACCCTCACAATGTATGGGGGAGAAGCGGTGTCAGACAATATTTTAAAATCAAGTTTTTCTACCGTACCGGATTGGGCTTAGAAACGCTTTAACCTGGTATATCGGGCGGTTTAACCAGGTGTACCGGACGGTTTAACCGATTCTACCGGACAGTTCAACCGGTACTACCGGCCGGTTTAAACCGGTTTTTAAAATATGTGTCAGACCCAAACTCACATGAAATGAAATGAAATGAACAGTTTAAGCATGATTTGGTAAACTTGTGCCTCTTTGAAGCCATAATCTGTGATAATACTAATTTTTCTTAGCTTTGTATTGTGTAATGGCTAGTCCTACCTTTTTCGTTTGCATTTCTTTGTGTTGGTGTTAGGTACTCTAATAGGTGTTTCGAGATTCTTTTTCTTGCGTTCCTTTTTCTTTCTTTTCTATCACTAGTATACACTCTCTTATTTGTATTTTGTACTTACTCTCTTATTTGTATTTTGTACTTAAAAAGATTTGTTAAGTTGTAAATCTCATTAGAATAGTCTCTCTATCTACAAAGATAGTGGTGAAATTACTTGTCATCTCACTCTGCTTAAATACGTGTGTTTGTTTAGATTCTGTTTTGTATTTCATATATTAATTTTAAGAGTAAATTACAAGTTTTGTCCTTTATGTTTACATCAAATTTCAGACGCTTTTCCTTTAGCGCAAAAATTGACAGGCGGTGTCATTTACCTTTCAAAATGTTGCACGTTTTGTCCTTTAGACCAAACCCAGTTATATTTTTTGGTTAAATTTAGTCATGTGCAAGGCACATGAGGGTACCATTGTCATTTCACCTTTTTAGGGGTTATTATGTAAATAACTTATATCCAGGGACTATTGTAAAAATATATAGATATATAATTAAAATAAACTTCACTCTAAACTCTCTCTCTCTCAAGATCTGAACTTCCTTTCTCTCTCTTGTCTCTCTTTTCTTTCTCTCCACAATCTGAAACTGAAACGGATGTGTAAAACTAAAACTTTATCTTCCTATATCTTTCTATAAGAAAAGATCCCATCTTTTTACAGGTCCAGCAAAAGATCCCATCTTTCTATATCTTCCTAGTGTAATTCTGTAACCAAAACTTTAAAGATCTAATAAAAAACTAAAATTTGAGGTGGGTTTATTTTATTCACCGAAAAAGATTGAAAACTGAAACTGATTTGTCACTTTTTGATCTTTCAGTAATACAGATTGAAGAATATGGGTAAAAAAGAAGCCCCTAAATTGTAAGCAGATTCTTAAAAATTAGTATAAAATTCATGATTGAGTTTTTTATTAACAATTATTTATTTATTTATAAAATGGAGGAAGCGGTGGTTGGATGGTGAAGACGGCGGTCGTTGAAGGGTAGGAGGCGGCGGTTGGATGTTGAAGATGGTGGTTGGTGGTGGCAGCATATGGTGAAGAAGCAGTGCCGGAGAAGATGGTGGTGTTGTCGGATCTATTTGGGGTTAGGGTTCCGATGTGGGAGGCGACAGTGGAGTTGATGTTTGCATTGGAGGAGGTGGTGGTTGGATGGTGAAGAAGGCGGTGGTGGTGATGAAGACGATGAAAACGATGGTGGTGGTGGCAGCTTATGGTGGTGTTGGTGAAGACGGTGGTGGTGGCGGTGGCATCTGGTTGTGGTAGGTGGAGAGAGAGAGAGAGAGTAGAGAGAGGTGGTTGTCTTAGGTGGGTGTGGTGGTGGCTGGTAGTCAACAGCAGATGAGTTGTGGTGGTTGTCTGAGTGAGAGAAGGGTTGAATGTTTTTAAAGATACATATTTTTTTAAGAATATTTTGTTTTATTTTTATAGATAATATTAAATAAATTGGTGAAAGGATCAAATTACCCTTGTGTAATCTGATTTAACAGAAAAATCTAACTGGGTTAGGGCTAAAGGACATAACGTGCAGGATTTTGAAACATTAAGTACAGAACTTGTAAACTTTTGCGCCAAAGGACAGCGCCTGCAAACGGGTGTAAACATAAAGGAAAAAACTTGTAATTTACTCTAATTTTAATATACATGATTTTTTTAAGGGGTATTCTTTTTCCACACCCCTATAATCTTATTTTCACATCCCTATATCTATACGGGCCGTATAAACTGATACGGGCCGTATAGAATATTTATGCGCAGAATTTTATGCGGTGAAATGTTTTTTTTTTGTTTTTATATGTATACGGGACGTATAGTTATATACTGGCCGTATACATATTTGCATAATTTTGTTTCGAAGGTTTGCCAATGGTTTATAGTTTTGAAAACTGTATACGGGCCGTATAATGTTATACAGCCCGTATAGCCCGTATAGAAAAGTTAACTTTTTTTGTTGCAATCAGGAAACCGTTTAATAAATTTTTTAATTTAAAATAGTGTTGTATATATCGGATTATGTTACGAGTTTGTAGTTAAACGTATTTATTATGTTTAATAAGTTTCCTCTTTGTAAAATGATAAATATGTATAGAAAAGTTAAATTTTTGTTGCAATCGGGAAACCGTTTAATAAATTTTGAAAATTTAAAAATAGTGTTCTATATATCGCATTATGTTACGAGTTTGTAGTTAAACGTATTTATTATGTTTCATAGGTTTCCACTTTGTAAAACGATAAATATGTATAGAATAGTTAATTTTTTGTTGCAATCGGGACACCGTTTAATAAGTTTTGTAAATTTTAAAATAGTATTGTATATATCGGATTATGTTACGAGTTTCTAGTTAAACGTATTTATAATGTTTAGTAAGTTTCCACTATGTAAAACGATAAATATGTGATATGATTATGATAAACTACGACAACAATTATTAAACAAACAACTTAACATCTAAACATAAGATTAATATTTATAATGTTTTACATCTAAAAAAAAAAAAAGATAAACTTTTACAAAGTTTGAAACGTAAAATAACAAAAAAAAAGTAATAATAATACAATAAGCAGCTACGGCGGCGGTGGTGGTGGTGGTTCAGCGCCAGCTCGTGGAGGTAGGGGCGCAGTAGAATGCATAGCCACAATCGCCTCGACCATCCACTGTACATCCTCTCTCACTGCAGCTAAATCCCCTCTGACTGCAGCTAAATCCCCTCTGACTGTAGCTACATCCGACTCGACCTGAACGGGTCTCTCCTCCACCCCCGGTGGAGGCATCACACGCTGTCTCACGCTGCGTCGAACGTACGGGCGATCACCCCGTAACTCCTCCACAGCTACCTGTGATCGATCGACAGTATGAGCGACCCCCTCTCCCTCGTCTCCCTCCTCATTACCACCCTCTCCACGGGGTCCCTTACCCACACCATAAGCCCAAACCAGCTGCCCTCCCTCGACCTCGCGAGCCAAACCCATCGATAGAGCTGTGTCCCTCCCAACCCTGTCAAGCTGGCGTGTCAGGGTCATATCACTTGCCACCTGCGGGGACAGGAGGCGAAAGAAACCCTTCGCCAGACAGGTGACGAAGGCCCCACAGCTGATGTGGGAAGAGGGTCGCTTAAAAGCGTACTCGGCGAGATATGCGGCCAACTTGTACGGCAAGTTGGCCCTCCTGCCGGTAAGTAAGTCGTGCAAGAAGAATAGGTCACTATGGGTGACCCATTCCCTGCTATCATGACGACCGGCGATCGTTATGGCGATACACCGATGTAGGTATCGGTGTAACGGGTCGTAAAGATCAGTCGCCCGTGCCTTCGGGGATCGCTGATTCGGTTTCGCGAACTCCCCGAACCCAATAGTGCGCCAATACGGCCACAACACGTCAGTGGACGTGCTGACTGGCGCATCAAAAAATGCGCGGGGACCTTGAGTCCTCCTGTGAGTACAGACCCAAGGCAACGGCAAACTGAGGAAGTGTCATCCTCTGAGTCTTGCCGCAAATAGTAAAAGCTACGGCGTCTGTCGTCAAAAAATGCTGAAAACCCCCACCCCGGGTGTCCATAAATGAAAAGGTAGATAAAAACGCTAAAGTAATCTCCCTGTGGGCCCGCTCTGCGGCGACATCAAATAAGCGGTCCCACAGGGAGTTAGCTGGCATGAGCTCCCGGACCCGACCGATCGCTCCAATATCGGTAAAAAACTGAAAATCTATGGTCCGAGGCGCATCCAGCACCATCTCCCGTAATTTGCCCAAAACCCTATAGGCAACCGTACCTCGGGGGATATCTCTAAGAAACCGCCCCATCTCAGTAAAATCGGGCACAACCTCCTCCTCCTGTCCACGTCCACGTCCCCGTCCGCATCCACGTCCACGGCCCCGACCCTGACCTCGACGGGCCGCACCAGCTGCTGATGACTCAGCCATATCGTCTGTAACAAATAACAATTACAACTTAGCAATCACTATACGATTATCGTTAACGTATTATACGAATACTGTTCTTGTATACGAACGTATTGTACATATCATATACGCTCGTACAATGTTTTAATATTCAACAAGTATACGACGGTATATAAAATATACGTTCGTATAATGTTTGAATATTCAACAAGTATACGACCGTATATAAATATACGATCGTATAATGTTTGAATATTCAAACGTTATACGAGCGTATATAATGTATACGATCGTATAACCTTTGATTATTCAAGTGTATACGGTCGTATAAATTGTATACGATCGTATAATGTTTGAATATTCAAACATTATACGACCGTATACGATATATACGACCGCATACACTTGAATAATCAGTTACAATTTTCTGTTTCAAATTTTTTTTTTCAAATTGAATTATATAATCGTAATCGTTACGCCTATCTACGCTTTACTATACAAGACCATAATCTAACATGTTACGGAATTTGAAAGTTTACTATACGAAAACGTACCGTATAGGAAGAACGAGAAGAAACCGCCAAAAACGCCGAAGAACGTTGTCCAAGAACGATCCGAGAGAAAACCGAGAGAATTTTTGGTGGAATGTTGAGGCCGTATGGTGGAAATGAGGTCGTATAAAACTTATACGATCATTTTTCCTTTGTATACGGGCCGTATAAAAGTATACGACCCGTATACAGTAATTTAATTTATTTTAATTCTGTCGTATACTTAATATACGATCACGGTATACGAGGCGTATATTTTTATACGGCCCGTATACAATTCAGTATTTTTCATTTATTTTCAATTACTATATGTAGAACTGATGAAAATACGGTCGGTATGCGTTAACGTTGATTCGTTTAAACGTTTTTTCAAATTCAATTTTAACAAATTGTCAAAACATGCAAATAACATTTTATATTCATAGGGCACCTACATCTATGTAATCCCTGGTCCTATATTCATCAACGATCGTTTTATATTGGTCAATACGTTCCTTGTCATAGTGATACCAACTTTCTGCTGGCGTATTCCGTGTCGGTTGTCGCCAGTATCCTGATGGGGTTGGCATTGGATATTCCCCTTCTAATCTGACGTGAATAAAATGGTTCCTGTGTACATGTACAAGCGCGACTGTTCGATGCGGAATACTTTCTTCGGCTGTTCTGAACATGGGAAAAAATGAAGCACAACCAAGGTCACTTAATAAAAGACAAATGACATTCCACCGGTTTGCTATCAGAAGCCCCGTGAATGGCATTTGTAGCCACTTATGTCGAGGTGCTCCGTCTATATGGTTGGACCAAACTAATGATTCCAGAACTTGTTGATACTGAACTTCATTTATCTTTTTCCAAAATTCGTGGAACCGGTTGCACTCATCATGAAGATGCTCCCGTATGAACGGCCACTGCCACTCTTTAAGCGATAAGCCGACCGCTATAGATCGAAACCCACAATTACCATCACCCTGCACATTTTGTATGTGACTGAGGTGTGGATAGAAGCACGGTGGAATGAACTTTTTGAAGTGCATGAACATATTAACTTGTCCGACAGGCAGCAAAGGTAAGTCTGGTTGCTCTTCCTTTGATTTTGCGACCTTGTTTTTCGTTTTCGAATTCTTAGCGCCTTTCGCAATCTCGCCGAAAAACATAGGTGTTTCAGTACAATAACTTTGTGACTCGACAAACGAGCTGTGCTTGGTAGGTTCGATCTTTGACTCTTGTGTGCCAAACCCATCTTGTGAATCACTATACTGGTCCTGCGTTGTAAAAAAGCTGTGTCTTGAAGGCTCCGTAAACGAATCATCCTTCCTTTGTTGCTGAGCTTTTAAAGTTGGACGACCCCGTGTGTTTTTTTGCACAACTGGTTGTTTAAGCTTCGTCTTATTGAGTTGTACCAACTCCTTCATCTTTTGAATCAAGTTTTTCTTGAGTTCTCTCGGCTGAGCACTTAAATGTTGTTTGAGAAGCGCAAATTCGTCGTCTAAGTCGAAAGAGTCCACCTTGCTCGGTTCCACTATGGAGTCCAAATTTAACTTTCTCCAAAAAGGGTCTATCAACTCCAACGGGATCATTTGACCTAAGAAACATATCAACAAACAACATAAAACGTCAATAAGATTTTGCGTGATGAAAGGCTATGATTATAAAATGTGGTTGGTCGAATAATGTATTACCATTCGTTGTATACGGTTCCAACCGACACGCGCACGACAACCCACAGCTTGTATACAAACGGCACGCGCATGTACGGTTATATAACTTTAATTTTTCTATTTCATTTACTTCGTCTGATATCAACTCTAGGCAGACATGTGAAACCTTCTTTAATAGGAGATTAAATATTGGTTTGTTATGATGACCAAATGTTCGGCTTCTGCTTGTTTCAATGCTGCCTTTGATTTCTTTCACCTGGTTTCTTATGAGCTTATCGATAAGTGGTACCACTTTCTCCAGGGTGTAATTAGAGTCGTCTAGGTACTGCTTCAAAAGGGCATGTTGACCCTCTGCCCTGTTCGTTGTACGTTGACCGAAGTTCAGATGTTGGTCGCTCCAGAACGAAACAAACCGGTCTCTATATGGTTGTAACCAGATTGAATCCAAATAGTTCATAATCTCTGTAATCAAAGTCAAGTGCAGTTAAGACAAGTCAAATAAATACGATTATTAAACAAAAATTATATAAAACTTACCGTCGGTTTTTTTGCGTGGCAAGTTTGATCGTATTCGCTCGTACCAATAGTTGTAGTCAAGATCGGACGTTGAGTTAATTAGCTCGCCCCACTTGTAAAGAAACCTCTCCCATTTATCCTCTGTTTTAAAGCTTTTCCTACAATGTTTGAAGATGTTTTGCTGTATGTGCCACCTACACAATGAATGTCTAGCCCTGGGAAACACGGTTGCACATGCGTTCATTAGGGCGCGATCTCTATCCGTTACTATTACACGGGGTTCCATAACACTGTCTAATGAGTGTTTCAACCTCTGTAGAACCCATGTGAAGTTTTCCTGTTTCTCGTTGCTTACGAACGCATGAGCAATGCAAAACGACATCAACGTGGATGTAACACCGATAATCTGGATTAGCGGCATTTTGTACCGATTCGTCTTGTAGGTGGCGTCTATAAGCAACACATGCGGGAAGGCGCGCCACAACATGTTCGACTCCGGGTGGATGAAGAAAACATCCTCGACCCGTTCGCCGTTTTGAGATGTTCTATGGTAAAAAACAAACCCAACATTCTCCAACCGGTCGAAAAGTATCTGCATTGGAGTCTCGCCGACTTGTTCCATTCGACCCAATTTGGCTCGAGCGTTGTATAAGGTGTTTCTTGTTGAGACATTATGGGGGTTCTGTTCTTTAATGGCAGCAAGAATGTCTCGTGGTTTTATGTTCTGATGCGTCATTTGCTCCACCGTCCTCTCTTCCGATGGAGTCAGCCTCATTAGGGACGGATGACCCTCTGGATACAGAAATGGTTCGTGGTTATGTTTAGCTTCCTCAACCCTTAGATCCCAGTAACCTAACCTCTTTCTGTATGTCCCGACCAGTTGGAACTTGCAACCGGTTTTCCTAGTCCCGTTGTGTCTGACCGTCGCTGTTGATTTGTAATTGCCGGCACAATCGCACGTAAGCCAAATTTTTACCGGCTGACAACTATGGGGTTTATCGTAGATGGTGCGTTTGGTGACGAGGGCGTAGCCATTTACGTGTCCGACGTCTCTACACCACTCTACCAATTCATCCATGCTAGCGAATTTCTAACGGAAACACTTATATGTGTCAATTAATGATTAACTCAAATGATTAACCCATCGGTTTAGTTTTAGTATAAACGGGTTCGGGTCAGTTTCAGGTTGAACCTGCGAACCCGTTTGGGTTAACGGGTCGTGTTCGGGTCAACATGGTCGGGATGGCGGGTTGACCCGTTACACATTTATACTATATTATATATTTTTTACAATATATATAAATTAAATGGGGTGCGTATTTTTATGCCATGATTATAAGTTAAAAAGAGAAATTAACATAGATTTTATAACTTAAATATGATATTATATATATATATATATATATATATTTGTGTTTTTTAAGTAAATTTTAACTTTAATATATTAATTTCAGAAAAAAAATAAAAAAATTCGGGTTTAATGGGTCGTGTTCGGGTCAACCCATGAAACATCGGGTCGTGTTCGGGTTCTTATGTATGATACGATTTTCGAGTTCGGGTCGGGTTCGGGTTTGTGTAAAATTTTCAGGTTCGGGTTGGGTTGAACCCACCAACCCGCGAACACGACCCGTTGAGCAACCCTAATCTAAGATTTTAATAAAAACAACATCAAACGTAAAAACACTAAAATAGTTAACATACAACAAATAAACGTATAATTAAATGTTATACCTCCTTGTTTTGAAACTCACTACGTTCCTGTTCAGCATTTGGACCCTCGGGCGGTCCACAACTTATGGGAGGAGAATGAGAACTATCAGTCGGCGGTCCAACACTAACAGGAGGGGCTTCAAAATTAACCGGGTGTTGCGATGGATAATAACCAGCATAATTAGGCTGAATGACATCCAAACCCCAAGTATCCTGACCTGAACCAGACGCAAGAATGGGATCGAACGGAGCATTCAGATCAAACATGCCCGCTTTGTTATCTTCATTCCCCTGATTCGCCTCGTTACCAAATACATTAAAAAAGTCACCCCAACCCGACATTATAGCGTAAATAATTTGAATGCAGAGAAAAATAGAAGAAATGAATAGAAGTTGAATGAAAATGAATGAAATTAGTATCGTTTATATAGAGAATTTTACGGAATATTACATCGTTTCAAATGATTAACACGCGAATCGAGGAATCTAACGTCTAATCACATAACTCGCACAAGATTCGAGGAATATAACATCGAATCGGAGAATCTTATGTCTAATCACACGTGAATCGAGTAATAATACGTCGCGTCAAATAGTAATAAAAGAATAAAAAAAAGAAAATCATTGTATACGGGTCGTATAGATATATACGAGCCGTATAACATCGTCGTATAATATATATACGACCACAGTATCATCTTATTCTAACATGGTTGATACCATGTGGATTTATTAGGAATTTTTTTTTAATCCCAAACCTAGTTTGAAAACATTGTCATCATAAATTTGTCCGTCAATTATGGAATGCGTTTATTTAACTTTTTGGGGAATCACGAATTTTTTACCTTTCTATATAAATCAGCAGCTTAAAATATATAATAAAATACAAAATACAAAATAGAATATAATATAACAAAACAAAACAAAAATCATCATCATCATACTCAATACATCCCACCAATAGCAAAGCTAAGATAGGGTCTGAGCTGGGTAGATGTAGACAACCTTACCTCTACCCCGTAGGAATAGAGAGGCTGCTTCCAGTGAGACCTCCGGTTCGATTGGAGTTATAACAGAACAAAAATGAGAAAGATTAATTAATTATTTCTTCCGGGCAAGTAAAAACAGATCTGTATAGACTATAGTAATTTTTTTTTCGTTACAAATGGGGTTATTTAAAAATGTACTCATTAAAAAAAACATACCGTGTCATAAAATTAATATCATTAACATTTTTTATTACCTAGTGGAGTTATTGAAACAATAGTGTCATGTAAATTAATATCATTAACATTTTCTAATACCTAGTGGAGTTAGTTTTTGAAACAATTATTGTTCTAACATCACATGTTCCCTTTAATCAGTTGGCGTGGACCACTGATTACAAAAGATGAACCTTTGGTCATGTGAAGGGGTTCTAGGATCTAGGGCCGGTTTATCTAAGGAGTTTATTATATGGTGACCTGACCTCTAGAGAGTGGTAACAGACAGTCAACTAAATAATTTTAGTAGTGCATTTTGGGTGCTACATGACACGATATACATCAACAGGCTGGACAAGTCTAAAAGTTTCTATACAAATCTACCCAAGTTTGAACTTTCAGAAGGTAGATAGGCGCTAATCATTAGGTTCAGAATTTTGGTGCGGTTGGGATGCCAGACATGCCGAGGGGAGAGATCTATGCAGAACCACAAAGACTTATGTTTTCTAGTGAGTCGAGATACCTGAACTCGCTTTGGGTTTCTGGAAATGACGATCGATCTAGCTCAACTACCATCGGTATGTCTTTCTTGCTGATTACATTTCTAGTCACCCATCAGATTGAACTCACAGTTTACATCGGGGCTTTCTTATTCTTGTTTCTTCTTTTATTCATGCTTTATGAGATGTGGTTCGTCTAAACTACAGGTTTGGAACTTGGAGCTGCTAATATCGACCCAAATAATCAGAAAATACAGGACAAGATAGAGGCTGCATTAAAGGTCTTAACGTTCCGGGAGCAACATGTTCTGGTCCAGTTTTGGGGGCCTCATGAGTTTGGGAAGCACCAAATACTTACAACTATAGGTCAACCATTTGGTGTTGGTGTACATGATGCAGGGCTTAGTTTGTATCGGCGGGACTCTGAGGGGAGATCTTTTGTTGTGGATAAGGATCATGAAGAAGAGGACTGTAGTCCTGCAGCTCGAGTATACAGTCGTGGATTGCCAGAGTGGACTCCTGATGTTACTAATTACATGCCAAAACATTTTCCGCAACAAGAGTGTGCGATTCGTTGCAATCTCCATGGGTATTTGGCTTTACCGGTTTTTGATTCAAATACACCGTTATGTGTTGGTGTGCTTGAGCTCTTGACGTCTTTGAAGTACAAGAGTTATGCTTATGAGGTTCAACAACTTTACAACGCACTTGAGGTTTCCATCTTTCCTACCACATTTAATGACACGATTAGACTTATTTACTGAAAAGTACACTACGTGATTCTTTCCTTTTTTAAAATAAATATAATTAGGAGGTTAGGATCCATCATTTCTTATTGGTACATAAAACATACAACTATACTATTGACATGAGATATTAATTAGTTAAACGAGTTGTATTTATGTTTAATACTTGTGTTATTTACATCGTCAAAGATCTGTTAAACAAGATAAAACACAATTTGTCAGCCCTGCCAATGATCTAAAGATCAAGTGGTGGATGACTTACATTTCTCTTGAGAGATGCATGTTCGACTCCCACTTGGTGCAGAGTGAGGCACTGGTGGGCAGTGATAGGAGACCCAGGGATACCTGGGTTGGATCCTTAAGCCAAACGGGTTTTACCGGTAATTTCACCGTCGTGCCTACGGGCGGGTGGGTTACCGGGTTTTCCCTGGAACTGGTGGTGGACTCGGGTTACTCTCGGAGTACTCCGTTTGTCCAGTGGGTGCCCCGAGAGTGCTCGGGATTGAGTTTGTTGGCCGTTCAAAAAAAAAAAAAAAAAAAAAAACAAAAACAATTTGTCAGCCCTAGATATTATCCTATTAACTCATCCATGTTTGTGTATGGTTTAGAACGGAAACTCACACACACTCTAATTCTACTACAAATTACATCCATATTTGTGTATTTACACATCTTGCTATTATCCCATTAATTAAGTCATTAACTCATCCATGTTTGTGTATCTTATTAAGTTTGTTTTTAACTTTGGTCATAACTATTTATGAAACACACCTGATTATGTTAATCGGCTTTTGTCCCAATTGCTGAGTGTTATGTGCCTTATGTCCAAGGCTTGATGCAAAACTATTATCGAGCCGGGAGTTTCACTGGAAGCAGCCTCTCTTTTCGTACGGGGTAGAGCTAAGGTTGTCTACATCTTACCATCCTCAGACCCTACCTTAGCTTTGCTATTGGTGGGATATACTGAGTATGATGATGATGATGATGACCTGAGTATGTTAAAAATGACAGTATTACCCTTCTCATGTCTCGCTAGAAAAAAATAAAGATAAGACAACCCTCCTTTATTCTCAGTCGCTATCTGCCTCGGTGACCGATGCCAGGCCACAGAGCCCTCCCTCGTCCATTTTAACGATCTGTTCGCGACTGTTCTAAAGGTAACCAAACCAACGCCATCGCCGCTTCAGTTCCTAGAAAGCCCATTTGCCTCATGGCAGATTGTTACGTCGTTGGTGTTCAAGGTGAATCATATTTCTGGTTGTATTCTTGTTTAGGCTTTCCTCATTCGTAAACTGTTATTTTGCAGACAGTAGATCTGAGAACCACACAAGCATTTGGTTGTCCTGCTTTAAATGTGAGTTGGGTCTTTGTGAAAGTTTGGTACTTTGTACAAGGTTTTAATTAAATCATCATATGATTTGAAATGCTTATGTTGTGCAATGTGTTTTATGTACAGGTTCTTAATGAACGCAGGAAAAATGATTTCGATACCATCTATGGAATTCTGAAAACAGCGTGTGACATCCACAGTTTACCTCTTGCTCAGACATGGGCTGTGTCTGAACACAGTAGTTTTGTTTCCCATGAAAAGGTTATACAGAAGAGCTGTGGTAGTTTTGACACTAGATGTGTTGGCAAAGTCTGCATGTCAAGAGCCGCTCTACCGTTTCATGTTCAAGACCTGGGCATGTGGCCTTTCTTGAAAGCGTGTCGAGAACGACACCTGGACGGGTCCCGTGGTGTTGTTGGCAAGGCGTTGTTATCCCATGGTTCATGTTTTTGTGAAGATGTAACCAAACTCAGTGAAGATGAGTACCCTTTGGTCCACAATGCACGCATGAACAGGCTGACCAGCTGCTTCGCAATCTTCTTGCATAGTGTTGAAGCCAATGATTATGTGTTGGAGTTCTTTCTACCGCCAGACATCAAAGAATGCGGAGACGTACTGAACTTGGTGCAAACATTGAAACAGAAGATTGAAATAGCTTCTGGATTTGAACTAGGTGACAGTTCACGTATACAAGTTGTGGGACCACCTACAAACATCAGTAGATCTTTAAGCATAGACGCTCATACTATCCAGATATCATCAATCACAACAACAACGAACGACAAATTCGAGACCGTTACATCAGATTCAGAGTCAATCATGGTAAATATAGCTAATAAAACCGAGTCTTCTGCAATCGTATCGAACCAATGCCCACCCAAACAAATTCACCCTGATAAATTCAGTGATATTATCACTGGCACAGAAAACAACATTAATGTAGTTGGTGCAAGAAAAAACAAGGATATGATTTCCTATCCCAGTGTGAGTATGCAAAAAACGAGCGATAACATTACTGATGCAGGAGAAAAAAACAACCGTTTAAAACAAGGTAGGAAGCGTAAAATAGACTCTCTAACAATGGAGGCAGTCGAAAAACATGTTGAAAAACCAATAGATGAAGCTGCCAAGAGCCTTGGAGGCAAGTCCTCTTACTTATTAATGTTTTTTTTTTGTAGTACGTCCTTTTGTCATTTTATTTGTTATGATAACAGTCGGCCCAATTTGTTCTCTTTTTCAGTTAGTCGGTCTACTTTGAAGCGTTTTTGTCGAGAGCATGATATGCCAAGTTGGCCATTGCCAAAGCACAGCAAAAAAACTGTTCATACTACCGACTTAAAACCGTCACCAAAAGCATGGACGAAGCAAAACTTGCAATGGCATTCAAATAAACGTTTTCGTTTTGCTTTTGTTGTGTTCCTGATGGTAAGGGTTAAGAGGTGGAGTTGTTCAATAAAAAGCCATGGAGTTTCAGGCAAGTGGTGGAGTTGTGGCAGGCATAGCTATCTTCCTTCTAAATCAGATTTTATATACCAAGCAGCACGTCTGTTCGTGCTGTTGAGACGGTGGAAAAATAAGAATTCAATAAGGAATACACTGCGTAGTGGTGATCACCCTGCTGTGAGTGAGAGCACAACAAAACCCAAATATACAATAAACATTACAAACCCGTATTCGTGTGTTGCAGAATCTACTCTTGTTCATGCATCCCCAAAACAGACTGTGACCAATATCTCAAATATAAAGATGGTGACAGTGAAGGCAACTTTTAATGAAGATATGATAAAGTTCCAATTCCCTACTTCATCGGGTCTTTTGGAACTGGAACACGAAGTGGCACGAAGGATTAAGTTAAAAAGTAGAAGGCCTCGTTTAAAATACAGGGATGAAGACAATGACCTGATACTCCTTGCTTGTGATGCGGATTTACACCACCTTTTAGGGTTTGCAGCTAATCACAGTCCTATCAGATTAGTCATTGTGGCTGATGATTAATTAATAAACTACGCTACTTTCGCAGTGAGATTAATTACAAAATTGTCATATGGATGTATCATGTATTTTACAGTATTCTTAGAACTCAATTGTATAATACTTGAGGTTAATGTAACATCCCGATCCGAAATTTTTAGTAGCAGAATCATATCAGTTTTGTATTTGAATTAGAATTATGATTTATGTAAGCAGCAACAGATTTTCGTTTGGTCATTTTGGCTGAACATTTTTTATCTAAGTTGTAATCTTCAACGCAGTGACCCCAAAATAGTTTGTAACAGAAATGGGAATTGGGTGTTCGGATGACGGGCCACACTGTATGGTTAGCAGTTTAAAACCACAGTGCAAAGTTAGATTGGAATGAACAGAACTATAGAAGGTTCAGATTACCATGTGTGTGTTTTTACCAAGATGTTTATAAACATGTTTATTTGTCTAAGAAACTGTAGATATTTCAGATTACCATGTAAGAATTGTATGAATGTTTTATGAAAGATATGATGTACAGTTATGTAGCAAAATTCTGTCTTTTGGATGTGAATATGGTTAGATGTAAAGAGTGTTTCAAGTGACACCAGTGGATGTATGTTTTCTATTTCAACGCGAACCGTTTCGACGGAATCGTTTAGAACCGAACTGCTTTGACGGGAATCTTTTCGACCCGAATTGTTTCGACGCGAACCGTTTCAACCCGAACTGTTTCGACCCAAAGCGGGGGTGGTGGGTGCGGGGGTGATGGATTCCAATTCATTTGACAACCAAACACATAAATGGAGTTGAGATTCCAATTCCAATTGAAATGTTTAAATTCCAAATCCAATTCCTTCAAATTCTAATTCCTATACAAATTACAATTCCAATCCCAAAACATTCGCGAACCAAACGCACCTAAATTTCTTATAAAATAAAGAATTAAAAGCAAATCTTAGGTCAAAAATCCTAATTTATCATTAATTCAATTGCAGTAGAAAAATATACTATTTTCAAAATCCCCAAAAATCAAATAAAAGCGAAACCCTATACTTGTAATAAGAAAACTGCATGAATCAACAAATGATCTGAAGAAAATAGACCTGGAAAACAGCAAGGGCAACGAATTGTTGGAGTTACAGTAAATGTAGATCGTCAATCGTATGATCAGATAGCTCAAAGAATTAGTAAATTACAAACCGGAAGAAAATAGACCTTTGATGCAGATCGTCAATCGTATGATCAGATAGCTCTGGACGAGTACTACGAACAGAAAGTAAGTACTGTAGAGCATCCATCAAATTACAAATTTTGTAATAAACCCTTGTTTCGCTCAAAGAATTAGTAAATTACAAATTTTGTTTTTTTTTTTTTACTAGGAGTGTGTTGGGTCGGTTTGAGTCGGTTTTTACTATTAACCACAATGTTTTAAAAACCGGTTTTTATATCAAACCGGATTAGGCTAAAAAATGATTCAACCGGTTGAACCAGGTTGTACCGAGCGGTTCAACCGGGTTGACTACCTAACTCTATAATTTTATAAATTACTATATCAACTCAAAAGTTAATCCAAAAATGCATGATTACATGTTTAAAGAGAATACAAAAGTAAATTCATAATAAAAAATTATCCAAAAGATAATCGAAAATCATTCAATTTTCCAACAAGCTCTTTTAAATGAAAGTGTACGATATGTTTAAGGCATTTAAGAGTTGAATACATCAAGTTCACGATCGCATTAAAGATAAAATTCACTATTATCGTCATCCTTATCAAGTAGAGGATAACTATTTTCGTTTCATACATCATCATCATCATACTCAGTAAATCCCACCAATAGCAAAGCTAAGGTAGGGTCTGAGGAGGGTAAGATGTAGACAGCCTTACCTCTACCCGTTAGGAATAGAGATGCTGCTTCCAGTGAGACCCCCGGCTCGATTTCGTTTCATACAATATTAAATAAGAAATTTTAGTTACGAATAATCATAATATATAAAAATTACGTAAGATAAGTAACATATATAATAAAAAAAAAATAAGTAACAACCCAAACTAAAATAACCCTGGGCCGGTACCGGTATTACGTTTAAAACCGGTATACCGGATTTTACCGCTGTTACAAACCTTATGCCGTTTCACTTATTTACCAGGGTGTTTCGTACCGGATTTACATCTGGAAACGGTAATACCGATATAACTGGCCGGTATTTACCGGTTTTTAAAACATGAGTAAATTACAAAGTTCGTCCTTTATGTATGTCATTTATTACAAAGTATGTCCTTTATCTTTAATAAGCTCAGAAAACATACTTAATGTTTGCAAACTCTTGCGTGTTATGTCCTTTAGCCCTAACTGAGTTATTTTTCATGGTTAAATCTGACCAAGTGGACCCCATATAAGGGTATTTTGGTCATTTTACCCACATAATAATAGATTAAATCTATTTACCCACCATTTAAACTTGACTTTTCACTTTCTTCTTCAGCAAATCTATTTTCACTGTATCAAGCAAATCCAAAACTTTTATCCATCTACAAATTCCCATGTTTTTTTTGTTCAAAGCCATTTGAGTCGGTTCTTCCAAAAGAACCCATTTAAGGCTTTGATTGGTTTTATCAAGAGTCAAAACAAGTCTGGCGACCACAGATCCGTTCATCCAATGCATGCCGACTACACTTTTGTTTGTTATTTTTGTTTCAAACAAATCAGATCTGATTTTCCCCTCCTTGCTAACAAACCTAGACCCATAATCGATCTCATCTTTCTCTGAATCCCGCTACATCGTGAGCCCGGGCCACCATCTTCTTGTCGGATCTCCACTGCTTCACTCTTCATCGTTGGAATGGATACTTTTCGCAGATAAGAAGGAACAAAGAGTAAGGGTAACAAAAAAAACATCAGTGACAAATGTAACTGGTAACCTGTTCTTTCGGTTACTCCCTGTACACATTAGGAATTTGAACCTTGTAAACCCTAACATCATCACTCCAAATTCAGTATCAATCGTATGGTGAACGGAGTGATGGAGTTTGGATTTAGTGGTGAACGGAGTGATGGAGTTCAGATCTGGATATGTTTGAATCCGGATTGGGGTTTGTTTGGCAGTGATAGAATTAAGTGGGTGGAGGTGGTGGTAGTGGCAGGTGGTGGTAGTGGCAGGTGGTGGTGGTCTTCAGGTGGTGATGGTCGGTGAGGGTGGGTGGTGTGGTCCTGATGTTAGAGAGAGAGGGAGGATAGTTGAGATAGAGAGGGTGGTGGAGGTTGTGCAGCAGGAGTGGAGGTGCGGTGGTGGAAGTTCAGTGCTGATGATGGAGGTATGGTGGTGGAGGTGTTGACGGTGGTGGAGGTGCGGTGGTGACAGTGGAGGTGTGGAGGTGATGGTGTGTAGATGGTACTAGGTGTGTATGTGTGAGAGAGGTAGAGAGAGAGGATGAAGGAGAGTTCTGGTCATTGATGTATATATAATATATTTTTTTAAACATAATTATTTATTTAGGGTAAAATGTCTAAAATATCCTCATGTAGGATCCACCTGGTCAGATTTAACTATAAAACTAACTCAGTTAGGGCTAAAGGACTTAACACGCAAGGGTTTGCAAACATTAAGTATGTTTTCCGAGCTTATTAAAGATAAAGGACATACTTTGTAATAAATGACATACATAAAGGACGAACTTTGTAATTTACTCTTAAAACATTGATTAACCATAACCATAACTGCTAGTTCGGTTATGGAGTTTTGGTAACCATAATCATAACCAAACTTCGGTTATGGTTAATCGTAGGGCTGTAAACGAACCGAACGAACACGAACAAGGCCTTGTTCGTGTTCGTTCGTTAAGGAAATAAATGTGTTCACGAACGGTTCATGAACACTTACCGAACGAGATTTTATGTTCGTGTTCGTTCATTAAGGAAATGAGAGTGTTCGCGAACGGTTCACGAACACAAACGAACACAAATAAATTTGGCGAACACAACGAAGGATAAAGATAGATGGCCCAAAGAGTAGAACTCAAACTTGAATCCCTTATTGTGGAACGAAGGTCGATTGTATTCGTGGATGTAAATAATGAGAAATGAAAGGAAAATGATGGATAAACAAGGTGAAAGTGGGTTTCCTAGTTTAATTGTTAGGGAAATAAAATACATAAAAGGTTAATAATATGAAAAGTACAAATAAAATATAAGAAAGTACAAAGATCTTCAATTAAAACACAAACATACGAACATAAACGAACGAAAATCAATGAATGTTCACGAACACGTTCATGAACACCTTACCGAACGTTCACGAACACAATCGAACGAACGAGACCTCTGTTCATGTTCGTTCATTTAACTAATCGAACGAAATTTCTTGTTCATGTTCGTTCGATTATTAAACGAACGAACACAAATGAACTTCCCGCCGAACAGTTCACGAACTGTTCGCTGAACGTTCGGTTCGTTTACAGCCCTAGTTAATCGGTTATGAAGTCAGTTATGGTTCGGTTTTGGTTAATTTCGTTTAAGTAACCAAGCAAGGTTTGAAATAAATAGGGTTGTGCACGATTTGAACTTAGCTTGAGCGTATTTTATAAGATAACGAAGACTAAACTTTTTGGTTAAACTACCGATTTAGAGTTCATTTTTAATAAGGTAATTCTCAAACAAAAACAATTATGGCCATAACACCTTAGTTCTTTATCAAAATAAATGGCATCTACATCAAGATCATTTTATTACTAACATACTTTTATCTTAATAAAAACCCTCTATATGGTTTTGTAAAACACAAATCTATATATAAAGTTAACATCACAACTTCGGTTCGGTTTCGGTTATATTCGGTTAACCAAAGCTTCATAACCATAATCATAACCGATTGAGCGGTTATACAAAGTTTCATAACCATAACCATTGGTTAAATTGGTTATCGGTTATTAGTGGTTCGGTTATGTCGGTTATGGTTCGGTTATCAGTTATGGTGCTTAATTTGCTCACCCCTATTTTGTACTAATACTTTAGATTAAACTCCAATTTTACTCTAGCGGTTTGAGGATGTTGATATTCTTACTTCCTATTTTAAAATTTCGTTGTCTTATCTCTGGGCAGTTGAATCAATCTTATACCCTTACCTAAACTCTGTTAAAATTAACTGTTACCCACTAACGACCAAATGATAAAATAGTCATTTCGCCTTTTTATTCTACCATTTTTACACCCTCATCATCTCTTCTTCTTTCTTGTTCGCCCCCAAACTGTTGTATCAGTTTTGGATTTTGTGACAATAAATATCAATAAATTTCTAAAAGCCACATTGTTAACTGAGAATTAAAATACAAATTACATTGATGATGGACACGATATAAAAATTGACCAATGCCCACAAAAATCCAGCCAACTCTATATATATATATATATGGGTAAGATCAAATAAAAAGTTCATTTTGCCTAAGTAGGATGAGAAAAAATCTTAACCATTCATTTTTCAAATCAATGGTTAAGATGAAAATGTAAGAAAAAAGAAAAGTGTAGAAAAGTGTATGTGTATTTTAGGAAAATCATATTTATTGACTTTCTCTCCCCACATGCAAGACGCATGCATATTTCACCCTCATTTTTTAAACGTTCATAACTTTTTTATACGGCATTATTTTTACATAAAAATTTCACCATAAAATCGAGCGTCTTTTTTCTATTTAATTTGAGCACTATATTGCTATATAAAATATGACTACTAAAAAAATCCACAAAAATTTGTTGTATTCCTATGTTGTATAACATTTTTTTGTGGTAGATTTTTGTACTATATTTTTGTGCTATATTTTCTTTTTTAAACCTTGTCTTCAGATAGTTTGCACTTATCTGTAAGGTGAAGAACATCACCCCTATGTGCACACGTGTTATGTGGGCTAACTGCTTCTGTAATTTTCCTCAACTTAGTTAATTATATCTATTGGTATGTAGGAAATCAAATTGATTTATTTGGAAAAAGGAATTTTGTGACCGATGAAAATGAGTCTGGAGTCAGTTAACTACTATGTTTTACTTAACAATAGATCAAGTTAGGCTGTAAAAATCAGAATCATAATTTATTTGAACAGAACCTGAGCAGGAAGTTAAGATTGGCCCATGAGTGCATAGGATGAGATGCTCTGATGGCACCAAAATGTTTTTCATCTTAACCCTCATAATTGTTTGTTTTCATGGTTAATGTTGTAGATAGCTATATTTTATCTTTAAATTTTTTTTCCTCAATTTTTTTGTACTATATTTTTTTGTGTTGAATTTTTTCGTGCTATATTTTTTGAACTATATTTTTTGTACTGGATTTTTGTGCTAGATTTTTTGTACTGAATTTTTTGATGTTTTTTTAGAACACAAAAAGGTGTCACATGTCATTTTCACACTCCTAGTTATAAGGACTAAAATGTTTTAGTACCAAAATGCCCTTGATTCCTACTTATAAAGAGTGACACATGTCATCATCACAATCCTTCTTAGGCTACTTAGGCAAAATCCATTTTTTAGTGGATCCTTCCCCTATATATGGATACAAATCCCCTAATCGTACATTATATACGCGAGTTCATTGGTCGTACACGTGTCTTGATTCGTTTTTCACTCATAAGGTTAATTCAGACAATTCATTCAATCAACTGAGGGAAAAATCGTCTGATCATTCAATCAGCGAGAAGTTCATTACACTAATATCCCGGTAATTATTATTCGAATCAGTTTCAAATTTTTCATAATTCTCAAATTGCAGTTTTCGTTCTTCTGCGTTAGGGTTTGATTCAATTGTTTTTTCAATGGATCCACAGAGCAGCACCAGTAGAAACACAGATGTTGATTTTGAAGAAGCTCGATCGATCGGTGATCATGTTCAATTATCTGCGTATCAAAGAGTTACGATTGACGATGTTTTAAATCCGGAACCTGCAAATCCAAATCCAAATCCAAATCCAAATCGAAATGCAAATACAAGTGGTGTAAATGAGTGTTCGAATGGTAATTATGTTAATTCAGATCTTTAAATTGTTCGTAGACTGTTTTTGTTTAATCGTAGTAATGATTTTGCATTTTTGTAACTTATTTGAAGTTTGAATGTTGAGCATAATTGACATGAAAGCAATTTGTATAAGTTCGCATGTTTTTACTCTGGCAATTCGCATGTGTTGTTTATTCCAAATGCTGATTTCGCATGTTTATGATATCATAAATCGCATGTGTAAAACATATTTATCTAAATGATCATTTTCGCATGTTATGAGTTTGCCAATTCGCACGTGTTGTTGTTCTTATGATGAAATTATAGAGTTTTTAATATATCGCATGTTACCAGTCCAATAAATCGCATGTGTTTCCCTTTTTTTATTTGATTTATGTAGATGAAAGGCTATATACTCCGGAGGTTGAACCATCAGCTACACATGTGGTTGGAATGCAATTTACCTCTATCGAACAAGCATACGTGTTTTACCAAACATATGCTAAGTTAGGTGGTTTTTCTACTCGGAAAGGTGGTGAAGTACACAGTGGTGGTATAATTAAAACTAAGTATTTTGTTTGTTCTAAAGAGGGACATAAGCCATTGTTTATTGATGATGCTTATTCGAAGTTAAAAAAGCCATACAAATCAAGGAACAGGGGGACTATTAGAACTGGGTGCAAAGCTCAACTTATGATTTGCACGGTGGATGGTAGATCATATACAGTAAAGAGATTTGTTGATGGCCATAATAATAAGTTTGTATGTCCACATGATATTCATATGCTGCCAGCGTACAGACAATTGTCAGATGTCCAGGAGGAGATGATATGGGAACTAGGCACTTTAAACCTTGGCCCTGTTAAAGCTTTTCATATAATGAGGAAACGTTACGGTGGTTTCGAGAATGTTGGCGCCACGGTCGATGATTGAAAAAATTTTAGGACTCGAATTAACAGCTATATAGGAGAATATGACGCTGACATGGTGATTAATAGGTTGACCGAAAAAAAAAAACAGTATTTAGTTGATTTTTCGTTTGAATATTCTGTTGATGAGGACAAACGATTAACTGGTTTGTTCTGGGCTGATGGGTTATGCAAGCGTAACTTTATGGAGTTCGGGGATGTGATATCGTTTGATGCTACTATCAAGACAAACAGGTTAGTGTTACATAAAATGGTTTTTAATTTGTTTTCGCATGTTATATGATTTCTTAAACTTGCAATATCGCATGTTAATATACATGGGAGAGTAGGTGTTGAATATATCACATGTTATATTCTATATTTTCGCATGTGATATTTTGTCTATTTCGCATGTTACAATGTGTACTTCGCATGTGTTTGTTCAGGTACACGATGGTGTTTGTTCCGTTCACTGGGATTGACAACCACTGTCGAAATGTAACCCTTGGAGCTGGGTTGTTGGCATCGGAGAGCATTGACTCTTATAAATGGCTTCTCAAGTCATTCGTAAAGTCATTTGGACGGCAGCCAAAGGTTGTAGTGACGGACCAAGACCCTGCGATGAAACAGGCTATTGAGGATGTTACACCCCAACCGATGACGGAAACATCGGGGCATGACACTGAGCGAAACAGATTGTCCAGGAGAATCCATAACAACTATTAGTTATAATATATTAAAGGTTCATGTCCCATACCATAAACATTTAAAATAAAAACATTTATTACAGACATTGTTCTCAAAGACAAATATCCATTCCGACAACTCAGATTTATTTAGGTTTGTTTCTAAGACTCCATCCAAGCTCGATTCCCACATAGCAGCAAAACACAGGCATCCTAAACACCTGTCACATACGTTAAAAGAGAGGTCAATACACATAGTGTAAAGGTGAGCATACAAGTTTGATAGTATAGTAGAGTTCGAAATAGTTTACGCATAATCAGCATGTACAACGTATAATGTGAAGTATGTAAGTTATCGACAAAGATCCTATCAATACCAATGACTGCGAGTTGACTGCGAGTAGCGAGTGCGCATCACATGTTCACCACTGCGAACACGTGAAGTATTGTCCTTAACAACCCCTAAGTGAACAGGTGCTGAGTCCAAACTATAGTACTATCGTTGCTAAGGCAGGTAGACAGCAATCAATGTGTAAACATAACAAACAGGCATTCATCGAGTCACGTATAACATGCAATAGCGGTCAGCGTATAAATAGTGTTTGCGTTATATGTTCGATGTGATTTAGAATAAGTAACGTATGTAACACCAAAAAGTGCTTAAAGCAAAAATGGATCGAGTATGCTCACAGCGATGGTAATTAATGGATTGGAGGGAGTGCTAGATTGATCAGCCTGAATAGTTAACGATAGCATAAGCGAAGAGCGGTGCGTAAAATGATGAAAGCGACCAAGTGTCGAATGGTGATCCGATCAGATGGCAATCCGATCGGATGGTCACTCGATGGGATGTCAATCCATTTGGATGGTCATCCGATCGGATGGTCATCCGATCGGATGGCCATTCGAATGGGTTGACATTCGTTTAGTTAGGATATGTTTGTGTATGATGGTTTGTCCTTTGAAGTTTTCGTTGTAGCATTTTGAAAACAGAGAAGTATCTCTGCCTTTCAGGCCGGTCGATCGGACGGCGGTTTGATCGGGTGGCGATCCGATTGGCGAGGCTTCTCAGTTGAGAACAAGTTCACAGCAGGACGGTCACTCGATCAGATAGCAATCCGATCGGATGGAAATCCGTTGCATTGAACATGTTGAAAATTGTTTAAGTACCAAAGTTCCAATGTCACATGATCGGATGGTCGTTCGATCGGATGGCAATCCGATCGGACGGTAATCCGTTCAACGTTCAGAACCAAGTGTAGTCCGATTGGGTGGCCAGTCGATCGGATGGCAATCCGATCGGATGGAAATCTGATCGGACGGCAATCCGTCCCGACGGTCTGATCGTCTTGGCACTTGATTAGTTTGCGGTTTGTTCGAGACGGTTTGACAACGTGTTAAACAACAGAAGCCCCATCTTGACCCAAGTGATCCGATCGAACAGGAATAACCCAAGTCCGATCAGTTAACTGTTCGAGATGGCAGTTCATGCTTAACCCGAAATCGGTTGTCTTTTCGATAGAAACCAGATCTTGAACTAACACATCACTAAGAAGGAGTAGAAGATCAGAACTAGCTCCGATTCTATCGGTTTTGAGTGAATTGAGTGTAAAAGAGTTGAAAGAAAGTTGGAAAACCATCTTTCAATCCTTTTTACCATGTATATGTGTGGATCTAAGTGAAAACATTGTTTAATCTTGTGGAAATCCTTCAGATCTGAGTTGTTCTTGGTGGAATGAAGCCAAACCTTGAATTTCACAAGAACTCCATGATGACATCACCCTAGAACACCTCAAATCTGGTAATTTCACGGTTAAAAGTTAAGATTCAAAGGTGAAAAAGATGAAGGAGTGCGTGTAGATCATAGAAGTACAAGATTTAGGTTGAAAACTTACAAGAATCGCGAGAAATCGAGAGAAATGAGAGCTTGAGTGTGGCTGGTCGAACAAGGAGCTGTCACATCACAAATGATGTTTACAGAGGGGTATTTATAGGGTTTCCCAAAAAGGAAAGGGCACAAGTGTCGAGTGAGGTCACCGATCGGATGGCCACTCGATCGGGTGGCCACTCGATCCAAGTGTCTGGCGCATTGAGTTCTGTCGTTTCGATTCGCGTGTAGTGCGTTGTGATGCAATTCGAGTGAGCGATGTGATAGTATTACCCATTAATCACACAAATAACCTAACTACTATATCTAACATACAATCACTATATATTACTTGCGTTTAGCGTTTGTGATTAGATTGCGATTAACCACCTCAACATAAACATAACATGCACAAGTAACACATAATAGGCACACACACGTAAAACAATATCCAGAATGCATAATTCGAGTTGCGATTGCCATAGCGATAAGTCGATTAGCGATTAGTATGCGATAAAACCTTGATTATTAGCAAGTACTCCACATAATACAGCTAAAGCAAATAAAATAAAGATTCTATTACAGTCGAAGAAGTCAAGTCAATAATTAAGCAAGGAGTAACAGATCGCAATTAACAATCTTTTCTTCCTTTGACTTCAATCTTGACTTTGACTTTGACTTTCCAAAAAGCGGGTTGTTACAGAGGAGGTTTTTACTACTAGTAGACACAGATTATTCATGTGGCACATAATAAAAAAAGTGACAGATAAGGTATAGCATGCTATATTGTATTTTTTAGTGTTTTTTTATATTATAGATTCGTTATAGGCTGATATAAAAACCATTTATTGTTATAGGTTGGACACAAGTTGTGCAATAATGATGAGTTTAAAAGGAGGATGTGCGATGTTGTTTGGACTGATTCCATTGAGCCTGAAGAATTTGAGAGACAGTGGAAGTTGGTGATGATTGACTACGGTCTCACCCAAAATAAATGGATTGATGATATGTTTGCGATGAGATCCATGTGGATTCCGGCTTTTTACTGGCACGAGCCAATGTCTGGGCTTATGAGAACAACTTCGAGATCAGAGAGCGAGAACCATTTTTTTTGCCAGGTGGCTAATTCACAACTCACTCTCGTAGAGTTTATGAATCATTTTGATGGTGCAATGGATGTCCAAAGGTTCAATCATAGAAAGAATGATCACATTTCAAGATATACTGAGCCTAATGATTGGAGCCAAACTACTTTGGAAAAAGAGGCTGCTAAGATATACATCAGGTCTGTATTCTTTGATCAGCAAATAGAGATATATGGAACTATTACCGAATGTCTGCCGATGGACACCAAAATCGAGGGTCCACAGATAAGGATATCGCTGAAAGACTTTAAAGCTCATGGAGATGGGTTATTAGAGGTATTATAACATATATATTTAAAACATGCGATTTTGAAAACCTATATGCGAATTTCATACAGAACATGATTTTGCAGTATGCGATTTTGATGTACGCGTGCGATTTTAAATTTAATTGAATAAAATGATTTTTTAGACATGCGAAATTGCTCATCTACACATGCGATTTTAATTTTTAATTTTTTTTTTGGTTTTCTTAGGTGTGTTTCAAGAATCTTGAAAATGATGTAACTGCACAGTGTAGCTGTTTGCGTTTTGAACAGCATGGGCTTTTATGTAAACACATCTATTTTCTTTTCAAGATGTTTGCTGTTAAAGAAATACCAAACAAATATGTTATGAAGAGATGGACAAAGGATGTGGTTCCGAATGAATTAAACAACACGTTCGATGTAAAGGTGAATGATAAGGATGAGCAACAGAAGGCTAAACAGATTGCTCGTGAAATAATCTACACAGGGGAGTATTTGGTTAGCAATTTGATTTCCGACCTTGATCAACTTGTTTTAGTCAGGGATCAAATGAAGCAGATTAAAGAAAAAGTTGATCAGAGTCGTATAACCAACCAGCTTGATCCAAAGTTTGACCGGTTTTCAAAGTTGATTGGTTAACAACAACCAGTAACCAATGCACCTCCTACTGTCCGTGTGCCGGCTGGTGTGAGAAACAAAGGACGTGGCTCGCATAAAAGGATTAAATCGAAGAAGGAACAAATGATCATCCGCAAAGGAAAAAGGTAAAGGACATGCAGTGTATGTAACGAAAAAGGCCATGATATTCAGACTTGCGAGATACTGAAAGGCAAACAACAAAAGAAGATGAAGGGAGTCCAGATTGAAAAAGATCCCAGGGATAAAGCCAACGAGGTTGAAGATTATGAAGAGGAAGATGAGTTTAAAGATTACAGTGGATGTAGTGATGATGGCACTAAAGAAGATGAGTGGGAGGAGGTTTCAGACGAGGAAGAGTAAAATTTTTTACTGTACATGCGATTTTATACGAGAAACATGCGATTTTAATACAGATGATTCATTATTATATAAACATGTGATTTAGTATGTAAACATGCGATTTTCATATGCATCAGTATATAAGTAGTTTTCATGCGATTTCACTTTGTTTACATTTTAGTACATGCGATTTTGAGTTATCCTGTTTTTTTTTTTTTTTTGTGACATATATGTCTAATTGATTCATGCGATTTATATTATAATGAAGTAGGAGATGTTTTCAAAACTTGTACCCAAATCATAAATATAAAGTAGTTGTTATTGTCTAACACAATTAAAACCATAAAACTATTAAACAAAAATTTAGTCACTTGAAGCAAATATTTTGTCACGTTCAGCCGAGCTAAACTGCATCTTCTCCTTCACAGTGTTTAGAGCATCTTTTAGGAAAGAGAAGGCTAAGTCATCAGCTCGAGACTGTTCCTTTATGCGATCCAAACCGGTGTCCTTGAAGCTTAATGGTGGTTCATTAAGTAGTGTCTCCCACATCTCTTGATTTTTTTTGATTTCTTCAAGGATCTTCCCCTGCACATCAAGAATCAAATGAGAAGAGTTGACATCGGTGCTTATTTCTGTCAACGTGTGAGTTGACAACAATTCCTTTATTGCAATGTTTTTTTATCTGTTCTGAATCTTCAAATGACATTTTGTGGGTGTGTTTTGTTTGTTTTTGTGTTCAGAGTCTTAATATGGAAGGTAGTTCTCCTTGGGTGTTTTATATTAAAATAGTAAATTATGTAGGTATGGTGGTAAGTTCAGTAGTATTTATGGTAAAATTGATCATTACAAGTCACATTACACTCACATCGCTAATAAATTCATTTTTTATATATAAAATAGTTAATTTTTATTTTTTTTATTTATCAATTAATCATTTTTTGTTTTTGCATTTTAGGAGAAAGTTAAATGAAATCATCAACTGCATTTTTTTTCAAAATCGCATATCTTTCGAAAACGAATTCGCACACTTTAAGAAACCCCAGACAACTTCAATTTCTAAATCGCATGTTTGTAAAAATAGAATTCGCACACTATAAGAAATCTTAAACATTATTTCTTTTTTTTAAAATCGCATGTTATAAAACATGATTTCGCACACTAAAAAAACAAAACCTTTCTTTTTGTCTGCATTGGTTTTTCGCACATTCAATATGTATTTCGCATATTTTTATAATTTTCAACCTGCGTCATCTTCTTCAATAGACGGTCTATCGATTTGTTTGAATTCTGAACTTCCAAAAATCATCAGATATGAAATCGCAGAAGGAGGTTGGTGAATTAGAATCTTAAGTTGGTGTATTTGATTTTATGTATCGAATTTTGATTAATGGATGGATTTTCGAATACGATTTTGAAATTAAGATTCAAATCTCCGTCGGTTACAGAGATTAAGATATCGTAATGACGATTTTAACCTTTTTTTCAATATTTGAATACATTAATTTGACTATTTTAATGATTTAAATTGGTTTGATGGATTGGAGATCCAACGGCTGAGAATATCGCGTACGTAATGTAGGATAAGTGGTATTGTACGTTAACCGGTCCCTATATATATATTACTAGGTTATAACCCCGTGTATTACACGAGTTGAATAAATGAATTGTATATATATATTAAATAATAAAACAATACATCTTTAAAAACCTCCTTTATTGCATGTATTGAATAAATGTAATTCTATATATTAAATAATAATAAAGTTATATTTGTAAGAATCATATTGTACGAGTTGAATAAATGTAATTTTATATGCCAAATAATAAAAAAAAAGTTATATCTTTAAAACCATGTGTATTAAACGGGTTGAATAAATGTAATATTGTTTACCAAATAATAAAAAAGTTAAATCTTTAAAAACTCTCATGTATTACACGGTTTGAATAAATATGATTTTATATACCAAATAATAAGAAAATTATATTTAAAAAAAATAATGGATATACTCGGTACGCGATAGATATGGTGATTGCGGAGATGATTATTGAAAAAAGAGACAGTGGTCAAACATGTTATCCAAGAAGCAAATAAGCAGCTATTTGAGTGATAAAATATAAATTATATATAAAAAACCCGTAATAAATCTAATTTTATATATAAAGTAATATTGAAAGTTATATACAATTTGTTTAAAAATTATGTAATAAAATCGATATACTATTTTTTTTAATAATGAAAATAAAAATAAATAATATATTAATACAAAGTTTGGTTTTGGTGATAAATAATTTGGTTACTTAAAAATCTCTTAAATTAACAATTTAAATTTAAGGATAATATTTTATTAGAAAAATATAAGTATTCTATTTGACATTTAAAGTATGATAAAATTTAGTATTAATATTTATTTATTTAGTAATATAAGATAGAAAAAAATATGATTGAATAGTTGGGAGGTTGTATGATGATAAACGTGTTAACTGTATTATAATGTCATATGTTTTTAGTTATATATTTTTGAATTATTTAAAAGAAAGTAAGACTTTGTTATTATTAGTAAAATCAATGATTTTGTATTTGTAATTTTGTTTGGTATTATTTTATTAAAAAGTGCATATTATACATATAATTATATTATTTCTTAAGTTATTGATGCCATCCAAAATGTTTTCCGATTTTATGTCTAGTAGGTGTCTGTCATATGATATAGAAAATCAAATAAATAATATTATAAATGAGAAGTATACATTAAATTTAAACTAAATAATAATTATCTATAGTTAAGGAGAAGAGATTAAACAAAAAGATATTTAATATGTGAGTTATCTATAATTAATTAGAAGAGATTAAACTAAGTAATAATTATCCATAAGATATTAAACTAAATAATATTTAGTAGGAGAGTTATTTATAATTAATTAGAAGAGATTAAACTAAAATAATAATTATCCATAAGAAATGGCCTAATATGACGACAAGTGTCTCATAGATGATTTCTATTATTATATTGTATAGATTAGGCCAGCTTCTTTCCTGTTAGTTTAGTTTTTGTTAAAATATGAAACAAAATTTAAAAGTTAACCAGGCTCGAGTTCTATGTCAAATCGAATTAAGAATAGACGTTAAAGCACAATTTGTGTCACTTTTTTAAAGCTTATATTCTATAAAAAAAACTTAATATTAGTAGTGTTAGTTTGCAATAACACTTCCAGAAACTTAGGTGGTAAAATGTCACTGCAAGAGTGAAAGTGAATCTCTACCATAGTCTTCCAATTTCTTGAGCATGTAGATGAGTTTTGGACTCAGGGTAGAAATCAATTCTAATGCCTGATTGTAAGTCGTAGTCTGGAATCATTACATATGACTTGATGGTTGGAGAAGACGGACTCCCAGTCAGTGGCGTGAATCCCCACACAAGCCGGCATAAACTCCGGCAAGCAAAGCCACTCGGGGAAAACACATCGGAATCCAACCAAGTTGTTGTTTCTTAAAATCCTGCTTAAACCATTAAATATCACGACACTCCATGATTCTTGGAAGGACTTCTCATCACCAGGAAGCACCCTTAATAATGCTCAGGGTATATTACACTTTTCGTATTTTGCTTTTCCGGTACCGGCATTTCCTTTTCAACCGCCCTAAAACTATGATTCATCTCCATAAATCCATAATATCCACAATTTATACAACGTTGAAACCCTAAACCCTAACAAAACACATTATTTTCACGAAAACCAAAGCACGCGCCTAAATTATTAGCTTCTAAACCCTAATTTATGAAAATACGGTGTAAATGTTTAGATTTTCAGCTCCAGATCTGAAAATCGAGCTAAAATTGTTCTAATGCGAAGAACACAACGTTTCAGAATCGAATTTTTTTTTTTGAAACATTGGAAGTTGTATATGAATTAACTGAAGAAACTAAGAAGAGATGCATAAATAGGTTTACGTGAAGATGAAAATGGAGGTTTCAGAGCAGTGACTACGTGAATATGAGAGCCTGTTAAGGGGTTAGGGGCGGTGGGTATATCCGGAGTGGTGGTGGTGGCGGCAGGATGAGGTGGTGGTGGCAAGATGTGGTGGTTAGGGTTTTAGGGTTAGGAAATTGGGGAAGATGGACTGTATATGAATTTATTTTGCTTTTATTTATTACACAATTAAATAAAAACATGAATCGACCAAAATACCCTTAAGTGAATAAACTTAACTGAAAATTTTAATCTCGTTAGTACTAAAGGACGTAGAGTGTAACGGGTTTTACAAATAAAAGATTGTGACTGTAATTATTGAAGTTAAAGGCTGTTCGTTGCAATCTGATACAAACATAAAGGACGTAAAGTGCAATTTACCCTAATGCTTATAAACCCTAGTCGCCACCCCCACACACAAAGCCAAAGAATTAAATTCACCACAAATTTCACCATGGTCGGCACCCTTCACCGTCGCCATCACTCTCCCTCTCACTTTCTCTCTCAAAATGTTGTAGGACCGGGTTTGGGGACCGAAACCGTGATTCTTGTGATTATGTTCAAAGACGGAAGAGATTAGCAATGATAAACAAACAACTTTGTATTAATCCGGTAGTAAAACGTTACAAATCGGCCCGATTACATGATAACCGAACTAATACCAAAGGAGTATACATTCCGGGAGAGATCAAGTGGTGATCTCTCCCCGTGTGAGGTCTCAAACCTCCTCTCACTCTCTTGGTCTTGCAAATGACAAAGTGTTGGTATTTATACCCAACACAGGTTGTATGGTCGAAGGATCTAACTGATTGATCGATAGATCATCTGTCGATCATCCAGCTATCGAAAGATACACATATACCTCGAAGGATGACATATCCTTCGAGGTCCATCTTCATCTATCGATGGATATCTTTCGAGCTCATCGAAGGATATACACAATCCTTCGATGCCTTATCCTTCGACACCAAACATTATACAACCATAATCTAACTGATTGTCTAGCAAAACCCACACGGTCAACCGAATAACCCTCTCGTTTGACCACTTCAAACGAGCGGGTCTATACACGTTCGATAGACCGTTTCACTAACTATTACAAATTCAGCGTAAAATAAAACTAATCTATTCGACAAGCATCGGACACAAAATCTGCATCAACAAATTCCCCCTTGTCCGTTGCTGTCGAATGCTGAAAATGCAACTGCAATCGATCTTCAGTCAAGTATTCATCTTCTCTGTGTTAACAAATTCCCCCTTGACCGATGATCCAGGTAAGTAGTATCTTGATGCTCCTTGTAAAATATTTCCCCCTTAAAGTACGCGTATCCGTGTTGAGTGTTGTGCAATTTCCTCAATTGACCGATCTTCCGCTGATCTTCCAATACTCCAACCGGCATTTGATAAGGGTTCCAATCTTTAAGAACTGCATCAAGTCTTGATCTTGTCATAAGAACTCTATTTCATACAAGCATACTACATTGATAGAGATTTCTGGTGAACTGTCTTCTGTAAACCGTCTTTGTGGAATCGACCAAGTAATGCACTTTAATCTTCAGCATCAACACTCAGGAAAGTCAGCTAGACCAAGTGTATCCCTTGCAAGCTCAACCAGCATGCTTAGTTGAACTACATCCAGATCTCATTGTCTCGCCTTTGTGAAGTTGACCACGTAATGCACTACGGATCTTCAGCATCAGTACTCAGGAAGTCAGCTTGACCAAGTACATCGTTTGCAAACTCAACGAATTGAGTTACCCCCAGATCCCTGTAAAAACCACATGAGGTAAAATTGCAATTCACCCTTTAATTTAAGGCGATGGTCTTTGCTTCTAACCAAGTTAATTTTTTTTTTGTTAAATTTGATCACCTAAGGATATTTTAGTCTTTTTATCCATTTACTTTAAAAATAAAACAAAATATTTTTAAGATTTTCTATTTTATATATATATATATATATATAGGGAGAAGATCATGCGAGAACCACCTCTTATTGCGAGAACCGCGAGAACCAATGTGAACACAACAAAAAATGCCTAAAAATAGCTAAAAATCACACAATTTTTTTTAATATTTTTTATATAAAAATCCCTACTTTTCGAAGCAAAAAAAATATAATAAAAATAAAAAAAAGTTTAAAAAAAAAAAAAAAAAAATTTTGCCACTAAAAGTAGCGATTTTAGCATAAAAAAATATTAAAAAAAATTTTTAGATTTTTTTTAGATTTTTTTAGGTTTTTTTGGGGGTTTAGTTTTTAGCATTTTAGCTTGGGGGGTGGGGTGGGGGGGGGAGGGGGGTTTAGGTTTTTTTTTGGGGGGGGGGGGGGGGGGGGGGAAGGGTGGGGGGTTTAGGTTTTTTTTTTTTGGGGGGAGGGGGTGGGGTTAGGTTTTTTTAGCTATTTTAGGTTGTGTTCACATTGGTTCTCGCGGTTCTCGCAATAAATGGAGTTCTCGCATGAGCCCCTCCCTATATATATATAGGGTAAGGTTCATGCGATAACCACCTTTATTGCGAGAACCAATGTGAACACAACCTAAAATAGCTAAAAAAACCTAACCCCCCCCCCCCCCCCCCCAAAAAAAAAAAAAAACCTAACCCCCCCCCAAACTAAATGCTAAAAACTAAAATCCCCAAAAAACCTAAAAAAACCTAACCCCCGCCCCCTAAAAAAAACCTAACCCCCCCCCAAAGCTAAAATGCTAAAAACTAAACCTCCAAATATTTAAAAAAATTATTTTTAAAAAAAATTCTTATTTTTTTGCTACTAAAAGTAGCGATTTTTTATAAAAAAAATATTAAAAAAAAATTTGTGTGTTTTTTTGGCTATTTTTAGGCATTTTTTGGTTGGGTTCACATTGGTTCTCGCGGTTCTCGCAATAAAGGGTGGTTCCTAACGGATCTTTGTTCTATATATATATATATAATGCATATTGTAAAGGCAAGAATGGTCATTTGCCACTTTTTCAACATGTACAAATATTTAAAGCTCCTTGTACAAACCATGAAAGCACAACAACCCCAAGCTTTTTGAAACATGAAATGACGCGACAAGAATTTTAGGTGGCTAATATCTTTTGAGTTCAAATTTCGAATTCCAACACTCATCCCCAAATACCCTTATCCCGCTTATTCTCTTCATCTGCGGATGCCAGGAAGAACCAGAGAGAGGGAGATAGGGAAGGAGAGTCTTGAGAGAAGAGTTCCAGCGACAACAAGATGCAACGAGGTTGAACAATGATGGTAATAACTCTGGTTCCTTCCTTCCCCTCTATATCTCTGCACTTCCCCCCTCTCTCTCTAGGGTTCGATTTGACGTCGATGATTATGATTAATCATCACAGAAGTCCTGAACCCGGATGTATCAACACAGGTTAGCTCATTCTAATTCCACTAGCCGAGGTCAGAAGTTTCTTAGGATTGGCTGGTTATTATAGAAGGTTTATTTGAGATTTTTCTAGAATAGCCATTCCTTTAACTAAGTTAACCTGTAAATCCATTAAGTTTGAATAGGGACCAAAACAAGAAGAAGCTTTAAGAATTCTTAAGCAAAGATTAACTAATACACCCATACTAGCGTTACCAGAAGGAACTGAAGACTTTGTAGTCTATTGTGACGCTTCCAAATTAGGTTATGGATGTGTGTTGATGCAACTCCAAAAGGTTATAGCTTATGCGTCTAGGCAACTTAAGAATCATGAAGAAAATTATTCAACCCATGATCTAGAATTAGGAGCTATAATTTTTGCCCTCAAGATGTGGAGACAATATCTGTATGGTAGTAAGTTTACCATATTTACAGATCATAAGAGTTTAAGGTATGTTTTCGGGCAAAAAGAGTTGAATATGAGACAAAGACGCTGGATGGAAATGCTTAGTGATTATGATTGTGATATCCCGTATCATGAAGGAAAAGCAAATGTAGTGGCAGATGCTTTAAGCCGAAACTATCACGAAAAGCCAAAAAAGGGTACGTTCCCTTAAATTAAATCTGCAAGTAGATTTAAATGATCAGATAAGAGAAGCACAAGAATCAGTAATCAAGGAAGATATTGAAAAATTAAAAGGTATGATTAAGGAATTAGAACAAGGAACATATGAAATTTGGAGATTCCATAAAAAGAGAATGTGGATACCTAAATTAGGAAACCTAAGCCATCGTATATTAGAAGAAGCCCATAAGTCTAAGTATACGATGCATCCAGGAAATGATAAAATGTATCAGGATTTAAGGAAAAATTTCTGGTGTATAGGAATGAAGAAGGATATAGCAGCCTATGTTTCTAAGTGTTTAACTTGTTCACAAGTTAAAGCTGAACACCAGAAACCCTCAGGTTTGTTACAACAACTAGAAATGCAAGTGTGGAAATGGGAATTAATAACAATGGATTTTGTTACTAAATTACCCAAAACAAGGAAGGGTAATGATACAATCTGGGTGATTGTAGATAGACTAACTAAGTCAGCTCACTTCCTACCAATGAAAGAAACTTTCAATATGGAACAACTAGCTAAATTGTATGTAAATGAAATCGTTTCATTACATGGAATACCTTTATCTATCATTTTTTATAGAGATAGTCGTTTTACCTCTCATTTTTTGTCAAGTTTCCAAAAAGCCATGGGAACCAAGTTAAATCTAAGCACAGCTTATCATCCTCAAACCGACGGACAAAGCGAAAGAACTTGTGTAATTGATTTCGGAGGTAATTGGGATGATCACTTACCTTTAATAGAATTTTCTTATAATAATAGTTACCACACAAGTATCAATGCTGCACCTTTCGAAGCACTTTATGGACGAAAGTGCCGAACCCCGGTCTGTTGGGCAGAAATTGGGGAAAAGCAACTATCCGGACTTGAGATAGTACAAGAAACAACCGACAAAATTATTCAAGTCAAGGAACGACTAAAAGCAGCATGTGATCGACAGAAAAGCTATGCCGATAACCGACGCAAGCCATTGAAATTTCAAGTAGGAGACAAAGTATTGTTGAAGGTCTCTCCTTGGAAAGGAGTAGTAAGATTCATCAAAAGAGGAAAGCTAAGTCCCAGGTATATTGGACCTTTTGATATTATTAGAAGAATAGGACCTGTAGCTTATCAATTACAACTACCAGAGGAAATGGTAGGAATACATGATGTGTTCCATGTATCTAATCTCAAGAAATGCCTAACTGATGAATCACTAATGGTACCTCTTAAGGATATAGAGGTAAATAAAAAACTTAAGTTTATAGAAAGACCTCTACAGATTGCAGACAGGAAAGTCAAGAACCTCAAACATAAGAGATTAGTTCTGGTCAAAGTGAAGTGGGACTCCAAAATAGGACCTGAGTACACATGGGAGATGGAATCCGAAATGCAAAGGAAATATCCACACTTGTTCCAGTAGATCTCGAGGACGAGCTCTAAAACAAGGTGGGGAGGATATAACAACCCTCAATAAACCGACACCCTCGAATATTTTCCGACACCCTAATATATTTTAAAATATCCCAAAATACACCCCATACGCGAAAACGGACCTCAAATATATTAAATAGTATTAAAAATAATTAAAAATCTGAAATTTAAGTTGAGTCGGGCCGCGTAAACCCCACCCCAACCTTCACGCGGGCCGCGTGAACTTAAAAACATGGCGCAGCCCGGTGTGGCCACGTGGCCCAACACATGTCGAGTCTATGTGATGACCCGGACCCCCTACGCAGTTGACCAGGTTTGACGCGGGCCGCGTAGCCCTTTGGCTACATTTACGCGTGCCGCAAGAAAACCGAAGTGAAGCACTATATAAGCAGGCCATCGGATTTCATTCGAATTCGTTCAAAGTTTCTTCCTCAATCTCAATTTCTGATAATAGGCTTTATACTCGGGTATAATACCCCCTTAAATAGCGAAGTTTTGCTCCGTTGTAAGTATTATAACCCCTGGATACGTATTAGATACGCTGCCCGATTGATCTAGGGTTACGTAACGGCTGTCGTGGTTCTGCCCGACGTAGTCGTTGGAATGCCGTATCAGGGAGGGTATTGCTAATGTTAAAATGGGTTATTATACTAACGCGTGTGCATTTGTGTAATTTCTAGATTATCACCAGGAAACCCTTACGGAAAATCTAAGACAACAATGTGAGTTGATCCACTCTTTGTAAACCTTTTGTTAACTGTTTTTACAAAACCTTAAATACTTTTCCATGCGAATAACAGTTATTGAGTATTTGTAAGAATACAATTATCATGAGTATGTTGGGGTTTTGTATACAAAATTTGTTACCACCTAGTCAAGGAGTAACATGTCCACAAGTCGGGTTCGACAGTACCATGGATGTTAATGTCTTGGAAACAAATATAATTGCGGGATCGCCCTCAATACTGTACACTGGGACTTTTTACTTAAACTTGATTAAACGGGGATTCACTCACCAGTATTTCCCACTGACAAATGTTTTTAAAACGCGTTTCAGGTAACAAACTGTGAAAGCCAAATAGAAGCCAGCTTGACAGCACTGAAGGCTTGGAAAAGTGGCAATAAAGTTACCAAAATATAAAATAGATGTTTTTATTAAATAAAATAGGATTTATTTCTATGAAAACGTGTGTACTATGAACTTGGGTTTATCCCATATGTTTAATATTATGGAAATGTGGTATTTTACTCTGATCCAATATTTCCTAACTACGGTCCTGATGAAAATTTCCGCTGCCAAATTAGACAATACACGATACCACCGAAACTGGCTCGCGGCCGCCCGTTCCCGGGAATCAGGGATCGGGGGTTGCGACACTGTGAGATACATAGGTTTTGTTGAAGCAGGATTCATGACTTGTAAGTTAAAAGAAATGTTTAACAAAAAGTTGGTCATGAATCTTGTAAAAATGTGTTCTTTTTATAAATCATACGAAAATCGATATGAAAATCAAATGATGTCAAAGAAAGGTGTATGGTTAAGTAAATAACTAAGTAAAAATGAGTTTGTATAAAATATGTCGATTGTAAATCAATGTCATGTGAAAATGTGTCGTTTGTGTAAAATGTATCATGTCTTTGTCGAAATGATTTAGATAACGCTACGATATGTAATATCATAAAAGTACTTATATATAGGAAGTATCAGCGGCGTATCCACCATGCTTTTATCATATTACACACGCCTCGTTATTTAAATCACTTACCAAATAAACCACCAAAAATGTCTTGTTTAAACTAATGTCAAATGTTCATGTATAACAATGTTTAATGTTTCAGTGTCATGTGTAAATCATGTCTTGTAAAACAAATGTCAAGTAACAACAATGTCTTGTGTGGTGAATAAAAAGTATTTACTCAAACCACATGTATATGTCAATGTATAATCAAATGTCATGTGAAACCAAATGTCATGTACAGTGAATAAAGAGTATTTACTCAACCCCATATGTAAAATGTACAAAACAAATTCTTTGAATAAATCTAAATTTAAATCAAAAGTGATGTTTTGCAAAAACCAATGCTTTTATTGATACAAACATCTATGCAGTAATGTTTATCGCATACATTCAAGCCTTGAGACTGTTGGATAAACCCTTAAACGAATCAAAGGTTTATCAAAAATGTTTTCGGATTCTGTCATTCTCTACCTATGGTACCACTACATACTACCGAGCGACGTGATCAATGTTAATGAACGTATTTTAGTCCCGTTAAACATACCAAATGTCATACCAAATGTAAGCATGTCATGTAAAAATCATGTACTAAGTATGCTAAGTAAACATACAAAGTAGAAATGTTCATGTAAATCAATGTGCCCATATGCTGAGTAAACATATGCAGCAGAAATGTAATGTAAATAAATTGTGCCCATATGCTGAGTAAACATATGCAGCAGAAATGTAATGTAAGAAATCAATGTGCTAGCATGCTCAGTCAACATACAAAGCAATGCCAATTGAAATCATGTACTATATGTGTACTAAATGAACATAGCAAGTATATGTCATAAAAGCATGAAAGTAACAAGTAGGCACATGTGTTTCACCCCAAAATATTTAAAAGCGGTAAAAGAGGGGACTATGTACTCACTTGATATTGCTTAAAAGTCTTGAAATAAGAATCAAGTAACGCTCGAAGGATCACGGAATCAAATGGCACCTAATATAGGTAATTATGTTAATAAACCGAACCTAAATCGGGAGATCGGATAGAATGAGGTGTCGTAAACCAAATGAGTATTGGAACTCATATGATATGGTTTAATAAAGCCTACATTCTAATCCAGAACCTAACCTAAGTGCTTATGACTCGTTATGACCCGTTTAGGTAGCTTACGCTACTTTAACGCGTCATTTGCGCAAATTTCAAACGAGTAGCCTAACTAGTCCTATGACAAGTATTATATGCCCTAACATGTTTAAATATGTTGCATAATCAGTTTAAGTGACAAAATTTAGGTTACATGTGCTTAAAATGAAATTAAGCACAAAAAGGGCATTTTGGTCATTTTCCTAAGGCATATAAACTACCTATCATACAACTAATTAAACTAAGTGACCATAAGGTATAACCTCGGAAGGTTATTCCCTATACAACTATGGTCATAAAATGTGTTTGGTCGGATCCTAATGATCGACCAAACGGGTCGGGTTCGAAAGTCTAAGGGGTTGTTTAGACCGCTTATCTTACGACCCTAAATAAGCACTAAACTAAAAGTGACTAGTTAGACATGTTAAAACATGTTTAACTAAGTTAGAAAACTGATTTGATATCAAAACAAAGTGTTTTGATACCCGAAAATAGTTTCGTCTCAAAATGCGCATAATCGGCATTTTGACCGAGACTATGACTCGTCACTACGCCTAATAAACGTGGTAATCAGTAGGTATAGTCACAAGGGACTATAACCATCGTGATTAGGCTCACCTTACAAAGTTCAAACGAAATTTGTGTTGACCAATTCATGGTCAAAGTAGAAAGTCAAACATTGTTTGACTTTCATGCTTGAAGTACATAATCAAGCATGAAGGAACACTTACAAGAGTCCAAGCTTGAAGAAAGAACAAATAAAACTGAAGAATGAAGCCGTCAACCAAGAGGGATAACTTCAATCAGATCCAAGGTGAAAGAAAAATGGAATGAGCACGTTGGAATGAGAAATGAGGTGGGTATTTATAGATTTCTTGAATCAATAGGATCATTCCAAGTGTTTTAAAACATGATCATGGCCCTACACTTGTTTCACACTGATTGGGGGACCTGGGGAACACGTAAACAAGCCCATGGTATCCAAAAACTAGGATTAAAACCAAGGATTCAGCTGCTGAATTGAAAAAAAATGGTCTCTGCCCAGCACCAGCTGTCGCGGGCCGCAAAGACAGACACAACAGTCTTCACGCCCAGCGAGGGTATTCAGACAGAAAGTTTAAACTTTTGGCAGAACAGGCCCGTATGACTCCAAACTTGATTTTTACGCGTTTAAGCCCCGTTAACCCATTTTCAAGGCTCTACAAGGATGTTAAAGTATATGGGGCATGAAATATGCTTGAAAATATCATGGATGTCAGTTAGTTTGGTCGTACGATCTCGTTGTTCGGTTAATTACGATGAAACTCGAACGGACTCGAAAAACGATCCAAATTACACGACGAATGGTATTTTAGCATTCCAATCACTAAAATAAAATATTTTAATGATTAAATTTTTTTTGGATGTCCGGATATGTTCAGAACGTAAGTTATGCGCGTAAATGCAAACTCATGCACTTTTTGACGCTTTTAGTCCCTGTTGATCAAATAAGCGTATTTTCTCACACCGAACCCCTCAAAGATTATTTCTAAGCTATTTTAAGGATATTTATGGTATGTTTAGCTTATGATCATGTTTCGGAATGTACGTTGCTATATGAATCGACAGACTTTTGCAGTTTGACGCAATTAGTCCCTGTAGTCGAATAAACTTGTTTTTGACATACCAAACCCTTCAAAACTTATTTCTAAGTTATGTAAAGGTTATTTAAGGTATGTTAAGATTATGTTGATATTCCGGAGTGTTTGTCGCGTTAAACTGATTACGTTTACGCATCAGTTTGCGTATAACTTTCCAGAAAGCGATTTAGAGTTTAAAATCGAACAAAATCATAATATGAAAAATGTTAAACATAAATAAACAAATATTGGGATCAAAACACATTGTTTTATTGATAATTGAACTATTCAGAGTTATACAATGATTACACAAGCACATATGTCACATATAAGTTATGCCTCAAAGATATAAGTCACTGATTTTAACTTCAATTAAACAGGTGATCGTGTTCAAACCGTTAGGTGTTGTCATGTAGTTCCAACGTTAAGTAACTCGCGTAGCACATGTACAATATGGATTGTAGAACCGAATAAAATTTACCATGGTATTATGTTAAACCATTGCAAATTTAGAATCATAACATTTAACACAACTATAAGTATATGCAAACACAAAAGTAATTAATTGGTGGAGTCTGTTTCAGTCTTGCATAGGTTCACCAAAATAATTTTAATCAACTTCCAATGGTAGTCCCAGGATGAATGTCAGTATCTGATTGATCTTGCTAAGCCTCATATGGAGAAGTCGATCGTTGTTGATAACGAGACCGGTAAGAGAAAAGATAGTAGGTGTGCTTTGTCTTCCTGAATCTGTATACACTTCAGTTGTTAATATTAGTAGTATGTTTTTTAGTGTCATTTAGATATTTATACTGCATAGAGTTTTGTGTGTCTCTTGTTCAGGGTGCGTACGAGGTTTAGAACATTTCTGGCCAGAGGGTATGATGAAACAGTCAGAACCATTGAAAAGAGGATTGCGGATTTCACCTTCTTACCTGTAGGTATGCGTTTTTTCACTCTTACTGGATGTTCTAAACACATGGGAAATATCAATCCTTTCACTCTACCACGTAGTGTTTTATCACAGCTGGGTCAAATTGTAAAAAAAAAAAAAGCTAAAAAGGAAATTGTTAAAGTGTCAAACGGGTTAATAGCGAATAGCGGACAATAGTGATAAGCTACCTATACGCTACGTAGCGATAGGGTTGTTCAAAACCAGATATCCGAAAAATAGGATATCCGAATTTCGGATATCCAAAATTTTCGGGTACCAGATTTCACTATCCGAATCCGTATCCGAAATTTCGGATATCCAAATTTTCGGATACGGATTCGGATAGTGAATCAGATATCCGAAAATCCAACTTTTTTTTTATTATTTTGTTTCATAATTGGAAACGAATATTTTGGATAGTTTCGGATATCCAAATATAAGTTTTCGGATATTTTCGGATAGTTTCGAATATTTTCGGATATTTGGATATCCGGAAAAAAATGAAAATTAAATTTTTGGATATTTCGGATATTCGAAATATCCAAAAATTTTGAAAATTACTATCCGAATCCGAATCCAAAAATTTCGGATATCCGAAATTTCGGATATCCGAAATTTCGGATATCCGATTTTCGGATATTTCGAATTCGGATATTTCGGATACAGATAGTTTTGAACACCCCTACGTAGCGATACGCTGAAATAGCGGGCGCTATTTTATGTTTAGCGATATACTAGAAGATAATTTTAGAAATATTGTATTTTATCAGTATTTTATCAGTATTTTATTAAAATACGCTGTTTTCATATGTATATTAAAACGAAAATCCTGCTATTTTATAGGCATATATCATCGCTATTTATATTATAAAACAAAAGATAAAAAACTTACAGTTTCGCTAATCTTACGCTATGGAGCCGCCAAAACCAGATAGCGAGATATTGACGCATCGCCACGTTAAACGCTATAACGAGCGCTATTGTCGCTATTAACAACTATGATATAACCTCCTAAATTGTATTTTTTTAAAGATTAAGATTATTATTGTAGTAATATTATTTACGTAATCATATTTAACACATTATATATTTATAAAAAATGTCCTTATTGGGCAAACGAAAAGTGGTTACGGGTCAACCTGACATGGCCCGTTTTGACATACAATGACCCGTTCAATCACAACCCATTTTAACCCATTCTTAATATCTAATTTGTGTCCAGAAAATGGGAAGGACTACAAGTTCTACATTAGCCTCATTTTGACTACTTCCTTGATCTGTTTAATGCCAAGAATGGTGGTCAACGAATGGCTACAGTTTTGATGTATTTGTAAGTGATGATTTAGTTTTTATTGAATTTTCCTCGTGTATTTGTAATCATATCATTGATATCTTTTTGTACCTTTGTTCGCAGCACAGATGTTGAAGAAAGGAGTGAATCGGTTTTTCCTAACGCAAAGAGCAACGTTAGTGTTGTGCCTTGGTGGAACGAGCTGATTGAATGTGGCAAAGACGGGCTATCCGTTAAGCCCAAAATGGGAGACGAGTTGTTGTTCTGGAGTATGAAACCTGATGCATTTCTTGACTCTTCAACTTTGCATGGTTAGTTAATTTTCATCTCTAGACGGGCTATGTATTAAATGTGTCAAAATAGACAGTTAGACATGTTTGTCAAGTTGGGTAACATGTCAAAAACGGTTTGCGTTGAAATGGATCATTTTTAGCGTTGGTTGAAAGAGTTGGGCTGACCAAGAAAGATTCTTTTGTCCATTTTTTGGATCTTTCCATAAATATTGATATGCTATATATAATTAAAAAAATTAGAGTAAAACGCCGAAATGGTCCCTGAGTTTAGGCTACTTCTGGCCAGAGGGTATGGTGAAACAGTCAGAACCATTGAAAAGAGGATTGCGGATTTCACCTTCTTGCATGTTGGTATGCATTTTTTTCACTCTAACCGGATGTTCTAAACACATAGGAAATATCAATCCTTTTACTCTATTGCGTTGTGTTTTATCTCAACTAGGTCAAATTGTAAAAAACAAAAGCTAAAAAGGAAATGGTTAAAGTGTCATACGGGTTAATAGCAAATAGCGGACAATAGTGGCAAGCTAGCTATACGCTACATAGCGATAGGGGTGTTCAAAATCGGATATCCGAATTTCGTATATCCGAAATTTTCGGATACTAGATTTCACTATCCGAATCCGTATCCGAAATTTTGGATATCCGAAATTTCGAATACGGATTCGGATAGTGAATCGGATATTCGAAAATCCAAATTTTTATTTAATTTTTATTTTTTTATTATTTTTTTCATAATTGGAAACAGATATTTTGGATAGTTTAGGATATCCGAATATAAGTTTTCGGATATTTTTCGAATATTTCGGATACTTCGGATATTTTTGGATATTCGGATATCCGAAAAAATGAAAATTAAATTTTCGGATATTTCGGATATCCGAAATATCCGAAAATTTTGAAAATCACTATCCGAATCCGAATCCGAAAAATTCGGATATCCGAATTTCGGATATCCAAAATTTCGGATATCCGATTTTTTGGTTATTTCGGATTCGGATATTTCGGATACGGATAGTTTTGAACACCCCTACGTAGCGATACGATGAAATAGCGGGCGCTATTTTAGGTTTAGCGATAAATTAGAAGATAATTTTAGAAATATTGTATATGTGTATTTTATCAGTATTTTATTAAACTACGCTGTTTTCATATGTATATTAAAAAAGAAAATCCTGTTATTTTATAGGCATATATCATCGTTATTTATATTATAAAACAAAAGAAAAAAACCTACAGTTCCGCTATTTTCACGCTATGGAGCTGCCAAAATTAGATAGCGAGATATTGACGCATCGCCACGTTAAACGCTATAACGAGCGCTATTATCGCTATTAACAACATTGATACAACCTCCTAAATTGTATTTGTTTAAAGATTAAGATTATTATTGTACTAATATTATTTACGTAATTTGTTTAAAGATTAAAATTATTATTGTACTAATATTATTTACGTATTCATATTTAACAAATTATATATTTATAAAAATGTCCTAAATGGGCAAAAGAAAAGTGTTTACGGGTTAACCTGACATGGCCCGTTTTGATATACAATGACCCGTTAAATCACAACTCATTTTAACCCATTCTTACTATCTAATTTGTGTCCAGAAAATGGGGAAGGACTGAAAGTTCTACATTATGAAGTCGGGCAACAATACGAGCCTCATTTTGACTACTTCCTTGATCTGTTTAACGCCAAGAATGGTGGTCAACGAATGGCTATAGTTTTGATGTATCTGTAAGTGATGATTTAGTTTTTATTGAATTTTCCTCGTGTATTTGTAATCATATCATTGATATCTTCTGTACTCTTGATCGCAACACAGATCGCAACACAATGTTAGTGCTGTGCCTTGGTGGAACGAGCTGCCTGAATGTGGCAAAGACGGGCTATCCGTTAAGCCCAAAATAGGAGACGCGTTGCTGTTCTGGAGCATGAAACCTGATGCATCTCTAGACTCTTCAAGTTTGCATGGCTAGTTAATTTTCATCTCTAGACGTGTAACGCCCTGCGTTTTCATACTTTCTATAATTAGAAGCCGTTGCTTGTATTTCTATTTTTGGAAGTCTTGTGTTCTTGTAATCATTGTAAAATCCGAGACTTGAATCATAATGAAATTCATAAATTTTCTTACATTCATGTTATACACGTTCCATACTTGTTCGTACATTTGGAACATATTTATAATGAAATGGGTAAAATCACAAAAGTATCATTATCTGCCTACTAAAATTACAAAAAAAAATCCCTGATTTAATAACAAAAATTAACTTGGTTAGGGCCAAATAACGTAACGAGCAAGATTTTGAAGTATATAGTACAAATCTTAACAATTTTAACGATAAATGACACCGCCTGAAATTAAGTATATAGATAAAGTACACAATTTGTAGTTTACTTAGGAATTATGGAGATTTTTAAACACCACACCATCTTTGTTCAAATTTTTAAGAATTTTTATTTATTTATTAAAACATTCTTTATTTATAACAACTACACTCATCTAAAAATAAGGTGTTTATCTTTTGTTCACTTAGTGTTACTAAGTCGTCTTTGGAGGCCCCATGGTGTGGCCCGTCCCTGGACCGAGTTGCTTGGAAGCCAGTCAAACCATTTCGCTTATGATCAGTCACTTGTTTTGTCATGCTATAGACTCATCAGGGGAGTGACCAACAGCTCTCGACCAGTTGTGCATTCGACATGTAAACAATTTCTAGTTTGCTAAGGTCGTACCTAATGAAATCTCGGACTCGCCAGTAAACCTAAGTCAAGTACAGACCTATCAAATACGATCTTCGAACATTTGGCCCATCATACTCTCCTACCACCAAGTCATGCACGTCCTTATGCATGTACCTCAGCAGTCACGCTAACACTCAAAAGAAACATTTAATGTACACTCCGTAAATATTAACTTCACTTTTTATATGTTTAGGTATGCTCGTAGAATAGTTGATCTTAACATGTAGCTACCATCTTCACCCCAAATCATCTTGATGCTTCGCTTGGGTTGGTCCATTACCATTTCTAGCAATAAAATGCTAGTACTAGATCCTGGTCAATTCCTCTCACGCTTTGTTCAAGTAGGTTATCAGGCGCGTAACCTGCAATGCTAATAGGTCATTGTCATATTTGTGGCTCAAACGACCTGGTATCTGATATACGACACCAATACGCCAATGCCATACTTGTAGCTCTAAAGACTTGTCGTCAAGGCCCCACCTTCAAAAGATGTGTCGGATTTATGCATTTGATGCACAAAGTGCTTGAACATGATCACCCGGTCTTTAACTTACGATTTCGACAACAAGGGATGAGTGGCGCGACATATTTCTTTTGCGGCAACATGTCATCTTTACATTCCCGGGAACGAATATCAAGTTAAGATTTCTTACGACTCCTCTAACACCTTTGCAATCTTCAAGAATCATGCACCAAAACCAACCAACAGGCCAAATTTCGATCTTCTCCTACCACCATTATTTAGACATCCTTTAAAATTTTTTTGGGATGGGCGACGTTCCAACGTATCTAAGGATCAACCCGCTCTAATACCACTTGTCACAGAGACTTCTTTTGAGACCTCATGTGGCACCCGTGGTTATCGGAAAGCCAACCGATCTGTCCCAAACATGGTCATTGGTTACGTCCTGACATGGACTCGTTAGGGGATCGTCCAAGAACAATGATATTGCAGGAAAATATAACGAGTAGAAAACCATCCCTTAAGAGCATTCTCATCCAATCCATCAAAGTAACCCCTAACTTTAAAATATAAAAAAATCTTCTAAAAACTCACTCCAACCTATCCACTATATCTATACCCTAACCTTATATATTAAAAAAAAGGTACAATAACTTTTTATTAATAAAAAGCTCCTGTAACTCTTCATCTCCAACAACCACACATCTCCCGCCCCTCTACTTCTCCTGCACATCGACTACCATCAACAAATTAAGCAAAACTACCAGAAAGTTCCCACTTCCCAGGTTCTGATTTGTAAAGTGTGGAGGGTTCCGAGTTGAAAACACTTCTGATTTCACAGGCAATGATGCGGCTTCTATTGGAAACTAGGGTTCCGATTTGAAAACTAGACAAACAGGTATGATTCTTTCTTTGTTTTGTGTTGTTGTATGAATCGTTGAAACCAGGGTTCCGATTTAAATCATCGAATAAGGTATGTTTTGATAAGGTTTTGTTGTTTGGTTTTATGAATCTGTGAAGTGTTTGATTAAATGTCTGAAAGAAAGTTTAGATGTTTAGTTAGAAATTTAATTAGAGTTCATGTGAGCAAGTATAGTTAGCTGATAGTTTTTGTTAAAGAATATCAGGGTTAGGCGCGTTAGGGTTAAGGTTCTTTTCTGTCTGTTCATGTATAGTTTAACATTGTATCTTATACAAACTATCTCAATTAAGTATCTCCTTTCACATTAATAGTTTTAATCGCTCGCGTTGGTGTTAACTCTTCACTAATTAACCTCTTTTGTGGTTGTATCTTCATTGGTTTATGCTTAAGTTTTTATATTGAACACAGGTGAAAGAGCCTATCTCAAGAAAGAAAATCGAGTTTGCACACTATTGGAACAAATCGGTGGATCAGATTTTTGGACCCGCTATTCAGGCTCTCAGCTCGTGGCACTGGTAAAGACGCGATACTTGTGTTTCCCAACCACTTTATGGTGATGTGTTACTACCTAATTTTTAATCATATACTCTCAATTGCATGCTATTATGTATCTTGAAAATTTCTTGAACTTGTCTGCATTGCCATAGCAAGTTTATCAATATCTCATATTTTCATTGACTTATATTTTACCATCTTGTATCTCTTTCATTCAGATTTCGATTTCGATTTCAATCTGAATATATTGTTAATTAGTCATTACAAGATCGATCGTTATAGGTTTCCGACTTTGGGAAGGAAACAAGAAATCATTATAGGTTCTGACTTTGGGGAGTAAACAATCAATCTTTATAGCCCGTGAGGGACTAGTATCACTAGTAGCATTAGGTACTAGGTAGTTGAAATCCATGCTTGCTTTTTTAGACCCATCATGGTCGCCAGAACCTACCACTGAACCCCGCCGTAGGGCCACCGTGACGCCGCTGCAACCGCATCAGCTGAGCAATAAACGCTTACGGCCCGCGAGAACCACGAAACCGGCTCTTTAGAGCCGAGGGTTAGAACTGTTTTGGTAAAAGGTACGATTCTCCACCCTTACCCACTAATCCAATCAGCATTAAGAAATCAACAAGGGGTGTGAATTTTATCCCGGAAGAAGACAAGCTAGTTGTCTCCGAACACTAGCGCGTTTTTTTGGGTGCTACACGGAAATATTACCATCTATATTTTGGTGTTACAAGGAAGTATTACTACACATATTTTGTAGCTTTGTCTAACCTCATACTTATGTGTTTTTGGCGTTACATGTAAATCCACTGTGTAGGCTATTAAATAGGTCAAACTTGGCATGATTTGGTATCTTAAACTGTTTTTGTAGTCTGATGGTAGTGAAAATGGATGGTATGGTATTTGATTTGATCATTATTGTTTTCCAAGTGAATGTATATTATAATATAAAGTAAGTGGTTTGTCTCTTCACTTGACCCGTTTGATCAAGGTGGAAATTTCATCATAAACGGGAGTGAAAAAGAGACAACCGACCCGAAAAACCCAAAAATAATTAGTATTTATGGTGATTATTGTTTTCCAAGCAATTTTTTTTGTTGGTTTATGATGATACAATTAGTATTTAAAGTAACCCGACCCGAAAAACCCAAAAATAATAATTAGTAGTATAATTTCTATAAACAAAGTTATTAGAATCAATATTAAAAGAAAAAATATAATAAGACAAAATAGATAGTAGTTAAAATTGTAAGTAGAAGAAAGAGAAGAAATAATAATAAAAAAAGAACACATAGATAGGTATGAGGAGTTAGATGTAGAATGTTTTTAAAAAATGTGAGATAAATTTTAAAAAGTGATGTTTTTTAGTTAAATTATAAGGTTAAAGAAGATGGATTGGATGAGAATGCTCTAATAACTTAACCATGTAATCCATCTTTAGTTAAAAAGATCCGAACAAACTTATGACTTCTCACATTAATAATCGACTATGTGGTATAATTTTGTTGGAAAAAATGATGCATAAAAAGTTATTTACATTTAAGAAATCTATACAATATAATAAAAGAAATCGGTTGAGGGACACATGTCATTTATTAAATGAGGATATCACAATATATGTTTCCGGCTCATATATGTTATCCAAAAAATTGATAGATTAGTTTTGCTCCTTAAATCACTCACATTCGATCTATTATCACCTCATTCAAATTTTTAATCAATCTTATTTAATTAAATGGTTAATTTTAATTGTGTTTTTTTTAATCTTTCAATTGCCCCTGTTCTATCATCCGAGCTACCAATTGGACTTCCATTGCCCAAAATTTAATTTAATTGTCCCTAGATTCTTAATAAAAATCTTTATTTTTGGTATTTATTTAAAAAAATACTTTAATACACGAATTCGTAATACTTTAATTGCCTCTACGAATTAATAAAATTCTTCTATTTTTCGACTTCCAATGTCCCTAGATTTCTAATAAAATTATTATGTTAGTCATTAAAAAACCCTTTAAATGAATTAATGTGATAAAATAACTAAAGAACCGAAGTATTAAAAAACCCTTTAAATTAATTAATGTGATAAAATAACTAAAGAACCGAAGTCCAAAAAAAAAAAAAACAAGAGACACGAACTCACTCATATATCTATTTGTAGCAGGTATGTATTTAAAATCATGTAAACTAAACACGATCCATATAACCCCTTCATCTAAATGTTGGTTATCGGATAGTAATGAAGTTGTAGATGTATTTAATTGGGTCGACTGATTGTAGAACATTGGTTAAATAGGTTATGATTCATCTTAGGTGGTCATTGACTATGATAAGTTTAACTGGTTTTCTTTGCTCATTGATTGTGATGAGATTTTCCAGTTTCATATGTTGTTTGGTGACAAAATACAATCTAATTAGGTTGTTAGAATAAGCAAAACAACATTAATACATCAAATATTAACTTTTATTAAATGTAATATGTAATTTATTTATAAAGCTATGACTTTTATAAAATTTTATGGCTCAACCCGTATAACACACGGGAAGATAACCTAGTTACTGAATAAGAGAAAAAAAAACTAAACAATGGGTCCCTATTACCTTTTTGCCCCTCCTAGCCAAACATACGCGAAAAAAAATTGAAGTCCACGAAAACCCTTCATCTTAGCTATTAATTTTCCTTTTTCAATAGTATATAATCTATCTCTTAATATCTAGGTTTTTTTTTCAACTTTTACTATAACACACACTAGATGGTGCTCTTATAATGCGACCGGAACAAGAATACTGTTAATCACGTACATGTTAATTTTTTTAAGTTAGAAAAACTACATCAATATCATATCCAAATTAAAGAGAATACAATGATAGTTTTTATGGTGTAACTTAAAAAATATTAATTTACGAAAAAGTTATAGTCGTTTAACAATTGTAGGAAAGTTGGTTTAAAATTCAACAATATGTTTTAAAGGATTATATCATATGTTTTAAAAATTGTAATTGATTAAAGTCTTAAAATAATATAAAATTTTCTTTTTGTCCTTTTTATATGATTTATAATAGTATCTGTTTATTGGGTGAGGTTAAGCTATATTTAAAGTGTGTTTTTACTAGAATGTGTAAGAAGTGATCGTATCCATTAAACTAGGGTAATTGATGGAAGAGATTAAAGGAGTGTCAAAATTGTAAATATGTGTTTAATTAAATTGATTGATTTCTTTGATTAAGGGTATAGCGTGTCTTAAATTCAGTAACCCACATGCAAGTCATATGCCATATCCCCCATCTTTTTTAAACATAAATAACTTTTTATAAAATTGTCACATGTCACACTTCTATGTTTTCTCACACTTTTTAGGAATTTTTCACTTTGTAACCAACTTCTAACCGTGTGTATGTTTGTGTGTAAGTTTATTTTAAAATCAATACATATTAAGAACCCTTTCAACTCTTGTACTATTTATCCCATCAATTGACAATAACTAGTTGATCTTCAAACCAACTGACAACAATAATCGACAACATTTTTGGAGTTTCGATTTCATCAAGAAACATTCACATTTTGTACTTGGTCATGATGCGAGTCGTTTTGGGGGGGGGGGGGGGGGGGGCAGTGATTGCAAGTGGATTTGAAGTGGCAATTGACTAAATTCAAAATCTATGATTTCACCATCTAATAATTTCGTACATTTGTTTTAAATCCAACCTACCGTGTAAGGAAAACAAATAAAGGCAGACCCAAATTGACATAAGATGAGTGGATTAGGTAAGATTTGCTAGACTTGCATGTCTCAGAAGACCTAATTAGGGATATGAGTTCTTAGAAAAGCTATATTGGGGTTACAGACTTCTAAGGGACTGTATACATGTTTTAGTTTTGTCTTGTGGCCTTAGCCTTAACCTTTACTTAGTGTTGTTTGGATGTAATGTTGTTTTAGAGAGTATATAGGTATTTGCATAGGGTTAGAGCTTGTTTTTCCTATTTATTTGCTTTGTTTATATGTAGCTACTATACTTTACTTCTTATTGTAGGCTAATGGTTGTTGACAACTGTCATTATTAATATTAATATTTTTGTATGGTTGCTTGTGATAATTCTTATAACCTTTTTTTTTTTAATCTGGAGCCGAGGGTCTCAACATATGGGATAGAGGTAAGTTTTGCCATCATCACACACTCCTCGTATCCTACCAATAACATTTTGCTATGAATGAGATTATATTGGATAGATTTGTCTGTTTGTTTCGAAACCAACCCATATAACAATTTATTTTCGCAGTCTTATCTTCATGTGCACGGCCATTAACCTATGGAACCATTGAAGATGGGACGGGAAGGTTCCGACAAAGAAGAAAAAACAGAAGGGTGGCATCGGCCGGGGGTGAGGGCGAGGAGTAGAAAAGGTTTTTTCATTTTTTATAAAGTGTTGGTATATTGATCATTTTATTAATGTTTAGCAAAAAAAAAAAAAAAAAAAAAAAATTAATGGATGTTAGTCTTAACGACTAAACGTGTTATGTCTGAATGCACAATGCACTTGTAATTTCTAAAAACTTAATCCAAAACCAAACATTAGCGTACTTAATCAAAACTTTATGCATGCATAACTTTAACCTTTTGTGTTGTTATATATTATTTTTGATGTTTATAAATAAACACATAAAATAAATCTTTATATCACATCTCTGTCGAAGCCAGAACACATGTGATTCAATATGACTTAATCATAGCGCCAACTTGGATCTAAATCGTCCATAGATAAATGATAAATGGCAGGCTTTTTGTAATATATTTTGACGACTTGGAATAGTACTATAGTAGGCACGGGGGGCACAAACGGATAACTCGGTGCACGTTACATCAATCATCGTGCACCATATATTATAAAACTATATAAATAAAATTAAATACTGCCGACAAGGTTTTAATACTAAACCTACCTACTTAGACATGTGGCCTAGTGGTGAAGAGGGTTTTCCTCTTGTGGAGCCACTCAAATTCAAATCTTGGGGTGGGGAGTAAGATTATGGTGTGTAGGGGTTTGGGTTGGAGACATTGTTCGACACGTGGTGAGAGTGGGATCCACAAGGTAATACTCAAAAACTAGGGGTGTGGTGTGGCATGCCTTAGCTTGACGTGGCCTGAATTTTTTTATTTATTTTTTGTTGTTTAAACTATTTAAAATTTCACCTAGCCATGTTATCCAGCTCCTCCGCCCCACACCAGGCTCAATACCCCCACCAAAAAGGCAACCCTATGCCCAACGTCAACCCGGGATGGAGTACTTGGCGTTTAGGAGCCAAATTGCCCCCAAACCAACACCCACACCCGCTAGTCTAATTTATGAGTGTAATCTTTGTTAAAAAAAGGTACTAAACTTACCTGTCAACATCGTTGGCCCCAATACAAAAGAAAAAGAAATACTATAGAAAGTTGACTATAACAACCAATCCCATTAAGTCAAGTCAATGATTGATATTAAAGAATGATAGTGGACCGGTTCAAGTTCAGATAATCAGATTCATGACCCTTTCTTCAACAAGTTCTTTTGTTACTGGTTTTTCTTTTCATCAATAAGTTAAATAGATAAGGTACACTTTTAAGTGTATATAGACTAAACAAAAGCCAAACCAAGAAACAATGGATATTGTGGCGTTAATACCCATGGGCCATGATAAAGAGATTAAAAAAGGGTAGGTGCACGGTACCTCTGACCGCGGAGGGGATCCCCCCTCCCAGTTCACCACCCGACAAGGATCTCTGGCGGCAAATACCCTCCCAACACTTGGGGTTCGAGAGAGGTGGGGTTGCCACGTCTCGAACCCGAGACCCCAATGATCCAAGTGTTGGAATATGGGTGTCGGTGGCCAACTGAGCTACCCCAGTTGATTATGATAATGAGATTAGGGATGATTATGGAAGGTAATGCTAATCTCATCGGTGATATTAACTAGAAAATTATGAAAGTAGTTATTTTCTTGAATGTGTTATATCTATATAGTTAATCTATATAAACATGTTTTTAATAATTAAGTTTATAATTTTGAGAATTTATGGTTGCCTATCTACTTTCGCTCATGTATCTAATTAACTTTAATCTTACTAAAATGCATGTTATGAAAAAAACAGTTAAAAGTGAGCCGCACGACCAAGTTGTTGATATCTTCGCTAAAAGTCTTCATTATGCCATTACGACATATTTGCTTTTACATAATTGAAGTTGTTTGATGTTTTCTGAACTTAGATTGCCGGGGGGAGGGGGTGTTCAACAACACAATTTCTATGCGGTTTGGATATTTCTGTATCTTCTTATGTCTTATTTATGTATGGTCTTTTTTTGGCAGGGTTAAAGCGCAGGATTAACTAGGAAAGTTGTAGAACATGATAACGAAATTACAGTTAAAAAAATTTACAGAAGGGGGCTGAAATTTGATACATAATCGTTGAAAAAAAAAAACTAAGCACCAGAGCTATGAACGGCAACCAATTGTACAGATAGTTTAACCATGTTAGTAGAAGTTAGTTGCATAAAAGCGCCCAATGCCTTCAAGTCATTGTCACAAGCAATCGTTATTATATCGCCATCTTCATCCTTATATCTCAGTCTAAAGCTTCCAATCGTGAGCTGAAACCGCGTTGCAACCTCCTCCTCCAGCTTTACCAATCCATCTAAAAGGCGATATGTAAACTTAATAGTATCGTCTCTATATGTTGCCTTAAACGTCACATTTGCTTGTTCCTGCTGGTGGGGTACATGTGTGGAACTATGCTTACCATTTTCAGTAAGAAAAGTAGGGTCACGAGTTATATATGGTGTACCACCAATCGGTTCATTGGAACCCCCGAAAACTGGAGTTGGGGTATGTGTTCCTTCAGATGTAAAGACAGCTACATCTGTTTGATATGACTTCATAAAGGTGTCGGTATCACTCTTATAAGGACCGGTCTTGTATGGCCACCTTGGTATACCAAGATTCCTGCAAATACGCTTCAACGTAGATCTGCTAACTACATAAATTCAATGTAGGCACAAAGTGAAAATGAGAATATTAAAAGGAAACTAAGCACACAAATATTGACATCATCTACAAGCTATGAACTCACCATTAAGGATAGCTGCAGCTTCATCCATTGTCTTTCCAAAATGTTTACTTATTTCCTCATAACTAATCATTCTATCCGATCTCTTCCTTTTTCTACTTATCTTTCCTGAATCAATATCGACATCTTCAATCTTGTTCTGGCTTGTTCCCCCTGCGGCAGAGTTAGATGGTTCATTTTCCATATTTTCTGATTCCTGTGGCGGTGCCTCGCCTTTTTCAGTCAATAAGTTCACCGGAGAAGGTGGAGACTCAAAGTCCCAATTAAACGGAACTCCTCCAATAACTTGGGGAGGCGATGCAATATCTAGTTGCATCCAAGAAGAGTTTTTAATCTTCTGATTAAATGTTTCCAACAACCTTCGTAGGCCTGTTTCGTTTGCGCTATGTGCTGGTAAAAAGAATTCTATGACATGTTTAGCATCTGATTCATGACTCTTGAGATAGATAGCTAAACAGCTATTTAACCCACTCAAGCGCGCAATGTGAACCAAAGGGTAATCGTCTTCATCAAGTTTTGTTACATCTTCACAGAACCATGCACCACAGGATGACAATGATCTCCCAACAACTCCTTGAGATCTGTCCAGGTGTCTCTCTCTGCAAACTTCACGGAATTCCCAAAAGTTCAAGTCTCGAACGTAGAATGGTAAATCGACTGTTGATATGCAGACTTTCCCTATACAGCTTCTGTTGAAACTACTACAACTCTGCTCTAGATTTTCTGAATTAGCCACATAACTACTATATCCACAAGGAGCCCATGTCTGAGCTAAAGGTAAATTATAGATATCACAAACCGTCTTTAAGGCTTTGAAGATATCATCCAGTTCTCGTCGCCTTCTTTCATCTGCAATCTATCCAAACTAGTAAAATATTAATGATAGACTCATAGACTGACAAACACTTGTTTGTCTGTTTTTTTTTTTGAAAACAAGAAAACCGTATATTTAATAAATTTATTAAGTGTGATTAATAAAACAATATAATCTTAGTGATAATCTGAATATTTTATCAAAATGATTTAGGATGTTATATGCTTTAATACTAGAGGTTGTGTGACTTTAAACAGTGGTAGATCTAGAAAATTATTATAGGGGCAACGTTTCAACGAAATCGAAAAAACGTTATTTTTTTCTAAAATTTACACTACCATCGGAGCGTCAAGGGATAACTTGAAGGGTAGATCTGCCCCTGACTTTAAATCCAGTTTATCTATTCCCCTCTCAGCATTTTTTTATCCCTTACGTATGAGAATCAAAAAACAACCCAAAATAGAGCTTCATAAGTAGATGAATTGAAATTTCGGCCTGTAATACAGAGAGAGAGAAAGTTCAGGTTACTTGGAATACCACTCACACTTAAGCTTGAATCCTCAAACACGTTTGGAGACTTCAGATTCTGGTTCTGCCAAGTTAAAAAATGAAGATTAACAAGTGAACAAACTCATAGTATGAAGAACATTAAAAAAGTGCATTTGTATGTACGTATGTATGTATGAAACAAATAACACAAGAATATGGTAGTAAGAATATTGCAGCAACCTTTAGTGCTCTTGAGACTTCTTGAACCTCAAACGCAAAATCAACATAACTCGATGATGTTATGATCTCAAGAACGCCTACACAGCTATCACCGCTAGATTCAAATACAGGTAAATTAATATATCCATGGACATTGTTGCTTGTATCTTGACCTTGTACATCCAAACTCCACTCTGGCAACTTATGGCTATAAACACGACCTGGTGAACCTAATTTTTCTCTGTGTTCCTCGTCTGCAACAACTGCAAACCGCTCAGACTTTTTTCTATATGAGTACAGCTCTTCATCAGCCAAACCAAGACCAAAAGGTTGGTCCCAAGTCGTTAGCAACCATCGCTTCTGGACAGTAACAGGTGACCAAAACTGAACTAGCACGTGCTGCTCACGAAATTTTAAGACCTTGAGAACAGATGTGATTTTTTCCTTAATCATGTGCGGGTCGATGATACTTTGATCAACCATCAGATTAGAGAAGCCTACAGATTATAAGGAAGTTAATATGATTATAATAAGAAAAGTAGGAAACTTGGTCACAACAGTACACTACACAATTAATCTAAATATTATAGCTATGGAGAAAAACCAAAGTAGAGACATAATACATGAGAGCAGATGTGGTAGCTAGTGCCTACTGACAATGATGAAATGGCGAACGGGGTTCAGTGGCGAAGCTTGAAAATTTCCACCGGGGGTCGGAAGTCACCAAACCTAAAAATTCTATATAAGTAAATTTCTTTTTTATAAAACCGGGGGGTCGAAAACGTATATACCTAAAAAATTCAATACGAAACGTACAAACATAACACTACTGAGCGAAAAGTTCGAGGGGTGCCCCCCCTCCCCCCCGGCCCCTTGAAAGCTACACCCCTAATGGGGTTAAACCAGTTTAGAAGCTACAATGCTGAGCAGATATGCTGCTAAACTGGATGTATGCAGACGTTTGCAGATGTGGTCCGCAGACTGCAGACCTTTTGCATCTAAAAAAACAAACACCACCTTAAATTTTTATAATTAGTTTTGCAGATTCAGGTTAAGCATTATATTTAATTAAAAATAATTTTATGAGTAATAAGCTGCCTCAAGACAAGGGATTGTGAATATATGTACAGAAAGAACTATCCAAAGGTAAAGGTAATCAACTAATCATCCAATCATCTGATTATTAAAGTCACAATAACCACCTCAAGAATGCACATCTAGACACCCCCTCATGTTGCTTTATTATGGTCTTTAAATTTAAACTATTGTGCTAATCTTACCCATCCCCTTATTATTTTTACTGAATGTACCAGTGTACACCCCTACTAAATCAGTCTTGGCATCTCTCAGCTACTTTTAGCCAACCCCATCTTTTAACAGTTAATCAAATTTACTAATTCATAAATGTTTAAATATAACAGGTGTCAAATACTCAAATTGTTATGCATCCAAATTTAAATTTAAATTACATATTTGCCCTTTGTGCAAGATAACCATTTATTCATAGAGTTGACTTCACCAAACCAGAAGTTATCAGAACAGGGAAAGGTGGAAGAAAATCATGTGGTTGCATGTGTAAACACACAAAATGATCAATTAACTAACTTAAATCAGAAAAATCACATTCAGGACTTACTAGGGGGTAGAGGGGATTCTGGTTCATCCACTTCTCGATCCTCGAAAACCCAAAGAGATGTCAAATATCTTCGGTCATCCGGTGTTGCAGTTGCAGCAGCAGGCAGAGGCTCATGAGCGCAAGGGTATCTTGATTTCAAAGTATCCAAAACACCTGAATGATTACTACCTCCCACCAAATCGCATGAAATTTCTCTGCTCATTTTGCTTTGGCTCCGGAAATTTCCAAGTTTTGTGGAGTATTTAACACACGTTCGTGAATCGGTTCAAAAAGAGGTGAACCTCCAAACTAGCAGTTTTTTCTTTTTTAGTTGACGTGTCATGGTAGGTGGGAATTAGCTAAATTTAAACTTTTTATGTTTTTTTTTTCATTATTTGTATTTATATACAGTTTTGAGATCAAGGATTAGTTTGAAATTTGAAAAAAGAGGCGGACTGAGAGGAAAAGTTGAAATTGCAAGTGTTAAATTATTATGATTATTATATATAAATAATGAAGATAATTCCCATTTAAAAGATTATGGGTAAATTACAATTTTTGTCATTTATGTTTGTATCAGATTGTAATGGAAACCCTTTAAGTTTAATAATTAGAGTCACAATCTTTTATTCAGAAAACTCATTACATCTTTCGTCCTTTAACACTAACCAAATTAAAAATTTTAGTTAAATCTAATCAATAAGGGTAGTTTTGTAATTTTACCATGTTTCTTCCTCCCTTCCTTATCAGTGTTCTTCTTTTACCCCCCCCCCCCCCCCCCCCACACACACACACAGGAACATCAAGAACAAGATCTGTAACATTTGTACTCCTTAAAAATCCAACACACACATGAAGAACAAGCACAAAATAAAAAAAATCACTTCCTCCTATTCTGCATAAGAACCAGCCACCACCTCCTCTTCTCCGTCACTCTCTCTTTATCTTCTCCAAAACTACCGTCCATTACTTCAGGCCACCTGAAACACCTAAACCCACAACCCCGTTGAAAACGCACCTAAAAACCATCACCATTTCCAGACACCATCTTCATCTTCCAGAAATGAAGATACATGTTGATGTTATCTTGATCATTTTATCAAATTGTGTCGCAACCCCCGTCCCCTAACAATCCGGGAACAGGCGGCCGCGACCAGTTTCGGTGGTATCGGTGTTTATCATTTTGGCAGCGAAAATTACATCAGGACCGTAGTTAGGAAATATTTTATCAGAGTAAAATACCACGCTTTTTATAATATTAAACACATGGGAAATTCCCAAGTTTCAAGTACACACATTTTTATAGGGGTAAACCCTATTTTATTTAAATAAAACATCTCTTTATTTTAGGTAACTTTATAGCTACTTTTCCAAGCCTTCAGTGCTGTCCAACTGGCTTCTATTTGGCTTTCACATTTTATTATCTGAAACGCGTTTAAAAATATTTTGTCAGTGGGAAATACTGGTGAGTGAATCCCAGTTTAATCAAGACAGGTAAAATCATTTTACAGTATTGAGGGCGGTCGTGCAATTACATTTGTTTCCATCTACTTTAATTACCACCCATGGTACTGTCAACCCGACTTGTGGTCATGTTACTACTCACAATGTAGTTACAAGTTTTGTATACAAAACCCCGACATACCGACGATAATTGTAGAATACAAATACTCAATCACTGTTAATTATAATGTAAAACATTTGAGGTTTTGTAAAAACAGTCTTCACAAAGGAGATTACTCACATTGCTGTCTTAGGGTTTTCCTTTAGGATTTCCTGGTGATTATCTATTAATTACACAAATGCACACGCGTTAGTATAATAACCCAATATTTACATTAGTGATATCCTCCCCGAGACGACATTCCAACGACTACGTCGGGCAGAACCACGACAGCCGTTACGGAACCCTAGATCAATCGGGCAGCGTATCTAATACGTAACCGGGGGTTATGATACTTACAACGAGGCAGAACTTCGTTAATTAGGGGAGTATTATGCCCGGGAATAATGCCTACTACGTAGAAATTGAGAGAGAAAGTTGTGAATGAACGAATTCAAATGAGAGCCGAAACTCTCAATTTATAGGGCTGATCAGTCATAGCATCGCGCCCCGCGACGGAAACAGGGGGCTTCGCGCCCCGTGACGTAGGGGGTCTAGGGCATAGGGTTGTCCGGTCAACAACATAGTCTCAACAAGTGTTGCCACGTGGCGGCTCCGGGTGAAGCCTCGTAGCCAGGCCGTCGCGTCCCGCGTAGGCCTTGTCCTTCTCCGTCGCGGGCCGCGAGGCCCTATTTTTATTTATTTTATTTGATTTTTGATAAAATTAAGGTATTTGAGGTCGTTTTTTCGCATACGGGGTGCATTTTAGGACGTATTGGGATATTTTAAATATTTTAGGGGTGTCGGAATTATTTTAGAGGGTTGTTATATCCTCCCCACCTTGTTTTAGAACTCTTCCTCGAGGTCTACTGGAATAAGTGTGGATATTTCCTTTGCATCTCTGATTCAAGCTCCCATGTGTACTCTGGTCCCCTCTTAGAATCCCATTTCACTTTGACCAGAACTAGTGTCTTGTGCTTGAGATTCTTGACTTTCCTTTCTTCAATTTGTAGAGGCTTCTCTACAAATTTAAGCTTTTCATTTACCTCTACATCCTTAAGAGGCACTACTAGTGATTCATCGGCTAAGCATTTCTTGAGGTTAGATACATGAAATACATCACGTATTCCTGCCATTTCCTCTGGCAGTTGTAGCTGATAGGCTACATGTCCTATTCTTTTAATAATCTCAAAAGGTCCAACATATTTAGGGCTTAGTTTTCCCCTTTTGATGAATCTGACTACTCCTTTCCAAGGAAAGACTTTCAATAACACTTTGTCTCCTACTTGAAATTCCAATGGCTTTCGTCTGTTATCAGCGTAACTTTTCTGTCGATCACGTGCTGCTTTAAGTCGTTCTTTGACTTGAATGATTTTGTCGGTTGTTTCTTGCACTATCTCAGGTCTGGATAGTTGATTTTCTCTAATTTCTGCCCAACAGACTGGAGTTCGGCACTTTCGTCCGTAAAGTGCTTCGAATGGTGCAGCATTGATACTTGTGTGATAACTGTTATTATAAGAAAATTCTATTAATGGTAAGTGATCGTCCCAGTTACATCCGAAATCAATTACATAAGCTCTAAGCATGTCCTCCATTGTCTGAATTGTCCTTTCGCTTTGTCCATCCGTTTGAGGATGATAAGTTGTGCTTAGATTTAACTTGGTTCCCATTGCTTTTTGGAAACTTGTCAAAAAATGAGAGGTAAAACGACTATCCCTATCAGAAACAATTGATAAAGGAATTCCATGTAATGAAACTATTTCATTTACATACAATTTAGCTAATTGTTCCATACTGAAAGTTTCTTTCATTGGTAGGAAATGAGCTGACTTAGTTAGCCTGTTTACAATCACCCAGATTGTATCATTACATTTTCTTGTCTTAGGTAAATTTGTAACAAAATCCATTGTTATCAATTCCCATTTCCATACGGGCATCTCTAACTGTTGCAACAAACCTGAGGGTTTCTGATGTTCAGCTTTAACTTGTGAACAGGTTAGACACTTTGCAACATATGCTGCTATATCATTTTTATTCCTATCCACCAGAAATTCTTTCTTAAGTCTTGATACATCTTATCACTTCCAGGATGCATCGTATACTTAGACTTATGGGCTTCTTCTAATACACGGTGGCGTAGGTTTCCTAATTTAGGTATCCACATTATTTTCTTATGGAATCTCCAAATTCCATCTGTTCCTTGTTCTAGTTCCTTAATTATTCCTTTCAATTTTTCAGTATCATCTTTGATTACTGATTCTTGTGCTTTTCTAATCTGTTCATTTAAATATACTTGTAGAAATAATTTAAGAGAACGTACTCTCTTTGGTTTTTCGTGATACTTTCGACTTAAAGCATCAGCTACTACGTTTGCATTTCCTGTATGATACTGGATATTACAATCATAATCACTAAGTATCTCCATCCAGCGTCTTTGTCTCATATTTAATTCATTTTTCCCGAAAACATACCTTAAACTCTTATGATCAGTGAAAATGGTAAACTTACTACCATAAAGGTAATGTCTCCAAATCTTAAGGGAAAAATTTATAGCTCCTAATTCTAAATCATGGGTTGAATAATTTTCTTCATGATTCTTAAGTTGTCTAGAGGCGTAAGCTATAACCTTTTGACGTTGCATCAATACACATCCATAACCTAGTTTCGAAGCGTCACAATAGACTATAAAGTCTTCAGTTTCTTCGGGTAACGCTAGTATGGGTGCGTTGGTTAATCTTTCCTTAAGTATTCTAAAGGCTTCTTCTTGTTTTGGTCCCCATTCAAACTTAACAGACTTACAGGTTAGCTTAGTTAAGGGAATGACTATTCTAGAAAAATCTCGAATAAATCTTCTATAATAACCGGCCAATTCTAAGAAACTTCTAACCTCGGTTGGTGACTCAGGGGTTTTCCATTTGGTAATCGCCTTGATCTTTGTGGGATCCACATGAATTCCTTTATGATTGACTAAATGTCCAAGAAACTGTACCTGTTCTAACCAAAATTCACACTTCGAAAACTTCGCATAAAGCTTTTCCTTTCTCAATAAACTTAGAAGTGCGTACAAATGCGCTGCATGTTCCTCCTTATTCTTAGAGTAGATGAGAATATCATCTATAAAGACAATTATGAATTCATCCAAATATGGTTTACATATTCGGTTCATCATGTCCATAAATGCAGCTGGGGCATTGGTTAAACCAAATGGCATGACAGTAAATTCATAATGGCCATACCTGGTTCTAAAAGCGGTCTTAGGAATGTCCTCTTCCTGTACCTTTAATTGATGACATCCTGAACGTAAGTCGATTTTAGAAAAGAATCGAGCTCCTTGTAACTGATCAAACAAATCATCGATTCTCGGTAATGGATATCGATTCTTAATCGTGACTTTATTCAATTCACGATAATAAATGCACATTCGCATTGACCCGTCTTTCTTTTTAACAAATAAAATCGGTGCTCCCCACGGTGATGAGCTTGGCTGTATTAATTCTTTCTCCAACAATTCGTCTAATTGTTTCTTCAGTTCCTGCATTTCTGCAGGTGCCAAACGGTAAGGTACTTTGGCAATTGGTGCTGTTCCTGGTAGCAGGTTGATTCTAAATTCAACTTCTCTGTCTGGAGGTAGTCCTGGTAATTCTTCTGGAAATATATCTGAAAATTGGGATATTACTGGAATATCTTTCAGTTCTTTTCCTTTAGTGTTAATGATTATAGAAATCAAATACACCAATGATCCTTTTTCTTACATAACTGGCTGTTTTCATCACAGAGATGAATTTTGGGGATCTAGAGGGTTTATCTCCTTTAATTGTGATCTTTTCACCCTTTGGTGAATTTACTTGGACAGACTTTTGATCACATAAAATACTGGCTTAATTGGCTATTAACCAATCCATTCCTAATACTACATCAAATCCTGCCAGATTCATTGGATAAAAGTTTGCAATAAATTTTTGGTTTAAAAATTCTATTCTTGCTCCCTGCAAGATTTCAGAAATCTTAATGGTTTCTCCATCTGCTGTCTCTACTAGACATTCTTGTGGGAGTTTAGTTAATGGTCGATTGAGAAGTTTGCAAATTGAAGTATTAATAAAACTTTGGCTTGCACCAGAGTCAAATAATACTTTAGCAAAAACATCATTAACTAAAAACGTACTGGCGATCACATCAGGGATCATCTTTGCTTCTTCTGCTGTCAGAACAAATGCTCTAGCATTTTTAGTATTCTTGTTGTTCGGGTCTGGAGCTAGTTTTGGACAGTTCGGCTTGATGTGACCTTTTTCTCCACAGTTGAAGCACATTCCATTATTAGGTTTCTTCCTACAATTTTCTTCCTTGTGTCCTGGTATCTTGCAGAAATTGCAGTAAGTGGCGCATCTTCCTGAATGTTTCTTCTTACAAGCCTTGCAGTAAGGTGCAGAGGTAGAACCTACATTTTTCCCACGGTTGGAATTTCCATAGCCGAATTCTTGGGTAAGTTTTTGAGCTAGGTTTCTCCTCTGGTCCTCTTCTCGTGTACACACTAATTCATAAGTCAATGTGTTTGCTAGTTCTACAGCTTCTTCTATAGTTTGAGGTTTAGCTGCCTTAACTACATGCCTTATCTCACTTATTAATCCCCAGATGTAGCGGGAGATTAATATTGGTTAAGGTGATGCAACGGTTGTCACTATTCTAGCATATTCAAAGAATAAAGTAGTGTACCCCTTACTATCCACTCCAGTCATTCTAAGGTTTAAGAACTTATTCGCTATCTGTTCCTTTTCATTGGGAGGGCAGAATTTCCTTTCTACCATATTTTAAATTCCTCCAATTCCATATTGTAAACCCTGTTACTTCTCCTAGACTGGAGGATAGTGTTCCAGCATTCTAAGGCCGAGTTTTTAAATACATTGGAGGCAAACATTATCTTATCTTCTTCTGCGCACTTGCTTATTTTTAAGACTGCCTCAGTCTTTTCTATCCATCGTAGAGCTGTAATGGCCCCTTCATTGCCAGAGAATTATATTGGTTTACAGGACCAGAATTCTTTGTAAGAACAACCATAAGACATGGTTCTTCTTCTTTTAGGAATGGACACTTGAAGTATGGGTTCACTGTGCACGCGGTGACTAGGTTCTATATGGGTTCGTTTACTGCCATTACCACTTTTATCATTATTTTCCGCATCCCTAACATTTTGGATAATAGCTGGCATGGCATCTCTAATTCCTTGGGTTACAAGGTGTCGAATTTCACTATTATTTATTTGATTTTCATTATTCTGGTTTTCCGGATTTGCTGCGTCGGCCATCTGGATTTTAAACAATTACCAAGTATTAATATTGAATAAAAATATTCAATGCAACAATCACACAACAAGCATGTTGATCCAAAATCTTCGAGCATTGCGACTTACTCTATTTTATAGTATGCATCTATATTTATTACAAGTACAACTGGAATAAAAATACAATACTAGTATGCATCACTAACCATGAAGTGGTCTATACTACAACATATATATATATATATATATATATTATCAATTTCTTTTCAAACATACACACATATTATATATATATATATTTATTATTATATTATTATTATTAGTGATAGGGGTTCATCCAAAATTCCATATTACGCTCGTCATATTTCCAGACGAGTCGTTCCCCTATTTGTCTCATCCTTTCGCTCTCTTCTAAAATCTCCTCACCAAAGGTTCGGAGTTCTTGCACATTTTCTTTGCTCATTGGGGGTGTAGGGGCTGGTATGGGATCTGGGTACTGTGGCATTGGTTCTTCCTGAGAATATGGTTTTTCTAGAATTTCCCTAATGTATTGATCATTTTCATAATAGGGATCTAGAGGGTCCGGACCTGGGTAAGCAGCTAGGTTTGGCATGGGTTCCTCTGGTATTGGGTAGCGTTGCTGGTAATCCCTATGGTCGTCAAACCACGGGTCATAGTCTGGGTCTAAGGGATTGGGTGCTGGTACTCTAGGTATCTCAGTCGGGTCAAAAGCTGGTGCTGGGATTTGGTTTTCCGAGTTGACTTCAATCTCCATTGGTTGTGCGGGAAACAAGGGTAATGGTTGGGGTGCTATGAGTTGCTCTAAATTAGGGTCTGCAGCTGTAGTTGCTAGAATATGAAAATTTGCTAGACTCCTATTGAGCGTATCTTGGGTGTGAGCATCGGTTTCTCTCTTAGCGGCTGCTAAAACTCGCTGTTGTTGTAACTTTTTCATCCTCTTCCTACGTTCATGCGCACCTCTGCTGAACCATCCTCTCTTCTTAGGAGGGAATGGCTCTTCAGATTTAGCCTTGAACACGAATATCCCGTCTTCATTGTCAGCCGAATACCCTGAGAGGGTAGGCTGTGAAGAGGGGCCTTCGTTTCTAGGTGAGCTGGACAACTGACGGTAGGCGTCGAAAGGTCCTTGGTCGCTCATACTGTAAACTAACAAATAGTCAAATAACACACAATAATAATATACAAATATGGACGTTGTTCCGTAATTAATTTTCTAACATATTGAATAAACTTTGGTGTCAGCAGAACACTTCTATGGCTGAATCAGTGGCTTAGCTCTGATACCACCTTCTTTGGCAACCCCCGTCCCCTAACAACCCGGGAATAGGCGGCCGCGGCCAGTTTCGGTGGTATCGGTGTTTATCATTTTGGCAGCGGAAATTACATCAGGAACGTAGTTAGGAAATATTTTATTAGAGTAAAATACCACGCTTTTTATAATATTAAATACATGGGAAATTCCCTAGTTTCAAGTACACACATTTTTATAGGGGTAAACCCTATTTTATTTAAATAAAACATCTCTTTATTTTAGGTAACTTTATAGCCACTTTTCCAAGCCTTCAGTGTTGTTCAACTGGCTTCTATTTGGCTTTCACATTTTATTACCTGAAACGCGTTTAAAAACATTTTTTCAGTGGGAAATACTGGTGAGTGAATCCCAGTTTAATCAAAACAGGTAAAACCGTTTTACAGTATTGAGGGCGGTCGCGCAATTACATTTGTTTCCATCTACTTTAATTACCACCCACGGTACTGTCAACCCGACTTGTGGTTATGTTACTACTCACAATGTAGTAACAAGTTATGTATACAAAACCCCAACATACCGACGATAATTGTAGAATACAAATACTCAATCACTGTTAATTATAATCTAAAACATTTGAGGTTTTGTAAAAACAGTATGCAAAAAGGAGATTACTCACATTGCTGTCTTAGGGTTTTCCTTTAGGATTTCCTGGTGATTATCTGTTAATTACACAAATGCACATGCGTTATTATAATAACCCAATATTTACATTAGTGATATCCTCCCCGAGATTGCATTCTAACAACTACGTCGGGCAGAACCACGACAGCCGTTACGGAACCCTAGATCAATCGGGCAGCGTATCTAATACGTAACCGTGGGTTATGATACTTACAACGAGGCAGAACTTCGTTAATTATGGGGGTATCATGCCTGGGTATAATGCCTACTACGTAGAAATTGAGAGAGAAAGTTGTGAATTAACGAATTCAAATGAGAGCCGAAACTCTCAATTTATAGGGTTGATCAGTCACAGCGTCGCGCCCCGCGACGGAAACAGGGGGCGTCATGCCTCGCGATGTAGGGGTTCTAGGGCATAGGGTTGTCCGGTCAACATCATAGTCTCGACAAGTGTTGCCACGTGGCGGCTCCGGGTGAAGCCTCATAGCCAGGCCGTCGCGCCCCGCGTAGGCCTTGTGCCTTCTACGTCGCGGGCCGCGAGGTCCTATTTTTATTTATTTTATTTGATTTTTGATAAAATTAAGGTATTTGAGGTCGTTTTTCGCATACGGGGTGCATTTTAAGACGTATTGAGATATTTTAAATATATTAGGGGCGTCAGAATTATTTTAGAGGGTTGTTATAAATTGACTTCTAAACTACTTTCACATTTCATACCTTTGTTATCAATTCAATTTTTAAAGCACCTATCTTTCGATGCAATCAATCAATTCTATCACACCCTTTAACACAATTTTGAATTTCCAATTGCAATTAGGGTTTGTTCTTCCCCAATTTCGTACTTTTCGTCATTTTTTGCGGTTCATTTCACTTTGATTACGGTCAACTGTTCAAGATACTCATGAATTTTCATTTAATTTTGTAGAATTCAACAAGTTTTGTGAATTATGGTTTGATTTTAAAATTGGGGTAAAATATTGTGAATTAGGGTTGAGATTAGAAAGTTGAAATATGAACTGTAAAGAAATGGATATAACTAGTGAAGCGACGGTTGATCAGTTTTTAATCAGAGCGACAATCGTATTTGGCTGGACGATTGCTTTTAGGGTGTTGTTATGCGTATTAATGGTACATGTGAAGAGAGAGGGGCGATCATCTTCCAACGGTTGTGATGATTGGGTTGGTGGCCAGTAGCAGTCTCAAATTGTGATGGTAGGGTTCGGTTCAAGTTAGAAAGAGAGAGAGATAGAGATAGATATAGATGATAGTGGAGTGAGATGAGGTATGTATTTACATATTTATTATTTATTCTTTAAAATTTATTTTGCTTTGTTTATTAAATTTATTTTAAATAAAAGAGTAAAATTACCAACATACCCTTATGTGTAAGGTATATGCCATACTTAACTGGAAATTTTAACCAGGTTAGTGCTAAAGGATGTAAGGTGTAATGAGTTTTACTAATAAAGGATTGTGAGTGTAATTATTGAAGTTAAAGGGCGTTCATTGCAATATGATACAAACATAAAGGCTGAAAAGTGTAATTTACCCAAGGATTATCTTAATAGGTTAAAGATAATTCAAAGGGCTTTAAGATAAACATAATTTAATTTATTGGAATAACATCAAATATAAACACTTATATTTGTAAGAACGATAAGAAGCAACACATAACTAACAAGTGTCTCTCAATAAAAAAATAGTTTAGGGGTAATTTAGACATTTTGACCCTATTTCTTTATAACTAATTAAAATAATTATTAAAATATCCTTAAATCCATTCAAATTACAGTTTGAATTTTTTAACATATCCATGATATGGTAACTCTCCATGATCGAACCAACCTGTAGGAACCAACGCCAAAAAAAAAAAAAAATCAACACTACTGTAGGAACCGCCGCGAAAAAATAAACACAATCAACACTACACTATATAATTAGCCTAACATCATCAATCGTTCCCCATTATCAGCACATCGTCCTTAATCGTTCTCCATTATCAACATAAACGACATTACCACAACATCCTCAATCATTCTCCATTATCAGCATATCAGATGTGCTGATTATATCTACTTTTGGTGTTTGTTTGTGTTTTATTGTAATTAACATATAATCAGCACACACCCGTGTATTATGTCAGCACATGAACAACCAACTCGTCTATCCCACATCTGTGGTGGTGTTTTCACTAACTTGAAGCTTGCGCTAATCCCGTTTACACATCTCATGCACGGATTTATTTATTTATTTATTTTAAATCCACATTGTTGATTTATATTATATCAAAGCGGTCGTAATACAATCGTGTGTTAAGACAATGGTACACAAATTCATATTATATTCTGGTGTACCTACTAACGGTTCTTACATTATCGATAGGATATTTTGCGATATCCATTGCCTACCTCTTCGATCGAAAACATTATTTCTTTGATGTTCCATTTTCAATTGAAAATCTTTTGATGTCGTTTGAAACAAATTTTCGGATTCACTTCATTGCGCTTTCACTTGATTTCAAACATGGTGAACTTGTTCGGTCACCGCTATTATTGAATTATCTCGAGCACTACAACACCTTATGGTGTCGGTATAACTTGTAGCTTGTGCTAATCATGATCGAGCATTTTATGCAAAGCTATTTCATTTGAGCTTGTTGATTCTAAGTTTATCTAGCGGATGCTATCATTTCTAGAATTCATTTGCATATTGTGAACGTCCATTTGGAATTCTATTGCTCGAAATTCCTCTTTTTGGACCCCTGTTAACTTAGTCACACTAGTGACTGCATCTGTACGCCTTGTTTCCTTTGAGATCAAATTCTGAAACATATTCCTTTTAACCGTTGGGTCCTTATTGTTGTAGTACATCCTTGAATTCACATAATTCGAATAAGTCTCGATTCAATTTCATAATCATTCGCTTTGGTGTTATCCGTATTTATCTACGCATAACATAACTCTAAGGAGTTAAATTAGTCTAAATTTCGAGGACGGAATTTCATTAACAGGGGGAGAGTGTGACAACCGGTAATTTACGGCTCCTAATTACGCGCAAAACAAACATTAGGATGATAATAAATAATTTTTAAGACGTAGATTAACTTGATTAGGCCATTGGAATGCCTAGGAACGCTTATCTAACGCTACAGTGCGCATTTGGTGATTTTCGGAATAACTGCGTAACGATAAACGATAACAAACTGAAACCGTACAAAATACTGAAAACGTCATCGATTACGAAGTTTATACATATAACATATACTTATGGAATTCGTTTTGCGAAAATATTATGCTTTCAAACAACACAAACCGCAAACGCGAATGAAAAACACGAAAACAGTAAGAACGCACCGACAACGAAATGGAAGCATCAGACACTTATAATTCCTTCAAAAATGAAATATTATGACATATTTAGTGTTATAATCAAATTTTATTATCCGTAGTTGAAAACAGATCACAAAACGGACACGAAACGACGAACGACGTGTTTTACGTGATTTAACGCACCGGCAACTTACGCGATTAATATCGACTACCGACATCCTTTTTACGAAGTTTTGACCCTAAAATAATATTCTACGATATTTTTCGGCGATCAGGTTTGAAAATGGGCCTCGTAAACGTTTGGACCGCTCAAAACACGCCAATGGGCCCTAGGCCCAACCCACTTAAAACACCCTATGTATAAATAAGTGACTAACCCTAATATCCCCCATTGTATACTATCTTAAAAGGGAAAGTCGGTGGCTACTCCACCGACAACCCTCCAAAATTTTAGCAAAACACACTTTTACTCCATTTCTCTGTTTCACTTACTTCATAAAATCTCTTGTTCAGAATTTCACCTTGATGTAGACGATGATTATATGAAGCAATGGATGCTCGACTTTGACCCAGCGAACTGCTAAAAAATCTCGTTCACCCACTACATCTTCTTCATTCCATCGCCTAGAATGTGTTTTTAGCTGCTTTTCTCTTCTATTTTGTTGGTTTAGCCTGAGGTACTTACTTGAATTTCTTTATTGCTTTCTAAATTTGTTAGAGGTGGGTTGTAATTGAACGTTTTTTGATGCATGAGAGTTAGAATATCTGGGTTTTGCCCTAAGTGGATTGGCTTAGTATATGCACACCAACTGTTTGTGTATTTGCTTCACTTTAAGTGATTTATTTATGTATTTCTTTGATGGATTGGATTACAACTTACACACTAACTATTTAGTTGTTGAATTATTATTAGTGAAGGCATGATTGTTATGATTTTTGCCTTCCGTGTATTGGATTATAACATGTACGCCAACTGTTTGTGTTTATGCATCAATGAAGATTTTGTTTTTTTCATTAAGCATATAGTGTGTGCTGGATAAACGGGTTCTTTAGCATTTCATCTGTGTTTTTGTTTTGATACCTGTAAGTTTCAGTTCAGACTCATTAAGGCCCAAAAAAAAGAGCTGACAGTGCACATAAGACCTCTCATAGTACAAACATTGATGTTAAGTGCATTTATGGTGATTACACGAACTGTACAACTTATGCGTTTATCAAGTCAAATTACACCTTCACCACTAAAATCATGGAATCTATTTTCAAGATTAAAATCATTTGACTTGGAGAAGTAGCACTGGGCAAGATCATGGAATCTATTTTCAAGATTAGCGATCGTGCTGAAGTGGGGAGCCTGATTAACTGGGTTTGGGATTAGTCTCGCAGTCTAATGACTAAAGTTGAAACCCGACAATTGGCAGAACTCATCATGGTTCTGTCCACTGCTTCTATTTCATAGTAGATGGATGTTTCGGTGTGGAAAGATGCGGACATGGAACCTTTTTCGGTGGCGCGGATTAAACCTAAAATTAATGATGTTGGATCTGCTAATTCCATCCGATGGTTTTTTGGAATAATTGGTCTTCCCCTAAAATCAATATTTTTGTTCGCGAGCTTTGATGGATACAGTCGCCTCCAAATCAAGTCTCTTGCGTGGAGGAGTGATTTTTGGAGATTTGCTTTGTCAAAGATGCGGCATTAGGGAGGAGACTGTGCTCCATATTATGTGGGAATGTATTTTTGCAAAATTAGTTTGGTGCGGTTAAAATCCCGTTTCCAAATCAAGTGACTTAGTTTCTAGAGATTTTGAAGATTATTGCAGAGACACCCGGGCCTAAGGCGTCAGAGAAAGTTGTCAGGGTAGTGTTACAAGTCACAACTTGGGAGATTTGGAAGGCTAGAAATGAGAAAACATTCAATAACTAGCAATTCCATTATAATCAACAACGGATCATCAAAGAACACTCTTTTCTTTTGGTTACAAGTAGATCAAAATTTTGTTATCGTATTTGGGATAGATGGATTGACTTTAACATTCGAGATGTAATCATGTAACCCCGGAATAGACGTTTTGTCATTCGAAAAAAAAAAGAAACAGGTTTCATCATCATATCTTTTTCATTAATATTGAATAGGGTCGGTTATTATGGTATGAAATCGAATCATATCCTAGGTTCGGTTAAGTGGTGGGTCAGTTTGTGTAGCTTCAGTCCAAGTAGTATCTAGCTAAGAGTTCTTTAGGCTTGACAAAAAAAACTAAACAAAGTATGATTATATTTTTGTGCTGGATATGCCAATGGTCTTTCGGATCTGAAACGAACATAATATGTGCATATGTATATGTATGTGTATCTGTGTATCAAAGTTAAATCAAACAAGATGTAAATACAGGGATGGGTATTGTTCTTTTGGGTAAATTTGGGGATGGTATGAAATCGAATCATAAAAAGTTAGTATTACGTTTTCATGCTTATTTTATGTACGGTTTTAGTTTGTCTATGTATGAATCGAATGCGGTCAAAATATAATACGTTCTCATTCGATAATATCAATTCAAGTTACTCTACGTTTCGACCCCGTCGCAACGCGCTTTATATCGATCAAACCGCAATGCTATTGAGTTAAATTCGATACGTTAAAAAGGCGTATTTTCACATGGTATACACATCACATAACGGTTGGACAAATCCATTCGATGTTACAATGTACCCGCGCCGCAACACTTGCGGGTCTAATAACTAGTTCTCTTCCTAAAACCTGCGCACACAAACACATAGTCCCTGCTATCTCATTCCATCTTCATCATTTTAGAACAAAACCCTAACTCTATAACACACCCACTCTAGAATTATTCCATCTCTCTCTCTCGATGGAACACTGGCAACCACACCCCCTGCCTCTCCTCTCCGGCCGACGGCCGGAGCTGCAAATCCGGCGAGCCGCACACCCACCTCTGATAACACCCACACCAACATCAGTCCCCGTTTTTGTTCCGGTGACGAGCTTGGTCGGTTCTGACCGACCGTTTTTATCCGATCACCATACATCCACACCCCATAAACCACCCCCTCGATCTGTGTATCGGCCGACCGCCACCCCACCGTCTGGTGGTGGCGCGGCGAAGAAACGGAGAGAAAAAGAGAGTGAAGATAGAGAGAGATGGTGACGACGGCTGACCGGCGAAGGAGCTCCGACGACGGTGACGGGCCGACGGCGGCTGTGGTGTTCGTTCGTGGCCTCTTTCCGTTCAATCTCAGTTCAGCAAGAGCGGGAATTAACTTTGGCTCGAGGTTTGAATTCTAATTTGGCATCTGGTTCGAGTTATTTTAGTGGGTTTCGGGTTTAGCTCGGGTGCTCGTCTCGGGTCGACAATGGTTTCGGGTCAAGATAACAGACGGAGGTGGTGGATATCTCATTCAAGAATTCTGATTTGGTTCAAGCTCTAGTTCGGGTTACGTCATGGCTCAAGCCGTATCTGTTTCGGGTCAGCAGGTTCAGGAGTCTCGGGTTTCAACTGAGTTTGATTCATGGCGGTTCATGTCAGATTTGTTCTGGATTTGGTGTTTGAGTCAACTCAACTCAGCTCAGATCGGGTTCAGTTCGATCGACTCGATCAAACCGGGTCAACTCGGTCAACCGAGTAAACTCAGCCGGTCAACTCAGTTGACTCGATCAACTTAGTCCACTCAGCATTTCGACGCGAAAGAATTGGTAAAGAATTTTAGTGACGCGAAGGATTATTTACGTTAATTATAAAGTTTTCATTTATTTCGTGAAACGAGCTCGAACCGGTTCGGATTAGTGTTTAGTTTTTATTTTGTCGCTTTTACAAAAATTATTTATATTGGTGATTGAACATTGATTGAATTTTGATAAAATAACGACAACTTGTGTTGTCGGGGGCGTCCAAAAACAGTGGAAACTCTGCCCGTTTTTCGAGAAAATCCATAAAACCAAAACGCGTTTTAATATAAAACAAAAACCAATCCGATGCGACTTATCTTTTTAAAACAAGATACTAATGCGTATAATTTTCGACGACATTTAATAACCTACCAGGAACGTCATTAACGCGAACTGTTCATTAAAATAAATATAATAACTTTATATTTATTTTCAAACGCCGATAACCGAATTCCGTTTATAAAAAAAAAACACATTTAGTTACCATATTTATTTCAAATAACAAACAACACGGCTTCTCTTTATAAAAATAAATATAGTTTATATGTTTATTTCAGTTATCAAACAAACGAAGATTTTTATAAAAATAAATATAGCTTATATATATTTATTTCGAACGTCAAACGACTCGTACTCTTTTATAAGAATAAATATAGTTTTTATATTTATTTCAAACTCCAAACAACTAGACGATTCTTTTATAAATAAATATAACTTTATATATTTATTTTAAACGCCTAAACGGTGTACTATATATCAACGTACGACTTCTCGGGATGACTAACGCGATTATACCGATATATTTATATTTTTTTATAAATATTTATTTATTTTAAAATCTCTCAAGAACTAAGTATTTCCAAAACTCAGTAACTAATAACGACATTAAACGACACTTAACGCGTATAACTTAATCGTTTTCATTAAGTTAACAACTGACCGTCGAATCGTACGGTTAACGATTCGGTAGAGCTCGGTGACACGTAGTTTAGCTACGTCAATTTAGTTAGAAACTTATAATTATTCCTTGATTAGGAATGCTTTAGTTGCACGCTAGAGAGTTAACATTCCTGGAATGACACTACGGAACCACACTAAGCTTGCTTTGCACAAGACTATCCAGGTGAGTTCATAAACCCCACTTTTTCTAGTTTTACATTTTTACCAATGTTTTCGGAGGTGGAAAGACATGCAATTTTTACAAAACTAAACAATTTTTCGATAAACAAAAACTCATATTTCTAAATTATGTTACGAATGGATTTCAAGGAACTCAAATGGTTTACGAACGTTTTACACTAAATATATCGGTTTTACAAAACAAATACGTATTCACGAAACGTGCATGATTTTCATGACTAGAGACTGGAATGTCCTAGTAACAACAACGGGACTGGGTTGGTCTGTGTACGAAAAACGAGACAATCCAATGGGTTCATGTCCCCCTTTTCTCTTAGCTGTTTTCGGATTTATAACCTTCGGGGGTGAAATACATGTTTCAATGGTATGGTTTAGCTAAGGAATGAACTGTTAGATCATGTGGATGGGTAGGCGCACACTTAAGACCATTAATCTTGTTTAAGACCGAGGGGCAGGAGTGATATCTATCGGGTGTAGCGAGCCCCACTCGTGGGTCCAGAAGTGGCCACATGTAGTGACTATGTCATTCCAGCCGGGTGGAACGGTACAAAATCCGCTAGGTTTGAGCCTTCCTACGCCATTGCACATATATTAATGTTCTTGCAAAACATTAATTGATCTGTTCATAGACGCTTTACTTACCGGTTATCAAAAAAATCTCTCAAATGTTTACAAGTTTATTTGGAGCTCACAGTTTTCATATAACATGCCGAGAAAGATGATTTTTATTATGTTTACTCAACAACTTTTAATCCGGTGAACAAAAAAAATTTGTTTAAAATCTTTTCCAAAACAAACTATGAACTCGCTCAACTTTAAGTTGATTTTTCGCATGTTTCTTTCTCAGGTTACTTTCAAAACTATGGCACGGTTGGAATAGGAGAACCATGAGGATTCGAGTACTTAGTGGGCTTTCATTTTCTAGAAGTCTTAGCTTATTTGCTTCCATTGTGCAATGAAGATACCGGTCCGGTCACGCCATGCTCTGATATTTCGGGGTGTGACATTGTGCATTTTTGTGGTCAGTATAATTTGTCATTTGGATACAAAATAATGCATTGATGCGTGGTGATGTGAAGGTGGTGCGTGATTGCGGGGAAGAAGTTGGTGGTGTATGGTAGCGGGAAGAAGCTAGTGGTGCATGGTGGTGGGGAAGAGATGGTGGTCGGTGGTGTTGTGGGAGGTAGGTGGTTTGGGAAATGTTTGGTAAAACGCAGTGATGTAATATGAGAATAAGTTTAAACCATAGGGACGTGTATTGATACGTAAAAAAGGCAAAATAGTCTTTGTACCAGTCAACCTAAACGGTCAATAGACAGAAGGTTGTAAAGTGAAGTGCATTGCAAACGTGAATGGTGTAAGCGTCCAGTATTTTCTTAGGTGCGCCACAATTGATTTTGGTATCAAACCACAGGGTTATAAACTGATGTTTACTCTTTATTTTAAGCTTACTTGTATTTAACATTTTCCGAGTTAACTCTTTACATTCTAAAGGTTTTCTTGACGAGTGATTAAGCAAACTCCAGCAAAAAAAGAGTTTCTTGCAAACCACAGATAATCTTGGATGCCAAAAGGTTACTTAATGATCAAAATATGTTCTAATCATTTTTAAGTATGAATACCTGTTGAAGAATAAAATGCTACTTTATTTGAGATTTTGTGGGTATTTTTTCTTTGAAAAACTCGAAAAAGAAATCGTCACACGCTTTATCATTGGATGTCGACGGTGAAATTCGTAACGGCCCCAAATTTTTAATCCGCGATAAGCCTCCGAAAAGGTTGGGCCGAACCTATTCATTTGAACATCTTAAACAAACGATGATAGCTAAAGTCCATTAAATAAAGGCATGTTGTGTCGTTTCATGATATGAATTATTTGTTTGGACACCAATAGTGTAATAATGGCACTAAAAAATGAGGTAAATTGTATTCAAGTTTGTTGAATGCGGGCGTACCTCTAGACAAACATTTCAACTTAATAAGCTTCAAAATAAAAGAAAATAGCTTACAAACAATCATGTCGTTATATGAGAAAGGTCACATACAAATTCGTTTTTTTAGAACATCAACTCACACTCTGATGCGGGCCCAAGTGTGGAGGAGCGGGTCATCTTGTATTTGGAGGCCCAAGATCTCGTAATAAAAGGGGCTTCACTAAAATGGCTCTAACTTGGGCTACAGGGGTCCGTTTTGGGCGTGTGACCAGGCGAAAGGAACGTGAGAACGAGCTCCTTCTTGCTACAAACGTCTACGGAGGTTTGGGTCATCGTCCGAGCCAAAAAACGCTTATTTCTATTAGTTATTTGCATTTTTATGTTTTTTTAAGTGGTTTGGGCATTTTGTTTTTGGTCTTGTGTTTGGCCCGTTATCTTTTTTAGGCCCATTTCGAATTTCGGTTTCTATTTATATGTCCCTCTAGTAATATGAAAAAGCAGACTTGAATTTTGACATAACTTATTTTCACTTCAAATTCCTAGCCTTTTGGGTGGAATCTTGGGGGTTGCGGAAGAACTACATGGGTATTCTTCGAATCAACGTGTTTGATCTTCGTTTCCGTATCACGTGCTACATCATCACACTCCCATCTAATATATTCCTGATTTACTCCACGGTTTATAGTGGGACTCGACCCTGACTTCTAAGGGAGTAAAACAAACCAACATTGGGATAAATACAATTTCGTACGTTGAAGTATATTTCAAAGTGTAAAGATGACCGTTTGGGTGATTGTTGTCTCTATTAGAAGCAACTATAAGAAATCATGTGGATTGATGGTTTAAGGGAAGTAGTTGCTGAGAGGGTCGTCTCTGAAACCGCTAAAAAATTAGGGGCTCGGGCTGAGTAAGAAAAATGGGCCCCTAAAAAATATAAACTCGAATGTCAATCTGTTGTTGGTTTCTGTGTGACGGTTTTATTTATTTGGGGTAAAAAGTGTAATTTTAAACAATATTGAGCTAATGAGTTTAGTTGGGTAAATAAGTTTAACTGAAAAATGAGTTTCTTATTTAATGGGCCTAAACTAAACTGAACGTTAATGGGTTTAACAAACAAATCTTTTATCTGAAAAAGTTATATATATACATGAAATATATCATATATGCAAGATATGATATATTCCATATATGTAGTATTATACAAATATGTAATATAAAGTTTTTTTCTGGTTTTCTCAATAGAAATGAGTTACGATAACCTACTTTGCCCCTCCCCAAGGCCGGCCTTGGATGAAATGAGTCATGAAGTTACAGTTTGAATGGTAATTTTTGGTTTTATATTTTCACTGATTTTTTCCTTCGGTTTCTATTGTATTTCCCACCTATTTAAAGGCCTCATAGTATCAATATACGCATCAATTGTTGGCACAATGTGATCTTTTGGGTCTTTACATTTCTCATACTCCAAGAGATACATACATATTAGTTATGTTTTAAGCATAACTACATATTTTTTTTATGGTTCCACACCTGTGCTTAGGCAGAGCACATTCAAACATTCACTTCCCCCTTTCGTATAGGAGTACTTGGTTTCATCTCTTTATTTAATTACATGCTATCTATATCAAAATCTCCAATTTCATCCATGGTACCATGATTTGCAACCGGAGCATTGTTATATAGAAAAGCAAATCCAGAAAACCAAGCTTCAGAATCACTAGTCATAGTGTGTTCACCTGACCAATCAAAATTTTTTTCGCACCTACAAAGGAAGAAGATACATTTTAAACATGTCCAATGTCCCATAGGCAATAGTCAAATGAATGTGAAAGTTTTTAAATGACCTACCATAATGGATCAGCTCTAAGATGATCAATATCCATGGAATCAAGATGGACCCTGGCCGGATAGATATTGTTATCTTGATTTTCCATCAGATCACCAATAGCTGCCATGAGACTAGGATGAGCATGTTCAGGCTCTGGCTCAAGCTCAGGCTCAGACTCGTTCCAATCTCTAGTATCACCACTTGTGTCACTTGCAAATGGATTGGTTCGAATTTCTTGAGCAGATGGTATGGTAGTCATAATTTCTTCCCCTGACAATCCTTCACCCCTACAAAGGACGAAGATACATTGTAAAATAGTCTGATATCCCATAGTGGTATAATTGTTTAAGTTTTGTAATGACGTACGGATTGGAGATTAGATCATCATTCAGTGTTACAAAAGACCTTGTATCAGTTGTCTTTCGTATACATGGCCACTCAGAAATTCCTACGCTCCTACAAAGATTCCTAAAGGTACTTTCTGGTACTGCGCAAGGAGTACAGGTGTAGGTCAGAAATAAAATGGTACTACCTAGACACAAAAGTTATTAATCATATATGTGGGTGAATGAAGCTTACGTGGATGTTTAATGACTCCTTCAAGTGCTTTTGCAGCACAGATACTTCTCAGTCCGAAATATTTATTAAGACAACAGTAGCTAATAAGGGGAGATGTGTGTGTCATGCGGCTCCTTTCTTTGGGACGTATATAAGTCCTCATTGTGCTATCAATTTGCATTGTTGTTTGCAAACCGGCATGCTGCAAGTGAAGCAATATTATAAGAATAATATCATAAATGACCCTTAGCTAAACACAAGGCTATATATATTTAATTAGCATAAAGTAATGTAAGTTTAAATGTTGTATACTTGCATATATTTAGTTTATACAAGCATACAATATGTAGATTAGAAAGGGCAGGACAAACCTCAATGACTCCTTTAGCTACAGTAATATCATTGCTATAATCCCTGGGTGTATCGGTGACAACCTCAAGCACACCAACACATTTGTTAGCGTTAATCACAGGAACAGCATATGATCCCCATTTCTTAGTAAAAATAGCATGTTCACACGGAGTACTATGATGATGATCTTCATGGTATTCATGCACATTTTGAGTCTGTTGAGGAGTGCAGTACAGGTACGCCATGCCTGCAAGACCGAAGGCTGCTTCCTCCAATTCCTTTCTATACACATAGAGTTTTTTGTATAAACAGGCTACATGGAACGCATGAAGTTCTTTGTTGTTCCCAGAAAGACGAAAAGGCTGACATGTTGTAGTAAGCACAAAGATATATTTTTTGATTTCTTCTGCTGCCCAAAACAGAACAAGAACAGATTCACCATCTTGAAGTGGTAAATTTTGAAGGGTAGAAATGATTTTTTTCTTCACCTCTCCATCAATGTGAACATGAATATCTGTATAATTAAAACTGTTAGAACAATGAAGCTAGGAACAAGTATATAACAACATTGTGTACTAATAATTAAAACAAAAAGGGAAAGAGAACTTTTAGCTGCGGACGCTAAAGTTTATAAAGTGGAGCAATTATTTATTAATTAACATAGAACTTCATCATGATCATTGCAATAGTTGACCCAAACTACTTACATACAAGTATTTGCGTTTGATTTGTGGAACAAATTCAGTAATTAATTTATAAAAGGTATCTAACAAACTCATCTTGATACAAGTGTTGTTTCAACACTTAAAAAGTACTAAAATCTCCCGAAAATTCAGATCCGTAGACCGGATCTATTTCATCCCATAAACAGGGGAGTTTTTATTGAAAATAAAAGTAGATTTTGTATGGCAAGTAGCAGAAACTAAATCAGCCCCCTTTAATGGACTGATCAACAAAATCCCCTTTTTTTTCTTGATCAAACAAAGCTAAAAACAACCATATATCACATAACAAATAAAGTCAATAAGGAGTAAGTAAGTCTACATAGAATATAACTGCACACTAACACAACTAGCATCCGAAGAAGGCTTCTCTTCTATGACCACAACCACAAAACAGGAGTAGGTAGCTTGTAGCATCTTAGAAAAAGTCCTAAACGATGGAGGTACTCAACCGTCAGATTTGTAAGCGAGGGATAAGCCAAAGAGACTGATATTGTGATTAAAGATTGCATTTTGAACAACAGATGGAGAGATAGAAGGAGAGAGATGCAAGAAGAGTATCTGTTGGATAATTTGAAAAACTAGAAAGAAATAAATACTAAAGAACAAGAAATAACTTGTTTCCTAAAAACAATTAGCAGTAATTGAGCCATGAATTTTCTGTAATTAGTTGAACTTACGGTTAATGATTGAAGAGGATTCACCAGGTGAAACCACAGCTGTGGTTTGCTCAGTGCAGCTACTGCTCATACTAGAAGAGGCCATCATTAACCAATTTGATCTTCTAGTTGAGGAACTGTGCCTTGAACTATGGCAGAGACAACCAACTGTGAGAGTTCTGTGAACTGGTTCAATCATATTTATAAACCAGACCACGATAGGGTCCACACATCATATTTGGGGGTCCAAATAGATTATTTGAGGTTCAAATAGCAAAAGTAATAGAAAGCAAATTTCCAATTTGCATGTTAAAGGAATCATTTGACAATTCTTTTTACTCCGCATACATCTATAGCTAGATCTCCACCTACCTTAATCGAACAACAATTGTATTATAGCAATATCTGTATCTATGTGTGAATATTATTTTTTTGTAAATGGAACTTTGATATTAATTTAACTAGTTACATATATATCACTGTTTACGTGTATAAAATTTGTATAAGTTAATACAATACATTAAAAAAAGTTAAATGTAAATTAATCATGTAAACTATCAACAAATTATGATTAGTAAATATAAAATAATTATTTATAAAGATTAAAAAAATATCAAATCAAGTATAGATATTCTTACAGACCAAAACACAGAAAATTATGAAATCATATTTTGAGGATCACGGTGTTAACTTAAAAAAATTATTAATTTTTTTTTTCTTACAACAAAACTATATATTTTTTTCACAAAGAAGCTATTCGAAATAGCATTAAATGAAACAGTTCAGAATTATGCAAACCAACTTCTTCTTATATTAGTGTCGATGGTATAATTCTCGGTTATTTCCTAGTAAATTATATTTTTTGCAAGTGTACACGTTGACCCGGACCAATCATATAAGCAAGACAAGGGTTCAATTAGTACTGCACATGCGGGCCTACACCATCCAATTGGCCAATATAGCCCGGATTTCTTGGGATTGAGGACTATAACAAAATTATTATTTTGAACTTAGGTTGAGTATATAATATATTTAATGTATTATACTTTTTGAATATTTAGCATATGTAGTGATGGTTGGATTTGAGAGGTAAAAATCTTTTTAATAGGGTTTTTAATTTTTAATTTTTATTTTTAATCTTACACCTTCATTAAGTTAAAGTTTATTAAATAAAAATATTGATATAATCCTACAAAGTTTTTTATTTTTATTTTTAATCTTACACCTTCATTAAGTTAAAGTTTATTAAATAAAAATATTGATATAATCCTACAAAGAAATCAGCGAACCTTATAAATTACCAAACTGATTTCTGGTCTCAACTTTCCCCCTTATTTTTCTCTATCCGATATTAGCCTACAATTTTACAAACCTCACGAACTCATCATGACATTGATGGAAAATATGAACACAACAACACTACAATTAAAACTTCCTATGGTGTTCTTGCTCGCATGATATTGATGAAGAACATGTGTGCATATTGGTGTGCGTTACACATTTTACTCATGTACATATTACGTTTATGTTAATAATTGTGCAAGTATTTTTGCATAAATTTTATGTAAAATAGAAGAAATAGAAGTACTCTAATGTTATTTATATATACACATATTTGTATCATGTAAATTATTCCTTCCTGTTCATTTAACCTGTCAGAATGAAAGATAAGACCACCCAGTGATGCCAACAGAAAGGTTTATAAACTGGTATTTGTGGAGGATGGACTGGTCCATGCTTTGTTCAAAGGGCCATTCTTAAGAGGTTGACCGTTCTCTTACTATAAAAAATGAAAGACATTAAAAATATTGATAACTCGCCTTGCCAATTAGACCAATCTCCCACCAATGCTATTTATTTATTGATAAAATATATATTCAATGACGTGAAATGTTTAAGAGTTAAAAAAAATATTAATTTAATGACAAACATAAAAATTATCCAATCTCTGTAAATAAGTTTGTGGAGAAAATTGTGAACCTCAAACATGGAGCGATTGGAAAAGTCGGTAAAGATGAACCGACAATCGTAGAAATTTTGTTTTCTTGTAGCAAATTTCCTTTGATTGCGGATACAATATTGAAAGTTCAAAGTTGGGGTTGAACATGCATGACTGATACAAGTGGAAGACAACTCATAGCAACCGGTTTCTGTCAATTTTAAAGATAAATTATATAAATCATTCAATGGTTTAATATAAACTAGTAAAGTTACCTGCGTATCGCAGCAGGCTACCGAAATTTGGTTGGTATCATTTTGGCTCGTTACGATTACGGTACAGGCATCAGCTACGTGAAACCTAAAAACAATAGAGTCGTAATATGGACAAAAAAATATTGGTACGTGTTTGACATCAATCGAAAAACAGAAAAACATAAAAACGAATATCTAATTTAAAAGATTAAAGGGCAATGTAAGGAGTTTAAAAAATTATTAACAATAATAAATCAAGTCTAGAAAATTCTATAATAAATCACATTTTTAGCACTCATTTGAAATTTTTTTTTTACGTTCGTTCGTTTAATTAATGAGCCGGATGTAAACGATTAAAGGGTTGTAAACGAACCGGATGTTCAGTGAAGAGTTCGTGAACCGTTCGGCAGGAAGTTCGTTTACGTTCGTTCATTAGTTTAATTAATGAACGAACATGAACAAGAAAATTTTTTCGGTTAGCTAAATGAATGAACACAAACATATGTCTTGTTCATTCAATTACGTTCTGAACGTACAGTAATGTGTTCGTGAACATTCGTTCATGTTGTTCGTTAAAGATTTTTTAACATTTATTTATTTTATCTAAACTTTTTATATTCTTTAATTCTTATTTATCTTATTATTCAAACAAATAAAATAGGAAACCCTATCTCCACCTTCTTTATGCACCGCACCGCACCACTTTACTTTTCATTATTCACATCATAAAATACTATGCACTTTTGTTCAACGATTGGGTCTAGCGCCACTCCCTCTCACCATCTACCTCTAGCCACCATCGTCTTCGCCGATTTTATCTATGTTTGTGAACCGTTCGTAAACATGTTCATTTCCTTAATGAACGAACACGAACATAAAATCTTGTTTGATAAGTGTGCATGAACCGTTGTTGAACACATTATATCCTTAACGAACGAACACGAACAAAGCCTTGTTCTTTTCGTGTTCGTTCGTTTCGATTACAACCCTACTTACGACACAAAATAAAAAAACACTATATTTTGAATTCAACTCTGTTTTCAATTACAAGTACATCATCATGTAGGTCCCGTTTTTCCGGTGGATCGATAACAAAAACCTATCCTTGTTTATCACAAACACGGTAACGGGTGCGGAATCCCCGTGACGGTGCAAACCAAACAAAGTGTAAAATAAGAACACGCGTAACCAAAAGATTCAATATCTATTGATTAGGGATGAGAACGATACAAACATATACAAACAATGTTTAAAGACTGTCACCCAAAGTCTCACAGCTCTCGTGTCTCGTCCGAGTTTCACACAGAAACTATGAGACCTATTTATACTAAAACAGAGACACGGACTTGACGAAACTGAAAAGGAACTCGGCGAAACACCTTTTGGGCCAGAGATTGGGCCTGAATAAGCCCAGCAGGCGACGAAACAGGGACAAGCAATACAAAGTTGACGAAACACATTTTTGTTTCGTCATTTGATTCACAAAGTCAACATTTGCATGCATTTTCAACACCATGACATCATCATGACATCACAGAGATGATGTCATGGTGATGTGTCACCTGGTCTTGGTTCGCGGCGCTCCGTGCTTCGCGTGTCGAACTCTGGGGCGCACGACGGAGGAATGTCGTGACGTCGGGCTTGAGCCGGACCTAACCGAGTCTACCCGAACCGAATCGAACCAAGTCGAGTCGCGTCCACATAAAGTGTACCAACAAACTCCCCCTTGGACGCTACTCGTGATGGTTCGTCTTCTGTGATTGTTCGTCTTCTGAGTCTTTCATGTCGGAGGATCTTCAAAGTCTTCACGCGTCGTAAGCAGAAAGTGTATCAACAAACTCCCCATTTAATTTAGGAAGTGTGTTAACAAACTCCCCCTTAGAATGAACTCTCCATTGAGTCATGCTTGTGAATCTTTTGAACTTCAATTCTTTAGATCCTTGTGGTGTTGATGAGAGGTCAGCGGCAACTCGATCATGTTTATCCTTTGAGTGCCTCCACTTCGTGTCTTCACTTTACGGCTTGTCATCTGACACGTTCTCTTCGCCTTTAGCTGATTCTGATGTCATATCTGCACATACAAGAAAGCTAAACACGTAATGAGAACAACCGCTTGGAATATAGTTAACATTTAAACAAAAGACACATATGAGATCAAATCTCAATCAACACCGACCGACAACAGTTTGAAAGGTTAGAAAATGATCAATTTTAATCCTTTAACTTTCAAAACTTGTTAACTTCGACTGTTTATGAAGATGCAATTGTTTTCCGGCTTACAATCGGAATTTTGGGTAGGATAGACTCGAGTTCCAACATCGATCAATCAAAAATAAACTAGAAGCAAAATCTTTTTGGATTTTATAAAGTTTATATTAAAACACACCTAAAATCTTTTTGGAATTTTCATTTTTCAAAAGTAAATACGGAAAACAATAAATAAATATATACAAAGATGCAAAAACTAAAAGCAATAAATAAATATTTACAGACATTCTTTTTGCGAGTTTCGAGGGTAAGAAAATCATATCAGTGTACGGTCACGCCAAAATGCTCTTGTTGTTCAATTAATTAACATTTAGATAAGCATCCTATAACAATTATCGGTATTGTTGTCCACTTAAGCTCAACTTATCAGATGTAATCATGTTTAGAGGATACGTTAAGGTATGATTTATACTTACCGACCGGTGTTCATCCACACACGACACATTCCCGTATCAAGGTATGCACGAGGGTTCATCTTACCGGTGAGTATACCGATTATCATCTGTTTGACCGTATATGATGTGAGATTCTCACTTATTTTGATTGAAAACAAGCCCTATGTGATAAAATCACTTATTGATGAGGAACTTGATTTTCGATGCATGAGGGCACAGGAGCAAGTCCGTGAACAGGTCAGTACTTTCGTACAGCAGAGAGACGAACTTGACTCCCGGATAAATGTGATATTTTATCACTTATTTTTTTGGACATGTGATTGTTGATCACTTATTGAGGTCGTATGCAATATGTACACGTATGTATGGTATCATGGAAGATATAAACTTGCGTCCCCGTTTTTTTTTTCGGTAAAAGATACAACCATGATACCCAGATGATAAGCAGCATAAAGACCGAATATCTCAGAACCTCGGCAATCTCTCAAACGAAATTTCGGTACTAAGACCATATGCCAATGTGCGGTTCCCACCTGGTCTTCAGTCGATTTAAGGATTTATATCACCCTGCACACTTTAAAATGATTGTGAGCCTACCGATACATCTTATATAGAGCTGCTTAACATTTTTCATTTTAGGTTTAAAGAGGTTTCAACAGACCACTGATGTACTATCATTTTCTCTTTTTCTCGCCAGGAAACTCATTTTTGATTTTCTATTGTTTTTGTGTTTTTAAATTTTTCGGTGTTTTTGGATTTTTCAAATTTGGATTTACTCCCCCTAAAATCAACAAACTAAGATAAAATTTAAAAGACACAAAGATATTTACAAAAACGATTTCCCGATGTCAGATAACTCATGTTTTACCTCAATGCCGTTTACCAAAATTAAGTTTTTGTCAGAAATGATTTATCGAATTTTGGAAAAATCAGTTGGCACGTCGGTAAGCGGTGCGGACCATGACAACATTGTCTGGCCAAAGAGTGCTATACGAGATGATAATAATTCATAAAGCAGCTTAAATGTCGACAAGTATAGGAGAGATTAGAAATTTAAAACCGTATCCTGCAACTGCTTCGTGCATTGCAAGGAATCTGAGTGCTCTCCCAAACTGGACATCCACCCGGTGTGGATTTCAAGTTCGATTCCTTGTAGCTACTTCAATTTACCGAGAAATCTCTTCACAACAACAAGATCAGAAACCTTTGGTTCCGGCTGGTCTTCCACATTGCACCAGCGAAGGTCTTTGTCTTTCTCCTTGAGAAGTAGTGTGCGGTTGTTCAAACCATGCCAAGGCATCCACACACCCGGTTGGTTTGTTCAACAAACACATTTTCTTCAATTACACCGCGAAGAAATGTACACTGCACGTTCATCTTGTTGATTTTGAACTTCAGACGTGCTGCAGGTGCGTACATTTTGATTGAATCTATCCTGGGGACCCGATCAAAGCCTTTAACAATCACACTTTGAAATGATTTGCATTTTGTCGAAGTTATCAATTTCTTTCAACAGACAACTCTGTTTCCCTTTTCATTTTCTCTCCATCAAAGGCAACAATTTCTTCTGTCGCCTATTTTGTGCAAGGACGCTCCACTATCAACAATCTTACGACTATCGAAAGTTCCTCCTGGAACATCCTACACACTCACTCAGAGATTAGTTGGAGAGGGGGACCCAAGCCTTCATAGACTTAGGTTGCCCCTGAGAATCAAGAAATGTAATTTCAATTTCCTGATGATTTTCAAACACAGCACCTCCCCCTGAACTTTCACCCGTTTTAGGTTTCCAAGTTTGTTTTTGTTTACCAGATTGTGTATTATGTACAGTTTCTGGTTTTAATGGTTGTGACAAACTAGGTTTCCTTTTAACCGTTTTGACTTCAGATTTTAAAGCCTTTTCAACAGCTTTGATGTTATGACGTCGTTGTTTCGTTTCTTGTTCCTTAACAGTTCTTTTATCATGTTTTGGAGAAACAGGACGACGTTGTGAGTGACCTTGTTCAGAAGGGGTTCTTTCAACAAAATTTGGTTTAGGCGAGTTTGTGCAGTCTTTAATGATGTGCCCAAACTTCCCACATTTGAAACACGTTCTCCTTTCAACAAACTTAGGAGAATTTGATCGACTGGCAGATGTTGAACCTGTAGAACCTGAGGTACTTGCTCTTTCATCACACCCGTTTGTGTGTTGGGTGTAATTGTTATCACTATTACGTTTCAAAATCTTGACTTGTTGTACAAAATCGGTGTTTGATTTGTTTTCAAAAGTCTCGATTTTATCCGTACCCTTTGATGCTACAAATTTAACATCCTTGCTTTTCTTCTGATAACGAGCTCCTTTTGTTTCAAATTTTGATTGAGAAATGTTAGGCTTTTGAGCTCGCCTTTTTGGTTGTTTACACTTAGAGGCAATAGGTTGTTGCTTTGTCGGTGATTTCTGTTTTCCAAATTGTTTTCTGATTTCTGATTTTGGAACAGGATCACATTGTGTTACCACAACTCCGGGAATGCTCTTTCCCAAAAATTTATTCGTGTTGTCTTCAAACACTTTATCAATCAAAGATGGATTGACATTTTTAATTGGAAAATCATTGTCCGAATAAATTTTAGCATCACCGACCAAAGTATACAACACGTTATTGCTCTTAACAGCAGACACACATTCTTTGTCATCCTTGACATTCTTGACAGGATCTATCACTTGCTTGGCAACAGGTTGCACGACATGAGTAGGAGGATCACAAAGAATATGATTCTCAATTGGAATTTCTACTCCTTTCGTCTCATCAAGTGATTCATTCTGGTCATTCACATCTGATTCATCATCTGAAGAATCATAGTCCTCAATGGTTGGAGGACTTTGATTTGAAGCACATGATGACTTTTCTTTGTTATCAGATGAGCCCTCCGATGAATTGTCCGTTTTGAAACCTAAACCAGTTGTAACATCCTCATAATCGAGAGGTACAGATGGTTCAAAACGAGGCGTATCCTCTTCATCGGGCATTTTGGTATAGTTGTGTCTCAAAGGAGGCGGACACGACTTATACCCAACGCCTTTCACATTTCCTTTCAGTTTTTGAACGTCTATGATGTGATCGAGCACAAATCGGGAGTTAGAATAACTCTCCAACTTTTGCTTGATAGCATCATGCTCGCATTTGGCAATGGCTAACTCCTTTTTGGTTTCCTCAACAATGTTAATGTAATCGTTAATACTAACTTGTTTATGATAAACAACTTTGTTCAATTCGGAAACACTTTTCTTTAGGGTTTCAATTACAGATTTAAAATCCTTTTCGTTTCGAGTTAACGCCATGTTTGCCTCTTTGCACTTAGACAATTCAATAACCAAACTTTGATTGTGACAATGAACCGTTTCCGATTCACGTTTCAATTCAGCACATTTATGTTTCATATCAGCACAATCACTACATATGCTAGGAGTTGCAGATTTTACCTGACTTGTAGAAGCTATGACATTAGCCATAAAGGCAGTCTGAGAAGAGAAAGATCCATCTTCAGTGAGAATCTTCTCCATTTCTTTCGATGTAGCATCAGCTTTCTTGATCAAGTCAGATTTCTTGTCAGCATCATTCGACAAATTATCACCTTCAGAATCCATTCCCTCCTTCACGTCCGATTCTGAACTGTAATCACTCACACCTGACCCATCTTCATCAGTACTGCCACTGTATCCCGAACTATCATCTTTTCCTGAAGATTCACCATCATTGACATTCTTGACAATTTCAGCATAAAACACAGTTCCTCCTTGATCTCCACCTCCACATTGTACAGACCAGTCACACCTTTCATCAGTTTGATTTGAGTTGGACGTGGATGTACTTGTTTGATTTCTGAAAGGATTCTGGTTGCCCTTTTGAGGTTGAGCTTGAGATGGTTTTGGAATATAGGCATTTGGATCAAAAGGTCTTTCAAATGTTTGTGGTTGGACTTGTGGTTGTGATGGAACAGGAATATAAGGACTACTCAAATGAGGTGCAGAATAAGCCTGAGCATGAGCACTCATATGCGCTGGCGGATAATAGGCACTCGGATCGAAAACCGGAGGAGGAGCTGATTGTGGAAACGGAAACGAACTAGACATTGAATTGTTGTTTACAAATAATAACTTGAAACACCAAATACGAAGCCCAAATGAACGACAAGGCCCAATCGGTAATCTGGCACCCACTCGAACTCGTACGAATTTGGTGTTTGAAAATCAAAGCTCGGTTCAGATAAGCTTCGCGAACACCAACGTCTAATAATCCAAATTCTTAACCACAGCCCACAACAAAACTAATATTGTATTGTGGCCCAATTTGAACTTATTTGATTTCTTTCAATATTAGAGGCCCAAGACATAATTAGTTTGTCAACACTATAAATCCTGGCCCATAATATGTGAGTGGCCGTTAAAAAAAAAATGCCAAGCATTCAAGGCTCACCATATATCCCAAAATTCAATAACCCTTGCTATTTCCCAAAAATAACTTGAGCAGCCAACAACTCCACCTAATATTTTTTTTTAATTAGACCAAAATGTTATTGGACCTTTATCACTAACCACCACTTATAGAAAATCTGATTGGACCAATCATTTGTCCAATAATCTTCAAATGCACATGGGAGTAACTATTGTCATGTGATTTCAATGGCCAGAATGTAATGTCGACGAAACTGAAACTGAAACTGAATGGATAAGGTGTGTTGATCGACGAAATACTTCAGCCCAATGGTGAAGCCCAATGAAATGTGAAGCCCAATGGTCGACGAAACACTATTAATTGCGACGAAACTGGATCCTTATCCTGGTCGACGAAACAGGTTCTGTTTGTGTGAGTGACGAAACAGAATTTGTTAAGTCTGACGAAACAGTTTTGGTTTGAGAGGGACGAAACGAAAACTCTGAATGGATAAGGTTTGGGAGAGTTGGTGAGATATTTTTGAAGCTTTATCCTTCTCTCTGACACAGACACGATTTTTCAAACTGCCATACCTATCTTCACCGAACACACATGGAGTGAAATACTTTAATAATAATTTTTTTTTATTTAAATTTTGAAAATCAACAAACAACTCATACAGTAACCTTTCAAGAGATCAAAAAGTGTAAAGTTTGAACAACTCTTTGAAGGTTACTGAAGATATGAAGAACAAATCCAGAATTTTTGAATTTTCCGGTCACTGAATAACTTTCCGAAACACGAAAATGCACAAACTTTTACTAAAAGCCCGGTAATGCTATGTAATGATGCACACTAACAAGGTTTTTGGCAAGACTTTGGCAAAACAAACAAGATAAACACTGATTTTAGTGCCTTTTTCCAGAAAATATATAATTTTTTAAAGAGCAAAAGCTGAAAAATCACTAAAAAACCACTTGATAAAAACCCAAACTTGTTTGGTTTTAAACAAGGATTAGAGCCAAGGCTCTGATACCAATTGTAGGTCCCGTTTTTCCGGTGGATCGATAACGAAAACCTATCCTTGTTTATCACAAACACGGTAACGGGTGCGGAATCCCCGTGACGGTGCAAACCAAACAAAGTGTAAAATAAGAACACGCGTAACCAAAAGATTCAATATCTATTGATTAGGGATGAGAACGATACAAACATATACAAACAATGTTTAAAGACTCTCACACAAAGTCTCACAGCTCTCGTGTCTCGTCCGAGTTTCACACAGAAACTATGAGACCTATTTATACTAAAACAGAGACACAGACTTGACGAAACTGAAAAGGAACTCGGCGACCAAGTCGAGTCGCGTCCACATAAAGTGTACCAACACATCACTCGCAACCTTATTTCGAAAAAAAGATTATATCGAGATGTAGATAAAATTTGACATGTCTAAATGGCATACTCAAAATATCATAAAAATTGTTATTTGTACCTCTGATATAAGGTTTTTAACTATTTCTCAATTGAACCCTATAGAGTTTTGTACCTTTACTTCATATGTATTCATATTTATTATGATATGTTTTGTAAAATCTATATTCTATATCCTTACATTTACAAAGGTGTTGTATAATAACTTGGTATTTGGTGGGTTTTTTTTGTCCTTTTGTTTTGCTTTTTGATTTTTTTGTTGGGTTTTTTTGTTTTTTATTTTTGTATACTTATACCTTTCAATTTTTAACATTAACATTTATAACCGTTAACTTTTTAAAAACTTTGTAATCGAGTTTTACGTGTTTATTTTATATATGTGTTGGTATAAATTCAAATTAATTTACGCTAGACTATAGTAAAAGTGATATAACCACAGGGGCTAAAAACGTAATTTACTCTAGACTATATTTATATTTAGTTTTAATTGCAAAAGATCATTTATATTTAGTTTTAATTGCAAAAGATCTCTGGGATGCAAGTTCTAGGACTTGTCTAACTTTTGTATCCTAAGGACACATATAAGCAATGGACTATTAATTAAATACAATTATTTCTTATATCAAATTTATTGCGATTAAAACACACGTAACTTTGACAAATAAAAGCACAATCTAGTAAAAGTAATTCTTTAAATGTTAGATAAAAGAGTTCTAGTAACAAAATAACTTAAACGTATAAGGGTGCATGGTATGGTTTGCGGGGACTAGGGTGATTGAGTGGAGTCACCGATCGGTGATCACACCGTGGTGATTGAGTTAGGGTGTTTGAGTAGGAGAGAGGGTGAGAAATCGGTGTATACTCATCGAAGGTGGAGAAGAAGAAAGGGAGGAGAAAGAGAGAGAGATGAGAGAAGAACCAATCAAAGTAGGAGAGAGGAGAGAGAAATCAGGTGTTTGTGTTGATACATATTATGTGGACACGACTCGGTTCGGTTCGACTCGGTTCGGTTCGACCCGGTTAGGTTCGGCTCAAGCCCGACGTCACGACATTCCTCCGTCTTGCGCCCCAGAGTTCGACACGCGAAGCACGGTGCGCCGCGAGCCGGTTCCCGCTGCCACATCATCATGATGATGTCGTTTGTTTGACAAAGGCTTACAATCTGCATATTTGAAATCATGTACGTGCGTGTACATGTAATTTGGACCAATCAGATTTGTTCCTGGGCCAGAACTACACATGGGCCGAACCCAAGTCCAATCGCACAAGTGAAAAACATATATATACATACCGAAATCAGTGTTTTTGGTTGGAGAAGGAGTGCACAAGGAAGAACACATACCCGAGAGAATTAGTGAGAGTTTGCAAAGATTATTTTGTAAACATTGATTTGTAACTGCTTTTCAAGTATTAATACATTGGTGTTAATCGTTGAGTCTCGGTCTCCTTCTCGTGTTCTTGTCGTGTTCTATCTCGGTTTGCATCTCCGGTTGGATTCCGCACAACTGGGTGTGTTTGACAACAAGGATTAGGCGACTAGATCCTCCCCTAGCCGGACCTACAAGTGGTATCAGAGCCTTGGCTCTTCTCCTTGTTAAAACCGAGTGTTTTCGGGTGTGTTTCGGGTTTTTGAAGTTTAGTTTTTCTTGAAAATTTCTGTTTAAAATTTCGAAAATCTTCATTTTTTTTGCTGAAAGTTCTTATAAAAACCTCTTTATTTCTCATTTTCACATGTTAAAATTGGTTTTTAGTGAAGTTTCAAGCAAGAATTGTGTTTCGGAAATTTACGGTTCACCGGAAAACTCATAAGTTTACCGGAAAATTCATAAATTTCTGGGTTGTTATTCATATGTTCATCTCATCTTCAAAGTGTTCTTCATAAAATTAACCTTTTGATCCTTTGGAAATTAAATATTCAAGTGTTTGTGTATTGGAAATTGTTTAAAGATTATAATATTTGCATGCCATACATGGTTGGTGAATTGAGCATGCTTTGAGCCGAAAGTTGGGTCTGATGTGTCAGTGAAGAGATAAGAGTTGAAAAGCATGTCCATAATGTCAGAAGGATAGAAAGTCAAGATTATATAATCGCACAAGAAGGTGGAACGCACAAGAGATTGAAACGCACAATTTAGTCTGGTCGAACAAGATATTTAATCACACAACATTTGACTCGCACAAGATTCATTCAGTCGCACAAGATTATTTAGTCGCACAAGAACTTGGTAGTCGCACAAGAAGTTTGGGCTCGCACAACAAAAAAAAATTGGGCTTCTGCTTGGGCTCCTTTTCGTCGTCTATCTTTCAAGAAGTGTGTTTCATCGTATTATATCACAAGATCTGTTTCGTCGGATCTTTGTTTCGTGGGACTTTGTTTCGTCAAGATTTTTTTTAATAAAAAAAAGGGTTTGCATTTGTGGTTTAACAGTTTGCTTTAAGTGTGTTTGTCAGGGATTTATTCTTACTTATCAAACATGAATCCAAGTTGGTGGGGTACTGCTGCTACAACTGCTGCTACATTTGCCGATCTTCCTGAAGATCAGAAAAAGACATATGACTTGGAAAAGAAGGCATATGCCATTCTTACTCAGGCATTAAGCAAGGATATTTACCATCAATTTGTCAGCTTTAAAACGACGAAGAAATTATGGGATGCGTTGAAGACGAGAGGTGTAGGAAACGAAGCGACTCGCCAATTGAGACACGATCTACTCAAGAAAGAGTTTGATGGATTTACATGCATGGATAAAGAATCTTTGGGAGATTTGACGAGTCGATTTAATCATTTGTTGACTGAATTGGGAAATTTTGGAGTGGTAACGACTCCAATCGAAGTTGTCACCAAGTTTGCTGATGCTTTGCCACCACAATGGAGTAATTTCTTGGAAATCCTGAAGTACAATGGCACTTTGGCTACAACAAACATCAATGACTTTGTTCAACTCCTGGAGAATAAGAATCAGGAAGAAACCCTTAAGGTGAAAAGGGTTCCAGTGCCACAGAATCCTGAAATATATTATGGAACTCCTAGTACTCCTGCAAGACCAATCTCACATGCTCCAATTCAGACGGCGTTTGTGTCTAGCATAGATCTATATGGCAATCCTATCCAAGTTCCTGTTAAGCCAGCTCCAACAACAGACTTGTACGGAAATCCGCTTCAACCAGTTCCTCAACCAGTGCCACAACAGCAAAGCCAACGACCTATCAGAGCAACTGATATGTTCGGAAATCCATTACCTGTTCGATCTATCGGACCAACAGATATGTATGGAAATCCACTTCCACCTTCCTCAAGACCAACGGTTGTTCAACCAACCACAGATTTGTACGGCAATCCACTACCTGTGCAACAACAAGCCTGTTATGGTAGCACGTCATCAGCTGGTCAGCCATCTAATACAGTACGACTCGACACTTCAAGCTTCTCTAAAGTAAGTGTTGAAGTAGCAAAAGAACATATGGAGCTACTAAACACATTGGTGAGCGTGTATTGTGGGTTGATAGCAGGTCAGATCGGGAACATCAATCTGACTCAAGAAGATTACCAGCAGATAGATAAAGAGGAGATGGAGATGATGGACATCAAGTGGGCTTTCGCAAGTGCTGTAAGGCGAGCAAAGGATTTCATGGAGAGAACGGGCAGAACCAGCTTGGAAAGCAAGAAAGACACCAAGTATGGGTTCGATAAACAGGCTGTCAAGTGCTTCAACTGTGGTGAACGGGGTCACTTCAAGAGAGAATGTTCAAGGCCAGCTAAGCATGGGGATCAGAATCCGTTCAGGAATCAAGGCAATCAAGGCAACCAACATAATCAGAACAGGAATAATGAGCGTACGTTGATACCTGTTAACAACCCAAGTCAGGCAGGACCATCAAATGTCAACCAGGCACTTGTGGTTCAAGTAGATGAAGGTTATGATTAGTCAATTCAATTGGGAAATGATGTACCGGATGGAGCAGCTTGTTTTGCTGAGGTTGTCAAGGATCTTAAGCACGCCAGTGGTGGAGAATCTTCCACCAATGGTGATGAGTCTTCTGAAGACGAAGACAGTTCTGGCTACAGTAGAAGCTCAGATGAAGAATCCTCGAGTTCAGGCGATGATCGTGTGGATGACATATCAAGTGCGTCAGTCGATGCAGACATTGATGATCTATTGGAAGAAGCTACAGCAGGAACTCATAGGAGATCTATTTTGGTGGATCAAGCTGCATATTCTTCGTCTTCTCTCCATTCAGCCTTTATGGCTAATGTCGACAGTTCATCAAGTCAGGTATGTGTCGATGAACCCACTGCTGTTATTTGTGATAATTGTGATAGATTGCATGTTAAATGTGCTGATTTAGAGTCAAACATGTCTGAGTTGCAAGCCAAACATGATGCTTTACAAGCTAGTTTGTTTGACTTGCAAGACAAACATGTTTCATTGAATGATAAGTGGTGTGAGTTGCAAAGCAAACACGAGGCTTTGCAAGACAAGTATGATGTGACATTCATTCACAACCAGAAGTTGACCGTGGATCTTTCTAAATGCACTGAAGCCAACATGTTTTATGAAAACCATGAAAAGGAGTTTAAGTCGGTAATCGAAAAATTAAAGAAAGATAAAACCGAGTTAACAAAAATGGTTTCCAGAAAACAAACTGACATTAATTTGTATATAACTCGCCTTGAGATAATGCAAAAAGAGATGGCTTGTGTTAAAACTGAAAGTGAGGCGATCCAGCTTAAGCTAGACAGTTATTTGAGCTCTAGCTATGTGTTGGATCACATCATTGACGTACAGAAAGAGAAACGGGATGTCACATGCATAGGTTACAAGAAATGTCCACCACCTGTGAGACACAATTATGATGCCATGCCTGATGAGGAGGATAGAACTTACTTTGAACCATCTGTTCCTTTGGACGTTGAGGAATTTGCAACAGGACTCGGATACAAGAAGGAAGTATCATCAGAATCGGATGTGTCAGCAGATACATGTGTGTCTTCTGCTGAACCGAATCAGGATCCTCCAGTTGTGATTGAGGATGTTGATTCTTCTGATGATGAATCTGATGATACTGATTCAGCAAAGTCTGATGCGGTAATCAAAGAAGAGGACATACCACTTGAGAATCATATTCTATGTGATCCTCCCGCAAAACCTGCTAAGACTGTTCCGACCGAGTCCACGTCTGCAAAAGAGTCTGAAAGTGTGGATTTGCTGTACACTCTTGTTGGTGATGATAAAATTTATTCTGACAAAGATTTTCCAATTAAGAATGTAAATCAATCTTTAATCAGTAAAGTTTTTGAAAATTCGACAAGTAAGTTTTTGGGAAAGACAGGATCACACGTTGTGGTAACACAGTGCCCTCCTATCCCAAAGGCCGAAGTTCGAAAACAATATGGGAATCAGAAATTACCAACAATGAAAAAGCAGCAAAATCATACCAAACCAAAAGGTAAATCAACGACTCAAGGTCAAAAGAAACAGAATCAGAAAAAGGACAAGAAGGTGGACTTTGTGAAATCAAAGGAAACGGACAAAATTGAGACATTTGAAAACAAATCTAACTTAGATTTTGTTAAACAAGCAAAAGTGTTGAAAAGAAATGAACCAAACAGTTCAAAACCAAGTACCTCGGGATCACAAAGTTCGTCATCGACAAGACAATCACATGGTACTTCGGGGTTTGTTGAACGAAGATCATGTTTTGAATGTGGTGAAATTGGGCATATTATTCGAAATTGTCCGTATCTTCATAAATTAAAAGCCAAAGTTGATGATCCCCGTGAACGAAATTACCAAAAGCGATCTGTTTCTGCAAAACAAGATCCCCGCCTTGTAAGAGAAAGGGAAAAGAAACAGAAACGCCAACAGGTCAAGGTAATTGAGAAAGCACTTAAAACTGAAGTGGTTCAAAAACAATCTGTTCCAGTTAAACCAGAAAGTTCAAAATTTTCAAAAACTTCAAACATTCACGAAGTTAAATTTTCAAACAATCAAGCTGGTAAAACTCAACAGACATGGAAACCTAAAATGACCACAAATTCAGGGGGATCATCATCATTTCCTAACCATCAGAAAGTGGAAGTTATTGTTGTTGATGAAAATGGAAGACCCAAGACCACAATGGCTTGGGTCCCCCTCTCCAACTAATCTCTGAATGAGAGTGCAGGATGTTCCAGGAGGAACTATTGATAGTCTTAGGATTGTTGATAGTGGAGGGTCCATGCACAAGATCGGCGACACCAGACTCTGAAACATCATTATATCTAGGAGTTGTTGCCTTTGATGGAGAGAAATGAGAAAAGAGAGGAGAAAAGAAGACAAAAATGTCTGATGAAAGAATGTTGTTGAATGAAGTTGAAAAATTCGACATGATGAGATATGTGCCAAAATGTGGTTGTTATGGTTTTTGATCGGGTCCTCAGGATAGATTCCAATGAAAAGTACACGCCTGTAGCACGTCTGAAGCTTTTCGAAGATTCATGGATTTTTCTTCCACAAGAAGTTCAAAGTCCACAAGATGAACGTGTAGGGTACTTTTCTCTACGGTGTGATTGAAGAAAATGTGTTTCTTGAACAATCCAACCGGGTGGGCGGATGCCTTGGCATGGATTGAACAGCCGCACACTACTTCTCAAAGAGAAAGACAAAGACCTTCGCTGGTACAATGTGGAAGACCAGCCGGACCCAAAGGTTTATGATCTTGTTGTTGTGAAAAGACTTCTCAGTAGCTACAAAAATCGACTTTGAAATACACACCGGGTGGATATCTAGTTTGGGAGAGCGCTCAGATTCCTTGCAATGCACGAAGCAGTTGCAGGATACGGTTTTAAATTTCTAATCTCTCCTATACTTGTCGATATTTAAGTTGCTTTATGAATTATTATCATCTCGTACAGCACTCCTTGACCTGACACGTTGATCTCGAATATCACCTTACACGTGATTGTTTCACTATGAAACTCATCAATGTTGTCATGGTCCACATCGATGACCAACGTGCCGACCTTTTTACCAAAGCATTTGACTGGTATCAAGATTTGACTTTTTATTTTTGGTAAACGGCATTAAGGTCAAGCAAGAGTAAAACCAACGTCGGAAAATCATTTTTGTAAATACCTTTGTGTTTTAAATTTGTCTTAGTTTATTGATTTTAGGGGGAGTAAATCCAAATTTGAAAATCCAAAAACATCGAAAAATTTCAAAAACACAAAAACAATAGAAAATCAAAAATGAGTTTCTTGGCGAGCAAAAGAGAAAATGATAGTACATCAGTGGTCTGTCTAAACCTCTTTAAACCTTAAATGAAAATCGATAAGCAGCTCTATATAAGATGTATCGGTAGGCTCACAATCATTTTAAAGTGTGCAGGGTGATATAAATCTTAAATTGACTGAAGATCAGGTGGGAACCATTCATTGGCGTATGGTCTTAGTACCGAAATTTCGTTTGAGAGATTGCCGAGGTTCTGAGATATTCGGTCTTTATGCTGCTTATCATCTGGGTATTATGGTTGTATCTTTTACCGAAAAATGACGGAGACGTAAGTCTAGATCTTGCATGATACCATACATACGTGTACATATGCATTCGACCTCAATAAGTGATCAACAATCACATGTCCAAACAAATAAGTGATAAAATATCACATTTATCTGGGAGTCAAGTTCGTCTCTCTGCTGTACGAAAGTACTGACCTGTTCACGGACTTGCTCCTGTGCCCTCATGCATTGAAAATCAAGTTCCTCATCAATAAGTGATTCTATCACATAGGGCTTGTTTTCAATCTAAATAAGTGAGAATCTCACATCATATACGGTCAAACAGATGATAATCGGTATACTCACCGGTAAGATGAACCCTCGTGCATACCTTGATACGGGAATGTGTCGTGATGTGGATGAACACCGGTCGGTAAGTATAAATCATACCTTAACGTATCCCCTCGCCATGATTACATCTGATAAGTTGAGCTTATGTGGACAACAATACCGATAATCGTTATAGGATGCTTATCTTAATGTGAACTAATTGAACAAGAAGAGCGTTTTGGCATGACCGTACACTGATATGATTCTCTTACCCTCGAAACTCGCAAAAAGAATGTCTGTAAATATTGATTTAATGCTTTTAGTTTCTGCATCTTTGTATATATTTATTTACTGCTTTCTGTCTTTACATTTGAAATCTTCAAAATTCCAAAAAGATTTTAGGTGTGTTTTAATTTAAACTTTCTAAAAGCCAAAAAGATTTTATTTCTATCTTATGTTCGATTGTACGATGTTGGATCTCGAGTCTTCGTTGCCTGAAACCTGATTGAAAACCAAAATCAACTAAATCTTCATAAATGGTCAGAATTTGCAAGTTTTGAAAGTTAAAAACTAAAATTGATAAATTTGTTAAACTTTCAAACTGTCGGACGGTAGTTGATTGAAATATGGTCACATATGTGTTATTTGTTTATGTTAAACTATATTCCAAGCAGTTGTTCTCATTACGCGTTTAGATTTCTTGCATGTGCAGATGCTAAAGGCGAAGAGAACATGTTCGTGGACCAGCTTCGGAATGAAGACACGACGTGAAGGCACTCAAGAGATAAAAATGATCGAGTTGCCGCTGACCATTACCAACACCACAAGGATCTCAAGCATTGAAGTCAAAAGATTCACAAGCATAATCAAAGGGGGAGTTTATTGGCACACTACCTAAATGAAAAGGGAGTTTGTTGATACACTTTCTACTTACGACGCGTGAAGACTTTGAAGATCCTCCGACATGGAAGACATGGAAGTTGAACCTCACGAGTAGCGTCCAAGGGGGAGTTTGTTGATACATATTATGTGGACACGACTCGGTTCGGTTCGACTCGGTTCGGTTCGACCTGGTTAGGTTCGGCTCAAGCCCGACGTCACGACATTCCTCCGTCGTGCGCCCCAGAGTTCGATACGCGAAGCACGGTGCGCCGCGAGCCGGTTCCCGCTGCCACATCATCATGACATCATCATGATGATGTCATGATGATGTCGTTTGTTTGACAACGGCTTACAATCTGCATATTTGAAATCATGTACGTGCATGTACATGTAATTTGGACCAATCAGATTTGTTCATGGGCCAGAACTACACATGGGCCGAACCCAAGTCCAATCGCACAAGTGAAAAACATATATATACATACCGAAATCAGTGTTTTCGGTTGGAGAAGGAGTGCACAAGGAAGAACACATACCCGAGAGAATTAGTGAGAGTTTGCAAAGATTATTTTGTAAACATTGATTTGTAACTGTTTTTCAAGTATTAATACATTGGTGTTAATCATTGAGTCTCGGTCTCCTTCTCGTGTTCTTGTCGTGTTCTATCTCGGTTTGCATCTCCGGTTGGATTCCGCACAACCGGGTGTGTTTGACAACAAGGATTAGGCGACTAGATCCTCCCCTAGCCGGACCTACAGTTTGGGTGGGTGTTTAACCATACCTAGGTAGAGAAAATAGGGAGTGAAGGGGGGAGTTGCCATGGCTTTATATCATTGGGTAGAGAAAACTCAAACACCCAACTCAATCACCACCATACCGCCTACTCTAAGGGGAGTGGGAGTGGTTACAAGTGATGGAATTCCATCACTCACAAACATCCAATCATGTTCCGCCATGTCAGCAACCACTATTCTATCACTCACAACCATTTTTTAGTGGCGGTGGTCATCACTAGTGATGGAATTCCAACGTACAAGTATTAATACACAACGTACAAGTCATACACATACAATCAATTTTTTACAACGCGTGATAAATTCAACGCGTTCTTTTTTTCACGAGTGATGGGAGTGGTGGCGGCGGTGTTCCAAAAAAAAAACGAGTGATAGAATTCTAGCACGCTCCCACCCCCACTCCCCTAATAGTGATAGTGGATGAAAAGATATGATTCAAAGTACGTCAAATGATATGAATAGACTACTAACTTAATTGACCCACTCAACTTGCTTAGCCCATTAGGAATACCTAATAGTGCAACCCCTGCGAATGTTTCAGTTAGAAGTGTAAAATTTCTGATTTTTTCGTCCGAAAATTTTAAAAGAGTAAACTGCAATTTTACACCCTGAGGTTAGGGGTCATTGGCACTCCTACCCCCCCTAAGGAAATAATTGCAAAATTACACCCCACTGTTAACCCTTATGTCGCACTTTTACCCCCGGACCAAGATGCCGTTACACTTACCGTTAGAGTTAGGTGAAATGTCCAAATTACCCCCCAACGTTTATCCCCTTCCTCATTTAAGAAGTTCAAGCCCTAATTTGTCTGTGTTAAACCCTTTCAATCGCTGGACATGTCTTCATCTTCTTCCTCTGTGCTTCGATCCAAGGAGAACATGAGCAAAAGTCAAGCTTCAGACATCATATGTCCTTGTGGTGCGAAAACAATGTTCAAAGAGTCACAATCCAAAGCTAATCCTGGTCGATGGTATCTTAGATGTGTAAGTTTCTTGTGTTTAATGGTTATTGAAACTCAAGTTTCATTCTTCTGTTGCTTATGATGTCCGATAACAGGTTGGAGGATGTGGATTCCTCAGATGGGCTGATGTTAGTGAAGAACAGGGATGTCCGGTTTGTCGAGAGGTAATGCCTGCTTTAATTCAAAGCATTAAAGATAAGGATGAGTTGGCTAAGTGCAAAGAACAGTTGGCTCGGTACAAGAATGGCAATGTGTTGAAACTAAAGATGTATTTTGTGATTACTTGGGTCTTGATTGTTCTATTTTTTTGCTTAAGTAGGTTAATGTCGAGAAATTAGATTTGGTTGTGTATTTAGAGTGTAACCGTATTTGGGTTATGAGTTTTGAAGTTTATGCAATGGTCCTTTTAAAGTTCTTATATGTTTGTTTTGGTAGCCTGGTTGTAATTATGTAGGTATGGGTGACAAGGAGAATGATAAAGTTGAGAATGAGAAAGATATTGCAGCCGAAGAACCAGACAGTTATGTATACTTTGAAGATCAAGAGTCAGAGATACTCAGACGTTACATGGAGCAAGAAACTGATTATGAAAAGATATTCGGAGATCCGACAAAGGAGTATGACCCTGAAGTGCTGGAACATGCATGGGATTACACATATTGGGATGAAGATGATGATTGGTACTTTGACCCATATGAAGGGGAGCATGGTTCGGATTCGGATTGGTCTTGTTTGGATGATTGTCACTGGAAATAGGCTAGATTTTGTTTGGTTTTAAGTTTGTATGTTGGACATGTTATTTGTACTAAATGTTGCAATCTAATCTAATCGAATCACTTTCCGCCTCTTATTTGTACCAAAGTGGTCATTTTGACCTTATAAATGGTCATGGTACTTGTACCAATTATCCAAACAAGCTGCAAAGCAATTATATAGGCTGCAAATTTATATAGGCTGCTGCAATTGACAAAAACTAAACTGCCTGTGATCATCTAAACACAATCAAACATGCATGCCAGTTATGAACAAGTGAAACCTGCTGCAAATGACCAAAATGACCTTATAAACAAGTCAAACCAACGAAACTTTGTCTTGAACAAACCAAACAAACATAGTCTAAACTTACAAACCATCCAAACATTGTCTTGAACAAACCACACAAAGAACAAACCAAACATTGTCTGCAACAAAGTTGACAAACCAAACAAACATAGTCTAAACTTACAAACCATCCATCACTCATCAAGATTGTAAACTGGTACACCTTGAGTGGCAGTGTGTGATTCCTGTGAAGCAGTTGATTGTTCACCACCTTGTCCTTTACAGCTCCTGACATTGTGACCCACGTTCCCACATTTACCACACTTGATGCTACTTCCCTTTCTGGTCATTTTACCTCCTTTGTCGAACTCCTGCTCAAGCTCTTTTTCACCAAATGCCTTCCTTCTTTTCTTCTTTGGCCTTCCAACTTGTGTATGATGCTTTGGTGGGATGAGTGTTGTTGGACACTCTGAAGGAGTCCACATCTCCGGCCCGTTGATAGGCTCTATCACATTGTCATAGACTTTCTTCCATGTTGATAGCCAATACACATCATCCACCCACTCTTCTGGTATGCCAGCATCAATGTTATTCCTTGACATATCCCATTTGGCTGCAACTGCATGTTTGCAAGGCATCCCTGTCAAATCCCACTTCCTGCATGCACAAGTTTTATGTTTGACATTCACAACACACTGTGATCTCGGACCTGTTACTTGATACTTGTCTGAATCAACCATTAGAACAGACATTCCAGCAGCCTGTTGCTTGATCTCATCGAAGACCTCAGTGGCATGAGGTGTCAGTGGCCCCATACACGTTGCTTGCAATTTCTTGACATTGACTATCCTCTTGGTCATGTACTCCCGAATGAATTCTAGGCATGTGATAATCGGCTTGTCCCTTGCTCCCACAATTTGTCGGTTAAAAACCTCACATATGTTGTTCAGCAACATATCACATTTAGCTCTTCCAGAAAAATATGCTCTTGACCAAGCGGTGAATGGGATCTCATTCAGCCAGTCATACATAGCTCGTGCTGTTGTCTTAATTTCTTCCATAGCTTTGTTAAAGTATGGAATAGATGTCTTCCTTCCGGCTGACCAAAGCAAATTCTTGTAAAGATCTCCACACCACTTGGATTTCATGTTCTCATGGATGTGCCTCAAACAAAATCTGTGCTCACCATTAGGAAAAACAGCTAGCATAGCAGGAATCAGACCCTGTGAAAAAAAAATGCAATTCATTTTTTAGAATAAGCACAATATTTTGCTACCAAAGTTAAGAACTTATTACCTTTTGTCTGTCACTGATGAAGGTGAAACAAGAGTCAGCCGTACACCCTAGGTCATCTCTCAACAGTTGCAAAAACCATTTCCAGGTTTGTGTTGTTTCTGCCTCAACAAGGGCATAACATACTGGATATATGCTATTGTTCCCATCAATACCAACAGCACTCAAGATTTGACCAGGAAATGAACCTTACAGGACCAAGTAGTGGTGGATTGCTTCCAAAACATACTACCCTATACCTTAACAATTCATTTTTTAGAATAAACACATCCCTCCTTGCCTTCAGAGCATAAGTTTTCACCATCTGATTCATCTTTTTCTTGTCATCAATAAGCTGACCAACGTAGAATGGCAAATCATTTGGACCTTTTAAAGCACTTTTGTTTCTCCTCCTTATCTTCTTGGCAACCTTATCTCTAAGGCTTGAATTGTCATCAGAGCCACTTTCAAAAACCTCCAGGTCAACAGGTTGATGACCTTCTTCGCTTCTCTCATCATCATGATCCCCATCACTTGAACCATCCAGTTCTTCCCTAGAAATTTCAACATTAGCCCTGAACCTCTGCATATCCACCTCTATTTCATAAACCATATTATCTTCCTCAACATACTCATAATCAGGATCACTACCGTCACTCTCTTCCTCATCTTCATTCATACTATCATTGTCATTATTTTGTGTAAATGATGCTGGAACAATTGCTTTACTAGCCCCTATAGGACCTTCACTTGTATTTTCCAATATTGTTGACCTACGGTGTTCAACATACATGTCTATCATGTGGACTCCTTGACGCACATGATCAAAGATAGGCTCTAAGTCAACATTACATTTTAATGTCCTAAGACCAAAATCCAACGCACAGTATGGTTCCTTGTAATGAATGCAGCCATATTGCCTATCATTGTATCCTAATTGCTTAACCATCGCCTCTAAAACATCAGTATTCAACACTCTAAAATCTACGTGATCAATGTAGTTCATCTTCCCACCAAGGTATTTCCTATTTGGGTTTTCTACAAAATTACCTCCATGGTGAAATTTTATGCTAAATTCAGATTGGGTTTCGCCTGTAATCAAACAACAAAAACAAATTAACAGAGAAATATGTTAAAATTTTACCTGATTCAAACGTTGTGAGCTTGCATGTCACTTACGGTACATTACAGCCGGTTCGAAATACTGATCTTCAGCTCGTAGCTTCCACAATCGAAGATCCATGCTCGTAACCCAACTTCTAATCACCTGTAATTGTTGAAGGATGCTTGAACGCGAGTGCAGAGTTCTTTGATTTTGAGTTAGGGTTAACCTCAGGGTTCAAAAGTGATGAAAAGGGGTTTTTTTGAGGATGCAAGTCAACATGTTACCAAATTTACCTATTTACCCTTTGACCATTAACAGAAAAAGCTAGAATGTAACGGCATCTTGGTCCGGGGGGTAAAAGTGCGACATAAGGGTTAACAGTGGGGTGTAATTTTGCAATTATTTCCTTAGGGGGGTAGGAGTGCCAATGACCCCTAACCTCAGGGTGTAAAATTGCAGTTTACTCATTTTAAAATTATAAAGGATCGTCCCCCCAATTATTTTGCCTAAATATTTATACAATATATAAATTGGGTCCCATGACTCTCCGCCCCCCGGAACTTTTACTCAAGCTCCGCCACTAAAAACTATGTTGTTTAACACAAATAAAGAGAGGATAATTATTTATTTTAATTGAAAAAAAAAGCCTTAATTAACATAAAACAGCTCGTGTAATGATATGACTTAAATGCATAATAGCGATAAAGGATGAAAACATACGACTCAAAACATGTCACATCATATGAACTGGCTGCTTGCTTAATTAATTGATCCCCTAACTAACCTGACCTGATATCCTAAAATAAGTCCATTCTAGAATGTAACTGAACCCAAAAGATCGATGGCCTGTTATTTGCACCTCAAATAAATTTATGACTATTTTCTCAATTGAACCTGTATATAAAGATGACCGTGCCATCTCATTTCTTGCAAGTTACTCCCAGTCCAAAAAATCTTTCTAGCTTTCGACCAACAATGGAGTCCAAGATACATAACATAATCAGAAAATTTGATTTCAATGGTCAAGAAGGTTTCCTTCAATATTGGGAATACAAACAGGATGGCCAAAAGGGGGTTCTTAGCATGGTGGGTCAACCTATTCTGTCAACTCAAGGCCAGAAAAGCCAAGGGCTTAAGAATTACAGGAACCGCTGCTTCAAGTACAGCAATGCTTCTGTTGGACCAGACACGGAGGTTGATCAAGAATGGCTGGCTGGCCTAGCAGCTCAAAATAGGGTTCCACTTCAAAGGACAAGCCGTGACCCTAATCAAATTTTAGGGCAGTTAGTTGTGCCTGTATTTTCTTATCAAGGTGCTGATCAGAAATTCACAGGGGTCATCGAGCTTACCACGACTTTGGTAAAAATAAGTTATGACGAAGAGCTCAATCAGATTCAAAATTTATTGAAGGTTAGTTATTTTAGTTTAGTTGTATGGGTCATAATTTCATTTACCAGTTGACATGTACCGACCATTTAAAAATTTGTGCATCGCTACAACTAATTCTCATACTAGATATTACTGCCAAAAACTCAAATATCGGCAACCCAAGCTTTTTAAGTGTTTCAGAAAAATAAAAAAATCCTTTTAATTAAACTTGATTATCTATTCGAAGATGGTACTTCCAAGATTCAATGTTAACGTACTGTCTTGCTCAAACTACCAACAGAATGCTACTTTTTTAATTTTTTTTTTTTTTTTTTTGTTTCCGTGATATAGTATGCAAACATTTTACAGACAACCTCATGCACAACTTACGATTGGGTCATATATATGCAACTTAAAAAACTACTCATAAAAATTTTGTTTTCTAATCCTTTGTAGTGGAATACGCTTAAAGTAAAATACGGGGCAGATATCTACAAGTTTGAACTATCCTGGTCCTCTGGGATAGGAGAAGTATGGGAGAACGTGACAATGAGAAATAAAGCAGTGAATCAGAAAACTTTTCGACTTGAGTATAAAGCCGGCAACCGCCTTATACGTATTTCAAATGATGACCATCTCCGGGCTTGCATAGCCAACTCAAGTTCCAACACAATCTACATGTTCCTTAAACGTGGCGCATGATACATATGTTTCCATTTCTCTTGTAATTTACACATAAGCACGTCTAGTATTTAGCGTACACTACTAGAAAACTTCTAATATTCCTACGTCAATTTCCGTCGGAAATCCGTGGGAAAGAGCAGTTACCGACGGATTTCCCTTTTACTAGTGTGGTTTTTGTATGGATTTTCACTATCTGTTGTTTTGTGTGTCATGTCAGTTTTGGTTTCAACCTTTATAATAAAAATTTCAATTCTTGTATGGTTTTATTTAACTGGTCGTTAATTTTCTTGATGATCAAACCCATTCTTATATGATTTATAAAGTATTTGATAGAGAACCCATTCTGATACTTCTCATGTGACCTGTAGAGTCTGGCCCAGAATCAATGAACACACAATTGAGAAACAATGAGAAACTAACAAACTTGATTTTTGATGATGAATGTACGTGTGTTTTACAGAATCGATTTCTCCCCCTGTATACAACATAAACCGCCTACCTAGGGTTGCAAAGTTTCACCTACTAGTTCATACGTACGTACATCTCACTTGGTTGGTTACCAAGTTACAACTATGACAATTCGATCCTTAGACTTAATTGTGCGTTAACTTACAACTTTGAGCTATTTACACAAATGACGCGTTAACTTTATCCCAAATGGATTACGTAAAGTATAATTCAATATTAGAGGCATCCTCTACTTTAGAGTTGAGCTAATTCCTCGTTTATTAGGTTTTTGAACTAAGCTTTCAAACACAATTTTGTCCTATGTCAACATTTGGGATGTTTTCTTCAATACTTCTAAACTAAGTTATTAGTCTAGTTTTTAGGGTCTAATTAACGGTACGTGGAGGAAGCGCCCATGAGTTCACCTTGCGGTTGGGCTGATCAGACACGGTACATCCCCGCAACCATAGTAGGTTCACCATGTGGCTTTATTTCCTGATTCATGAGCCCGAGTGAGATCTGCAGGTTTGTGTTTGAGTTTGAGCTTTTTTGTTTAATAATAAATGTTAGGGTTGAAATGGGTGCCCCCTCCCTTTAGGGATAATTAGAAGGGGTTGGAGTGGGTTCAATTGAGGTGGTATTATCCTATTAGTTGGGTTCATGGATTCAAGTGGGTTCCAAAATGGGTGCACGGCTTCCACCCTAACGAGGGTCCAAATAGAGGGCACAAGTAATTGAAAGAAATATGAAAACCTGTTTGTTAAAGGTTCCAAAATGGGTGCCCGGCTTCCACCCCAAAGCGGCACCAAGAAACAACAAAGTCCATATGCAAGTAAAAGGAGAGCTCACCCATTTAGTCCAACACACACCCGAAACACTGGATCTGTTTTTTTTTTATCCATCTGTAGAGGTAGCTATAATGAGTTTGATAATCTTTGATAACCATTGTGAACCTTACGCCTTTTTTACTCTCTGATCGAGGTTCTCGGCATTGAAAAATCTTCGTAAACTAAATCACACGTGTATATGTTGATATTTAAGAGGTATACAATCAAGAAAATCAACAGCAATGGTGATATATGTGCGGATTAGACACCAAAAAAAAATAAACACTCAAAAAATAGCTACAATTTAAGGAATGTGTTTAGTGACTGCATCAGATTCCTAATTGATGGAGAAAGATCTGATGGCAAGAAAAGCTGCTTCCAGGAGGTTGTCAAGTGTTTTCCCTCGACGATTCCATTCTTGGGTGGTTGGTTTGGCCCTTGTTCTCGTAACTCAAATCCTAGCCCGTTATATCCTATTTTAGGTTTACACCATTGTGAACCTTACGCCTTTTTTACTCTCTGATCGAGGTTCTCGTCATTGAAAAATCTTCGTAAACTAAATCACACGTGTATATGTTGACATTTAAGAGATATACAGTCAAGAAAATCTAGAGCAATGGTGATATATATGCGGATTAGACACCAAAAAATAAACACTCAAAAAATGGCTACAATTTAAGGAATGTGTTTAGTGACGGCATCAGATTCCTAATTGATAGAGAAAGGTCTGTTGGCAAGAAAAGCTGCTTACAGGAGGTTGTCAAGTTTTTTTGCTCGACGATTCCATTCTTGGGTGGTTGGTTTGGTCCTTATTCCTGTAACTCGAATTCTAGCCCAGTATATCCCATTTTAGTTTTACACCATTGTGAACCTTACGCCTTTTTTACTCTCTGATCGAGTGTTGGTACACTTTATGTGGACGCGACTCGGCTCGGTTCGACTCGGTTCGGTTCAACTTGATTTTGACACGGTTAGGTCCGGCTCAAGTCCGACGTCACGACATTCCTCCGTCGTGCGCCCCAGAGTTCGACACGCGAAGCACGGAGCGCCGCAAGCCCATTCCCGTTTATACATCACCATGACATCATCATTGTGATGTCATGGTGATGTCACAGATTTGTCTCATATGTTGAATTAATGAAAGTTGTAAACAGAAACTAGTCTGGGCCGTAAACTTTGGACATTGGGCCGTAACTTGAAGTTGGACTTTGACTATGTGTTGGGCTGCTACATCTTGGACGAAGACCAGGCACATCAAAGTGACGAAATCACTTTGATTTTGTCAAGATATTATGGCGAAAACACACATGTGGGCAAAATCACATGTGTGACGAAATCACATGTGATTTCGTCGAAGTCCTGTGATTTCGTTGAGACCTTTGGTGTTCGTCGATGGGTTTTCGTCTGGGACTGGATTTCGTCACTGTGTTACTATATAAGCCCAGACAACAGACAGAAACACTAAGCAAGTCTGAATAGATTTGAGAGCGAGAACATTGTAACACACACACACTGAGAGTTTACAGAGACCATTTGTAAACACCGCATTGTAACCGTTTTCTAGCATTAATACATTGAGTGTTAATCGTTGAATCTTGTGTCTTACGTGTTCGTAACTTGGTTTAACTTACCCGTTTAGATTCCGCACTTTCGGGTTTGTCGGAAAACAGGGAATAGAGGTTACTCGATCCTCCGGGTGGACCTACAATTGGTATCAGAGCATTGGCTCGATTCCTTGTTTAAACCAAGTCGATTTTCTTGTGTTTTGATAGATTTTAAAAGGGGGAGGGGGAGTTTGTTGATACATATTAAGTGGATACGGCTCGGCTCGGTTCGACTCGGCTACGAAGTGAAGGCCGTAGTCAAGACATCCTCCTGTCTTGACTCGGTATGTTATCTACTTCGTAACGTTCGATGTTCATGCAACTGCGTGTGTGCAGTATGCATGATAGATTATAGTTTATGTTTGTTTGTTGTTTGTTTGTTCTAAAGCCCAACAACATGCACAAGTCCATGAAGCCCAAACATGATGAATATCAAGTGATGAAGTCCTTTGAAGAAGCCCAACATCATGAAGCCCAATTGACAATATCCCAGGCCCAACATGAATTGGACGAAATCCCAGCTCCATGTTTGGCGAAATCACCTTATTGGTGAAAACACCTTTTTGGTGAAAACCAAATGGGACGAAATCACCTGATTTCGTCCAGATTCTTGTTTTCGTCGTGGCTTTGGTATATATACCCAGATAACAGACAGAACACAACTACGAAGTCTGAATAGATTTCTTTGAGAGAACACACATACACAACTGAGAGTTTATAGGTTTATCTTGTAAACATTGCTTTGTAACGGTTTCATACGAGTTAATACAATGGAGTGTTAATCGTTGAATCTTTGTGTTTGTGTTCGTAACTTGGTTTAACTTACCCGTTTGGATTCCACACTTTCGGGTTTGTCGGAAAACAGGGAATAGAGGTTACTCGATCCTCCGGGTGGACCTACATCGAGGTTCTCAGCATTGAAAAATCTTCGTAAACTAAATCACACGTGTATATGTTGACATTTAAGAGATATACGGTCAAGAAAAATCAAGAGCAATGGTGATATATATGCGGATTAGACACCAAAAAATAAACACTCAAAAAATGGCTACAATTTAAGGAATGTGTTTAGTGACGGCATCAGATTACTAATTGATGAAGACAGGTCTGGTGGCAAGAAAAGCGGCTTTCAGGAGGTTGTCAAGTGTTTTCGCTCGACGATTCCATTCTTGGGTGGTTGGTTTGGCCCTTGTTCCTGTAACTCGAATCCTAGTCCGGTATATCCCATTTTAGTTTTACACCATTGTGAACCTTACGCCTTTTTTACTCTCTGATCGAGGTTCTTGGCATTGAAAAATCTTTGTAAACTAAATCACACGTGTATATGTTGACATTTAAGAGATATACAGCCAAAAAAATTAAGAGCAATGGTGATATATATGCGGATTAGACACTAAAAAATAAACACTCAAAAATGGCTACAATTTAAGGAATATGTTTAGTGACGGCATCAGATTCCTAATTGATAGAGAAAGGTCTGGTGGTAAGAAAGTCCAAATAGAGGGCACAAGTAATTGAAAGAAATATGAAAACCTGTTTGTTAAATGAACCATTTCAAGTAATCCACTAGATTTTGTGAACAACAAGCAAAAATACTGAATTAAAGATCAAAGACAGCAAGCAAAATTAGCCAAAATCCCCCCCCCCCCAAAACATACAAATAAGCATCGATGCCCCAAAGCGGCACCAAGAAACAACAAAGTCTATATGCAAGTAAATGGAGAGCTCACCCATTTAGTCTAACACACACCCGTAACCCTGGATCTGTTTTTTTTTATCCATCTGTAGAGGCAGTGATGTGCGATAAAGTGTTACTTATTTTAGGTATATATTTTAAGCCCTTTTTAACACTTATTTTAGCCAAGTTTTAAATTTATAAAACACGATATTTCACTAACACTAAACACACATATGGGCAAGTGCACCCATCGTTGAGTGTAGTATAGCGTTGGTAAGATACCGAGGTCGTCCAAGGACACAAGAGCTTTTAATACCGGTTTATCCTCAACGTCTAACCAAAATAAAAGTTTAGAAAAATGTTTTAATCTAAGAAAAATAAAAACTAACTAAAATGCTGAAAATAAAAATAAAAGAAAAACAGATAGACAAGATGAATCACTTGGTTCCGACTCGTATCTAGTATAACCTTTGATTATTTCCGCACTTTTGCACATAATTAAGAGATTATCTTAGTTATTGTAGTAGGCCCCTCTTTTAAAGGTGACGTTACCCTCACCCCAGCAGTTTGAGTCAGCAAGGATACAATCCTAAAAGGGTGGATTATTGGAAGATAATGAATTAAGTTATTAATGCAGTATTGTGGTAGGCCCCTCTTTTGGCGGTGACGTTACCCTCGGCTAAGTAGTCTGAGTCAGCAGGGATACAGTCCTAAGTAGCCGGGTTATAGTATTAATAGTAGTTAACTTATGAGGGGATCAAAGAGTTTGGACCCCCGCCATCTAATACCGTGAAGCATTGAAGGAGGTCCTACTAAATTTGACCCAGGTCCATTGCAGGACCTCTAAACGCTGAACAATGGCAAGACCTTTACCAAACCGTTCCCTTAACCCCCGACCAGGTAGCCAACATACCTCCATATAGACCGTGGAGATATGAATGGTGAAAATCCTTTATTTTATATAGACAGTAAAATAATGCCAAGACACCACGGACAAACGATAAGGAAAGATCACCTTCAACATAAGTAACTAGTTATTAAAGTCATTAATACAAAACCAAATAAAAAGTGCAAAAGATTAGAAATAAAAAGTATTATACTAGACACTTTGTCTTCACCAAGTGATGTAAGAGACTTAGGCAAACATGGCCTTGATTGTCAAGAACTCTTACGATCAATCTTGGATCCCGAGACGACTCACACACTCTACGATGGACAATGGATGATGGTGGTGGATGATGGTGTTGTGATGGTGGTGGGTGGTGGATGAAGTGTGAGAGAGGTGGTGTGCCAAGGGATGAGATGAAATGAATCCAAGCACTCCTATTTATAGGCTGAACAGAGAGCTGGGCACGGCCCCGTGTCCGCTGGGCACGGCCCCGTGCCTGTCTGACACTCTCTCTCCTCATTAATTGTAATTCGCAATTACAATAAATGCGCCTGCTGTACTTTCGACACGCCCCCGTGTCCGCTGGGCACGGCCCGTGGTGGGAAATAGAAGCTTCTATGGATTTGTCTTTTCTGCTGCTTCTTGGGCACGCCCCCGTGCTGGCTGAGCACGGGGCGTGTTCAGACTTCTGCCTTCTCCATTTTGCTTTGGAAGGTGCCGTTGAGGGGTCGGGCAGTCCACTAATGTTCCTTTCCTTGTATTTATGTTGGATTTAGCTGTCTTTTTGCTTCTTTTGCATTTTTGAGCTCATTTAATCCTGAAAATACAAAAGGAAGACAAAAACACTCTTTTTCCAATATTAGTACTTAAAAAGGGTTAGTTTTTTGCCTTATTTGATGTAATTTATATGTTGCATTTTACACACATCAAATACCCCCACACTTGAACTTTTGCTTGTCCTCAAGCAAAACTCTTTAATATGTGGCTTACACTCCCAAATGGAATAGGTAGAAGAGAAGGTTTTGGGCTTGTCGTAGAGTGTCGGGATGTCCAAGATCTTTTTGGGTTTTATTTTTATTTATTTACACTCCTATTCGTAATGATTTATTTAGAACTTTTCATAGGAGAAATTACTTATTTGGGCTTAACATGCCTTTTTAAAATTCCATTTATATACAAGTTCACATACCTCACGGGAGAAGTCACTCACACTCGGCCGAAGGTGTATTTTTAGTGAATCACTCGAGAGCGGCATGGAACTTATTCCTACCATAAGCTTGCCAAGCAATCAATCCTCCTCCTTTTTAACTTTTATACCTTTGTAAATATCAAGAGGACTTTGTGGGTTAAGGGTTAGGCTTGGGTTAAAGGTAGGTGGTTGGGGTAGTGGTTAGTGGTTAGTAGAAAAGGGCGAAAAAGCGTAACAAGTGTCGGTTTTCGTAAGATTTTCTTATTTTTATTTTGATGAAGCTTTTATTCAAACAAAGTTATTTTTGATAAACTTGTTTGTTTATTTTCTTTTTGCTTCATCAACCTTTTTTTTTTTTTTTTTTTTTTTACGAAAAACCGAACTTGTTACTAAAACAAAGGGTTTAAAAATAAAAAGGGTTTGGTGGGTAAAAGGGTTTTTTGGTTTGGGTGATGAAATGAAAAGGTTTAGGCTCAAAGGGGTTAACTAGGGGGATTTTTTTTTTTTTTTGGTAGGTGGTAAAAGAAAAAGAAAAATAATGGTGTAGAAATAAAAAATGGTTAGTCCTAATGCCTCCATCATTTACTTACTCGGGTTTAAGTTGATAAGGACCGGGAATGTATCGTCATGGCAAGTTCTAGAGTCGTAAGAACCAAGCGGCTATTCACACAAGAAATCAAAAATGAGCATTTAGTCTAATGATATGTAATTGTGCTCAATAAAGGCTCAAAACTCATTTTTGTGGGAATGGGTTTTTATGTGATCAAGTATATATAATCAAATTTTAACTAAGTTTGTCATGCCTTTTCATAATTTTCTTATGTTGGTTCTTTTTATCACTACGCTATCGGTTGTAAATTTGTAAAAATATAACCTTTTTGAGAACTTGAATTTCCCGAATTAAACCTAGACAAGTAAAAAAATGAAATTTTTGAAAAAATTTGGGGTGATTAGCGGTTCCAATAGAGTTTTGTGTAAGGCTTGTATTTAGGACTTGCAAAATTCAAGGTTTTAGCATCCCCCCCACACTTAAATTACGCATTGTCCTCAATGTGTCCCAAAAATAAATTTTTAGGTTGATTAGATGTGTAAAACAGTGTTTAAAAAGCAAAGGTTTATGTTACTGGTAGTCTGGACACGGCCCCGTGTCCACTGGACACGACCCCGTGGCGAACTGCCAGTAACGAGAACTTACAGAAAGTGAACACGGCCCCGTGTTCGTTGGACACGGCCACGTGTCTGACAAAAATATGCAGGACAGTAGCCAAACAGCAGGTCTGGGACGTGAGCACGGGGGGCGTGTTGGCTGGACACGTCCCCGTGTGGACAGTCTGAAAGCCTGAAAATCAGGTTTCTTTCTCCGGATTTTCCATCCTGGCCCTATAAGTGCTGAGGCTTATCATTCCAAGCCTTGGTTTGTACCTGTTTCATCACTTAATACCACACCAAGCAACACAAACATCCTAAATTACCATAGTCAATTGTTCCAAGCATAAAGTAAAAGAAAAATAAAACGGAAAATAAAAGTGTTTAAGGAAAGTAAATTGTTCAACTTCTGGCATGCAGGCCACCAATTGTTCGAAAGATAAAGGGACTTAAACCTGTGGGCTCGCCATCAACCCGCTCCTGCTCCTCCAAACCCTCTACTCCATATCCTCATCGCTATCATCACCTCCATCCCCATGCCCCGCCATGTACTCCCGGATGCTGCTGATATCGTCTTGTATATCGTTGATGTTGCGTTCAATAGCACCAACCCGGTGGTAAGTATTGTTGGCGAGGTTGTAGGCGTTCCTGGTACACATGAGGTTCTCCTGCATAAGATCATGTAAGCTTTGAAAATTACGAAAACCGCCTCCTTGTGAGGATGATTGACCCGGATCACCATGGGGTGGATACTGGTGGTGGGGAGGTGGTGCATGAAGAACTAGGGCCTCCTGTGGGTTCCATGCATAGCCTTGCGTTCTTTGGAAACTCACTGCTCCGTCTTCCGCCTCATAAAGTAAGTTCATGGCTCGGCAAATGTGGTAATCAACTCGTCCCGACCATGGGCTTCTTTCAAAGGCTCTTGGAATTTGCGTGTAATGCTTGAAAAGACGGTACACCCATCCCCCGAAGAAGATAGGCGTTGGAGCGCGAGCAAGGCGGTTGAGATGCATGTTTCGTAATAGGAGATACGGAACATCGAGAGGCTTTTGGTTGTGGATACAGTGGAGGACAACCAAATCTTTCAACCCTACAACACCGGTACTGTCGTGACGTTGGTTTAGAGAGTAGGTGAGGATCCTGTGAATGTAGCGATAGAGCGGATCCCTTAGCTTCGTACTCTTGGTGCTGCGAGGGTCGTAGATTCCTTCACCGATTTGAGCCCATGCGGCTTGTCTTTCATTTCCCTCCAAGTCTCGTAATCCCCCGGTATTCTCTTCGTTTCCCGATTCCTCTTCTTGGTATAGCCCTATTATGGCTCCAAACTGTGCCATGGATATCGAGTACATTGTCCCTCCACACCGAAATACAACCCCTTCATTGTCGAATGGGTCACACCTTGAATTGAAGTTGAAGGTACTGTAGAACTCCATGGTGCATTGATGCACCGACCGAAGCCTAGTGTTTAATGCAACAGCTAGTGGTCCCGTAATGATGTTGTTGAATCGGTTCAGCTGGTTTACCAAGGTTAACAGGTCCGTGCAAGCTCTCCTGGGGTACTCCTCGGGTCTTGTTTGAAGTATCTCGTACCTTGCCCTTGCATCGAGCTCACTTGCATTGAACCTTGTGAACTTTGCCATCTGAAAGAATACACCAAAAATTTTACGAAACGTTGATATTTTTAAAGAAACTGCAAACAGTTGGCTGGACACGACCCCGTGTCCAGCGGACACGGCCCCGTGTCCAGAGGTCTGTTACTCAAAAACTTCATTTTTCGACCCGGTTTCGAAAACTTGAAAATTTTTGGTCCAATAGGTGCGGTTTCCCCCGAAAATGAAACCCTAAACACCGTTTTTCCCAAAATATCCCGTTTACCCCATCAATTTTATCTTTTTCGGTTCAAGAACAAGGGTTTGGGGTTTTTGTAAGAAATCGAGTGAATCTATGAACAATCTAAGTGTATTTACTTTCCTTATCACTAATCTAACTAAATGCAAACAGATTTAGGCAAAAATTTTAGGTTCGATCCGGATGAACTTCAAGAACCCTAGATTTTTCCCCAAATTTGTGGTGTTTTAACTACATGCAAGTAACTAATCTAACTACTAAGAGTGATAGAATCATACCTTGACTTTGTTAGATCGATAGGAGACGTCGAAATTTCGCGAAAAATCGCCTAGAACCAGAGGTTTTGTGGGGAAACGGGGCGTGTGGAATGACGAAACTGTTTTGAAAAAGGGGTTTTAACCCGTCTGCAGCGCGAACACGGCCCCGTGTCCCGCGGACACGGCCTCGTGCCGAGCAGCAGTTTTTTTTTTTTTAGTGCACGTATGAATGCCCCTATTTTCCTATAAGCTATGGTTAGAAAACTTACCGCTTTATTTTGTCGTCTCAATCGTTCGTAACTTACCAGGCATGATGCTTTTATTCTTCCACGGTTTGAAGCGAGATCTCTTCTTCTTCATCCTCAATAAATCCTTGATAGAGTTTCAGCCGTTGGCCATTGACTTTAAATGGTGGCCCATTTCGAGATTTAATTTCTACTGCACCGTGTGGAAAAATGTGGGTGACGGAAAAAGGTCCTGACCACCTAGACTTTAATTTACCAGGAAACAATCGAAGTCGTGAATTAAACAAAAGAACTAAATCCCCTACCCGAAATTCATTAGGTTTAATATGTTTGTCATGCAAATTTTTCATTCTTTCCTTATAAATTTCAGAGTTTGAGTATGCATAATTTCTAAGCTCGTCTAATTCATTTATTTGACAAAATCGATTTTTACCAGCAAATTCTAGATCTAAGTTTACATTTTTGATTGCCCAGTAGGCTTTGTGTGCAATTTCTACTGGTAAATGACAACTTTTTCCATAAACTAGCTTATATGGGGTTGTACCTATTGTTGTTTTATAAGCAGTTCGAAAAGCCCATAAAGCATCGTCTAATTTATCAGCCCATTCCTTTTTATTTAACCCTACGGTTTTTTCGAGTATTCGTTTTAAACCTCTATTAGTCACTTCGGCTTGTCCGTTTGTTTTAGGGTGATATGCTGTCGAAACCCGGTGATAGACCCCATATCTTGTTAAAAAATTTTCAAGTTGATGGTTGCAAAAATGGGTACCTCTATCACTTATTAAAGCTTTAGGTGTGCCAAAACGAGAGAATAATTTTTTCAGAAATCTTACCACGACTCTTCCATCATTTGTTGGAAGTGCCTCGGCCTCGGCCCATTTAGACAAGTAATCTACTGCCACAAGTATATATTTGTTTCCTTTCGATGGTGGGAAGGGTCCCATAAAGTCGAGTCCCCATACATCAAATATTTCACAAACAAGAATGCCATTTTGTGGCATTTCGTTTTTGGAAGAAATATTACCTGTTCTTTGGCAAGCATCACATGTCTTTACAAGACTTTGGGCGTCTTTGTAAATGGTTGGCCAATAAAATCCTGAATCAAATACCTTTCGTGCGGTACTAGCAGCACCATGATGTCCTCCGTATGGACCTTAATGACAATGGCGGAGAATTCTTCGTGCTTCACCACCATGTACGCATCGTCGGACGAGTTGGTCCGCACACATTTTGAAAAGATATGGATCTTCCCAAAAGTAGTGTTTTACATTAGCAAAGAATTTTTTTTCTTTGATGATGTGGCCATCCTTTTGTGACTATACCGCTAGCTAGGTAGTTAGCATAGTCGGCGTACCATGGTTCTTCCTTGTATTCCACCATTTCCAGGGACTCAGTTGGAAATTTTTCGTTGATCTGCTCGTCCCTGGTTGCCTCCAAATCTGGGTCCTCTAGGCGTGAAAGATGATCTGCTGCGGTATTTTCTGCTCCTCTTTTGTCCTTGATTTCAATGTCAAATTCTTGGAGGAGTAGAATCCACCTAATCAAACGTGGTTTTGCGTCTTGCTTCTTGAAGAGATATCGAATGGCTGCATGGTCTGTATAGACTATAGTTTTAGAAAGAACAAGATAAGAACGAAATTTATCAAAAGCAAATACCACAGCTAGTAACTCTTTTTCAGTTGTTGTGTAATTTTCTTGTGCATCATTAAGTGTTTTACTAGCATAATAGATTGGGTGGAAATGTTTTTCTTTTCTCTGTCCCAAGACAACCCCAACTGCAAAGTCACTGGCATCACACATGATTTCGAAAGGAAATTTCCAATCAGGTGCTATCATGATAGGTGCATTGACTAGCATTTCCTTTAGGGTTAGAAATGCTTGATTGCAATCCTTGTCAAAGATGAAAGGAGCATCTTTTTCAAGTAATTTTGTTAGAGGCCTTGAGATCTTTGAAAAGTCTTTGATAAACCGCCTATAAAATCCGGCATGCCGTAGGAAACTTCTGATAGTTCTTACGGAGGATGGAGGTGGTAATCTAGAAATGGTATCTATTTTGGCTCGATCCACCTCCATTCCTTCGCTTGAGATTTTGTGACCGAGTACTATTCCCTCCGTTACCATGAAATGGCATTTTTCCCAATTAAGGGCGAGGTTAGTTTCCTCACATCGGGATAGCATTCGTTCAAGGTTATCGTGGCATTGGTCATATGAATCCCCAAAGATAGAAAAGTCGTCCATGAAGACTTCCATTGTCTTTTCTATCATGTCATGGAAAATGGCTACCATGCAACGTTGGAATGTTGCTGGGGCATTACATAGACCAAACGGCATGCGTCGATAAGCAAAAGTTCCATAGGGACATGTGAAAGTTGTCTTTTCTTGGTCTTCGGGTGCTATCGGGATTTGAAAGTAACCTGAAAAACCATCCAAGAAACAGTAAAATTTATAACCGGATAATCTTTCTAACATTTGATCAATGAAGGGTAAAGGAAAATGATCCTTTCTTGTGGCTTCATTTAATCGTCTATAATCTATACATACTCTCCATTATGTGACGGTTCTCGTTGGTATTAGTTCATTCTTTTCGTTAGTAATTACCGTCATACCTCCTTTCTTTGGAACTACTTGGACGGGACTCACCCAAGGACTATCGGAGATAGGATAGATAAGTCCGGCGTCAAGTAGTTTGATGACTTCGTTTTTAACCACTTCTTGAACATTTGGATTTACTCGACGTTGTGGTTGTATGACCGATTTGTAGTCATCATTCATCAAAATTTTGTGTGTGCACATAGAAGGACTAATTCCTTTTATGTCAACAAGTTTCCAAGCTATTGCATTTTTGTGTTTTTTCAAAAGATTAATTAATTTTTCTTTTTCTAAGTTATCTAATTTAGACGAAATAATTACAGGTAACTTACCATCTTTGTCTAGAAAAGCATATTCCAAACCTTTTGGAAGTTCTTTGAGCTCAAGTGGTGGGTCTTTAGGAGACTCCTTATTTGGTTGCTCATTTCGATCAAGAACCTTAAAAGTTTGTTCTATGGCGACCTCTTCTTCAACAAAGTGGTCAATTTCTTCACTTGTATCGGGTGGTTCATCTTCATCTTCAATTAGGGGGTCATTATTGCCGAATGGATATTTCATTGATCGTTCGAGATCGACACTTCTTTTAAATGCCCCTAATTGAAGAGGTAGATTATTGAACTTCCGGTTTTTCAAGGCTTCGTGAGTTTTTACAAATGGTCGTCCCAACACTAGAGGAGCGTCATCGAGGATGACAAAGTCGGTTGGGATTACCATTTGATTTGTTTGAACCAAAACATCTTCAACTATACCGATTGATTTTATTACTTTCCGATTGGATAGAAAAATGGGTATTTGAAGTGGAGAAAAATCACTAATACTTAATTTTTCGAAAATGTAGTTAGGCATTATGTTAACACAAAGATCTTTATCGACTGTGACATTACTAATAAATGAATTTTGAAAGAAACATGGAACCGGTGTAATGTTCATTTCAAATGGGTCTTCTTTTATTAGCGAAGTTTGATCATTAGTTAACTTAACACTTACCGTTTCGTCAATTTTAGTGTTAGTGTTTAACTCTTTTAAAAACTTAGCATGAGTGGGTACTAAACAATGATTTTCGAAAGAAGGTGTCAAGAGATTAATTTCTTCAAAATTAGACTCTTCTTGGATTTTAACGTTGTTGGACTCACCTTTTTCGTTGTTTAACTCATGTGTCGGTTTTTCACTTATTTGTTCTTCCATTTTTACATTTTCAGTTATCTCTTCCTTTTTTAATTCTTCTCTTGCGCGGGACTCCTCTTCCCTTGCGCGAGCTTCTTTTATACATCGATCGATACCTCTAATGTGTTCTAATATCCTATCGGTCACTTCGGTTATAGAAAAAGAATCGTTATTTTCTAAGCTTGAATCCGGTTGTTCGACCCTTTGTTCCTCATAATACCCATATGAAGTCGATGGTTCGCACCATTGTTCTTCATTGTAAGCATATGATGGATAAGGTTCGTAATTTTGTTCTTCATAATACTCATATGAGGTGGGTTGTTCACGCCATGGTTCCGCATAATAAGCATATGAAGGTGGTGGCTCATATCTTGGTTCCTCAAAGTATGAGTATGAGGGCTCATACCTTGGTTCATCAAAATATGAGTATGAGGGAGGAGGTTCATACCTTTGGTCTTCATAGGATGTGTATGAAGTTGATGGCTCGTACCTGGGCTCCTCATAGTAGGTGTATGAATTGGATGGTTGATATGAGTGATTATTTTGAATCGAACGTGCATTACGACAATTAGTGCAATAATTACCCCTATAATCATCCTCATCATAGGTGTAGTTGTAACCTCCTGAGTATTGATCCATAAGAATCACTCAGCAGACCACAAAAAATGGCTACAATTTAAGGAATGTGTTTAGTGACGGCATCAGATTACTAATTGATGAAGACAGGTCTGGTGGCAAGAAAAGCGGCTTTCAGGAGGTTGTCAAGTGTTTTCGCTCGACGATTCCATTCTTGGGTGGTTGGTTTGGCCCTTGTTCCTGTAACTCGAATCCTAGTCCGGTATATCCCATTTTAGTTTTACACCATTGTGAACCTTACGCCTTTTTTACTCTCTGATCGAGGTTCTTGGCATTGAAAAATCTTTGTAAACTAAATCACACGTGTATATGTTGACATTTAAGAGATATACAGCCAAAAAAATTAAGAGCAATGGTGATATATATACGGATTAGACACTAAAAAATAAACACTCAAAAATGGCTACAATTTAAGGAATATGTTTAGTGACGGCATCAGATTCCTAATTGATAGAGAAAGGTCTGGTGGTAAGAAAGTCCAAATAGAGGGCACAAGTAATTGAAAGAAATATGAAAACCTGTTTGTTAAATGTACCATTTCAAGTAATCCACTAGATTTTGTAAACAACAAGCAAAAATACTGAATTAAAGATCAAAGACAGCAAGCAAAATTAGCCAAAATCCCCCCCCCCCCCAAAACATACAAATAAGCATCGATGCCCCAAAGCGGCACCAAGAAACAACAAAGTCTATATGCAAGTAAATGGAGAGCTCACCCATTTAGTCTAACACACACCCGTAACCCTGGATCTGTTTTTTTTTTATCCATCTGTAGAGGCAGTGATGTGCGATAAAGTGTTACTTATTTTAGGTATATATTTTAAGCCCTTTTTAACACTTATGTTAGCCAAGTTTTAAATTTATAAAACACGATATTTCACTAACACTAAACACACATATGGGCAAGTGCACCCATCGTTGAGTGTAGTATAGCGTTGGTAAGATACCGAGGTCGTCCAAGGACACAAGAGCTTTTAATACCGGTTTATCCTCAACGTCTAACCAAAATAAAAGTTTAGAAAAATGTTTTAAACTAAGAAAAATAAAAACTAACTAAAATGCTGAAAATAAAAATAAAAGAAAAACAGATAGACAAGATGAATCACTTGGTTCCGACTCGTATCTAGTATAACCTTTGATTATTTCCGCACTTTTGCACATAATTAAGAGATTATCTTAGTTATTGTAGTAGGCCCCTCTTTTGAAGGTGACGTTACCCTCACCCCAGTAGTTTGAGTCAGCAAGGATACAATCCTAAAAGGGTGGATTATTGGAAGATAATGAATTAAGTTATTAATGCAGTATTGTGGTAGGCCCCGCTTTTGGCGGTGACGTTACCCTCGGCTAAGTAGTCTGAGTCAGCAGGGATACAGTCCTAAGTAGCCGGGTTATAGTATTAATAGTAGTTAACTTATGAGGGGATCAAAGAGTTTGGACCCCCGCCATCCAATACCGTGAAGCATTGAAGGAGGTCCTACTAAATTTGACCCAGGTCCATTGCAGGACCTCTAAACGCTGAACAATGGCAAGACCTTTACCAAACCGTTCCCTTAACCCCCGACCAGGTAGCCAACATACCTCCATATAGACCGTGGAGATATGAATGGTGAAAATCCTTTATTTTATATAGACAGTAAAATAATGCCAAGACACCACGGACAAACGATAAGGAAAGATCACCTTCAACATAAGTAACTAGTTATTAAAGTCATTAATACAAAACCAAATAAAAAGTGCAAAAGATTAGAAATAAAAGGTATTATACTAGACACTTTGTCTTTACCAAGTGATGTAAGAGACTTAGGCAAGCATGGCCTTGATTGTCAAGAACTCTTACGATCAATCTTGGATCCCGAGACGACTCACACACTCTACGATGGACAATGGATGATGGTGGTGGATGATAGTGTTGTGATGGTGGTGGGTGGTGGATGAAGTGTGAGAGAGGTGGTGTGCCAAGGGATGAGATGAAATGAATCCAAGCACTCCTATTTATAGGCTGAACAGAGAGCTGGGCACGGCCCCGTGTCCGCTGGGCACGGCCCCGTGCCTGTCTGACACTCTCTCTCCTCATTAATTGTAATTCGCAATTACAATAAATGCGCCTGCTGTACTTTCGACACGCCCCCGTGTCCGCTGGGCACGGCCCGTGGTGGGCAATAGAAGCTTCTATGGATTTGTCTTTTCTGCTGCTTCTTGGGCACGCCCCCGTGCTGGCTGAGCACGGGGCGTGTTCAGACTTCTGCCTTCTCCATTTTGCTTTGGAAGGTGCCGTTGAGGGGTCGGGCAGTCCACTAATGTTCATTTCCTTGTATTTATGTTGGATTTAGCTGTCTTTTTGCTTCTTTTGCGTTTTTGAGCTCATTTAATCCTGAAAATACAAAAGGAAGACAAAAACACTCTTTTTCCAATATTAGTACTTAAAAAGGGTTAGTTTTATGCCTTATTTGATGTAATTTATATGTTGCATTTTACACACATCAGGCAGCCATAATGAGTTCGATAATCTTTGAGGGGAAACGTTGTAACGTTTTAAATAATCCACTAGATAGACATACAAGTTCAATTGTCGATTAACTTACATTTTTTTATGATGCAATACGCATGTATATTCAGATCCTGACTTAACATTTGAATTATAGTTATATTTAGTTATATTTGTTTTGTTAAGTTTAAGATAATATCATATATATTTGAACAATTTTACGTATCTTTAATACATAGCAAATGGGGTGGCGGCGAACAAGCAACCTTGGTTAATTGGTTCAAACATTGTAATAGGACCATGTGACAGGGTCCACACTTTATTTGAGGGTCCAAATAGAGGGCAAAAGTAATTCACTAGATGAAGACACAAATTCAATTATCGACAGGTTTAATATTTTTTTCGCATTACGTATCTATTGTGTATCTATCATTTGAACAACAATTGCATTATAGTTATATTTTAATATATTTTTTTTCTTTGAGGGGAAAGGTGGAATGATAGTTATATTTGTTTGGAAAGATTTAAGATACAATCATTTGAACAATTTTGCATATCTATGTGCGATTTTTTTTTTTTTTCAGAAATCTTCTATACATATAATAAAAGAAACCAATAAGTGACACGTGTCATTCATTGAAGGCGTCTACATTTGTAATTTCCTGGCTTTTCATACTTATCTTATATCAATTAACTAGTATTAAGCCCCCGCGTTGCAACGGTTGTCATAAAACTGTGTTAAGTAGTAACAATATTATACCATTGTCAGCGACCATCGACACCGGAAAAGCTCGTAAAAATAAAATAAATAAAAACGGGAAAAAAATAACGCCGAACGAAAAGCAGACGTAAAATCTTTGAATCACGGACGCTCGTTGCTGAGAAATTAAACCGAAACGTAAAACATAGAAAAAATAACTAAGTCCATCCAGGACACGCATGTTGGACGAACTTGTCAAACGCACAAAAATAGATGTGACGCGACGGGCCAGTCAAACAGGAAAAAAATATACGAAAAAATGTTGAACCCCATACGCACGTTGTGGTGCGTTAACTCACAAAATTTAGAACGAAACGAAAAACATTGGAAAGATGAAAAGTATTGTAGACTAAAATTGAAAATAAAAAAAAAGTTGGGATTAAATTTGAAAAGATGAAAGCTTTGGATTAAAAGTAAAAAAAAACAAATGGTCAAAATTGTAAAATTGAAGTTATTTATTAATTTTAGATAAGGATACGGATAAGTGATATCAATATATTAGTTATTAATTAATATTAATATTAAAAGAAATTTATTAAACAAATATAAATAAAATTTATGAGGTTGAAGGAGAGAATGACATGTGTCATTATTTAGAGTCTTTTATTATAAGTTAGATTAAATAATAAATAATCAATTAATATTAAATCTTATCTTACTTTTAATGTTGGATAGAATCATTCTATTTTTTCTAATAATATATTATCTTCAAATTTAAGATATAAATTAAAGATACTTTTTAAATAATAACACAAAACAATAATCTTAAACTTAAAAAAACAATAATACGCTCAAATAAAAAATTTAAAGTACAAACAAAATATACAAAATAACTTATTAGACATTAGATCAAACTAAAAAAAAAAACATTAATTAGGAAGAGAAGCTAATAATATAATTCTGTTTTTGATTTTTCAAATTCGTGTTCTAATCAATTCGAATTAAACTTAACCAAGTTTGTGATTTGATTCGAATTAAACCTAACCCAATACATGGTGTTTTTAAAGATATATTTTTTTTATTATTTGGTATATATTCGCCCCGCTTGCGGTATACAAGGTTACAAAATGACATTTATTTAACCCGTGTAATACACAGTGTTTTTAAAGATATATTTTTTTATTATTTAGTATATATAATTAGATTTATTCAACCCGTACAATACACGGATTTTTATTATTTGGTATATAAAATTACATTTATTCAGTACAATACATGGGGTTCTTAGAGATATAATTTTTTTATTATTTAATATATAAAAATTACATATGTTCAACTCGTGTAATAAACGAGATTTTTAAAGAATAACTATTTTAATTTAGTATATAAAATTACATTTATTCAACCCATGTAATACATGGGGTTCTAACCTAGTATGATATATTTAAGAGTTAAATGCATGGTTGGTCCATGTGGTTTGTGAAAATTGCAAACTTGTTCCAAAGGGTTCATTAATTACACACTTGTTTTCAGTGGTTGTAATTTTTAACTCGAGTGGTCCTTAACACTAAACTTTGTTAATTTTTCTAATTAAACGAGTTAGACGCTAACCCGCCCGTTGCGACAGGATGTTGGAAGATGCAAATTTCATCATATCCGTCTTCATGTTTAGGCACGGTTTAGTACAAATCGATGAAAAATATATGCATTAACTCCTCACTGTTACACTTAAAAACCATAATCATTCAAGAAATAACGAATCTGTATGCAAATTTAAACGCAAATACAATTTTAATAAATGAGATCCAATTGTAAATCAATATAAAGGATGAAGTTGAAAAGCCAAAAAAAAAAAACAAAACAAAAAAAAATCCAAGTATGAAAAGATATCCAATTCGCATTCTACAAAACAGAGTAAATGCCTCTAATTTTCCAGTATTTTCCAAGGACACATACTAATTATAGATCATGTTGTATTGTTTAAAACTATTAAAGTACACATAATGATCATTATTAATTCTGGTATAAAAATCATTTTACGACTTTGATTGTATTTGGCCAAATGCATGTCGATTAACTTAATAAAACATGAAACCTAAAGACTAAAAACAAATTTGATCATACCAAAAACGATCAAAGCTAATTTGAATCAAACATCAAATCTATTATCCATAATACGAATAATTAACACAATGATAAGACACCCCTCTGTACCTCTTCTTCCATCTTCAAAATTGCCCTAACCGTCTTAACATACACTCTCCTTCTGTTGTCAAAACGGAGGACGAATCGCCTGATTGCCAGAGTGTATCTCCACGAAACAATTGTTGCCATTTTTGGCGTTTTGGTTAAGTTGACGTTTTTGGTTAAAGATGCTTTTGCAGAAATGGATAGATTTAAGTGATTATGGAAGCTATGTTTTACCTCGTTTATATAATGATGTTTTTGTCGCGTAATTTAGGAGGGAATTTCTTCTAATAAATGTTAATAACTGAAATTCAGTTACTGTGTTGTTTCATCTTCATGTAATATCCAATGCGTTTTATCACTAATTTTTGGCGTTTTGTTTTTAATGGCGTTTTTTTTTTTTTTGAATGGCGTGTTATCATTTGATGGTGTTTTGAATATGAGCGGTAAAAGACCCTTTTACCCTTAATGAAGCGCGTCCCACATAATAAAATTGATGTTATTTACGAAAACGCCACCGCGCAATCTAGTCCATGGATTGTTTTGATCGGACGATCCATAAGCGTTCTCACCGTTCTCACACTTTTCACCGTTTTCTCTAGATCCTGACCCTATATAATATGATTTATTAAAGGGGTGTGTATATTGAGACATATTGGTTTCCGTTGCATAACATGTGTTTAATATATGGTACGTGTTTATTAATTAATGCAAGGATATTATTTGAGAGTGTGATGTAAAGAGACGAAACTATTAAGTTAACCTAAGGTAACCTAGATTACTTTTTGTAGTGTTATATAATATTTAGGGTAAATTATTTTTTGAGTCCCTCTGTTTTAGTGGTTTTAACTAGTTGAGTCCAAAAGTAAAAAGTTTAACGACCTGAGTCCCTATAAGCATTTTCATTAACCATTTGAGTCATTTTGAGTCCAAATTTTAACCTTTTGAGTCCAATTTTTTGGACTCAAATCGTTATAAAATGAACAAAATTGGACTCAAAACGTTATAAAATAAATGGCTAAAGACTCAGGGCGTTAAACTTTTTGATTTTGGACTCAAGTGGTAAAACACAGGAACTCAAAAAGTAATTTACCCTAATATTTATAAAATAACTAAATTGTCATTGAACAATTAAAAAAAAGCAAAAAAAAAAATATATATAAGCCCACCCCTTATCTTCTTCTCCCCCACCTCTCTCTCTTTCTAACCCACCACCACCTCCACCTTCAACCCACCATCACCACCACCTTCAACCCACCACCACCACAACTCCACCGTTTTTAACTCACCCAGTATAATAGTCACGCCGTAAGTAAACATCCTTCAGGGGTCCAAACTCTCCAAAGGTCCACGAAGATCTTCTGGTCGATTAAAAGAATGTTTTGTATCATTTACCATGATAGTAGAACAGCCATGAGAGGAAAGCTGAAGCATCTCTCAAGTATTAATTTGAAAAAAGAATAAATTCAATATCCAAAATCAAAAGATTAATCCTTTCAACATGTTGAACAGATTTGAGTTCCACATCTACCAAAATAACGATTGATAGATGAAAAGATGTGACGAAATATTTTCAAAACCATGTCTACTAATCATCAATATTTATTTCTTAAAATCAAATAATTTAAGTTACAAAGTTCAAAAAGTTTTTTTACTCTTAAATTTCAAACATTGAAAACAATAAAAATATTTCCATGTGGGATGAAACACAGCTAGAAGAAATCAACAATACAATTACGGTGACTCACTGAGTCGTAAAACAAGTTTAGGGGAGAGGGGTGGTTCACTAGTGATAGAATCTATAACTCACAAGCACCAATCAGGTTCCGCCATGTCATCAACCATTTTTTCATCACTCACAACCTTTTTTAGTCGGGGTGGTCATCACTCACCACCACACCCAACAATTTCCCCCAACCAACAACTACCCTCACAAAATAAAACAATAACGGCGTGATAAAAATAACGAAAATTTGATTTCGTGATTGTATAACGCGTTATAGAAAATGGCGGGCTGGGATTTTGGAAAGTTCCACGCGTTATAAATTGTTTCACGCTTTATGGTTTGCTCCGCCCCGTGTGCCCTTATAAGCAGAAATCAGAACAAACCTACAACCACTTTGATTAATTTCGGTGGAGGTGGAGGTTGTGGTGGTGGTGGGTTGAAGGTGTAGGAGGTGGTGGTGATGGTGGATTGAAGGTGGAGGTGGTGGGTTTGAGAGAGAGAGAGGGGGGGGGGGGTATATCTTTTTGGGTTTTTTTTTTTTTTAATTGTTTAGGGACGGTTCAGTCATTTTTATAAATACTTAACTGAATAATTCAACAAATGTTAGTGCTAAGGACCACTCGGGGGAATTTAAAAATTGCAACCACTGGAACCAAGTGTGTAATTAGTGAACTCTTAGTCTACCTGTAGTGGGGCACTAAGAGTGGGTTTTTTTGGGCCATAACACCCCATAGCGCCCCGCACACCGCGACGGACGGCTTTATGGGGCAAAAAAAAAGGGGAGGCGCCATGCATTTCGCGGCGTTATGGAGGTTCCTTTCAAACTTTTGACCAATCACAAACAAGCAAGGTTTTTTATAATTAATTAATAATACTGAAAATTAATAATTAGGTAATGATGGGTATGGGCTTTATGACTACGGGCTCTAGTGATATAACGCCCCATAAAGCCCCCGTGTGACGTGACATGACACGTGTCGCATAACGCCCCACAAAGGGTTTTATGACTACGGATGGCCTTAGAATCAAGTCTGCAATTTTCACAAAACACAAATACTAACCAAGTATTTAACTCTATATTTAAATAGTTTTATCTATAAATTTAACTAGTCATATCTCATCTATTTGTTCAATGCTTGCGTGTGTATTTGTATAACTTATACAGTATATTGAAGTTAAAAATAAAGTTATATAAAATTATAATATAAATAAATAATAAATAATCAAAAAATATATAAGGGTTAAGTTATTGTACAAATACGTCTTAACATAAAAAATACACTTAACGTAAGAAGTGAAGGATAAAAAATTTTTATTTTTGAAATTTTTTCCTTACTTATTAAGCACGTATTTTAGTCTCAAAATTTAAAAAAAAAATCATTATTTTACACTAGTAGAGTAATTATATAATTTTGTAGCGTAATAATATTTACTTTAGTGTAATTATAATTATTCTATAATATTGTCGAGAAATTATAATTACGAAAATTACAAGTTTTGTACTTTATCTTAATACCACCTTACAAGCGATGTCCTTTTCCATGAATTTTGACATGTTTTGCCTTTTATAGGAAATATTGTTGCACGTCTTGTCCTTTAGACCTAACCCAGTTAGATTTTTTTGCTAAATCTGATCATATGCAAGGTACATGAAGACATTCTTGTAATTTCACCTGAAAGGACTAAATATGTAAAATAAAAATGTTATCTTTCCATCACTTAGAGCATTCTCATCCAAACCATCAAAATATGTGAGGGATAGTTTTTATATTATAAAGGGTATAAAAAATGGTTGTAAGTGGAGAAGAGAGAAAATGTTATTGTTCATCTGTATATTTGGGGGGACACTGTTCACCCAGTATAATTTTTTTAATATATATTGAAAGTGGTTGTGAGTGAAGGAGATAGAAAAATGTAATGATAATATTATTTAATTGAAAAGGAGAGAGAAAAAATATTTGTTTTTAGTGAAAATATATTGATATAGGAGTTGTTTTTTAGTGGAATGTATGTATAATTTGATGGATCGGATGCGAATGCTCTTAGACCACCCACCACCATCACCATCACATCTCAGTGTTTCCTCATCGACATACCTCCGCCACCGCCAAAAACCCCAGCTGCAATGGTTAACCAACCGGAGAAATGCTAAACAACGCGTCAACTAATTAAACACCGTCAGGACCTTACATTTGACAACCAAATCGGCGCAAAACTGACGCACCGTTCCGGTAAATAAAATTAAACAGCCACAACCACCAACTGTATCTAAAAAATCACTCATACACAAAACATGATACAAAAATCTAGGGGTGCTAAAAAATCACCCACACACAAAAAACTCTTTAGTTGCCCTTGCCCCTGCCCCTATCTTCATTCATAATCCACCCCAGACGCCAAACAGAAAACACAACGCACCTGGATGCGCCATTCTTCAGCAGCCTTGGCCCACGATTCTCTGCCTCCTCTTTCTTTATCGATTGATTTCATACAGAACCAGCCAGGTATGAGTTTCGGTTCCCCAGCCACAGTTTGTGATTATCACTTTGTTAGGAAGATTAGGTGATTTATGGTGTAAATTGATTGATGTTCTTACCTGCCTTCCTGAAGTGATCTGTTCAAATTATATTTTTCTCTATGATTCCCCTCCCTTGGTATCATTGTCTTCTCGATTTCTTCATCTTTATCTGTCAATTTTTAGTTAGTTTCCAAGAAATTCCTTTTATATATTGTTTATGTGAAATTAGGGTTCTGGTTTCTATGCAAATTGGTAGCAGCAGTGAAGCTGTTGCAATTTCTCGTACCACAACCACCTGTTCTGGTAAAAAAAATCAAACAGCCACCACCAGCGGCTAAGGTTTCATTCGACAGTGAGACGCCTGATCTGTGGGGTTGTTGGTGGTCAGATGAGGGTGGTGCGGTGGAGTTGGTGGTTGTCGGCATATGTGGATTGTGGTGGTCGGAAGGTTAGGGTTAGTTGTGATGGGTTAGGGTTGAGGTTGACAGAAAAAAGGGATGTGGAGGTGGTCCGATAGGGTTGGTTGTGGCGGGTTGTGGAGGTGGTGGCGGGTGGAGGTGGTCCGGTGGCGATGGTGGCTGGTGGACTAAAGTACTTAGAGAGAGAGAGAGGGAGAGAGGGAGAGAGAGAGTATTGTGTCTGTGAGATAGGGATGAGCATATGAATACCAATACCGATCCCATACCGATCCCGTACCGATCCCGTACCGATCCCGTACCGATCGGTATCGGTATCGGTATCCCGATCGGTATCCACATTTTGGCGATTTCGGTATCGGTACGGTACGGTATCGGTATTATACCGATACCGACCCTCAAAATACGGTATAATACCGATACCGTACCGTACCGATACCTAACCGACATGTTTCGGTATCGGTATCGGTATCGGTATCGGTATCGGTACCTAGTTTGGGTGAAAATCGGTATCGGTATTAGTCGGTATCGGTATCGGTACGTGACGGAATACCGACATGCTCATCCCTACTGTGAGAGATTTTTGATTTCATAAAGATACTAGTTTTAAAGGTTTTGTTTTATTTATTAAAAAGATTCATAAATACTACATGGGTAGAAAGACTTAACTACCCATGTTTGACCAGATTTAATAAGAAATATTAACTGGGTTAGGTGTAAAGGATAATACGTGTAAAGAATTTTCCTATTAAGGGTAAAACCTATATAAAATTGTTGAAAAGGACACTGCCCGTAAAGTGGTATTAAGATAAAGGACAAAACGTGTAATTTTTCCTTATAATTATCCTACAATAATTACTCAGCTATCGTTGCAACTTAACATTATATATATATTAAACACAAAGGTCGGTGTCTAGGTCAAATGACTATATCTGTCCTCACCAACCAACCAAATTACAAAAGTGCCATTCTTTATCTCCCTTCCATTTTCTTCCTGATTCCACACTTCAGATTCATCATCCTTCACATCCAGTTTCTCATCTCACTTCTATTTCGCCCTTCCTCCTCACTTCTATTTGGGTCATCCTTCACCCGGCGACCACACCCACCCACTTTCTTCCTCCTCGCACAACCCTTACACGCGCACGTCCGACCTCGAAAGAGAGAGACGACGGAAAAGAGGAGGCCGCCACCATTCGCGGCAGCGGCGGCGGAGCATCGGTGGAAGCAGCACCGGCGACGGCAACGGTGAAGGTGGTTGCTGTGTTCGTTCAGCTTAGGCTCGGCTCCAGTGGTTCGGGTTCGAGTCACTGCCTCTCTGACGGTGGTGGAGGTCACGGCAGTAGCAGTGGCTTGGTTTCGGGTTCACTCCAGATTCAAGTTTGGTTTCATTCCCGATTTGATTCAGTCTCGGTTCAACCCGATTTCGGTGCGGTTCAGGTCAGTTTTGGTTCTCGGATCTGTGTGTTCTCGGTTCAGTTCAGGTATCGCGTTTAGATTTTATTTTGTTTAAACTTGGATTCAAATCCAATGTTTTTGTCTCAGTTCAGATTCGGTTCGATGTGTGACTTGGTTTCGTTGGGCTCGGGTCAGGTCTAATGGCAGGTTCGGGTCCTCGTTCAGTCCGGTGTTGTTAACGGGTCTGGTTCAGTTCAGTCGCGACTCACTCCAGTTCGGGTCAGTTTTGGTCCGGTCAAACATGGTCAACAGCAGCTTTGGTTCGGTTCGAGTCAACTATGGTCAAACTATCAACGCCGGTCACACCGATCAGATTCGGTGTTCGGTAAAACTAATGTCTTGAAGTTCATTATGTTATTTATGTTAATGTTAAATTTTTACGCGAAACTAACTCTTATATTTTGTAAACATACATAGAATATATATAGATATATTAGCCTCGAAATTTATTGTTTCGTATTGTTTCATTGTTGATGAATTGTTGGGTTTTGACAAATATCGACACTTAGAGTTGTCGGGATCGTCCAAAAACAAAGGAAACTCTGCCCGTTTTTTTTTGTAAAATCAGTAAAACGAAACGCGTTAAATTCAGAAAACGGAACCTATCAAATTCGATTAATTTTTATAAAATAGATATAAATGAATATTTATTTTGACGATACTTCCATAATATTTTTCGATAAACTTAATTTAGATTATTACTTAAACTATATAAAATATATGTAATTGTATTTATATGGTGCTACCCAGATCGTTTTCTGTATTATGTTGTTTCTAAGAAGATAAAAATCAAATTTATAAGGTTTGAGTTTTGGAATTTGACTTCACGAGCAAAAAAGCATCTCTAATTTTGGAAGGGAGGGAGGGATAACAACATACTATATGCTTGATACAGTGTTCATTACTGAAGAAAGCTTTGCTACTATGGGTTACTTACTGGAACAAGTCTTGAAGGCAACATCTTATTTATTTAAATGCATATACAAAATTTCAACTCACTGTGTCTAATATCTTTTAATTTCCCATGGTTTTATGTTTTGTGTTATTGGAAACAGTAGATGACAGTAAGCTTTTGATCCGGTAATACTTATAGTTGTTGTGGTTTCTTTTCTTATGAAATGACAGAATTCACGGAGGGAGCAGGCCTCTGGTGACTTGGAATTCTTAACAGTTAAGATAAATCAGCTGAAGAAGCAGATTCAAGCAGAAAGGGTTCTCAGCTTGCAAAGCTAGGATGGGATCGCAGGTGTCACTTCAAGGTATTTTTTGGTTTATTTGACGTGATGTCGCCGCCGCAACGCGCGGCGCGGGCAAAAATCTAGTCATTCTTAATGAGTAAGGAAAAAATAAAAAAAAACCTACTTTCATGTATTACGTTAAGGGCATTTTTTATATTAAGACACATTTATATTTGATTTTTACACAATATAAAAGGTCGATTTTTAATTAGTAATTTTACAATAAAATAAAATGCTATCAAAACTAAATCGATATACACACACACGCACTAATATTACATTACATTACCTATAACTACAAAGAACATTTGGGAAAATAGTGCCAGGCATCTGGCTAGCACCCTCTCGTTGGTCGTTTCTTTTTGTATTCAACTTTTTAACCTCCAGCTTTGCTAATATGCGTGTTTAGTCCCTCTATTTCTTAAAAAAGTTTTTTTATTGATTAATCTTGTTTATATGCGTGTTTAGTACCTCTGCTAACTTTGGTAGTGTACATGATTAGTCCCTCTAGTATTCTTTTTAGTAATTGATCGTCATTTTTTGTATTTTGCTTTTAAGCCTTCAACTTTGCAAATATATGTGTTTAGCCCCTCTTTTTTAAGAAAAAAACCTTCTTTTATTAGTTAACTTTGTTTGTATGCGTGTCTAGTCCCTTTACTTTAACTTTGGTAGTGTACATGTTTACTCCCTCTACTTTTATTCCTTTTAGGGTGTACAGGGTGGGTTAGGAAACACACTTCGGCAATGTGTTTGCCGATAGGCAACACCGACGCCGTCTTTAATTGCCAAGTGGAAAAGCGAGCAAAATTAGTGAGTGTATGCCGATGGAATATGAACGTTGGCCTTGAAAAGGGAAACTTTCCATTGATTTGAATTAATATATGACCGTTGGGCATTATTAAAAAACTTAGTTAAATACCATTATAAATATCATTCCATTCAATAAAATTCTCACCTCATTCTAAAAAATTCTCACCCAATTTAAAAAGTTCTCAAGCATTTCATGGATAGACAGAACAAGAGCGATGGCAAGAAAAAAGTATCGGGTTTGGGTTCGAGTGCGAGAGGGCGTGGCTCGCAAAGTAGACGAGGCGGATCAAGTGTGTACTAACCCAACTTCCCATTGCAATTTTTTCGCAAACGGGTTTTTACAACAACCAACCCCCAACCCAACTATCCACCACAATTTTATTCATTACCGCAATGTCCCACAATGGTTGCATCGGGTGTGTACGAGTATCCTACGGAAGCTCAAAACGCTTTTGACCCGTTTGCTTATCGGGCTCCACCGTCTCAATCTCCAAGAGATAATGTTGAACATGTGCTCCCCATATACGATGATGACGAAGATGAAGAATTTGTACCCGAAACTCAACACTTAGATGTAGATGGAGAAGTCGAAAAAGAGGAAGATGTTCAAGGTGAAGTAGAAGCCAAACGTGAAGGGAAAGGAAAAGGGAATAGGGCGGATCTGCAAAGATGGACGAAGAAGAAAAAAGAGGCTTTAGCGATGGCATACGTGCATTGTACTCTTAACAAGAAAAAAGAAAATGTACAAAAAGCGGACATTTTTTGGAAGAATTTTCCCACACACTACAATACAACCGTTGGAGGAAGGTCACAGACCATTCCTAAAGTCCGTCCGAAATGGAAAAATATGCAATCAAAGTTGAACAAATTCAATGGTTTTTAGCATCAAGCGGTATAACTTTTAACATTTACATAATTATTATTTTTTACCATAAAATATATTCTGTTTTTTACATTAATATAATTTATATTTTTATTATAGGATCGTTTACGTCCTAGCGGGTGTGACGATGCTCATGTTATGAAACAAGCGCTAAAAGATACCAAAAAAATATGCGGGTGGCTTTCCTCATATTGAGGCGTGGGAGGTGGCCAGAAAGCATGAGAAATGGGCCTCGGTGCCATTGGTGGGTGAGGATAGTGGTGGTTCGGGGCAAAAAAGAAAGTCATCCGATTCGGGTAACTATCAAGAGGGTATTGATCTACCCGACATAAACGTAGACCCCTTACTAACAAGGGAAAAAAGAAAGATAAAGTACCCGCAACATTGAGCGAAAAGTCAGTTGATATGTCCGACAAGCTCCAAGAATACAAAAATATGAAACAAGAGTTGGTGACAATTAAAAAGAAACGACAGGAAAAATATACCGAGTTAGCCAATGAACAACCAGAGGCGTTGAAATCGATTCGGTTTGATAAAGATCTCGAGTAGATTAATAGGCCACACGACAATGTTTCACCGGAGATGTTGGAAATCACACTAGCTCGAAAACACGAGATCGCAAAAATATATGGATGGCCATATAGTTTTTCAATTTTATGTAATGTCTTTTTTTAAATTTAGTTAATGTTATTTTACTTAGTTTATTTTAATCTAATGTTTTTTTTAATCCTTTGCCCAAACTCAATTTAGGCATGCACCCCTTGTGATTTTTTGGTAATAGTCAAAAAGTTTAAGTAAATTACATGGCACAATTCAATTTGGGGGGGGGGGGGGGGGGGTTGCCTAGAGGGGTTAGGCATGCACCCCTTACACAGTATTTCTTCTTTTAGCCTTTTCTCGTTACTAAAGTAACGAATCAACCCTGGGGAATAGTGACCGTTTGCTATTGGTGGACAACCGCTACTACCGCTGGACTTTAATAAAGTTACTTTTTAATTTCTAAATTTTTTTTTTTTTTTTTGTATATATATATTTTTTTTTCATTCCAATCATTAGGTCAAATTACATAAGGATAGCAGGTAGACGAGCAACAAACTGCGTCGCCATCCCTTTCTGAATAGAAAACCCTAATCTACTAAAAACAAAGCCCCGCCCCTGAGGGGTCGAAAAGTTGCTATGGACCACACGCTGAACTCTAGACAAGAACCGAACTGCCTCCGGCGCCAAGGAGCCGAACGTGTCAAACGCCAGGGGGACAAAGGCATGCTGATTATCCTCACAAGCTTTCGCGTGCTTTTCCACCTTCTTTGACTCTGCTTTCAGTATTGCTTGCCCCGCCACAAACCCATTTTCCCGGATGTAATTTTTTGTCACACCCCGATATTTCCACGTATTACCGGTAGGCCCGGTGGGGAGTATCTTGACGTAGTTGATATCATCATAGTCAATAATCAAAGTTTAAATGCACAGCGGAAGTCTTAAAGTAATAATACAAACCGAATTGAAAGTATAATAAAATATTACACGACGGTTGTAAGTGGATCCATAGGCGGATCTAAAACAGAAAGGAAATATTGTTCAACCGATTTAAAGTATTAAAAGCTTGCAAGACTCTTTATTTAATACTCGGAGTTTCCAGCCCATTACGCGTAGTACCTGCACTTAATCTTTTTGAAAAATACGTCAGTTTACACTGGTAAATACAATTAACTGACTCTTTTGAAAAGTGTTTATAAAATTGATTTGGATGCACAAGGCATAAAATCTTTTATAACTTGGGACAATTATTTAAAAATAATCTTGTATACAGATTTATATGTTTGTCGTCCATTCAGGGCTCGGTTAGAAGAGCCGAGACAAGATTAATAGACACGCCACAAGTATAGGCCCACAAGAGAGTGAGATACCGTTTATACATGCGCAACTGTCAGGTATATGCCTACACCCCGTACTTATGTCGTGGCCATTTCAAATGAATGAGCCGAGGATATCCAGGACATGATCATTAACCCCCCAATGGCATTGCATCAAACAAGACATATTAAAACGGGTTATGCAATTTATTAATCACAATCCGATTAAATGATTTCATACCCGACCAAGCGGTATTATTATAATACCGTATCCCAAGCCCGTATAAGGGAAATAAGTTAAAAGTATTTACCTGAGCTAAAAGTAATTTTTTTTATTCTCAGCCGTATATCAAATCAGCAAGTAAAAGTATCTTTTACTGGGCTCCTAATCTGGAACTAAGGTTTTAACAACCTATTAGATTCCTAACGGGTCTTATTTAAGTTATAACTTAGACCGGTTAGTTTTAAAGAAAGGTTTACGGTTCAAAACGCAAGATTAAGCGAAGACCGGATTACAATGTGATTTAGCCCCAACAAGTATGAAGACTTGTATAAAATGGGTAAACCAAATACATTCTGGATTTTGAAGTAAAAATGATAGGGTTTGACCCGTTTCGGCCAATTCATGCAAACTAGTTACATAAACCGTACCGAACGCGTATATGCATAACGGGTAACCGAATGAGTCATGAACATGTTCCATAAGTTATTATACTTAAAATATGTTATGATATCAGTAGGATATCTTACATTATGCCCAAAACGAATTTAAAACCAAATTAAGCCCCGTAAGGATATTTTGGTCATTTTATAGCTTATAAAAAGGTTTAAATAGTAATCTTAGGTTCTGGTCTAAAATAATCAGTAAGAACATTTATTTTATCAAGTTATATCAGTAAGATATCATACATATGTGAAATTTAGCATTTATGGCCAAATTTGGAAATCTAAGTTCAAAACTTAAACTTACTGTTAAAGTATAAAAATTTATTTTTAAAATCAGTATGTAATAAGTCTTAAGTGCTAAATATGGTTTTAAACCATATTATGCGCCTAAATCGCATAAAAGTCAGTATTTGACGATGTTCGGGTTATTTAAGGAAATCTGAGATTTTTATCAGTCCTAACTGCTCAAAATATTTTAATTAACATATAAAATCTGTGGAAAAAGGTTTGACATGTAAATCGTGTGTAAAATTCTTTTTATTAACGAAAAGGGCATTATCGTCAATTACCGAGATTATGCAAGAACTCTATGTTGTGATCAGTTTAAAATTTAACAAAAATTTCCAAAAATCCCAAAATATTATATCCTAATAGTGGGTAGAAAGTTTTGTGTCAAAAATTGGGTTTAAATATGATTTATGCTAAAAATTCTATTTAATTAACAAAAAGCTTTCGTTTTACGATATCGCGCATAACTTTCATTTTAGGCCAGAATCGGATGTCAAATTTCTAGGACATACTTTTATTTAAGTAATAAAGATTTTTTTCCACTCACATTTTCAAAATCTTCGTTTTAATGATAAAAGGGCATATTGGTCAATTTTAAGTAAATAACGGAACATGCATGTAATCTAAGATTTATAAGGAACCATGTAGTATAACTTCAGAGAGTTATACCAACATATGATATGGTCCCAAAGGAACCCTAAGGCATAACTAAACTAATCTAAATCGGCTCAGAACTGAAAGTCAAAGAAAAAGTCTAATTTTACGACTTTCGGTTGCGAACAGTGCCTAAACTCAGATAAGATAGCAGCAATTACCAAATGGAAGATTCCACAATCAGCAATGGAAATTAGAAGTTTTATAGGATACTATAGACGGTTTATTAAGAATTTTTCCAAGATAACTATACCATTAACTAAGTTAACCTGTAAAACAGTTAAGTTTGAATGGGGACCTAAAAGAAGCCTTTAGGATCTTAAAGCATAAATTAACAAATGCCCCAATCCTAGCCTTACCAGAAGGAACAGAAGATTTTAAAAGTATATGGTGATGCTTCAAAGCTAGGATTTGGATGTATGTTAATGCAGCGCAAAAAGGTAATTGCATATGCATCAAGGCAATTGAAAAAGCATGAAGAAAACTATACCACTCATGACTTAGAATTAGGAGCCATAATTTTTTTGCCCTTAAGATTGGAGACATTATCTGTATGGAAGTAAGTTTACTGTCTATACGGATCATAAGAATTTAAGATATACATTTGGGCAAAAAGAATTAAACATGAGGCAAAGGAGATGGATGAAAATCCTAATTATCTACGACTGTAATATTCAGTATCACGAAGGAAAGGCTGAAGACGGCTAAAAGATCGCCAGAAGAGTTATACAGATAATAGACGAAAGCCGTTAAAATTCCAAGTTGGAGACAGAGTATTGTTGAAAGTTTCTCCTTGGAAGGGAGTTGTTAGATTCGGTAAGAAAGGAAAGCTAAGTCCCAGATACGTAGGACCATTTCCAGTGATCCAACGTATAGGACCAGTTGCTTATCGTTTAAAACTACCAGAGGAATTAGCTGGAGTACATGATGTATTTCATGTATCCAATCTCAAGAAATGTCTATCAGACAAATATTTGGTAGTACCTCTTCAAGATATAAAGGAAAACGAAAAATTAAAATTTGTAGAGAAACCTCTTCAGATAGAAGATAGAAAGATCAAATTTCTCAAAACACAAACGATTAGTGTTAGTTCAAGTAAAGTGGGATTCAAAGATAGGACCCTAGTACATTTGGGAACTGGAATCAGAAAAGAAGCGAAAGTATCCTCAATTATTCCAGTAAATCTCGAGGACGAGATTTTTTTATTAAGGTGGGGAGAATGTAACAACTCTCATCAAAAGTCATATTTATTATTTTAATTGACCAATAGGAAACCCTAATTAAGACACCCAAGTGATTCTGCACAAACCCTAAAATTTTCAGAACAATCAGAATCAGGATCAGAGCCCCTAAAACTCAGGGGGGGTATTTCCTAGTTACGATTATCTAAATTATGTGCTGTCAAAATCGAATTAATGAAATTCATCAACTCAGCAGGCCTAGTCCCAAGCGTGGCAACCCTATGACCAATTTGTATCCCTTGCGCACCGTAAGGGATAAGGCTTACGGTGCGCAAGCTTGTCAAAATTTTGGATATAAATAGCAGGCATTGGGACTTGATTCTGTGCGTTTGTTCGATGTTCAATTTCAATTTATACGTTGAGATATTGTCTGAATACTACAATTAACACACACGGATCACTAATCGACGCCGCAATCAGGGTATTAACTCGATCGCTGATACGATTCAATGCCCGATTGATCAAAATATCCAATGGATGTTTAAGTGCTGCCCACATTAGGGTTTATGCTTTGTCATTCGTCGTTAACTCGATGGATGTTTAAGTATCGCACTTTGTCATTCGTTGTGAGGGTTTGATCTCGTGAGTTATCGTAAATGCTGTATTGATTACTAACCCAGAATTATGTGCCTGTTATTAATTTAGGTTAAAAGGCTAATCAGTAGGCTATACTCTGCTCAAATTAAATCTGCAATGTGAGTCATTCTCTTTTTATCAACTATTTTACAATACCTCAAATTATTTTCAAAAGTTATAATTACAGGGACTAAGTCGTGGATATCTTGAATCACTGGCTAGTGAGGTATTGTGCACATTACTAATTTTCTCCCAGTTAGGTTCATTGACCTACTAGGGATAATCATCACTATTTAGGTTCATTGATCTAATAGTGGTATGACCATCGTCACCATTGTGACATGTCACCATTGTGACAGGGCGCCAGATAAAAATAAGATAGAAGCCATTATAATCGCTCTTATGCTGTAATTAATAACTATGCATCATTTTATGTAAATAGAATGATTCACTCAGTATTTCCCGCTGACAAAACCTTTTTCAAACATGTTTCAGGTGATCTGTTATGATCCAGGAAAAGTGCCGTGAAGCACTACAAGCTTGAGAAAGTGGCTCAGGATAAAATAAAGAAACATGTTTTGTAAAATAAAAGACTTCTTCGTGAAATCAAATGATTGTAAATTACCGGGGTTTTATCCCGAGTTGTGAAATAAAATAAATCGGGAAATTGCAGTTTTTAAAAGATCCTGATAATAAACTTTCGCTGTTAAACTCAATTAATTAAATACCACCGGATTTCTGTCCCACGGCTCCTGAAACGGGTCAAACCGGGTCGGGGGCCGTGACAAAAGGTCGCTGAAGGTGTTCGCCGGTGGGATGGCCCGGCTTCATGATCATTCCTCATGAAAACTGGGGCATTTCCTCTTCCACCTCTACCTCTCACACGTGGTGGCATTGTCTTTGATCCTCTCAAAACAAAAGAAAACAACAAAAGACAAAAACAAATTAAGATTAGGATTAATCCTAAGTCCTTTGCCTAGACTCGGAAGTCAAGGAATGTGCAACTGTGTCATTGAGATTAAACACAAAAGGCTAGTGTTTAGTTCACTCAATGTTAGCTCTGATACCAACCTGTCACACCCCGATATTTCCACGTATTACCGGTGGGCCCTGTGGGGAGTATCGTGACGTAGATGATATCATCATAGTCAATAATCACAGTTTAAATGCACAGCGGAATTCTTAAAGTAATAATACAAACCGAATTAAAAGTATAATAAAATATTACACGATGGTTGTAAGTGGATCCATAGGCGGATCTAAAACAGAAAGGAAATATTGTTCAACAGATTTAAAGTATTAAAAGCTTGCAAGACTCTTTATTTAATACTCGGAGTTTCCAGCCCATTACGCGTAGTACCTGCACTTAATCTTTTTGAAAAATACGTCAGTTTACACTGGTAAATACAATTAACTGACTCTTTTGAAAAGTGTTTATAAATTTGATTTGGATGAACAAGGCATAAAATCTTTTATAACTTGGGACAATTATTTAAAAATAATCTTGTATACAGATTTATATGTTTGTCGTCCGTTCAGGGCTCGGTTAGAAGAGCCGAGACAAGATTAATAGACACGCCACAAGTATAGGCCCACAAGAGATTGAGATACCGTTTATACATAAGCAACTGTTAGGTATATGCCTACACCCCATGCTTAAGCCATGGCCATTTCAAATGAATGAGTCGAGGATATCCAGGACATGGTCATTAACCCCCCAAAGGCATTGCATCAAACAAGACAGATTAAAACGGGTTATGCAATTTATTAATCACAATCCGATTAAATGATTTTATACCCGACCAAGCAGTATTATTATAATACCGTATCACAAGCCCGTATAAGAGAAATAAGTTAAAAGTATTTATCTGAGCTAAAAGTAATTTTTTTTATTCTCAGCCGTATATCAAATCAGCAAGTAAAAGTATCTTTTACTGGGCTCCTAATCTGGAACTAAGGTTTTAACAACCTATTAGATTCCTAACGGGTCTTATTTAAGTTATAACTTAGACCGGTTAGTTTTAAAGAAAGGTTTACGGTTCAAAACGCAAGATTAAGCGAATACCGGATTACAATGTGATTTAGCCCCAACAAGTATGAAGACTTGTATAAAATGGGTAAACCAAATACATTCTGGATTTTGAAGTAAAAATGATAGGGTTTGACCCGTTTCGGCCAATTCATGCAAACTAGTTATATAAACCGTACCGAACGCGTATATGCATAACGGGTAACCGAATGAGTCATGAACATGTTCCATAAGTTATTATACTTAAAATATGTTATGATATCAGTAGGATATCTTACATTATGCCCAAAACGAATTTAAAACCAAATTAAGTCCCGTAAGGATATTTTGGTCATTTTATAGCTTATAAAAAGGTTTAAATAGTAATCTTAGGTTCTGGTCTAAAATAATCAGTAAGAACATTTATTTTATCAAGTTATATCAGTAAGATATCATACATATGTGAAATTTAGCATTTATGGCCAAACTATGCACCGTAGGGGCATTTTGGTCATTTCACATATGCTTTAAGGGTCAAATTTGGAAATCTGAGTTCAAAACTTAAACTTACTGTTAAAGTATAAAAATTTATTTTTAAAATCAGTAGGTAATAAGTCTTAGGTGCTAAATATGGTTTTAAACCATATTATGCGCCTAAATCGCATAAAAGTCGGTATTTGACGATGTTCGGGTTATTTAAGGAAATCTGAGATTTTTATCAGTCCTAAATGCTCAAAATATTTTATTTAACATATAAAATCTGTGGAAAAAGGTTTGACATGTAAATGATGTGTAAAACTCTTTTTATTAACGAAAAGGGCATTATCGTCAATTACCGAGATTATGCAAGAACTCTATGTTATGATCAGTTTAAAATTTAACAAAAATTTCCATAAATCCCAAAATATTATATCCTAACAGTGGGTAGAAAGTTTGGTGTTAAAAATTGGGTTTAAATATGATTTATGCTAAAAATGCTATTTAATTAACAAAAAGCTTTCATTTTACGATATCGCGCATAACTTTCATTTTAGACCAGAATCGGATGTCAAATTTCTAGGACATTCTTATATTTCAGTAATAAAGATTTTTTTTCCACTCACATTTTCAAAATCTTCGTTTTAATGATAAAAGGGCATATTGGTCAATTTTAAGCAAATAACGAAACATGCATGTAATCTAAGATTTATAAGGAACCATGTAGTATAACTTCAGAGAGTTATACTAACATATAATATGGTCCCAAAAGAACCCGAAGGCATAACTAAACTAATCTCAATCGGGTCAGAACTGAAAGTCAAAGCAAAAGTCTACTTTTGCGACTTTCGGTTGCGAACCGAGCCTAAACTCAGAATTGTCGGGTTGAACATGCCTAAACATGTTCTTATATTATTTACCAAGTTATTTAAGTGTTAAAACATGTTTCATAACTTCAGCATTATCAGTTATGACTTATTTTGCAAAAACTGACTCGTTTGACTTTTTATTAAGAAGTTTGACCCGACAATTGACCAAGTAAAAGTGATAATCAGTAGGTTCCCTTTTAAGGGTTTATTACCTACATAATTACCAACTCATAGCCACTTTCAATTCGAATAATGGCTGGACCGTTAGTGATTAATCACTAAGTCAAAGCTTAATTACGATAACTTTGACTTTCGGTCATTGAGCTAATAAAATCTTAACTAGAGAAGCTAAGAACGCTTACAAGAGTCCTTAGCACGAATTTTGAACTTAAGAAAGCTTCCTTGAACAGCAGGAGGCTTCAGAGAGTGAGTTGTGAGATGAAAACTCCAAGTGTGCAAATGAAGAATGAAAACCAAGCTCTTATATAGGAATTTTGATGTTCTTGGATCATTGCAGCTGTCCCTATGATGTTACCAGATGTTCCCAAGTGTCCCTAGGGTAGTGAAAACCATTTACAAGCCCCAGGTATTGCTTAGAACTCATGCAAAGGCGGTGGACAGGCTGCAACATGCAGCTGTCCAAATTTTCTGTCGCTGGCACTCTTACGCGGCCCGCGTAAGATTTGGAGATAGCCTACGCGGCCCGTGACAATGGCTATCCCCGGTAAAAAGTTTGTATTCTTTACATTTTCAGTCCCTGGTCCATTTTAAGTTTAAATTACTTTCTTTTATTGCACTATTGACCCCCATAGTTAACTTTTGAGAGTCTTGGGTCAAAAATTAACTTCGTTAAGCTTCCGGCTAGTTGTGAGATCACCCGAAAGGTCTTGTGTTCGTCGAAACTCTATGAGATTATTATCCGATATTCGTGAGAGCAAAATTATAAATATTACAATGCTTTTGGGATCGTTAAAAGGTCACTCAGAGGTAACTTTAAACATGTTGACACGTTTAACCCTTAAGCTTCGTAAATTTTCAATTTAAGCGCAAACGGTTTCTTATGTCCGATAATTTATTCATTCATGAATACGAACATCTTTTGAGGTCAATCAGAGGCACGAGTTCGGCATGTTGACATTTTTAATCCTTTCATACACATACTTTCTTTGTTTGTCAACTTTAGTCCTTCGAAAATAATTCGTTAAGCGTTTTAAAGTCTATGACACGTGCCTTCATTATATTGGACAAGATTTTTGCGAGGTGTTACATTTTTATTGAGAACGTGTTATGAGTAGTATATATAAGTAACTGAAATAAAGGCCTGCATGTTATTAAAGTGAGAAATATCCTATTTACCGTCCCGTAACACGGGCAAGACATAAAACTAGTTTTCAATACATACAAACACAAGTTTGATGATGTCAGCGGGGAATAGTGGAATCAAATGGTTGGCCAAAAGTGGCGGCCAAGTTAAATTTTTTTTTTCATAAAATAGTTATTTATAAGTCATGTCAAATTACGATTTTATCCCCTTTTTAAAATTACGATATTGCCCCAGCTCCAAATTAAATTTATACTTTGCCTCCAGGCTTAAATCTACGATTTTGCCCTCTGTTAAAAAAATATGATTTTACCCGGGTTAAAAAAAATACTTTTGCCCCCAGCTATAGTCTTGCCAAATTACAATTTGGTTCCCAGTTTAAAACTACAATTTCGCCCCCAGTTCAAAATAAAATTTTTGTTTGTCCTTTGCCTTCAGTAAAAAAATTACGATTTTCCCCCAATTCAAAATAAAAACATGGTTTTGCCCTCAGTTCAAATTATTATTTTACCTCCAGTTTAAAATTACGATTTTACCCCATCTAAAAATTGCAATCTTCCCATCGTTTTTTTTTTGGGCAAAACTATGATAGTCTTTTATTTGACTTTGTTGACTTAATTTAGTTTTTATTCGTGCCAAACAGCTGTCTAGAACTCGCTAATTGTTCCTGACAAATTATTGTTTTGCCCCCAACTCTAAATTACACGTTTGCCCTCGTTTTAGTTATTTTTTATAATAACTATCATAGTTATTCCTTTACTTCGTTAATTCGATGTATCTTTTTTGATATCGTGTTTCAAGTAGCATGTATAACTAACCGAAATAAATGCGTACATGTTATTAAAGTAAGAAAGTTTCGGTTTAGTGCCCCGCAACGCGGGCGGCGCATACAGGGAATAGTATCAACCTTCCATTAGTTCAAATGGGCGGCCACCCCTCCCCATTGGACCAACCAGTTTATTATTTTATACGCACTTTAAAATTACGTTTTTGTCCTGGAATAGTGTTTCTCTAGCATTGGTTCAAATGGGCGGCGAGCAACACCCATTGGACCAACCAGTTCAGTATTTTATATCCACTTTAAATTACGTTTTTGCACCCAGTAAAAAAATACGGTTTTCCCTCAACTTCAAAATACATCTAACCTTTTGCCCCGAGCTAAAAAATACGATTTCACCCTCGGTAAAAAAATTACGCTTTTACCCTCAGCCAAAATTACGTTTTCACCCCAGTTCAAAATAAAATTTTGTTTTTCCCCCGGCTCAAAATTACGATTTTACACCAGTTTATTATTTTATACCTGCTTTAAAATTACGGTTTTGTCCACAGATTAAAATTATGTATTTGCCCCCAGTTCAAAATAAATTTATGCTTTTGCCCCCAGCTAAAACTTACGAACTTCCCATCGGTTCAAAATTACGATATCACCCTCAATTCAAAATTACGTTTTTGCCCCCAATGCAAAATAAAAATATGGTTTTCCCCTAGCTAAAAATTAGGATTTTAGCCTCGGGAAAAATATTGATTTTTCCCCCAAGTAAAAATTAAAATATGACTTTGCCCCCAGCTAAAAATCGTGTCAAAAAACTGCCTAACACTCTTTTTACTATTTCTTTCTAGCAAAACTATAGTACTGTTTTTTTAATTGGTTGAGAATTATTCGGCTATAGCACCGCAACACGGGCGGGGCATCAACTAGTATACGTACATTCAAAAGCTTCCTCTACAAGACTTTTATTCAATTGTTTAGAAAATGACGGCTCTAATCTTTTAACTCTTAATCAGTTAAATGTATGTATACTAGTTTTATAATCTTTTAACTATTAATGAGTTAAATGCAATTTTAGTCCTTGTGGATTGGATCATTTTGCTAGTTTAGTTCAAAGATTTTATTTTTTCGTTTGTATGCCCAAAAAGGTTTCATCATTGCCGTTTTAATCCACTGGGTTAACTTCATCCATTTTTTCTATTAAAGAGAAGAGCAATTCAGTCATTTTATGTGTAATTCTGTTAACTAGAAGGGCAATTCGGCCATATAAAATGACCAAATTGCCATTCTCGTTAACATAAAAAATGGATGAAGTTAACACAGTAGACTAAAAAGGCAACACTAAAACCTTTTGATACCCATAGACGAAAGAACCTTTAAACTAAAATGACAAAATGACCCAAACCACAAGTACTAAAATGACATTTTTAACTAAGGAGGGCCTACTACAATAACTAAGATAATCTCTTAATTATGTGCAAAAGTGCGGAAATAATCAAAGGTTACACTAGATACGAGTCGGAACCAAGTGATTCATCTTGTCTATCTGTTTTTCCTTTTATTTTATTTTTCAGCAGTTAGTTAGATTTTATTTTTCTTAGTTCAAAACATTTTTTCTAAACTTTTTATTTTGATTAGATGTTGAGGATAAACCGGTAGTAAAAGCTCTTGTGTCCTTGGACGACCTCGGTATCTTGCCAACACTATACTACGCTCACGATGGGTGCACTTGCCCATATGTGTGTTTAGTGTTAGTAAAATATCGTGTTTTATAAATTTAAAACTTGGCTAAAATAAGTGTTAAAGGGGCTTAAAATATACACCTAATATATATAACACTTCACACGCATCAGTTAGTTTTTGGTGTTAAGTGGATGTGAAATGACAAAATTACTCTTACTTAAAAAAATTAAAACATTAATTAAAAAGTGTGGTCCACCCAAATCCTTTGACTTTTCAATACTACCTTTATTTTTCTTTTTCTTCTTTACCCCTGCTTCTTCTTTCTTTCTTTATAACCTACCTGCAACTACACTAGGGAACCCTAGCCCAAGATTCCCAAAATTGATAATGATTGCACTCTATTATACCAAATTAACAGAGAACTATTGTTTGATTCGCAAGAACATGTATAAATATCACCTAATTGAGCTCTATTGAACGTGATGGAGGTGTGGCCGGAGTTTGGTTTTCCGGTGACACAGAGAGGGAAGAACAGAAGAAAATTGAAAGTGAAACTTAGTTGGGATCATTTGAACGAGCTCAAGGGACATGTAATTATACACGAACAAGAGATAAACAGATCGAGATCTAGTTTGGGATTCAAGATGATGAACTCGATTCAAGAATCTTGAAATGACCGCCACTGATTCAATCACCACCACTCAAAAGATCTGGAATTTGTTAAGATTCAACCAAAGCCGTTGATTCACCTTTGCTTATGTTTATGATCTATTAAGATCTGGAATTTGTTAGGATACGAATCCATGATCTGAAGATCAGGAATTTGTTAGGATTGTTCATGATCTAGAATTTGCACGAATGACGTAGAGGTGGTGGTGGTTACGGCTAGTGGTGGTAGTAGTCGAAAGTGGAAGGTAGGTGGTGGTGGTGATGGTGGTTCTGATCTAGAAGAAGAAGATAAAGAAGGATTTAGATTTTCAATAACAAGGGCATTTTAGTAATTTCACATCCACTTAACACCAAAAACTAACCCCCATCCGCGCCAGGGACTATCCGAGAACGAAATTGCAAAAGTTGGGGACTATAGCTGTAATTTTAGAAAGTTAGGGACTAAAGGTGAAAAACGGGCAAACCACAGGGACTATCCAGGCATTTTTCTCTTTAATTTTTTTTAACCAATCCTCACCACCCTACCCCACCCCACCCCACCCTCACACGAATCTCTCTCTCTCTCTCTAAGTCAACTCTCTTTTTTTCTCTCTCTAAAACCACAACAAAAAACCATACATCCGCCCACCACCACCACCTTCGATTTTATTACTGTATTCCTGTTTGTTCATCATTCATATTAGGTTTACTTGTACTATTGTAAGTTTCATATTCGAATTATCGTGATGTAGTTAGTTGTTTGTTGATATTAGGCTTAATCAATCTCTGTTGTGTGAAACGTTTGGTTATTGTTTGGTATTTTGTTTGAAATCATTCCAGACGCCATTGTGTAACAGAAAATGAATCTGTTGAGTGTTTGAAAACGATGATAATTTAACAGAATTGTTATATGCACTTAAATTATAGCAACAACTCACACCTAGTCATTATTGATTTTGATGAACAAATGTTATAGCAATATTTGATAATTATTATATCTATACTAAGATTATATATATGGTGGTGGAGGTTGGGGTGGTGTAGTGGTGGAGGTGCTGGTGGTGGATTGAAGGTGGTGGTCGGTTGAAGTGATTGTGACGGTGAAGGTAGTGGTGGTCGGCTGATGGTGGAGGTGGTGGTGATGGGTTGAAGGTGGCGGTGGAGGTGGTGGTGATGGGTTGAAGGTGACAGTGGAGGTGGAGGTGGTGGTGGTGGGTTAAAGGTGGAGGCATGGCCAGACCCACATAGAGTGGGTCGGGGTCCCCGGACCCCACTATTTAAAAAAAAAATAGTTGATCCGATTAAATTTTATAAGGACCCCATAAATACAATTAGGTGGACACCATAGAAAGAAAAGGAAAGCTGGTGTAGTGGTAAACCCTGATCTTTACCAACAAGAGGTCATGGGTTCAATCCTTGTATAGCCCATTTTTATAGACTTTTTTTTTAAATCTAAATTAAACCTCGCTCTGACCCGACCCGAATGAGGACCAATCCGAAAATTTTAATGTTTTGTTAGGAAAATTTTTAACACCGAAAAAAATGGACCCGATTGTAAAAAAATCATGGGTCCGCCACTAGGGTGGAGGTGGTGGTGGGTTTTATAGAGAGAGAGAGGAGTGGTGGAAGAAGTGAGGGTGGGCCCATTTCTTTTGTTTTTTTAATTGTTCAGAGGCAATCTAGTAATTTCGCACACATTTAACTGAGAAACTTAACATAGGTCAGTGATAAGGACCACATGAGTGCAAAAATTGCAACCACTAGGACCAAGTGTGTAATTATTGAACCATTAGGACCAAGTCTGCAATATTTGCAAACCACAGAAACCAACCAGGCATTTACCTCTTATAACTAGCTACTTCAAGGATATTTTAATTCCTGGTTAAGATTGTACGCTCCAAATCCAACACAACTAAACATCAGGTGGACAACACTAATCCGCCACCACCTTTTTTTGAAGGTGAATTTCTTTTAATCACTGTCGTCTGTGAACTTGTTGACATTTAATTATACAAACACCTTATGGGGAGTCATATAACATACAAGGTGAAGCGAAAAACCGAAGTGAAATCCCAGCAAATTTTTAAAAATTTTTAGCTTTAAGCAGCACTAAGAAAACATTCATAATAAGTTTAAAAACACCATTCATTATTTCTACTGTTAAGGAATGTATGAACTTGTTGAGTTAATGATACATGGTGACTTTGGTTAGAAAAACTTAGTTAATTTGATTGTTTAAAAATTATGCCCACCAAGTGTTTGATAAAATGTCTAAATAAGTTATTGAACTTGTTAATGCATTTGTATATGTCAATTGGCAGTTTGACTTTTAAAAATCAAACCGACCTATAAAAGAATCGAATGAGAAATATGGTATAAAAGTCCATAAGGTATGATAGCCATAATGTAGGATGACTAATCTAACCATCTTGTGGATATTATGTGATACTTTAACACTTGACAAGCTAGGTGTGGGCTTGGAAAGGAATGGGTCAAACGGGTCATAGGCGCGAGGAAGTTCGAACGGGTGCAAGGTAAGTAAAGCTTACACCTCCGAGAATATAATGGTTACATAAATGATAGGAAGTATATGCATGCTTAAGAACGATTGCGGTTAATTGGGTAAAAATGTCAAAACGAGACCCTATGGTGGAAACCATGAAACGGGTCAAAATGGATAAAATTATGACGAACTAGTGTTGGTGACAAAGGAGAAATGTTGAGAGGAGACCCCCATGGCGAAAACCATGAAACGGGTCAAAATGGGTAATATTACTAAAATCATAATTTGGTGATAAACATAAAAATTTGAAATAGGACCTTATGGCGTAAGTCATAACGAGTCAAATAAGAAAAATGACTATATAGAATTTTGAAATAAGACCTTATGACATAAGTCATAACGGGTCAAATAAGTAAAAGGATAACTAGATCACATGATGATGATTAAATATATAATTCTAGACATGAGACCATATGGTGTAAATCATAACGGGTCAAATGAGCAAAATGGCGAGTAACTATATATCGATTATTAACACAATGAACTTTCAAAATAAGACCTTCTTGCGTGAACCAAAATGGGCCGAAAGAATAAAAATGAGTTTTTGGTGATAAACTAATGAATTTTCAAAATAACACCTTTTGGCGCGAACTAAAATGGGTCGAACGAGTAAAATTGAGTTTTTGTGGTAAGCCAATGAAAATTGAAATAGGACCCTATGGTGTAAACCATGATGGGTCAAATGGGTAAGCATGCTACTTTTAGCTATAAACAACGCATAGTTAGTTGAAACGCTAAAAGAGTAAGCTATGAACAGGTCAAATGGACAATCGGGTCAAACAGGCCAAATGGTGATGTTATCACCATTTGGATACGATATTTGATGCTTGTTTGTTAAATTTCATACTTGCAGGTAAGCATAATGTATGGGCATGCATTGCCATAAATTAGCGAATAGGACTGTAAGGTATTGATAACAGGTCATCGCTTTGACCTGCGCCAGGTATGTGTAAAGAATTATACCTTTGGTAAGGGCTTATGGTCCGACTAAATAATGGTTTGGGAACTTACAAGTTCGGACACAAACAGGTTCGTGCACAGTTTAGCATAATGCATATGTTCATGCACAGTGCACAATTTTGCATAGTGCTCACGTCAATGCATACTTCACAGTTCAGCATAGTGCACATGTTAGTGCACAATTTAGTATAGTGCACAGGTTCGCGCACATTTCACAGTCTAGCATAGTGCACAGGTTCGTGCACAGTTTAGCATAATGCACATGTTCGTGCACATTACACAATTTTGCATAGTGCTCATGTCAATACATAGTGCACAGTTTAGTATAGTGCACATGTTAGTGCACAATTTAGTATAGTGCATAGGTTCGTGCACAGTGAACAGTTTAGCATAGTCCACAGGTTCGTGCATAGTTTAGCATAGTGCACATGTTCGTGCACAATGCACAATTTTGCATAGTGATCATGTCAATGCCCAGTGCACAATTTAGCATAGTGAACATGTTAGTGCACAATTTAGTATAGTGCACAGGTTCGGGCACAATGTACAGTTTTGCATAGTGCACATGTCAATGCACAGTGCACTGTTTAGTATAGTGCACATTTCAGTGCATAGTTTAGCATAATGCACATGTTCGTGCACAATACACAATTTTGCCTAGTGCTCATGTTAATACACAGTGCATAGTTTACCATAGTGCACATGTTAGTGCATAATTTAGCATAGTGCACAGGTTCATGCAAAGTGCACAATTTAACAAAGTGCACAGGTCCGTGCATAGTGCACAGTTTAGCATATTGCACATGTCAGTGCACATTTTGGAAAAGTGCACATGTCAGTGCACAAGTTAACAAAGTGCAAGTTTGTGCACAATTTAGCATAGTGCACAGGTCAGTGCACAGTTTGGCAAAGTGCACATGTTAGTGCATAGTTTAGCAAAATGCACATGTCTGTGCACAATATACAGTTTAGCGTAGTGCACAATTTAGCAAAATGCACATGTTTGTGCACGATATGCAATTTTGCATATTGCACAGGTCAATGCACAGTGCACAATTTAGCAAAGGGCATAGGTTAGTGCACAATTTAGCAAAGTGCATAGGTCAGTGCACAGTTTAGTAAAGTGGATAGTGCACAATTTAGTAAAGTGCATATTTCAGTAAAGTGTGTACTTCGACAAAGTGCACTTATTAACTGTCGTGACATGCGACGTCTAAAGGCATTTTGGTTGCAATACGCGACAAAACCCTATGTGACAACTGGCACTTTTCCATGCATTCCATACAATAATTAAACAGTAATCTGTGCTTTAATAACTGCGCATGATTTAGTTTACAAAACGAATGAAATTCTGATTACTGTTATATACATACAATGGCATTTCATGTTGCAAGACTTTTATCATTACTACATGCAACACAATATAGTTCTATTAATGCACAGAGCAGAGTTGGCACAGTTATTAGACAAACTAGAAGTACTGACGGGAGTTCACTACTTAGACAGACATGATGTTAAGACACAAAATAAGCCCTAGGACCAAGTGTTACACTAGTATAGTGTGTAGGAAAGTAGGGATTTCAAAATTGCCTTCCTAGTGATGACATAGGTACCGGAAAGTGCTAGAAACACACTAAAACTGCAAAATCCTGCAGAAAATAAAAAAAATTCAGCAAAAATTCAGCATTTAACATCTAAATATAATGCAGAATTATGATATAATGGTCCAGATGTTGGGATTGAACCCTATCAGAGGAACAGATAATTAAAGCCAAAACTGGATCAGAGCAGTGGATCCAAAATAAGCAGATGTTGTGTTTTCATTCTATCCCCTTGAAAGTGGTTTCAACATCTGATGACCTCCATCCACTGATCCTTTACATCAACTGCTGACTTACAACTGCTGATCATGTTAAAGACTGGTGAAGACTAAAGCCCTGTTGATCAATCTACTGCTATGGGTCAAGCACTGCTGAAGCTATCAAGCACTGCTGGAGTCACAACAGTGGAAGGATAAAGCAGTAGTTTAGCTTTTACTATGTAATGTATTGTAATCAGTTGTTAGCATAGCAGTGTTTGTATTAGATCAGTTGTTAGAGTTTGTTAGGAGGTTAGATGTCACTTTCATGGTGACGTTAGCAAAGATGCCACAATGGTTTGTCCGTGCCTATAAATAGAACAGTACCCTGTACTGTTCTATTAGCTCTCTTCATCACTTTCATTCCTGTACGAACAGACACTGTGAGCTCAGGCTGAGGGGGGAGTTTGTGACATGCATGCATATTGTAATTGAATCTTGTAATAAATTCAAGCATTCGGTTCAATGTTAAACTTGTATGTTGAAAGCATTTCTCCTATTTGATTATGTGCAAAGTTTAATTCCATTTTAAATTCCGCTGCATTACTTGTTCATTTTCATCTTAAATCAAATGTAAAACACAATCAATCCAAACTCAGATCCTAACAATTGGTATCAGAGCTCGGACAGTCAAATTTGATCTAATAATCATTTTGACATAAATAGTTCAGCTCACAATCGTTGATACTGATAGTTGTTCGTTTCGTTGAAAAACAAAGCAAGGTTTAATCACGTTCAAAGTTGATTAATTAGTGCCTGTAAAACAACCAGGATGACGTCACAATCACAAGATGATAAGAATAACACCGGTTCACTTTTCAAACCACCCATGCTGAAACGAAATGAGTACAACATCTGGGAGAGAAGGATGGGTCATATCCTTGCTCAACAGAATACTGGATGTTGGAGATCGGTTGTTTTTGAACCCCATGTTCCAATGGTGCCAAGTGCCGAGGATTCAAAGAAATTCGAACCTAAAAAATATGAAAACTATACTGAAACTGATTTTCAAAAGTTCGAACTGGATGCCAAAGCATTTAGCATCATTGCATCTGCATTACCCAATGAAATTTATGCTGGGCTGTTACATTGTAACAGTGCCAAGGAACTACAGGATGCACTTAAGGAACAATTTGGGGGAACTGAAGAAGTAATTAAAAACAATAGGGAAATTCTAAATCAGCAGTATGAAACCTTTTGTCACATTAAGGGTGAATCATTGACTCAACAGTTTGAGCGTTTCAGTTGTCTCATTAGTGAGCTAAGACTTGTTAAAGTTGAATTTCCTAAATCAACACAAAATAGTAGGTTTCTTAGATCACTACCTGAAAAATGGGATACAATTGCCTTTGTGACTAGAAATTCTGTTGAGTTCAAAGACCTGACACTGACCCAACTTCATGGTAGACTCCTGACCTATGAAAGGGAGTTAAACCAGAGAAAGAAGTTGCAAGAGTCTGGCAAAGTTACAGATGATTATTCATTTGGCAACACAGCTCTTCTGGGTCAAGAAGAGTTTGGCAGCAGTAAGGATCAGAGTAATGATCATTTTATTGACATAACTGCTGGAGGTAATTTCAACTCTGATCCTCACTCGTCCAAGTTTGCTTTCAGAGCAAATGGAGAAAGTCAGAACTCTGATAATTTGTGCTTTGAACTCTATGACTTACAGCACTTTGATCCCACTGACTTAGAAGAAATGGACATTTTGCATCAATTGGCTTTGCTTAGTGTGAGAACAAGAAAATTCTATAAAAGAACAGGGAGAAAATTCTCAGGGTTACATGGGAATTTAAAAGTGGGGTTGGATAAGTCAACAATCAAGTGCTATAAGTGCAATAGGCTAGGTCATTTTGCTAGGGAATGCAGGAGTCAAACCACTGGTCCAATTATAACTCATCCCAGCTCAAACCCTAGACCACAACACCAAAGCACTGTGTACTATGCCCAATATACCCTTGTGGCCCATGTTAACACTGCTCATTATACCGCAACCCCTGTGCCTGTGCATTATGTTCAAACCACTGTTCCACAAATTCAGTATGTTCAAATCTCTGTCCCTCAGGCTCCAGTGCAACCTGTTGCACCTCAATAAACTGCTCCAACAGTGGTTCAACCAGAACATCAAAGCTTTTTCACCCAAGGTTTTCTTGACTGGAGCAGTATGCCTGATGAGCTTGGTGATGAAAATTTTGCACTCTATGCTTCTAATGATGAATTTTAATGATGAATTTTGTCTTATTGCACTAGAGTCAATACTAGAAGGGGTAGAAGCTGAAGGAGAACAGCTAAGTGTTGAAACAGTGGAAGAAGTGGCTGAAGCAGTGGTTACTGCTGTTGTTGGTGAAACACTGCTGGGAGAAAATTCAAAAACCCTGATTGAACCACTGATTGACCCCTGGTCCAAAGAAGATAAAGTAGAAAAGGAAGAAAAGAAAGAGGGTGAGAAAGAAGAGAGAGCTGATGAAGAAAGTGATCATCAATGTGATTGTGCCATGATGGCTGCTGCCAAGGTATCACCTCAGGTTCTTAAAAATCTGTGTTCAGACAAATGCATTATTGCATTTGCTAGCATTAAAGAGGTGAATGAAAACCTTAGGGACAAGGTCTTAACTGATGAAGTCAAATTTGGAAAGTCATTAAAAGAACTTAAAATCAAGTTGGTTGAAAAAGACAAAGAAATTTGCAGTCTAAAAGAAGAGCAAAGCATTACCAAAAACCAACTCCAAACTATGATATAAAAATATCATGTTTGCAAAAAGGAGTTGGAATCCACCCAAATTACTTGTGAAAAGTGGGTGGAATCCTGCAAAGGCTATGAAGTAATGCTTGGAAACAGATTAAAAACAATGTAAAATTTGGTGTAGGTTTTAGAAAGCATGACCAAGTTGAAAACAATGCTACAAATGAATCTGGTTCAGTGAAAATCATACCCACAAACAAGAATGGCCAAGAGATCAAAATAACTAACAAAAATGGCAACAAAATCACACTTGAAGGACCATTGGACTCTTCAACCTATGAAGAGATTGAGGAATATCAATTTAAACCCAGATGGTCTGATGAGTGTGACATTCTAGAAAATTTTAAGCCTATGGATTTCACAACCACTGATGGTGTCAAAGCTCCTAAAGCCAAGGTCATCCCTCTCAAAGACATCCTAACAGTGGTTCAAAACTCTGTTGTTAAGGAGTCTGAAAAGAGGAAGAAAAAAAAAAGATCGAAAACCTGTTTTGTGACTTTTGTGAAAAGAAGAATCATTTAACAAAAGATTGTTTTCATCTAAAAGCATATGATCTCAACAAAACAAGTGTCATTGTACCTGCTGAAAGCTGCACCATCTGTGGTAAAACAAACCCTAAAACTCAAGAATGTGTGTATCTCAAATCATTTGATGAGAAAAAGAATGAGTACACTGCAAAAACATCCTTGAGTTCATCAAATTCATCTGTCAAGTTTACCAAAAATCAACCACTGTTTGTGCCAGTTCAAACAGCTGTCATAAAACAGCTGAACCAAACATCTGTCAAAAGAGATGTTCAGGTGACTGACGCACCCCCTGCCAATCAATACAGAAGAGGTAAGGGACAACCACCATACCCTAGGGTCCCACACGTTTATGAGGCCTACAAAAGGTCCTCTAAACCAAGAGTGAACAGGCATCCCTTTGGGTACCAACAGATAATTGGGCAAGACCCCCAACAGTGGTTAGAGAAAACCAGTTCCAAAACTGTCCAAACACCTGAACTAACCACTGCTCATCCACCTGAACTTAACCTGGACACTGCTGAGACCCCATCCAAAGCCATATTGGCTTTGGAGACCTTAATGAACTAATCCTTTATTACATGTGCAGGGAGCTTCTGCATGCTTAGATAGTCTTTGGTATGTAGATAGTGGAGGCTCCAGGCACATGACAGGATGTAAAGCCCTTCTCAAGGATTTCAAAACTCATGGAGGGGGTGATATATCATTTGGCAATAATAGTAAAGGAAAGGTTCTGGGGTCTGGTACTGTTCAGTCTGGTAAAGTTAAGTTTGAAAATGTCAATCTAATTGACAATCTAAAATTTAACCTCTTAAGTGTCTCTCAAATGAGTGATAAGGGCTATGGCTCATTCTTTACAAAAGAGTGTTGTAGGATTGTTGGACCAGAAATGGTTGAAAAGATTGAAGCAATAATCAAAAATGGAAAAACCCAACTTGTTGCTCAAAGAAGTGGCAATGTTTATGTGGTAGATATGTCAAAAGAGAGCCCCATGACTGATGCCTGTCTGTTCTCAGCTGCCTCAAATAAAGAGACAGAATTATGGCATAGGAGATTGGGGCACACAAATCTCAAGACAATCACTGCTATTTCAAAACAGTGGTTAGTAAGAGATTTACCTCAAAAACTGTTCACCTGTCCTGAGCATTGTGTTTCCTGCCTAAAAGGAAAACAACATAAAAGCTCTTACAAATCAATTGAAGAGTCCAAAACAACCAAATGTTTGCAAATGCTTCATATGGATTTGTTTGGCCCAGTTAAAGTCATGAGTCTTACGAAGAAAAGATATTGTTTGGTTATTGTTGATGACTTTTCTAGGTTTACATGGACTTACTTTTTACACTCAAAAGATGAGACTGCATGCATTCTGCAAGACTTTGTGAAACAGTTTGAAAAATAGTTTGAATTGCCAGTAAAAATCTTCAGAAGCGACAATGGCACAGAGTTCAGAAACAAGGAGTTAGATGATTTTTGTGTGTCAAAAGGAATTATGAGGCAATACAGCATTCCAAGAACACCGGAACAAAATGGGGTTGTTGAAAGAAAGAACAGGAATTTGATTGAGGCTGCCAGAACCATGCTTACTGATTCAGGTTTGCCATTAACTTTTTGGGTTGAGGCAGTAAACACTGCTTGCTATGTCCAAAACAGAGTTTTAATCAACCCAGGCATAAAAAAACTGCCTATGAACTGCTGTATAAAATAAAGCCATTGATTTCATATTTCAAAGTTTTGGTTGCCCATCCTTCATTTTAAACTTAAAAGATTCTATCTCTAAGTTTGCAGCCAAAATTGATTGTGGTTATCATCTGGGATACTCAACCACTTCTAAGGCCTACAAAGTGTTTAACACAAGGACCAAAACAGTGGAAGAGACTTTGAATGTAAAATTCAATGAACTTTCATCAATGAAAATCCCAGCAAACCCTGTAGAATTATTTGATCTTGATAAATTCATATTTGAAAATGTTGCTGTCAAGACTAACAATGCAAGTCCATCTCAAAATCCTCCACAAGAATATGGATATGAAGTTGTGATCCCACAACAGAAATTCAAATCCTCTATTGGGACATCAGGTGTTCAAAATAGTTGTCAAAGTCCAACCACTGCTACCTCAGCAGTTGTTGACCAAAGTAGCCCTTCATCATCTGCTTCCACATCCACAACCACTGTTGGTCAAAATCTGCCATCAGTGGATAAAAGTCCAACAAGTGTCACATCATTACATCCTATTCCACCACCATTTGAAGCCACTGCTGGATCATCAAAGTCACCAGCAGTGGTTAGCTCAGATGAATCACATCTGCAGCCCTCACCATTCAATGCCATTGTTCCATACAAAGGGGATTTAATCTTCTTGAAGTCTCATCCACCTGACCAAATCATTGGCAACATCAGTGAAGGGGTCCTCACAAGAAGTCAATCCCAAAACATCTGTCTTTTTGCTGGTTTCCTATCTCTCCATCAGCCAGTCAAGTACCAAGAGGCACTGAGAGACAACAGCTGGGTAGAAGCCATGCAAGAGGAGCTCCAACAGTTCAAAAGACAACAAGTATGGGAATTTGTACCACTGCCAGAGTGTCACGGCCCCCGACCCGGTTTGACCCGTTTCAGGAGCCGCGGGACAGAAATACTGCGGTATTGATTTAATTGAGTTTAACAGCGGAAACAGGATCGTTTAAAGCTAAAACTTTTACCCGATTATTTTATTTCACAATTCGGGATAAAACCCCGATAATTTACAATAGTATGGTTTTTCTAGGAAATCGTTATGTTACAAAACTTATTTCTTTATTTTATAATGAGCCACTATCTTAAGCTTGAAATGCTCCCCAGCACTTTTCCTGAATTACAACAGATCACCTGAAACATGTTTGAAAAAGGTTTTGTCAGCGGGAAATACTGAGTGAATCATTCTATTTACTAAAATGACACATTTGTTATAATATACAGTATTAAGAGCGATTACAATGTTTCTGATATCAAGCCAACTACCCACGGTACTTGTCACTCAACCCATTGGCCCATTCGTCCAATGGTGTCTGTGACTATGGTCATATCCCCCATTGGCTGCCCCAATGGTGACGATTATCAAGTAATGTATACAAAACCCCACATACCGGCTGTAACTTGGTGATTACAAAGACTTAATCCCCGTAATTATAACTTTGAAAATAAACATAATTTTGTAAATAGATTTGATAAAAAGAGAATGACTCACAAACTGTGAGAAAAGGAGAATGACTCACATTGCTGATTTAATATGGTCAGAGTCTAATCTATGATTTAGCCTTGTTAACCTAATATAATAACAATGCACACAAAACTGGGTTAGTAATCAATCCAGCAATTACGATAATTTACGAGATCAAATTCTCACAATGAATGTCAAAATGCAATACTTTGTCCATCGAATTAACTATGATCCGTTGAATTAACAACGAATGACAAGGTATAATACTTTACCCATCGAATTAACGATGATCCGTTGATTTAACAACGAACGATAAAGTATAATACTTTACCTATCGAATTAACGACAATCCGTCAAATTAATGACGAACGATAAAGTATAACCCTAATGTGGGCGGCATTTAAACATGCATTGGATATCTTGATCGTCTGATAAATGAATCGTAGCAGCGATTATGCTAATACCCGGTATTGTGGCAGAATTTCGAGACCCGTGTGTGTTGGTATAGTAATTCGAACGTAACTCAGTGAATTTTGCGAATTTGTACGTCGTTTCTGTACCAGAATTCAAGTCCCAAACCCCACTATTTATAGGTGAAATTTTACCCTCAGGCGGCCCGCGTGAGAATACGCTTAACCTGAGGCGGGCCGCGTGAGACCTATATTTTAGCTATAGGTTGCCACGGTTGGCACTAGCTTGGCTGAGTTGACAGATTTCGATAATTCCTTGTTGCCAACGTTTAAAATGGATAATCGTCCATAGGGTTTAACCCCCCCTGAGTTTTAGGGGGCCTAATCCTGATTCTGAAAATTATGAAAATTTCAGGGTTTGTTCAGAATCACTTGGGTGTCTCAATTAGGGTTTCCTTTTGGACTAATTAATTTAATAATTATGACTTTTGATGAGAGTTGTTACATTCTCCCCACCTTACGAAAAATCTCGTCCTCGAGATTTTACTAGAATAAATGAGGATACTTTTTCTTCATTTCTGATTCCAGTTCCCAAGTGTACTCAGCTCCTCTCTTTGAATCCCATCTAACTTTGACTAGAACTAGTCGTTTGTGTTTGAGAAACTTTACTTTTCTGTCTTCTATCTGAAGAGGTTTCTCCACAAATTTTAACTTTTCGTTTACTTTTATATCTCGAAGAGGTACTACCAGTGATTCATCTGATAAGCATTTCTTGAGATTGGATACATGAAATACATCATGTACTCCAGATAATTCTTCTGGTAGTCGTAAACGATAAGCTACTGGTCCTATACGTTGGATTACTGGAAATGGTCCTACATACCTTGGACTTAGCTTTACTTTCTTTCCAAATCTGACTACCCCTTTCCAAGGAGAAACTTTCAACAGTACCCTGTCTCCAACTTGGAATTCTAACGGCTTACTTCTATTATCTGCATAACTTTTCTGACGATCTCGAGCCGTCTTCAATCTTTCCTTGATTTGAGTAATCTTATCAGTTGTTTCTTGCACTATTTCAGGACCTGATAATTGACTTTCTCCTATTTCTGCCCAACAAACTGGAGTTCTGCACTTTCTTCCATATAGTGCTTCAAATGGAGCAGTTTCAATGCTTGAGTGATAACTATTGTTATAGGAGAATTCAATTAAAGGTAAGTGATCATCCCAACTTCCACCAAAATCTATTACACATGCTCGGAGCATGTCTTCTAGAGTTTGGATTGTCCTTTCACTTTGTCCATCTGTTTGTGGATGATATGCAGTGCTCAAATTTAGTCGAGTTCCCATAGCTTGCTGAAAACTTTTCCAAAAATGGGAAGTAAAACGACTATCTCTATCCGAAACAATGGAGAGTGGAACTCCATGTAAGGATACAACTTCATCTACATACAATTTAGCCAGTCTTTCCATGCTAAAGGTTTCTTTCATAGGTAGAAAGTGAGCTGATTTGGTTAATCGATCCACAATTACCCAAATCGCATCATTACCTTTTCTGGTTTTGGGTAACTTAGTAACAAAATCCATTGTTATAAGTTCCCATTTCCATACTGGCATTTCTAGTTGTTGTAGTAATCCTGAAGGTTTCTGATGTTCTGCCTTAACTTGTGAACAAGTAAGACATTTAGAAACATAGCTGGCTATGTCCTTTTTCATTCCTATCCACCAAAAGTTCTTTCTTAAATCTTGATACATTTTGTTGTTTCCTGGATGCATAGTGTACCTAGATTTATGAGCTTCTTCTAAAATCTTAGGTCTTAAGTCTCCCTGCTTAGGTACCCAAATTCTACTTTTATGGAATCTCCAAATTCCATCTGCTCCTTGTTCTAATTCCTTGATCCGTCCTTTCATTCCTTCAGCATCATCCTTGATTGCTGTAGTTTGAACATTCTTCAATTGTTCCATTAAATCTATTTGTAGATTTAATCTGAGAGCACGAACCCGTCGTTGTTTCTCATAATACTTACGACTTAAGGCATCTGCAACTACATTCGCCTTTCCTTCGTGATACTGAATATCACAGTCGTAATCACTTAGGATTTCCATCCATCTTCTTTGCCTCATGTTTAACTCTTTTTGCCCAAATATATATTTTAAACTTTTGTGGTCGGTGTAGACAGTAAATTTACTTCCGTAAAGATAGTGTCTCCAAATCTTAAGGGCAAAAATTACGGCTCCTAACTCTAAATCATGAGTCGTATAATTTTCTTCGTGCTTTTTCAATTGCCTTGATGCGTACGCAATTACCTTTTTGCGTTGCATAAGCACACATCCATATCCTAATTTTGAAGCATCACAATATACTTCAAAATCCTCAGTTCCTTCTGGTAAGGCTAAGATTGGTGCATGGGTTAGTTTCTGTTTCAAAATCCTAAAGGCTTCTTCCTGTTTAGATCCCCATTCAAACTTAGTGGCTTTACAGGTTAACTTAGTTAATGGTACGGCTATTTTGGAAAAATCCTTAATAAACCGTCTATAATACCCAGCTAAACCTATAAAACTTCTTATTTCCATTGCTGTTTGTGGAACCTTCCATTTGGTAATTGCCTCTATCTTAGCAGGATCTACATGAATACCTTCATGATTCACCATGTGTCCTAAAAATTGCACTTCCTTTAGCCAAAATTCGCATTTCGAGAATTTGGCGTACAACTTTTCTTTTCTTAACAAAGTTAAGAGTGCATGAAGATGTTCACAATGCTCTGTCTGACTTTTGGAATAAATAAGTATATCGTCTATGAAGACAATTACAAATTTATCTAAGTACGGTTTACAGATCCTATTCATCATGTCCATAAATGCTGCAGGCGCATTTGTTAATCCGAAGGGCATGACTGTAAACTCGTAATGACCATACCTAGTTCTGAAAGCAGTTTTAGGTATGTCTTCTTCTTGTACCTTCAATTGATGATATCCAGAGCGTAAGTCTACCTTAGAAAAATATCTAGCCCTCTGAAGTTGATCAAAAAGATCATCAATCCTAGGTAATGGATATCGATTCTTAATTGTAATCTTATTCAATTCCCTATAATCGATACACATCCTCATTGAACCATCCTTTTTCTTCACAAACAACACTGGCGCTCCCCAAGGGGATGAGCTAGGTTGTATGAATCCTTTACTTAATAATTCATCTAATTGCTTTTTCAATTCTAACATTTCTGTGGGTGCTAACCGATAAGGTGCCTTGGCTATCGGTGTAGTTCCTGGAATTAGATGAATCCTAAATTCTACTTCTCTATCTGGAGGTAATCCTGGTAAATCTTCTGGAAATATATCAGAGTATTCCGATACTACTGGTATTTCCTTCAGATCTTTTCCCTTAGTGCTAATGATTACTGAAATCATATACACTATTCCTTGTTTTCGTTCATAATTAGCAACTTTCATTACTGATATGAACTTCATGGGCTTACGTGGTTTATCTCCTGTAATCCTAATCACTTCTCCGGTAGGTGATTGAATTTCTATGGAATTCTGATCACAAAGGATTCTAGCATGGTTGGCTACTAACCAATCCATTCCTAATACAACATCAAATTCAGCTAAATTCATCGGCAATAGTCTTGCAGAGAATTTATGTCCTAAAAGTTCTATGTTTCCTTCTTGCAACACTTTATCTATTTTAACAGAATTTCCATCTGCTGTTTCAACTGTAAAAATCTGCCTAGTATTGGTTAAAGGTAAACTAAGAGCTTGACAGAATGAAGTATTTATAAAACTTTGGTTTGCACCAGAGTCAAATAATACTTTTGCATATACGTTGTGAACTAAGAACGTACCTGCTATCACATCCGGAATAAGTTCTGCTTCTTGAGTGGTCAGCTGAAATGCCCTGGCATTCTTCTTAGTAGTTCCTTCGGTCGTCTTAGGTTTGTTATCTACTGGTTTGACCAATTTAGGACATTCTGTTTTATAATGCCCCGCTTCTCCACAGTTAAAACAGATTACTGTTTTCTTTTTACAATTTTCTTCACGATGTCCTATAGCTTTGCAAAAATTGCAAGTAATATCACATCTTCCAAAATGCTTCTTTTTGCATTTCCTGCAGAATGACGGAGCTGGAGATTGCCCTGTTCCTTTTCTTTTGAAGCTGTTATTATTACCCATACGAAATCCTTGGGTAATTTTCTGAGCTAATGCCTTTTTCCTATCTTCATCTCTTGTGCGCACCAATTCATCAGTCAGAGTGTTGGCTAATTCTACCGCATCATCAATAGTGCGAGGTCTCGCAGCTTTAACAATATTGCGGATTTCGCTAATTAGCCCCCAAATATAGCGAGAAATGAGTACCGGTTCTGGCGAAGCCAATGTTGGTACCACTCTTGCATATTCAAAGAATGTCGAGGTATACCCACGACAATCCACACTCATCATCCGATGATTTAGAAATTTATTCGCCATTTGTTCCTTCTCATACTCAGGACAGAATTTTCTTTCTACCAAACCCTTAAGTTCTTCCCAAGTCATAGCATAAGCTATTGCTCTTCCTTTTGATTGTAACACAGTATTCCACCACTCGAGTGCTCCTTCTTTGAACAGATTGGATGAATACATGACCTGATCATCTTTACCACATTTACTTATTGCAATGACTGCTTCGGTTTTCTCTAACCAACACAGTGATGCAGTTGCTCCTTCATTGCCTGCAAATTCAGTGGGTTTACAAGCAAGGAATTCTTTGAAAGTGCAACCAGGCGTTGCAGTTTTCATTTTCTTGGGTAATGGAGCTTGATGTGGTTCCTTATTATGATTATCCTGCTTATTGCCTCCATTTACACTATTACTGAAGTTATCTTCAGTAATCTGTTTGCTAGGAACAATTTGTTGCGGTTCGATCGGATTCTTTATAGCAGCAACGAATGTTGGAATAGCATTGGCTATCCCTTGAGCAACAATGTTTTCGATATCCTACCGAGTCATATATTGATCTCTTGAATGTTGTTCAGAATGATTAACTTCATTAATAGGTTCATTATCACTGTTTGCCATCTGATAATGTATATATATAAATTTTATTAGTAACTGACAAATAATAATTATATACAAACAATCATAAAATTGTATAATACAGATATAGTCAAAATAATCGATCTTTCGATTTCATTTTATATATATCTATCATAGCATGCATCATTACTCACAGATATCATACAGAGTTTTATTGGTTATTTACAGACTAACTTACTAATACTATTATACAACTACCATTTTATCATCGTACTATCTCTCGTTACTTGCTGTTTTAAAAACGCATTTCCCTTTCGTCGTACTTCCAAGCAATCTGTCCCCCTATCTCCCTGATTCTAGTTCCAGCATCAAACAACTCTTCGCCAAAGTGGCGAAGTTCAGCCATGTTTTCATTACTCATGGGTGGATTAGGTAATGGTTCTGGATCGAATTGTGGAAGAAAAGAGTAAGGATCGTTGACAATATTTTGAAATTGCCAATCGTTCGTCCACCATTCGTCCATTCCTATGGGTTGGGAGTGGACTATTGGATCTGGAATTGCTGGTTCCCAATTCATAGGGAGTTGGTTTACAAGAGGATAATTAAAAATATTATTATTATTATTATTGACAGGCTGAATGGTTTCACAGCTTGCCAACAGGAAGTCTATCTCATCTTGAAAAGTTCTCTCCTGGTTTGGATTGGAACTCTCTCCGATTTCTCTCTGAGCTGGTATAGACCCTTGCCCAACTTCCATTACTATTTCTTTAGTAATTTCCTCCATTTGTATTTCTATCTCCTTATCCTCCTCTTTGTCTCCAGTTTCCATTTCTTGTGGTTTAGAACTCTCTCCGGTTATAACTTCTTTTCCCTTTTTCAAAGGATTATTTATTTTGGGCAGTTTCTTAGCTGGCTTCTTCTTACGAATTTTCCTCCATCCTACATAAGTTCTTTTCTTCTGTTTTGGCTTGCTCAAAGGTGGAACCTTGAATTCTACTGGTTGTTCAATATCGGGATAGTAGCTAGTATATTCTTTGGAAGCTTCGACAGTTACGGGATAAAGATTAAGATTCTGGAAATCTTCGGATATTTCACTCATGCTGGTGTAGCATATATGCAAAATGCATAAAATACTAAGTTAAAATTTACAAATAACTTTGTAATTTATTACACACAGTGTACTAGTTGATTACAAAGATAACTGACAAACACACTTAGGTTTCAAATTTTATTTAACACACAGAGTTTCTAGATTGTGAGAGTAGGGTGCTAAACTTTAAAGATTTATATTTTCTGCTACGGTGGCTAGCATATATAAATTAGCCCATTTCTCATCTAGTTTATCTTCCCAAGGTGATTTATCAATTAATTCTTGAGTTTCTCGTTTAATCCTCTTTTCTCGGATTTTCTCTTTACTTTTCTTAATAATCATTTCCCTCCTTTTAGGAGAAAGTGATTCCTCGTATTGTGCCTTTCGCACGAATATTCCTTCTTCAGGATTTTCAGCCTGATTCGAGGATTTGGTTCGGGATGAATTTCCCTTCTCATTAAATGATTTATCTAATTTAAGATAGATGCTTGACAGCTTTTTCTTACCCATACTGTAACTAACAAATAATCAAATAATCAGTTAATAAAACAAATAATCACATAATAGTAATCAGGAAAAATTTAAGTATTTCTAAATACTTAATTAGCTTAACCCAGTGGCTCTGATACCACCTTTTTCTGTCACGGCCCCCGACCCGGTTTGACCCGTTTCAGGAGCCGCGGGACAGAAATACTGCGGTATTGATTTAATTGAGTTTAACAGCGGAAACAGGATCGTTTAAAGCTAAAACTTTTACCCGATTATTTTATTTCACAATTCGGGATAAAACCCCGATAATTTACAATAGTATGGTTTTTCTAGGAAATCGTTATGTTACAAAACTTATTTCTTTATTTTATAATGAGCCACTATCTTAAGCTTGAAATGCTCCCCAGCACTATTCCTGAATTACAACAGATCACCTGAAACATGTTTGAAAAAGGTTTTGTCAGCGGGAAATACTGAGTGAATCATTCTATTTACTAAAATGACATATTTGTTATAATATACAGTATTAAGAGCGATTACAATGTTTCTGATATCAAGCCAACTACCCACGGTACTTGTCACTCAACCCATTGGCCCATTCGTCCAATGGTGTCTGTGACTATGGTCATATCCCCCATTGGCTGCCCCAATGGTGACGATTATCAAGTAATGTATACAAAACCCCACATACCGGCTGTAACTTGGTGATTACAAAGACTTAATCCCCGTAATTATAACTTTGAAAATAAACATAATTTTGTAAATAGATTTGATAAAAAGAGAATGACTCACAAACTGTGAGAAAAGGAGAATGACTCACATTGCTGATTTAATATGGTCAGAGTCTAATCTATGATTTAGCCTTGTTAACCTAATATAATAACAATGCACACAAAACTGGGTTAGTAATCAATCCAGCAATTACGATAATTTACGAGATCAAATTCTCACAATGAATGTCAAAATGCAATACTTTGTCCATCGAATTAACTATGATCCGTTGAATTAACAACGAATGACAAGGTATAATACTTTACCCATCGAATTAACGATGATCCGTTGATTTAACAACGAACGATAAAGTATAATACTTTACCTATCGAATTAACGACAATCCGTCAAATTAATGACGAACGATAAAGTATAACCCTAATGTGGGCGGCATTTAAACATGCATTGGATATCTTGATCGTCTGATAAATGAATCGTAGCAGCGATTATGCTAATACCCGGTATTGTGGCAGAATTTCGAGACCCGTGTGTGTTGGTATAGTAATTCGAACGTAACTCAGTGAATTTTGCGAATTTGTACGTCGTTTCTGTACCAGAATTCAAGTCCCAAACCCCACTATTTATAGGTGAAATTTTACCCTCAGGCGGCCCGCGTGAGAATACGCTTAACCTGAGGCGGGCCGCGTGAGACCTATATTTTAGCTATAGGTTGCCACGGTTGGCACTAGCTTGGCTGAGTTGACAGTTTTCGATAATTCCTTGTTGCCAACGTTTAAAATGGATAATCGTCCATAGGGTTTAACCCCCCCTGAGTTTTAGGGGCCCTAATCCTGATTCTGAAAATTATGAAAATTTCAGGGTTTGTTCAGAATCACTTGGGTGTCTCAATTAGGGTTTCCTTTTGGACTAATTAATTTAATAATTATGACTTTTGATGAGAGTTGTTACACAGAGGGTGTAAGTCCTATTGGCACAAAGTGGGTCTTCAAAAATAAAACTGATGAAAGGGGCATTGTTGTCAAGAATAAAGCAAGGCTAGTGGTTCAAGGTTACAGACAGGAATAGGGGATTGATTATGATGAAACTTTTGCCCCTGTAGCAAGATTGGAAGCTATAAGACTGTTCCTGGCCTTTGCTGTTAACCACAACATGAAGGTGTTTCAAATGGATATCAAAAGTGCTTTCCTCTATGGTACCATTCAAGAAGAGGTGTATGTTTGTCAACCTCCAGGTTTTGAGGATCCATTTTATCCAGATCATGTCTATAGGCTGAACAAAGCCTTGTATGGACTAAAACAAGCACCTAGAGCCTGGTATGAAACTCTTTCCACCTTTCTACTCTCAAATGGTTTCAAAAGAGGTACCATTGATAAAACACTGTTTCTAAAATGGAGAGGGAAGGATTTAATGATTGTCCAAATTTATGTGGATGACATTATTTTTGGAAGCACATGTAATAAAATGTGTGAAGAGTTTAGGCAACTCATGACAGCTGAGTTTGAAATGAGTGCAATGGGTGAGCTGCAATGCTTTCTTGGTCTCCAAGTTCAGCAAATGCAAAATGGAACTTTCATTCATCAAAGAAAATATGCTAAAGAACTTTTAACCAAATTTGATATGAATGATTGTAAACCATGCAGCACACCCATGGCAACCAATAAGCTAGTCATGTTTGATGAAAAGGATGAGCTGGTTGACCAAACTTTATATAGAAGCATGATTGGGTCTTTATTGTACCTGACTGCATCTAGGCCAGACATCATGTTTGCAACATGTGTTTTTGCAAGAAGTCAATCAGCCCCTAGAAAATCCAACCTTATTGCTGTAAAAAGGATATTCAGATACATAAAAGGTGCTCCCACACTTGGTATCTGGTATCCAGCTAATGGGAATATCAAGCTTTCAGGATTTTCAGACAGTGACTCTGCTGGATGTAATACCACAAGGAAGTCCACTTCAGGAGGGTGCCAGTTTCTAGGCAATTGCTTGGTTTCATGGCAAAGTAAAAAGCAAGCAGCTGTTTCAACATCCACTGCTGAAGCTGAATACATTGCTGCTGCAAGCTGTACAACCCAACTCCTGTGGCTTCAAAAACCAGTGCTGGATTTTGGAATCACTGCTTTGAAAACACCACTCATGCTGGACAGTCAAGCAGCAGAAAATATCATCAAAAATCCAGTTTCACACTCAACCACCAAGAATATTGACATCAGACATCACTTTGTGAGGGATTGCTATGAAAAAAGGTCTGATTTCTTTGCATCATGTTCCAACTCAAGATCAACTGGCAGATGTGCTAACAAAAGCATTAGATACATCCACCTTTGAAAGTTTGATCTCGAGGATTGGCATGCTAAACATGGAATAACAGGCAAAATCCTGTTTTCTATGAATAAAAGCATTAAATTGTTTTCAAAAAATCAGAAATTCATCCTTAAAAATAGCTAAAAATGAAATTTTTCATAATCACTGATTGGTGCAATCATCTGTTTGTTATTTGCTATCTACTGCTGAAAGTCAACCTCTGTTTCTTCATTTTCATTGGTAAACACTGTTGTCATACTTCAGTGCTTTAAAACCACTGACACCAGCAATCCACTGGTAGTTATAATCACGGAAAGAGGGGTGAAAACCCTAACCCTTAAGAAACCATCAAACTGAAAGGAGTTTTCAGCCCAAATCTACTGCACGAACAAGGATTCTCGATCACTCAGCTCTATAAACCACTTGGTAAGTTGTAAATTCTGATTTGGTGATTTTGTAAGAAGAGGGTTTTCGATCAATCCACGAATTAGTATGAAATTAAGCGTTATTATGTGCTATAATCGTCATACGAAACATGTGTTATGCATGATTTTGTTCAATTGGTTGTTTGGAGGTGAAACCCACCATGGATGATGGAAATGGTGACATGGGTATGTCACCCATGTCCAACCTTTGTTTGATTCTTGATATGTTGTATGTGACCAACTTGTTAGTTATATTGAACATGGTATGAAATTGAATTGTTATTTGTATTTTGGATGATTGAAAACAAGAACTAGGAAGAAAAGTATGAAGGTTACTTGTACATTATGTTTAGAAACTAGTACGCGCGCCAAGTGTTCGATAAAATGCTTAGGTGAAAATGATAAGTGAAATTTGTATGCTAGCAATGGATAATTATATGTAGAATGTGATAATGATGTAATAGATAATAAGTTTGCAAAAGGAATGAGTTTTAGATGGATTACAAGTGGGAAATTAGTGTGATAAGATGATACGGTTAGATACTTGCATTAGAAAGTTGTACTACACGCTTTGAGGGTGTGATGCACACCGTATGTGGGATTAGGTGTTTGATCATAACTAGTAAATAATCATGTACAAAATATTAAGCATGTGAACTCACTAGCGAGTAAAGAAGGTGGAGTTATGTAAATGGGTTAATTTAGAATGTGTTGGTCAATTGGTAGGATCATGAAGAATTCACATATGTAGGATTTACTATGTGATTATATGTGGATATAACTAGGTGACCGTTCGGTATGTGCATCACCACATGAGTATGAAATGCACACGATGTTATTACTATGGTCTACCTTATTAAGAATAACAATTTAAAGGTATACATGTAAGTTAGATCGTTGACTATTGAAAGTCAACAGTGTATGAATGTAATGGATGGGCTTTTGAACACAAATGTTAGAGTAGAGAATTAGTGTGTCATGTACTAGATGATTTGTATGCTATGTATGATGGTAATCGAGTTGCGTGAGATTTGAATAAGGTAACTATTTATATGTGTCTCATGTATGGAAGTCAAATAATGTGTAAATAAAAGGAAACGAATGTTTGTATGTATGATCATATATGCTAACTTTGATACGAACGTGATGACATGTAAGGAAATGAATCGTATCAATTGACTCAGGCACGGAGGGCTAACTCGGCGAGATGAGGAAGGAAGTAAGCTCTAATACGCACGCTTAAGGTAAGTGAATTCTGACTCACTTGTTAGTATGTATAGGGAGTTATTTAATGCTTATAAATGTGAGAAGGTCATGTATGATTAATTAATAAATGGAAATACTAAGGTAGGAATGATTGTCGGGGCTGAAAGTAGCTAGTTACATCAGAAATAAAATGGTGGAATCGAACGGGTCGAATAATGGCATGAAGGATCTTTAAGCCTTTTTCTTAAAATTTAGCTTTTGGTGAATGAATCCGTAATTAAATTACGGACGCGCAGAAACGAGAATTACACAAAACAGACGCTTAGCTCAAAAGTTATGTAAGTTTCAAGTTGAGTTTTGGTTGAAAACATAGCTGGGCACTTTATGCAGCAGCAAAGGGAATTATTCTGTCGAAATAGGGCTGTCGCGCTACGCGACAGTAATACAGTTTCACCGTCGCACAACGTGACAGATGTCGCGCCCCGCGAGAGCCAGTTAGCTGGCAAATCTTGTTTTTTTTCTAGTTCGTTTCAGCAAGAATGTTGACTCAACAGTTGGAACCTTCACTCGTCAGCAAGAATGTTCACTCAACAGTTGAAACGTTCACTTGTCAGCAAGAATGTTCACTCAACAGTTGGAACGTTCACTCGTCAGCAAGAATGTTGACTCAACAGTTGGAACATTCACTCGTCAGCAAAAATGTTCACTCAACAGTTGAAATGTTCACTTGTCAGCAAGAATGTTCACTCAACAGTTGGAACGTTCACTCATCAGCAAGAATGTTCACTCAACAGTTGAAATGTTCACTCATGAGCAAGAAGGTTCACTCAAGTATGTGTGGGAAAGAAATAAGTTTGGAGATATGTATGTGTATAGATCTACCTACATGTTAGTGACGGAATCCATAGGCAAGCATGAATAGAAATGAACATGCACGTAAGTTTGTACGTATGAGACTTATTTATATGGATGTTTGTGACTAGGATATGTTAGTAAAATTGTTAGACCCTAAAGTGTGAGACTGACGCATCAAATTAACACAACGGGCTATGGTTACGAACTGGGTTTTACCGGGTTAGTTAGTATTAGGTTGTGGACCTTTATAGGTCACTTGGGCCAAGCTTTAGGCCATGTGGGCCAAGCAGGCCCAAGGGGAGCCCATGTAGGGAATTGGGCTTGAGTTAGTATATAAACAAGTTTTCAACTTGTTTTTAGGTTTGAACCTCCTAGTTACAGAAATTCTAGAGAAACAGAGAGGGGGAGGCGATTTGGTTGTGAGCACTTGTACTAGACGATTTTGCTTTGATAGTAATAGAATCGTGTGCAAGTGTTGAAAGTGATTCGGTGTGTTCTTCGTATTTGGTTCGTATTTCATATTTTTGTGTTTTTCTTGAACCTCACCAAGTTTGGATTCCGCACAAACTTGGTGATTGTTTGATATCATTGAAAGATCCGGTTTCACGGGACTTACAAGTGGTATCAGAGCCAAAGAACCTGTTTCTAGGCTCGGTTTTGATATCAAAGATTCAAGATTTTGAAATTTTTATCGAAAATCATCAAGAACATACATTGTGTTCTTCGCGTTATTCATCGTGTTCATCTTGTTTCTAACGAAAATCAGTATATTTTGGTGATTTAATCCTTTGAAAGGGTGTTAAAAGAATTATTTTTTTAACTTTAAAAAGATTCACTTTATCTTTTAAGTGTTAAAAAGATTTGTTTTATTTAAAATTCCTATCATCTCGGGATTGTGGTTTTCAAGCTATATTCATAAATATCAAGGTTCACAGATTTCGAGCTTTTCACGTGCAAAAGAGCTCTTCAACGGTTACGAGTCGCAACAAGAGATCTCGGTTCATCACGTTCTATTCTCGAGTCACGGTTACGAGTCGCAACAAAAGGTCTCGAGTTGTTCCGTTCCGAGTCGCAACCTCTCAGTCGCAACAACGGTTCCGAGTCCGACGCTTTCGAGTCGCAATCACCAAAACACCATTCATACACACATCTGCTACAAATCTGCAACACCATCTTGATTTCGAGTTCCATAACCTGCAACTTCATCTCGAGCTCATCATCTCCGACGATACCGTAAAACATCACATAACCACCCTCCGTTCACTGTTAACTCTCCGGTCATCTTCTCCGATTGAACCTGCAATCATCTCTCAACGTTCCGAGTCACGGATATTTGAGTCGCCGGAAACCTGCAACTGTCCTCTCCGTTCTTCTTCAACATCACCAGTCGCAATCAGAAGTAAGGTCTCGGTTCATCCTGTTTGGTTTCGACTCGCAACCTCGATTAGTTTCGGCTCATCTTGTTTGGTTTCGACTCGCAACCTCGATTAGTTTCGACTCGCAACCTCGATTACGAGTCGCAACCACCGTTTCGACTCGTCCGACTCGCAACCACGGTTCCGAGTCGCAACTGAGGTTTCGAGTCATCTTCGCCACGGTTCCGACTTCATAGTCTCGAGTCATCTCATTTCACAGTCTCGAGTCGTCTACTGTTCATCTTCTCTAATCATCGTCTACACTCACCTCCGACACCGTACAACTTCATCATCTTCGTCGATCTCTGACTACCACCTTCATCTTCTCCGATCATCATCTTCCGACTGCTGACTGAACTGAAATCAGGGTTTCGTTTTGGTTTGTTTTAACGAAGAAGGAGACTGCTGATTGAACGATAGATTAGGGTTTTGGATATTCAGTTTAACGAAGGAGAAGACAAGTTCTTGTTTTGGCTTTATTATAACAATTAAAATAATAAACAATCGTTAGGTAATTATTACATACTCATTAATTATAATATATTAATATATTAATAATAATAAGTTTTCTTTTACAATAAAAAAGAGTTAAATAAAAATAATAAAAAAAAAGGGAAAGTTTGTTTGGTTTGTGACAAGTTTTGACAGGTTTTGAGGCACGGTTCAGAAAGCGGGTTCATTCGTGTGCAAAGTGTTTGAGTTGGCAAGTACACCAGTTCTTGTTTGGTTTGTGTTTTGAGGAGAAGAACAAAAGTATCAACCACCCGCTGAAATCATGGCGTTCATATTTCACAAACCAGTGGTTCAAGAAATGACTGTTGAAGATACACTTTCTGTTTTCTGTACTCCTGAGTGTAGGGAAAGGGTTGAAGCTTATAGAATACACAATGCTGAGCTAATACAAGATTATCAAGACATAAAAAATAAAAATTTTACTTTATCAAAGAATGAAAAGCTTTATAAAGATAAAATTGAAGCTCAGCGAAAAGACATCATCAAACTCAAGGATGATGTGAGTGTAAAAACAGCCCATTTCCTAGAAGCTCAAGAAAAGGTATGCATTTTAACTAAGGAACTGGAAGATATTCAAAACAGATATCAAATTAATGAACTAAATATCAAGAAGTTTGATTCTTCCAGTAAATTGGTTAAAAACCTTTGTGATCAACAACTCGCATACAAGGAAAAGAAAGGGTGTGGTTTGGGTTTTAATAAGGCTCCTCCTCCTTATAATGACAATTATACTTATTTACCTATGACTGAGGAGGAGATGATAAATGAAAGTCAAATGACTTATGGTCCCAAAAACAATAAGTCATCATTTAATGGCAAACCAGTTGAGAAACAGAAGTCTGCTTCAATCAATTTTGTTTCCAAAGGCACAATTGATCCTAATGTTTCATCTTCGTGTGCAGATGATAGCTCTGAAGTAAAGTGTGATGATGTTCATGGGAGTGAACCGGTTATTATTTCAAATGTTTCTGAACCATATTTTGAACATTATTCTGAACCAACTGAGTCAGACATTGCTTTTACTAGTTCTTTGTTTGCGTCGTTTTCAGCTTATGTTTCGTCTTGTGAGCCTGTTGTTTTGGGCAAAACTGATAATGTTTGTGTGGATGATTTGAACAATAAGTGTGGTGATGGTTGTTTTTCAACTAATGTTTGTGATCCTAACATCTCTAATGTTTCAGCTTGTGAAAATGTTACAGGTGAGGTCCCTCAGGATGCATTCAGTGAAACCACTGAAACGACTTCTCAAGAAAATCAAGAGTATCCTGATTCTTCTTCTGAATCTGTCTCAGTGGGTGTCCCTAATGTTGAATCTAGTGGGACCCCATTGGAAACCGTGGCTGAAAGCAAATCTCAAAAAGATTCACATGATACATATGTTGAAGAAACATGTGTTGATGAAACTTCTGCATCTTCAGAAATTAAAATTGGATCTGATTTTGTAAAAGAAGAGGTGGTCGCAATAAATGAACAGTCACAAGAAAATGTTTCTGAAAAGGAAATTAAAATAGAAACTGAATCGTCTTTTCAAAATGATCCTGATAAAATTATAAAAGACGAAAAACATCATCCATCTGAATCTCATGCTTGTGCTAGTTCTGATCAGCAGGTACAGAAAAACTCAGAAAAGGCACATGGAACACAGGCAACGCAAGCTCGATCATCTAGACCCACCAGATCAGCTAATGCTGCTAGCTATCAGAATCTCCATACTTTGAAACGACAGACATGTTTCAACTGTGGAATTCCTGGACACATTGCTAGAAATTGTGTTCATCATCCAAAAGTGCAACAAAATGCCAACACTCACTTGTGTGCTGATGTTTGTGAGCCGGTTCACAACATACAAAAGGAGCCAAAACGAGCAGATCAAAATCAAGGATATAAGAAGTCTGCTCATCAAGGACAATCACAATCTCGTAAGGCTCGTGACAAGGTGAAGAAAAGCTCCAATCAGGGAGAAAAGACGAAGAATGGTGCTCAGAGCAACAAGACTTCTACAAACAACAAATACAAGCACCCCAATTCGCCTTCGTCTAAGAGAAATGTGCAGGCGCATCCAGCGTAAAAAGGACCGGTTTGTCCTTCAGGACCTGCTAGAGCGAATCAAGCTGCTCAAAACGTCTTTCCGATGAAAGGACAAACTTGCTACAACTGTGGCATTGCGGGTCATATTGCTAGGAACTGCACACGTCGTCCCTATGTACCCTATTATATGCAAAATCAGAGGGTTACACCAAAGGGTAACTACCATTCCAAGCCGATGAAGGTATCATCACCTAAGGCAATGAAGAATGTGAATCCTAAGGTTAAACCTTCTGATGGGGACTGGAATGTTGCTAAAAACAAACGAAGGGCTGTTCAGGAACAAAACCGTGTTTCTAAAACCAACAAACTTGAAACGGCTAAAGTTGCACAACCGATGGCCGAAACAAACTTGAAACAGCTAAAGTTGCACAACACGTTTGTTAAGCCGAAACAAATTTGGAAACCCAAATGCAAAATGGCAATATCTCCAATCCTTCAAAGTAAAGGGGACTTATGTTTGAAAGAAGTGTCTTATTTTGATGCTTCAGGAAATCCCAGGACCACGATGGCCTGGGTACCCATGTCTTACTAATCTCCTTACTTTTCAGGAACAACTAAGGAGGAGCTGTTGACAATCTCTGGAATGTTGATAGCGGTTGTTCCAGAGATAAAAACGGGTAACATTTCACTGTTGCAAAAAGTTCAAATTTTTTTACAGATGATGTGTTTCCTTTGGAGGAGATAAAAGGAGTAAGAAATGATCAGCAAAAGGTACCGTTTAAATTCAGTACTTTGATTTGAATTTGATTAGTCTTCAATCTAATGACGGAACGGTTAAGCAAAAATATTTTTCTCTTTTTCTTAGTTTATAACTTTGTACATATTGTGTCCTTTCTCTAGTAAATGGTAAATTTGCGCAAAAATACAAGATTTATGCACAAATTTAGGGGGGGAGAGGAACATATAGATAGATGTAGAGTTTAGGGGGAGAAAACTCAGAAAATACAAAAAGAGTTTGCTGTAAATATGTATTGTTTTAGGGGGAGAAAATGAGAAAAATACAAAAACATTTGAAAAATGAAAAAGCCAAAAAGAGAAATTGCATGATATGGGAAGTGAAATAAATGTTCGTGTTAAAGGGTTTGACTAACACATGTAAGGTGCCATAGCTGAAAAGACTAGGATCTACTGCGATATGTCGATAGGCTTGACGCTCAAATGATAAAAGATACTAAGTGATATAAACATAACGAACTATGTACCATGTGGGTAATATACCAACGGCGTATGATTTTATGGTCTTAAATCTTGCGTTGATAGATAGCCAACATCTGAGGTTTCGGGTCTTTATATTGTTGAATCATCCGGGGATATCTTGGCTGTTCTTATGTTCAGAACTAAAATTGTACATGACCCCAGGAAAGAAAGTCACTTGGAATTAGCTCATTTCTATTTGAATGTCTGTATGTTTTCCCGATACACACAATTTTGATCTGATTCTGAAATCTTCTCTGAAAAAAGTCGTGTACCTCCTCTGCTGCATCCAGATATATGCTGACCTGGAGGTGCTAGGCAACGACAGCTTCTGCTGCATCCAGATACATGCTGACCTAGCTGTACGTTGTCGCGCTATAGATCTAATACACCCGAAAGAGGCCCTCAAGTGCCCAAAAGAAACCCATGAAACCTATATCAAATTGAGAAAAACTCATTTGATCTGTATATTATACCATCTCTTCAAAAGATCTATTCTGTTCTCTTCTCAACCTATTCCCAGTTAAGATTTCAGAAATCTGGATTGGACTTGTGAAATATGTGGTAGGGAAGATACTTGCATGATAGAGTGTGCTGTTTATATTTCCAGGATTTGATTAGTATTTATTTGGGTGTTCATTGTTAAAGAATTCAAAACATGATAAAAGAGATTATATGCAGACCTAGACACAGTCAGGATATCTTAAAGGATGACATCAGTATACTCACCTGCTACGATGAATCGTTGTGCTTACCTTGATCGCGGGGGTATGCCTTGGAATGGGACACACGGGTATAATAGTATAATATTACCTAAAGCATATCACAAAGTTGAAAAATTGAAAGTTGAGCGTTAAAGTTTAAGTGGACAAACATATTGGCAATCGCATAGACCAGTTTGATTAGGCTCGTACTGAAAAGTGTTCCTTAGTCTGCCTGAGAATGAATTTTGATCCCATTGCAATTGTAATTGTATATTATGGTAGTTGTTTATATTTTGAGTTTTTATTTGTTTTTAGTTCTTAAAAATTGAAAAATTAAAAAAAAATCAAAAATTCAAAAATACAAAAATAGTGTCTTGTTTTTCTATAAAACCAAAAATCCAAAAATAGAGTGTTTATTTGTTTTTTCTTAAAATAAAAATGTAACCGTTCTTGAAGATTTGACTGATCATCAAAAGTTGAAAGAATTGAAATTGTGAAATCTAAGTTCAAGTACTTGGATGTACCTAGTGTTCATGTGGTACGTTCCTCTGTTGCATAAGAAATGTTTGCTTATGAGTTTGTGAGCATGTGCAGAACTTGATTTCAATCAAGAACAGGGGTTGATGAAGACTGAGATGCTGTTAGTTGCTGAAGAAGCCTGAAGCAGCACAATAACAAGATGTACCTGAGTCAGAAGAACCGGATACGAAACACCGTCTGACAGTGAAAGTACATTTGAAGAAGTACCTGTGAACCTGCTTGAAAGACAAAGATTGAAGAAGAAAAGGGCTGCTGAGAATCCTCCTCTCACATTCTTTTCCACAAGATTTTCAAGCAAATGCTGATCGAGATCCTGATATGAAGCTAACCACAAGAGCTGAAGAAAGAGACCCAGTGCTGAGAGTTCAGAAGTCAATAACTTCCACAACAACTGCAGCATAGCGACAACCATAGATTTCGTTGAAGACGTTGCTGAATTCATGCTATGAAGACAATTTGATGGCATCAGTCTAGGGGGAGATTGTTAGACCCTAAAGTGTGAGACTGACGCATCAAATTAACACAACGGGCTATGGTTACGAACTGGGTTTTACCGGGTTAGTTAGTATTAGGTTGTGGACCTTTATAGGTCACTTGGGCCAAGCTTTAGGCCATGTGGGCCAAGCAGGCCCAAGGGGAGCCCATGTAGGGAATTGGGCTTGAGTTAGTATATAAACAAGTTTTCAACTTGTTTTTAGGTTTGAACCTCCTAGTTACAGAAATTCTAGAGAAACAGAGAGGGGGAGGCGATTTGGTTGTGAGCACTTGTACTAGACGATTTTGCTTTGATAGTAATAGAATCGTGTGCAAGTGTTGAAAGTGATTCGGTGTGTTCTTCGTATTTGGTTCGTATTTCATATTTTTGTGTTTTTCTTGAACCTCACCAAGTTTGGATTCCGCACAAACTTGGTGATTGTTTGATATCATTGAAAGATCCGGTTTCACGGGACTTACAAAAATTATATGGGAATGTAAGTGGTATGTAAGAGCTTGTACATGTGTATGTGTACGTATATATGTAGGTGTATATGTATGATTTATGAATGTATGCATGTATGGATGTAATATGTTATGAATGCACGTAGGAATTAGTATACATATATGAATGCGAGATGTTATAAATGTGTGAAGGAATGGTTTCATTATGTTTTGGCATTGATGTTTGCTAACGGTGTGCCTTGAAGTTGAAATGTAATGCAGGTAAAAGAACATCGGGTTCATGAGGTATCGAAGTCGAACTCGGAATGAGAAAATACGAGAGGAAAGTTGAATGAATCAAAGTTTATATTGTTGAGTGATATTTGATATTAAATTACCTGAGAATAATGTTGTATGATGTTGTTAACGACTAATGGTTAAGTTGTATGTGATGTCCACATGTACTACACGGATTTCTTCTACCATAAACGAAGAGAAGCGGACATAGATCGAGTCGAGAGCAAAGATTGTACGAAAAAGAACGGTCACACAGCTTTAATTATGTAACGCCTTAAAGTGTTAATTGAAAGTGAATGTTGTATATTTCTTTTAGTTAACGTTTGCCATTCCGTATTTGAGCCTTCATGTAAGAAATGTGTCTAATAGAGAAAGAAATTTTTAAGGCTCTTTTTCTGCTGCGTCGTTTTTAAGTTATTACGTGTGAGGGTGTTACAAATTAGATTCGTAAATATATTTTGGTAAACGGTATTTTGGAAACCAAGAGAACAAAAATATGATTTTCATAAGTATTATAAAATAAATCATATTTTTGACAAGAAGAAAATATATTATTTTTTGGGTAAGAACAATATATATGTTTTCTTAGAATTATTAGAAGATATATTATTTTTGGGAAAAAATATATATTTTCTTAAATAAACATAGAATACCTTATTTTTTCGTGAAAAATAGATTTATATATATTTTCAAAGTTAAACTTGAACATGTATTATTTTCATGGTTAAATGAAACTACAATTATTTTTGCCAAGGGAAAAATTATAAATAATTTTTCTAGGTAAGACTTCCTAAAATATATATTTTGAGAATATATATTGGTGAATTTTATTAGAAGTATTATTCCGGAAAGTATAAATACAAAATTAAGTATATTAATACATAATAAATTCAGTGAAATACGTATTCTTGTACGTATAAATACACACCGGAATACGCTACAAATACTTGGCAAATACACAAGTCTAATATACACCAGTATGACTATACCCATCCTTGGGAGAACACATATGCATAATCGCATGATATACCAAGTTAAAATATGTTATTTTAACTAATATTCCTAAATTTAATAAATATAATATAAGTTAAAATATTTATTATTTTAACAAATAATTATATACTTTGGAATATTATAATATACATCAATGATGTAACTCAGAATACACCAAGATTTCCAAAACAAGTCATAATGAACAACTAAGACAAAGAGTCGTGACACGACCTAAGCGTCTAATAAAACATGACACATGTGTAGGTAGTTGTACGACTCATAGGAGGACCTTGAGCATACGAGATAGCAGGGCGCAAACTTGTGAGTTCATGTCCCCCTTTTCTTTTACTGTTTTTGGATTTATAACTCTCGGGGGTGGAATACATGTACATATGTTTCAATGATATGATTTGGCTATGTAATGAACTATTAGATCATGTGAGCATAGATTGGAATTGAAATGCCGATAACACTTATAAGAATTATGGACGAAGGTTAGATCTAACGGGTACGACCGAGCCCCACTCATGGTCCTTATGTGACCACTTGAGTGCTTTGGTGTCCCAGTCGAGGTGAGTCGACAACGGTCAAGGGTGAGTTGATACAGTCAAGGTGACTTGATACGGTCAAGGGAAGTTGACACGGTCAAGGTGAAGTTGACACAGTCGAGGGGAAATCGACACACTCGAGGGGACTCGACGAGGGTATAAGCCTACTCATATTGAGTGCTCCCTATGTCTCCACATACATTAATGTCCTTGCAAAACATTAATTTGATATGTTCATAGACGCTTTTCATACATGTTTTCAAAGGAGTCTCTCAAATGTTTACAAGCTTATCAGTACTCATACAAAACGCATGAACTCGCTCAACTTTCGTTGATGTTTTTCAAAATTACATGTATTTCAGGTAACAAGTTGGATCTTGGGCGTGGGTGTTGTTTCTGGAAGTAAATTCCAAGTTAGATGTCATCCACTTTTGTTGGTTTGTACTTAGTCAAAGGTTGTGTTGTTTGAAACTTAAATGACTGGTGTTTGTAATATTTTAAACTTAATGAATGGATGAACATCGTTTTGATCATATAATTGTTTATTATGATTGAATGCAATGATATTGAACAAGTTACACATCATACGCTTCCACAAAAGTCAGGGTGTGAAACCCTAGACGTTCAAACATTTTCTTTTGTCAATTTTGATTCGTTAACACAAAATAAATATAAACACTAATTGTTTTTGGTGTTTATCATAGGCTTTTACAAAGGCGGGAACCGGACGGACGACCAAGCATGCGAAAAACCGAACACTATTAAACCGCTATCTCTTTGGAGACGTTCATGGGAAGGTTGAAGAATGATCATGTCACACCCCAACCGATGGCGGAATCATCGGGGCGTGGCACTGAGCGAAACAGATTGTTCGAGAGAAAATCCACAACAACTACATTACCGGATAGTTAATATTATGTCCCATACCATAACCCATCAAGCAAATTAAGTTATTACAGATAGCGATATCTCAAAAATAGTAACATGTTCCGACAACTCAGATTACAACAAAATAGTTAGTTCGTTTATTGGTTTCTAGGACTCTTTCCTAGCCTCAATTTCATCACACAGCAAACAAGGCGTCCTAGCATCTTATGCACCTGCCACATACGTTAAAGTAAAAGTCAATACACATAGTGTAAAGGTGAGCATACAAGTTTAATAGATAGCATATTAGAGTTCAAAATCGATTACGCATAACCAACACGTACAACGTGTGATGTGAGGCATGTTAGTTATCAACATGATCCTATCGATACCAATGACTGCGGGTTGACTGCCCAAGGCAGTTCGTAATACATATTCACCACTGTGAACCATGTGATTAGTTATCCTTAACAACCCCTGAGTGAACAGGTGCTGAGTCCAAACTATAGTACTATCGTTGCTAAGGCAGGTAGACAGCAATATATGTGTAAACATAACAAACAAGCACTTATCGAGTCACGTATAACATGCAGTAGCGGTTAGCGTTAAAATATTGCGTAGTGTGTTTGATGTGATTTTAGAATAAGTAACGTATGTAACACCTAGAAGTGCGTAATGCAAAAAGGGTTCGAGTATACTCACTGTGATGATGGATTGAAGGGAGCGCTTAGAGCGAGTTTAGCCTGATCAGAACGATAGTATAAATGATAAGCGGCACGTAAAACGGTCAAATAAACAGTACCTTGCACTGTGTGTCGGATGGTAATCCGGTCAGATGGCAATCCTATCGGATGGCCAGTCGATCGGATGACAATCCGTTCGGATGGTCACCCGATCGGAAGGCCATTCGATTGGATTGTGATCTCGTTTGGTGAGGATGTGTTTGTGTATGATGGTTTGACTTTTGAAGTTTTCGTTGTAGCATTTTGAAAACAGAGAAGTATCTCTACCCTTCAGGTCGGTCGATCGAACGGTCGTTCGATGGGACGGCGGCCCGATTGGTGAGGCATTTCTCAGAGAACAAGTTCACAACAGTTTTATCACCCAATCAGATAGTCTACGGATCAGGTAGAATTCCGCTAAAACTTGTTAGTGCATTGAACATGTTGAAAATTGTTTAAGTGTTGAACCAATGTGCAACCCGATCGGATGGTAATCCGATCGGACGGCAATCCGATCGGACGACAACCCGTCCCGACGATCTGATCGTTTTGTCACTTGATTCTGTTTGAAGTGTTGTAGTTTGAATAAGACGTTGTGATAGCTTGTTTAAACAATAGGAATCCCATCTCGACCCCAATGACCCGACCGAACAGGGATCACCCTAGTCCGACAGTACACGGTTCAAGACGGTTGTTCATGTTCAAACCCGAAATCAACTATCTCTCGGATGGAATTCAGATCTAGAACTGATACATCACTACGAAAGAGTAGAAGTTCAGAACGAGCTCCGATTTCCATCGGGTTTGAGTGCATTGAGTGTAAAAGAGTTGAAAGAAAGTTAGAAAAACCATCTTTCAATCCCTTTAATCGTGAATATGTTCAGATCTATGCAAGATCTTTGTTCATTCATGTGGAAATCGTCCAAATCTAAGTTGTTCTTGGTGGATTGAAGCTAGAACATGAAGTTCATAAGAACTCTATGGTGACATCATCCTAGAACACCTCAAATCCACTGATTTCATGGTTAAAAGTTGAGATTTGAAAGAGAGAATGATGAAGATGTGTGCGTAGATCATAGAAGTACAAGAATTATGTTGAAAACTTACAAGATTTGGGAGAAATCGGAAGAAATGAGCTTGAGTGCGGCTGAGTCGAGCAAGAGAGTTATCACCATCAAATGAGGTAACAAATGGGGTATTTATAGGGTTTCCCAAAATGGCAAAAAGGCAAACGGATCGAGTGGATCACCGGTCGGGTGGCAGTCCGATCGGGTGGCGACCCGATCGACTGGCCATCCGATCGAGTGGTCACTCGATTGAGTGGCTGGTGAGTTGGTTTTCGCGTTTCGTTTCATGCGTTGAGTATTGCGATTCGATTCGAGTGAGCGATGCAATAGAATTAACTACTAGATTACACCATTAATCCCAACTGCTATATCCAACATACAATCACTATAATTAACTTGCGTTTAGCGTCTGCGATTCGATTGTGATTCGATTGAGTTGTGATATTGATTTCAATTGATCATCACAAGACATAACATAAACATAACTAAACATGCACAAGTAACACATAAGAAACACACACACGTAAAACAATATCCAGAGCGCATAAATTCGAGTAGCGAGTGCGTTAGCGATGCGATTAAGTCGATAAACCACGCGATAAATATCGATTAAACCTCGATTATTAATAAGTACTCCACATAATACAACTAATGAAATAAAATAAATAGATTATATACAAGTTAAAGAAGTCAAAACAGGAGTTGAGCAGGGAGTGACAGATCGCAATTAGCAATCTTTTCTTCCTTTGACTTCAATCTTGACTTTGACTTTCGAAACACGGGGTGTTACAGCCTTCCCTTCTTAAGGAAATTTCGTCCTGAAATTAGTCCGAAGCCGTAACAAACAACTGCGGGTACTTCGCCTTCATGTTACTTTCGAGTTCCCAAGTGCACTCTGCGCCTCGTTTGCCTTCCCAGCGGACTTTCACAATGGGAATGCGTGAGCGCCTGAGCTGCTTGGTTTGTCGGTCCATGATCTCAACAGGCTTTTCCACGAAGTGTAATGTTTCGTTCACTTGAAGATCCTCAAGGGGTACGTGCAAATCATGCACAGCCAGACACTTTCTGAGGTTCGAAACATGGAAAGTCGGGTGGACATTGCTAAGTTACTCCGGTAGTTCGAGTCTGTAAGCCACTTTGCCGATCCTTTCCAGAATCTTAAAGGGTCCCACATATCGAGGCACGAGCTTTCCTTTCTTGTCGAATCTGACCACACCCTTCCAAGGTAAAACCTTTAGGAGTACATGGTCGCCAACGTCAAATTCAAGGGGCTTGCGTCGTCTATCGGCGTAACTTTTCTGACGACTCCAAGCTTTCAGCAGATTGTCTCGAATCTGGAGGATTTTGTCAGTCCTTTCTTGCAATAGCTCAGGACCGGTTAATTGCGAGTGCCCGATCTTGTGCCATACAATAGGCCATCGACATCTTCTTCCATATAATGCCTCAAATGGTGCCATTTGAATGCTGTAATGATAACTGTTATTGTACGAGAACTCGACTAAAGGTAAGTATGCGTCCCAATAACCGCCGAAATCTATGACACACGAGCGGAGCATGTCTTCAAGGGTACGAATCGTCCTTTCAGTCTGACCGTCGGTTTGGGGATGGAAGGCGGTACTCAGATTATGTGTAGTACCGAGAGCAGATTGGAAGGTCTCCCAAAGACGCGAGGTAAACCGAGCATCGCGGTCAGAAATGATGTCGCGAGGCATCCCATGTCCACAAATGGTCTCTTTGGTGTAGATTCGGGCTAATTTTTCTACCTTATAGTCTTCTCGTATTGGCAGAAAATGAGCAGATTTCCTTCAACGATCAACGACAACCCAGATGCTGTCGTGACCTGATGGCATGCGCGGAAGTTTCGTTATGAAATCCATAGCTATACTCTCCCACTTCCACATAGGGATCTCCGGTTGAACGAGTAAGCCAGAGGGTCTTTGGTGCTCGGCCTTGACTTTCGAGCAAGTCAGGCACTTCGAAACATAGAGGGCGATATCTCTCTTCATGCCCGGCCACCAGTACTTGTAGCGAAGGTCCTGGTACATTTTATCGGCACCGGGATGAATAGAATACCCAGACTTGTGGGCTTCGTCCATTAAAATCTGTCGTAAATCGGTCAGTTTAGGGATCCAAATTCGGTCCAGATAATGGAATATCCCGTTTGATTTATTCACTAACTGGGCTCCATCGTTGAGAATCCTTTCCTTCTTTAAAGTGTGTTCGGTAAAACAAGCATGTTGGGCTTCGCGGATGAGGATTTCGAGATCATATTGGGCTTGGATGTTACGGGCGCTGTGTAAATAGCTCCGTCTGCTGAGAGCGTCGGCAACGACATTTGCTTTGCCAGGATGATAACGAATCTCACAGTCGTAATCGTTGAGAAGTTCTACCCACCGGCGTTGACGCATATTTAGTTCCTTCTGGTTAAAGATATGTTGTAGGCTCCTATGATCGGTGAAGATCGTACACTTGGTACCATAAAGGTAGTGTCGCCAAATCTTCAACGCAAAAACAACTGCGCCTACTTCGAGGTCGTGGGTTGTATAGTTCTTCTCATGGATCTTGAGCTGACGAGACGCGTAAGCGATAACCTTGTCTCGTTGCATTAGGACACAACTGAGACCAAGGTTCGAGGAATCGCAATAGACTATAAAGTCATCGTTTCCGTCAGGTAGAGTGAGGACGGGAGCATTGCAAAGCATATACTTGAGGGTTTGAAAGGCAGTCTCTTGTCCAGTTCCCCAAACAAATGGCTTGTCTTTATGTGTGAGAGAAGTAAGAAGTACGGCGATTTTAGAGAATCCTTCGATGAATCAGCGATAATAGCCCGCTAATCCGAGAAAAGAACGGACTTCAGACGGGTTCTTAGGTATAACCCAACTCTTGACAGCTTCAATCTTCGCGAGGTTGACATGAATACCTTGACTATTGACAATGTGACCGAGGAATTGAACCTCCTCTATCCAGAATTCACACTTGGAGAACTTGGCATAGAGTCGATTCCCTTGGAGTAGCTCGAGAACCAAACGTAGATGCTGCGCGTGTTCGGTTTTCGACTAGGAATAGATCAGGATATCATCGATGAACACGATGATGAAGCGGTCGAGAAAAGGTTTACACACGCGATTCATCAGATCCATGAAAACCGCGGGTGCGTTAGTTAGACCAAAAGGCATAACAACGAACTCATAATGGCCGTAACGAGTGCGAAAAGTGGTTTTGGGTATATCCTCCTCTTGAATGCGTAGTTGGTGGTAGCCTGAGCGTAGGTCGATCTTGGAGAAACACGTAGCGCCTTGTAACTGGTCAAACAAATCATCAATGCGGGGCAAGGGGTAGCGGTTCTTGATTGTCAGCTTATTCAACTCCCTATAATCGATGCACATTCGGAACGACCCATCCTTCTTTTTGACGAAAAGGACTAGTACGCCCCAAGGAGAGGTGCTAGGGCGAATGAAGCCTTTGTCAAGTAATTCCTGGAGTTGACTCGATAGTTCGCGCATTTCGGACGGGGCGAGTCGATAAGGAGCTCTAGCAACCGGATTTGCTCCAGGAATGAGGTCGATGCGAAAGTCGATATCACGACTCGGAGGGAGTCCGGGAAGATCTTCAGGAAAAACGTTAGGGAATTCACGAACAACAGGAACGTCTTTCACTTCTGTCTTTCCTTTCTTTTCCTTCTCCGCTACTACAATGTTGGCCAAGAAACTTTGTATTCTTTGCGGAGATACTTGCTAGCTTGGATACATGACATGAGTTGCAATCTTTTCGAGGCGACTTCTCCATAAACACATAATTGATCTCCATTTACGAGTGAAAATCGAATCATATTGTCGAAGCAAACAACTTCAACATGGTTTTCGCGAAGAAAGTCCATGCCTACTATGACATCAAAGCTACCGAGCTGCATCGGAATAAGGTCGATAGGAAAGATGTGATTGTTGAGTTCGAGAGTACAATCACGAAGAACAGAGTTGACGGCGACGGTTCTTCCGGTGGCAACTTCAACATCGAACGTCGAGGGGAGATGGGCGCGCTTACGATTAAGGAACTTTTCGAACTCAAACGATACAAAACAATTATCGGCTCCTGTATCAAACAAACACGAAGCATAAATACCATTCACAAGGAACGTACCATTGACCACGTTGTTGTCGGCTTGAGCCTGGCGCACATTAATGTTGAAAGTTCGGGCGCGTGCTGCTTGTTGCTGTTGTTGCTGAGGTTGCTGCTGCTGTTCCTGCTGCTGTTGTGCTGGCTGCTGCTGTTGTGGCTCTTGTTTCACCACTCGATTCGGGCACACGTTCGCGAAGTGGTTGGGATCACCACACCCAAAGCAGACTCTAGCATTGATCGCGGGCGCCTGAGCCGCTTGTTGGCCTTGAGGAGCAGGAAGTAGAGCTTGATGAGCAGTAGCTGGAGATGGAGCTTGACGAGGACCTGTACGGCAGTTGGCGGTGAAATGGACGTACATGTTGCAGTGTACACAAAATCTAAAGGCGATTCCCACTGGGTGGTGATAGGTACAAGTCGGACAGGCCGGATGAGGACCAGTATAAGCACGTTTTAGTGGCGGTGCTTGGTTCACCAGTGCCGCGACTTGGCGGTGTTGCATCTACTGCTGGGCTGATACAGCTTGGAGCGGGGCAGCAGTGGTAACATCACAGTTCTTGTTGCTGGAGTTGCTGTTGTTCTTCCTCTTGCGACGAGAGGCCTTTGAAGACTTAGGAGTGGTGGTGGTTTCAGCGGCTGGTGCAGTGGTAGCTTGATGCAGATTCTTGGTGGCTTTATCCCAGTATCCAGACTTGACCCGTTTGTCGTTGATTTCAGCGGCAAGCAGGTAAGTTTCTTCGATTGTTGCTGGTTTGGAAGCTTGCACAAAATCTGCGACACAATCCGGCAGGGCTCGGATATGTTTCTTGATCGTCACATCAGTAGTCTTGACTTGATCAGGACAGATTATGCTAAGCTGCTTGAAGCGAGCAGTTAAAGCAGCATTGTCACCATCCTTCTGCTTGATATGCCAGAATTCGTCCTCCAACTTTTGGCGTTCGTGGGGAGGGAAGAATTCTTCCAACATGACATCCTTCAACTCATCCCACGTTAAACCGTAAGCTGCATCATTTCCGCGTTTGTTTCTCTCGGCGGTCCACCAATCTAAAGCTCGGGATTGGAAGACGCCGGTCGTGTTGAGAGTGCGGAGATCATTAGGACAGCCACTCTGGCGCAGGGTGACCTCGATCGAATCAAACCATTGAAATAAGGCCGTAGGACCATCTTCGCCAGTAAATTCTTTTGGTCCGCAAGCTTTAAACTGCTTGAAGCTAAAGGCAGCCTTAGGAGTTTCAGTCCTTGACTCCTCAGAAGATTTGCTAGTATTTTCGTTTATCTCGCCGAAAATCTGCGAAACGACTTTTGCTATCTGATCAGCGACAAGTGCCGCAAGGCGTTTGTCTATCTGTTCTCGGCGAGCATGTCAAGAGTAACGGGGTCCAGATGATGACATTGTCTGCAACAGACATCGTCATAGGACTCAGACACAATATAATCGAATCTCACCTCACACGCCTAATGTTACTAAAGCTCAGGAACACAATCATGTATCACTTAAACACATAGGCACATAAACACAGATTCACATAAGCACAAAAGCACATAAGCATGTAAAGCACAGTAATACAAAAAGAAGTCAGAATACAGAAACCTATCATTCACGGTCCGCAAGCGTTCTTGAATAGCGATTGCGATTATCGAGTACACAGCGAGTAGTATAGCATCGCATATAACATATCATGCGGTCATTCACAAGTATCAGCGATTTGTCAGCGTTTTGAGGTAGATGTGTAGTGCGGTTTGTGTGTGCCGATCGAAACGTAGAGCGTAAAGCGAATAATCCACCACATAAACAATTAAAATCACATAGAGCACATAAAATCCATATAAAAGCGACAAATATCAGAGTCGACAGTTGCGAGCTCAGAATCTAAACGCATAAAAATCGAGAATGGATTTTCTGCGGCTTCTAGACATCGACTACCCAAAGTGGTTTGACTATTCTCAAGGACTTTTGGTACGCACTTCGACCTTCGGGACTGGCTCTCGCATCGACTTTGGGCGATCATCATGCATCCTTCCAGTTACAGTGCGACTTCAAGTCGTTGGAGTCCGTTGAGACTTTGGTGAGAGTCTTGTTAAAACAAAATAGAACACGGACTAAGTTACCAAGATTCGGGTTTCACCTCTGACTTAATAACTTTGTTCCTGTTTTTATAAAATAGAGAGGGAATTTGCGTCGAAGTACGGATTTCACTCCTGATTCAACACAATTTCTCTTGTTTATAGATAAAATGCGAGTCGAACGAGCGATTTAGTCGAGAGTTTGCGGCTTTCACACCTAATCTCAACCTAATCACTCATTCGTTTTTTGAAAATTTAGATGCAGTGATAGTGTAGTGTAAGCGAGAATGGCAAGAAATAATAGGTAAGCTTGTACAAAACCCCTACCGGGTATGCCATCGACCCAGACTAGGTCGAGTCTTGCCTAATTCCCTATAGTTATGGCTCTGAGACCAATCTGTCACACCCCAACCGATGGCGGAATCATCGGGGCGTGGCACTGTGCGAAACAGATTGTTCGAGAGAAAATCCACAACAACTACATTACCGGATAGTTAATATTATGTCCCATACCATAACCCATCAAGCAAATTAAGTTATTACAGATAGCGATATCTAAAAAACAGTAACTTGTTCCGACAACTCAAATTACAACAAAATAGATAGTTCGTTTATTGGTTTCTAGGACTCTTTCCTAGCCTCAATTTCATCACACAGCAAACAAGGCGTCCTAGCATCTTATGCACCTGCCACATACGTTAAAGTAAAAGTCAATACACATAGTGTGAAGGTGAGCATACAAGTTTAATAGATAGCATATTAGAGTTCGAAATCGATTACGCATAACCAGCACGTACAACGTGTGATGTGAGGCATGTTAGTTATCGACATGATCCTATCGATACCAATGACTGCGGGTTGACTGCCCAAGGCAGTTCATAATACATATTCACCACTATGAACCATGTGATTAGTTGTCCTTAACAACCCCTGAGTGAACAGGTGCTGAGTCCAAACTATAGTACTATCGTTGCTAAGGCAGGTACACAGCAATATATGTTTAAACATAACAAACAAGCATTCATCGAGTCACGTATAACATGCAGTAGCGGTTAGCGTTAAAATATTGCGTAGTGTGTTTGATGTGATTTTAGAATAAGTAACGTATGTAACACCCAAAAGTACGTAAAGCAAAAAGGGTCCGAGTATACTCACTGCGATGATAGATTGAAGGGAGCGCTTAGAGCGAGTTTAGCCTGATCAGAACGATAGTATAAACGATAAGCGGCGCGTAAAACGGTCAAATAAACAGTACCTTGCACCGTGTGTCGGATGGTAATCCGGTCGGATGGCAATCCGATCGGATGGCCAGTCGATCGGATGACAATCCGTTCGGATGGTCACCCGATTGGATGGCCATTCGATTGGATTGTCATCTCGTTTGGTGAGGATGTGTTTGTGTATGATGGTTTGACTTTTGAAGTTTTCGTTGTATCATTTTGAAAACAGAGAAGTATCTCTACCCTTCAGGTCGGTCGATCGAATGGTCGTTCGATCGGACGACGACCCGATTGGCGAGGCATTTCTCAGAGAACAAGTTCACAGCAGTTTTATCACCCAATCAGATAGTCTACCGATCAGGTGGAATTCCGCTAAAACTTGTTAGTGCATTGAACATGTTGAAAATTGTTTAAGTGTTGAACCAATATGCAGCCCGATCGGATGGCCGGTCGATCGGATGGTAATCCAATCGGACGGCAATCCGATCGGACGACAACCCGTCCCGACGATCTGATCGTTTTGTCACTTGATTCTGTTTGAAGTGTTGTAGTTTGAATAAGACGTTGTGATAGCTTGTTTAAACAATAGGAATCCCATCTCGACCCCAGAGACCCGACCGAACAGGGATCACCCTAGTCCGACAGTACACGGTTCAAGACGATTGTTCATGTTCAAACCCGAAATCAACTATCTCTCGGATGGAATTCAGATCTAGACCTGATACATCACTACGAAAGAGTAGAAGTTCAGAACGAGCTCCGATTTCCATCAGGTTTGAGTGCATTGAGAGTAAAAGAGTTGAAAGAAAGTTAGAAAAACCATCTTTCAATCCCTTTCATCGTGAATATGTTTAGATCTATGCAAGATCTTTGTTCATTCATGTGGAAATCGTCCAGATCTAAGTTGTTCTTGGTGGATTGAAGCCAAAACATGAAGTTCATAAGAACTCCATGGTGACATCATCCTAGAACACCTCAAATCCACTGATTTCACGGTTAAAAGTTGAGATTTGAAAGAGAGAATGATGAAGATGTGTGCGTAGATCATAGAAGTACAAGAATTATGTTTAAAACTTACAAGATTTGGGAGAAATCGGAAGAAATGAGCTTGAGTGCGGCTGAGTCGAGCAAGAGAGTTGTCACCATCAAATGAGGTAACAAATGGGGGTATTTATAGGGTTTCCCAAAATGGCAAAAAGGCAACCGGATCACATGGATAACCGGTCGGGTGGCAGTCCGATCGGGTGGCGACCCGATCGACTGGCCATCCGATCGAGTGGTCACTTGATCGAGTGGCTGGTGAGTTGGTTTTCGCGTTTCGTTTCGTGCGTTGAGTATTGCGATTCGATTCGAGTGAGCGATGCAATAGAATTAACTACTAGATTACACCAGTAATCCCAACTACTATATCTAACATACAATCACTATAATTAACTTGCGTTTAGCGTCTGTGATTCGATTGCGATTCGATTGAGTTGCGATATTGATTTCGATTGATCATCATAAAACATAACATAAACATAACTAAACATGCACAAGTAACACATAAGAAACACACACACGTAAAACAATATCCAGAGCGCATAAATTCGAGTTGCGAGTGCGTTAGCGATGCGATTAAGTCGATAAACTGCGCGATAAATATCGAGTAAACCTCGATTATTAATAAGTACTCCACATAATACAACTAATGAAATAAAATAAATAGATTATCTACAAGTCAAAGAAGTCAAAACAAGAGTTGAGCAGGGAGTGACAGATCGCAATTAGCAATCTTTTCTTCCTTTGACTTCACTCTTTGACTTTGACTTTCGAAACACGGGGTGTTACAGATCACGCGCGGCAAAGTTTTTGAAACTAAATCTCTATTATTTGTAAACTATAAATTAAGTGTTATAACCCATTATGTCGGTTCGTCTGGGTTGTCAGTGAACCCAAACGTATAAGTTCTATGTTAAAAAAAATCTGGGACCAAAATATCTGATTCTTTAAAATATTGATATAAATGGGAAAGGGCGTCACATATTTATAGGATGATGTCTGGAAGGTGTGCACAGTTGTGCCTTGCAGTGCACGGTCATGCCTTGCAGTGCATGGTCATGCGTAGTACTCTCTTCCGACAGAAAAATATCCTTTTTACATAGGCACAAGCGTGTTTATACTTCAGTACGGTCTCGCCATGTTCGTTGTCCTGACGGAATATGTGATCTTGCACTTTTTTGCAGCAAATTTTCCTTTGGCTTTACATGCACCACCGTGTTGTACTTGTGCACAGCCTGTGCGTGGACAGGTATCCAGACAATGTCTTCCGTTCTTGTCTGCTTTGTCAAATCTTGAAGCTTCAGAATCTTGTCTTTTTCTTCCACGACCGTGCCTAAGTGTGCACCATCGTGCTTTGGCATATTTGTTGACCATCTTGGGTTAACCTTTTAACTTATGGTTCCTACAACCTAACACGGGCTTGCGTATCTGTTCCTTTGCTGCATCTTCAAAATTCTTGATTTTTCCATGTTATTTTCTTTGTTATTTGTCGCTTCTTTTCATTCAGAGTGCCTAAAAACTTGCTTTTATCAAACAAGAACGATTTAGGTAGTATTTCTAACGACATAGGTTCAAAAAGCATAATGTAATGAGGGTAAATGTGCAAAAAAACATGTATAATTGATGGTATATCACAGCCCCACAACTTTTAAACGTAAAAAAAGGAAGCATAGAATCACCCCAAGCGAACGTCACCGAATTTTAAAACTTGCTAACGTCAAATGGAATGTACCTCGCTATCGAACTTTCAACCAGAATTAATATAATGGGCAATTAACGTTTAGATCACCCATATAAAACTCACTCAGTTGACCCACTACCCGAACCATGACCCGAATCCCACTTGAGGACCCTTTCGGGTTCAGTACACCAATGAGCCACCTCCTGACCGGTCACTTAACCACCCCCATGGTGATCCGGTCACCTAGTCGTCACCCCCTTATGGCTGACTCAACAACGGGAACCCACCACACCTTAGCTGACTCAGCACCATACATTCGCTTCTCTAATTCTTGCATTCCCATATGAGAGGTCACATGTTGTCTACCTTCAAAGTCATGTGTAGGAGTGTATCCATCAGGGATACATATCCACATGCTCGCATCCTGATACTGAGCAAACGATCAATCCTTTACTTCCATTCAACATGTTGTGAAACTTTCACAAGTTTTGTCGGTTTATTAGTGGTTCCATTTGTGATGTTTTAACGAAATTATTATTTTTTTTAGTTTGAAAAAAAATATTAAATAGTCCAAATATATCAATTATGATGCCAAACAGTCCAAAATCCGAACTTAAGGGAAGTTTGTTAAAGTCTCTGACGAATTTATTCAAACGACCTTATCCAAATTGATGTAGCGTGTGTGGTGATAACGAAGAACAGATCACGTTGATTCTACGAATACCCGTGATGATCTTCCCCAAACCCCCAAAATTCAACCCAAAGGGCACAGAATTTGAAGTGCAAATTGAGTAAATTCAATATTGATGTCTGCCCATCCAACTTACAAGAGAAACATATAAATAATGACAGAAATTCAAAATGGGCCACAAAAAGGCCGTGGGCCAAATACAAGCCCAAAAACAAAAAGCCCAAAACATCGAAAAAAACATAAAAAGATTAATAACTGATAGAAATAAGCGTTTTTTGGCCCGGACAATGACCCAAACCGCCGTAGGCGTTTGTAGCAAGATGGAGCTCGTTCTCACGATCGTTTCGCCTGGTCGCACGCCCAAAACGGACCCCCGTAGCCCAAGTTAGAGCCATTTTAGTGAAGCCCCTTTTGTCACACGATCTTGGGTCTACAAATAAAAGATGGCCCGCTCCTCCACACTTGGACCCGCATCACAAATCCAAACGAACTTATCCAAATCCAAACGAACTTAGACAATCAAGTCAGCATTTTAACATTAGCAAATCTGTTTGGATTTAAAAGATCTAATGCAAGTTCAATTCCCATTTGGTGCTTGAGTTCTTCTTTGAAGACTCAAGTTTAATTCCCATTAGGTGCAAAAAAGAAGTGAGGCACTAGTGGGCAGTGATAGGAGACCCAGGGAAACTTGGGTTCGATCCTTGAGCCAAACGGGTTTTACCGGTAATTTACCGTCGTGTCTACGGGCGGGTGAGTTAATGGGTTTTCCCCGAAATTGGTGGTGGACCACTCGGGTTACTCTCAGAGTACTCCGTTTGTCCAGTGGGTACCCCGAGAGTACTAGGGATTGATTTGTTAACCGTTAAAAAAAAAAGAACTAATGCAAATCCGTTCCACAACCTAAACCAAGTATTAAATTTGCTCCGAACGAACTTAAATTAGTCTGTCAAGTTCGTTCCAAACAACTTCATTCCATGCTATAATTTAGATCACTAACAATTGAATCCTTGTCTCCTGTCCTATATCCAAATTATAGAAAGAATGTGAGATTTTGTTTGTTAATTTTCAAACATGCATTCAAATTTGAGAAGGGTCTATATATTTATACACACAAGTGTCTATTCACACACCATCATATACGTCTCCTATAGGTCTATACGTCGCGTATAACCTTTTTCAATTTCCAAGAGAATCTATGATTATGTCATATTTTGTCTTATATGACCCATATATGCCTCGTATAGGCCTATACGGGGCGAATTGACAAAAAAATATCATTTTATCCCTGAGTTAAGGCTAGACTTGAGGGCAAAACAAGGCTATAATGGTCTTTTGGACAACTACACGCCCAGTCTAGGCCTACACGGGAGTACAGACAAGAAATACCATTTTACCCCTAAGTTAGGGCTAGACTGGGGCCAAAACATGGCTATAATGGTGTTTTGGACCACACTAGACGCCCAGTCTAGCCCTGTATGCGGCGTATATTTTTTTTGTTTTCTCTTTTTAATATTGATAACACTAATATTAATTATAAAAAAACTCATATTAATATCAATAACACTAATATTAATTATAAAAAACTCATATTAATATCAATAACACTAATATTAATTATAAAAAACTCATATTGTGTAAAATGTTTGTAAAAAAACTAATATTGTATAAAATGTTTGTAAAAAAACTAATATTTTTATATAAGTTTGCTACAACAATTAATATTGTATAAAATGTTTGTATAAAAAAAACTTCTATACGCCTCATATTGGCCTATACGTGGTTTAGGGTAGCCAAACCAGAATTGACATGAGTCAGGCACTGAGTTTGATGTAACCAGGGCCGGCTCAATGGGATGTGAAATAAAGCAAACGCTTTGGGCCACCACTTTCATAGGGCCTCAAATTCTACAAAAAAAAAAAAAAAAAAAAAAAAAAAAAACATATTATATGTAGGTGATCTTGGATTTAAGATTATTGATATTGAGATTTATGATCTATAATTATGTATATACAAAGACAATATATGAATAATAGGATCTAAAACATTTTTTTTCTTTTAATTTTTATGGAAAGGGCCTCAATTTTTCTATCTGCTTTGGGCCTACAATACTTTGAGCCGACTCTGGATGTAACCCTATACGTCTCGTATAGGCCTATACGAGGGATATACGAGGCATATTGTGTACAAATAGACATATAGGATGTGTGGATAGTTTGAGCCTTTGAGAAATACAAGCTCAAGTAATGCTCGAATTCAGGTTCAAAAATTTAAATTCAAACAACTAGATTTGATGCATAGGTAACTCAAAATTCGGAGCATTCACATCCAATCCATCAAATTTTGTGTGTGAAGTTTTATAATATAAAAAGTATAAAAAGTGGTTCTGAGTGGAGGAGAGAGAAAATGTTACTGTTCATCTGTATATTTTTGGGGGGACACTGTTCACCCCCTATAATTTTTTAATATATTTTGAAAGTGATTGTGAGTGGGGGAGAGAGAAAATGTAATGATAAAGGTATAAAAAATATTATTTAATTGAAAAGGAAAAAGAAAATGTAGTATTTTTTAGTGTAATTTAAGATGAAAATATAATGAAACGGATGTGAATGCTATAAAACACCCCTAATTATAGAGGTATGGTAAGGAAGCAGTTAAAAAGAAGGGACCCATGTATAGGTAAGCCTATAGGGGTTCATTTAGCAATTTTTGACCTTTTTTGCACATTTTATACTATAACTAATTGACATGATTTTATATTTAAAATTCATTTGACATAATCGTTCAAGAAATTTATTTGAAAGATGACATATTTTTGTTAGGTTGATACCAGTATTTTATAGAATGAATAGAATAAAAAAGTATCGTAAAAAGCTGCTTAAAGGTTATTTATTTTTATTATAATTTAAATTTAAATTACATTATAATGTCGATAAATGTTCAATAAATAAATCACTTTCAAGTGAATAAATTAATCCAATTTCGAATTGTAATTACCATATAAAAAGCATGAAAGGAACAATAATTCAACCGACAATGAAAGAAAATATGTTAGATATGGAAAACTACTTTTAACAGACGCAAATTAAAAGTGTTAAGAAAATTGCTTCACGGTAAATTTGTATAAAGGATAACTAGCTGGGCAGATATGTCAGGAAAATTGCAAAAAATAAGCTAAAATGTTGTCCACCTGTTAATTGAACTCTTCAAAAGGTGACCTGGTCCAAATTAAATAAATCATTTCTGATATTATTTGAACCCCTTAGATAGATTACTTCATTATTTGCACCCCAATTTAGCCTTTGAACTTTACTATAAATTTCCCAGTCCAGCAAAGTTTTGTGCTCATCAGTCCAAAAGTCGTTTTAACTTTCAACAATGCATACCAAAATCAGAAACGTTTTGCAGAAATTTGATTTCAAAAAAGAATCTGGTTTCCTTCAGTATTGGGAATACAAACAGGATGGCCACAAGGAGCGTCTTACGGTGGCGGATCAACTTTTTGTTGCATATCGAAACCAGATGGGGCTGCAGTTATACAGGAAACGCCTCGGGAAAGAAGTTTTTGTTGGAGCAGCTACTAAGGTTGGCCTAGCAGCTCAAAATGGGGTTGCGTTCCAAAGTACAAACCATGACCCTGATCAAATTATGGGGCATTTAATGGTGCCTGTATTTTCTTATCAAGGTGCAGATAAGAAACTCATAGGGGTCATCGAGTTGACCACGTTTTGCGCGAAAGAAAGTTATGAAGAAGATTTTAATGAGATTCAAAGTTTGTTGAAGGTTAGTTATTCTAGTTCTCAGTTGTATGGGTCGTAATTTCGTTTACGAGTTGACATTTTACCATTCAAAAACTTGCTCCTCTCTAACGTTTCTTTAACTAGATACTATAGCAGAAAACTAGCATAAAACTAAAAATGTTGGTAACCCTCCTTTTTTAACTGTTACAAAATAATAATAATAATAATAATAATAATAATAATAATAATAATAATAATAATAATAATAATTAACAAAATCCTTTTAATAAAACTTGTTATGTCATACAAGTGTACAACTGTAACTTTGGTAGAGTTTGGAAGATGGAAGATAGTACTTCCAAGATTGAATGTTAACGTCCTGTTTTTGCTCAAATTACCAAGTGAATAACTATTTTTAAAACCTTCTTTGATTTCTTTGTTTTATAACAGATATTAGTATGCAAAACATTTTTTTAAAAACAACTCTGCACACATTATTAATTTTGTTTTGTAATCCTTTGTAGAATGAGAGCTTAGCTACCACATATATGGCGAACATATAATTAAAGTCGAATATATTGAAAAGTGATTCAATACTCCCATGCTCGTGGAACTAAAGTTTTGAGGAAGTCTTATGCACGTGATCTCTCTGGCTATTTCTATCCGTTTCCAGTTTTGAATTAGTTTGAATAATTCTGCTGACTGGTGGCTTACCAAGTCTGGGTATTTTGGATTGTTAGTTTGTTTAAGTTGCTTGCTTATTTAAGTCGTTTGATTGTAATCGTATTTTGCATTTCAGTTCTCAAGCAATAAAGCAATTGAGTGATAAATCATTGTTCATGTTGTTGATTAATTATTATTGTAATATTAGTAGTTCTTTACCTTGACCTCTGAGGTTGCATGGCCAATCCAGGTTTGATCGCACTCACATTATCGTTAAATCTGTTGGATGATACTACGTCCCCATATCTTCTTTGTTATTTTGCACTAAACCACGTTTCGTATTAATGAATGACAACAATTTCCTTTCTACTTATGTACTTATGGTTTTGTATTTCTGTCCGTCTGATGAATTTTGCTGATTTGATCAAGTTTACACTGCCCCTTTCAGCTGAATGTACAGACCTGCACAGGGAAGTCAAAAAGAGATTTCCAGAATTAGAACACCATAAATTCCGTGTTGTGTATGATGACACCGAAGGTAACCGTCTTCCAATTTCAAGTGATGATGACCTCCGGGCTTGCATGGCAGAGTCAAGTTTAAAAGGGGGACAGCTCATCAAATTGTATGTTTTGTTGGACACATAGCGTGATAACCTCTTTTTCTTTTTCTTGTTTTGATTTTTTGTACTTAAGATGATACACTCCCTTCTTTTCTTCTTTTGTTATATGAACGGTGTGCGAAGGGTCTCATTAGGAAATCATACAGTATAGTTAAATTATGAACGTTAAGCAATTCATATACATTTGACCCAGAAAGATCTCATCTTGATTGACATGTGACAATGAAACAGGTCTTGATCTTGATATCATATAATGCGGCCCCATAAGTAACCGAAAGAGGTAATCCAATGGGGATGTTGAAACTTAATCCATATAAACTATGTAGGCTGCAAATTATAATTATTATTACCTAGTATTATGGGTCCAACAATTGTCTTTATTTATTTATGGGCTAGTATTATTAAAGGTCCAAGAACTTGTAAGTCCAGGTCATGTATGTATCTAGGTTCAAATTAAGTACGGTCAAATGATATTTGTTTGACCAAAAAGTCCACATCGGTAATTCATTATCTGGCATGCAAAATAACAGAACCTCATATGTCTTTAATGCGGTGACGGTTTCCGGTAATAACTACCAGCGGTATCGCAACGTTTCAAGCAAAATCCTTAGTATATATATCAATGTCAAGAGTCAGAAACATGTGTCGATTTGTAATTCACGTTCTTGAATACAAGTCAGGTTTCTATCTATTGTTCACAATTAAATCAGGAAGTTCGTTTGTTGTTGTTGGTTATTTTATGAGTATGTTAGATTCATCGATCTTGGGAATGTAGGTTCAGGCCCACACAAAACACTCAATACACACTCACGTACAAGCAAAATGATAAAAAAAAATACACTTTATTACTCACTTTATTTGAATGAAAGTGAAGGGTGCGTGACAAAACAATTAAACCCTCTTATTTATAATAAACTTGGTCAGCTTTTGACAACTTCTCACCTATGACCCATTAGCTGATGGATGAACCATTTAAACAAAACGATTAGCACCGTGACCCGTATCCGTCAACCCGACACTGACCTGATCAATCAAGAATATTCCCCACATTCACCCCCAAAATAATCTTGATGTCGGTTCTTGCTACCTGCTTGCGTTCTTTCTTGCTTCTAATCAACATGCTTTGGTTGCTCGGATTTCTTGTGGACTTGCTTTCGAAACTTGCTATTCTTTCTTACTAAATCTTGTGGATCTTGCATCTTACTTGCTAATCTTCTACTGGTTACAGCCACACACGAGTCGGTTCTTACTACACGAACTGCACGGTTCCGGTTTCTTGCTAACTTTCATTCTTGCTAATCCGAATAGGTTTTCATGCTCTTGCTGATCAAATCACTTGCCCTTAATCTTGCTTTTCATGCAGAATATATTCTCTACATGACTCACTGTCTTGTTAAAACAACTTGCTACCATCAACAAAAACATTGCCTGGTATTTTTCCTTTGAACTTGCTTCTTCGAATTTAATTCAGCTGATACATGTCTTACGATCATACTCTTGAACACAAAACAAACTCTCCTCATGGTCTCACTCTTCTCTGTTGTAAGCTTCCGGTCTCTCTGGCTCACACCTACGGTCTTCCTTGCGAGTCATTCGGTCTGAATTTCAAGCCACATGTCGATTATGGCTTTGGTCTTCTCGACGGTTTTCTTTCTTTACGTCGGCGTTTGTCTTTCTTTCTTTCATTCTCTGGCAACCCGCCGGTCTCGGTTACCTACTTCGGTCATTCTTTCCGGTGAAGAGAACAGATTTGGTCCTCATTCATGCCTTTCGGTCTGTCACAGCTTCCGTCCTTCTTCTTCTTAGGCAACAGTCTTTCTTAAGCCGGTATATCTTGTTGATACACTTTATGTGGACGCGACTCGATTCGGTTCGACTCGTTTTGACTCGGTTCGGTTCGGCTCAAGCCCGACGTCACGACATTTCTCCATCGTGCGCCCCAGAGTTCGACACACGAAGCACGGAGCGCTGCAAGCTAACATCACCATGACATCATCATAATGATGTCATATACTTTGACCAAATGCATTCTATAAGACCTGCCATGGATATATACGTAGAGTTATTACATGTTGGGCCATTTTCCATGTGTTGGGCCTGGTATTTCATCTAATGAAGACTACACGAAGGTTCGTCAAATGTTGAAGGTTCGCTGGTATAATGTTCGTCAAAGATGTGAAAGTGACGAAGATTGCAATCTTCGTCACTTTGATTGTTCGTCGAAGTGTAAGTGACGAAGATCTCACTCTTCGTCACAATGATTGTTCGTCAGGGATACTTCGTCGACTGCAGGAGGTTCGCCGAACCTGTAGTATATATACTCAGCAAAACAGAAGATAAAATGTGCAAGTCTGAATAGATTTGAGAGAGAACACACTGTAAAACACACACAGACTGAGAGTTTATAAGGAGATCTTGTAAACACCGCATTGTAACCGCATTACGTATTAATACATTGGAGTGTTAATTGTTGAACCGTGTTTGTGATTTCGTGTTCTAACTTGGTTTAACTTACCCGTTTGGATTTCGCACTCTTGGGTACGTCGGAAAACAGGGAATAGAGGTTTAACTCGATCCTCCTGGTGGACCTACAAGTGGTATCAGAGCCTTGGCTTTTTTCCTTGTTAAAACCAAGTTGATTTCTTGTGTTTTGACAGATTTTAAAGTTTTTTTTTTCAGTTTTTGTTCTTGTTTGAAAATCATACCTTTCCGGAAAAACAGCTATAAAATCGTGAAAACCTTGACGTTTTGCTATAAGTTTGATCAAAAACCTTGTTATATTACATGTCTACATGTTAAATGTTGGTTTTTATTAAAAGTTTAAGCAAAAATTGTGTTCGATAATTTTTCCGTGGCACGGAAAACTCATTAAGTTCATCAGGATCTTCAACGAGTTCATATTGTTCTTCAAATATAATATGCTTTTGATCTTGTTTGAATTATTATTGGAGTGTAGTTGATTATTTTATGTTTGTTTGACAAAGTTGTCAATAAGAATGATGGTGTGTTGAAAAATTGGTCTGTAGGTAAGGTGGTTTGGCAAAAGAAACTTCTTTGTCAGAAGATTTGGTTTTGAAAATATCTCTATTAACTGTACACCTTTGTCAACGAAGTTGTCATCGACGAACTACATAGCTCTTCGTCATAGTTGTTTTTGACGAACCATCATATTCCACGTCAAATTTGATTTAGACAACTATCCGACCTTCGTCACCTTGGTCTTCGAAGATCTACCTTGTCCTTCGTCGTCAGTGTCTTCGACGAGGAAACCCATACTCCGTCACTTTGAGTTTTGACGAATAACCCATTCTTCGTCAATTTGTAGTCTTCAACAAAGAATCTTATTCTTCATCGACATCTACTTCCCATTTTTAACAGAAGACTTTTAATTCATACTTAACTGTTTGTTTTAAGATTTTTGAGAAGGTATTCATTATCATACAGCCAAAATGAGTTCAGACTGGTGGGGTATTCCATCCAATACGAAGAGCAAGTATAGAAGCACGGGTTTATTGCTATCATGGGCCGAATTTCCCGCACCCACATCTTAGTCAGTTCCATCTCAAGCAAATCAAATTTAGACAAGTCAATGGGCATTCGTTTCCAATCAAAATCAAAGTACTCAAAGTATACTTTTAAGCAAAAGTGAAACCGGAAGCATTAATCGTCCACCGAAGCTAATGCACATGAATGAATTTCCTGGATGGGAAGAAAGATTCCATACATATGTTCTTGGGCAAAACACGGAATTGTGGTTATGTTTTACTACAGATTTCGATCAAGCACTTGATGTTGCCGCTTCAACTGCCGCGACATTTGCAGATCTTACGGCAGGCGAGAAAAAGGCATATGATTTAGAAAAGAAAGCATATTCTTTCCTACAACCTAACACGGGCTTGCGTATCTGTTCCTTTGCTGCATCTTCAAAATTCTTGATTTTTCCATGTTATTTTCTTTGTTATTTGTCGCTTCTTTTCATTCAGAGTGCCTAAAAACTTGCATTTATCAAACAAGAACGATTTAGGTAGTATTTCTAACGACATAGGTTCAAAAAGCATAATGTAATGAGGGTAAATGTGCAAAAAAACATGTATAATTGATGGTATATCACAGCCCCAAAACTTTTAAACGTAAAAAAGGAAGCATAGAATCACCCCAAGCGAACGTCACCGAAGTTTAAAACTTGCTAACGTCAAATGGAATGTACCTCGCTATCGAACTTTCAACCAGAATTAATATAATGGGCAATTAACGTTTAGATCACCCATATAAAACTCACTCAGTTGACCCACTACCCGAACCATGACCCGAATCCCACTTGAGGACCCTTTCGGGTTCAGTACACCAATGAGCCACCTCCTGACCGGTCACTTAACCACCCCCATGGTGATCCGGTCACCTAGTCGTCACCCCCTTATGGCTGACTCAACAACGGGAACCCACCACACCTTAGCTGACTCAGCACCATACATTCGCTTCTCTAATTCTTGCATTCCCATATGAGAGGTCACATGTTGTCTACCTTCAAAGTCATGTGTAGGAGTGTATCCATCAGGGATACATATCCACATGCTCGCATCCTGATACTGAGCAAACGATCAATCCTTTACTTCCATTCAACATATTGTGAAACTTTCACAAGTTTTGTCGGTTTATTAGTGGTTCCATTTGTGATGTTTTAACGAAATTATTATTTTTTTTAGTTTGAAAAAAAATATTAAATAGTCCAAATATATCAATTATGATGCCAAACAGTCCAAAATCCGAACTTAAGGGAAGTTTGTTAAAGTCTCTGACGAATTTATTCAAACGACCTTATCCAAATTGATGTAGCGTGTGTGGTGATAACGAAGAACAGATCACGTTGATTCTACGAATACCCGTGATGATCTTCCCCAAACCCCCAAAATTCAACCCAAAGGGCACAGAATTTGAAGTGCAAATTGAGTAAATTCAATATTGATGTCTGCCCATCCAACTTACAAGAGAAACATATAAATAATGACAGAAATTCAAAATGGGCCACAAAAAGGCTGTGGGCCAAATACAAGCCCAAAAACAAAATGCCCAAAACATCGAAAAAAACATAAAAAGATTAATAACTGATAGAAATAAGCGTTTTTTGGCCCGGACAATGACCCAAACCGCCGTAGGCGTTTGTAGCAAGATGGAGCTCGTTCTCACGATCGTTTCGCCTGGTCGCACGCCCAAAACGGACCCCCGTAGACCAAGTTAGAGCCATTTTAGTGAAGCCCCTTTTGTCACACGATCTTGGGTCTACAAATAAAAGATGGCCCGCTCCTCCACACTTGGACCCGCATCACAAATCCAAACGAACTTATCCAAATCCAAACGAACTTAGACAATCAAGTCAGCATTTTAACATTAGCAAATCTGTTTGGATTTAAAAGATCTAATGCAAGTTCAATTCCCATTTGGTGCTTGAGTTCTTCTTTGAAGACTCAAGTTTAATTCCTATTAGGTGCAAAAAAGAAGTGAGGCACTAGTGGGCAGTGATAGGAGACCCAGGGAAACTTGGGTTCGATCCTTGAGCCAAACGGGTTTTACCGGTAATTTACCGTCGTGTCTACGGGCGGGTGAGTTACCGGGTTTTCCCCGAAATTGGTGGTGGACCACTCGGGTTACTCTCAGAGTACTCTGTTTGTCCAGTGGTTACCCCGAGAGTACTAGGGATTGATTTGTTAACCGTTAAAAAAAAAGAACTAATGCAAATCCGTTCCACAACCTCAACCAAGTATTAAATTTGCTCCGAACGAACTTAAATTAGTCTGTCAAGTTCGTTCCAAACAACTTCATTCCATGCTATAATTTAGATCACTAACAATTGAATCCTTGTCTCCTGTCCTATATCCAAATTATAGAAAGAATGTGAGATTTTGTTTGTTAATTTTCAAACATGCATTCAAATTTGAGAAGGGTCTATATATTTATACACACAAGTGTCTATTCACACACCATCATATACGTCTCCTATAGGTCTATACGTCGCGTATAACCTTTTTCAATTTCCAAGAGAATGTATGATTATGTCATATTTTGTCTTATATGACCCATATATGCCTCGTATAGGCCTATACGGGGCGAATTGACAAAAAAATATCATTTTATCCCTGAGTTAAGGCTAGACTTGAGGGCAAAACAAGGCTATAATGGTCTTTTGGACAACTACACGCCCAGTCTAGGCCTACACGGGAGTACAGACAAGAAATACCATTTTACCCCTAAGTTAGGGCTAGACTGGGGCCAAAACATGGCTATAATGGTCTTTTGGACCACACTAGACGCCCAGTCTAGCCCTGTATGCGGCGTATATTTTTTTTGTTTTCTCTTTTTAATATTGATAACACTAATATTAATTATAAAAAAACTCATATTAATATCAATAACACTAATATTAATTATAAAAAACTCATATTAATATCAATAACACTAATATTAATTATAAAAAACTCATATTGTATAAAATGTTTGTAAAAAAACTAATATTGTATAAAATGTTTGTAAAAAAACTAATATTTTTATATAAGTTTGCTACAACAATTAATATTGTATAAAATGTTTGTATAAAAAAAACTTCTATACGCCTCATATTGGCCTATACGTGGTTTAGGGTAGCCAAACCAGAATTGACATGAGTCAGGCACTGAGTTTGATGTAACCAGGGCCGGCTCAATGTTATGTGAAATAAAGCAAACGCTTTGGGCCACCACTTTCATAGGGCCTCAAATTCTACAAAAAAAAAAAAAAAAAAAAAAACATATTATATGTAGGTGATCTTGGATTTAAGATTATTGATATTGAGATTTATGATCTATAATTATGTATATACAAAGACAATATATGAATAATAGGATCTAAAACATTTTTTTTTTCTTTTAATTTTTATGGAAAGGGCCTCAATTTTTCTATCTGCTTTGGGCCTACAACACTTTGAGCCGACTCTGGATGTAACCCTATACGTCCCGTATAGGCCTATACGAGGGATATACGAGGCATATTGTGTACAAATAGACATATAGGATGTGTGGATAGTTTGAGCCTTTGAGAAATACAAGCTCAAGTAATGCTCGAATTCAGGTTCAAAAATTTAAATTCAAACAACTAGATTTGATGCATAGGTAACTCAAAATTCGGAGCATTCACATCCAATCCATCAAATTTTGTGTGTGAAGTTTTATAATATAAAAAGTATAAAAAGTGGTTCTGAGTGGAGGAGAGAGAAAATGTTACTGTTCATCTGTATATTTTGGTTCACCCCCTATAATTTTTTAATATATTTTTAAAGTGATTGTGAGTGGGGGAAAGAGAAAATGTAATGATAAAGGTATAAAAAATATTATTTAATTGAAAACGAAAAAGAAAATGTAGTATTTTTTAGTGTAATTTAAGATGAAAATATAATGAAACGGATGTGAATGCTATAAAACACCCCTAATTATAGAGGTATGGTAAGGAAGCAGTTAAAAAGAAGGGACCCATGTATAGGTAAGCCTATAGGGGTTCATTTAGCAATTTTTGACCTTTTTTGCACATTTTATACTATAACTAATTGACATGATTTTATATTTAAAATTCATTTGACATAATCGTTCAAGAAATTTATTTGAAAGATGACATATTTTTGTTAGGTTGATACCAGTATTTTATAGAATGAATAGAATAAAAAAGTATCGTAAAAAGCTGCTTAAAGGTTATTTATTTTTATTATAATTTAAATTTAAATTACATTATAATGTCGATAAATGTTCAATAAATAAATCACTTTCAAGTGAATAAATTAATCCAATTTCGAATTGTAATTACCATATAAAAAGCATGAAAGGAACAATAATTCAACCGACAATGAAAGAAAATATGTTAGATATGGAAAACTACTTTTAACAGACGCAAATTAAAAGTGTTAAGAAAATTGCTTCACGGTAAATTTGTATAAAGGATAACTAGCTGGGCAGATATGTCAAGAAAATTGCAAAAAATAAGCTAAAATGTTGTCCACCTGTTAATTGAACTCTTCAAAAGGTGACCTGGTCCAAATTAAATAAATCATTTCTGATATTATTTGAACCCCTTAGATAGATTACTTCATTATTTGCACCCCAATTTAGCCTTTGAACTTTACTATAAATTTCCCAGTCCAGCAAAGTTTTGTGCTCATCAGTCCAAAAGTTGTTTTAACTTTCAACAATGCATACCAAAATCAGAAACGTTTTGCAGAAATTTGATTTCAAAAAAGAATCTGGTTTCCTTCAGTATTGGGAATACAAACAGGATGGCCACAAGGAGCGTCTTACGGTGGCGGATCAACTTTTTGTTGCATATCGAAACCAGATGGGGCTGCAGTTATACAGGAAACGCCTCGGGAAAGAAGTTTTTGTTGGAGCAGCTACTAAGGTTGGCCTAGCAGCTCAAAATGGGGTTGCGTTCCAAAGTACAAACCATGACCCTGATCAAATTATGGGGCATTTAATGGTGCCTGTATTTTCTTATCAAGGTGCAGATAAGAAACTCATAGGGGTCATCGAGTTGACCACGTTTTGCGCGAAAGAAAGTTATGAAGAAGATTTTAATGAGATTCAAAGTTTGTTGAAGGTTAGTTATTCTAGTTCTCAGTTGTATGGGTCGTAATTTCGTTTACGAGTTGACATTTTACCATTCAAAAACTTGCTCATCTCTAACGTTTCTTTAACTAGATACTATAGCAGAAAACTAGCATAAAACTAAAAATGTTGGTAACCCTCCTTTTTTAACTGTTACAAAATAATAATAATAATAATAATAATAATAATAATAATAATAATAATAATAATAATAATAATTAACAAAATCCTTTTAATAAAACTTGTTATGTCATACAAGTGTACAACTGTAACTTTGGTAGAGTTTGGAAGATGGAAGATAGTACTTCCAAGATTGAATGTTAACGTCCTGTTTTTGCTCAAATTACCAAGTGAATAACTATTTTTAAAACCTTCTTTGATTTCTTTGTTTTATAACAGATATTAGTATGCAAAACATTTTTTTAAAAACAACTCTGCACACATTATTAATTTTGTTTTGTAATCCTTTGTAGAATGAGAGCTTAGCTACCACATATATGGCGAACATATAATTAAAGTCGAATATATTGAAAAGTGATTCAATACTCCCATGCTCGTGGAACTAAAGTTTTGAGGAAGTCTTATGCACGTGATCTCTCTGGCTATTTCTATCCGTTTCCAGTTTTGAATTAGTTTGAATAATTCTGCTGACTGGTGGCTTACCAAGTCTGGGTATTTTGGATTGTTAGTTTGTTTAAGTTGCTTGCTTATTTAAGTCGTTTGATTGTAATCGTATTTTGCATTTCAGTTCTCAAGCAATAAAGCAATTGAGTGATAAATCATTGTTCATGTTGTTGATTAATTATTATTGTAATATTAGTAGTTCTTTACCTTGACCTCTGAGGTTGCATGGCCAATCCAGGTTTGATCGCACTCACATTATCGTTAAATCTGTTGGATGATACTACGTCCCCATATCTTCTTTGTTATTTTGCACTAAACCACGTTTCGTATTAATGAATGACAACAATTTCCTTTTTACTTATGTACTTATGGTTTTGTATTTCTGTCCGTCTGATGAATTTTGCTGATTTGATCAAGTTTACACTGCCCCTTTCAGCTGAATGTACAGACCTGCACAGGGAAGTCAAAAAGAGATTTCCAGAATTAGAACACCATAAATTCCGTGTTGTGTATGATGACACCGAAGGTAACCGTCTTCCAATTTCAAGTGATGATGACCTCCGGGCTTGCATGGCAGAGTCAAGTTTAAAAGGGGGACAGCTCATCAAATTGTATGTTTTGTTGGACACATAGCGTGATAACCTCTTTTTCTTTTTCTTGTTTTGATTTTTTGTACTTAAGATGATACACTCCCTTCTTTTCTTCTTTTGTTATATGAACGGTGTGCGAAGGGTCTCATTAGGAAATCATACAGTATAGTTAAATTATGAACGTTAAGCAATTCATATACATTTGACCCAGAAAGATCTCATCTTGATTGACATGTGACAATGAAACAGGTCTTGATCTTGATATCATATAATGCGGCCCCATAAGTAACCGAAAGAGGTAATCCAATGGGGATGTTGAAACTTAATCCATATAAACTATGTAGGCTGCAAATTATAATTATTATTACCTAGTATTATGGGTCCAACAATTGTCTTTATTTATTTATGGGCTAGTATTATTAAAGGTCCAAGAACTTGTAAGTCCAGGTCATGTATGTATCTAGGTTCAAATTAAGTACGGTCAAATGATATTTGTTTGACCAAAAAGTCCACATCGGTAATTCATTATCTGGCATGCAAAATAACAGAACCTCATATGTCTTTAATGCGGTGACGGTTTCCGGTAATAACTACCAGCGGTATCGCAACGTTTCAAGCAAAATCCTTAGTATATATATCAATGTCAAGAGTCAGAAACATGTGTCGATTTGTAATTCACGTTCTTGAATACAAGTCAGGTTTCTATCTATTGTTCACAATTAAATCAGGAAGTTCGTTTGTTGTTGTTGGTTATTTTATGAGTATGTTAGATTCATCGATCTTGGGAATGTAGGTTCAGGCCCACACAAAACACTCAATACACACTCACGTACAAGCAAAATGATAAAAAAAAATACACTTTATTACTCACTTTATTTGAATGAAAGTGAAGGGTGCGTGACAAAACAATTAAACCCTCTTATTTATAATAAACTTGGTCAGCTTTTGACAACTTCTCACCTATGACCCATTAGCTGATGGATGAACCATTTAAACAAAACGATTAGCACCGTGACCCGTATCCGTCAACCCGACACTGACCTGATCAATCAAGAATATTCCCCACATTCACCCCCAAAATAATCTTGATGTCGGTTCTTGCTACCTGCTTGCGTTCTTTCTTGCTTCTAATCAACATGCTTTGGTTGCTCGGATTTCTTGTGGACTTGCTTTCGAAACTTGCTATTCTTTCTTACTAAATCTTGTGGATCTTGCATCTTACTTGCTAATCTTCTACTGGTTACAGCCACACACGAGTCGGTTCTTACTACACGAACTGCACGGTTCCGGTTTCTTGCTAACTTTCATTCTTGCTAATCCGAATAGGTTTTCATGCTCTTGCTGATCAAATCACTTGCCCTTAATCTTGCTTTTCATGCAGAATATATTCTCTACATGACTCACTGTCTTGTTAAAACAACTTGCTACCATCAACAAAAACATTGCCTGGTATTTTTCCTTTGAACTTGCTTCTTCGAATTTAATTCAGCTGATACATGTCTTACGATCATACTCTTGAACACAAAACAAACTCTCCTCATGGTCTCACTCTTCTCTGTTGTAAGCTTCCGGTCTCTCTGGCTCACACCTACGGTCTTCCTTGCGAGTCATTCGGTCTGAATTTCAAGCCACATGTCGATTATGGCTTTGGTCTTCTCGACGGTTTTCTTTCTTTACGTCGGCGTTTGTCTTTCTTTCTTTCATTCTATGGCAACCCGCCGGTCTCGGTTACCTACTTCGGTCATTCTTTCCGGTGAAGAGAACAGATTTGGTCCTCATTCATGCCTTTCGGTCTGTCACAGCTTCCGTCCTTCTTCTTCTTAGGCAACAGTCTTTCTTAAGCCGGTATATCTTGTTGATACACTTTATGTGGACGCGACTCGATTCGGTTGGACTCGTTTCGACTCGGTTCGGTTCGGCTCAAGCCCGACGTCACGACATTTCTCCATCGTGCGCCCCAGAGTTCGACACACGAAGCACGGAGCGCTGCAAGCTAACATGTTGGTGCACTTGTGTCTGTACTTTGTCTGTATTTTGTCATGATACCAAACGATGTCTTTGTTAGTCTTGTAAGTTTGACCAAGTCAACCATTCTCCTGGTTTGACTTGGCCAAACAGTTAGACAATGGTTGTAATATGTCTGTGTCAAAGGTTGTGTCATCGAAGGATTGTTTAGATCCTTCGATGAGCTCGAAAGATAAACCTTCGATGGATGAACCTCGAAGGATATCATTCTTCGAGGTATATGTGGATCCTTCGATAGGTTTCAGATCGATAGATGATCCTTCGATCAGTCTATCTGATCCTTCGACCAGACGTGCTGTGATGGATATATATATCCATGTAATGTGTTCACTTCACTAAGACACGAAAAAGAGACAGAAAATAGAGAGTGTGAGAAGTGAGTGAACCAAGTCTTGTAGAGAGCGTATTTTCAGTGTGTGTCAAGGGCTGTAACCGTGTCCATTGAAATACAAGAGCAAACTTTGATATCTCGTGTGTCTACCTTTCTCTTTGTGGCTTGTGTTCTCATATAAACTCCGGTTTGCATGCTAGCTTGGATTCCGCACTTGCTAGTGTGTTAGATATAACAAGGATTAGGTTTTACCTCAACCTCCGAGGGACCTACAAGTGGTATCAGAGCCGTGGCTCTTTTCCTTGTTAAAAACCGAGTTTATACAAGACTTTGGAGTGTTTTGGACAAAAACTCACATGGTTTAGCACCCGTTTTTAGTGTTTTTCTTGCTTTTCCAGTCGTAAAAACGTGTTCTAAACTTACCGGGTGTGTTAAAAGACGGGTTGGGTAACTTAAAAACTTGTTTTTAAGAAGTTTGGTCTTCTCCGGCCAAATTCCGGCTTACTCCGGTGACCGGTTTCTGGGTTGATCCTTCGATTTTTAGTATATTTTATTGATTCAAAATCTCGGTTTGCTAAAAGTATGGTCTGACCATACCTTTCTGCCGAAAGATTTCTACCAACCCATCACCTTTTCACCAACCTGTCACTTCTTTTGTCAACTGTGTCAGTGCAGATCGAAGGATATCCTTCGAAGTCGAAAGATCATCTTTCGATCAAAGGAGGTTCGATAGATAATCATCCTTCGAACATCCTTCGAAGTCTGTGACTTATCCTTCGATCCAAGGAATCTTTTCGAAGCATACATCTTTCGGTCTACAGTTCTTTTTCGAAAGATAAGGATCCTTCGTTTGGAGAATCTTTCGAAATCATTGTTCGAAATTCAACAGTGATCTTTCGAACACTGTTGATCCTTCGAACAAGTCTTGATCCTTCGACCTTAGTCTGTTTATGTTTAACAAGTTTGTGATTTTCAGGTATTATTATTCTTGATCAAAAATGAATCCAAGATGGGGTACTCCGGTAAATACAGAGATGTATTTTGGTACTCCGTCTCCGGATAGTGGAAAGTATAGAAACACGAGTTTGTCTCCTTCGTGGGCCGAATCTCCCGCACCGGTATCTTCTCAAGCTAATGAAATTTCTACCGGTCAATGGGCATTCGTATCAAATCAAACTCCAAGTATTCAAAGCATTCTCTTAAGCGAGAGCGAAACCGGAAGTTTGAATCGGCCTCCAAAGTTGATGCACTTATACGAATATCCAGGATGGATTGACAGATTTCATACATACGTCCTTGGACAAAATACAGAATTGTGGTTGCGGTTCATCACAGATTTCGATCAAACAATAGAGGTTGCCGCATCATCTGCTGCTACGTTTGCAGATCTTACGGAAGATCAGAAGAAGGTCTATGATTTGGAAAAGAAGGCATATGCCATTCTTACTCAGGCGTTAAGTAAAGATATTTATCATCAATTTGTCAGTTACAAGACAACGAAGAGGTTGTGGGACGCATTGAAGACAAGGGGCGTAGGAAATGAAGCGACACGTCAATTGAGACGTGACTTGCTAAAGAAAGAGTTTGATGGTTTTACTTGTATGGAGAATGAATCTTTAGGAAATTTGACAAGTCGATTTAATCATTTGCTGACTGAATTGGCAAATTTTGAGGTTGTTACAACTTCAGCAGAGATTGTGAAAAAGTTTGCAGATGCGTTGCCACCTCAATGGAATACTTTCTTGGAAATCATGAAGTACAATGGCACTTTAGCTACAACAAACTTCAATGACTTTGTTCAACTCCTGGAAAACAAGAATCAAGAAGAAACTCTGAAGGCAAAAAGAGTTCCCGTGCCACAAAATCCTGAAATGTATTATGGAACTTCTAGCACTTCTACAAAACCTTCTTCACACGCTCCAATTCAAACAGCGTTTGTGTCTAGCACTGACATGTATGGCAATACTATCCAAGTTCCAGTCAAGCCTCCTCCAACAGACATGTATGGAAATCCGCTTGAACCAGTTCCTCAACCAGTACCACAACAGCAAAGCCAACGACCTATCAGAGCAACTGATATGTTCGGAAATCCATTACCTGTTCGATCTACCGGACCAACAGACATGTATGGGAATCCACTTCCTCCTCAATCTACCGGACCAACAGACATGTATGGGAATCCACTTCCTCCTCAACAGCAAGCGTGCTATGGAAGCACATCATCTGCTGGTCAACAATCAAAGCCAAATACAGTACGGCTCGACACCTCAAGCTTTTCTAAAGTCAGTGTGGAAGTAGCAAAGGAACACATGGAGCTGCTAAACACTTTGGTGAGCGCATACTGTGGATTAGTGGAAGGTCAGATTGGTAACATTAATCTGACACAAGAAGACTATCAGCAGATCGATAAAGAGGAGATGGAGATGATGGACATCAAGTGGGCCTTTGCCAGTGCTGTTAGGCGAGCAAAGGATTTCATGGAAAGAACTGGCAGAACCAGCTTGGAAAGCAAGAAAGACACCAAGTATGGGTTTGATAAGCAGGCTGTTAAGTGTTTCAATTGTGGTGAACGTGGTCATTTCAAACGTGAATGTACGAGGCCATCTCAACATGGAAACCAAAATCCTTTCAGAGGTCAAGGCAACAGGGCAAATCAGAACCAAGTAAGGAACAATGAGCGCACATTGGTGCCTGTCAACAACCAGAGTCAAGCAGGACCATCTAATGCCAACCAGGCACTTGTGGTTCAAGTAGATGAAGGTTGTGATTGGTCAATTCAGTTGGGAAATGATGCTCCAGATGGAACAGCTTGTTTTGCTGAAGTTGTCAAGGATCTTAAACACGCCAGTGGTGGAGAATCTTCCACCAATGGTGATGAATCTTCTGAAGATGAAGACAGCTCCGGTTACAGTGGAAGTTCAGATGAAGAGTCCTCGAGTTCAGGGAATGATCAGGAAGATGACACATCAAGTGCGTCAGTTAATGCAGATATTGATGAGCTATTGGAAGAAGCTACAGCAGGAATTGAAAGAAGATCTATTTTAGTGGATCAAGCTGCTTATTCTTCGTCTTCTCTCCATTCAGCCTTTATGGCTAATGTCGACAGTTCATCAAGTCAGGTATGTGTCGATGAACCCACTTCTGTTAGTTGTGATAATTGTGACATGTTGAGTATTAAATGTGCTGATTTAGAGACAAACATGTCTGAGTTGCAAGGCAAACATGATGCTTTACAAGCTAGTTTGTTTAACTTGCAAGACAAACATGTTTCATTGAATGATAAGTGGTGTGAATTGCAAAGCAAACACGAGGCTTTGCAAGAGAAATATGATGTGACATTCATTCACAATCAGAAATTGACCGTTGATCTTTCGAAGTGCACTGAAGCCAACATGTTTTATGAAAACCATGAAAAGGAGTTTAAGTCAGTAATTGAAAAGTTAAAGAAAGATAAAACCGAGTTAACTAAAATGGTTTCCAGAAAACAAACTGACATTAATTTGTATATAACTCGTCTTGAAGTAATGCAAAAGGAAATGGCTTGTGTGAAAACTGAAAGTGAGGCGATCCAACTTAAGCTAGACAGTTATTTGAGCTCTAGCTATGTGTTGGATCACATCATTGACGTACAGAAAGAGAAACGGGATGTCACATGCATTGGATACAAGAAATGTCCACCACCTGTGAGACACAATTATGATGCCATGCCTGACGAGGAGGATAGAACTTTCTTTGAACCATCTGTTCCTCTAGATGTTAATGAATTTGCAGCAGGACTCGGATACAAGAAAGAGGTATCATCAGATTCAGATGTGTCAGCAGATACACGTGTGTCTTCTGCCGAACCGAATCAGGCTCCTTCAGTTGTGATTGAGGATACTGATTCTTCTGATGATGAATCCGATGATACTGACTCAGCAAAGTCTGATGCGGTAATCAAAGAAGAGGACATACCTCTTGAGAATCATATTCTGTGTGATCCTCCTGCAAAACCCGCTAAGACTGTTGCAATCGAGTCCTTGTCTGCACAAGAGTCGGAGAGTGTGGATTTGCTGTACACTCTTGTTGGTGATAATAAAATTTATTCAGACAAGGATGTTTTTCGAGAGTGACAATGCAACAGATTCACCGTTGGTTCGTCCAATTATTGTCAATCAAGAACCATCTTCAGTGAATAATAATGCTCTCGATAATGAGGATTTTCACGATGCTACCGAATTGAACGAATCTTCAGAGGATGATGAATTCCTCGATGCAGATCAAGAAGCTCCAACAACAGCAGTTCATGGTACTTCAGAGGGTACACCTCCAGTGGACGCCCCAAGAACAGCTGAAGCTACTGCATCATCCTCTTCGCCAATTCCGGGCATTGAATTGGTTGTTGATCTCAATCTCAACAATCTGGGTACAAACATTCCAGTTCAAGATAATCCAGAAACAAGGATTCACAATACCCATCCTCAACAAAACATCATCGGAAATGTACAAAGTGGCGTTCAAACAAGAAACATGTTGCGAAACAACAACAATGCAGGCTTGTATGCATCTATCCGAGAATCTGGTCAACAAAATGATTGGTCTTTCGCGTGTTATGTCTCACAGGAAGAGCCAAGAACTTGGAAAGAAGCTTTAAAAGATAGCTCTTGGGTTGAAGCGATGCAGGAAGAGCTGCAACAATTCCAGAAGCTTGGTGTCTGGAAACTCGTAGAGAAACCTGCTGGTTACAAGAAGATTGGTACCCGTTGGGTGTTCAAATGCAAAAAGGATGACCGTGGAGTCGTTATTCGAAACAAAGCAAGGCTAGTCGTTCAAGGTTTTCGTCAGATAGAAGGGATCGACTACAACGAAGTGTATGCACCTGTTGCACGTCTAGAAGCAATTCGGATCTTTCTGGCTTATGCCTCATTCAAAGGTTTCAAGGTATACCAGATGGACGTGAAAAGTGCATTCTTACATGGTGTGGTGGAAGAAGAGGTGTACGTCGAACAGCCTCCAGGTTTTGAAGATCCTATCCATCCCGATCGGGTTTGGTTGCTCAACAAAGCTCTCTATGGTCTACATCAAGCACCGCGAGCTTGGTACGCAACCTTATCTAATTATCTGCTGGAGAATGGATTTCGCAGAGGTCTTATCGATTGTACTCTTTTCATCAAAGAACAAGATGGAGATCTTCTACTGGTACAGGTATACGTTGATGATATTATATTTGGTTCTACTAATGATGTTTTGTGTAGGAATTTCGAGCGCATTATGCAGGATAAATTCGAGATGAGTGCTATGGGGGAAATGACTTTCTTTTTGGGCCTACAAGTACATCAAACCGAGTCTGGGATATTCATCCATCAGACTAAATATGTTGGTGACATCTTGAGCCGGTTCCAGATGTCTGATGCAACGCCCATCGGTACCCCATTGCCGCAAAATCACGGAATTTCTCCAGACTTGAAGGGTGAAGCTGTTAGCCCCTCATACTACCGCGCGATGATCGGATCTCTTATGTACCTCACAGCATCAAGACCAGATATAATGTACCCAACGTGCCTGCTTGCCAGATATCAAGTCAACCCGAAGGCCTCACATCTTGCAGCTATAAAAAGGATTTTTCGTTATTTGAAGGGTTGCCCTGACACCGGTCTATGGTACCCTAGGGATAATAACTTTGACTTGATCGCTTTCAGTGATTCTGATTTTGGCGGATGCAAAATCGACGGTAAATCCACAACGGCTGGATGTCAGTTTTTGGGAAATCGCCTAGTCACATGGCAGTGCAAGAAGCAGACCTGTGTAGCTACATCAACATGCGAAGCTGAATACATTGCTGCCTCAAGTTGTTGCTCCCAAGTCCTATGGATCCAACAACAAATGCGCGACTACGGTTTTGAATTCCTAACTACTCCTATTTACGTTGATAATTCTGCTGCCTTACAGATCACTAGAAATCCTGTGCAGCATTCAAAGACTAAGCACATCGAAATTAAGTATCACTTCATACGTGATTGCTTTGAGAAAAGGCTAATCGATGTTGCTTACGTCCACACTGATGACCAACGTGCCGACCTTTTTACCAAAGCATTTGACAAATCAAGATTTGACTATTTATTACTGGTAAACGGCATTAAGGTCAAGCAAGAGTAAAACCAACATCGGAAAATCATTTTTGTAAATACCTTTGTGTTTTAAATTTGTCTTAGTTTATTGATTTTAGGGGGAGTAAATCCAAAATTTGAAAATCCAAAAACATCGAAAAATTTCAAAAACACAAAAACAATAGAAAAGCAAAAATGAGTTTCCTGGCGAGCAAAAGAGAAAATGATAGTACATCAGTGGTCTGTCCAAACCTCTTTAAACCAAAAATGAAAAACGATAAGCAGCTCTATATAAGATGTATCGGTAGGCTCACAATCATTTTAAAGTGTGCAGGGTGATATAAACTTAAATCGACTGAAGACCAGGTGGGAACCATTCATTGGCATATGGTCTTAGTACCGAAATTTCGTTTGAGAGATTGCCGAGGTTCTGAGATATTCGGTCTTTATGCTGCTTATCATCTGGGTATCATGGTTGTATCTTTTACCGAAATATAATGGGGACGCAAGTCTAGATCTTCCATGATACTATACATACGTGTACATACTGCATACGACCTCAATAAGTGATCAACAATCACATGTCCAATCAAATAAGTGATAATATATCACATTTATCCGGGAGTCAAGTTCGTCTCTCTGCTGTACGAAAGTACTGACCTGTTCACGGACTTGCTCTTGTGCCCTCATGCATCGAAAATCAAGTTCCTCATCAATAAGTGATTCTATCACATAGGGCTTGTTTTCAAATCAAAATAAGTGAGAATCTCACATCATATACGGTCAAACAGATGATAATCGGTATACTCACCGGTAAGATGAACCCTCGTGCATACCTTGATACGGGAATGTGTCGTGATGTGGATGAACACCGGTCGGTAAGTATAAAACATACCTTAACGTATCCCCTCGCCATGATTACATCTGATAAGTTGAGCTTATGTGGATAACAATACCGATAATTGTTATAGGATGCTTATCTTAATGTTAACTAATTGAACAACAAGAGCGTTTTGGCATGACCGTACACTGATATGATTCTCTTACCCTCGAAACTCGCAAAAAGAATGTCTGTAAATATTTATTTAATGCTTTCAGTTTCTGCATCTTTGTATATATTTATTTACTGCTTTCAGTCTTTACATTTGAAATATTCAAAAAGTCCAAAAAGATTTTAGGTGTGTTTTAATATAAACTTTCTAAAAACCAAAAAGATTTTATTTCTATTTTATTTTCGATCGTACGATGTTGGAGCTCAAGTCTTCGTTGCCTGAAACCTGAACGAAAACCGAATTGACTATATCTTCATAAACGGTCGAAATTTGCAAGTTTTGAAAGTTAAAAACTGAAATTGATAAATTTTGTTAAACTTTCAAACTGTCGGACGGTAGTTGATTGAAATATGGTCATACGTGTGTCATTTGTTTATGTTAACTATATTCCAAGCAGTTGTTCTCATTACGCGTTTAGATTTCTTGCATGTGCAGATACTAAAGGCAAGGAGAACATGTTCGTTGACAAGCTTCGGAATGAAGAAATGTCGTGAAGGCACTCAAGTGATGAAGATGATCGAGTTGCCACTGACCATCATCAACACCACAAGGATCTCAATTCATAAAGAACAAGTATTTCACGAGCATAACTCAAGGGGGAGCTTATGTTAAGGGGGAGTTTGTCAACACACTTCCTACATGAAACGGGGAGTTTGTTGATACACTTTCTGCTTTCAAGACGTGAAGACTTTAAAGATCCTCCGACATTGAAGACTTGAAAGGACGTCAAAGACTTGAAGACACAAAGATCGAGACAAAGCTACAGCCAAGGGGGAGTTTGTTGGTGCACTTGTGTCTGTACTTTGTCTGTATTTTGTCATGATACCAAACGATGTCTTTGTTAGTCTTGTAAGTTTGACCAAGTCAACCATCCTCCTGGTTTGACTTGGCCAAACAGTTAGACAATGGTTGTAATATGTCTGTGTCGAAGGATGTGTCATCGAAGGATTGTTTAGATCCTTCGATGAGCTCGAAAGATAAACCTTCGATGGATGAACCTCGAAGGATATCATTCTTCAAGGTATATGTGGATCCTTCGATAGGTTTCAGATCGATAGATGATCCTTCGATCAGTCTATCTGATCCTTCGACCAGACGTGCTGTGATGGATATATATATCCATGTAATGTGTTCACTTCACTAAGACACGAAAAAGAGATAGAAAATAGAGAGTGTGAGAAGTGAGTGAACCAAGTCTTGTAGAGAGCGTATTTTCAGTGTGTGTCAAGGGCTGTAACCGTGTCCATTGAAATACAAGAGCAAACTTTGATATCTCGTGTGTCTACCTTTCTCTTTGTGGCTTGTGTTCTCATATAAACTCCGGTTTGCATGCTAGCTTGGATTCCGCACTTGCTAGTGTGTTAGATATAACAAGGATTAGGTTTTACCTCAACCTCCGAGGGACCTACATAACATCACCATGACATCATCATAATGATGTCATATACTTTGACCAAATGCATTCTATAAGACCTGCCATGGATATATACGTAGAGTTATTGCATGTTGGGCCATTTTCCATGTGTTGGGCCTGGTATTTCATCTAATGAAGACTACACGAAGGTTCGTCAAATGTTGAAGGTTCGCTGGTATAATGTTCGTCAAAGATGTGAAAGTGACGAAGATTGCAATCTTCGTCACTTTGATTGTTCGTCGAAGTGTAAGTGACGAAGATCTCACTCTTCGTCACAATGATTGTTCGTCAGGGATACTTCGTCGACTGCAGGAGGTTCGCCGAACCTGTAGTATATATACTCAGCAAAACAGAAGATAAAATGTGCAAGTCTGAATAGATTTGAGAGAGAACACACTGTAAAACACACACAGACTGAGAGTTTATAAGGAGATCTTGTAAACACCGCATTGTAACCGCATTACGTATTAATACATTGGAGTGTTAATCGTTGAACCGTGTTTGTGATTTCGTGTTCTAACTTGGTTTAACTTACCCGTTTGGATTTCGCACTCTTGGGTACGTCAGAAAACAGGGAATAGAGGTTTAACTCGATCCTCGTGGTGGACCTACAAGTGGTATCAGAGCCTTGGCTTTTTTCCTTGTTAAAACCAAGTTGATTTCTTGTGTTTTGACAGATTTTAAAGTTTTTTTTTTCAGTTTTTGTTCTTGTTTGAAAATCATACCTTTCCGGAAAAACAGCTATAAAATCGTGAAAACCTTGACGTTTTGCTATAAGTTTGATCAAAAACCTTGTTATATTACATGTCTACATGTTAAATGTTGGTTTTTATTAAAAGTTTAAGCAAAAATTGTGTTCGATAATTTTTCCGTGGCACGGAAAACTCATTAAGTTCATCAGGATCTTCAACGAGTTCATATTGTTCTTCAAATATAATATGCTTTTGATCTTGTTTGAATTATTATTGGAGTGTAGTTGATTATTTTATGTTTGTTTGACAAAGTTGTCAATAAGAATGATGGTGTGTTGAAAAATTGGTCTGTAAGTAAGGTGGTTTGGCAAAAGAAACTTCTTTGTCAGAAGATTTGGTTTTGAAAATATCTCTATTAACTGTACACCTTTGTCAACGAAGTTGTCATCGACGAACTACATAGCTCTTCGTCATAGTTGTTTTTGACGAACCATCATATTCCACGTCAAATTTGATTTAGACAACTATCCGACCTTCGTCACCTTGGTCTTCGAAGATCTACCTTGTCCTTCGTCGTCAGTGTCTTCGACGAGGAAACCCATACTTCGTCACTTTGAGTTTTGACGAACAACCCATTCTTCGTCAATTTGTAGTCTTCAACAAAGAATCTTATTCTTCATCGACATCTACTTCCCATTTTTAACAGAAGACTTTTAATTCATACTTAACTGTTTGTTTTAAGATTTTTGAGAAGGTATTCATTATCATACAGCTAAAATGAGTTCAGACTGGTGGGGTATTCCATCGAATACGAAGAGCAAGTATAGAAACACGGGTTTATTACTATCATGGGCCGAATTTCCCGCACCCACATCTTCATCAGTTCCATCTCAAGCAAATCAAATTTAGACAAGTCAATGGGCATTCGTTTCCAATCAAAATCAAAGTACTCAAAGTATACTTTTAAGCAAAAGTGAAACCGGAAGCATTAATCGTCCACCGAAGCTAATGCACATGAATGAATTTCCTGGATGGGAAGAAAGATTCCATACATATGTTCTTGGGCAAAACACGGAATTGTGGTTATGTTTTACTACAGATTTCGATCAAGCACTTGATGTTGCCGCTTCAACTGCCGCGACATTTGCAGATCTTACAGCAGGCGAGAAAAAGGCATATGATTTAGAAAAGAAAGCATATTCTTTCCTAACTCAAGCGTTCAGCAAGGATACATATCATCAGTTTGTCAGCTTCAAGACGTCAAAGTGGTTATGGGATGCATTAGAGCGAGTTTAGCCTGATCAGAACGATAGTATAAACGATAAGCGGCGCGTAAAATGGTCAAATAAACAGTACCTTGCACTGTGTGTCGGATGGTAATCCGGTCGGATGGCCAATCGATCGGATGACAATCCGTTCGGATGGTCACCCGATCGGATGGCCATTCGATTGGATTGTCATCTCGTTTGGTAAGGATGTGTTTGTGTATGATGGTTTGACTTTTGAAGTTTTCGTTGTAGCATTTTGAAAACAGAGAAGTATCTCTACCCTTCAGGTCGGTCGATCGAATGGTCGTTCGATCGGACGGCGACCCGATTGGCGAGGCATTTCTCAGAGAACAAGTTCACAGCAGTTTTATCACCCAATCAGATAGTCTACCGATCAGGTGGAATTCCGCTAAAACTTGTTAGTGCATTGAACATGTTGAAAATTGTTTAAGTGTTGAACCAATATGCAGCCCGATCGGATGGCCGGTCGATCGGATGGTAATCCAATCGGACGGCAATCCGATCGGACGACAACCCGTCCCGACGATCTGATCGTTTTGTCACTTGATTCTGTTTGAAGTGTTGTAGTTTGAATAAGACGTTGTGATAGCTTGTTTAAACAATAGGAATCCCATCTCGACCCCAGTGACCCGACCGAACAGGGATCACCCTAGTCCGACAGTACACGGTTCAAGACGATTGTTCATGTTTGTTGATGCACACATCTGTCGTCTTCGTCTTGTATCGAGTCTCGGGTTCGGTGCGGGTTCGGTGCGGATATAATCAAGCATGATGTCATCATCCTTGATGATGACATCACACAAGTGACATCATTGTCTGCATCATGCACTAAAGACAAAATAGAAGTTGAAAGTTGCGTGGAATCAGATTGCATGAACGATTTCGCTTCAAGACAATTATGTAAATTTCGCTTCAAGAGTTCTAATGGATTTCGCTTCAAGGGCTTCAAGTGAAATCATAGGTTCTATAAATAGGTCAATTGTCATTTCATTTGTAACAGTTTTTGGCCAAGTGTACCGAAGTGCTGCCGGTTTCTCTTCTGATTGTAAAGGTTGTAATATCAATATAAAAGAGGTTTAAAGTGTGAAACAAGCTGTTATCACGTCCGTTTCTCTGTTTCCGCCTTTGAAACGGACTAGAACTCTTCCAAACGACTCGTTTAGGTCGCAATCCGATCCTACAATTGGTATCAGAGCTCAGGACGAGGAGTTCTTGCCAAAAACAGCCGGTTTTCACCACGATTTCTGTTTCTACATCATTCTTTTTCGAAATTTCAAACTTTTTACGGATAAAATCAACTAAAATTTTCACATATCACGCATAATCATGTTTTAACAGTTCCTGGAAAGTTTCAGTATCAAAATCAGCTTAAAACTTGTAATTTTGTGTGATTTCGCTTCAATTGTTCGAACATATGATGACATCAGCAACATTTTGTATATGATTTCGCTTCAAGTTGATGTATTTCTGTTGATTTCGCTTCAAGATTGAGAACATTATTTGATTTCGCTTGAATAGTTGAAGCGAAACTGATCTGTTTGCATTTCGCTTGAAAATACGTTGACATCTGATTGAAATCTGCAGTGCTGTCTTAACTGAATTTTTGATGTTCGTCGAAACCTGCTGTTCATTGAAAACTGTTTGTCTGCTACGCTGAGAAACTGTTCTGAATTGTGTGACATTTTCTGATCGAGGATTGTTAGTTAATTGAGAAAAAGGAAATCACGTGTTTGTGTTAAACTGCATCGATTTATGTGTATTGCATATGATGTTCATCGATTAAATCACTTTTAAGTTTGTCTGTTCTAAAATTCTTGAATATGATAATCCATGTTGTCAGCCAAAGCATGTGATTGCATGTGTAGTGATAAAGTGATTCTCGGTTCAAACAATTTAAAAGTCTTATTTGATGTGATATTTGTGTTGAATGATAAATTTGTCTGCCATTAAAGTTTTTGTCGATATATGTGATGAATTTTAAACTGGTTGTCTGCCATTAAAAATTGGAAAATCACTAGTTGTTGTTAACAAAAGTTATAATTGTTTAAGAGTGTCGGCTACTTTAGTGTGCTTAGTGTTAATACAAAATGTTTAGCTGTTTAGTGATCGTTTAGATCAAATAGATTGATTTGTGATTGATTGTCTATACATAGGTTTGGCCAAATATTATTGAATATCATCGCTCATATTAAATGTCTGATCCATTAGTGTATTGACTAAATATCATGTGAACAAATTGTCAGTTGTCAGTTGTCAGATTGGATCGTTTTGTCGGTCAAGTTGCGTGATAATTGTCCAGTTCATACGGTTCGGAGTTCAAAGGTTACAAAGGGTCAAGTCGTTTTGAATTCGATTCGGGTCCTAGAAGTCCGCACAGTTGGTCAACATTCAGTCCGCTCAAAATAGTCATCAGTTCGAGTACCAGTTTGTTTCAGTTAATTGAAAAATCTTTAAACTGATTGTGTTTTGTTTTGTTTGCGATTGTAAAGGTACTTGCAAGGCGTTTGCCGAAGACATGGAAGAGGATTTCTACAACGCGTTTGCCACACCAGTCGCTCCGGTTACTGCTGCTGAAAATTTATATAGTGAAAATGAAACGGGAACGCATCAAAAACCACCAAAGCTTATGTACATTGAAGAATTTAAAGGATGGCAGAATAGATTTGAGAACTGGGTACAAGCTTACAAGTTTGATGCATGGTGTTCATTGTTGAAAGACTATGAGAAACCAAAGAATGACCGTGGGATGGAAAAAGCATTTGAGGACTACTCAGAGATTGACAAATTAAAATTCACAAGTGAGAAAATGATGATCAGTATTCTTCAGCAAGCAATAAAAGAAGATATATTTGTTTTGCTCCAACATAATGGTACAGCTAAATCAATTTGGGAAGCATTGATTCAGAAATTCCAAGGAAGCGCAGATATGATCAAGAACAGAAAGGCTTTACTGAAAAAATCATTTGATATGTTTTCAGCCTTCGATCATGAAACTACAAAGCATACCATTGATAGATATTGTCATCTAGTCTTAGAAATGAAAAGATTTAACATTGAGAAAGAGGATGATGAGTGGGTTGATAAACTTGCTGAAGCATTACCACAACAGAAATGGGGAACGTATTTGCTGATCTTAAAACATACAAGAAAGTCTGAAAATATGAATTTGGCTCAGTTTATTCAAAGGATTGAAGAGCATGAGTTGGATATTCAGAAAACAGCTATCATGACAAATCCAAATGCCAAACAAGATGTCAGTTTGTATTACCGAGGGAACAAGTTTGAGACTACTCCCAGCCCGAGCCCAAAGATCCAAACTGGTTTCAGTGCTGACAGTTCATCTGGAACAAAGGGTAGTAGTGTGACACAGAGTGGTGGATCTTCACCTTCGTTCTCAAGTTTTGATCCAAACAGCACAACATCAAGTTATCAACGACAAAACTCAACAAATCTTCAGTGCAATGTTACTTTAAACATTCAAAATGGTCAGAATCTGTCTCCGGAAGTTGCCAAGCAACACATGGCATCACTAGTTACTATGTTAGAATCTTACGAAAGTTTGATCGGTGGGAAGATTGGGAATCCGATGCTTACCAAAGAAGATTACGACCAAATTGATGCCGAAGAACTTGAAGTGATGGATATCAAATGGTGCTTAGCAAGTGCTTGGAGGAGAGCTGAGAAGTTTCAAGAGATTACTGGTAGGGATGAATTTCGAGGAATGGCTACCTCTCCATTGGGATTTGATAAATCAAAGGTTACCTGTTTCCGTTGTAAAGGAAAAGGTCATTTAAAACGAGAGTGCAAAAGTAAAGAAACTACCGGGAATCAAGATAGAAACAATTATTATCAGAAATCAATCTTCCATCAGACTACTCAACAACCTCAAATTGTACATGCTCATGCTACTGATGATGGAAAGAAGAAAGCTTTAATTATCCATCAAGATGACGAAAAAGTTGCCGAGGGATTTAGTTGGGATAAGTACATTCCATCAGAATCAGGCTTTGTTGCTCGAATTCTAGGTGAAGATGAGGTTAATCAGAAAAGAATCCCGATTTTTCCAGATCTTGGAAGCGATGTAGATACCGATGATGAGGAAGAATATCTTAACAAATGTAGAAAAAGCATTGAGCCTGATAGTTTTAATTTTTTCTATGCAGATAAAGTTGATATGCTAAATCAGAAGAAGATTGCCCGCTTAAAAAGGGAACTGGAAGCAGCAAAGTTACTTGCTAATGAAAAGGCAAAGACAGAAGCTGGAAAAGCGAATGTTGAACCAGCAACTGAGAAAGTTGTTGAGAAAGTTGTTGAAGTGGAGAAAGTGGTGGAGAAACTCGTTGAAATTGAAAAAATAGTCGAAGTTGAAAAACTTGTTGAAGTTGAAAAATTTGTTGAAGTAGAGAAAATTGTTGAAGTAGAGAAGATCATCGAGGTTGAAAAGATAGTTGAAAAATTGGTTGAAGTTGAAAAACCATGTTTGAAGTGTTCAGAATCTTGCAAAGCTTGTGAAGAGAAGGATAAGAAGATTGCTGAGTTGGAGAAGATTAAAGAAGACTTACTGTCTGATGTGAAGTACATTAAGGAGTCGTACAATGTGCTCAACAACACAGTTGATCGTCTAAAAAAGACGAATACAGAAACCGAAAAAGCAATGGATAAAATGAGTGCAACATTAATGACAAAGCAGAAAGTCATCAATGAGTACATCGAAGATTGTGCAAAGCTAAAGAAAGATGTGGAACTTGAGAAGATTGAGAGTGAAAGGATTAAACGATTGTTGCTAAGCTATACTACTTGTGATTACTTGATTGATCGTGTTTATCCTACTGTTGCAGGTCTAGAAGCGTTCATGGACAAAAAGACTGAAGATACTGATACTGGTAAGAAACCAAGTGTCAAGTATAACAGATGTCCGCCCCCGATCCATGAAACTTATTCTCCCAGGAATCCAAATGAAGAGCGTTTAAAAAAGGCAGTCAACATCAAGTTAAAGTCTGAAATCATTGATGAATTACCAGACAATATTGATGTTACATTCACAGCGTCTGACACTGATCATGAGTCTGAGTTATTAAAGAAAGTTGTCGATCAGGTGTTGGATACGGATGAGGAGTTAAAACCGGAGTCTAAGTCTGAAAGTCCGAGTTCGTCAGAAAAGAGTCCGAGTTCACCGGTTAATAGGGTTTACAATAGAGAATTCCTATTATCAAAATCTAATTTGAATGACGGGTCAATCAAAGTGGCATATACTTTGTATGATTCAGACAAATTATATTCTGATGAGGAATTTCCAATCAGAAGTGTAAAAACTGAAATGATCAAACAGGTTTTCAAATTAACAGAAATTAATATTTCTGATATAAAAGATTTAAATCTTGATGAAAAACCTAAAAAATACACTTCAAGAGTTCAACAAAGATTGAACAAGAAAAAGGGTTATAGTTCTGGTTATGGTTATCGAAAGAAACCAAACTACAACGGTAATCTCAAAAAGAAAGGTTTAGGATTTATTCCTCCTGAAAATTATCAAAATCAGAAAACTTATAAACCAAATACAAAATTTGTTGCAGGTGGAAGTTGTGAAGATGAGCAGAAGAAACCATTCTGGAAACAATCCAATCAAGAGTTTCTTGCTGAAGTGAAGAAGAATGTGAGAAAGTTTGCTCAAAGAGTTGATCGAAGAACTTGTTTTAAATGCCAGGAAGTTGGACACATAGCTTGGAATTGCCCCAAGACCAACTACAAAGAACAGGGAGTTTCTTCTAACTCTGAAATGAAAAAGAAAAATGTTGATAAATCGACTTTGGAAGTTGGTGAAACTTCAAAACGGTTTTACAAAAGAAGTGTCGATTTAAGCAAACAAAAATGGGTTGTTAAAAGTTCCCAGAGTAGTTCTGACAATGAATCTGATTCCATAAAATCAGAGGAGTCATTTGTTGAGAAAAAGATTGTGAATTCCGTTCCTGAGGTGAATGATGAAAATTTTCCTTCATTGTCAAAGGAAAATTGGAAGTCGAAAGTGGGAAAGGTAGAGATCTCAAATCAATTCTTCGCTGATAAGGGAGAATTTGATGTTGAGAAGGCTTTCAACGGGAAAGTCAAACATATTTTCGGTAAGATGGTTGATAGGAAGGTAAAAGGTGCTCAAGAATTTTATAAATCAAAATGTTGGTGGGACAGATGTTTGCCACCAAGTCACCCAAGGCTGGTGAGGCTTGGGTGGACGTAATGTTTAATTAAAAACCGGACTTGCCGGAGCTCCCAGGTTGGTTTAAGTGGAGCAGGAATCGGCACATTTCTTGAGAAATTCACGAAAGTGATTTCGACTTACAAGTGGTAAATCAGGGACATTAAGTTGTACTTGATTTTCTACAAGTGGTTTGTGATATTTTGAAGAACAATGTGATAAGATACACCCCTAACCTACAATTGGTAAAATCAAACTTATTTTCCGGAAAAACCATTTGATTAATACAAACTTAAGTGTTTTGAAATCTATGGGAAAATAGTTTGTTGTGAGGGGGAGTTCTGATTGTTCAAGCCAAGTGAATGGAGAATTGAAGTGATTCTCATCATGTTGTCACATTTCTTGTATAGTTTGTTTTCAAATTTTCCCAGAAAATCAAAATTGAGACATATTTTGATTTTAGGGGGAGTAAAAATTTTAAAAAAATTAGAAAATTTGAAAATGTCAAAAACATTGAAAAATTCAAAATGAGTTTTGTTGAGAAAAAGAGGAAATGATAGTAGATCAGTTGGACTGTCACAGCATGCTAAAGAAATGGAGAGATAAAATGTGATAAACGATCTCACTAACGATGTGACGATAGGCTCAGCTAGACTAGTAGATTTGCGATAATGATACAAACCTAAAATGAAAAAGCCTAGTTCTAGTGGGAAACATGATTGAAAGCATAGTACTTAGTTTTGTCCTTCTTGATTGTGTGCCTACTCAGTAATCGCTGATTGTCGAAAGACATAAAACTGGTTAAGTTTGTGAACTTTCACAACTTTGCTGAAAAGTCGCTGTGATTGTGCATTTCATTTTGCAAAGATTTAAACTTGTTTTATTTCTTTATTTTGTTTAAGCATCGGACATCCTCTGCGTATACGTGAGTATCGACCTGGATGTTGTTGCCTAAACGTTCTGCTTTATTTTCTTTGGTGTTTCGTTTAAGCTTTGGATCACCTCTGCGTATACGGGAGTATCGACCTGGTGGTTAAAGCCTAAACAACTTCAACTTATTTTTATTTTCTTATTTTGTTTAAACATTGGACTTTCTCTGCGTATACGGAAGTATCGACCTGATTGTTAATGTTTAAACATTCTGCTTTATTTTCGCACAAATCACAGTTGATAAAAGTTTAAAGGCATTACTTGAGGTAGTGTATTGCATGATGAGGGGATATGCTGAGATCGTGGGGTCCATAAGAATTTAGTGCAAAATTAATATACCTTAACATATCGGTAAGCATTTCGAAAGTTTTTAGATTGAGCTTAAGAGGACAAATATATCGTTAATCTATGTGAATCGTTTAAAGCATAAAATGAAATCAAGCTTAACGGTGTTGGTGATTTGTCTCAAAAACTGATATGATCCTCTTACACAAACTCACAAAAATATTGTTTGTAAATAGTTCATTTCTGCATTTTATTTCTGTTATTTCACAAATCCAAAAAGATTTTCGGTGTGTTTTAGCATAAATTTTGAAAAATTCAAAAAGATTTTCGACAACTGATGTTGAAGAGCTGTTTTTCAAAATTCCGAGTGCTGAACATGATGAATAGGTTTGGGAGAATTTGATTGAAAAGTTTTTCAGAGATAAAAAAATTCGTTAAATGATCATTGTTAATATTTGATTGTATACTGATTGGAGAAGGATCAGTGTTGGTGCATGAAATTTGATAAATTGTTAAATATTTTATTCTTTTGAATCTTATTTTTGGGTAGAGGATGTGCAGGATAGCAGATAGAGTGCCAGGTTCCGATACCTGAGGATTCTGAAATACTGTAAAAGCCAGACTACGATCCCAGCATGTTTTGAGGGGGAGTCTGTTAGAGAGAGAGAGAATTGGAGATAGAATAGAGCCAGGTAGAGATCCTGAAGGAAGATCAAAGACTGATAAAGACTGAAGATTTTGAAGACTCGACACTTAAGACTCGTCAACATCTGAGGGGGAGTCTGTTGATGCACACATCTGTCGTCTTCGTCTTGTATCGAGTCTCGGGTTCGGTGCGGGTTCGGTGCGGATATAATCAAGCATGATGTCATCATCCTTGATGATGACATCACACAAGTGACATCATTGTCTGCATCATGCACTAAAGACAAAATAGAAGTTGAAAGTTGCATGGAATCAGATTGCATGAACGATTTCGCTTCAAGACAATTATGTAAATTTCGCTTCAAGAGTTCTAATGGATTTCGCTTCAAGGGCTTCAAGCGAAATCATAGGTTCTATAAATAGGTCAATTGTCATTTCATTTGTAACAGTTTTTGGCCAAGTGTACCGAAGTGCTGCCGGTTTCTCTTCTGATTGTAAAGGTTGTAATATCAATATAAAAGAGGTTTAAAGTGTGAAACAAGCTGTTATCACGTCCGTTTCTCTGTTTCCGCCTTTGAAACGGACTAGAACTCTTCCAAACGACTCGTTTAGGTCGCAATCCGATCCTACAATGTTCAAACCCGAAATCAACTATCTCTCGGATGGAATTCAGATCTAGACCTGATACATCACTACGAAAGAGTAGAAGTTCAGAATGAGCTCCGATTTCCATCGGGTTTGAGTGCATTGAGTGTAAAAGAGTTGAAAGAAAGTTAGAAAAACCATCTTTCAATCCCTTTCATCGTGAATATGTTCAGATCTATGCAAGATCTTTGTTCATTCATGTGGAAATCGTCCAGATCTAAGTTGTTCTTGGTGGATTGAAGCCAAAACATGATGTTCATAAGAACTCCATGGTGACATCATCCTAGAACACCTCAAATCCACTGATTTCACGGTTAAAAGTTGAGATTTGAAAGAGAGAATGATGAAGATGTGTGCGTAGATCATAGAAGTACAAGAATTATGTTTAAAACTTACAAGATTTGGGAGAAATCGGAAGAAATGAGCTTGAGTGCGGCTGAGTCGAGCAAGAGAGTTGTCACCATCAAATGAGGTAACAAATGGGAGTATTTATAGGGTTTCCCAAAATGGCAAAAAGGCAAACGGATCACGTGGATAACCGGTCGGGTGGCAGTCCGATCGGGTGGCGACCCGATCGACTGGCCATCCGATCGAGTGGTCACTCGATCGAGTGGCTGGTGAGTTGGTTTTCGCCTTTCGTTTCGTGCGTTGAGTATTGCGATTCGATTCGAGTGAGCGATGCAATAGAATTAACTACTAGATTACACCATTAATCCCAACTACTATATCTAACATACAATCACTATAATTAACTTGCGTTTAGCGTCTACGATTCGATTGCGATTCGATTGAGTTGCGATATTGATTTTGATTGATCATCATAAAACATAACATAAACATAACTAAACATGCACAAGTAACACATAAGAAACACACACACGTAAAACAATATCCAGAGCGCATAAATTCGAGTTGCGAGTGCGTTAGCCATGCGATTAAGTCGATAAACCGGGCGATAAATATCGATTAAACCTGGATTATTAATAAGTACTCCACATAATACAACTAATGAAATAAAATAAATAGATTATCTACAAGTCAAAGAAGTCAAAACAGGAGTTGAGCAGGGAGTGACAGATCGCAATTAGCAATCTTTTCTTCCTTTGACTTCAATCTTTGACTTTGACTTTCGAAACACGGGGTGTTACAGATCAGGCGCGGCAAAGTTTTTGAAACTAAATCTCTATTATTTGTAAACTATAAATTAAGTGTTATAACCCGTTATGTCGGTTCGTCTGGGTTGTCAGTGAACCCAAACGTATAAGTTCTATGTTAAAAAAAATATGGGACCAAAATATCTGATTCTTTAAAATATTGATATAAACGAGAAAGGGCGTTACATATTTATAGGATGATGTCTGGAAGGTGTGCACAGTTGTGCCTTGCAGTGCACGGTCATGCCTTGCAGTGCACGGTCATGCCTTGCAGTGCATGGTCATGCGTAGTACTCTCTTCCGACAGAAAAATATCCTTTTTACATAGGCACAAGCGTGTTTATACTTCAGTACGGTCTCGCCATGTTAGTTGTCCTGACGGAATATGTGATCTTGCACTTTTTTGCAGCAAATTTTCCTTTGGCTTTACATGCACCACCGTGTTGTACTTGTGCACAGGCGTGCGTGGACAGGTATCCAGACAATGTCTTCCGTTCTTGTCTGCTTTGTCAAATCTTGAAGCTTCAGAATCTTGTCTTTTTCTTCCACGACCGTGCCTAAGTGTGCACCATCGTGCTTTGGCATATTTGTTGACCATCTTGGGTTAACCTTTTAACTTATGGTTCCTACAACCTAACACGGGCTTGCGTATCTGTTCCTTTGCTGCATCTTCAAAATTCTTGATTTTTCCATGTTATTTTCTTCGTTATTTGTCGCTTCTTTTCATTCAGAGTGCCTAAAAACTTGCATTTATCAAACAAGAACGATTTAGGTAGTATTTCTAACGACATAGGTTCAAAAAGCATAATATAATGAGGGTAAATGTGCAAAAAAAAAACATGTATAATTGATGGTATATCACAGCCCCAAAACGTTTAAATGTAAAAAAAGGAAACATAGAATCACCCCAAGCGAACGTCACCGAATTTTAAAACTTGCTAACGGCAAATGGAATGTACCTCGCTATCAAACTTTCAACAAGAATTAATATAATGGGCAATTAACGTTTAGATCACCCATATAAAACTCACTCAGTTGACCCACTACCCGAACCATGACCCGAATCCCACTTGAGGACCCTTTCGGGTTCAGTACACCAATGAGCCACCTCCTGACCGGTCACTTAACCACCCCCATGGTGATCCGGTCACCTAGTCGTCACCCCCTTATGGTTGACTCAACAACGGGAACCCACCACACCTTAGCTGACTCAGCACCATACATTCGCTTCTCTAATTCTTGCATTCCCATATGAGAGGTCACATGTTGTCTACCTTCAAAGTCATGTGTAGGTGTGTATCCATCAGGGATACATATCCACATGCTCGCATCCTGATACTGAGCAAACGATCAATCCTTTCCTTCCACTCAACATATTGTGAAACTTTCACAAGTTTTGTCGGTTTATTAGTGGTTACATTTGTGATGTTTTAACGAAATTATTATTTTTTTTAGTTTGAAAAAAAAAATATTAAATAGTCCAAATATATCAATTATGATGCCAAACAGTCCAAAATCCGAACTTAAGGGAAGTTTGTTAAAGTCTCTGACGAATTTATTCAAACGACCTTATCCAAATTGATATAGCGTGTGTGGTGATAACGAAGAACAGATCACGTTGATTCTACGAATACCCGTGATGATCTTCCCCAAACCCCCAAAATTCAACCCAAAGGGCACATAATTTGAAGTGAAAATTGAGTAAATTCAATATTGATGTCTGCCCATACAACTTACAAGAGAAACATATAAATAATGACAGAAATTCAAAATGGGCCACAAAAAGGCCGTGGGCCAAATACAAGCCCAAAAACAAAATGCCCAAAACATCGAAAAAACATAAAAAGATTAATAACTGATAGAAATAAGCGTTTTTTGGCCCGGACAATGACCCAAACCGCCGTAGGCGTTTGTAGCAAGATGGAGCTCGTTCTCACGATCGTTTCGCCTGGTCGCACGCCCAAAACGGACCCCCGTAGCCCAAGTTAGAGCCATTTTAGTGAAGCCCCTTTTGTCACACGATCTTGGGTCTACAAATAAAAGATGGCCCGCTCCTCCACACTTGGACCCGCATCACAAATCCAAATGAACTTATCCAAATCCAAACGAACTTAGACAATCAAGTCAGCATTTTAACATTAGCAAATCTGTTTGGATTTAAAAGATCTAATGCAAGTTCAATTCCCATTTGGTGCTTGAGTTCTTCTTTGAAGACTCAAGTTTAATTCCCATTAGGTGCAAAAAAGGAGTGAGGCACTAGTGGGCAGTGATAGGAGACCCAGGGAAACTTAGGTTCGATCCTTGAGCCAAACGGGTTATACCGGTAATTTACCGTCGTGTCTACGGGCGGGTGAGTTACCCGGTTTTCCCCGAAATTGGTGGTGGACCACTTGGGTTACTCTCAGAGTACTCCGTTTGTCCAGTGGGTGCCCCGAGAGTACTCGGGATTGATTTGTTAACCGTTAAAAAAAAAAGAACTAATGCAAATCCGTTCCACAACCTCAACCAAGTATTAAATTTGCTCCGAACGAACTTAAATTAGTCTGTCATGTTCGTTCCAAACAACTTCATTCCATGCTATAATTTAGATCACTAACAATTGAATCCTTGTCTCCTGTCCTATATCCAAATTATAGAAAGAATGTGAGATTTTGTTTGTTAATTTTCAAACATGCATTCAAATTTGAGAAGGGTCTATATATTCATACACACAAGTGTCTATTCACACACCATCATATACGTCTCGTATATGTCTATACGTCGCGTATAACCTTTTTCAATTTCCAAGATAATCTATGATTATGTCATATTTTGTCTTATATGACCCATATATGCCTCGTATAGGCCTATACGGGAAGTATAGACAAAAAAATATCATTTTATCCCTGAGTTAAGGCTAGACTTGAGGGCAAAACAAGGCTATAATGGTCTTTTGGACAACTAGACGCCCAGTCTAGGCTTACACGGGGAGTACAGACAAGAAAGACCATTTTACCCCAAAGTTAGGGCTAGACTAGGGGCAAAACATGGCTATAATGGTCTTTTGGACCACACTAGACGCCCAGTCTAGCCCTGTATGCGGCGTATATTTTTTTTGTTTTCTCTTTTTAATATTGATAACACTAATATTAATTATAAAAAAACTCATATTAATATCAATAACACTAATATTAATTATAAAAAACTCATATTAATATCAATAACACTAATATTAATTATAAAAAACTCGTATTGTATAAAATGTTTGTAAAAAAACTAATATTGTATAAAATGTTTGTAAAAAAACTAATATTTTTATATAAGTTTGCTACAACAATTAATATTGTATAAAATGTTTGTATAAAAAACTTATATACACCCCATATTGGCCTATACGTGGTTTAGGGTAGCCAAACCAGAATTGACATTAGTCAGGCACTGAGTTTGATGTAACCAGGGCCGGCTCAATGGGGTGTGAAATAAAGCAAACGCTTTGGGCCACCACTTTCATAGGGCCTCAAATTCTACAAAAAAAAAAAAAAAAAAAAAAAAAAACATATTATATGTAGGTGATCTTGGATTTAAGATTATTGATATTGAGATTTATGATCTATAATTATGTATATACAAAGACAATATATGAATAATAGGATCTAAAACATTTTTTTTCTTTTAATTTTTATGGAAAGGGCCTCAATTTTTCTATCTGCTTTGGGCCTACAATACTTTGAGCCGACTCTGGATGTAACCCTATACGTCCCGTATAGGCCTATACGAGGGATATACGATGCAGATTGTGTACAAATAGACATATAGGATGTGTGGATAGTTTGAGCCTTTGAGAAATACAAGCTCAAGTAATGCTCGAATTCAGGTTCAAAAATTTAAATTCAAACAACTAGATTTGATGCATAGGTAACTCAAAATTCGGAGCATTCACATCCAATCCATCAAATTTTGTGTGTGAAGATTTTATAATATAAAAAAGTATAAAAAGTGGTTGTGAGTGGAGGAGAGAGAAAATGTTACTGTTCATATGTATATTTGGGGGAACACTGTTCACCCCCTATAATTTTTTAATATATTTTGAATGTGATTGTGAGTAGGGGAGAGAGAAAATGTAATGATAAAGTTATAAAAAATATTATTTAATTGAAAAAGAAAAAGAAAATGTAGTATTTTTTAGTGTAATTTAGAATGAAAATATAATGAAATGGATGTGAATGCTAAAAAACACCCCTAATTATAGAGGTATGGTAAGGAAGCAGTTAAAAAGAAGGGACCCATGTATAGGTAAGCCTATAGGGGTTCATTTAGCAATTTTTGATCTTTTTTGCACATTTTATACTATAACTAATTGACATGATTTTATATTTAAAATTCATTTGACATAATCGTTTAAGAAATTTATTTGAAAGATGACATATTTTTGTTAGGTTGATACCAGTATTTTATAGAATGAATAGAAAAAAGTATCGTAAAAAGCTGCTTAAAGGTTATTTATTTTTATTATAATTTAAATTTAAATTACATTATAATGTCGATAAATGTTCAATAAATAAATCACTTTCAAGTGAATAAATTAATCCAATTTCGAATTGTAATTACCATATAAAAAGCATGAAAGGAACAATAATTCAACCGACAATGAAAGAAAATATGTTAGATATGGAAAACTACTTTTAACAGACGCAAATTAAAAGTGTTAAGAAAATTGCTTCACGGTAAATTTGTATAAAGGATAACTAGCTGGGCAGATATGTCAGGAAAATTGCAAAAAATAAGCTAAAATGTTGTCCACCTGTTAATTGAACTCTTCAAAAGGTGACCTGGTCCAAATTAAATAAATCATTTCTGATATTATTTGAACCCCTTAGATAGATTACTTCATTATTTGCACCCCAATTTAGCCTTTGAACTTTACTATAAATTTCCCAGTCCAGCAAAGTTTTGTGCTCATCAGTCCAAAAGTCGTTTTAACTTTCAACAATGCATACCAAAATCAGAAACGTTTTGCAGAAATTTGATTTCAAAAAAGAATCTGGTTTCCTTCAGTATTGGGAATACAAACAGGATGGCCACAAGGAGCGTCTTACGGTGGCGGATCAACTTTTTGTTGCATATCGAAACCAGATGGGGCTGCAGTTATACAGGAAACGCCTCGGGAAAGAAGTTTTTGTTGGAGCAGCTACTAAGGTTGGCCTAGCAGCTCAAAATGGGGTTGCGTTCCAAAGTACAAACCATGACCCTGATCAAATTATGGGGCATTTAATGGTGCCTGTATTTTCTTATCAAGGTGCAGATAAGAAACTCATAGGGGTCATCGAGTTTACCACGTTTTGCGCGAAAGAAAGTTATGAAGAAGATTTTAATGAGATTCAAAGTTTGTTGAAGGTTAGTTATTCTAGTTCTCAGTTGTATGGGTCGTAATTTCGTTTACGAGTTGACATTTTACCATTCAAAAACTTGCTCATCTCTAACGTTTCTTTAACTAGATACTATAGCAGAAAACTAGCATAAAACTAAAAATGTTGGTAACCCTCCTTTTTTAACTGTTACAAAATAATAATAATAATAATAATAATAATAATTAACAAAATCCTTTTAATAAAACTTGTTATGTCATACAAGTGTACAACTGTAACTTTGGTAGAGTTTGGAAGATGGAAGATAGTACTTCCAAGATTGAATGTTAACGTCCTGTTTTTGCTCAAATTACCAAGTGAATAACTATTTTTAAAACCTTCTTTGATTTCTTTGTTTTATAACAGATATTAGTATGCAAAACATTTTTTTAAAAACAACTCTGCACCCATTATTAATTTTGTTTTGTAATCCTTTGTAGAATGAGAGCTTAGCTACCACATATATGGCGAACATATAATTAAAGTCGAATATATTGAAAAGTGATTCAATACTCCCATGCTCGTGGAACTAAAGTTTTGAGGAAGTCTTATGCACGTGATCTCTCTGGCTATTTCTATCCGTTTCCAGTTTTGAATTAGTTTGAATAATTCTGCTGACTGGTGGCTTACCAAGTCTGGGTATTTTGGATTGTTAGTTTGTTTAAGTTGCTTGCTTATTTAAGTCGTTTGATTGTAATCGTATTTTGCATTTCAGTTCTCAAGCAATAAAGCAGTTGAGTGATAAATCATTGTTCATGTTGTTGATTAATTATTATTGTAATATTAGTAGTTCTATACCTTGACCTCTGAGGTTGCATGGCCAATCCGAGTTTGATCACACTTACATTATCGTTAAATCTGTTGGATGATACTACGTCCCCGTATCTTCTTTGTTATTTTGCACTAAACCACGTTTCGTACTAATGAATGACAACAATTTCCTTTCTACTTATGTACTTATGGTTTTGTATTTCTGTCCGTCTGATGAATTTTGCTGATTTGATCAAGTTTACACTGCCCCTTTCAGCTGAATGTACAGACCTGCACAGGGAAGTCAAAAAGAGATTTCCAGAATTAGAACACCATAAATTCCGTGTTGTGTATGATGACACCGAAGGTAACCGTCTTCCAATTTCAAGTGATGATGATCTCCGGGCTTGCATGGCAGAGTCAAGTTTAAAAGGGGGACAGCTCATCAAATTGTATGTTTTGTTGGACACATAGCGTGATAACCTCTTTTTCTTTTTCTTGTTTTGATTTTTTGTACTTAAGATGATACACTCTCTTCTTTTCTTCTTTTGTTATATGAACGGTGTCGAAGGGTCTCATTAGGAAGTCATACAGTATAGTTAAATTATGAACGTTAAGCAATTCATATACATTTGACCCAGAAAGATCCCATCTTGATTGACATGTGACAATGAAACAGGTCTTGATCTTGATATCATATAATGCGGCCCCATAAGTAACCGAAAGAAGTAATCCAATGGGGATGTTGAAACTTAATCCATATAAACTATGTAGGCTGCAAATTATAATTATTATTACCTAGTATTATGGGTCCAACAATTGTCTTTATTTATTTATGGGCTAGTATTATTAAAGGTCCAAGAACTTGTAAGTCCAGGTCATGTACGTATCTAGGTTCAAATTAAGTACGGTCAAATGATATTTGTTTGACCAAAAAGTCCACATCGGTAATTCATTATCTGACATGCAAAATAACAGAACCTCATATGTCTTTAATGCGGTGACGGTTTCCGGAAATAACTACAAGCGGTATCGCAACGTTTCAAGCAAAATCCTTAGTATCACTACAAGAATAACACACTTTTACCGGCGACACCTTTAGCGGCGACAGGTCAAATGTCGCCGCTATTGGTCGATCCGCGTCACAGGTTCTCAAACCAAACCCCATCCGTTGATCAAAATCATGATCTGACGGTTGGGGATTTATAACTCATTACCGGCGACATAAATAGGGTAATAGCGGCGACAGCTGGTCTCCGCTAAAAGTAAATGTCAGAACTTTAATCCCTAGCCACACAAATCTTATCTCTGGTCAACTTCATTAAAGACATTACCGGCGATAGTTGGCAATACCGGCGACAACTTGTCGCCGCTAAAAGTTGAACGAACCAAACCCCTATACTGCGCCAATTTCTCCCTCCTCTTTCACTTTTCACCCAAGAAAACCTCCGAACACCGCTGCTAACTCGCGAAAATCGTCCAAATCGGTTAGTTTCACTTTGTTTTTGTTAGATTTCTTCTCTACATTTGTTATATACATGCTATGGGCCTTAATTTTTGCTCTTTTTTGTGTATTTTTGTGTTTGTGGAAGAAAATTCGGATCACCACCATCTCTTCTCCGGTCACCACCTTCACTTCTACGGTCACCACCTGAAAAACCGGTTAGTTTTTTTTTTTTTTTTTTTTTTTTAAGTTTAGAAATTGTATAATTTTTAGTTTAGGTATGTAAATTGTGTATGTTAGTATGTATGTTTGTATAATTTTTAGTATGTAAATAGTATAATTTTTAGTTTAAGTTGTATGTGGGTATGTAAGTGTATGAATGAATGTATGTATGTTTGTATAATTGTTAGTATGTAAATTGTATAATGTAGGTGTATTTGAAAAATGTGTATGTAAATTGTATAATGGTTAGTTTTTTTTTTTTTTTTTTTAAAGTTTAGAAATTGTATAATTTTTAGTTTAGGTATGTAAATTGTGTATGTTAGTATGTATGTTTGTATAATTGTTAGTATGTAAATTGTATAATTTTTAATTTAAGTTGTATGTGGGTATATAAGTGTATGAATGAATGTATGTATGTTTGTATAATTGTTAGTATGTAAATTGTTAGTATGTAAATTGTATAATGTTAGTATGTAAATTGTAAATTGTTAGTATGTTTGTATAATTGTTGTATGTTAGTATGTTGGTGAAAAATGTGTATGTTAGTATGTTGGTGAAAAATGTGTATGTTAGTATGTATGTTTGTATAAAGTATGCAAATGTGTGTGAAAGGAGCTATGAAAATACCCGCCCGAAATATAAACCATTATGAAGAACATTACGAGCTTAAAAATCGTGTCTGATATTGGGGACATGGGGGTGACGCGCTGGTGATCCACCGATTCCTCCTGGTGGATTTCGTGGCACACACGAGACAGACGGTAAGTCTTTTACTAAATTATTTTGTAGTCCTTATATTTTTTATATTATAAATGTTGTTACTAATTATTTTTGTTTTAATTGCAGCGGTTCCCCCAAAGAGGGTTAGGGGGAAAGCAAAAAACGAGAAACTAAGGCGTCTGGTAAAAGCGGGGGGGGGGGGGGGGGGGGCTGTATCGCTTACGTTTGACAGACAGGTCACGTATACCCCTGTTGGTAAAACAAGAGATATGTTTTCACGGGAGGCCGGCCTGTATATGTGGCGGTCCATCCCGTTCGATAAAATTGGACGGGATAACGTTGAACAACATTACAAGGATGCCGTCATGAACCACTTACGGGTAAATAAGTTATATGCATAAAATTTTATCAAATATTTAAGCACATGCAAATCTAATTTATATATGATATTTTAACTTTTTTTATTTAATTTGTAGGAAAATTTCAATTTTGATGAAGTGGAACGTGATATAGAGGCCAAAAACTTGACGGGTGGCATTAGGGCTGTGCTTATGAAGCGGTACTCTGACCGCAAGTACGATGCTAAAAAATTATTTAAGAGAAAGGGAGGTTACAATGATGTTGAGAGTGCAAGGGCATTCCATCCCCCGGATATGCCCTATGATAACTGGTTGAGAACCATCGAAGGTTTCCGGGAAGAAAAATATATGAAAAGAAGCGAGGCCAACACACTTGTACGCGAGAAACAACAATTCCCATACCGTGGGGGGACATCGTCGTACGGTAGCACCGCCTATAAAAATGTAATGTTTTATGTATGTGTGCAGTGTGTAAGCTTTTGTTTATATAATGTCTAATCTAAGTTTAATGTTAAACATGATATGGATTGGGTACCTACGTATGCTAAAACCCACACGGACAATCAAGGGAATTGGGTTGATCCGGTTGCTGAACAAAATTACGTAAGTATTTCTTTTAAGTATTATTTTCTATAACAAATATATATGTATATACTAGGTTATTGCCCCGTGTAATATAGAGTAACATGCAAACCAAATACCATACAAATTTTGTAGAATGTCAAAAGGTTGTATGTGCGGAAATTAAACATGAATAATTATTATAGGGAAAAAAAATGACACAACATCCGTCTATCTACAAGTATATATTATGAATGATAATAATTATTATACAAAAAGTACATATAATAATGAAAAATGAAAAGCTACGACTATGATTCACAAACTTTCAAACATTTGGGTTGGTTCTAAAAAACATTTAATAGGTTAAATGGATACCAATTCCGTAGGTTTTTTTTAATAATTTCATATCAAAACTAATTCGGAAATTATAGATTAGAATTTTATTTTCATTCAAGATAAATTTCTAATATAATATATAAATCTCTTTTTAGTTATGAATTAATTTAAATTTTAAAATTTATCTATCGAATCTTTTTTTTTTTTTATAAATGACAAGTGTCCTCAAACTGGTTTCTTTTATTATATAGTATAGATATACACATATATATTTAATCATCTTCGTAAAATACAGCGGAACATACAACAGGCCACAAGTGAATGGAGCGGTGAGGGTCCGCCAATTGCCCCGTATCAGGAAGCGTTGGGTGAGCGGCGAGGATGGTACCACGGGATGGGGCCTAAACCTTCTTCCAACACGTCCTCGCACTCGTCATCTAACATGTCGTCTTCGCAAGCTCGGACGCAAGAACCCTTTTCCGAGGTAAACTACGCAATTTATAAAATGACAAACGAACGCATGTTTCCTTGTTAAATATATGTTGGTAGCGTTAATTAATATGCTAATATACGTTTTGCTATCTATTATTGTAGGATTTTGTTAACAGCTTGTTCCAAACACCGTCATTTTTGAACCAACTTAACAACTATCTTGCTTCACAAGGAAAAGGAAAAGGAAAGTCAAAAGACTACGATTCTGACAACTTATTCGATAATGAATCCGACGATGAACCCAACGATAACGATGAGTGAAGCTTGCGTTAATGGTGTTTGCTTGCGTTGTTTTTAATTATATTACCTTAAACGTATGTACGACTTAAACGTAGTTTTTAATTATAACACCTTTAGTATATGTTGATTATGTTCATGGCGTTTGCTTGCGTTGTTTGAAAATAGGCAGGTTTTGTTTTTTTCGGCCGTAAAACTGGCTGGGTAGCTGTATATACAGCTGCTGTATAAAAAAAACAGACTTTTAGCGGCGACATGTGTCGCCGCTATTGCCTTTCAACCTTTACCGACGAATAGTAATACCGGCGACACTTTTAGCGACGACATCTCTCGTCGCTAAAAGTGGAATATCAATACCGGCGACAACTGATCAATACCGGCGACAACTGGTCAATACCGTCCGAGCAATACCGACGACGCTTTACCGGCGACATGTCGCCGCTAAAACTCAATAGCGGCGACAATAGTGGTCAATACCGGCGACACATGTCGCCGCAAAAGGTGCCCTGTTCTTGTAGTGTATAAATATCAATGTCAAGAGTCAGAAACATGTGTCGATTTGTAATTCACGTTCTTGAATACAAGTCAGGTTTCTATCTATTGTTCACAATTAAATCAGGAAGTTCGTTTGTTGTTGTTGGTTATTTTATGAGTATGTTAGATTCATCGATCTTGGGAATGTAGGTTCAGGCCCACACAAAACACTCAATACACACTCACGTACAAGCAAAATGATAAAAAAAAATACACTTTATAACTCACTTTATTTGAATGAAAGTGAAGGGTGCGTGACAAAACAATTAAACACTCTTATTTATAATAAACTTGGTCAGCTTTTGACAACTTCTCACCTATGACCCATTAGCTGATGGATGACCCATTTAAACAAAACGATTAGCACCGTGACCCGTATCCGTCAACCCGACACTGACCTGATCAATCAAGAATATTCCCCACATTCACCCCCAAAATAATCTTGATGTCGGTTCTTGCTACCTGCCTGCGTTCTTTCTTGCTTCTAATCAACATGCTTTGGTTGCTCGGATTTCTTGTGGACTTGCTTTCGAAACTTGCTATTCTTTCTTATTAAATCTTGTGGATCTTGCATCTTACTTGCTAATCTTCTACTGGTTACAGCCACACGCGAGTCGGTTCTTACTACACGAACTGCACGGTTCCGGTTTCTTGCTAACTTTCATTCTTGCTAATCCGAATAGGTTTTCATGCTCTTGCTGATCAAATCACTTGCCCTTAATCTTGCTTTTCATGCAGAATATATTCTCTACATGACTCACTGTCTTGTTAAAACAACTTGCTACCATCAACAAAAACATTGCCTGGTATTTTTCCTTTGAACTTGCTTCTTCGAATTTAATTCAGCTGATACATGTCTTACGATCATACTCTTGAACACAAAACAAACTCTCCTCATGGTCTCACTCTTCTCTGTTGTAAGCTTCCGGTCTCTCTGGCTCACACCTACGGTCTTCCTTGCGAGTCATTCGGTCTGAATTTCAAGCCACATGTCGATTATGGCTTTGGTCTTCTCGACGGTTTTCTTTCTTTACGTCGGCGTTTGTCTTTGTTTCTTTCATTCTCTGGCAACCCGCCGGTCTCGGTTACCTACTTCGGTCATTCTTTCCGGTGAAGAGAACAGATTTGGTCCTCATTCATGCCTTTCGGTCTGTCACAGCTTCCGTCCTTCTTCTTCTTAGGCAACAGTCTTTCTTAAGCCGGTATATCTTGTTGATACACTTTATGTGGATGCGACTCAATTCGGTTCGACTCGTTTCGACTCGGTTCGGTTCGGTTCAAACCCGACGTCACGACATTTCTCCATCGTGCGCCCCAGAGTTCGACACACGAAGCACGGAGCGCTGCAAGCTAACATCACCATGACATCATCATAATGATGTCATATACTTTGACCAAATGCATTCTATAAGACCTGCCATGGATATATACGTAGAGCTATTGCATGTTGGGCCATTTTCCATGTGTTGGGCCTGGTATTTCATCTAATGAAGACTACACGAAGGTTCGTCAAATGTTGAAGGTTCGCTGGTATAATGTTCGTCAAAGATGTGAAAGTGACGAAGATTGCAATCTTCGTCACTTTGATTGTTCGTCGAAGTGTAAGTGACGAAGATCTCACTCTTCGTCACAATGATTGTTCGTCAGGGATACTTCGTCGACTGCAGGAGGTTCGCCGAACCTGTAGTATATATACTCAACAAAACAGAAGATAAAATGTGCAAGTCTGAATAGATTTGAGAGAGAACACATTGTAAAACACACACAGACTGAGAGTTTATAAGGAGATCTTGTAAACACCGCATTGTAACTGCATTACGTATTAATACATTGGAGTGTTAATCGTTGAACCGTGTTTGTGATTTCGTGTTCTAACTTGGTTTAACTTATCCATTTGGATTTCGCACTCTTGGGTATGTCGGAAAACAGGGAATAGAGGTTTAACTCGATCCTCCAGGTGGACCTACAAGTGGTATCAGAGCCTTGGATTTTTTCCTTGTTAAAACCAAGTTGATTTCTTGTGTTTTGATAGATTTTAAAGTTTTTTTTTCAGTTTTTGTTCTTGTTTGAAAATCATACCTTTCCGGAAAAACAACTATAAAATCGTGAAAACCTTGACGTTTTGCTATAAGTTTGATCAAAAACCTTGTTATATTACATGTCTACATGTTAAATGTTGGTTTTTATTAAAAGTTTAAGCAAAAATTGTGTTCGATAATTTTTCCGTGGCACGGAAAACTCATTAAGTTCATCAGGATCTTCAACGAGTTCATATTGTTCTTCAAATATAATATGCTTTTGATCTTGTTTGAATTATTATTGGAGTGTAGTTGATTATTTTATGTTTGTTTGACAAAGTTGTCAATAAGAATGCTGGTGTGTTGAAAAATTGGTCTGTAGGTAAGGTGGTTTGGCAAAAGAAACTTCTTTGTCAGAAGATTTGGTTTTGAAAATATCTATATTAACTGTACACCTTTGTCAACGAAGTTGTCATCGACGAACTACATAGCTCTTCGTCATAGTTGTTTTTGACGAACCATCATATTCCACGTCAAATTTGATTTAGACAACTATCCGACCTTCGTCACCTTGGTCTTCGAAGATCTACCTTGTCCTTCGTCGTCAGTGTCTTCGACGAGGAAACTCATACTCCGTCACTTTGAGTTTTGACGAACAACCCATTCTTCGTCAATTTGGAGTCTTCAACAAAGAATCTTATTCTTCATCGACATCTACTTCCCATTTTTAACAGAAGACTTTTAATTCATACTTAACTGTTTGTTTTAAGATTTTTGAGCAGGTATTCATTATCATACAGCCAAAATGAGTTCAGACTGGTGGGGTATTCCATCAAATACGGAGAGCAAGTATAGAAGCACGGGTTTATTGCTATCATGGGCCGAATCTCCCGCACCCACATCTTCGTCAGTTCCATCTCAAGCAAATCAAATTTTGACAAGTCAATGGGCATTCGTTTTCAATCAAAATCAAAGTACTCAAAGTATACTTTTAAGCAAAAGTGAAACCGGAAGCATTAATCGTCCATCGAAGCTAATGCACATGAATGAATTTCCTGGATGGGAAGAAAGATTCCATACATATCTTCTTGGGCAAAACACGGAATTGTGGTTATGTTTTACTACAGATTTCGATCAAGCACTTGATGTTGCCGCTTCAACTGCCGCGACATTTGCAGATCTTACGGCAGGCGAGAAAAGGCATATGATTTAGAAAAGAAAGCATATTCTTTCCTAACTCAAGCGTTGAGCAAGGATACATATCATTAGTTTGTCAGCTTCAAGACGTCAAAGCGGTTATGGGATGCATTAGAGTGAGTTTAGCCTGATCAGAACGATAGTATAAACGATAAGCGGCGCGTAAAACGGTCAAATAAACAGTACCTTGCACCGTGTGTCGGATGGTAATCCGGTCGGATGGCAATCCGATCGGATGGCCAGTCGATCGGATGACTATCCGTTCGGATGGTCACCCGATCGGATGGCCATTCGATTGGATTGTCATCTCGTTTGGTGAGGATGTGTTTGTGTATGATGGTTTGACTTTTGAAGTTTTTGTTATAGCATTTTGAAAATAGAGAAGTATCTCTACCCTTCAGGTCGGTCGATCGAATGGTCGTTCGATCGGACGGCGACCCGATTGGCGAGGCATTTCTCAGAGAACAAGTTCACAGCAGTTTTATCACCCAATCAGATAGTCTACCGATCAGATGGAATTCCGCTAAAACTTGTTAGTGCATTGAACATGTTGAAAATTGTTTAAGTGTTGAACCAATATGCAGCCCGATCGGATGGCCGGTCGATCGGATGGTAATCCAATCGGACGACAATCCGATCAGACGACAACCCGTCCCGACGATCTGATCGTTTTGTCACTTGATTCTGTTTAAAGTGTTGTAGTTTGAATAAGACGGTGTGATAGCTTGTTTAAACAATAGGAATCCCATCTCGACCCCAGTGACCCGACCGAACAGGGATCAACCTAGTCCGACAGTACACGGTTCAAGACGATTGTTCATGTTCAAACCCGAAATCAACTATCTCTCGGATGGAATTCAGATCTAGACCTGATACATCACTACAAAAGAGTAGAAGTTTAGAACGAGCTCCGATTTCCATCGGGTTTGAGTGCATTGAGTGTAAAAGAGTTGAAAGAAAGTTAGAAAACCATCTTTCGATCCCTTTCATGGTGAATATGTTCAGATCTATGCAAGATCTTTGTTCATTCATGTGGAAATCGTCCAGATCTAAGTTGTTCTTGGTGGATTGAAGCCAAAACATGAAGTTCATAAGAACTCCATGGTGACATCATCCTAGAACACCTCAAATCCACTGATTTCACGGTTAAAAGTTGAGATTTGAAAGAGAGAATGATGAAGATGTGTGCGTAGATCATAGAAGTACAAGAATTATGTTTAAAACTTACAAGATTTGGGAGAAATCGGAAGAAATGAGCTTGAGTGCGGCTGAGTCGAGCAAGAGAGTTGTCACCATTAAATGAGGTAACAAATGGGGGTATTTATAGGGTTTCCCAAAATGGCAAAAAGGCAAACGGATCACGTGGATAACCGGTCGGGTGGCAGTCCGATCGGGTGGCGACCCGATCGACTGGCCATCCGATCGAGTGGTCACTCGATCGAGTGGCTGGTGAGTTGGTTTTCGCGTTTCGTTTCGTGCGTTGAGTATTGCGATTCGATTCGAGTGAGCGATGCAATAGAATTAACTACTAGATTACACCATTAATCCCAACTACTATATCTAACATACAATCACTATAATTAACTTGCGTTTAGCGTCTGCGATTCGATTGCGATTCGATTGAGTGCGATATTGATTTCGATTTCGATTGATCATCATAAAACATAACATAAACATAACTAAACATGCACAAGTAACACATAAGAAACACACACACGTAAAACAATATCCAGAGCGCATAAATTCGAGTTGCGAGTGCGTTAGCGATGCGATTAAGTCGATAAACCGCGCGATAAATATCGATTAAACCTCGATTATTAATAAGTACTCCACATAATACAACTAATGAAATAAAATAAATAGATTATCTACAAGTCAAAGAAGTCAAAACAGGAGTTGAGCAGGGAGTGACAGATCGCAATTAGCAATCTTTTCTTCCTTTGACTTCAATCTTTGACTTTGAGTTTCGAAACACAGGGGGTTACAGATCATGCGCGGAAAAGTTTTTGAAACTAAATCTCTATTATTTGTAAACTATAAATTAAGTGTTATAACCCGTTATGTCGGTTCGTCTGGGTTGTCAGTGAACCCAAACGTATACGTTCTATGTTAAAAAAAATCTGGGACCAAAATATCTGATTCTTTAAAATATTGATATAAACGGGAAAGGGCGTTACATATTCATGAGATGATGTCTGGAAGGTGTGCACAGTTGTGCCTTGCAGTGCACGGTCATGCCTTGCAGTGCATGGTCATGCGTAGTACTCTCTTCCGACAGAAAAATATCCTTTTTACATAGGCACAAGCGTGTTTATACTTCAGTACGGTCTCGCCATGTTAGTTGTCCTGACGGAATATGTGATCTTGCACTTTTTTGCAGCAAATTTTCCTTTGGCTTTACATGCACCACCGTGTTGTACTTGTGCACAGGCGTGCGTGGACAGGTATCCAGACAATGTCTTCCGTTCTTGTCTGCTTTGTCAAATCTTGAAGCTTCAGAATCTTGTCTTTTTCTTCCACGACCGTGCCTAAGTGTGCACCATCGTGCTTTGGCATATTTGTTGACCATCTTGGGTTAACCTTTTAACTTATGGTTCCTACAACCTAACACGGGCTTGCGTATCTGTTCCTTTGCTGCATCTTCAAAATTCTTTATTTTTCCATGTTATTTTCTTTGTTATTTGTCGCTTCTTTTCATTCAGAGTGCCTAAAAACTTGCATTTATCAAACAAGAACGATTTAGGTAGTATTTCTAACGACATAGGTTCAAAAAGCATAATATAATGAGGGTAAATGTGGAAAAAAACATGTATAATTGATGGTATATCACAGCCCCAAAACGTTTAAACGTAAAAAAAGGAAACATAGAATCACCCCAAGCGAACGTCACCGAATTTTAAAACTTGCTAACGTCAAATGGAATGTACCTCGCTATCGAACTTTCAACCAGAATTAATATAATGGGCAATTAACGTTTAGATCACCCATATAAAACTCACTCAGTTGACCCACTACCCGAACCATGACCCGAATCCCACTTGAGGACCCTTTCGGGTTCAGTACACCAATGAGCCACCTCCTGACCGGTCACTTAACCACCCCCATGGTGATCCGGTCACCTAGTCGTCACCCTCTTATGGCTGACTCAACAACGGGAACCCACCACACCTTAGCTGACTCAGCACCATACATTCGCTTCTCTAATTCTTGCATTCCCATATAAGAGGTCACATGTTGTCTACCTTCAAAGTCATGTGTAGGAGTGTATCCATCAGGGATACATATCCACATGCTCGCATCCTGATACTGAGCAAACGATCAATCCTTTCCTTCCATTCAACATATTGTGAAACTTTCACAAGTTTTGTCGGTTTATTAGTGGTTCCATTTGTGATGTTTTAACGAAATTATTATTTTTTTTAGTTTGAAAAAAAAATATTAAATAGTCCAAATATATCAATTATGATGCCAAACAGTCCAAAATCCGAACTTAAGGGAAGTTTGTTAAAGTTTCTGACGAATTTATTCAAACGACCTTATCCAAATTGATGTAGCGTGTGTGGTGATAACGAAGAACAGATCACGTTGATTCTACGAATACCCGTGATGATCTTCCCCAAACCCCTAAAATTCAACCCAAAGGGCACAGAATTTGAAGTGAAAATTGAGTAAATTCAATATTGAAGTCTGCCCATCCAACTTACAAGAGAAACATATAAATAATGACAGAAATTCAAAATGGGCCACAAAAAGGTCGTGGGCCAAATACAAGCCCAAAAACAAAATGCCCAAAACATCGAAAAAAACATAAAAAGATTAATAACTGATAGAAATAAGCGGTTTTTGGCCCGGACAATGACCCAAACCGCCGTAGGCGTTTGTTGCAAGATGGAGCTCGTTCTCACGATCGTTTCGCCTGGTCGCTAGCCCAAGTTAGAGCCATTTTAGTGAAGCCCCTTTTGTCACACTATCTTGGGTCTACAAATAAAAGATGGCCCGCTCGTCCACACTTGGACCCGCATCACAAATCCAAACGAACTTATCCAAATCCAAACGAACTTAGACAATCAAGTCAGCATTTTAACATTAGCAAATCTGTTTGGATTTAAAAGATCTAATGCAAGTTCAATTCCCATTTGGTGCTTGAGTTCTTCTTTGAAGACTCAAGTTTAATTCCCATTAGGTGCAAAAAAGGAGTGAGGCATTAGTGGGCAGTGATAGGAGACCCAGGGAAACTTGGGTTCGATCCTTGAGCCAAACGGGTTTTACCGGTAATTTACCGTCGTGTCTACGGGCGGGTGAGTTACCGGGTTTTCCCCGAAATTGGTGGTGGACTACTCGGGTTACTCTCAGAGTACTCCGTTTGTCCAATGGATGCCCCGAGAGTACTCGGGATTGATTTGTTAACCGTTAAAAAAAAGAACTAATGCAAATCCGTTCCACAACCTCAACCAAGTTTTAAATTTGCTCCGAACGAACTTAAATTAGTCTGTCAAGTTCGTTCCAAACAACTTCATTCCATGCTATAATTTAGATCACTAACAATTGAATCCTTGTCTCCTGTCCTATATCCAAATTATAGAAAGAATGTGAGATTTTGTTTGTTAATTTTCAAACATGCATTCAAATTTGAGAAGGGTCTATATATTCATACACACAAGTGTCTTTTCACACCCCATCATATACGTCTCGTATAGGTCTATACGTCTGTTGATGCAGATTTTGTGTCCGATGCTTGTCGAATAGATTAGTTTTATTTTACGCTGAATTTGTAATAGTTAGTGAAACGGCCTATCGAACGTGTATAGACCCGCTCGTTTGAAGTGGTCAAACGAGAGGGTTATTCGGTTGATCGTGTGTGTTTGCAAGACAAGGGGTGTGACTATAAATAGAAAACCCTTGCCATTTGCAACACAAGGAGATTTTAGGAGGTTTGAGACCTCACCGGGAGAGATCACCACTTGGTCTCTCCCCGGATGTATACTTCTTTGGTATTGGTTCGGTTATCATGTAATCGGGCCGATTTGTAATGTTTTACTACCGGATTAATACGAAGTTGTTTGTTTATCATCTCTAATCTCTCCCGTCTTGAACCGATCTCACACGAATCACAGTTTCGGTCCCGAAACTCGGTCCTACAATTGGTATCAGAGCCATGGTGCCCGATTTAGTAAATCTAACCGTTTACTAAGTCACATGTGCTCTAGATCTGTGATTTTAGTGATTTTTGTTCAAGAAGAAAAGTTGGGTGAAAATGAGAAAAACTCAGATCTGGACCCGAATATTCAGATCTGTGCTGAAACGAGTGTGGGTTTTATGTTTTTCACCTATATAATCAAGTTATCATCATCAAAAATCAAATATACAAAGTTTTTGTCAAATCTGCAAAAGAACAATACACTGTGTTCTTGAGATGTTCTTGGCACGAAACAATTTTCGAAGGATCATCCTTCGGTTGATTAGATCTTTCGATTGATCAAAATATCTTTCAAAATTTATGATCTTTCGTAAGTTGATCCTTCGATAAGGCCTTTCATCTTTCGAGGAAAATAACATCTCTCAAGTCAAGTGTCAATCCTTCGATGTCTAAATGGAATCCTTCGAGGAAACATTTGTTGCTGCTGATTGTTCATCGATTGTTGTTCTGATGTGACTCTTTGAGGTTGTATCGCAAAGAATGAAGAAGACAGAGATGATGTGAGCTGTTTGTGTAATGTGATTTTATTTGGGGGTTCTGGTTTTGAAGGTGGAATCGGAGGGATAACACAAGGATAGTGGCTGAATGTTTGATTTCGGATTTTTCTTTAGGAGTTTTGATTGTTGGATATGGTTGTTTGATGTGTGCATCGAAGAAGAAGAGTTGAAAGTCCGATGTTGGCTGATGTTGATGTCTGCGTACAAGGTGGATGTCGACACCTTATTTGTTTGGCAGATAGGGTTTCTGTTGGGCCCACCTTGAGTGAGTTTAATTGACGATGATGGGCCTGGTATCAATGGTGAAATATTGGGCCTTTTAATAACAAACACATTAATTTGTTTTAAGTGGGCCTTAATGCACGATGGAAATTTTTTTTTTGCGCCTACCCTTTTCAAAGTTTATTTCACATTAGTGGTGGGCTTATTTAATTACTTTCGTAGACTTGCTTGAAAGTTATACATCTTGGGCTGGTAATTAATTAACCAACAAGTTAGTTATCAAATAGATGTTTCGTTGTTTGGGCCTCTATTTCACGAAACGCTATTTCTCATGGGACAAGTTGTTCGTGAACAATTTTTTTGTGAGTTTCAAAGTGTTCGTGAGCTGCAAAGAGGGGTCGGGTGTTTGCAAAGTTTAGTTGAACCGCGCTTCTAAATGTCAACGTCAAATTTGCACGGGTTCGGGAGCGCGCGGGATGATGAAGCTTGATGAAAACAAATGATTTATTTTTTATGTGGGGTAGTCACGGTTACCGATGCAAATGTCAAAAATGGTGACGCGACTATTATGGGCCAAAAACAAGAACGGTATGTTCACTTCCGCACATCAATGTTTATGATTGTTATCGGTTATTCGTAAATGTTCGAAAGCATTTTGTTTATTGTCATATTCTCGCATTTGAAAACGAACGTATGAACCTGGAACGTCAATACCGGTCCTAACGAGTTCACAAAGTCTTTGGAGGGATACAAGTCGGATCCTACGGGGTACTAGGCGAAATTTCTTTATCAACTAGAATATGCAACGAAGAAAACCTTTTTGTTTATTGTCATATTCTCGCATTTGGTAACGAATGAATGAACCTAGAATGTCAATACCGGTCCTAACGAGTTCACAAAGTCTTTGGAGGGATACAAGTCGGATCCTACGGGGTACTAGGGGACGTTCTTATTCAACTAGAATATGCAAAGAAGAAAGTCGTTTTCGTGATTTTTCGGAACCGAGAACATTCAATGAAGACCGACGACAGTTCCGCTTAGTGGAGGGAATTGGTGAACATTTGACGACAGTTTCTTTGAAGTGGAGAGAATCTGTTAAGGTTTAGAGATTTTACCAAAGAAATGGGGGGATAAAAAAAATTTTCAAATGTTGAATTTCTTCGGTAAATTTCTAAACGCAATCACAGGTGGTAGAGTTTGTGATTTTCTGGTGATACAAACGGTTCGGCGTGGAATGTTTTGCACATACACATATTTGAGGATTTTAATTAAAGTATGAAGAAGACAGAGATGATGTGAGCTGTTTGTGTAATGTGATTTTATTTGGGGGTTCTGGTTTTGAAGGTGGAATCGGAGGGATAACACAAGGATAGTGGCTGAATGTTTGATTTCGGATTTTTCTTTAGGAGTTTTGATTGTTGGATATGGTTGTTTGATGTGTGCATCGAAGAAGAAGAGTTGAAAGTCCGATGTTGGCTGATGTTGATGTCTGCGTACAAGGTGGATGTCGACACCTTATTTGTTTGGCAGATAGGGTTTCTGTTGGGCCCACCTTGAGTGAGTTTAATTGACGATGATGGGCCTGGTATCAATGGTGAAATATTGGGCCTTTTAATAACAAACACATTAATTTGTTTTAAGTGGGCCTTAATGCACGATGGAAATTTTTTTTTGCGCCTACCCTTTTCAAAGTTTATTTCACATTAGTGGTGGGCTTATTTAATTACTTTCGTAGACTTGCTTGAAAGTTATACATCTTGGGCTGGTAATTAATTAACCAACAGGTTAGTTATCAAATAGATGTTTCGTTGTTTGGGCCTCTATTTCACGAAACGCTATTTCTCATGGGACAAGTTGTTCGTGAACAATTTTTTTGTGAGTTTCAAAGTGTTCGTGAGCTGCAAAGAGGGGTCGGGTGTTTGCAAAGTTTAGTTGAACCGCGCTTCTAAATGTCAACGTCAAATTTGCACGGGTTCGGGAGCGCGCGGGATGATGAAGCTTGATGAAAACAAATGATTTATTTTTTATGTGGGGTAGTCACGGTTACCGATGCAAATGTCAAAAATGGTGACGCGACTATTATGGGCCAAAAACAAGAACGGTATGTTCACTTCCGCACATCAATGTTTATGATTGTTATCGGTTATTCGTAAATGTTCGAAAGCATTTTGTTTATTGTCATATTCTCGCATTTGAAAACGAACGTATGAACCTGGAACGTCAATACCGGTCCTAACGAGTTCACAAAGTCTTTGGAGGGATACAAGTCGGATCCTACGGGGTACTAGGCGAAATTTCTTTATCAACTAGAATATGCAACGAAGAAAACCTTTTTGTTTATTGTCATATTCTCGCATTTGGTAACGAATGAATGAACCTAGAATGTCAATACCGGTCCTAACGAGTTCACAAAGTCTTTGGAGGGATACAAGTCGGATCCTACGGGGTACTAGGGGACGTTCTTATTCAACTAGAATATGCAAAGAAGAAAGTCGTTTTCGTGATTTTTCGGAACCGAGAACATTCAATGAAGACCGACGACAGTTCCGCTTAGTGGAGGGAATTGGTGAACATTTGACGACAGTTTCTTTGAAGTGGAGAGAATCTGTTAAGGTTTAGAGATTTTACCAAAGAAATGGGGGGATAAAAAAAAATTTCAAATGTTGAATTTCTTCGATAAATTTCTAAACGCAATCACAGGTGGTAGAGTTTGTGATTTTCTGGTGATACAAACGGTTCGGCGTGGAATGTTTTGCACATACACATATTTGAGGATTTTAATTAATTCTCCAGCCAGCGTGAAGGGTTTTGCACGGAAAAATACAGGTTTCTAAAGTCTACAGTAGTTACAAAAGCGCTGTTCACTGAAGACTTGGGGAATCTTTATGAAAGCTGATAGTTCAAGACTGAAGACCTGCAGGATTCGGTTTTGGGTTTGATGTTTCTTTGGGATTTTACAGGGATCTGGGGGTAACTCAATTCGTTGAGTTTGCAAACGATGTACTTGGTCTAGCTGACTTCCTGAGTACTGATGCTGAAGATCCGTAGTGCATTACGTGGTCAACTTCACAAAGGCGAGACAATGAGATCTGGATGTAGTTCAACTAAGCATGCTGGTTGAGCTTCCAAGGGATACACTTGGTCTAGCTGACTTTCCTGAGTGTTGATGCTGAAGATTAAAGTGCATTACTTGGTCGATTCCACAAAGACGGTTTACAGAAGACAGTTCACCAGAAATCTCTATCAATGTAGTATGCATGTATGAAATAGAGTTCTTATGACAAGATCAAGACTTGATGCAGTGCTTAAAGATTGGAACCCTTATCAAATGCCAGTTGGAGTATTGGAAGATCAGCGGAAGATCGGTCAATTGAGGAAATTGCACAACACCCAACACGGATACGCGTACTTTAAGGGGGAAATATTATACAAGGAGCATCAAGATACTACTTACCTGGATCATCGGTCAAGGGGGAATTTGTTAACACAAAGAAGATGAATACTTGACTGAAGATCGATTGCAGTTGCATTTTCAGCATTCGACAGCAACGGACAAGGGGGAATTTGTTGATGCAGATTTTGTGTCCGATGCTTGTCGAATAGATTAGTTTTATTTTACGCTGAATTTGTAATAGTTAGTGAAACGGCCTATCGAACGTGTATAGACCCGCTCGTTTGAAGTGGTCAAACGAGAGGGTTATTCGGTTGACCGTGTGTGTTTGCAAGACAAGGGGTGTGACTATAAATATAAAACCCTTGCCATTTGCAACACAAGGAGATTTTAGGAGGTTTGAGACCTCACCGGGAGAGATCACCACTTGGTCTCTCCCCGGATGTATACTTCTTTGGTATTGGTTCGGTTATCATGTAATCGGGCCGATTTGTAATGTTTTACTACCGGATTAATACAAAGTTGTTTGTTTATCATCTCTAATCTCTCCCGTCTTGAACCGATCTCACACGAATCACAGTTTCGGTCCCGAAACTCGGTCCTACATTTTTCGGGTTTGTGAAGTTCTTATTTTTCTGAAAAAAAAACAGCTCATAACTTCGAAATTTCTGGTGTGTTTTGCTGTTAGTTCATCAGAAAACCTTGTTTAAAACTCTTTTTAGCATGATGTGTTAAGGTTTTTAGTGAAGTTTCTTGCAAAGATTTGTGTTCGGAAATTTTCGGTTCACCGGAAAAGTCTTCAGTTTACCAGAAAATTCAAATTTTCTGGGTTGTGTTCTTCATATCTTCAACCAAGCTTCAAAGTGTTCTTGATAATACTATTGTTTGATCTGCATTTGGATTTAATTTAAGTTGTTTATGTGTTGGGAAATGTTATTGGATTATAATAGTACATCACCTTGCATGGTTGGAAAATTGAGTATGGTATAGCCGGAGTGGGTCTGATTGTGTCAGGAGGTTAGACATATTATGATAGAAAGTTTGAGTTGAAAAGAAGCTTACATTGTGTCAGTGATAGAAAGTCAATATATAATCACACAATTTGTTTCAATCGCACAAGCATAAGTCAGCGAATTTGATTTCAACGAATTTGATTTCAGTAACCAGCGAAATTGCCTGACCCGGCGAACTCAAATCCAAAGGCGACTTTGGTAACCGTGTAATCGTCCTCAGCGAGATTATCACGGTTTTTCGGCGATTTTACTGATCGTCGTAATAGCGAGAATAGGCAGCGATATTCAGCAGCATAACCAGCGAATTTAAACTTACCAGCGAAATTAAATATTCATCTTTCTATTTGGGCTTGTTTCGTCTGGGAGCCCAAAAGCCATCAAAATCTGTTTCGTAAAAATAACAAGTCTAAGTCTGTTTCGTGGGACTTTGTTTCGTCGAGATAATTGTCATTTTTTTTAACAGAAGGTTTGAAGAAGGTGTTTAACTGTTTGTTTGAGGTGTGATTTTCAGGTATTATTATTCTTGATCAAAAATGAATCCAAGATGGGGTACTCCGGTAAATACAGAAATGTATTTTGGTACTCCGTCTTCCGCACCGGTATCTTCTCAAGCTAATGCAATTTCTACCGGTCAATGGGCATTCGTATCAAATCAAACTCCAAGTATTCAAAGCATTCTCTTAAGCGAGAGCGAAACCGGAAGTTCAAATCGGCCTCCAAAGTTGATGCACTTATACGAATATCCAGGATGGATTGACAGATTTCATACATACGTCCTTGGACAAAATACAGAATTGTGGTTGCGGTTCATCACAGATTTCGATCAAACAATAGAGGTTGCCGCATCATCTGCTGCTACGTTTGCAGATCTTACGGAAGATCAGAAGAAGGTCTATGATTTGGAAAAGAAGGCATATGCCATTCTTACTCAGGCGTTAAGTAAAGATATTTATCATCAATTTGTCAGTTACAAGACAACGAAGAGGTTGTGGGACGCATTGAAGACAAGGGGCGTAGGAAATGAAGCGACACGTCAATTGAGACGTGAGTTGCTAAAGAAAGAGTTTGATGGTTTTACTTGTATGGAGAATGAATCTTTAGGAGATTTGACAAGTCGATTTAATCATTTGCTGACTGAATTGGCAAATTTTGAGGTTGTTACAACTTCAGCAGAGATTGTGAAAAAGTTTGCAGATGCGTTGCCACCTCAATGGAATACTTTCTTGGAAATCATGAAGTACAATGGCACTTTAGCTACAACAAACTTCAATGACTTTGTTCAACTCCTGGAAAACAAGAATCAGGAAGAAACTCTCAAGGCAAAAGAGTTCTCGTGCCACAAAATCCTGAAATGTATTATGGAACTTCTAGCACTTCTACAAAACCTTCTTCACACGCTCCAATTCAAACAGCGTTTGTGTCTAGCACTGACATGTATGGCAATACTATCCAAGTTCCGGTCAAGCCTCCTCCAACAGACATGTATGGAAATCCGCTTGAACCAGTTCCTCAACCAGTACCACAACAGCAAAGCCAACGACCTATCAGAGCAACTGATATGTTCGGAAATCCATTACCTGTTTGATCTACCGGACCAACAGACATGTATGGGAATCCACTTCCTCCTCAATCTACCGGACCAACCAACATGTATGGGAATCCACTTCCTCCTCAACAGCAAGCGTGTTATGGAAGCACATCATCTGCTGGTCAACAAACAAAGCCAAATACAGTACGGCTCGACCCCTCAAGCTTTTCTAAAATCAGTGTGGAAGTAGCAAAGGAACACATGGAGCTGCTAAACACTTTGGTGAGCGCATACTGTGGATTAGTGGAAGGTCAGATTGGTAAAATTAATCTGACACAAGAAGACTATCAGCAGATCGATAAAGAGGAGATGGAGATGATGGACATCAAGTGGGCCTTTGCCAGTGCTATTAGGCGAGCAAAGGATTTCATGGAGAGAACTGGCAGAACCAGCTTGGAAAGTAAGAAAGACACCAAATATGGGTTTGATAAGCAGGCTGTTAAGTGTTTCAATTGTGGTGAACGTGGTCATTTCAAACGTGAATGTACGAGGCCATCTCAACATGGAAACCAAAATCCTTTCAGAGGTCAAGGCAACAGGGCAAATCAGAACCAAGTAAGGAACAATGAGCGCACATTGGTGCCTGTCAACAACCAGAGTCAAGCAGGACCATCTAATGCCAACCAGGCACTTGTGGTTCAAGTAGATGAAGGTTGTGATTGGTCAATTCAGTTGGGAAATGATGCTCCAGATGGAACAGCTTGTTTTGCTGAAGTTGTCAAGGATCTTAAACACGCCAGTGGTGGAGAATCTTCCACCAATGGTGGTGAATCTTCTGAAGATGAAGACAGCTCCGGTTACAGTGGAAGTTTAGATGAAGAGTCCTCGAGTTCAGGGAATGATCAGGAAGATGACACGTCAACTGCGTCAGTTAATGCAGATATTGATGAGCTATTGGAAGAAGCTACAACAGGAATTGAAAGAAGATCTATTTTGGTGGATCAAGCTGCTTATTCTTCGTCTTCTCTCCATTCAGCCTTTATGGCTAATGTCGACAGTTCATCAAGTCAGGTATGTGTCGATGAACCCATTGCTGTTAGTTGTGATAACTGTGATAGTTTAAATGTTAAATGTGCTGATTTAGAGGCAAACATGTCTGAGTTGCAAGGCAAACATGATGCTTTACAAGCTAGTTTGTTTGACTTGCAAGACAAACATGTTTCATTGAATGATAAGTGGTGTGAATTGCAAAGCAAACACGAGGCTTTGCAAGAGAAATATGATGTGACATTCATTCACAATCAGAAATTGACCGTTGATCTTTCGAAGTGCACTGAAGCCAACATGTTTTATGAAAACCATGAAAAGGAGTTTAAATCGGTAATTGAGAAATTAAAGAAAGATAAAACCGAGCTAACAAAAATGGTTTCCAGAAAACAAACTGACATTAATTTGTATATAACTCGCCTTGAGGTAATGCAAAAGGAAATGGCTTGTGTCAAAACTGAAAGTGAGGTGATCCAACTTAAGCTAGACAGTTATTTGAGCTCTAGCTATGTGTTGGATCACATCATTGACGTACAGAAAGAGAAACGGGATGTCACATGCATTGGATACAAGAAATGTCCACCACCTGTGAGACACAATTATGATGCCATGCCTGACGAGGAGGACATAACTTTCTTTGAACCATCTGTTCCTCTAGATGTTAATGAATTTGCAACAGGACTCGGATACAAGAAGGAAGTATCATCAGATTCAGATGCGTCAGCAGATACATTTGTAACTGCTGAACAAAATCAGGATCCTCCAGTTGTGATTGAGGATGCTGATTCTTCTGATGATGAATCTGATGATACTGATTCAGCAAAGTCTGATGCGGTAATCAAAGAAGAGGACATACCTCTTGAGAATCATATTCTATGTGATCCTCCCGCAAAGCCCGCTAAGACTGCTGCAACCGAGTCCACGTCTGCAAAAGAGTCGGAGAGTGTGGATTTGCTGTACACTCTTGTTGGTGATGATAAAATTTATTCAGACAAAGATTTTCCTATTAAGAATGTTAATCAATCATTAATCAGTAAAGTCTTTGAAAATTCAACAAGTAAGTTTTTGGGAAAGACAGGATCACACGTTGTGGTAACACAGTGCCCTCCTATCCCAAAGGCTGAAGTTAGAAAACAATTTGGCAATCAGAAATTACCAACAGAGAAAAGGCAGCAAAATCATAACAAACAAAAAGGAAAATTGCCGGCTCAAAGTCAAAAGAAGCCAAATCAAAAGAAGAACAAGAATGTGAACTTTGTGAAATCTAAGGGAACGGACAAAATTGAAACGTATGAAAACCAATCTAACTTAGATTTTGTCAAGAAAGCAACTGTGATGAAAAGGAATGAACCAAATAGTTCAAAACCTAGTACCTCGGGATCACAAAGTTCATCATCGGCAAGACTATCACATGATACTTCGGGGTTTGTTGAACGAAGAACATGTTTTGAATGTGGTACAATTGGACATATAATTCGAAACTGTCCGTATCTTCATAAGTTGAAAGCAAAGGATGATGATCCCCGTGAACGAAATCACCAAAAGCGATTTGTTTCTGTAAAACAAGATCCCCGCCTTGTAAAAGAGAGGGAAAAGAAACAGAAACGCCAACAAGTCAAGGTGATTGAAAAGGCACTTAAAACTGATGTGGTTCAAAAACAATCTGTTTCAGTTAAGCCAGAAAACTCAAAATTTTCAAAAACTTCAAACAATCACGAAGTTAAATTTTTAAACAATCAAACTGGTAAAACTCAACAGACATGGAAACCTAAATTGACCACAAATTCAAGGGGACCATCACAATTCTTGAATCATCAAAGAATAGAAGTTATTGTTGTTGATGAAAATGGAAGACCCAAGACCACAATGGCTTGGGTCCCCATCTCCAACTAATTATATGAGTTCATGTGCAGGGTGTTCCAGGAGGAACTATCAGTAGTCATTGGATTCTTGATAGTGGGGCATCCAGGCATATGACAGGCGACATGAAGCTTCTCTACGACGTCAAATCTATTAGAGGAGGTTATGTTGCTTTTGCTGGAGATAAAGGCGGATATATTACGGGTGAAGGAATGATTTCCAACGGGGTTGTTAGCTTTGATAAGATCAACTTCGTACAACAACTTGATCACAATCTTCTTAGTGTTTCTCAAATTTGTGATAAGCAGTTCTCAGTACACTTTGATGCAAATGGATGTTATGTGCTGAAACCCGGCTTCAAAATTCCGAAAGAATGGATTCTCTTGTCGGCTCCAAGGATAAATGATTTGTATGTCCTTGATATGAGCCAATCTATCACAACATCTGCACAAGCAACTTGTTTCGTTTCCAAAGCCACAGAAAAAGACTCGATCTCTTGGCACAGACGAATGGGTCACATTCACTTACGCAAAATGAATCATTTGGTGTCAAATGAATTAGTGAATGGTGTTCCTCTTAAAAACTTCCATCTTCAAGACGTCTGTGTCTCGTGCCAGAAAGGAAAACAAACGAAGAAGCGACACCCTACGAAGAAAATCAACTCGGTGGCTGTTCCTCTTGAACGTTTGCACATGGATTTGTTCGGTCTTGTCAAGCAAAAAAGTATTAGGAATGATCAATACTGCCTCGTGATAACTGATGATTATTCAAGATTTTCTTGGGTGGCGTTCATGGCACACAAGAGCGAAACCTTCGGTATTATCAAAAACTTGATCATTCAGATCGAGAATCTATATAAGTTGAAGGTTAGGCGGATACGTAGCGACAATGGTACTGAATTCAAAAATCATGCCATGGCGGAGTTTTGCACTTCAAAAGGTATTCTTCACGAATTTAGTGCAGCTTATACTCCTCAACAGAATGGCGTCGCTGAACGTAAGAACCGCACATTGATCGAGACTGCTAGGACTATGTTGGTAGAATCGCAGTTGCCCATTCCATTCTGGACTGAATCTGTGTCCTCTGCATGTTACACGTTGAACCGTGTCCTTACAGTCAAAAGGCACAACAAGACCTGCTTTGAGCTTCTTAACAAACGGAAACCAGATTTGTCATATCTTGAACCGTTTGGAGCTCCGTGCACACTAATCGATCCTAATGGAAAGTTTGGGGCAAGAGCAATTGAGGGATACTTTCTTGGGTATTCCACCCCGAACTTAAGAGTCTGGAATCTAGAGACTAAAAGGGTCGAGGAATGGTCTGAAGTCAGAGTACAAAGGCACACTTTGCCAGTTAGAAATCCTGGTCAGCCTTGGATGTTTGAGTACGATGACTTTTTCAATTCGATCAATGTTGAAGCAGTTGAAGAAAATGTTGCGGCAAGGATGTTTTTCGAGAGTGACAATGCTACAGATTCACCGTTGGTTCGTCCAATTATTGTCAATCAAGAACCATCTTCAGTGAAAAATAATGCTCTCGACAATGAGGATTTTCACGATGCTACCGAATTGAACGAATCTTCAGAGGATGATGAATTTCTCGATGCAGATCAAGAAGCTCCAATAACAGCAGTTCATGGTACTTCAGAGGGTACTCCTCCAGTGGACGCCCCTAGAACAGCTGAAGCTACTGCATCATCCTCTTCGTCAATTCCGGGCATTGAATTGGTTGTTGATCTAAATCTCAACAATCTGGGTACAAACATTCCAGTTCAAGATAATCCAGAAACAAGGATTCACAATACCCATCCTCAACAAAACATCATCGGAAATGTACAAAGTGGCGTTCAAACAAGAAACATGTTGCGGAACAACAACAATGCAAGCTTGTATGCGGCGATTAGAGAATCTGGTCAACAAAATGATTGGTCTTTCGCGTGTTATGTCTCACAGGAAGAGCCAAGAACTTGGAAAGAAGCTTTGAAAGATAACTCATGGGTTGAAGCGATGCAGGAAGAACTGCAACAATTCCAGAAGCTTGGTGTCTGGAAACTCGTAGAGAAACCTGCTGGTTACAAGAAGATTGGTACCCGTTGGGTGTTTAAATGCAAAAAGGATGACCGTGGAGTCGTTATTCGAAACAAAGCAAGGCTAGTCGTTCAAGGTTTTCGTCAGATAGAAGGGATCGACTACAACGAAGTGTATGCACCTGTTGCACGTCTAGAAGCAAATCGAATCTTTCTGGCTTATGCCTCATTCAAAGGTTTCAAGGTATACCAGATGGACGTGAAAAGTGCATTCTTACATGGTGTGGTGGAAGAAGAGGTGTACGTCGAACAGCCTCCAGGTTTTGAAGATCCTATCCATCCCGATCGGGTTTGGTTGCTCAACAAAGCTCTATATGGTCTACATCAAGCACCGCGAGCTTGGTACGCAACCTTATCTAATTATCTGCTGGAGAATGGATTTCGCAGAAGTCTTATCGATTGTACTCTTTTCATTAAAGAACAAGATGGAGATCTTCTACTGGTTCAGGTATACGTTGATGATATTATTTTTGGTTCTACTAATGATGTTTTGTGTAGGAATTTCGAGCGCATTATGCAGGATAAATTCGATATGAGTGCTATGGGGGAAATGACCTTCTTTTTGGGCCTACAAGTGCAACAAACCGAGTCTGGGATATTCATCCATCAGACTAAATATGTTGGTGACATCTTGAGCCGGTTCCAGATGTCTGATGCAACGCCCATCGGTACCCCATTGCCGCAAAATCACGGAATTACTCCAGACTTGAAGGGTGAAGCTATTAACCCCTCTTACTACCGTGCGATTATCGGATCTCTTATGTACCTCACAGCATCAAGACCAGATATAATGTACCCAACGTGCCTGCTTGCCAGATATCAAGTCAACCCGAAGGCCTCACATCTTGCAGCTGTAAAAAAGGATTTTTCGTTATTTGAAGGGTTGCCCTGACACCGGTCTATGGTACCCTAGGGATAATAACTTTGACTTGATCGCTTTTAGTGATTCTGATTTTGGCGGATGCAAAATCGACGGCAAATCCACAACGGCTGGATGTCAGTTTTTGGGAAATCGCCTAGTCACATGGCAGTGCAAGAAGCAGACCTGTGTAGCTACATCAACATGCGAAGCTGAATACATTGCTGCCTCAAGTTGTTGCTCCCAAGTCCTATGGATCCAACAACAAATGCGCGAGTACGGTTTTGAATTCCTAACTACTCCTATTTACGTTGATAATTCTGCTGCCCCACTACAAAAAAGATCGCAATCTGAGACTGAAAAATCAGTCTCTAAAACTCCTAAATCAGTCCCTAATGGTTATTAGGGACTGATTTTGCCAGTCCCGAGCCAGTCCTAATTGTCTAGTCCTAGATACTTTCATTAGTAACTAAATTTCAGTCCCGATTGTATGACACCAATAGAGACTGATATTCAGTCTCCTATACATATAAAATCAGTCCTTAATATACGTTGTGGTACAACATCATTTCAGTCTCGAATACATTTCGTCGGTGACTGAAAATCAGTCCTTGATACATAAAAAAAATGAGTATTAGAGACTAAAAAATCAGTATTTGATACATAAAAATCAGTCCCTAATGTTTATCAAGGACTGATTTTCCAGTCCCTAGCCTGTCCCAGATACCTAGTACTAGATAATGTTTTTAGTAACTGAAAATCGGTCCCGATTGTATGACACCAACAGTGACTAACGGTTAGTCTCTGATACAAAAAAATTCAGTCCTCAATTTGTCCCCCGTTACCACGTCATTTCAGTCCCCGATACATGTCTTTGGTGATTGCAAATTAGTCTCAAATACTATGATATTTCAGTCCCCAAAACATAACTTTAGCGACTGAAAATCAGTTGTTTAATGACACGGCTTTAATGACACGCCTTTATGACACGCATTGCGTGTCATGGTTTTAAATTTTTATTTTTTATTTTATTGGTAGACTTTCTAATTTTCCTAATAGAACCAAAACAATATATAAATCCATATCATAACAAAATACACATAACAAAACAATTCATTTCATAGTCATACGTCATACGTCAAAAATAATACAAATATCTTAAGTTAACAAAAAATATTGTTTGGCGTACATAATTTGACATCTAAAATAGTCACTTAAAAACAAACGCAGCCCCATAACTCAAACACCCTTCATGTATCCCATCAATATCCACATCCGTGTATACCGCTTTGCCTCTCCCAACCTGGAACAAAATTAAAGAACCTAATTAGGCCGTCAACCGTCACTCTCTCTCATCTCTTTCGTCACTCTCTCTCTCTCTCTTTCCCTAGATCTCTGTTGCATATTTGAACAACCCACCACTGCCCTCAAATGACGCGTGCCCTCCTTTCACCTCTTGAAGATGCCCTATTGTACTTTAGATGAAATCTTGCCCCATCTTTGGCTCTAGGAATCGCAATCTGCCCTGCAAATCCAAGATGATTAGCTAAAAAATAGTCGAAAAAAAAAAACAAAAATTAAAACTAAAAAGGTGGTATTTTAAATTTATTCTTCTTTGATGCCCAAAAGTTGCTAAAGCATTGAAGTTGTGCGAACCGTGGAGCAAGGAATCAAATTGGTTTCCAAAACACTATAAGCTTTCCAAATTGGTTTAAGCATCACAATATCCCATAGATTCAAATGCAGATTAATATTTAGTTTTTAAAAGGTTTATTCTCCATTCAAAATGACATCAACTAATCCCATTATAAGTCTCAGCCTAACGCTTTTTTCATTCCCAACCCCCTAGCCCGTTCAGTTTTAAATCCCTATTTCTATTCTTGAATTAATAGATTTGTACACCATCTCAATTCAATCATTAAGTAGACATGCAATATATACATAACTATTATGAGTGATCAATTATTAAAAATGAATCGGTGCCATATATGAATTGATTAAAACTAGACTGCAAAAGAAGAATCCATAACTAATAAATAACAAATGAGCCGAGCCTGAGCACGAGCCGAGCTCGAGCTTGAGAAACTACCAATGAGCCGAGCTCGAGTTTTGAAAATAAAGCTCGAACCAAGCCGAGCTTGAGCTCGATCTCTCACAAGTTAATCGAGCTCAGGCTCAGCTTGGCTCATTTGCACCCCTACTTTAATGGTATGGTTTTTCTAAAAAACTATAATTCTGATTGTGCTTGTTTCTAGCCGTTACTTATAACAGGTCAACTTGAGTTTTATATTATATCCAACGGGTCAAATAAAAAACGTAGCTAAAAATGAAAGGGGTCAAAAGTCTTGTGAAATGTGTTGTGAAGTGATTCAAAAGACGGCACACATGTTCATCTTATATACATATACATATACGTATAATGTGTATATAATAGAGAAAGAGAGTACCGCTCCTAATGACCAATGGATGGATTTGAGTTCCTCTCGCTCAAGCACGCTTCTATGAACATGGTTGAAGACCACAAAATAACAATACATTGGCAATTATGCAATTGACTACTATTTTGAGAGTAAACAAACAATATGAAAGTAGTGCTTGCTTAGTGTAACTGAATCAGAAACATGCAAATAACTAAGAGTTTTTTTTATAAATCAGAAGCTTTCTACCAATACTTTCACAAAAGAAACTGAAGAAACTTATCATAGCATAATGTAAAAAAATTAAAAATTTTAAAAAAAAATGTACAAAAGGATACATTTTGTTGGTGCACTTGTGTCTGTACTTTGTCTGTATTTAGTCTTGATACAAAACGATGTCTTTGATGTAAGTTTGACCAAGTCAACCATCCTCCGGTTTGACTTGGCAAAACAGTTAGAAAATGTTTGTAATATGGCTGGGTCGAAGGATGGTCATCGAAGGATAACTTAGATCCTTCGATGATGAGCTCGAAACATAAACATTCGACAGATGGACCACGAAGGATATCATCCTTCGTGGTACATGTGGATCATTCGAGCTGTTTCTGGTCGATAGATGATCCTTTGATCATCTTATCTGATCCTTCGACCAGACCTGCTGTGTTGGGTATATATATACCCATGTGTTGTGTTCACTATAGAGTTAGACATTTCAGACAAAGTGAGAGCATTCTGTTCAGAGAACACACACACACGAAAGATAGAGAGAGTTTATAGAATACATCTGTAAACCTTGTGCTTGTAACCGAACCTTTCATACGCATTAATACAAGTGGTGTTAATCGTTGAATATTGTGTGTTGTGTTTATCATTGTGCTTGTTCTATCCCGGTTTCCATGCTAGCTTGGATTCCGCACTCGCTAGTGTGTTAGACATAACAAGGAATAGGTTAAACCTCAACCTCCGAGGGACCTACAAGTGGTATCAGAGCCCTGGCTCTTTTCCTTGTTAAAAACCGGGTTTTTATACAAGCTTTTGGAGTGTTTGGACAAAACTCTCCTGGTTTTGAACTCGTTTTTACTGTTTTTCTCGCGTTTTCAGTTGTTAAAAACGTGTCTAAACTTACCGGGTGTGTTAAAAGACGGGTTGGGTAACTTGAAAACTTGTTTTTAAAGTTGTTTGGTAATTTCCGGCCAAAATTCCGGCTTCTCCGGTGACCGGTTTTCTGGATAAGTTTATTATATTTTATGTTTCAAATCATGGTTTTGGCAGAAAGCATGGTCTGACCATATCTTCCGCAGAAAGTTTCTACCAACCCATCACCTTTTTCACCAACCTGTCATCCTTTGTCAACTGTGTCAGAACCGTTCGAAAGATATCCTTCGAACCCGAAAGACCATCTTTCGATCAGTGGAGGTTCGATAGATCATCATCCTTCGAACCAAGGAATCATTTCGAAACATACATCTTTCGGTCTACAGTTCTTTTTCGAAAGACCAGGATCCTTCGGTAGGGGAGTCTTTCGAAAACAATTGTTCGAAACTCAACAGTGATCTTTCGAACACTGTTGATCCTTCGAACAAGCTTTGATCTTTCGATCTTTAGTCTGTTTATGCTTAACAGTTTGTGATTTTCAGGTTATTATTTTTCTTGATAAAAAATGAATTCGATGTGGGGTGTTCCGGTAAATGCAGAGATGTATTTTGGTACTCCGGCTCCGGATTCGGGTTCGCAAGCTAATGCTACATCTACCGGTCAATGGGCATTCGTATCAAATCAAGCTCCAAGTGTTCAAAGCATTTTACTAAGCGAAAGTGAAACGGGAAGTTTGAATAGGCCTCCAAAGTTGATGCATTTAAGTGAATATCCGGGATGGTTTGACAGATTTCATACATATGTCCTTGGTCAAAATACAGAACTGTGGTTGCGCTTCATCACAGATTTTGATCAAACGATAGAGGTTGCCGCTTCATCTGCTGCTACGTTTGCTGATCTTACTGAAGATCAGAAGAAGGTCTATGACTTAGAAAAGAAAGCATATGCCATTCTTACTCAGGCGTTAAGCAAAGACATTTATCATCAATTTGTCAGTTTCAAGACAACGAAGAAGTTGTGGGACGCATTGAAGATAAGGGGCATAGGAAATGAAGCAACACGTCAATTAAGAAAAGATCTGCTAAAGAAAGAGTTTGATGGTTTTGTTTGTATGCAGAATGAATCTCTAGGAGATTTGACAAGTCGATTTACTCATTTACTGACTGAATTGGCAAATACTGGGGTTGTAACAACTTCAGCAGAGATAGTGAAGAAGTTTGCAGATGCACTGCCACCTCAATGGAGTAATTTCTTAGAAATCATGAAGTACAATGGCACTTTGGATACAACAAGCTTCAGTGATTTTGCTCAACTCCTGGAAAACAAGAATCAGGAAGAAACTCTCAAGGCAAAAAGAGTTGCAGTGCCACAAAATCCTGAAATTTATTATGGAACTTCTAGCACTTCTACAAAACCTTCTTCACACGCTCCAATTCAAACAGCATTTGTGTCTAGCACGAGCTTGTATGGCACTCCTCCTCCAACAACAGATATGTTTGGAAATCCGCTGAATCCAGCTCCTCAACCAGCACCACAACAGCAACAGCAAATCAGAGCAACTGATATGTTCGGGAATCCACTTCCTCCTCAACAGCAAGCGTGTTATGGAAGCACATCATCTGCTGGTCAACAATCAAAGCCAAATACAGTACGGCTCGACACCTCAAGCTTTTCTAAAGTCAGTGTGGAAGTAGCAAAGGAACACATGGAGCTGCTAAACACTGTGGTGAGCGCATACTGTGGATTAGTGGAAGGTCAGATTGGGAACATTAATCTGACACAAGAAGACTATCAGCAGATTGATAAGGATGAGATGGATTTGATGGACATCAAATGGGCTTTCGCCAGTGCTGTAAGGAGAGCAAAAGATTTCATGGAAAGAACTGGAAGAACCAGCTTGGAAAGCAAGAAAGACACCAAGTATGGGTTCGACAAGCAAGCTGTAAAGTGCTTTAACTGTGGTGAACGGGGTCATTTCAAAAGGGAATGCACAAGACCAGCTCAGCATGGAAACCAGAATCCTTTCAGAAACCAAGGCAACCAGCAGAACCAGAACAGGAACAATGTTCGTACGCTGGTACCTGTCAACAACCAAAGCTAAGCAGGACCATCAAATGCCAACCAGGCACTTGTGGTTCAAGTAGATGAAGGTTGTGACTGGTCACTACAGTTGGGAAATGATGCTCCGGATGGAACGGCGTGTTTTGCTGAGATTGTCAAGGATCTTAATCACACCAGTGGTGGAGAATCTTCCGCCAATGGTGGTGACTCTTCTGAGGATGAAGACTCTTCTGGTTACAGCAGAAGTTCGGATGAAGAATCCTCGAGCTCAGGTGATGATCATGTGGATGAGACATCAAATGCGTTAATCGATGCAGATATTGATGAACTCTTGGAAGAAACTGCAGCAGGAATTCAAAGAAGATCTATTTTGGTGGATCAAGCTGCTTATTCTTTGTCTTCTCTCCATTCAGCCTTTATGGCGAATGTCGACAGTTCATCAAGTCAGGTATGTGTCGATGAACCCACTTCTGCTAGCTGTGATAATTGTGATCGTTTGAATGTTAGATGTGCTGATTTAGAGGCAAACATGTCTGAGTTGCAAGGCAAACACGATGCTTTACAAGCTAGATTGTTTGAATTGCAAGACAAACATGTTTTAGTGAATGATAAGTGGTGTGAATTGCAAAGCAAACATGAGGCTTTGCAGGAGAAATATGATGTGACATTTATTCACAATCAGAAATTGACCGTTGATCTTTCAAAATGCACTGAAGCCAACATGTTTTATGAAAACCATGAAAAGGAATTTAAGTCAATGATTGAAACATTAAAGAAAGATAAAACAGAGTTGACTAAAATGGTTTCCAGAAAACAAACTGACATTAATTTGTATATAACTCGTCTTGAGGTAATGCAAAAGGAAATGGCTTGTGTTAAAACTGAAAGTGAGGCGATCCGACTCAAGTTAGACAGTTATTTGAGTTCTAGCTATGTGTTGGATCACATCATTGATGTTCAGAAAGAGAAACGGGATGTCACATGCATAGGGTACAAAAAATGTCCACCACCCGTAAGAAACAATTTTGATGCACTGCCTGATGAGGAGTATAGAACTCATTTTGAACCATCTGTTCCTTTGGACGTTGAGGAATTTGCAACAGGGCTCGGATACAAGAAATCAGTATCATCCGATTCAGATGTGTCAGCGGATACATTTGTAACTGCTGAACAGAATCAGGATCCTCCAGTTGTGATTGAGGATGCTGATTCTTCTGATGATGAGTCTGATGATACCGATTCAGCAAAGTCTGATGCGGTGATAAACGAAGAGGACATACCTCTTGAGAATCATATTCTGTGTGATCCTCCTGCAAAACCCGCTAAGACTGTTGCAATCGAGTCCTCGTCTGCACAAGAGTCGGAGAGTGTGGATTTGCTGTACACTCTAGTTGGTGATGATAAAATCTATTCTGACAAAGATTTTCCTATTAAGAATGTTAATCAATCATTAATCAGTAAAGTCTTTGAAAATTCAACAACTAAGTTTTTGGGAAAGACAGGATCACGTGTTACAGTAACACAGTGCCCTCCTATCCCTAAGGCTGAAGTTAGAAAACAGTTTGGCAATCAGAAATTACCAACAGTGCAAAAACAGCAAAATCATGCCAAACCAAAAGGTAAAACACCGGCTCAAGGTCAAAAGAAGCCGAATCAGAAGAAGAAGAAGAATGTGAACTTTGTGAAATCTAAGGGAACGGACAAAATTGCAACATTTGAAAATCAATCTAACTTAGATTTTGTCAAGAAAGCAACTGTGATGAAAAGGAATGAACCAAGTAGTTCAAAACCTAGTACCTCGGGATCACAAAGTTCATCATCGGCAAGACGATCACATGATACTTCGGGGTTTGTTGAACGAAGATCATGTTTTGAATGTGGTACAATCGGGCATATCATTCGAAATTGCCCGTATCTTCATAAGTTGAAAGCCAAAGAAGATGATCCCCGTGAACGCAATCCCCAAAGGCGATCTGTTTCTGTAAAACAAGATCCCCGACTCATAAGAGAAAGGGAAAAGAAACAGAAACGCCAACAGGTCAAGAAAATTGAAAAGGCGATTAAAACTGATGTGGTTCAAAAGCAATCTGTTCCAGTTAAACCAGAAAGTTCAAAATTTTCAAAAACTTCAAACAATCACGAAGTTAAACTTTCAAACAATCAAACTGGTAAATTTCAACAGACATGGAAACCTAAGATAACTACAAATTCAGGGGGTCCATCACAATTTTCAAATCATCAAAGAATAGAAGTTATTGTTATTGATGAAAATGGAAGACCCAAGACCACAATGGCTTGGGTCCCCATCTCCAACTAATTATGTGAGTTCATGTGCAGGGTGTTCCAGGAGGAACTATCAGTAGTCATTGGATTGTTGATAGTGGGGCATCCAGGCACATGACAGGCGACATGAAGCTTCTCTACGACGTCAAATCTATTAGAGGAGGTTATGTTGCTTTTGCTGGAGATAAAGGCGGATATATTACTGGTGAAGGAATGATTTCCAACGGGGTTGTTAGGTTTGACAAGATCAATTTCGTACAACAACTTGATCACAATCTTCTTAGTGTTTCTCAAATTTGTGATAAGCAGTTTTCAGTACACTTTGATGCTAATGGATGTTATGTGCTGAAACCCGGCTTCAAAATTCCAAAAGAATGGATTCTATTGTCGGCTCCAAGGATAAATGATTTGTATGTCCTTGATATGAGCCAAGCTATCACTACGTCTGCACAAGCAACATGTTTCGTTTCCAAAGCCACAGAAAAAGACACAATCTCTTGGCACAGACGAATGGGTCACATTCACTTACGCAAAATGAATCATTTGGTGTCAAATGAATTGGTGAATGGTGTTCCTCTTAAAAACTTCCATCTTCAAGACGTCTGTGTCTTGTGCCAGAAAGGAAAACAAACGAAGAAGCGACACCCTACAAAGAAAGTCAACACGGTGGCTGTTCCTCTTGAACGTTTGCACATGGATTTGTTCGGTCCTGTCAAACACAAAAGTATTAGGAATGATCAATATTGCCTCGTGATAACTGATGATTATTCAAGATTTTCTTGGGTGGCGTTCATGGCACACAAGAACGAAACCTTCGGTATTATCAAAAACTTGATCATTCAGATTGAGAATCTTTACAACTTGAAGGTTAGGCGGATACGTAGCGACAATGGTACTGAATTCAAAAATCATGCCATGGCGGAGTTTTGCACTTCAAAAGGTATTCTTCACGAATTTAGTGCAGCCTACACTCCTCAACAGAATGGCGTCGCTGAACGTAAAACCGCACATTGATCGAGACTGCTAGGACCATGTTGGTAGAGTCGCAGCTGCCCATTCCATTTTGGACTGAAGCTGTGTCCTCTGCATGCTACACGTTGAACCGAGTCCTTACAGTCAAAAGGCACAATAAGACCTGTTTTGAGCTTATCAACAAACGGAAACCAGACTTGTCATATCTTGAACCCTTTGGAGCTCCGTGCACAATTATCGATCCTAATGGAAAGTTTGGGGCAAGAGCAATTGATGGATACTTTCTTGGGTATTCCACCCCGAACTTAAGAGTCTGGAATCTAGAGACTAAAAGGGTCGAGGAATGGTCTGAAGTCAGAGTACAAAGGCACACTTTACCAGTCAGAAATCCTGGTCAGCCTTGGATGTTTGAGTACGATGACTTTTTCAATTCGATCAATGTTGAAGCCGTTGAAGAAAATGCTGCAGCAAGGATGTTTTTCGAGAGTGAGAATGCAACAGATTCACCGTTGGTTCGTCCAATTATTGTCAATCAAGAACCATCTTCAGTGAACAACAATGCTCTCGACAATGAGGATTTTCATGATGCTTCCGAATTGAACGAATCTTCAGAGGATGATGAATTTCTAGATGCAGATCAAGAAGCTCCAGCAACAGCAGTACATGGTATTTCAGAGGGTACACCTCCAGTGGATGTCCCTAGGACAGCTGAAGTTACTGCATCATCCTCTTCGTCAATTCCGGGTCTTGAATTGATTGTTGATCTCAATCTCAACAATCTGGGTACAAATATTCCAGTTCAAGATAATCCAGAAACAAGGATTCACAATACCCATCCTCAACAAAACATCATCGGAAATGTACAAAGTGGCGTTCAAACAAGAAACATGTTGCGGAACAACAACAATGCAGGCTTGTATACGGCGATTAGAGAATCTGGTCAACAAAATGATTGGTCTTTCGCGTGTTATGTCTCACAGGAAGAACCAAGAACTTGGAAAGATGCTTTGAAAGATAGCTCTTGGGTTGAAGCAATGCAGGAAGAACTGCAACAATTCCAGAAGCTTGGTGTCTGGAAACTCGTAGAGAAACCTGCTGGTTACAAGAAGATTGGTACCCGTTGGGTGTTTAAATGCAAAAAGGATGACCGTGGAATCGTTATTCGAAACAAAGCAAGGCTAGTCGTTCAAGGTTTTCGTCAGATTGAAGGGATCGACTACAACGAAGTCTATGCACCTGTTGCACGTCTAGAAGCAATTCGGATCTTTCTTGCTTATGCCTCATTCAAAGGTTTCAAGGTATACCAGATGGACGTGAAAAGTGCATTCTTACATGGTGTGGTAGAAGAAGAGGTGTACGTCGAACAACCTCCAGGTTTTGAAGATCCTATCCATCCCGATCGGGTTTGGTTGCTCAACAAAGCTCTCTATGGTCTTCATCAAGCACCGCGAGCTTGGTACGCAACCTTATCTAATTATTTGCTGGAGAATGGATTTCGCAGAGGTCTTATCTATTGTACTCTTTTCATCAAAGAACAAGATGGAGATCTTCTACTGGTACAGGTATACGTTGATGATATTATTTTTGGTTCTACTAATGATGTTTTGTGTAGGGATTTCGAGCGTGTAATGCAGGATAAATTCGAGATGAGTGCTATGGGGGAAATGACTTTCTTTTTGGGCCTACAAGTACAACAAAACGAGTCTGGGATTTTCATCCATCAGACTAAATATGTTGGTGACATCTTGAGCCGGTTCCAGATGTCTGATGCAACGCCCATCGGTACCCCATTGCCGCAAAATCACGGAATTACTCCAGACTTGAAGGGTGAAGCTACGAGCCCCTCATACTACCGCGCAATGATCGGATCTCTTATGTATCTCACAGCATCAAGACCAGACATAATGTACCCAACGTGCCTGCTTGCCAGATATCAAGTCAACCCGAAGGCCTCACATCTTGCAGCTGTAAAAAGGATTTTTCGTTATTTGAAGGGTTGCCCTGACACCGGTCTATGGTACCCTAGGGATAATAACTTTGACTTGATCGCATTCAGTGATTCTGATTTTAGCGGATGCAAAATCGACGGCAAATCCACAACGGCTGGATGTCAGTTTTTGGGAAATCGCCTAGTCACATGGCAGTGCAAGAAGCAGACGTGCGTCGCTACATCAACATGCGAAGCTGAATACATTGCTGCCTCAAGTTGTTGCTCCCAAGTCCTATGGATCCAACAACAAATGCGTGATTACGGTTTTGAATTCCTAACTACTCCTATTTACGTTGATAATTCTGCTGCCTTACAGATCACTAGAAATCCTGTGCAGCATTCAAAGACTAAGCACATCGAAATTAAATATCATTTCATACGTGATTGCTTTGAGAAAAGGCTAATCGATGTTGCTTACGTCCACACCGATGACCAACGTGCCGACCTTTTTACCAAAGCATTTGACAAATCAAGATTTGACTATTTATTATTGGTAAACGGCATTAAGGTCAAGCGAGAGTAATCCACATCGGAAAATCATTTTTGTAAATACCTTTGTGTTTTAATTTGTCTTAGTTTATTGATTTTAGGGGGAGTAAATCCAAAAATTTGAAAATCCAAAAACATCGAAAAATTTCAAAAACACAAAAACAATAGAAAAACAAAAATGAGTTTCCTGGCGAGAAAAAGAGAAAATGATAGTACATCAGTGGTCCATCTAAACCTCTTTAAATCTTAAATGAAAAAGCGATAAGCAGCTCTATATAAGATGTATCGGTAGGCTCACAATCATTTTAAAGTGTGCAGGGTGATATAAATCTTAAATCGACTGAAGACCAGGTGGGAACCATTCATTGGCATATGGTCTTAGTACCGAAATTTCGTTTGAGAGATTGCCGAGGTTCTGAGATATTCGGTCTTTATGCTGCTTATCATCTGGGTATCATGGTTGTATCTTTTACCGAAAAATAACGGGGACGCAAGTCTAGATCTTCCATGATACCATACATACGTGTACATATTGCATACGACCTCAATAAGTGATCAACAATCACATGTCCAAACAAAATAAGTGATAATATATCACAAATTCTTTCCGGGAGTCAAGTTCGTCTCTCTGCTGTACGAAAGTACTGACCTGTTCACGGACTTGCTCCTGTGCCCTCATGCATCGAAAATCAAGTTCCTCATCAATAAGTGATTATATCACATAGGGCTTGTTTTCAAATCTAATAAGTGAGAATCTCACATCATATACGGTCAAACAGATGATAATCGGTATACTCACCGGTAAGATGAACCCTCGTGCATACCTTGATACGGGAATGTGTCGTGATGTGGATGAACACCGGTCGGTAAGTATAAATCATACCTTAACGTATCCCCTCGCCATGATTACCAATGATAAGTTGAGCTTAAGTGGACAACAATACCGATAATTGTTATAGGATGCTTATCTTAATGTTAACTAATTGAACAACAAGAGCGTTTTGGCATGACCGTACACTGATATGATTCTCTTACCCTCGAAACTCGCAAAAAGAATGTCTGTAAATATTTATTTAATGCTTTCAGTTTCTGCATCTTTGTATATATTTATTTACTGCTTTCAGTCCTTACATTTCTAATATTAAAACACACCTAAAATCTGTTTTAATATAAACTTTCTAAAAAGTCAAAAAGATTTTATTTCTATTTTATTTTCGATCGTACGATGTTGGAACTCGAGTCTTCGTTACCTGAAACCTGAACGAAAACCGAAAACGACTAAATCTTCATAAACGGTCGAAATTTGCAAGTGTTGAAAGTTAAAATTGAAATTGATAAAATACTTTAAACTTTCAAACTGTCGGACGGTGTTTGTTTAAACAATGGTCACACGTGTGTCGTTTGTTTATTTTATATTCCAGGCGGTTGTTCTCATTACGCGTTTAGATTTCTTGCATGTGCAGATTCTAAAGGCAAGGAGAACATGGTCGATGACAAGCTTCGGAATGAAGACACAACGTGAAGGCACTCAAATGATGAAGATGATCGAGTTGCCGCTGGCCATCATCAACACCACAAGGATCTCACTTCATAAAGATCAAGACTTTCACGAGCATAACTCAAGGGGGAGCTTATGTTAAGGGGGAGTTTGTCAACACACTTCCTACATGAAACGGGGAGTTTGTTGGTACACTTTCTGCTTTCAAGACGTGAAGACTTTGAAGATCCTCCGACATTGAAGACTTGAAAAGAAGTCAAAGACTTGAAGACACGAGAGACTTACAAGAATGAAGATCGAGACAAAGCTACAGTCAGACAAAGCTACAGCCAAGGGGGAGTTTGTTGGTGCACTTGTGTCTGTACTTTGTCTGTATTTAGTCTTGATACAAAACGATGTCTTTGATGTAAGTTTGACCAAGTCAACCATCCTCCGGTTTGACTTGGCAAAACAGTTAGAAAATGTTTGTAATATGGCTGGGTCGAAGGATGGTCATCGAAGGATAACTTAGATCCTTCGATGATGAGCTCGAAACATAAACATTCGACAGATGGACCACGAAGGATTTCATCCTTCGTGGTACATGTGGATCATTCGAGCTGTTTCTGGTCGATAGATGATCCTTCGATCATCTTATCTGATCCTTCGACCAGACCTGCTGTGTTGGGTATATATATACCCATGTGTTGTGTTCACTATAGAGTTAGACATTTCAGACAAAGTGAGAGCATTCTGTTCAGAGAACACACACACACGAAAGATAGAGAGAGTTTATAGAATACATCTGTAAACCTTGTGCTTGTAACCGAACCCTTCATACGCATTAATACAAGTGGTGTTAATCGTTGAATATTGTGTGTTGTGTTTATCATTGTGCTTGTTCTATCCCGGTTTGCATGCTAGCTTGGATTCCGCACTCGCTAGTGTGTTAGACATAACAAGGAATAGGTTAAACCTCAACCTCCGAGGGACCTACACATTTGAATACCACTAGCAATGGCACCAAAGAGCCCCAACATTGCCAAGAGTTCGACTTGATCAGCAGTTTTTGTGAAAAACTCCTGTACAAATCAGCAAAAATAATCAGGATGCACTTAAATAACATTTTTTTTTATTTTTTGTTTCGTTTACATTGCAAAAGAATATGAATTCTTTTTCAGTGCATGCATGTTCATACCAACGGATCACATAAGTCAGACCAGAGGTGGCAATTTCTACTTATTTAGTTATGTTTGATCTCTAACGGGTCAAACGGATAGGATAAAAAATAAAGCTAAAAAGAAAACGGGTCAAACTGATTCACAACTGATAAAAGTATATTTTTATTTCATACAACCTCTTACATTATATTATCCAAATTCCAAAAGACAAAACATATTATTGTAACAGCATAGTTTTCATTTAACGCGTTAACTTGTTATTTAATTGGTTAAAGCCTTAGACAAAGTTTGTGCCCATTTTGACCATAACCCATTTTACTCACCTCACTAACGTTGCAGACAGCATAAAGTGTAGCCCCAGCAATGACCAACAAATCCCCTTTAGCAGGGTTGCTACCGCTCTCTAAACATACACATAAATATTAAATATACATATATAAATGGAGATGAAAATTAAAAATATGAATGTAAAAGAATGGAATAAAAGCACAATACACTCACGTGAACGATCTGATGCATGTACATCGGAAAAAATAACGAGTACAATACCAGCAACACAAATTACAACACCGACAATTTTCTTGAACTGGTATTTAGTCTTCTAAAAAAAACTCAAGCAAGTTGTATGTAAACATACCGGCTTCTCAGTGGTCACAAACAGAGCAAATAACAATAAACTTGAAATTTCTCCCAATCAGAAGGTATATGGCACTTCAATATGTCAATCTCAATTCAAGTATCCAGATTGAACATTAAATAAGAGATATTGATGTTTGAAAACCTACTTATATAAAGGGAGTAATAGGAAATATCACCTCTTCGCTTTCTGTGCGTTGACCGAGTCGACTCGGTTTGACCCGGGTCGACCGGGTTTGACCCGCTGGCTCGAACCAGTGTCTTGACACCATAACCCGTAACATAAACTGGACTTGAATCGAAGCAAGAACTCATACCCGAACGAACTCAAGCCATCATCATCGCCTCTGTCTTCATCGCCGGCAGTGGTGTCGGCCACCAGCATCGATAACAACAACAGCGGCATTATCATCATCTTCAACATAACATCACCAACATCATCATCGAACTTTAATAAAAAAAATAGAAGTAAACAGATGGGGGGGGGGTTACCGTGAAACCGTCGGAATCAAAAGTGCCACCGCTGCCGTTGTGACGGCTCTACCGTCGCCGGTTGTCGCGCCCGTGTCCCGTTCCTCTCACTGCTCTCTCTTTCTGATTCCCCTCTCTCTCCTCCGCTATGTTCTCTCTCTCCTCTCTCGTTTTCGGATTTCGCCACCGCACATGGCGGCTCTCCTGATTTCTGAAGGGTCCGTGTACGGTGGGTAAGTGTGGGTGATAGGTGGGAGTTGGGGTGTTATGGAGAAGGAGGACGGTGGGTGAGTGAGCGTGTCCAGCCGATCATCGGCGATGGGGTGCGGCCGCCGGAATTCACTCCGGTAATCAGAGTTTAAAGAGATGAGAGGGTGAAGGTGAAAGGAAGTTAGGGTTTCTTCAAGATGAAAATGCAGAGAAGGTAGAGGGGGGAGATGAGCGCGCGAGAGAGAGAGAGGTGAGGAGATAGTCTGTTTAAGTGTTGTAGGGTTTTGTGGCCGTTGGATTGGTTTTGATCAACGGATGATGGTGATAGCATGGCGATCCATGTGAGTTTGAATAGACCAATCAGTTAGTGCTAGAATATTATTTTTTTTAATTCACCCATTTTGTTTTATTTTAACAAAAAACAAATCTTTTTTTTTTTTTTTAGAGATTTATGATTTTTGCTAAGAAAGGGTTTGGGTAACAAATTTGATTAAGTATAAATATTCCATATGTAAAGAAAATAGACTTGAGGAGTAACAAATTTGTGTTATTGACCATTAATTGAAACCGATTACATAATTGATATATAAGTTAGTTGGTATTTTAACTTGAACTGTTATTTGTACTCGTACGTTGTTACGGAATACGAAATACCCCACCTTTTAGCGGATTCCGACGATGAATAGTTAAATTAGGTTTTTTATTTATTTTTATATTTTAATGTCATGTTAGTTATTTTAATTTTATGCAAATGCAGTTTAGATGGCTTATGCAAGATGGCTGCTTACTAATCATTGCTTCCAGTTTGAGACATCGTCATAAAGAAAGAATATGATTGGTCAACAAGAATATCCATGTTTGTGTAGTTCTTTTGTAGTGTGTACGAACCTCGTCTCGGCCCGAAACTCAATTTGAAGGTCGTGATTCCGGTGGAGTGGGCGGCGATGGTCGTGAACGGTGGTGGAGTAACTGGTTGCATATAAGAAAACCCTATTTTGGGGTTTAAGTTTTATTTACATCCAACTTTCTACAAATTTTGCTAGCAGGTTTATTTAACTTCTTTATTTAATTTTCAAACATTTCTTTTTGCTACCGATTTTGCTACGTTATTTTTTATATTTTTTTCCTCAGATTTGCTACGGATGTTGCTACAACTTTTTTATACGCTTGGTTTAATTTTTTTTATAAAACGCCTCAATTTGGACATTACATCGACAGAAATTAGTGGCAGATTCCACTTTTAATTTTATAAAAACTACTTCGGTTTCATCGAAGTCAGGCATGTTCGAATCAATTAAATGCGCGTGGGAAGTTGCTTTTGAGGTGCAGAGAATAGGCGTGCAACGACATTGATCAGATAACCCATTAACATCGGGGTTTGTCGAAGTCCGGTCAACAACGCGGATATGCAGGTTTAAATATATATATATATATTTTATATTTCTAAAGTGTATATATATATATAACATAAATCTGAGATATGAACAACGATGGTGGTAGTCCAGCCGGTTATGCATGTGTGTGTGTGTTCGAGGGGCGCGGGTTCGAGTCTTGTTGGTGACCGATTCGAACCTTTTTATTCATTTTAACAAAAATTTACACTTTGGCCCCTGTGGTTCCACATTTACCTAAATAGTCCCTGTAATAGTTAACTGGGTATATTAACTAAGTTAGTTGTTTAATAAGGAACCTTTACAAATCCATTAACTCGGTTAGAATATAAGGTTAAAATACTTTTAAAAATAACCAAATCAGCCCCTGAAGTAGTTAACTGAAAAGACTAACTAGGTTAGTCTTTTTAATAGAAATCCTTTTGTAATTTTTAACTGGGTTAGTCTTATTTAGTTAAATCAGTCACGGACATCAGTCACAAAAAAAAAATCAACCTCTAATACAATTAGTAACTAATAAATTAGTCCCAGATACTACGTATCCGAGACTGATAGATTAGTCTCTCATAGTTTAGTCCCTCGGTGTCAATATATTAGTGACTGAATATTAGTGACCAATAAAATGGCGCCATTTTTATTAATGGGGTCTGTTATTTAGGACTGAATTTCAGTAACCAATAAGTTTCCCCCCAAAATTTATTTTTAGACAAACATATTTGTGACTAAAATTCAGTCACGGATATCAGTCACAAAAAAAGCAACCTCTAATACAATTAGTAACTAATAAATTAGTCCCAGATACTACGTATCCGAGACTGATAGATTAGTCCCTCATAGTTTAGTCCCTCGGTGTCAATATATTAGTGACTGAATATTAGTGACCAATAAAATGGCGCCATTTTTATTAATGGGGTCTGTTATTTAGGACTGAATTTCAGTAACCAATAAGTTTCCTCCCAAAATTTATTTTTAGACAAACATATTTGTGACTAAAATTCAGTCACGGACATCAGTCACAAAAAAAGCAACCTCTAATACAATTAGTAACTAATAAATTAGTCCCAGATACTACGTATCCGAGACTGATAGATTAGTCCCTCGGTGTCAATATATTAGTGACTGAAAATGGCGCCATTTTTATTAATGGGGTCTGTTATTTAGGACTGAATTTCAGTAACCAATAAGTTTCCCCCCAAAATTTATTTTTAGACAAACATATTTGTGACTAAAATTCAGTCACGGACATCAGTCACAAAAAAATCAACCTCTAATACAATTAGTAACTAATAAATTAGTCCCAGATACTACGTATCCGAGACTGATAGATCAGTCCCTCATAGTTTAGTCCCTCGGTGTCAATATATTGGTGACTGAATATTAGTGACCAATAAAATGGCGCCATTTTTATTAATGGGGTCAGTTATTTAGGACTGAATTTCAGTAACCAATAAGTTTCCCCCCAAAATTTATTTTTAGACAAACATATTTGTGACTAAAATTCAGTCACGGACATCAGTCACAAAAAAATCAACCTCTAATACAATTAGTAACTAATAAATTAGTCCCAGATACTACGTATCCGAGACTGGTAGATTAGTCCCTCATAGTTTAGTCCCTCGGTGTCAATATATTAGTGACTGAATATTAGTGACCAATAAAATGGCGCCATTTTTATTAATGGGGTCTGTTATTTAGGACTGAATTTCAGTAACCAATAAGTTTCCCCCCAAAATTTATTTTTAGACAAACATATTTGTGACTAAAATTCAGTCTCAGATAAGTTGTCCAAGTATTAAGGACTGATTATTAGTCACGGACATAAGTCACAAAAAAATCAGTCTCTAATACAATTAGTAACTAATAAATTAGTCCCCGATACTATGTATCCGAGACTGATAGATCAGTCCCTCATAATTTAGTCCCAAATGGTCATTTTTCTTGTAGTGACAGATCACTAGAAATCCTGTGCAGCATTCAAAGACTAAGCACATCGAAATTAAGTATCACTTCATACGTGATTGCTTTGAGAAAAGGCTAATCGATGTTGCTTACGTCCACACTGATGACCAACGTGCCGACCTTTTTACCAAAGCATTTGACAAATCAAGATTTGACTATTTATTATTGGTAAACGGCATTAAGGTCAAGCAAGAGTAAAACCAACATCGGAAAATCATTTTTTTTGTAAATACCTTTGTGTTTTTAAATTTGTCTTAGTTTATTGATTTTAGGGGGAGTAAATCCAAAATTTGAAAATCCAAAAACATCGAAAAATTTCAAAAACACAAAAACAATAGAAAAACAAAAATGAGTTTCCTGGCGAGCAAAAGAGAAAATGATAGTACATCAGTGGTCTGTCTAAACCTCTTTAAACCTAAAATGAAAAACGATAAGCAGCTCTATATAAGATGTATCGGTAGGCTCACAAACATTTTAAAGTGTGCAGGGTGATATAAACTTAAATCCGACTGAAGACCAGGTGGGAACCATTCATTGGCATATGGTCTTAGTACCGAAATTTCGTTTGAGAGATTGCCGAGGTTCTGAGATATTCGGTCTTTATGCTGCTTATCATCTGGGTATCATGGTTGTATCTTTTACCGAAATATAACGGGGACGCAAGTCTAGATCTTCCATGATACCATACATACGTGTACATATTGCATTCGACCTCAATAAGTGATCAACAATCACATGTCCCTCAAAATAAGTGATAATTTATCACATTTATCCGGGAGTCAAGTTCGTCTCTTTGCTGTACGAAAGTACTGACCTGTTCACGGACTTGCTCCTATGCCTTCATGCATCGAAAATCAAGTTCCTCATCAATAAGTGATTCTATCACATAGGGCTTGTTTTCAAATCAAAATAAGTGAGAATCTCACATCATATACGGTCAAACAGATGATAATCGGTATACTCACCGGTAAGATGAACCCTCGTGCATACCTTGATACGGGAATGTGTCGTGATGTGGATGAACACCGGTCGGTAAGTATAAATCATACCTTAACGTATCCCCTCGCCATGATTACAAATGATAAGTTGAGCTTAAGTGGACAACAATACCGATAATTGTTATAGGATGCTTATCTTAATGTTAACTAATTGAACAACAAGAGCGTTTTGGCATGACCGTACACTGATATGATTCTCTTACCCTCGAAACTCACAAAAAGAATGTCTGTAAATATTTATTTAATGCTTTCAGTTTCTGCATCTTTGTATATATTTATTTACTGCTTTCAGTCTTTACATTTGAAATATTCAAAAATACCAAAAAGATTTTAGGTGTGTTTTAATATAAACTTTCTAAAAAGCCAAAAAGATTTTATTTCTATCTTATTTTCGATCGTACGATGTTGGATCTCGAGTCTTCGTTACCTGAAACCTGAACGAAAACCGAAAATGACTAAATCTTCATAAACGGTCGAAATTTGCAAAGTGTTGAAAGTTAAAATTTGAAATGGATAAAGTATTTTAAACTTTCAAACTGTCGGACGGTGTTTGATTAAACAATGGTCACACGTGTGTCGTTTGTTTATGTTACGATATTCCAAGCAGTTGTTCTCATTACGCGTTTAGATTTCTTGCATGTGCAGATTCTAAAGGCAAGGAGAACATGGTCGATGACAAGCTTCGGAATGAAGACACGACGTGAAGACACTCAAATGATGAAGATGATCGAGTTGCCGCTGACCATCATCAACACCACAAGGATCTCAAGTACTGAAGATCAAGACATTCACGAGCATAACTCAAGGGGGAGCTTATGTTAAGGGGGAGTTTGTCAACACACTTCCTACATGAAACGGGGAGTTTGTTGATACACTTTCTGCTTACAAGACGTGAAGACATTGAAGATCCTCCGACATAGAAGACATGAAAGGCGAATCTCGCGAGTAGCGTCCAAGGGGGAGTTTGTTGATACATGTTTGTGGACGCGACTCGACGCAACGCGACTTGGTTCGGTTCAACTCGTTTCGGTTCGACCCGGTTAGGTTCGGCTCAAGCCCGACGTCACGACATTCCTCCGTCGTGCGTCCTAGAGTTCGACACGCGAAGCACGGAGTGCCGCGAGCCGTTTCCCGCTGCCACATCATCATGACATCATCATGATGATGTCATGATGATGTCATCATGTTGACTATGTTGGCTAAATATTTGAAATCACCAAATGTGATTTACGTAAAAGCTTGGGCCCCGTATGCATGTTGGGCAATTGACCAACATGGGCCGAACTCAACAGCCCAATCGCACAACATGTGCAGATCATATATATATACCGAAAACACTTGTTTTCGGTGGTGTGTGTGTGCAACGGACAAGACAAAGCAGCGCACAAGTGAGCACCGGAGAGAACCGAGAGAGAAGTTTTAGTGTGATTGTGTTTAACCGGATCTTGTATCATCTTGTACTCGTACTCTTATCATAAATATACAAGTGTGTTAAACTTTGAATCTTTGGGTCTTGTATCTCGTGTTCTTGTCGTGTTCGATCTCGGTTTGCTTTCCCGGTTGGATTCCGCACAACCGGGTTGGTTTGTACACAAGGATTAGGCGACTAGATCCTCCCCTAGCCGGACCTACAACGTCGCGTATAACATTTTTCAATTTCCAAGAGAATATATGATTATGTCATATTTTGTCTTATATGACCCATATATGCCTCGTATAGGCCTATACGGGGCGTATAGACAAAAAAAAATATCATTTTATCCCTGAGTTAAGGCTAGACTTGAGGGCAAAACAAGGCTATAATGGTCTTTTGGACAACTAGACGCCCAGTCTAGGCCTACACGGGGAGTACATACAAGAAAGACCATTTTACCCTTAAGTTAGGGTTAGACTGGGGGCAAAACATGGCTATAATGGTCTTTTGGACCACACTAGACGCCCAGTCTAGCCCTGTATGCGGCGTATATTTTTTTTGTTTTCTCTTTTTAATATTGATAACACTAATATTAATTATAAAAAAAACTCATATTAATATCAATAGCACTAATATTAATTATAAAAAACTCATATTAATATCAATAACACTAATATTAATTATAAAAAACTCATATTGTATAAAATGTTTGTAAAAAAACTAATATTGTATAAAATGTTTGTAAAAAACTAATATTTTTATATAAGTTTGCTACAACAATTAATATTGTATAAAATGTTTGTATAAAAAAAACTTCTATACGCCCCATATTGGGCTATACGTGGTTTAGGGTAGCCAAACCAGAATTGACATGAGTCAGGCACTGAGTTTGATGTAACCAGGGCCGGCTCAATGGGGTGTGAAATAAAGCAAACGCTTTGGGCCACCACTTTCATAGGGCCTCAAATTCTACAAAAAAAAAAAAAAAAAAAAAACATATTATATGTAGGTGATCTTGGATTTAAGATTATTGATATTGAGATTTATGATCTATAATTATGTATATACAGAGACAATATATGAATAATAGGATCTAAAACATTTTTTTCTTTTAATTTTTATGGAAAGGGCCTCAATTTTTCTATCTGCTTTGGGCCTACAATACTTTGAGCCGGATGTAACCCTATACGTCCCGTATAGGCCTATACGAGGGATATACGAGGCAGATTGTGTACAAATAGACATATAGGATGTGTGGATAGTTTGAGCCTTTGAGAAATACAAGCTCAAGTAATGCTCGAATTCAGGTTCAAAAATTTAAATTCAAACAACTAGATTTGATGCATAGGTAACTCAAAATACGGAGCATTCACATCCAATCCATCAAATTTTGTGTGTGAAGTTTTTATAATATAAAAAGTATAAAAGTGGTTGTGAGTGGAAGAGAGAGAAAATGTTACTGTTAATCTGTATATTTGGGGGGACACTGTTCACCCCGTATAATTTTTTAATATATTTTGAAAGTGATTGTGAGTGAGGGAGAGAGAAAATGTAATGATAAATGTATAAAAAATATTATTTAATTGAAAAGGAAAACGAAAATGTAGTATTTTTTAGTGTAATTTAGGATAAAAATATAATGAAATGGATGTGAATGCTCTAAAACACCCCTAATTATAGAGGTATGGTAAGGAAGCAGTTAAAAAGAAGGGACCCATGTATAGGTAAGCCTATAGGGGTTCATTTAGCAATTTTTGACCTTTTTTGCACATTTTATACTATAACTAATTGAAATGATTTTATATTTAAAATTCATTTGACATAATCGTTCAAGAAATTTATTTGAAAGATGACATATTTTTGTTAGGTTGATACCAGTATTTTATAGAATGAATAGAATAAAAAAGTATCGTAAAAAGCTGCTTAAAGGTTATTTATTTTTATTATAATTTAAATTTAAATTACATTATAATGTCGATAAATGTTCAATAAATAAATCACTTTCAAGTGAATAAGTTAATCCAATTTCGAATTGTAATTACCATATAAAAAGCATGAAAGGAACAATAATTCAACCGACAATGAAAGAAAATATGTTAGATATGGAAAACTACTTTTAACAGACGCAAATTAAAAGTGTTAAGAAAATTGCTTCACGGTAAATTTGTATAAAGGATAACTAGCTGGGCAGATATGTCAAGAAAATTGCAAAAAATAAGCTAAAATGTTGTCCACCTGTTAATTGAACTCTTCAAAAGGTGACCTGGTCCAAATTAAATAAATCATTTCTGATATTATTTGAACCCCTTAGATAGATTACTTCATTATTTGCACCCCAATTTAGCCTTTGAACTTTACTATAAATTTCCCAGTCCAGCAAAGTTTTGTGCTCATCAGTCCAAAAGTTGTTTTAACTTTCAACAATGCATACCAAAATCAGAAACGTTTTGCAGAAATTTGATTTCAAAAAAGAATCTGGTTTCCTTCAGTATTGGGAATACAAACAGGATGGCCACAAGGAGCGTCTTACGGTGGCGGATCAACTTTTTGTTGCATATCGAAACCAGATGGGGCTGCAGTTATACAGGAAACGCCTCGGGAAAGAAGTTTTTGTTGGAGCAGCTACTAAGGTTGGCCTAGCAGCTCAAAATGGGGTTGCGTTCCAAAGTACAAACCATGACCCTGATCAAATTATGGGGCATTTAATGGTGCCTGTATTTTCTTATCAAGGTGCAGATAAGAAACTCATAGGGGTCATCAAGTTGACCACGTTTTGCGCGAAAGAAAGTTATGAAGAAGATTTTAATGAGATTCAAAGTTTGTTGAAGGTTAGTTATTCTAGTTCTCAGTTGTATGGGTCGTAATTTCGTTTACGAGTTGACATTTTACCATTCAAAAACTTGCTCATCTCTAACGTTTCTTTAACTAGATACTATAGCAGAAAACTAGCATAAAACTAAAAATGTTGGTAACCCTCCTTTTTTAACTGTTACAAAATAATAATAATAATAATAATAATAATAATAATAATAATAATAATAATAATAATAATAATAATTAACAAAATCCTTTTAATAAAACTTGTTATGTCATACAAGTGTACAACTGTAACTTTGGTAGAGTTTGGAAGATGGAAGATAGTACTTCCAAGATTGAATGTTAACGTCCTGTTTTTGCTCAAATTACCAAGTGAATAACTATTTTTAAAACCTTCTTTGATTTCTTTGTTTTATAACAGATATTAGTATGCAAAACATTTTTTTAAAAACAACTCTGCACACATTATTAATTTTGTTTTGTAATCCTTTGTAGAATGAGAGCTTAGCTACCACATATATGGCGAACATATAATTAAAGTCGAATATATTGAAAAGTGATTCAATACTCCCATGCTCGTGGAACTAAAGTTTTGAGGAAGTCTTATGCACGTGATCTCTCTGGCTATTTCTATCCGTTTCCAGTTTTGAATTAGTTTGAATAATTCTGCTGACTGGTGGCTTACCAAGTCTGGGTATTTTGGATTGTTAGTTTGTTTAAGTTGCTTGCTTATTTAAGTCGTTTGATTGTAATCGTATTTTGCATTTCAGTTCTCAAGCAATAAAGCAGTTGAGTGATAAATCATTGTTCATGTTGTTGATTAATTATTATTGTAATATTAGTAGTTCTATACCTTGACCTCTGAGGTTGCATGGCCAATCCGAGTTTGATCACACTTACATTATCGTTAAATCTGTTGGATGATACTACGTCCCCATATCTTCTTTGTTATTTTGCACTAAACCACGTTTCGTACTAATGAATGACAACAATTTCCTTTCTACTTATGTACTTATGGTTTTGTATTTCTGTCCGTCTGATGAATTTTGCTGATTTGATCAAGTTTACACTGCCCCTTTCAGCTGAATGTACAGACCTGCACAGGGAAGTCAAAAAGAGATTTCCAGAATTAGAACACCATAAATTCCGTGTTGTGTATGATGACACCGAAGGTAACCGTCTTCCAATTTCAAGTGATGATGACCTCCTGGCATGCATGGCAGACTCAAGTTTAAAAGGGGAACAGCTCATCAAAATGTATGTTTTGTTGGACACATAGCGTGATAACCTCTTTTTTTTTTACTTGTTTTGATTTTTTGTACTTAAGATGATACACTCTCTTCTTTTCTTCTTTTGTTATATGAACGGTGTGCAAAGGGTCTCATTAGGAAGTCATACAGTATAGTTAAATTTTGAACGTCAAGCAATTTATATACATTTGACCCAGAAAGATCTCATCTTGATTGATCTTGATATCATATAATGCGGTCCCATAAGTAACTGAAAGAAGTAATCCAATGGGGAAGTTGAAACTTAATCCATATAAAACCAGGTGGGCTGCAAATTATTATTGTTATTATTGTTATTATTACCTAGTATTATGGGTCCAACAATTGTCTTTATTTATTTATGGGCTAGTATGTATTAAAGGCCCAAGAACTTGTAAGTCCAGGTCATGTACGTATCTAGGTTCAAATTAGGTACGGTCAAATGAGATTTGTTTGACCAAAAAGTCCACATCGGTAATTCATTTTCTGGCATGCAAAATAACAGAACCTCATATGTCTTTAATGCGGTGACAATAACTACCAGCGGTATCGCAACGTTTCAAGCAAAATCCTTAGACCCCGTAGTGGGGCGTTTTTTTTTTTTTTAAATTCAAAAAAAAAAAAAACGCCTAAAAACTCCCAATAACCATTATACCCGGCGTTTTAAAAAAAAAAAATTCAAAAAAAGCCCCCTTGGCGTGGTTTGAAGCACGCCTTGCCCCCTTCTCCTTGTCCAATCATCTTTCATCTCCCTTTTTGTTATCCAATAAGATTTTTAGGTGTTTTTTCTTTATTTTATTTAATGCCCCAATAATGCCTAATAATGTCTCATCCCCACTACACCCATTTTAGAAAACGCCCAATAATGCCCCTTTGCTGACTGGACCGCCACATGGCGTAAAATGCCCTAGGGTGGGGGCATTATCTTCCCCTTCCACTACACATGGTGTTAGTATAAATATCATTGTCAAGAGTCAGAAACATGTGTCCATTTGTAATTCACGTTCTTGAATACAAGTCAGGTTTCTATTTATTGTTCACAATTAAATCAGGAAGTTCGTTTGTTGTTGTTGTCTATTTTATGAGTACGTTAGATTCATCCATCTTGGGAATACACTTGTCCAATAAATAGAACTAGAACCATACAAGAACATAAAATGTAGAGTAAACTGCAATTTTACACCCTGAGGTTAGGGGTCATTGGCATGTCTACCCTCCTAAGGAAATAATTGCAATTTTACCCCCCACTATTTGCCCTTATGTCGCACTTTTACCCCCCGGCGTCAAAATGGGTTACCAGTCAACATTATAACCTGACGGTCAAAGGGTATAATTGTCATTTTGCTCTTATGTCAAGCTTCTTTGATACAACACCCCCTATAAGAATCATACCACGGCATAATTACCCCCCAACCTTCCCACCATCGACCTTCAACCTTCTTCTCCGGCGACATAACACACCGGCGGCGATCCGTGTCTCTCCGGCGACGGCGACATCTCCTCTTCCGATCATTCTGCTCCTCGTCCGATCATTCTTCTCCTCGTCGGATCACAACAACCACAGCTGCTAGCTTCAGATCAGTGGAAATGCCGGTCTTTTGGATAATCCGCTATATCATCCGCCACACCAAAGGTATAATCGGCCAATGTTAGTTAATCAGGGTCAGATTTAGTCATTATCATGTTATAAACAGGGTTTAGGGTCTGATTTGTTTCACTGTTGGTTTTTCTACAGTTGACCTGACGATGAGCTTATCAAGCTCATCTTTGGTGCTCCACCTGGTGGTCTATGTGTTTGGGAGGCCTGTCCTCAACTTCCATCTACCACCGGAGAGTTGAGCGGATGGATGTTTACTCTACTAGTTATTTAGCTTATGTGTAATATGTAGGTTAACTTAACTTAATCGAACCTTTTGTGTAATATGTAGGTTAAAATGTATTTTAAAGGTAAAAATCAATCAGGGGCGGCTCTGGGCCCGGCAAACCCGTGCCGACGCCCGAGGCCCAAAATTTCAAAGGCCCGAAAAGTCTTTATAAGTTTGTATATATTTATTAAATTATATATTTAGTATATTTATCTGTTTATTATGCAAAAAAGTCTTTGTGGTATAGTGGCAAAAACCATCTCAAAATAATGTAAGGTCTCAAGTTCGAGTCTTTGTTTCGTCACTAAGTTTTTATTTTTGTAATTCATTTACCCTTAACCATAATTTTGGGCCCAATTCTTTTCGTCGCCCGAGGCCAAAATTTTTTGAAGAGTTTTCGGGGACGGCTCTGAAATCTATTCTAACATGACACACAAAACAACAGATAATGAAACTCCATACAAAAGGCTCTAACTATTTGCACACCTTGGCAGAATATCAACACACTTAGGGTTTACATACGCTGCGTAGAGATCTATACGCAGCGTATAGGGTTACCTCTATACGCTGCGTATGAGTTTCTACGCAGCGTATGTAAAGGGCAGGTACACGACCAGACAGTCAAACCTAGTACCATGTCAAATCAGTCTGACATACGCTGCGTATAGATCTATACGCTGCGCATAGATCTATACGCAATGTATGTCAGACTGATTTGACACTGATACGATGTTGTCTAGGCACGTGAATAAAGCAATACGGGGAGTAGAGAGCTATACGCTGCGTATTTCAGTAAATTTAAAAGTTTATTTATCCATGCATCTCTGCTTCCCTTCGACTTCATCTGTTCATTCTTTTCATCTTCTTCTTCTTCAGTAACAATTTATACCCACACCAAAATCATTTGTTCTGTTTTTTGTTCAATATTGTTAAAATGTCATCATTTTGGAACGAGAATTATTTCGGTAATCGCTGTTCTAACGACACATGGGGAGAAAATGATGGCAATGTGGAGGAGGAGGTTGTGTCTGGAGTCCCTGTTGATAAAAAAACACAGTTGCCAGACTTGAACAAGACTCCCACTCCACCTGTTGATGAACCAAATTACTCGGCGCATCAAGTGTATCCGGATTACGGATACAGGTATGAATCTCCGTACGTGCAACAAAGTGGATATGGTGCTGAGAATGCACCTGTTGATGAAGCATATTACCCGACGTAGCAATCGTATCCGGGTTACTGATACGGGGGTGAAGGTGGATACGGGGGTGAATGTGGATACGGTGGATACGATAGATATGGGGGTGAAAGTGGATACGGTGGATACGAAGGCTACGGTGGAAACGAAGAATACGGTGGATACGGTTATGAGCCTCGTAACACAGCACTGTATGATGATTATGAACCATCTACCCCGGGCAAACCGTTTCAAATAAAGGAGGTATCACATTAATATTTGTATTATTTTTATAATAATTATTATTAATGTTAGAATTAGAGTTAATTACATAGTTAGTCCCTATGGTTTGCATAAAATAACATACTTAGGTACTAATAGTTTAAAATCACCTTCTAGGGTATTAACTTTTCATTTTGTAACGTTTGGAGGTATTAACTTCTAGGGTATTAACATAGTTAGTCCATGTGGTTTGCACAAAATAACATACTTAGGTACTAATAGAATGTGATTTTAAACCTAAAAATAACGTTAATACCTCAAAATGTTACAAAATGAAAAGTTAATACCCTAGAATGTGATTTTAAACTATTAGTACCTAAGTACGTTACTTTGTGCAAACTACAGGGACTAACTATGTAATTAACTCTTAAAATTATATTGTTAATTGTTATTATTATTATTATTATTGTTATTATTATTATTATTATTATTATTATTATTATTATCATTATCATTATCATTATTATTATTATTATTTTTATTATCATTATTATTATTATTATTATTGTTAAAAATATTATAATTATAATTATAATTATTATTATTATTGTTGTTGTTGTTGTTATTATTATTATTATTATTATTATTATTATTATTATTATTATTGTTAAAAATATTATGATTATAATAATTATTATTATTGTTGTTTTTGTTGTTGTTGTTGTTGTTTTATTATTACTATTATTATTATTATTGTTAAAAATTATATAACTATCGACAACATTATAATTATTATAATAAAAATTATTATTATTATTATTGTTGTTGTTGTTGTTGTTGTTGTTGTTGTTGTTGTTGTTGTTGTTGTTGTTGTTGTTGTTGTTGTTGTTGTTATTATTAACGTAACTTTTTTTTAGCATTTCATGTCGCTAACTGATTTGAAGAATTGGGTACAAGAAACGGGAAAGGAGAATGGTTACGTAATTGTTACCCGCCGATCGAAAAATATTGGCGGTACTACTGGGATGGTATGGCTTGTGTGCTACCGTAGTAGTGAGCACCGTAGTAAAGCAACAGTTAGGATAGCTGGTAGCAAAAAAATCGGTTGCCCATTTTCATTACTCGCCATCCGGGACGTAACGAATGACACGTGGATTTAAAAGTGGACAACGCGAACCATAACCACGAACCTAGGACGAGTCTGTTGGGCCACGCTTTTGTGCGAAGATTTACTGAAGTCGAATACAAGCTAGTGGAGCAGCTAACTGCTCAAAACATGGAGCCACGTATCATATTTCAAACCCTAAGAAAGCAGTTCCCCGACAGCCTGCATGTTCAGAAAAACATGCAAAATGCGGTACAAAAAATTAGAGCGACACTGATGGACGGAAAGACTCCTATGCAGGCACTGGAAAACATGCTGCGTGACAACCGATTCATTTACGACACCCGACAGGAACCCAAAACAGATGTCGTAACAGAGATTTTCTTTTTTTCATCCTTATTCAATCACTATGTGGCGTGCATTCCCTCACGTGATGTTGATCGACGCGACCTACAAAACAAACATCTACAACATGCCATTTGTCCAGGTTATGGGTTTGACATCGACCAACAAGTCTTTTTGTATCGCACATGCCGTTATTTGCAAAGAACGAAGGGATAACTACGTGTGGGTGCTTGAGCGGATCAAGTCAATGTTGCATGAATGTATGATGCCGCATGTGATAGTCACGGATAGAGAGCTTGCCCTAATTAACACGTGTGCTAAAGTATTCCTGAATGCATCTACGCGCCTTACGGTCGACTTCGACTAAATAATAAAAAATATATATTTTAACGATAAACTTAGTTTCGACGCTCGTTAGGCCCGTACGCGCCTTACGGACGACGTCGACTAAATACTAAAAAAATATTATTTAACGACGATCTTAGTTTCGACGCTCGTAAGGCGCGTAGGTCCGTTACGCGCGTCGAAACTAAGTTCGTCGTTAAAATATTTTTTTTCTTATTTAGTCGAAGTCGAACCGTAAGGCGCGTAGGTCCCTAATGAGTGTCGACACTAAGATCGTCGTTTTATATTTTAACGAAGAAGTTAGTATCGACGCTCGTTAGGGACCTACTCGCCTTACGGTTCGACTTCGACTAAATAATAAAAAAATATATTTTAGCGATGAACTTAGTTTCGATGCTCGTTAGGCCCGTACGCGCCTTACGGACGACGTCGACTAAATAATAAAAAAAATATTATTTAACGACGATCTTAGTTTCGACGCTCGTAAGGCGTGTAGGTCCGTTACGCGCGTCGAAACTAAGTTTGTCATTAAAATATTTTTTTTTATTATTTAGTCGAAGTCGAACCGTAAGGCGCGTAGGTCCCTAACGAGCGTCGACACTAAGATCGTCGTTTTATATTTTAACGACGAAGTTAGTAGCGACGCTCGTTAGGGACCTACGCGCCTTACGGTTTGACTTCGACTAAATAAAAAAATTTTTAACGACGAACTTAGTTTCGACGCTCGGTAGGCCCGTACGCGCCTTACGGGCGACGTCTACTAAATAATAAAAAAATATTATTTAACGACGATCTTAGTTTCGACGCTAGTTAGGCGCGTAGGTCCGTTACGCGCGTCGAAATCCGTAACGAGTCAAAAATATATTGTTTTTGTTTGTCTTCATTTAGTCGATGTCGTCTGATTATTATTTACTGACTGGTTTCCTTTTGTCCAAGTATTTGCACAAGATGATTGCCACTTCGATCACCGCTCGAAACAAGAGCCGGGAGTGGTGTACCAGTGGTGACTTGTTTTTTTTATATTGCCTCTTATACAAGAGGCCGTGCGCTCTCGCCCACGCGTTGGCGCAGTACTTCGCCTCCGCGCATCATCGACAGGAGCGCGGACTGTTATATGGCGGCGCCTACGTGACTAGGATAACCCTTTCGTTGGGCTATCACCCGGAGAATGACCGCGACCGTGTAGGCCCGACGAAACAGCCGAAGCGGATGGGGATAAACACAGTATCCGGAATGCACGTTGCCAAATCATTCCCATGCAGGAGGCGGTTTAAGAATCTGGACGGCAGCCAATACCTGCTTACACAGCTTCCGGCACAGTTCGCTCCGGTATTTCCCCCGCGCGATCCGGAGGTGCCAGAGCCGCATGAGCCGGCTATCGTCATTCCGCAGCCACCACCGCCGCGTGTACCACCCGGGGCGCCTCAGTTCCCACGACATGTTTGGCCCAGTCCTGACCCATCTTATTAGCGGCTAAGTCGCAACGTTGAAAGGAACAACTATATGTTGGAGTGGGTGGCTGCGGAGCTGCAGGAGCGCCGACAGCGTGACGGGTTCTCCACGACCCTTCATTACGGATGCGGAATGGGATCAGCATCAGCAGCAGGAGCAACAACAGGAGCAGCAGCAGCCATAGTATTTTATCATTTTATCAGTTTGTTATGTATGCACAAACTTTTGCTGTATATATCAAACTTTTGGTGTACATATAAAACTTTTGCTGTAAACGGTTTAACATATTCGAACAGTACCCGGGTATTTCCACTTATTTAAGCTATAATATTTTAACGTTATAGTATTCGAACCGTATATACGCTTTTCAAAATTTTAACATTATACGCTTTTCGACGACCTCGACTAAATAAATTAAGGACGACGTCGACTAAATAATAAAAAACGTTATATATTTTTAACTCGTTATATATTTTAAGCGAGTTAACGTTGTAACAAGGTGAGAATTTATACCACAAACAGGCCGAATGTTGAAACAAAATTCTGAAAGGTTATATACGCTGCGTATAGAGCTATGCGCAACGTATATAAACCTTGTAAAAATCTGATGCTTCAATCCTATCAAAATGACCCCAAATTTTCAGATAGTTTATATACGATGCGTATATAAACCTTGTTTTCTGTGCAATGATTGGTTATTAGGCACTGAGATCCATGGTTTATCTACGCAGCGTATAGGTCAATACGCAACGTATAGGATTAACCCTATACGCTGCGTATTGACCTATACGCTGCGTAGATAAACCCTAATTTTACTAGGGTTTGGTGTGACAATAGGCACACTCATAAAAAACCATAACTGCATATAGGTAGAAAGAAAATTTTGTTGTCATCCATAACTACAAAACGTGGTTTAGTGCAAAATAACAAAGAAGATATTGGGACATAGTATCATCCAACAGATTTAACGATAATGTGATTGTGATCAAACTCCGATTGCCCATGCAACCCCAGAGGTGAAGGTATCCTTTAGACTATGGGGTATGGGGCTTGGGTTGAGGCTTGGCCCTTGGGGCATGGGTTTGAAGCCGGGCGTGGGGCGGGTTTGAGATCCGATGTGGCGGCCTCCTATTCGCTGTCCACCGCCATGTCATAGCGGGTGTTTGAATTTTTTGTAATTTATTTTTTAATAAACTGCCAAGCCACGCCCCCAACCCAAGCCCCGCCATACCCCACGGACACTTCACTCACCGGTGGAGGGCTCCAACTCCACGTGTCAACTCATGCCCCCAACCCAAGCCCCACCATACCCACGGTCTTAGTACGTATTCTGATGGTATAGAACTTTTAATATTACATTACAATAATAATTAATCAAGAACACGAACAATGATTGATCACTCAACTGCTTTATTGCTTGTGAACTGAAATGCGAAAATTACAATCAAAAGACTTAAATAAACAAGCAACTTAAACCAACAAACAATCCAAAGAACCCAGACTTGATAGGCAAACTGAAACGGATAGAAATAGCCAGAGAGATCACGTGCATAAGACTTCCTCAAACTTTAGCTCCACGAGCATGGGAGTATTGAATCACTTTTCAATATATTCGACTTTGTTATATGTTCGCCATATATGTGGTAGCTAAGCTCTCATTCTACAAAAAGGATTACAAAACAAAATTAATAATGTGTGCATGGGTTGTCTTTAAAAAAAATGTTTGCATACTAATTTCTGGCTTAAAACAAATAAATCAAAGAAAGTTTAAGTAATAGTTATTCACTTGGTAGTTTGAGCAAAAACTCTACCAAAGTTACAGTTGTACGCTTGTATCACATAACAAGTTTTATTAAAAGGATTTTTTTTTGGAACAGTTAAAAAAGGAGGGTTACAAACATTTTAGTTTTCTGCTGTAGTATCTAGTTTAAGAAATGTTAGAGATGAGCAAAGTTTTTGAAGGGTAAAATGTCAACTGGTAAATGAAATTATTAATTATCCCATACAACTGAGAACTAAAACAGCTAACCTGTAATAAACTTTGAATCTGATTAAAATCTTCTTCATAACTTTCTTTTGCGAAAAACGTGGTAAGCTCGATGACCCCTATGAGTTTCTCATCAGCACCTTGATAAGAAAACACAGGCACAACTAACTGCCCCAAAATTTGGTCAGGGTCACAGCTTGTCCTTTCAAATGCAACCTTTTTTTGAGCTGCAAGGCCGGCCAAATATTCTTGATCAACCTCAGTATCTGGTCCAACCGAAACTTTTTTCTTGTGGCAGCGGTTCCTGTATTCCCGAAGCCCTCTCTGGTTTCGACTTGAAACAAAAAGTTGATCTGCCACCGTAAGACGCCCCTTGTGGCCATTCTGTTTGTATTCCCAATACTGAAGGGATCCAGATTGTCCTTCGAAATTAAACTTCTGCATGACGTTGTTGATTTTGGATTGCATTGTGGAAAGTTAAAAGAACTTTTGGACTGGATGAACACAAAACTTTTCGGACTGGGCCAATATTTATAGTAAAGTTCAAAGGCTAAATTGGGGTGCAAATAACTAGCCATCTAAGGGGTTCAAAAATAATAGGAATGATTTATTTAATTTGGACCAGGTCACATTTTGAAGGGTTCAATTAACACGTGGACATATTTGCCAAGCTGGTTATGCAATTTTCTTAATACTTTTGCGTATGTTAAAAATAGTTCTCCATATCTAATCTATTCTGTCATTATCGGTAGAATTTGATGTTCTTTTTATTCACTGTTGACAAAGATATTCATTTATTGAACATTTATCGAGATTATAATGTACTGTATTTTTTATTAAAATATAAATAGCCTTTAAGCAGCTTTTTATGTGTTTTTTTCTATTCATTCTATAAAATAATGGTATGAACCTATCAAAAATATGTCATGTATCAAATAAATTTATTGAACAACTATATCAAATTAATTTTTAATTCAGTAAATTGCGGTTTTGGTCCCTGTAGTTTAGGGCTGGCAATTTTGACACGAACACGATAACACGACACGAACCTACACGAAGTTAACAGGTTTCGTGTTTGACCTTAACAGGTTTCGTGTCTAAACAGGTCGACACGATAAGACCTGTTTAAATTTCGTGTCTAAACAGGTTAAAACCCGTTAACCTGTTAAGACCCGTTAATGACCTGTTAATAATTTTAAATTAAAAAATATATAAATATATGGGGTGTGTCATGTGTGGACCCGGACATGTGGAGGCGGTATACAAGTCACCCAAAATTTTGAAATCAACTTTCACAATTCTAACTTCTTCACAGTTCAGTCGCTCACCAAATAAACCCTAAACTTCCTTCATCGCCGACAGCCGCTCAACCCTTCACAGTCACTATCGCCGGCCGCCGCTCAACCCTTCATCGCCGGCCGCTGCTCACCTTCATCGCCGCTCACAGTGTTGTTGTGGCTGTTTCATTTATCCTTAATTATTTAAGTGGAAACATATGTGACAGAAAACTGCTTGCATGTAGATAATTTTATTGAGAATCTGGGATTCATTGGTCTATTTATGATATAGGTTTCTTCCATTTTTGTTTTTTAAATCTTGTGTTGCTATTTTGCAGATCTTTATCTGGGTTGTAGATCTGGATCCTTCCTTCTTGGATCCCTTTTCACAACCCTATGAAAATGCATGACTCTTTTTTTAGAATTTGCTTGTTGGATTATGACGAATTTTGTAAATTATAGCTTTAATTTCAAGTTGGGCCAACGGTTATTGGCTTTTCTTGAAAATCAGTTGTTCAGATTTTCTTGAAAATATGTTCTAAGATTTAGTTGAAAAGTTTCAATTTTTATATCCATTTTGAGATTGGATCATAATGAAATTGTTGTTTGATGAGGTTCTTATTGAAAATCATTTTGGATTTGCTATGGTGAATCAACTGTTTGAATTTTGTACATGTTTTTTCTGGGACATATTAAACATGGTTGTTGTCAAAATGGCAAAATACAAAAAATGGTTTGCAAAATTGACAGTCATTTTGGACAATATGCTGAAATGTATATGCAGAAATAACTTATCTTGCTTGACAACTTTTGTCCAAAATAAGTTAAATCTTGATATAGTAGCTTTTATTTAGATTTGTTTCTTAAATTGTGTCATGTTCGTGTCTTAACAGGTCGTGTTCGGGTCTTAACAGGTCGTGTTTGTGTCTTAAAAAAGTCATATGATATGTTGGTAACATTTTCGTGTCTTAACAGGTCATTTCGTGTAACCTGTTTATTAACAGATTCATGTTCGTGTTTGGAAAATCTGACACGATAAGATTTCGTGTCGTGTTCGGGTTTACAGGTTTCGTGTTCGTGTCTTATCGTGTTCGTGTCTTAACAGATCGGGTTGACCCGATATGCCAGCCCTACTGTAGTTTAGTGCTTATTGCTATATTTAACAAATTTTCAAAAGTCTTGCAATTTACATACTAAGGTTTTTATTTTATTGCAATTTAAGTTTACTAGATCAACTCCATCCACATTCATGTTAAATCCAGGTCACATGAATGGCATGTGGATGGCATTTTTGTAATTAACCATCTCAATGGAATGTAAACTTGAAAAATCCACTTAGGCATTACAACTTGCCCATCTATGTACGAATTTAGTGAACCCAAAACTACTGATTTAAGCCTCTAAATCACTCGGGTTATCGGCTTGTTTTCTCTGTATATTATTTACCTATGTAAGGTAACACTGGTAATTATTTTTTTTCTTTGATGCACCAAAAGCTCACCTCAGTACCAATACGAGTCTGACACCCTACCAGGGGCGGACCTAGTGTAATCCGAGGCGTAGCCCGGGCTACGGCTCAACTTTTATCCGGTAGTGTAAATTTTTTTTTTTCCGATTTTTATACTTAGGACACCCTTAACAACAACTAGGACACCCCTCAAAAAAAAATTTACAAACTGAAATTAAGCCCAAAAAATACTAATTATATTGGCCCAAATAACCAAATGATAGCCCAATACTAGTTGTAGGTCCCTCGGAGGATGAGGTCAAACCTTATCCTTGTTATGTTTAACACACTAGCAAGTGCGGAATCCAAGCTAGAATGCAAACCGGTAGTTTATATGAGAACACAAGCTACAAAGAGAAAGGTAGACACACGAGATATCAAAGTTTTCTCTTGTATTTCAGTGGACACGGTTACAGCCCTTGACCAAACTGAAAATATGCTCTCTACAAGACTAAGTTCACTCACCTCTCACACCCCTGAATGAAGTGAACACATTACATGAGTATATATATCCATCACAGCTCGTCTGGTCGAAGGATCAGATAGCCTGATCGAAGGATCATCTATCGATCTGAAACCTATCGAAGGATCCACATATACCTCGAAGGATGATATCCTTCGAGGTCCATCTATATCCATCGAAGAATTATCCTTCGAGCTCATCGAAGGCTATAAACAATCCTTCGATGACTCAACCTTCGACACAAACACCTTACAAACTATGTTCTAACTGTTTGGCCAAGTCAAACCAGGAGGATGGTTGACTTGGTCAAACTTACATCGAACACACATAATAACAAACCTAAGACGTAACTCAGACTAACACAAGTCATCGTTTTGTATCATGACAAAATACAGACAAAGTACAGACACAAGTGCACCAACAAACTCCCCCTTGGCTGTAGCTTTGTCTCGATCTTCGTGTCTTCAAGTCTTTGACGTCCTTTCAAGTCTTCAATGTCGGAGGATTTTTAAAGTCTTCACGTCTTGAAAGTAGAAAGTGTACCAACAAACTCCCCGTTTCATGTAGGAAGTGTGTTGACAAACTCCCCCTTAACACAAGCTCCCCCTTGATTTATACTTGTGAAATACTTGTTCTTTATGAATTGAGATCCTTGTGGTGTTGATGATGGTCAGCGGCAACTCGATCATCTTCATCACTTGAGTGCCTTCACGTCGTGTCTTCATTCCGAAGCTTGTCATCGACCATGTTCTCCTTGCCTTTAGAATCCGCACATGCAAGAAATCTAAACGCGTAATGAGAACAACTGCCTGGAATATCATAAGCAAACGACACACATGTGACCATTGTTCAATCAAACACCATCCGACAGTTTGAAAGTTTAACAAATTGTTCAGTTTTAGGTTTTTAACTTTCAAAACTTGCAAATTTCGACCGTTTATGAAGAATCAGTCGTTTCGGTTTTCAATCAGGTTTCAGGTAACGAAGACTCGAGATCCAACATCGTACAATCGAAAATAAGACAGAAATAAAATCTTTTTGGCTTTTAGAAAGTTTATATTAAAACACACCTAAAATCTTTTTGGACTTTTTGAATATTTCAAATGTAAAGACTGAAAGTAGTAAATAAATATATACAAAGATGCAGAAACTGAAAGCATTAAATAAATATTTACAGACATTCTTTTTGCGAGTTTCGAGGGTAAGAGAATCATATCAGTGTACGGTCATGTCAAAACGCTCTTGTTGTTCAATTAGTTAACATTAAGATAAGCATCCTATAACAATTATCGGTATTGTTGTCCACTTAAGCTCAACTTATCAGATGTAATCATGGCGCGGGGATACGTTAAGGTATGATTTATACTTACCGACCGGTGTTCATCCACATCACGACACATTCCCGTATCAAGGTATGCACGAGGGTTCATCTTACCGGTGAGTATACCGATTATCATCTGTTTGACCGTATATGATGTGAGATTCTCACTTATTTTGATTTGAAAACAAGCCCTATGTGATAGAATCACTTATTGATGAGGAACTTGATTTTCGATGCATGAAGGCACAAGAGCAAGTCCGTGAACAGGTCAGTACTTTCGTACAACAGAGAGACGAACTTGACTCCCGGATAAATGTGATATATTATCACTTATTTGTTTGGACATGTGATTGTTGATCACTTATTGAGGTCGAATGCAATATGTACACGTATGTATAGTATCATGGAAGATCTAGACTTGCGTCCCCGTTATTTTTCGGTAAAAGATACAACCATGATACCCAGATGATAAGCAGCATAAAGACCGAATATCTCAGAACCTCGGCAATCTCTCAAACGAAATTTCGGTACTAAGACCATATGCCAATGAATGGTTCCCACATGGTCTTCAGTCGATTTAAGATTTATATCACCCTGCACACTTTAAAATGATTGTGAGCCTACCGATACATCTTATATAGAGCTGCTTATGGTTTTTCATTTTGCATTTCAGTTTAAAGAGGTTTGGATAGACCACTGATGTACTATCATTTTCTCTTTTGCTCGCCAGGAAACTCATTTTTGTTTTTCTATTGTTTTTGTGTTTTTGAAATTTTTCGATGTTTTTGGATTTTCAAAATTTGGATTTACTCCCCCTAAAATCAACAAACTAAGATAAATTTAAAACACAAAGGTATTTACAAAAATGATTTTCCGATGTTGGTTTTACTCTTGCTTGACCTTAATGCCGTTTACCAATAATAAATAGTCAAATCTTGATTTGTCAAATGCTTTGGTAAAAAGGTCGGCACGTTGGTCTTCGGTGTGGACGTAAGCAACATCGATTAGCCTTTTCTCAAAGCAATCACGTATGAAGTGATACTTAATTTCGATGTGCTTAGTCTTTGAATGCTGCACAGGATTTCTAGTGATCTGTAAGGCAGCAGAATTATCAACGTAAATAGGAGTAGTTAGGAATTCAAAACCGTAGTCGCGCATTTGTTGTTGGATCCATAGGACTTGGGAGCAACAACTTGAGGCAGCAATGTATTCAGCTTCGCATGTTGATGTAGCGACGCACGTCTGCTTCTTGCACTGCCATGTGACTAGGCGATTTCCCAAAAACTGACATCCAGCCGTTGTGGATTTGCCGTCGATTTTGCATCCGCCAAAATCAGAATCACTGAAAGCGATCAAGTCAAAGTTATTATCCCTAGGGTACCATAGACCGGTGTCAGGGCAACCCTTCAAATAACGAAAAATCCTTTTTACAGCTGCAAGATGTGAGGCCTTCGGGTTGACTTGATATCTGGCAAGCAGGCACGTTGGGTACATTATATCTGGTCTTGATGTTGTGAGGTACATAAGAGATCCGATCATCGCGCGGTAGTATGAGGGGTTAACAGCTTCACCCTTCAAGTCTGGATTAATTCCGTGATTTTGCGGCAATGGGGTACCGATGGGCGTTGCATCAGACATCTGGAACCGGCTCAAGATGTCACCAACATATTTAGTCTGATGGATGAATATCCCAGACTCAGTTTGTTGCACTTGTAGGCCCAAAAAGAAGGTCATTTCCCTCATAGCACTCATCTCGAATTTATCCTGCATAATGCGCTCGAAATTCCTACACAAAACATCATTAGTAGAACCAAAAATAATATCATCAACGTATACCTGAACCAGTAGAAGATCTCCATCTTGTTCTTTGATGAAAAGAGTACAATCGATAAGACCTCTTCGAAATCCATTCTCCAGCAGATAATTAGATAACGTTGCGTACCAAGCTCGCGGTGCTTGATGTAGACCATATAGAGCTTTGTTGAGCAACCAAACCCGATCGGGAGGGATAGGATCTTCAAAACCTGGAGGCTGTTCGACGTACACCTCTTCTTCCACCACACCATGTAAGAATGCACGTTTCACGTCCATCTGGTATACCTTGAAACCTTTGAATGAGGCATAAGCCAGAAAGATTCGAATTGCTTCCAGACGTGCAACAGGTGCATAAACTTCGTTGTAGTCGATCCCTTCAATCTGACGAAAACCTTGAACGACTAGCCTTGCTTTGTTTCGAATAACGACTCCACGGTCATCCTTTTTGCATTTAAACACCCAACGGGTACCAATCTTCTTGTAACCAGCAGGTTTCTCTACGAGTTTCCAGACACCAAGCTTCTGGAATTGTTGCAGCTCTTCCTGCATCGCTTCAACCCATGAGTTATCTTTCAAAGCTTCTTTCCAAGTTCTTGGCTCTTCCTGTGAGACATAACACGCGAAGGACCAATCATTTTGTTGACCAGATTCTCGGATAGCTGCATACATGCTTGCATTGTTGTTGTTCCGCAACATGTTTCTTGTTTGAACGCCACTCTGTACATTTCCGATGATGTTTTGTTGAGGATGGGTATTGTGAATCCTTGTCTCTGGATTATCTTGAACTGGAATATTTGTACCCAGATTGTTGAGATTGAGATCAACAATCAATTCAATGCCCGAAATTGACGAAGAGGATGATGAAGTAGCTTCAGCTGTTCTAGGGGCGTCCACTGGAGGAGTACCCTCTGAAGTACCATGAACTGCTGTTGTTGGAGCTTCTTGATCTGCATCGAGAAATTCATCATCCTCTGAAGATTCGTTCAATTCGGTAGCATCGTGAAAATCCTCATTGTCGAGAGCATTATTGTTCACTGAAGATGATTCTTGATTGACAATAATTGGACGAACCAACGGTGAATCTGTTGCGTTGTCACTCTCGAAAAACATCCTTGCTGCAGCATTTTCTTCAACTGCTTCAACATTGATCGAATTGAAAAAGTCATCGTACTCAAACATCCATGGTTGACCTGGATTTCTGACTGGTAAAGTGTGCCTTTGTACTCTGACTTCAGACCATTCCTCGACCCTTTTAGTCTCTAGGTTCCAGACTCTTAAGTTTGGGGTGGAATACCCAAGAAAGTATCCTTCAATTGCTTTAGCCCCAAACTTTCCATTAGGATCGATTATTGTGCACGGAGCTCCAAACGGTTCAAGATATGACAAATCTGGTTTCCGTTTGTTAATAAGCTCAAAGCAGGTCTTGTTGTGCCTTTTGACCGTAAGGACTCGGTTCAACGTGTAACATGCAGAGGCCACAGCTTCAGTCCAGAATGGAATCGGCAATTGTGACTCTACCAACATAGTCCTAGCAGTCTCGATCAATGTGCGGTTCTTACGTTCAGCGACGCCATTCTGTTGAGGAGTATAAGCTGCACTAAATTCGTGAAGAATACCTTTTGAAGTGCAAAACTCCGCCATGGCATGATTTTTGAATTCAGTACCGTTGTCGCTACGTATCCGCCTAACCTTCAACTTATATAGATTCTCAATCTGAATGATCAAGTTTTTGATAATACCGAAGGTTTCACTCTTATGTGCCATGAACGCCACCCAAGAAAATCTTGAATAATCATCAGTTATCACGAGGCAGTATTGATCATTCCTAATACTTTTGTGCTTGACAGGACCGAACAAATCCATGTGCAAACGGTCAAGAGGAACAGCCACCGTGTTGATTTTCTTTGTAGGGTGTCGCTTCTTCGTTTGTTTTCCTTTCTGGCACGAGACACAGACGTCTTGAAGATGGAAGTTTTTAAGAGGAACACCATTCACTAATTCATTTGACACCAAATGATTCATTTTGCGTAAGTGAATGTGACCCATTCGTCTGTGCCAAGAGATTGAGTCTTTTTCTGTGGCTTTGGAAACGAAACAGGTTGCTTGTGCAGACGTTGTGATAGCTTGGCTCATATCAAGGACGTACAAGTCATTTATCCTTGGAGCAGATAAGAGAATCCATTCTTTCGGAATTTTGAAGCCGGGTTTCAGCACATAACATCCATTTGCATCAATGTGTACTGAGAACTGCTTATCACAAATTTGAGAAACACTAAGAAGATTGTGATCAAGTTGTTGTACGAAGTTGATCTTATCAAAGCTAACAACCCCGTTGGAAATCATTCCTTCACCCGTAATATATCCGCCTTTATCTCCAGCAAAAGCAACATAACCTCCTCTAATAGATTTGATGTCGTAGAGAAGCTTCATGTCGCCTGTCATGTGCCTGGATGCCCCACTATCAACAATCCAATGACTACTGATAGTTCCTCCTGGAACACCCTGCACATGAACTCACATGATTAGTTGGAGATGGGGACCCAAGCCATTGTGGTCTTAGGTCTTCCATTTTCATCAACAACAATAACTTCTATTCTTTGATGATTTGAAAATTGTGATGGTCCCCCTGATTCAATAACCGTTTTTGGTTTCCAGGTCTGTTTTGTTATACCAGTGTTATTCTTTAAAAACTTAACTTCATGGTTGTCTGAAGTTTTTAAATTGTTTGGTTTGACAGAAACAGATGTTTTGTTAACCACATCGGTTTTAATCGCCTTTTCAATTTTCTTGACCTGTTGGCGTTTCTGTTTCTTTTCCCTTTCTTTTATAAGACGGGGATCTTGTTTTGATGAAACAGATCGCTTGCGGTCAATTTGGTCACGGGGATCATCATCCTTAGCTTTCAACTTATGAAGATACGGACAGTTTCGAATTATGTGTCCAATTTCACCACATTCAAAACATGATCTTCGTTCAACAAACCCCGAAGTATCATGTGATCGTCTTGCCGATAATGATGAACTTTGTGATCTCGAGGTACTAGGTTTCGAACAGTTTGGTTCATTTCTTTTCAACACTGTTGCTTGTTTAACAAAATCTAAGTTAGATTTGTTTTCAAAAGTTTCGATTTTGTCCGTTCCCTTTGATTTCACAAAGTTCACATTCTTGTTCTTCTTTTGATTTGGCTTCTTTTGACTTTGAGCCGGCAATTTTCCTTTTTATTTGTTATGATTTTGCTGCCTTTTCTCTGTTGGTAATTTCTGATTGCCAAATTGTTTTCTAACTTCAGCCTTTGGGATAGGAGGGCACTGTGTTACCACAACGTGTGATCCTTTCTTACCCAGAAATTTACTTGTCGAATTTTCAAAAACTTTACTGATTAAGGATTGATTTACATTCTTAATCGGAAAATCTTTGTCAGAATAAATTTTATTATCACCAACAAGAGTATACAGCAAATCCACACTCTCCGACTCTTGTGCAGACAAGGACTCGATTGCAACAGTCTTAGCGGGTTTTGCAGGAGGATCACACAGAATATGATTCTCAAGAGGTATGTCCTCTTCTTTTATCACCGCATCAGACTTTGCTGAATCAGTATCATCAGATTCATCATCAGAAGAATCAGCATCCTCAACAACAACTTGAGGATCCTGATTCTGTTCAGCAGAAGACACACATGTATCTGCTGACACATCCGAATCTGATGATACTTCTTTCTTGTATCCGAGTCCTGTTGCAAATTCATTAACATCTAGAGGAACAGATGGTTCAAAGAAAGTTCTATCCTCCTCGTCAGGCATGGCATCATAATTGTGTCTCACAGGTGGTGGACATTTCTTGTATCCAATGCATGTGACATCCCGTTTCTCTTTCTGTACGTCAATGATGTGATCCAACACATAGCTAGAGCTCAAATAACTGTCTAGCTTAAGTTGGATCGCCTCACTTTCAGTTTTCACACAAGCCATTTCCTTTTGCATTACCTCAAGACGAGTTATATACAAATTAATGTCAGTTTGTTTTCTGGAAACCATTTTAGTTAACTCGGTTTTATCTTTCTTTAATTTTTCAATCACCGATTTAAACTCCTTTTCATGGTTTTCATAAAACATGTTGGCTTCAGTGCACTTCGAAAGATCAACGGTCAATTTCTGATTGTGAATGAATGTCACATCATATTTCTCTTGCAAAGCCTCGTGTTTTCTTTGCAATTCACACCACTTATCATTCAATGAAACATGTTTGTCTTGCAAGTCAAACAAACTAGCTTGTAAAGCATCATGTTTGCCTTGCAACTCAGACATGCCTGTCTCTAAATCAGCACATTTAATACTCAATATGTCACAATTATCACAACTAACAGAAGTGGGTTCATCGACACATACCTGACTTGATGAACTGTCGACATTAGCCATAAAGGCTGAATGGAGAGAAGACGAAGAATAAGCAGCTTGATCCACCAAAATAGATCTTCTTTCAATTCCTGCTGTAGCTTCTTCCAAAAGCTCATCAACATCTGCATTAACTGACGCACTTGATGTCTCATCCACATGATCATTACCTGAAGTGGAGGATTCTTCATCTGAGCTTCCACTATAACCGGAGCTGTCTTCATCTTCAGAAGATTCATCACCATTGGTGGAAGATTCTCCACCACTGGCGTGATTTAAATCCTTAACCACTTCAGCAAAACATGCTGTTCCATCTGGAGCATCACCACTCAGCTGAATTGACCAATCACAACCTTCATCTACTTGAACCACAAGTGCCTGGTTGGCATTAGATGGTCCTGCTTGACTCTGGTTGTTGACAGGCACCAATGTGCGCTCATTGTTCCTTACTTGGTTCTGATTTGCCCTGTTGCCTTGACCTCTGAAAGGATTTTGGTTTCCATGTTGAGATGGCCTCGTACATTCACGTTTGAAATGACCACGTTCACCACAATTGAAGCACTTAACAGCCTGCTTATCAAACCCATACTTGGTGTCTTTCTTGCTTTCCAAGCTGGTTCTGCCAGTTCTTTCCATGAAATCCTTTGCTCGCCTAACAGCACTGGCAAAGGCCCACTTGATGTCCATCATCTCCATCTCCTCTTTATCGATCTGCTGATAGTCTTCTTGTGTCAGATTAATGTTACCAATCTGACCTTCCACTAATCCACAGTATGCGCTCACCAAAGTGTTTAGCAGCTCCATGTGTTCCTTTGCTACTTCCACACTGACTTTAGAAAAGCTTGAGGTGTCGAGCCGTACTGTATTTGGCTTTGATTGCTGACCAGCAGATGATGTGCTTCCATAACACGCTTGCGGTTGAGGAGGAAGTGGATTCCCATATAGATCAGTTGGTCCGGTAGATCGAACAGGTAATGGATTTCCGAACATATCAGTTGCTCTGATAGGTTGTTGGCTTTGCTGTTGTGGCACTGGTTGAGGAACTGATTGAAGCGGATTTCCATACATGTCTGTTGTTGGAGGCGGCTTGACCGGAACTTGGATTGGATTGCCATACATATCGGTGCTAGACACAAACGCCGTCTGAATCGGAGCATGGGTGATAGCTTTTGCAGGAGTGCTGGGTGTTCCATAATACATCTTAGGATTCTGAGGTACTAGAACTCTTTTCGCCTTGATAGTTTCTTCCTGATTCTTATTTTCCAGTAGTTGAACAAAGTCATTGATGTTTGTTGTAGCCAAAGTACCATTGTACTTCATGATTTCCAAGAAATTATTCCATTGAGGTGGCAACGCATCTGCAAACTTTTTCACAACCTCTGCTGAAGTTGTAACAACCCCAAAATTTCCCAATTCAGTCAACAAATGATTAAATCGACTTATCAAACCTCCTAAAGATTCATTCTCCATACAAGTAAAACCATCAAACTCTTTCTTTAGCAGGTCGCGTCTCAATTGACGTGTCGCTTCATTTCCTACGCCCCTTGTCTTCAATGCGTCCCACAACTTCTTCGTTGTCTTGAAACTGACAAATTGATGATAAATATCTTTACTTAACGCCTGAGTAAGAATGGCATATGCCTTCTTTTCCAAATCATAGACCTTCTTCTGATCTTCCGTAAGATCTGCAAACGTAGCAGCAGATGATGCGGCAACCTCTATTGTTTGATCGAAATCTGTGATGAAACGCAACCACAATTATGTATTTTGTCCAAGGACGTATGTATGAAATCTGTCAATCCATCCTGGATATTCGTATAAGTGCATCAACTTTGGAGGCCGATTCAAACTTCCGGTTTCGCTCTCGCTTAAGAGAATGCTTTGAATACTTGGAGTTTGATTTGATACGAATGCCCATTGACCGGTAGAAATTGCATTAGCTTGAGAAGATACCGGTGCGGGAGATTCGGCCCACGAAGGAGACAAACTCGTGTTTCTATACTTTCCGCTATCCGGAGACGGAGTACCATAATACATCTCTGTATTTACCGGAGTACCCCAAATCGGATTCATTTTAGATGAAGAAAAATTGTTACACTAGTTCTCTCGGGTTCTCCTAGTTAACAACCAACCAGCCGAAGGATCCCTAATCGAAAGACGAGAAAAACACAAACTGGTTAAACTTAAACAGACTAGGATCGAAGGATCAATACTTGTTCGAAGGATCAACAGTGTTCGAAAGATCACTGTTGAATTTCGTACAATGATTTTGAAGGATTCTCCAATCGAAAGATCCTTATCTTTCGAACCAGAACTGTAGATCGAAAGATGTATTCTTCGAAAAGATTCCTTGGATCGAAGGATAAGTCACAGACTTCGAAGGATGTTCGAAGGATGATTATCTATCGAACTTCTTTTGATCGAAAGATGATCTTTCGACTTCGAAGGATATCCTTCGATCTGTACTGACACAGTTGACAAAAGTGACAGGTTGGTGAAAAGGTGATTGGTTGGTAGAAAGCTTTCGGCAGAAGGTATGCTCAGACCATACTTTTTACCAAACCAAGATTTGACCAATAAAATATTACTTAAAAAGGACGGTTCTTATCCAGAAAACCGGTCACCGGAGAAAGCCGGAATTTGGCCGGAAATTACCAAACTTCTTAAAAACAAGTTTTTAAGTTACCCAACCCGTCCTTTAACACACCCGGTTAGTTTAGAACACGTTTTTACGTCTAGAAATGCGAGAAAAACACTAAAAACGGGTGCTAAACCATGTGAGTTTTGTCCAAACACTCCAAAGTCTTGTATAAACTCGGTTTTTAACAAGGAAAAGAGCCACGGCTCTGATACCACTTGTAGGTCCCTCGGAGGATGAGGTCAAACCTTATCCTTGTTATGTTTAACACACTAGCAAGTGCGGAATCCAATCTAGAATGCAAACCGGTAGTTTATATGAGAACACAAGCTACAAAGAGAAAGGTAGACACACGAGATATCAAAGTTTTCTCTTGTATTTCAGTGGACACGGTTACAGCCCTTGACCAAACTGAAAATATGCTCTCTACAAGACTAAGTTCACTCACCTCTCACACCCCTGAATGAAGTGAACACATTACATGAGTATATATATCCATCACAGCTCGTCTGGTCGAAGGATCAAATAGCCTGATCGAAGGATCATCTATCGATCTGAAACCTATCGAAGGATCCACATATACCTCGAAGGATGATATCCTTCGAGGTCCATCTATATCCATCGAAGAATTATCCTTCGAGCTCATCGAAGGCTATAAACAATCCTTCGATGACTCAACCTTCGACACAAACACCTTACAAACTATGTTCTAACTGTTTGGCCAAGTCAAACCAGGAGGATGGTTGACTTGGTCAAACTTACATCGAACACACATAATAACAAACCTAAGACGTAACTCAGACTAACACAAGACATCGTTTTGTATCATGACAAAATACAGACAAAGTACAAACACGAGTGCACCAACACTAGTTAGCCCAAATAACAAAATAATAACCCAACGGTGCATTGGGCGGCAAATTATTGAATGCAGGGATAATCAAAGGTTACGAACATAACAGAATTCGCAGAGGTCCAGGAGGATTACAATCGAAGTCACGAACAGAAATCACAGGAGGATTACATAGCATCGTTGATTCGCTGCATCGCACATCGCAGGAGGTCCAGGAGGATTAACAGAAATCACAGATTTCGGCTTCCGCATTCGGCAATCGGCAGTCTGCCACTCTGCCTCCTCTCATCGGCCAACAGTCACGAGGTTTTATTAATACTTTCATAGTTTCATTTGTTTTATACTTTGATTAATGTTTAGTTTTATTAATATTAGTTAATGTTCTAGACTTCTAGTTTGATTAGTTTTTTTTTATTGTTTCAGTTTTATTAGTTGGTTTAATAGTAGTTTTTTTTAAAGCTTGTTGTTTTTTTCAGTTTTATTAGTTGGTTTAATAGTAGTTTTTTTTAAAGCTTGTTGTTTTTTTCAGTTTTATTAGTTGGTTTAACAGTAGTTTTATTAATACTTTCATTAGTTTTATAGTTGGTTTAACATTAGTTTTATTAGTTGGTTTATTAATACTTTCATTAGTTTTATACTTTGTTACTTAGCCGTTGAATTCTTTGATTGTTTGAATTGATTGTGTGATTGTTTGAATTCTTTGAAGTGATGACGAAACCAAAATCCAAAAAACAAGCTTTGATTGGGATCTTGCGCGTGTTATGGTTGAAACGGGAACGCATAGTTCTTGTCCTACATAGTTCTTGTCCTACAGTTTATCGGATTGTTAAGCTAGCTTTGCTTTTACCGGTGGCAACCGCAACCATTAAAAGATGTTTTTCGAAATTGAAGCTTGTGAAGACGGATTTACGCAATCGAATCGGCCCGGAATTCTTGAACAATGCTATGGTTTGTGCGGTCGAAAATGATTTTTTAAGTGAAGTAAAAGACGACGATGTGATGGATCGATTTCAAGCTATGAAAAAAAGAAGAGGACAAATCTATTAGGTATTTGTTTTACTTTATTTATGTATTATTGTTTTTTTTAATATTGTATGATTGCACGGTAAAAAAAAAAATTGAGATACCCCTGAATTAATGTTCTAGTTCCGCCACTGCACCCTACCGCCTGCAAAACCATCTGCCAGACGATTATTAGAGTATTTGGGTGAAGACAACTCTTCACGTATCTGAAAACATTTGGAAGATGTTAATATCATGCTAAAAGAAAACTTGAAAGACATAACAAAAGAGTTAATCGTTATTTCCGTCCCCATGGTTTGTTCACTTTTGCCATTTTAGGCCAATTTTAAAAAATGCACCACTTTAAACGTGTCACTTCAGTCCAAAAATTAAAACTCAGTTAAGTTAGACATGTCAAATGAAGGGTATTATTGTCAATTCATATATCTTTTATTTTCACCTTATTTTATGAATTGACAATAATACCCTTTATTTAACCTATCTGACTTAACTGGTTTTAATTTTTGGACTGAAGTGACACGTTTCAAGTATGTAAGGGAGGAAATTGATGCATTTTTGAAAATTGGTCTGAAATGGCCAAAGTGAACAAAACACAGGGACGAAAATGTCAGTTACCTCCATAACAAAATATAGATATTATTCAAGCTAAGAGAAAATGGAACGTGTTTCTAATCGCAAAGGGATGTAGTCTCGCGACTTGAGTTCTCTTCCGTATCTAGATTACATCTCTTCTCGATCCTCATTGGCAACATCAACTAGATGAATTATAATATTTAAGCAACAAATCAAAATTTTAATAAAGATTACAAATTTTATTATACCTCTTTTGTTGCATCCACGAGAATGCCTTGCGGAACTCTGAGTACGAACCCACGTGTCAGCCTGACAATATATTACTATTAAAAGAAAATATGAATATATTTATTTCTGACTAGTTTAAGATCCCGCGAGTTTCGCCGGTGGCTTAACACAAACATATAATATATACCGGTAATGAGATGAACTTTGTAATGAAATAATTTTTCAATATAAACGTATAAAAATATGATTTTTCTCACTTAGGTAAATATGTTTTGATTCATTTTTTATAGGTATTGAGATGTTATTGTACAAATGATTTTATAGCAATTTTTAGAACCCGGATAGATTTCATTTTTTTAATTATTTTTAATAGCTTTGGTTATTTGATATATATTTTCTTAAATAAAGCATTTTAACCATTTGCCAAAACCTCACTTGCCAAAAAATAACAATCAATACTCCTCACCTTACCGGACAATACTCTTTTTCGGTCACCTCACTTCTAATTCCTCCGTAATCAGCTTCAGTTATTTGTGAGAACACTCAAAAGCTTTAGACAGCCTTGGTAAAAGCCATAGTTTTTTGGTGGTCCATAACATTGTTATGGTTAACTTAGTCCACTCTTCTTTATTTGTATCCAGGTTAACTCCTCTACTAATAGTTGTGTAATCCATAGATTTTTCAACGATAAGCATTCATCACAGAACTGTCAGTCTAACTCTAGCTGTTGTTCTTTGATTCAACTAACATATTAACAGTGAGAGCTAAACAACAATGAGAAAAAGTTAATGTAATGGACCCAACATCATAAAATAGAATAAAATAGAATGATCAAATGTGCACTTCGGTTCCTTGTAGATTCGATAAATCAACTATCAAATAAATAGTTTTTCGAAGTAACCCATCACTACTCTATATGTCTATTATTTTCCATTTACTTGATTTAGACCTATATCTTGTGGAGCAAAGAGTAAGAATACATTCTTGGTAAATATCCATGGGAACCACAGATAAGTGATAATTGCATAGAGAAACATGCCTTAACCATCATGTTCAGTGTGAATTTCATATATAGTCATTATATATGATTATATGTTTCAAACTTGTAAACTCATTACTGGTACCGATAGAAGACGTAAGACTAATTACAAAAATGAATACTTTACCTTATTTGCCTCAGCTAGCATGAGAATAGTTAGTTGTTTTAACTTGAGAACTTGATCGGGCTTTAATAATGCATTTCCTGAATATCAAAAACATGAAAAAACTTTATCCCATCAAAATAATGCATCATACTGAGTTTTTTTTTTTTTTTTTTGAACTGCCAAATTTATTAGAAGAAATGCAAGCCACTGGCTAGACAAAGAAGAATATACAAAGGAATTACATAAACTGAATATTACACCAGTTGTTCTAGTCAAACGACAACAGGTTAACTCGGTTTTTCACCCACAGAACCCCACAGGTTTGATATCTTGCAGCATTTTCACCGGGTCAGCGCACCGTTAGAGAAGATGACTTTGTTCCTCTTCTTCCAAATGACCCAGCAAGCAAGAATGATAACCAAGTTAATCAAGCTTTTGCAAGTAGCAGAGCCTTGAGAAAAGGTGTGGAGCTGGAAAAGTTCATTGATACTGAAGGTGTAAATAGCCGGGACCTTGCACCAGGTGGAAATCAACTGCCATAGACTGGGGAAGTGTAACATGCGGTGAGAAGGTGCTCCAAAGACTTATCTCTGTCGCCGCAAAAAGGGGTAGAGAAGAGAAGGGACATTGATACTTCTCCAGCTTAGCTCCACTCTAGTCGGAAGGCGGTTGAGCCAGGCTCGCCACCCAAAAAAATTTACTTTTTTAGGATATCGACCGGTTGCAGCAATCTCATAGCTCGTTCACCTCTTTAGCGGTATCCAGGTCACGAGACCAAGTCCGCATCAGCCCTGTAGTCTCCGCCTCAGTAGGGATGCGGTCCTTGACCAAACAATGTTTATTTGATTCAAGCTGGAATAAAGCTGGGCAAAAAAATAATAATGAGTGATTCTGATGAATATTATACACTTGGAGCATCAAAGAAGCCATGATGGATCTCAATACAGCCAATATTACCTTCCTCAGCAACTAACGTGGCAACCTTCTCGTCTTCAACCAGTAAAATGAGGGTGAAATTAAGATCAAATTAGCAATGAGAAACTGAAATCAAATTAGCAATACCAAAGTGAAAATCAGCAATACCAATGTGAAATTGAAATCAAATTAGCAAGACATTGACGAAATTGTGCAACTTACAGTTCATATGATCAGGTGTTGGTTATCTCTTTATCATCCAAAAATGGAAATTGAAATATTCTTTCAAAATATTGGTCATCTCTTTATCATCCAAAATCTGAGATGTTGTCGCGAACAAAGGGTCTAAAAAAAATTTAAAGACCATTAATCAGCACACTACATCCAAACACTAAATGATTATTACGGTGACTTCAAGTAACAATAATCAGATGACCAGTTTCATGTCACACATCCAAACACCCCCTTAAAACATATATTAGCTAAATGGCAGTTTAGACAGCCTTGCAATTCATAGACCTCCACAAAAAATAGATAAAAGATAAAAGAAATAAATAGATAAAATGCATTACCAGGAAAACTATAGATTGGATCAAACAAACGCTTACAAGAGCAATACACATGATTCAATACTAATTAGTCACCAATTTCTTTCAAGACCTGGTTAATACATTACAAATGCAGTTGCATCTTTTCCTGAATACAATTAAGGCACGAAACAAACCCTAACAACTCAATAAAACTAACCTGTGCTGATTTAATAGCCAATTCGGAACCAGAAATCCGTTTGATATGCTCCTTCACCAACCTCTTTGAATCTACAACAAAAGCACAAAAATAAGAAACCGAACCTACTGGCTCTTAAAAGCGTACCCAGGCCGCCCCCTTCAACTACCAGTCCCTAGTCCCTGAATCAATCACAATTGCACAATAACCACTCTTTTTCTCCTATCAAAAAGTTAAATATGATCATGTATTTGCAAATAAAGAATAGAATTAAGGTTAGAATTCATAACATAGGCACGCAAGATAGAGTTTGAAGATGAACTATCTCTGTTATTGAGGCTAATAATCGCCCGTCCAAGATATCGCCAAGCCACGAAGAAATCGCTGATTACAGAAATCGCCATCAAGCTTCCATGGAATGGATCCTCGAATGTGAGTATGAGCAGATCTGACAACTACAAAACAAATATGAACTATAGTATCAGAAAAAATAACAAAAATTGATGGTTTTAAAGAAAAGGAGTGATAAAAGGTGAAAGAACACAGGCAATGGACAGAAAGGAAGGCAGCGAGAATTAGGGTTTGTTTCAATTTTGAAAGTCGGTGATAGAGTATTGTAGAGAAGAAGCGTATGAAAGAAGCAAATGGAATAAAAAGAGGTGATGTTTCAGTTTTCAATATTCTCGGATGTATATTGCCGCTCAAAACAATATTGACAGGACTATTAAGTTGCCAGGTGGCATCAAGTGGTTTAAATTTATGCCAAGTGGCACCAAAATGTATTGTTTTAATATAGATAATAGATTAATTACAATTTTCAGGAAATAAAACCTTACATTATAGATTAAAATCAAGACGTACCTTGATTGTTCACTTCCATGCATCCCGTCATTATACACCAAATCGGAAATATTGGCGTAATCATAATCTGGCCTTAATTTCCTTTGAGATGATTCAGTGTAAACAAGGGTTTTAGAAAGGTGATATTTGATTCTTTCAATTGAGATGATTCTACACATGCCAGTCATGTGACCAGGATTTAACATGAATGTGGATGTAGTTAGTCTAGTGGACTTAAATTGCAATAAAAAAGAAACATTAGTATGTAAATTGCAAGACTTTTAGATTTTGTAAACCTTGGTATGTAACTTGAAAGACTTTTAAATTTTGTAAATATAGCAATAATCACTAAACCATAGAGGCTAAAACTGTAATTTCCTTTTTTTTTTAATTTTAAAGTCATGTGCAATTAGTTACATTGTAAGATGTGCAAAAAGGTCAAATATTGCGAAGTTAACCCCTATAGGCTTACCTATATTGTCACACCCCGATTTTCGATAGCTGCGGAAGCGTGATTGCGAGGTGTGGCCAGAGCGGCAATCGTTACAATCAATCGAGTAAACAACATATTTAAGACACAAAAGGATGTTCATCCATACATTTGTTTAGAAACCATAATTTACAATACAAACATCTTGTTTGAAATAAAATAACTACAACTTTAACAACATTGTTCAAAGTTTAAAACAGTTCCACACAACATGATAACTGAAAACGGATGACATCTCAAAAGCTTGAGTTCTTGTAACAACTCAAACATATTTTTCTAAAGCCGTCCACTAATCTCTTGTAATACATGTTAGTTTTGAAAACGTCAACAAAAGTTGGTAAGTTCATGTTATTTAGTTTTTGCATCAAATGAGTTTCCAAAACATTTGAACTAGTAAATTCGTTTTGTATAGTATGATGAAAATCGTGTGATCATTAGTGTTTTGCAAGGACACTAATCTGTATGCCAGAATCAGAGGCAACCAAACCTTGGCAACTTATCGTGTGTTTTTGGTAGACGTTTGCTTTCTTTGTTTATGTCTTCATATATATATATATAGGGGACCGCTAAAATGAGAACCACCTCCAGTTGTAAGAACCGTGAGAACTACACCGTACGGGGAGAGGTGGACCAAATTTTTTTTTCATAAACGTAGATGCGGGTATTATAAACACATTTGTAAAAAAAATTCAAAAAAAAAAAATGTCGTGTGTGTAGTTTTGAGCACCACAAGTTTGTGTTTACGGATACCGTAAATTTGTGTTTACGGATACCGTAAATTTTAAAATTTACGGTATCCGTAAACACAAACTTGTGGTGCTCAAAACTACACACACGACATTTTTTTTTGAATTTTTTTACAAATGTGTTTATAATACACGCATCTACGTTTATGAAAAAAAATTTTGGTCCAACTCGCCCCGGATCAAAAAGTACTCACGGTTCTTACAACTGGAGGTGGTTCTCATTTTAGCGGTATATATATATATATATATATATATATATATATAGTTTATGTTTGAATGGGCTTAATTTATGTGTTAGGTTTTAAATCCAATTTGTATATTTAGTGTATATGGGTCAAGCCCAAATTGATTTGCAAGAGTGGGCCTAGCCAAAAATACTTTTTTAAAAGTGGGCCTAGCTCAATTTAGTTTATAAAAGTGGAATTAGCCCAAATAGGTTATGTAAGAATGGGCCTAGCCCAAACTTATTCTAAAAGTGGATCTAGTTCATAGTAGTTTATAAAAATTAGGTTTTAGTCCAAGTATTATTTGTAGAGTGGGATTTAGCCCAATTTAACTAAAAATATATTTTAGTCCAAATATTTTGTAAAAGTGGGCCTAGCCCAATTTTATTTATGAAAAATGGACTTTAGCCCAATTTAATTTATAGACTTTTTTAATTTAAAAGATTTAGGTTTGGTCATAAATAATAATACTTGTATTTTTATAAAAATCTAGTTTTTATAAAAATTATTACTTATGTCATATGAAACCTTTTTAGTGCATAAGCCCTTTTAGAGGGTGTGTGACGGCTCGTATTTTGTTATGACCATTTACTACGTGTCGGCTTGGTTTATTCGTGTCGTTAGTCCCGTTCGTGTCGTCCGTCTCATTTATGTCGTTTGTTTTGTTTGTGCTATATATTTTATTTTGTCCAAATTTGTCAAAGTGTACATATTGTCCAAAGTGTCCGAATTTGTCTGATTGTATGTTTATTGTTGGTACACTTTATGTGGACGCGACTCAGCTCGGTTCGATTCGGTTAGGTTCGACTCGGTTAGGTTTGGCTCAAGCCCGACGTCACGACATTCCTCCGTCGTGCGCCCCAGAGTTCGACACGCGCAGCACGGAGCGCCGCGGACCCATTCCCGCTGACACATCATCATGACATCATCATGATGATGTCATGATGATGTCACAAGTTTGACTAAACTTAACAATTTGCATGTTGAGAATTAATGTACGTAAAGCATACATGTTGGGCCTGACATTTCAACGTATATGTGCATGAAGATTTGGGCTAAACCCACTTGGGCCGAATCCAATGTTCTCAACATATGAATGTCGACGAAACATCTATGAGTTTCGTCGACTTTAATGTTTCTTCATGGCCCATCCCGTTTCGTCATATATATCGTCGACTTTGAAGACTCGAAATGTGTTTCGTCGACAACAACAGTTTCGTCGAGACCTGTTCAGTTTCATCGTGTCTGTGACTATATATATATTCAGATAGAACTCATAGAACACAGAACACACACGAGAGAATCAGAGAGAGTTTACAGAGATTATTTTGTAAACATTGTATTGTAACCGTTTCAAAGCATTAATACATTGTGTGTTAATCGTTGAGTCTCGTGTTTATCATTTACGTGTTCGAACTTGGTTTAACTTACCCATTTGGATTCCGCACTCTCGGGTTTGTCGGAAAACAGGGAATAGAGGTTACTCGATCCTCCGGGTGGACCTACAATTGGTATCAGAGCATTGGCTCGATTCCTTGTTAAAACCAAGTTTGTGTTCTTGATTTTTCTTAGTTTTTAATGAGTTTTTCTTGAGATTTGATCTTTAAAGTTCATACATTTTCCGGAAAAACGTTGTTAAAAATCTTGGTATTTTTGCTTCTAGTTCATATAAAACCTTGTTAAAACTCTTGTATACATGTTAGTATTGGTTTTCTATTGAACTTTATTGCAAAATTGTTGATGTTCGGAAATTTTCAGGTGGCCAGAATCATTATGGTGTTCTTGAAATATTCAAACTGTTCTTGAATAATATCCATGTTTGATCTTATTTGTGTTATGAATTATTGATATGATTATAAAATTATTGTTTGACAAATTTGACTGTATGAAATGATGAATAACAGGTAGACAAGATAAGTGAGTTTGAAAAGGAAGCTTATTGTGTCAGAAAAGGGATAAGGTTATTTGAAAAAGGGTCACCAACAAATTCTAGATCTTATCCAAAAACCACATAGTTTCGTCATAAGTCAAGTTACGTCGCATCAGTGTTTTGAGTTTCGCCACACACAAAAAAAATAAAAAAAGGCATCAAGTTTCGTCAAAGTGGTATTGAGTTTCGTCGAAGTAATTTATCATTTCATACGTTTCGTCATTCATACGTTTCGTTGAGTAATATAGTTTCGTCAAAACTCATAAAATTTTTAACAGAAGCTTTGCAAATCACATTTAACTGTTTGATGTGAGTGATTTAATCAGGTTTTCATCAATAGACATCCAAAATGAATCCGAATTGGTGGGGTACTCCATCAAATGCAGAGAGCAAATATAGAAGCACGGGTTTATCTCCCTCATGGGCCGAATCTCCCGCACCTGCATCTAATACAGAAAGCAAGTATACAAACACGCGTTTGTCGCCATCATGGACTGAATCTCCCACAACCGCATCTTCGCAAGCGAATCAAATGTCAACAGGTCAATGGGCGTTTGTTTCAAATCAAACTCCAAGTATTCAAAGTATACTCCTAAGCGAGAGCGAGACCGGAAGTCTAAATCGCCCACCGAAACTGATGCACATAAACGAATATCCTGGACGGGTAGATAGATTCCATACGTATGTCAATGGGCAAAACACGGAATTGTGGTTACGTTTTACTACAGATTTCGATCAAGCTCTTGAGGTTTCCGCTTCAACTGCCACTACATTTGCAGATCTTACTGAAGACGAGAAAAAGGCATATGATCTAGAAAAGAAAGCATTTGCTATTCTGACTCAGGCGATGAGCAAGGAAATATATCATCAGTTCGTCAGCTTCAAGACGTCATTGTGGGATGCATTGAAGACAAGGGGTCTAGGAAATGAAAAGTCACGCCAATTGCGACATGATTTACTCAAAAAGGAGTTTGATGGTTTCACTTGTATGGAAAGTGAATCTTTGGGAGATATGACAAGTCGATTCTATCATCTGCTGACTGAATTGAGTAATTATGGGGTAGTAACAACTCCAGCAGAGGTAGTCACAAAGTTTGCCCATGCATTGCCACCTCAATGGAATAGTTTCTTGGAAATCCTGAAGTACAATGGCGCATTAGCAACGACAAACATCAATGACTTCGTTTAGCTCTTGGAGAACAAAGATTAGGAAGAAACCCTAAAGGCGAAAAAGGGTTCCAGTGCGACAAAATCCTGATATGTATTATGGAACTTCTAGCACTTCTGCAAGACCAGTTTCACATGCTCCACTTCAAACGGCGTTTGTCACAAGCACAAATTTATATGGCAATACGATACAAGTTCTTGTAAAGCCAGCTCCAACCACAGACTTGTATGGAAATCCACTACAACCAGCTCCACAACAGCAAAGCTATCGGCCATCTACCGTAGCAACAGACTTGTATGGAAATCCACTTCCTGCTCAACAACAAGCTTGTTATGGAAGCACATCATCTGCTGGTCAGCCATCAAAGTCAAATACAGTACGGCTTGACACGTCAAACTTCTCCAAAGTTAGCGTTGAGGTAGCTAAAGATCATATGGAGATACTAAACACGTTGGTGAGCTCGTATTGTGGGTTGATTGCAGGGCAGATCGGAAACATCAATCTAACTCAAGAAGATTATCAGCAGATCGATAAAGAAGAGATGGATATGATGGACATCAAATGGGCTTTCGCCAGTGCTGTAAGGCGAGCTAAAGACTTCATGGAACGGACGGGTAGAACCAGCTTGGAAAGCATGAAAGATACCAAGTATGGGTTCGACAAGCAATCCGTCAAGTGCTTTAATTGTGGTGAACATGGTCATTTCAAGTGTGAATGCACAAAGCCAGCACAGCATGGGAACCAGAATCCTTTCAGAGGTCAAGGCAACCAACAGAATCAGAATTAAACCAGGAATGATGATCGCACCTTGGTCCCTGCAAACAATCAAGCAGGACCATTGAACACCAATCAGGCTCTTGTAGTGCAAATAGATGAAGGTTGCGACTTGTCAATGCAATTAGGAATTGGTGATCAGGGAGGAGCAGCTTGTTTTGCTGAAACTGCTAAGGATTTAAAACACGCCAGTGGTGGAGAATCTTCCACCAGTGGTGGTGAATCTTCAGATGAAGAGAGTTCTGGTGATTCAAGGAGTTCAGATGAGGAAACCTCAACCTTAGGCGAAGATTATTCTGGTGATGTATCTAGTGGGAGAATCGATGAAGATATCGATGAATTGTTAGGAGAAGCTGCAGCAAGGAATGATAGAAGATCTATTCTAGTGGATCAAGCTGCTTATTCTTCTTCTTCTCTTCATTCAGCCTTTATGGCTAATGGCGGCAGTTCATCAAGCCAGGTATGTTTCGATGAACCAACTGTTGTTAATTGTGATAATTGTGCTAGCTTAAGTGTTAAATGTGCTGATTTGGATGCTAATATGTCTGAGTTGCAAAGCAAACATGATGCTTTAAATGCTGAATTGTTTGACTTGCAAAACAAACATGTTTCTTTTGATGCTAAGTGGTGTGATTTGCAAAGCAAACATGAGGCTTTGTAAAACAAATATGAAGTGACAAATATCCACAATCAAAAGTTGATAGTGGATCTTTCGAAATGTAAAGAGGCTAACATGTTTTATGAAAACCATGAAAAAGAATTTGAAACGGTGGTTGCAAATTTAAGAAAAGATAAAACCGAATTGACGAAAATGGTTTCAAGAAAACAAACTGACATAAACTGTTATATCAATCGTCTTGAGATCATGCAAAAAGAGTTAGCATGTACAAAGTGTGAAAGTGAGGCGATCCGGCTTAAGCTAGACAGTTATTCAAACTCTAGATATGTGCTGGATCACATCATTGGCACACAAAAAGAGAAAAAGGATGTCACGTGCATTGGATACAAGAAATGTCCACCACCTGTTAGACAAAATTATGATGCCATGCCTGATGAGGAGAATAGAACTCATTATGAGGAATCTGTTCCTTTAGACATTGAGGAATTTGCAACGGGACTTGGATACAAACCGGAAGTATCATCAGATTCGGATGTGTCAGCAGATACATGTGTGTCTTCTACTGAACAGAATCAGGATCCTCCGGTTATTGTTGAGGATGCTGATTCTTCTGATGATGAATCTGATGATACTGACTCAGCACAGTCTGATGCGGTAATCAAAGAAGAGGACATAGCTCTTGAGAATCATATTCTATGTGATCCTCCCGCAAAACCTGCTAAGACTGCTCTGGTCAAGTCCACGTCTGCAAAAGAGTCTGAGAGTGTGAATTTGCTGTACACTCTTGTTGGTGATGATAAAATCTACTCTGACAAAGATTTTCCTATTAAGAATGTTAATCAATCTTTAATTAGTAAAATTTTTGAGGATTCAACAAGTAAGTTCTTGGGAAAGACAGGATCACACGTTGTGGTAACACAGTGTCCTCCTATCCCTAAGGCTGAAGTTCGAAAACAATATGGCAATAAAAAATTACCAACAGTGAAAAAGCAGCAAAATCATACCAAACCAAATGGTAAATCAACGACTCAAGGTCTAAAGGAACCGAACCAAAAGAAGAACAAGAAAGTGAACTTTGTGAAATCGATGGGAACAGATAAACTTGAAACATTTGCCAATAAATCTAACTTAGATCATGTTAATCAAGTTAAAATGTTGAAAAGAAATGAACCAAATAGTTCAAAACCAAGTACCTCGGGATCACAAAGTTCATCATCGACAAGACAATCACATGATACTTCGGGGTTTGTAGAACGAAGATCATGTTTTTCATGTGCCACATTTGGACATATTATTCGAAATTGTCCATATCTTCATAAACAAAAAGCCAAAGTTGATGATCCCCGTGACCAAATTGACCGCAAGCGATCTGTTTCATCAAAACCAGATCCCCGTCTTGTAAAAGAAACAGAAACGCCAACAGGTTAAGAAAATTGAAAAGGCGATTAAAACCGACGTGGTTAACAAAACATCTGTTTCTGTCAAACCAGACAATTCAAAAACTTCAGACAATCATGAAGTTAAAATTTTAAAGAATAAAAGTGGTAAAACAAAACAGACCTGGAAACCAAAAACGGTTACTGAATCAGGGGGAACATCACAATTTCCGCAACATCGAGAAGTTCAAGTAACTTACGTTGATGAAAATGGAAGACCCAAGACCACAAAGGCTTGGGTCCCCATTTCCAACTAATCATGTGAGTACATGTGCAGGGTGTTCCAGGAGGAACTTTCAGCAGTCATTGGATTGTTGATAGTGGGGCATCCAGGCACATGACAGGCGGCATGAAACTTCTCTACGATGTTAAATCTATTAGAGGAGGTTATGTTGCTTTTGCTGGAGATAAAGGCGGATATATTACAGGAGAAGGAATGGTGTCCAACGGGGTTGTTAGTTTTGACAAGATCAACTTTGTACAACAGCTTGATCACAATCTTCTCAGCGTTTCACAAATCTGTGATAAAAAGTTTTCAGTACACTTTGACGCAAATGGATGTTACGTGCTGAAACCCGGCTTCAAGATTCCAAAAGAATGGATTCTCTTATCAGCTCCAAGGATAAACGATTTATATGTCCTTGATATGAGCCAAACAATTACAACGACCGCACAAGTAACTTGTTTTATTACCAAAGCCACTGAAAAAGACTCAATCTCTTAGCACAGACGTATGGGTCACATTCACTTACGGAAAATGAATCATTTGGTGTCGAATGAATTAGTGAATGGTGTTCTTCTTAAAAATTCCCATCTTCAAGACGTCTGTGTTTCATGCCAAAAAGGAAAGCAAACTAAGAAGCGACATCCGACAAAGAAGATCAACACGGTGGCAGTTCCTCTTGAACGTTTGCACATGGATTTGTTCGGTCCTGTCAAACACAAAAGCATCAGGAATGATCAATAATGCCTCGTAATAACTGATGATTATTCAAGATTTTCTTGGGTGGCGTTTATGGCTCACAAGAGTGAAACTTTCGGTATTATCAAATACTTGATCATTCAGATTGAGAATTTGTATAAGTTGAAGGTTAGGCGGATACGCAGCGACAATGGTACATAATTTAAAAATCATGCCATGGCGAAGTTTTGCACATCAAAAGGTATTCTTCATGAATTTAGTGCAGCTTATACTCCTCAATAGAACGGCGTCGCTGAACGTAAAAACCGTACATTGATCGAGACTGCTAGGACTATGTTGGTAGAGTCGCAGTTGCCCATTCCATTCTGGAGTGAAGCTGTGGCCTCCGCATGTTACATGATGAATCGAGTCCTTACAGTCAAAAGACACAACAAGACCTGCTTTGAGCTTCTTCACAAACGGAAACCAGATTTGTCATATCTTGAACCGTTTGGAGCTCCTTGCACAATGATCGATCCTAATGGAAAGTTTGGGGCGAAAGCTATTGAAGGTCACTTTCTTGGTTATGCCACCCCGAACTTAAGAGTCTGGAATCTAGAGACTAAAAGGGTTGAGGAATGGTCTGAGGTCAGAGTACAAAGACACACTTTGCCAGTCAAAAATCCAGGTCAACCATGGATGTTTGAGTACGATGACTTTTTCAATTCGATCAATGTTGAAGCAGTTGAAGAAAATGCTGTGGCAAGGATGTTTTTCAAGAGTGACAACGCAACAGAATCACCGTTGGTTCGTCCAATTATTGTCAATCAAGAACCATCTTCAGTGAACAATAATGCTCTCGACAATGAGGATTTTCATGATGCAACCGAACTGAACGAATCTTCAGAGGATGAAGAATTTCTTGATGCGGATCAAGAAGCTCCTACATCAGCAGTACATGGTACTTCAGAGGCTACACCTCCAGTGGACGCCCCTAAAACAGCTGAAGCTACTGCATCATCCTCTTCGTCAGTTCCGGGTATTGAATTGGTTGTTGATCTAAATCTCAACAATCTGGGTACAAATATTCCAATCCAAGATAATCCAGAAACAAGGATTCACAATACCCATCCTCAACAAAACATCATCGGTAATGTACAAAGTGGCATTCAAACAAGAAACATGTTGCGAAACAACAACAACGCAGGCTTGTATGCAGCGATTCGAGAATCTGGTCAACATAATGATTGGTCTTTCGCGTGTTATGTCTCACAGGAAGAGCCAAGAACTTGGAAAGAAGCTTTTAAAGATAACTCTTGGGTTGAAGCAATGCAGGAAGAACTGCAACAATTCCAGAAACTTGGTGTCTGGAAGCTCGTAGAGAAACCTGCTGATTATAAGAAGATTGGTACCCGTTGGGTTTATAAGTGCAAAAAGGATGACCGTGGAATTGTTATTCGAAACAAAGCAAGATTGGTCGTTCAAGGTTTTCGTCAGATTGAAGGAATAGACTACAACGAAGTGTATGCACCTGTTGCACGTCTGGAAGCAATTCAGATCTTTCTGGCTTATGCCTCATTCAAGGGATTCAAGGTTTACCAGATGGACGTCAAAAGTGCATTCTTACATGGTCTAGTGGAAGAGGAGGTGTATGTTGAACAACCTCTAGGTTTTGAAGATCCTATTCATCTCGATCGGGTTTGGTTGCTGAACAAAGCTCTCTATGGTCTACATCAAGCACCGCGAGCTTGGTACGCAACCTTATCTAATTATCTCCTGGAGAATGGTTTTCGCAGAGGTCTTATCAATTGCACTCTCTTCATAAAAGAACAAGATGGAGATCTTCTACTGGTTCAGGTATATGTGGATGATATTATATTTGGCTCTACTAACAATGTTATGTGTAGGGATTTCGAGCGTGTAACGCAGTATAAATTCGAGATGAGCGCTATGGGAGAGATGACTTTCTTTTTCGGCTTGCAAGTATAACAAACGAAGTCTGGGATTTTCATCCCTCAGACTAAGTATGTTCAAGACATTCTGAACCGATTCCAGATGTCCGACACATCGCCTATTGGTACCCCACTGCAGCAAAATCACGGAATCAATCCAGACTTGAAGGGTGAAGTTGTTAGCTCTTCATACTACCGCGCGATGATTGGATCCCTTATGTACCTCACAGCATCAAGACCAGATATAATGTATCCAACATGCCTGCTAGCCAGATATCAAGTGAACCCGAAGGCCTCACATCTTGCAGCTGTAAAAAGGATTTTTCGTTATTTGAAGGGTTGCCCCGACACCGGTATATGGTACCCTATTGATGATAACTTTGACTTGATCGCTTTCAGTGATTCTGATTTTGGCAGATGCAAAATCGACGGCAAATCCACAACGGTTGGATGCCAGTTCTTAGGAAATCGCCTCGTAACATGGCAGTGCAAGAAGCAGACTTGTGTCGCTACATCAACTTGTGAAGCTGAATACATTGCTGCCTCAAGTTGTTGCTCCCAAGTCCTGTGGATACAACAACAAATGCGTGATTACGGTTTTGAATTCCTAACTTCTCCTATTTTAGTCGATAATTCTGCTGCCCTATCTATCACTAGAAATCCTGTGCAGCATTCAAAGACCAAACACCTCGAAATTAAGTATCACTTCATACGTGATTGCTCTGATAAAAGGCTTATCGATGTTGTTAAAGTCAACACTGATGACCAACGTGCCGACTTATTTACCAAAGCATTTGATAAATCAAGATTTGACTTTTTATTATTGGTAAACAGCATTAAGGTCAAGCAAGAGTAATCCGCATCGGAAAATCGTTTTTGTAAATATCTTTGTGTTTTTAAATTATTGTAAGTTTGTTGATTTTAAGGGGAGTAAATCCAAAATTTGAAAATTCAAAAACATCAAAAAATTTCAAAACCCAAAAACAATAGAAAAACAAAAATGAGTTTCCTGGCGAGCAAAAGAGAAAATGATAGTACATCAGTGGTCTGTCTAAACCTCTTTTAACTGAAATGCAAAATGAAAAATGTTAAGCAGCTCTATATAAGATGTATCGGTAGGCTCACAATCATCTTAAAGTGTGCAGGGTGATATAAACTTAAATCGACTGAAGACAAGGTGGGAACCACTCATTGGCATATGGTCTTAGTACCGAAATTTCGTTTGAGAGATTGCCAAGGTTCTGAGATATGTGGTCTTTATGCTGTTTATCATCTGGGTATCATGGTTGTTTATTTTACCGAAACAAACGGAGACGAAGTCTAGATCTTCCATGATATCATACATACGTGTACTTACTGCATACGACCTCAATAAGTGATCAACAATCACATGTCCACAAAATAAGTGATAATATATCACATTTATCCGGGAGTCAAGTTCGTCTCTTTGCTGTACGAAAGTACTGACTTGTTCACGGACTTGCTCTTGTGACCTCATGCATCTGAAAATCAAGTTCCTCATCAATAAGTGATTCTATCACATAGGGCTTGTTTTCAATCAAAATAAGTGAGTTTCTCACATCTTTTTATACGTCAAAATAGATGATAAACGGTATACTCACCAGTAAGATGAACTCTCGTGCATACCTTGATACGGGAATGTGTCGTGATGTGGATGAACACCGGTCGGTAAGTATAAATCATACCTTAACTTATCCCCTCGCCATGATTACATATGATAAGTTGAGCTCATGTGGATAACAATACCGATAATCGTTATAGGATGTTTATCTGAATGTTAACAAAAAGAACAACAAGAGCGTTTTGGCATGACCGTACACTGATATGATTCTCTTACCCTCGAAACTCGCAAAAAGAATGTTTGTATATATTTATTTTTCTTAGTTTCTGCAACTCTGTATATATTTATTTACTGCTTTCAGTCTTTACATTTGAAATATTCAAAATACCAAAAAGATTTTAGGTGTGTTTTAATATAAACTTTTTAAAAGTCAAAAAGATTTTATTTCTATTTTAGTTTTGATTAACCGATGTTGGAACTCAAGTCTTCGTTGCCTGAAATCTGATGAAAACCAAAACGACTGGATCTTCATAAACGGTCAGAGTTTGCAAGTTTTGAAAGTTAATAATCAAAATTGAAAAATTTGTTAACTTTTCAAACTAACTGTCGGACGGTAGTTGAAAACATGGTCACATATGTGTCGTTTGTTTATGTTAACTATATTCCAAGCAGTTGTTCTCATTATGCGTTTAGATTTCTTGCATGTGCAGATGCTAAAGGCGAAGAGAACATGTTCAATGACAAGTTTCAGAATGAAGACACGACGTAAAGGCACTCAAATGATAAAGATGATCGATTTGCCGCTGATCAATCGTCAACACCACAAGGATCTCAAGCATTGAAGATCAAAAGATTCACGAGCATAATCAAAGGGGGAGTTTATTGATACACTTCCTAGATACAAGCGGGAGTTTGTTGATACACTTTCTACTTACAACATGTGAAGACTTTGAAGATCCTCCGACATGGAAGACATGGAAGACGAACCTCACGAGTAGCGTCCAAGCGGGAGTTCAGTTTCGTCGTGTCTGTGACTATATATATATTCAGATAGAACACATAGAACACAGAACACACACGAGAGAACTAGAGAGAGTTTACAGAGATTATTTTGTAAACATTGTATTGTAACCGTTTCAAAGCATTAATACATTGTGTGTTAATCGTTGAGTCAGTGTTTATCATTTACGTGTTCGAACTTGGTTTAACTTACCCGTTTAGATTCCGCACTCTCGGGTTTGTCGGAAAACAGGGAATAGAGGTTACTCGATCCTCGGGGTGGACCTACATTTATTAGTGACTTTCATGCTTGAAAAGCATAAACAAGCATGAAAGAAGCTTACAAAAGGTCCAAGCAAGGAAGAATTGAACTAAAACACTCAGGTATGAAGCCTTAGCTTCAACTTAAAGCAGATTTAATTCAATTTGAGCAAGGAACAAATACAAACTTGGTGGGTATTTATCGGAAGACTTGAGTTCTTAGGATGATTACAAGTGTTTTTGCAAGAATCAAAGGTTGATCTCAACCATACACATGTAGCCCATAGATTAGAATACAAGGGGAACTCAAAAACAAGCAAATGGTATGCTAAATCAGGGATTAAAATGTAACAACTCTTATTAAAAGTCATATTAATTAAATTAATTTGTCCAAAAGGAAACCCTAATTGAGACACCCAAGTGATTCTACACAAACCCTAAAATTTTCAGAATTTTCAGAATCAGGATTAGGGCCCCTAAAACTCAGGGGGGGTAAAACCCTAGTTACGATTATCTAAATAACTCTCTGTCAAATTCGAATTTTGAGAAACTGTCGACTCAGCAAGCCTACCCATGCACGTAGCTACCCTATGAAATTAGGTTAGCAGTCGCGTAGCGCGACGACTATAGGGGTACCCAGTCGCGCTACGCCAGTGGGTCAAATTTTCAGTATAAATACTAGAGTTTGGGACTTGAATCTGGGCACTGAAACGACGTAAAAATTCCAAGTATACACTGAGTTATAGTAGAAACACTATCAAAACACACACGATCACTAATTGCTGCCACAAAACAGGGTAACAACTCGATCGCTATTACGATTCATTTTCCGATCGATCAATGTACTCAATGGATGTTTAAGTGCTGCCCACATTAGGGTGATGCTTTGTCATTAATCGTTAGTTCGATGGATGTTAAGCATAGCACTTTGTCATTCGTTGTGATGGTTGATCTCGTGAGTTATCGTAAATGCTGTATTGATTACTAACCCAGTTTTGTGTGTATTGTTATTTAAATTAGGTTAACAAGGCTAATCCGTAGAGTAAACTCTATCCGTGTTAAATCTGCAATGTGAGTCATTCTCTTTTTACCAAATTACTTTCAAAAGCATGTTTATTTTTAAAGTTATAATTACGGGGATTAAGTCTATGTAATCTGAAATTACTGCCAGTATGTGGGGGGATGTGCACATAGCTACTAATTATTTATCATTTGTGGGTGAACGGACCCAACAAGTGATATGTCCACAATCACAAGTCCTGTCAAGTGACAACTGGGTCAGTTAATTCAAAAGATAGAAACATTGTAATCGCTCTTAATACTGTAAATTATAACAAACGGGTTGTTTTAGTAAATAGAATGATTCACTCAGTATTTCCCGCTGACAAAACCTTTTTCAAACATGTTTCAGGTAATCTGTTGTGATTCAGGAAAGGTGCCAGGAAGCACTGCAAGCTTAAGAAAGTGGCTCCTATTAAAATAAAGAAATATGTTTTGTAAAATAAAGATTTCTCTGTGAAATCATAGTTTTGTAAATTACTGGGGTTTTATCCCAAATTGTGAAATAAAATAATTGGGAAAATTTTAGCTTTACAACGACCCTGATAATAAACTTCCGCTGTTAAACTCAATTAAATAAATACCACGGGATTTCTGTCCCGCGGCTCCTGAAACGGGTTAAACCGGGTCGGGGGCCGTGACAGAAATAAGGTGGTATCAGAGCCACTGAGTTAAGCTAATTAAGTATTTAGAAATACTTAATTTTTTCCTGATTACTATTATGTGATTATGTGTTTTTAACTGACTATTTGTTAGTTACAGTATGGGTAAGAAAAAGCTTTCCAGCATCTATCTTAAATTAGATAGGTCAGTTAACGAGAAGGGTAGTTCATCCCAAACTCCTGAAGAAGGAATATTCGTTCGAAAAACACAATATGAAGAACCACTTTCTCCTAGTAAAAGAAGTCTGATTATTAGGAAAAGTAAAAAGAAAATAAAGAAAGCCAGAGAGAAGAAAGTTAAACAGGAAACTCAGGAATTAATTAGTAATTCACCATGGGAAGACAATTTAGACGAAAAATGGGCAGATCTATATATGTTAGCTACAGTAGCAGTAAATGCAGATCTCTAAATAAATTAACTAGCAAATACGATCACCTACAAGTTAGAAAATCCATTCAGTAAATAAATAAATTCACAATAAAACATAGTGTGTTTTAGATTTCAGTTGTTTTGTAAGTTATATGGTATGCAATAATATGGGAAGGTTGTTTTTGGAAGTTGTGATTAATTATTTTACTTGTATATTAAACAGCATGAATGAGTTATCAGAAGCCTTAGAGAATCTCAACTTATACCCTGTAAATCTAGAAGTTTCCAAAGAGTTTACTGGGTATTTTCCTGATGTGGAACAACCTGTAGAATTCAACGCTCCACCTTTGAAAAAGCCAAAACCAAAGAAAAGAAGGAAATACGTATGGGGGAGTCGTATACGTAGGAAAAAGCCAGTGACGAAACTTCCTAAAATAAACAATCCTTTAGAAAAAGGAAAAGAAATTGTAACCAGTGAAAGTTCTAAACAGCAGGAGAGGGAAACTGAAGTCAAGGAAGATTCTAGGCAAATGGGGATGCAGTTTGAGGAATATTCTAAGGAAATAGATTTTATATTGGCAAGCTGTGAGACTATTCAGCCTGTCAATACGAATATTTTTACTCGTCCTATTGAAAATCAACTCCCTATAAATCTTGAACCAGCAATCCCAGAACCAATAGTCCACTCCCAACCTGTAGAAATGGACGAGTGGTGGACAAATGATTGGCAATTTCAAAACATTGTCAACAGTCCTTATTCCTTTCTTCCGCAATTCGATCCAGAACCATTACCAAATCCACCCATGAGTAACGAAAATCTGGCTGAACTTCGCTATTTTGGCGAAGAGTTAATGGATGCAGGAAGTAGAATTCGGGAGATAGGGGGACAAATTGCCTGGAAGTATGATGAAAGGGAACTTCGTTTTTAAGAAGACAAATGAAGAGAGATAGTGGGTTGGTAAAACTGTGGTTGTATAATAGTAATAGTAAAATCAGTACTTGTAAAATAAATAATAAAACGGTTGTATATAGAGGCATGTTACAATTTATAAACTAAATGAAATTTTAGATTGTATATGCGTTTTCGTGATTATGTGCAATTAATTGTGACATTGGATTATTTCTTTTATACTAATTATTTATCTATAAATTAATTATCAGATGGAAAACGTTGGTAATGAACAAGTAAATGAAGTAAATCAATCCGAGCAAATTCAAGAAGAACAATTGTTAAATAGACAAGATATAGAGGATATTGTTGCACAAGGAATAGCCAATGCTATTCCAGCCATTGTTGCTGTTGTTCAAAAGCCTGTTAAACCGCAATCAATCATTCCTAGTAAACGTACTCAAGGCGACAACTTTAGTAATAGTATAAACGGAGGCGGAAATCATGTGAATAACAATAATGATCTGCAAACCCCAATTTTCAAGAAAATGAAAGCTGCAACACCTGGTTGCACTTACAAAGAATTCCTTGCCTGTAAACCAATTGAGTTTGCAGGTAATGAAGGGGCTATTGCAGCATTACGTTGGTTAGAAAAAACTGAGGCAGTAATTGCTATAAGCAAATTTGCTGAGGAAGATCAAGTTATGTATGCATCTAATCTTTTTAAAGAAGGGGCATTAGAATGGTGGAACACAATATTACAAGCTAAAAGAAGGATTGTGGCCTATGCCATGAACTGGGAAGAATTTAAGAGTCTTGTAGAAAGAAAATTCTGTCCCGAGTATGAAAAAGAGCAAATGGAAAATAAGTTCCTAAACCATCGGATGGTAAATGTGGATTGTCGTGGTTATACTTCGACATTCTTCGAATATGCTAGGGTGGTACCAACGCTGGCTTCGCCAGAGCCGGTACTCATTTCTCGCTATATTTGGGGGCTGATTAGCGAAATCCGCAACATCGTTAAAGCTGCGAGACCTCGCACTATTGACGATGCAGTGGAACTAGCCAACACCCTAACCGACGAACTGGTACGCACTCAAGATGAAAACAGGAAGAAGGAATTAGCTCAGAAAATTTCCCAAGGATTTCGTACGGGTAATAATAATAACAGCTTCAAGAAAAGAGGAACAGGGCAATCTTCAACTTTGCCGTTCTGTCAAAGTTGCAAAAAGAAACATTTTGGAAAATGCAAGGTATATTGCAATTTTTGCAAAACTATAGGACATCGTGAAGAAAACTGCAGAAAGAAATCCATAATTTGTTACAATTGTGGAGAAGCCGGACATTTCAAAACAGAATGTCCTAAATTGGCCAAACCAGCAGATAACAAAGCCAAGGCGACTGACAGAGCTACTAAGAAAAATGTCAGAGCATTCCAGCTAACCACTCAAGAAGGAGAACTCATTCCAGATGTGATAGCCGGTACGTTTCTAGTTCACAACGTATACGCAAAAGTATTATTTGACTCTGGTGCAAACCAAAGTTTTATCAATACTTTATTCTGTCAAGCTCTTAAGTTACCCTTAACCAATATTAGGCAGATTTTTACAGTCGAAACCGCAGATGGGAATTCAGTTAAAATAGATCAGATTTTGCAAAAAGTAGAAATAGAACTTTCAGGTCATAAATTTTCTGCAAATCTATTACCTATGAAATTAGCTGAATTTGATGTTGTGTTAGGAATGGATTGGTTAATAGCCAACCATGCTCGAATTCTTTGTGATAAGAATTCCATAGAAATTCAAGCACCAATTGGAGAAGTAATCATGATTACAGGAGATAAGCCACGTAAACCCATGAAGTTCATATCAGTAATGAAAGTTGCTAGTTATGAACGAAAGCAAGGAATAGTATATATGATTTCGGTAATCATTAATACTAAGAACAAAGAACTTAAGGAAATCCCTGTAGTCTCAGAATACCCAGATGTATTTCCGGAAGAACTTCTGGGATTACCACCTGATAGGGAAGTGGAATTTAGAATTCATCTAATTCCTGGAACTACACCGATAGCCAAGGCACCTTATCGGTTAGCTCCTACCGAAATGTTAGAACTAAAGAAGCAATTAGATGAATTACTAAGTAAAAGATTCATACAACCTAGCTCATCCCCTTGGGGAGCTCCAGTGTTGTTTGTAAAGAAGAAGGATGGTTCAATGAGAATGTGTATTGATTATAGAGAATTGAATAAAATTACAATTAAGAATCGATACCCATTACCTAGGATTGATGATCTATTCGATCAACTTCAAGGGGCTAGATATTTTTCTAAGATAGATTTACGCTCCGGATATCATCAATTGAAGGTACAAGAAGAAGACATACCAAAGACTGCTTTCAGAACTAGGTATGGTCATTATGAGTTTACAGTCATGCCCTTTGGGTTAACGAATGCACCTGCAACATTCATGGACATGATGAATAGAATCTGTAAACCGTATTTGGATAAATTTGTAATTGTTTTTATAGACGATATACTTATTTATTCCAAAAGTCAGACAGAACATTGTGAGCACTTGCATGCACTCTTAACTTTGTTAAGAAAAGAAAGGCTATACGCCAAATTCTCGAAATGTGAATTTTGGCTAAAGGAAGTGCAATTCTTAGGACACATGGTGAATCACGAAGGTATTCATGTAGATCCTGCAAAGATAGAGGAAATTACTAATTGGAAAGTTCCGCAAACCGCAATGGAAATTAGAAGTTTTATAGGTCTAGCTGGATATTATAGACGGTTTATTAAGGATTTTTCCAAGATAGCTGTACCATTAACTAAGCTAACCTGTAAAGCCATTAAGTTTGAATGGGGACCTAAACAGGAAGAAGCCTTTAGGATCTTGAAACAGAAATTAACGAATACTCCAATCTTAGCTTTACCAGAAGGGATTGAAGATTTTGAAGTTTACTGTGATGCTTCAAAACTAGGATTAGGATGTGTGTTAATGCAACGCAAGAAAGTAATTGCATATGCTTCAAGGCAATTGAAAAAGCACGAAGAAAATTATACGACTCATGACTTAGAGTTAGGAGCCGTAATTTTTGCCCTAAAGATTTGGAGACATTATCTTTACGGAAGTAAATTTACTGTCTACACTGACCACAAAAGTTTAAAATATATTTTTGGGCAAAAAGAGTTAAACATGAGGCAAAGAAGATGGATGGAAATTTTAAGTGACTACGACTGTGATATTCAATATCACGAGGGAAAGGCAAATGTAGTTGCAGATGCCTTAAGTCGTAAATACCATGAGAAACAACGACGGATTCGTGCTCTCAGATTAAATCTACAGTTAGATTTAATGGAACAACTAAAGTACTTTCAAGAAATAGCAATAGAAGATGTTGCTGAAGGAATGAAGGGACGAATAAAAGATTTAGAACGAGGAGCTGATGGAATTTGGAGATTCCATAAGAAAAGGATTTGGGTACCAAAACAGGGAGAATTAAGAAATAAGATCTTAGAGGAAGCTCATAAATCTAGGTATACCATACACCCAGGAAACAATAAGATGTACCAAGATTTAAGAAATAATTTCTGGTGGATAGGTATGAAAAAGGATATAGCTAGGTATGTATCAAAGTGTCTTACTTGTTCACAAGTTAAGGCAGAACATCAGAAACCTTCAGGTCTACTACAACAATTAGAGATGCCGGTATGGAAATGGGAACTCATAACAATGGATTTTGTTACTAAGTTACCCAAAACCAGAAAAGGCAATGATGCGATTTGGGTAATTGTGGATCGATTAACCAAATCTGCTCACTTTCTACCTATGAAAGAAACCTTTAGCATGGAAATATTGGCAAAGTTGTATGTAGATAAAGTTGTATCCTTACATGGAGTTCAACTCTCCATTGTTTCGGATAGGGATAGTCGTTTCACTTCTCATTTCTGGACAAGTTTCCAGAAAGCAATGGGAACTCGACTAAACCTAAGCACGGCATATCATCCACAAACAGACGGGCAAAGTGAAAGGACAATCCAAACTCTAGAAGACATGCTCAGAGCATGTGTAATAGATTTTGGTGGAAATTGGGATGATCACTTACCATTAATTGAATTCTCCTATAATAATAGTTATCATGCAAGTATTGAAACTGCCCCATTCGAGGCACTTTATGGAAGAAAGTGCAGAACTCCAGTATGTTGGGCAGAAATAGGATAAAGTCAATTGTCAGGTCCTGAGATTGTACAAGAGACAACAGACAAGATTACTCAAATCAAGGAAAGGCTGAAGATGGCTCGAGATCGCCAGAAGAGTTATGCAGACAATAGATGCAAGCCATTAGAATTCCAAATTGGAGACAGAGTACTGTTGAAAGTTTCTCCTTGGAAAGGAGTAGTCCGATTCGGTAAGAAAGGAAAGCTAAGTCCCAGATACGTAGGTCCATTTCCAGTAATCCAACGTATAGGACCAGTTGCTTATCGTTTACAACTACCAGAAGAATTAGCTGGAGTACATGTTGTATTTCATGTATCCAATCTCAAGAAGTGTCTAGCAGATGAATCTCTGATAGTACCTCTTCAAGACATAGAGGTAAACGAAAAGTTAAAATTTGTTGAGAAACCTCTTCAGATAGAAGACAGAAAAGTGAAGTTTCTCAAACACAAACGATTAGTGATAGTTAAAGTAAAGTGGGATTCAAAGAGAGGACCTGAATACACTTGGGAGCTGGAATCTGAAATGAAGCGAAAGTATCCTCATTTATTACAGTAAATCTCGAGGACGAGATTTTTATTAAGGTGGGGAGAATGTAACAACTCTTATTAAAAGTCATATTAATTAAATTAATTTGTCCAAAAGGAAACCCTAATTGAGACACCCAAGTGATTCTACACAAACCCTAAAATTTTCAGAATTTTCAGAATCAGGATTAGGGCCCCTAAAACTCAGGGGGGGGGGGGGTAAAACCCTAGTTACGATTATCTAAATAACTCTCTGTCAAATTTGAATTTTGAGAAACTGTCGACTCAGCAAGCCTACCCATGCACGTAGCTACCCTATGAAATTAGGTTAGTAGTCGCGTAGCGCGACGACTATAGGGGTACCCAGTCGCGCTTCGCCACTGGGTCAAATTTTCAGTATAAATACTAGAGTTTGGGACTTGAATCTGGGCACTGAAACGACGTAAAAATTCGAAGTATACGCTGAGTTATAGCAGAAACACTATCAAAACACACACGATCACTAATTGCTGCCACAAAACAGGGTAACAACTCGATCGCTATTACGATTCATTTTCCGATCGATCAATGTACTCAATGGATGTTTAAGTGCTGCCCACATTAGGGTGATGCTTTGTCATTAATCGTTAATTCGATGGATGTTAAGCATAACACTTTGTCATTCGTTGTGATGGTTGATCTCGTGAGTTATCGTAAATGCTGTATTGATTACTAACCCAGTTTTGTGTGCATTGTTATTTAAATTAGGTTAACAAGGCTAATCCGTAGAGTAAACTCTATCCGTGTTAAATCTGCAATGTGAGTTATTCTCTTTTTACCAAATTACTTTCAAAAGCATGTTTATTTTTAAAGTTATAATTACGGGGATTAAGTCTATGTAATCTGAAATTACTGCCAGTATGTGGGGGGATGTGCACATAGCTACTAATTATTTATCATTTGTGGGTGAACGGACCCAACAAGTGATATGTCCACAATCACAAGTCCTGTCAAGTGACAACTGGGTCAGTTAATTCAAAAGATAGAAACATTGTAATCGCTCTTAATACTGTAAATTATAACAAACAGGTTGTTTTAGTAAATAGAATGATTCACTCAGTATTTCCCGCTGACAAAACCTTTTTCAAACATGTTTCAGGTAATCTGTTGTGATTCAGGAAAGGTGCCAGGAAGCACTGCAAGCTTAAGAAAGTGGCTCCTATTAAAATAAAGAAATATGTTTTGTAAAATAAAGATTTCTCTGTGAAATCATAGTATTGTAAATTACTGGGGTTTTATCCCAAATTGTGAAATAAAATAATTGGGAAAATTTTAGCTTTACAACGACCCTGATAATAAACTTCCGCTGTTAAACTCAATTAAATAAATACCACGGGATTTCTGTCCCGCGGCTCCTGAAACGGGTTAAACAGGGTCGGGGGCCATGACATAAAACCATGAGAACAGTCTGTTTCAACCAAATTCAATGTTTCTGACCTGCAAGTATGTCGCGCCCCGCGTAGGCTATAGCCTATGCTTACGCGCCCCGCGAGAACAGTTTCACAGATTGACAATTTTGGTCCCTGTAAGCCATTTTTAAGCCCCGTTAACCGCATTTCAAGGCTCTAAAATGAAATTAAAGCATAGGGAACATGAAATATGCTTGAAAACATCTCGGATGTTGTTAGTTCATATGTCTGTAGCTTTCGTCAGCATTGAGTCTTATCTTGTAATGTATATGTCTTTTGTGTACTTGAATGTATATGTATATATGTGTGTAGAACGACAGCTCAGGGAATGGCGCTAAACTGTAAAAGTGAAGTTCGTTGGATGACAAGTGTCACCCGATCGGATGGTGTAACGACTCTCATCAAAAAGTACTAATTATTACTTTAATTGACCAATAGGAAACCTAAATTTAGACACCCAAGTGATTCTACACAAACCCTAAAATTTTCAGAATTTTCAGAATCAGGATTAGGGCCCATAAAACTCAGGGGGGGGGGGGGGTAAAACCTCGTTACGATTATCTAAATAACTACCTGTAGAAATCGAATTTCACAAAACTGTCGACTCAGCAAGCCTACCCATGCACGTAGCTACCCTATGAAAATAGGTTGGCAGTCGCGCAGCGCGACGACTAAGGGGGTAGGCAGTCGCGCTACGCGACTGGGTAAAATTTTCAGTATAAATAGGTTGGTTTGGGACTTGAATTCTGGTACTGAAACGACGGAAAAATTCGAAGTATACGCTGAGTTATAGTAGAAATACTCTCAAAACACACACGATCACGAAGTGCTGCCGCAATCAGGGTAATAACTCGATCGCTGATACGATTCAACGTCCGATCGATTATAACTATCCAACGATTGTTAAGTGCCGCTCAAATTGAGTTATACTCTGATAATTCATCGTGATTTCGACTTGAATGTTTGAGTGCTGTTCGAATTCGGACTATGCTCTGTCATTCGTTGTGAATCCGAGGAATTGTTAAGTATTGCACTTGTAACTCGTTGTGAGGGTTTAATCTCGTGAATTGTCGTAACTACTGTATTAGTTACTAACCTGTTTGTGTGTGTATTGTTATTTAAAAATTAGGTTAATCGAGGCTAATCAGTAGGCTTATATTCTGCTCGTTAAATCTACAATGTGAGTCATTCTCTTTTTATCAAATCTATTTACAAAATCATGTTTATTTTCAAAGATTATAATTACAGTGATTAAGTATATGTAGTCACCAAATTACAGCCGGTATGTGGGGTATTGTGCACATTACTGTTTTTATCAATTTAGGTGGGCGAACCTAATTAATGATACTCGTTACTATTGGGTGAACGGACTCAATAGTAATATGACCACAGTCACCGAAACAAGTCGATGACAAGTACTGTGGGTATTTGGTTGAAATAAACATTGTAATCTCTCTTAATACTGTGAATTATAACAAACGAATCGTTTTAGTAAAATGAATGATTCGCTCAGTATTTCTCTGCTGACAAAACCTTTTTCAAACATGTTTCAGGTAATCTGTTGTGAGCAAAGGAATAGTGCCATGGAGCACTACAAGCTTAGAAAAGTGGCTCAATGTAAATAAATAAAGAAACATGTTTTGAGAAATAAAGATTTCCCAGTGAAATCACTTTATTGTAAATTGTGTGATTTATTCCTATAATATATATATATAAACGAGCAGTTTTAAATATTAAACGATCCTGTTTAAAAAGACTTCCGCTGTCACTTAATTAGATACCACGGGATTTCTGTCCCGCGGTTCCTGAAACGGGTCAAACCGGGTCAAGGGCCGTGACAGAAAAAGGTGGTATCAGAGCCACTTATCGAGCCACTGATTTAAGCCAATTAAGTATTTAGAAAATACTTAATTTTTATTAATTGCTATTTTGTGATTATATGTTTTAATTATTTGAATAATTTTGAATAGTATGGGCAGATTTTTATATATTAGCTACTGTAGTAGTAAATATAAATCTTTAAATAATTTGACTCAAAGTTTTAGCACTTTTATTATCTACAGTCTATAAACCTTATTCAGTAAATAAATTTACAAATAAAACCTAGTATGTTTTCATATTCGGTTGTTTCATAGTTACCCAATATGAAATAATATTTAAAAGTTTTCTATGCAATTTGATATAATTTTTAAACTTGGTAATTGTGTGTATCTTGCATAAACAGCATGAGTGATCTGTCGGAAGCCCTTCAGAATTTAAATCTCTATCCAGTAAGAATCGAAGTTTCCAGAGATTTCAATAGGTATATTCCAGACATAGAAGAACCTATAGAATTCAACGTTTTACCTCTTGAGAAACCTAAGCCTAAGAAAGTGGAAATTGGGGAAAGTTCTAGGCAAATTGAGGGATTACCATCTCAAGAAGAACTAGATTTTATAATGGCAACCGATGATACTATTGAACCTGTTAATGAAAATGATTTTATTCATTCTCTTGAAACACAACTACCAATGAATTTAGAACCAGTTATTCCAAAACCTTCAATCCACTGGCAGATAGACGAATGGTTGAATAATGAAATACTGTTACAAAACCATCCCTATAGGCTTTTTCCTAAGTTCAATCCAGAACCTTTACCAAATTAACCAAAAAGTAACGAGAATATGACTGAACTTCTTCATTTTGACGAAATGGATGCTGGGAATAGGATCCAAGAGATTTTGGGGCAGATCTCCTGGAATTACGATGAGAAGGAACGCCGTTACTAGAATATCACCTGACAAAGGATAGGGGATTATGAAACTGTGATTGTGTAATAGTAATAGTAAAATCGGTATGTGTAAAATAAATAATAAAACGGGTGTATATAGAAGCATGATATAAGGAAATTTTAGAAAGTTACAATTTTGTTTGTATATTCGTTTATGTGATTATGTGCAATTAAATTGTGACATTGGATTATTTCCTTTATATTAATTATGTATCTATAAATTAGATATCAGATGGAAAACGCTAATAATGAACCAGTTAATGAGGATAATCAATCTGAGCAACAACCAGGGGATCAATATGTGACTAGGCAAGATATAGAAAATATCATTGCTCAAGGGATAGCCAACGCTATTCCAGGAATAGTTGCTCAAGGGATAGCCAATGCTATTCCAGCAATCATTGCTGCTGTTAAAAATCCAATTGAACCTCAACAAATTATTCCAAGCAAACGTATCTCTGAAGATAACTTCAGTAATAGCGTAAATGGAGGCGGTAATCATGTTAATCATGATAATGAACCACGGCAAGCTCCGCTCCCTAAGAAAAGGAAATTGGCAACGCCTGGTTGCACTTACAAAGAATTTCTTGCTTGTAAACCCACTGAGTTTGCAGGCAATGAAGGAGCGACTGCGGCACTGCGTTGGTTAGAGAAAACCGAGGCAGTAATTGCCATAAGTAAATGTGCTCAGGATGATCAGGTCATGTATGCGTCAAACCTTTTCAAAGAAGGAGCGCTAGAATGGTGGAACACGGTGCTACAGGCCAAAGGAAGAAGGAAGGCGTATGCAATGAAATGGGAAGAATTTAAGAGTCTTATTGAAAGAAAATTCTGTTCTGAATATGAAAAAGATCAAATGGCAAATAAATTTCTAACCCACCGGATGGTAGATGTAGATTGTCGAGGGTATACTACGACATTCTTCGAATATGCTCGAGTGGTACCAACCCTGGCTTCGCCAGAACCGGTACTTATTTCTCGTTATATTTGGGGATTGATTTCCGAAATCCGTAATATCGTCAAGGCTGCGAAACCTCATACGATTGATGATGCAGTAGAATTAGCCAATACTCTGACTGACGAGCTAGTACGGACAAGAGAAGAAAATAGAAAGAAGGAATTAGCCCAAAAGATTACCCAAGAATTCCGTTCGGGTAACCATAACAATTTCAAGAAAGGAGGAAATGGGCAATCTTCTACTAGTCCATTTTGCAATTTTTGCAAAAGGAAGCATTTTGGAAGATGCAAAGGATATTGCAATTTTTGCAAAATTCCAGGGCATCAAGAAGAAGACTGTAGGAGGAAGAAATTTTCAGTTTGCTACAACTGTGGAGAAACTGGACATCTTAGGCCAAATTGTCCAAAACTGAATAAACCATTTGACAATAAAGCCAAACCAGCAGAAGGAGCAAAAAGGAATGTAAGAGCCTTCCAGTTGACTACTCAAGAAGCCGAGATGATTCCAGATGTGATAGCCGGTATGTTTTTAGCTTACAACGTTTACACAAAAGTATTATTTGACTCTGGTACAAACCAAAGTTTTATAACTACTTTACTCTGCCAAACTCTTAACTTACCGTTAACCAGCATTAGATAAATTTCTACAGTAGAATTGGCAGATGGGAATTTAGTTAAAGTAAATAAGGTTCTGCAAAACGTAGAAATAGAACTTTTAAGTCATAAATTTTCTGCAACCCTATTATCTATGAAATTAGTTGAAATCAAGATTGTGCTAAGAATGGATTGATTAGTAAACAACTATGCTCGAATTATTTGTGATAAGAATTCTATAGAAGTTGAGCAATCACCAGAGAAGTAATAATGATTACAGGAGATAAGCCATGTAAACCCATAAAGTTCATATCTAATGAAAGTTGTTAGTTATGAACGAAAGCAAGGAATAGTATACATGATTTCAGTAATCATTAATACTAAAGATACAGAATTTAAGGAAATTTCTGTAATTTTAGAATACCCAGATGTATTCCCAGAAGATTTACCTGGATTACCAACAGATGGGGAGATAAAATTTAGGATTCATCTAATTCCAGGAATTTTACCGATAAGCCAGGGAACCTTATCGGTTAGCACAATATTGGTTGTTAAGAAAAAGGATGATTCATTAAGAATGTGTATTGATTATAGGAATTGAATAAGGTTACAATTAAGAATCGATACCCATTACTTAGAATTAATGATCTATTCGATCAGTTCCAGGAAGATAAATAGTTTCTAAGATCAACTTATGTTCCGGATATTATCAATTAAAAGTATCAGAGGAAGATGTACCTAAGACTGTTTTCAGAACTAGGTATGGTCATTACTAGTTTACAGTCATGCCCTTCGAATTAAAGAATACACCTGCAGTATTCATGGACATAATGAATAGGATTTGTAAACTGTATTTGGATAAATTTGTAATTATCTTCATAGATGACATACTTATTTATTCAAAAAGTCAGGACGAACATTGTCAGCATTTGCATATACTCTTAACTTTGTTAAGAAAAGAAAAGTTGTACGCCAAATTCTCAGAAGTGTGAATTTTGGTTACAAGAAGTACAATCCTTAGGACACATGGTGAATAATGAAGGTATTCACGTAAATTCTGCTAAAATAGCAGCAATTACCAAATGGAAGATTCCGCAATCAGCAATGGAAATTAGGAGTTTTGTAGGTTTAGCTGGATACTACAGGTAGTTTATTAAGGATTTTTCCAAAATAGTTGTATCATTAAATAAGCTAACCTGTAAAGCATTTAAGTTTGATTAAGGACCTAAACAAGAAGAAACCTTTAGTATCTTGAAACAGAAGTTAACCAATACTACAATCCTAGCCTTACCAGAAGGAACTGAAGATTTTGAAGTATACGGTAATGCTTCAAATCTAGGATTTGGATATGTGTTAGTGCAACGCAAAAAGGTCATTGCGTATGCATCAAAATAATTGAAAAAGTATGAAGAAAATTTTATCACTCATAATTTAGAATTTAGAGCCATAATTTTTGCCCTTGAGATTTGGATAAATTATCTGTATAGAAGTAAGTATACTATCTATACGGGTTACAAGAATTTGAGATATATAATTGGGCAAAAAGAATTAAACATAAGGCAAAGGAGATGGATGAAAATCCTAAGTGACTACGACTGTGATATTCAGTATCACGAGGGAAAGGCTGAAAACGGCGAGAGATAGTCATAAGAAATATATAGATAATAGATGAAAGCCATTGGAGTTCGAGTTGGAGACAAAATGTAATTGAAAGTATCTCCTTGGAAAGGAGTAAGAAAGGAAAGCTAAGTCCAAGATACGTAGGACCATTTCAGTAATCCAACATATAGGACTAGTTACTTATCGTTTACAACTACCAGGAAGATTAGCTGGAGTACATGATGCATTCCATATATCCAATTTCAAGAAATATCTATCAGATAAATCTTTGGGTATTACCTCTTCAAGATATAGAGGTAAACGAAAAGTTAAAATATGTGAAAAAACCTCTTCAGATAGAAGATAGAAAGATCAAATGATTAGTGTTAATTCAAGTAAAGTGGGATTCAAAGATAGGACCTTAATACACTTGGAAACTGGAATTTGAAGCGAAAGTATACTCATTTATTCCAGTAAATCTCGACGACGAGATTTTTATTAAGTTGGGGAGAATGTAACGACTCTCATCAAAAAGTACTAATTATTACTTTAATTGACCAATAGGAAACCTTAATTGAGACACCCAAGTGATTCTACACAAACCCTAAAATTTTCAGAATTTTCAGAATCAGGATTAGGGCCCCTAAAACTCAGGGGGGGTAAAACCTCGTTACGATTATCTAAATAACTACCTGTAGAAATCGAATTTCACAAAACTGTCGACTCAGCAAGCCTACCCATGCACGTAGCTACCCTATGAAAATAGGTTGGCAGTCGCGCAGCGCGACGACTAAGGGGGTAGGCAGTCGCGCTACGCGACTGGGTAAAATTTTCAGTATAAATAGGTTGGTTTGGGACTTGAATTCTGGTACTGAAATGACGGAAAAATTCGAAGTATACGCTGAGTTATAGTAGAAATACTCTCAAAACACACACGATCACGAAGTGCTGCCGCAATCAGGGTAATAACTCGATCGCTGATACGATTCAACGTCCGATCGATTATAACTATCCAACGATTGTTAAGTGCCGCTCAAATTGAGTTATACTCTGATAATTCATCGTGATTTCGACTTGAATGTTTGAGTGCTGTTCGAATTCGGACTATGCTCTGTCATTCGTTGTGAATCCGAGGAATTGTTAAGTATTGCACTTGTAACTCGTTGTGAGGGTTTAATCTCGTGAATTGTCGTAACTACTGTATTAGTTACTAACCTGTTTGTGTGTGTATTGTTATTTAAAAATTAGGTTAATCGAGGCTAATCAGTAGGCTTATATTCTGCTCGTTAAATCTACAATGTGAGTCATTCTCTTTTTATCAAATCTATTTACAAAATCATGTTTATTTTCAAAGATTATAATTACAGTGATTAAGTATATGTAGTCACCAAATTACGGCCGGTATGTGGGGTATTGTGCACATTACTGTTTTTATCAATTTAGGTGGGCGAACCTAATTAATGATACTCGTTACTATTGGGTGAACGGACTCAATAGTAATATGACCACAGTCACCGAAACAAGTCGATGACAAGTATTGTGGGTATTTGGTTGAAATAAACATTGTAATCTCTCTTAATACTGTGAATTATAACAAACGAATCGTTTTAGTAAAATGAATGATTCACTCAGTATTTCTCTGCTGACAAAACCTTTTTCAAACATGGTTCAGGTAATCTGTTGTGAGCAAAGGAATAGTTCCATGGAGCACTACAAGCTTAGAAAAGTGGCTCAATGTAAATAAATAAAGAAGCATGTTTTGAGAAATAAAGATTTCCCAGTGAAATCACTTTATTGTAAATTGTGGGATTTATTCCTATAATATATATATAAACGAGCAGTTTTAGATATTAAACGATCCTGTTTAAAAAGACTTCCGCTGTCACTTAATTAGATACCACGGGATTTCTGTCCCGCGGCTCCTGAAACGGGTCAAACCGGGTCAAGGGCCGTGACAGATGGCCATCCGATCGGGTTGCCACCAGATCGGACTGATGCCCGATCGGACATCACTTAATGTCCTCCCTGAGTTTGCCTATAAATACCCAGCTTGGGTTAGTCATTTAGGACTTTTGCTCATTTTGTAAAGAGACTCTGTCAAGTCTGACTCTCTACCGGTTCTTGTGTACTTTCATATCATTCTAATAGAAAGATCAGACGGATTTAATCGTTGAATACGTTGTTGTGATTCTGTGACTTGATCCATGGATTCCGCACATTGATCGAGGTCGATTCATCCACGTTCGTACCGAACAGATCCTGATCCAAAGGCCTAACAAGTGGTATCAGAGCCACAGGAGGCTGAATCGAGAACTACGACAGCGAATTCACCAGAATTTCAGCTATTCTTGTTGATTACAGTCGAATTTCACCGGAAATTTGACAAATTCTCTCACTTTCTACTCAGTTCTTGCTGTGTTTCATACTTTTACATATTAAAAATGAGAAAAACATAAAATTGAACTGGAATTTACGGTTAAAATTTGACAAATTTGATATCAATCGATTCGCAATCAATCATAGTATAATCCTTCAAAATTTCATAAGAAAATTCGATAAAAAACTAGATCAAATTCATCAAAAACCATGTTGAACTGTTCTTGCTTGCTGACGTCATCCACTCGCTCGGACAGCTGTCCGAACGGTTTGGCTTAGACTGTTGTTCATACTTGGTGCTAACGTAATCATTCCACCCGATCGGACAACCACCCGATCGGATTGGTATTGATAGTTCTAGTTGTCATTTGCTGACATCATCATGTTACCTGATCGGATCACCATCCGATCAGACAGCAGGTTAAGGCTTATAGTTTCCTAGTTGCTTGTGTCACTCGATCGGACAACCACTCGATCGGATTACCACCCGAACGAGTTGTCATCCGATTTGTGTACATCTCTTTTTACCTAACTGTGCCACTCAATCGGATCACCATCTGATTCAAGTGCATCAGTGTAAAACTTTTGAAAATTCTAAAAATTTGTCTAAGTGTTTGAAAACTGTTTCAGGTACTTTACAATGGGAGACGATTTTCTAAACCCATTCAGCAACGTGTTTACTTACAACACGGGAGATGCCACGACAAGCGACACGAACAACACAACTCCAAACCCAAATCCTAAGAAAGCGATTGCTGACTCACTAAGCGTTAACAATGCTTATGGGACTTACAATAAGCCGCCTTAGCTCATGGCCATTGAAGATTATAACCGTTGGGAGAGCAGGTTCGAAGACTGGTTAAAGGCTTTCGATTATCAGAGCTGGAAATGTTTGAGAAATGGTTTCAATATTGGAAGGGATGATTATGAGAATTTGGTCGAATAGACGCGACTGGATTGGAGATTGAAAGACGGAGAATAAATGAAAAAAATAAAATTTTGGAATTGAACAATTAAGAAGATAACATGATAGAGGACGAAATTACGAAAACGTAGGTGAAAACGGTGAGGAAAACGGATTTGAAACGAAAAAGTTATGCTGAAAACAAGTTTTCATGTTGAAGCCTGCCGTACGGTAAGGGCCGTAGCGTACGGCGCCGATTGGCAATATTTGACCACCGTAGCCCAGTTCAGGCCCACCGTAGCATTTTTATTACTGTCGTAGCCTACGGTGGGTGCCATAGGTTACGGCGCTGACCAGCGTGAAACTTGTAACTGCCCCTTTTAATGACTTTTTATGGTGCCTCTTGACTTCCCATCATTCCCATTCAGTTATACATCAGTTTAGGGGCGAATTTGGGGTGTTGGAAGGTGTTCTTGAGTGATATAAACATGAAGACTTTGTTTTTGATTCCAATGGACAAAGGTTCGATTGTGATGATGGTTCATAACACTATGAGCGGCTAGGTTTGCTTTGTGATCGTCTCGGATGTAAGGTTTTATTTGTGACAATTATGTTTGTTCTTTAATTTCTGGAATATTAGATTGTGCATGTGTTGTTAGTTTATTATGGTGTTTGATTGGTTGTTTGTAAATTGTTGATGTATGTTTGATCATAGTTCTAAACCATACGTTCTTGGTGCCGTTGGCAATCGAGATATCATGGGAGGGATTAGGGTTGGATATATGTTGATTGGTCATCGGGTAACAACCTCGTGTTCTAGGAATCCGAGTACTTAGCTCCCTTTCATCACAAACAATCGATCCTACATGAGCCATGTCTATGTGGTTCTTTCCAGTTGAACATGAACGGTAGATGTCACTTAAAACCTGAAACTCGGGATGATCACTATCCTCTTATCTTGTTACAAAATTTAACCTTGATTTGTAATCTAATTTAGTTTAATTTAGTTAATTAAAACCAATCAACCCAAACATTGAAATTTACATTTCTTGCAATTTAGATTAATTTAGTTAGTTAGACATACATTGAGATAACACATATTCCACAAATTCCCTGTGTTTGGTACCCACTTACCGCTAACTAATTAGTTGTAATTGGATTAAATTTGATTATGACCACGACATCACGTCAATAACCCAAGTTAATCCTAAATCACACAAACATCAGGTCTTGAACTTGAACATCACTTGTGGGTTAAACCCTTGAACAAAACCGAAAGTTTGTGAGGTTTATACCTCTGATTTTGAATGTCTCAACCTTGTTTTAAGCCTAACTAATCGTAGAAGTGGTTATAAGCATAAGGACATAGGTTTGAGATGAGTTAGACTCAAGTTTGAACAAGTTTAGTAAAGATTTAATCAAAACAGAAACAAACAGTGAACTTTGGAGCCTTTTTGGCGACGTTCCAGGGACTGATCTACTGTGAAAAACCCACGGAATAGAAGCGAAGGTCAATCCAAGTACATAGGAAAAAGAATGAGGTAATTCGGACAAGAATTGAGTGAGTTATGCTCATTTTAGTGAAGGAGTATGCTTATGTCCGAACTTGTGAATTCAGCTACGATTTTGGATGATTTGAGAGTGATTAGAAGTGTTTCTAAAGTGAAAAGAGCTTGGGAATGTCTTGGTATATATAGGGAAGGATTAGGGTAGGTGGTAGTTGAGTATTTATTGTTAAAAACGAGTTTAAACCGCAAACAAAACACTAATCCCGCTCAAATTCGCGAGCTGAAAACAAAAACTGATCTGGGGAGTGGCTCGCTGGGCGCGAAGCCATAGGGCCTAGCCTTTCGCGGCCTACAACAAGGGTGGCTGGGTGAACTCAAGTTTCAATTAATTACAATTCGGCCCCTAGAGTTTATACATTAGGGTTTTTAACTTATTTAGGGGTTGTTTTCGACATATAAGCATAGTTCAAGGACAAAATAAGTATGGGGAACATAAACCAAGTATAATTAAGTGTATGAGTGTCATGTTTAAGTATCGTATACGATCAAAACATGTTTTATGCATAAGTTTCACATATTTGCAAGTTTAGCACATAGTTCCCAAGAATTACGAATAAGCATCAATTGTTTCGCGATATTAAATGTATGAGCACGTATAAAGTATATTTAACATGAGTTTAACGAAATACGAGATTTATTTATGATCCAAGTCTCGGATTTTACAACGATTACAAAGAAAGAACGATTACAAGAACACAAAATTTCCAAAAAAATAGAATTTCAAGCAAGGGTTTCCAAATGTAGAAAGTATAAAAACGCAGGGCGTTACAGTTACCCTCAATCTATTCGTTTGAGTCAACAAGAATACAGTCTCGGAAGGTTGGTTTAAAGTTTTAATAGTAGTTTATAAATAAGGGATTCAAGCATTTTCTTACTTCTTCCAAGGCGGACAGTACCGCCCACTCGTGAAGTCTTACTAGGCTTGAACCAGGTTCTCACAGGATCTATACACTGAACGAGACATAGAATTACCCAACCACCCTTGTATTACCCTTCCAGGAAGTTAACGTGCTTAATATAGACCATAAAGACACGAATAAGTGAATCAACAAAACATGAAGAACGGTTAAATAAATTCGCCTTCAATATAAAAACTAGTTATTAAAGTCATTAATACATACCCAAATAAAAAGTAGACAAAGATTGGAAATCAAAAAATAATACATAAACGATTTGTCTTCACCAAGTGATGTAAGAGTTTAGCCAAGCATGACCTTTCTTTGACAAGAACTCTTACGATCGATCTTGGATCCCGAGACTACTACACACTCTAAATGATGGAAGATGGATGATGGTGGTGGGTGTTAGTGTTGTAGTGGTGGTGGAGTGGTGGCAAGTGTGAGAGAAGTGGTTTGCCAATGGATTGATTGGAATGAAACCAAGCACCCCTATTTATAGCTGAAGTTAGACAACCAACACGGCCCCGTGCCCTCCTGGAACAGCCCCGTGGCCTTCAGTCTCTTTCCTCTTCATTAACTGCAGTGTCAGACCTTGTACTAACACTTCTCCGTGCGCCAACGACACGGCCCGTGGCCATTGTACTTGCTGTACTATTTCAGATTCTGCGAATCTTAGAGTTGATCGCGCCCCGTGTTGCCTTAGCACGACCCGGTGTTGGTCTTCCGATTTGTCTTTTGCTGTTGTCTTTTCTTCAGAAGAGAATCTTGACTGGGCACGACCCCGTGCCAAAGCTTCTGATCTTGTTATTTTGTTGGTTTGGACGTGGATGGGGGCTTGGCGAGTCGTGTCAATCCTCCTTCTTTTTATTTATGTATGTTTTTGCTGTTATTTTGCTTTTTTTTGTGCGTTTAAACTCTTTTAACCCTGTAAATTAAAAAGAAAAAAGAAACATGTTTTTTCCAACATTAGTACCGAAAAAGAGTTGATTTTACGCCGTATTTGATATAATTTATATGTTGTATTTTACGTACATCAGTATGCAGAGAGTTAAACACCACCATCGCCCATCACTACCACCACCACAGTTCACCACCACCGCCCACCGCCCATCACCCACTACCATCCACCACCACCACCGTCTATCACACTGTCCACCACTACCGTCCATCACCACCACCGTACACCCACTACCATCCATCACCACCTCCACCACCGCCCACACCACCCACCACCATCGTCTACCACCAACACCGTCCGACACCACCACCGTCCGTACACCACCACCAGTTTATTTTAGAAGTCTGCATACGTTAAAAAACAAACAACCTTTTTCTTGCAGACTGCAAAGGTTTGGTCAACCTCTTCTTCTACAAATATTTGCAGATGTGGTTCGCAGACTGTAGATATTTTACCTCTTAAAAAACAAACAACACCTAAGTGTTTGATAAGTAGGTAAAGGCTTTTGTGATACTATATCTTGCTAGGGACATCAGTTGTAAAATTTGTTATTACTGGTATGGTAACTTTTGGTACTTAAAATTTACTTATGAATTCTAAAAGGTTCATGAAGAAATTTTATAAGCACGGTAGGGATTAAAGATGGAAAAGTTGCACATATGCTTTCTTGATTTTCAGCCACAATTACGGGGACTCCCACCATACGATGACTGCAAATATGTGATGTTGTGTATTCATCTGTAATCTTTATATTAAGAAGACTAGAGAAATGGTGTCCCAAATCACAAACCAAAAACATGTTGTTTCTTAAATAACAATCCAAACATGGCTTCTTAAAAACCCCAAAACCATGGGGTGGAGGGCAAGGGCAATGAGCGTTTTTGTTTATTATCATTTTTATTGCAATTATTTAATTAAACACCAATCACCATCATACTCCATTCAACAACTACATGCTCATGCCCGTCGAATTCTATAAGCCCCTTTGGGGCCACGCCCATCCACACCATGTCTGGGGTGGTGTAGGGGGCATGGCGGAGATTGCCCCCTCTCCACTCCACACTGGATTGTCTTAGTATTGGTTTTTGGTTAATCTTACAAGGTACCTTTAACTTTATAGGGGAGGGTTCAAGTGAAAACTCCTTTATCGTGAGAACTCGAAAACTCCAAAAAAACCTAAAAAACACACATTTTTTAAACATTTTTTTTGCCTACAAATCTAGCATTTTTAAGATACAAAAAAATAATAAAAATAAAATATGTATATATATATATATATATGTGTGTGTGTGTGTGTGTGCGCGCAACACTACAAAAAACCTAAAACCACCAACCCCCACTCCCATCACACCCCCTAAAAACTACTCTTAAAGTTTAACCCCAAAAAACCTAAACTAACCCAAAGCTAAATAGTAGAATTGAAAAAAAAATGACATATTAAATCTTTTTATATGTCGAAAAAACAGTAGCAAGCTTTTGTACAAACATTGACAGTTCCTTGAACTAAATGTTGCAAAAAATAGCATCGTTTGTTGCGTTCACTTTTGTGTGATGTTCAAATCAAACTCCTCCTACCATGGGTATAATAATGTACATGACAAAAAGTCTCAACATTACCGTATGCAATATTTTCGCTCAAACACGAACATGAAGCTTCTGTTGCCACGCAAACAAACCGAATTCAACCGAATTGTATACTGTCCCCGCCACCGCATCGCATGAGTTTTCGATTAGTGCATTATAATATACTATAGATTTAACCTATCCATAACTACATATGTCTTTTAGAGCCGAGGTCTCGGTTCAAACCTAAACAAAAGATAATAATTTACGATTATTGGTGTAATAGAGTAGGAAGAATAACCGCCATTAAAAAAATTTAAAATCATATACAATTTAAAAGTTTTAATACAAATAAACCAAGGTGTTGTAACCCGCGAAAAGCGAAGCTTTTAACTTTTCAGAAACCAAACGAAAAATTCAAATATCCTCCTACCCAATCCACCCACACCGTAAACAAGACAAAGTTACAGATACATAAATGCACCAACACTATACCATACCTATATGAGGCATATATGGGACCTATACTACACTACATAATACGATACCATATCACACTTATAGGCTTATATGAGGTCAATACGAGACCATACTACACCTATACGATATGATATTTTTAATAACGTAATAAAAATGATTAATGTTGTATAAAAATCCTTGTAAGAAATAATTATTTTTTATTTATTTAAAATAGAAAAAAATATTTTTATAAAACTTTGCTAAGCGGCTTAATAATGTATAAAATGTTTGTAAAAAATCCTTTACATACGCCGCATACAGGCCTCTACGCGGCATATAGGGGTATGACCGACTTGAACTAACACTAGTTACACACTGATTTTCATGGAACCCTATATGCCGCGTATATAAATCCTAAAGTGTGCAAATAGGCACTTTGGGTGTGCCAATAGTTTGAGTTTTTACAAAGGATAACTAGCTGAACAAATATGTCAAGAAAATTGCATGAAATAAACTAAAATGTTGTCCACCTGTTAATTGAACCCTTCAAAAGGTGACCTGGTCCAAATTAAATAAATCATTTCCAATATTATTTGAACCCCTTAGATAGATGGCTAGTTATTTGCACCCCAATTTAGCCTTTGAACTTTATTATAAATGGCCTAGTCCAGCAAAGTTTTGTGTTCATCCAGTCCAAAAGTTCTTTCAACTTTCCACAATGCATACCAAAGTCAAAAACGTTTTAAAGAAATTTGATTTCGAAGGAAAATCTGGTTTCCTTCAGTATTGGGAATACAAACAAGATGGCCACAAGGAGCGTCTTACAGTGGCAGATCAACTTTTTGTTGCAAATCGAAACCAGAGAGGGCTGCAGGAATGTTGGTGCACTTGTGTCTGTACTTTGTCTGTATTTCGTCTTGATACAAAACGATGTCTTTGATGTAAGTTTGACCAAGTCAACCATCCTCCGGTTTGACTTGACCAAACAGTTAACACAATGGTTAAAAGATGTTGGGTCGAAGGATGTGGCATCGAAGGATATTTTATATCCTTCGATGAACTCGAAAGATAACAGTCGAAAGATAGACCACGAAGGATATCATCCTTCGTGGTATATGTCATCCTTCGATGGGATCCTGGTCGACAGATGGTCCTTCGACCAGTCTGTCTGATCCTTCGACCAGACCTGCTGTGTTCGGGTATATATACCCATGTTGTGTGTTCACTTGAAAAAGACTAGAAAGAGAGACATTTCAGAGAAAGTGAGATATTCTGTTCAGAGAACACACACACGAAAGATAGAGAGAGTTTATAGAATACATCTATAAACCTTGTGCTTGTAACCAAAACTTTCATACGTTTAATACAAGTGGTGTTAATCGTTGAATATTGCGTGTTGTGTTTATCATTGTGCTTGTTCTATCCCGGTTTGCATGCTAGCTTGGATTCCGCACTCGCTAGTGTGTTAGACATAACAAGGAATAGGTTAAACCTCAACCTCCGAGGGACCTACAAGTGGTATCAGAGCCGTGGCTCTTTTCCTTGTTAAAAACCGGGTTTTTACAAGTCTTTGGAGTGTTTGGATAAAGCTCACTGTTTTTGCATCCGTTTGTAACTGTTTTTCTCGATTTTCTTGACGTTAAAACGTGTCTTAACTTACCGGGTGTGTTAAAAGACGGTTTGGGTAACTTGAAAACTTGTTTTTAAGTTGTTTGGTATTTTCCGGCCATAATTCCGGCTTCTCCGGTGACCGGCTGTTCTGGATAAGTTAATTATATTTTATGTTTCAAATCATGGTTTTGGCAGAAAGCATGGTCTGACCATATCTTCTGCAGAAAGTTTCTACCAACCCATCACCTTTTTCACCAACCTGTCATCCTTTGTCAACTGTGTCAGAACCGTTCGAAAGATATCCTTCGAACTCGAAAGACCATCTTTCGATCAGTGGAGGATCGATAGATCATTATCTTTCGGTCCAAGGAATATTTTCGAAACATACATCTTTCGGTCTACTGCTCTTTCTCGAAAGACTAGGATCCTTCGTTTGGGCAGTCTTTCGAAGTCATCTTTCGTGTTCATCTTTCGGACTACAGTCCTTTTCGAAAGGTCTTTCGACAGGTATCCTTCGGCTGGTATTATTTTTCTTGATCAAAAATGAATTCGATGTGGGGTGTTCCGGTAAATGCCGAGATGTATTTTGGTACTCCAGCTCCGGATTCGGGTTCGCAAGCTAATGCTACATCTACCGGTCAATGGGCTTTCGTATCAAATCAAGCTCCAAGTGTTCAAAGTATTTTGCTAAGCGAAAGTGAAACAGGAAGTTTGAATAGACCTCCAAAGTTAATGCATTTAAGTGAATATCCGGGATGGTTTGACAGATTTCATACATATGTCCTTGGTCAAAATACAGAACTGTGGCTGCGCTTCATCACAGATTTTGATCAAACGATAGAGGTTGCCGCTTCATCTGCTGCTACATTTGCTGATCTTACGGAAGATCAGAAGAAGGTTTATGACTTAGAAAAGAAAGCATATGCCATTCTTACTCAGGCGTTAAGCAAAGACATTTATCATCAATTTGTCAGTTTCAAGACAACGAAGCAGTTGTGGGACGCATTGAAGATAAGGGGCATAGGAAATGAAGCAACACGCTAATTAAGAAAAGATCTGCTAAAGAAAGAGTTTGATGGTTTTGTTTGTATGCAGAATGAATCCCTAGGAGATTTGACAAGTCGATTTACTCATTTGCTGACTGAATTGGCAAATACTGGGGTTGTAACATCTTCAGCAGAGATAGTGAAGAAGTTTGAAGATGCATTGCCACCTCAATGGAGTAATTTCTTAGAAATCATGAAGTACAATGGCACTTTGGAGACAACAAGCTTCAGTGATTTTGCTCAACTCCTGGAAAACAAGAATCAGGAAGAAACTCTCAAGGCAAAAAGAGTTGCAGTGCCACAAAATCCTGAAATTTATTATGGAGCTTCTAGCACTTCTACAAAACCTTCTTCACACGCTCCAATTCAAACAGCTTTTGTGTCTAGCACGAGCTTGTATGGCACTCCTCCTCCAACAACAGATATATTTGGAAATCCGCTTAATCCAGCTCCTCAACCAGCACCACAACCGCAACAGCAAATCAGAACAACTGATATGTTCGGGAATCCACTTCCTCCTCAACAGCAAGCGTGTTATGGAAGTACATCATCTGCTGGTCAACAATCAAAGCCAAATACAGTACGGCTCGACACCTCAAGCTTTTCTAAAGTCAGTGTTGAAGTAGCAAAAGAACATATGGAGCTGCTAAACACTTTGGTGAGCGCATACTGTGGATTAGTGGAAGGTCAGATTGGTAATATTAATCTGACACAAGAAGACTATCAGCAGATTGATAAGGAAGAGATGGATTTGATGGACATCAAATGGGCTTTCGCCAGTGCTGTGAGGAGAGCAAAAGATTTCATGGAAAGAACTGGAAGAACCAGCTTGGAAGGCAAGAAAGACACCAAGTATGGGTTTGATAAGCAGGCTGTTAAGTGCTTCAATTGTGGTGAACGTGGTCATTTTAAAAGGGAATGTACAAGGCCATCTCAACATGGGAACCAGAATCCCTTCAGAGGTCAAGGAAACAGGGCTAATCAGAACCAAGCGAGGAACAACGAGCGAACACTGGTGCCTGTCAACAACCAGAGTCAAGCAGGACCATCAAATGCCAACCAGGCACTTGTGGTTCAAGTAGATGAAGGTTGTGATTGGTCAATTCAGCTGAATAATGATGCTCCAGATGGAACAGCGTGTTTTGCTGAAATTGTCAAGGATCTTAAACACGCCAGTGGTGGAGAATCTTCCACCAATGGTGTTGAATCTTCTGAAGATGAAGACAGCTCCGGTTACAGTGTAAGTTCAGATGAAGAGTCCTCCGCTTCAGGCGATGATCATATGGATGACACATCAAGTGCGTCAGTCGATGCAAACATTGATGAGCTATTGGAGGAAGCTGCAGCAGGAATTCAAAGAAGATCTATTTTGGTGGATCAAGCTGCTTATTCTTCGTCTTCTCTCCATTCAGCCTTTATGGCTAATGTCGACAGTTCATCAAGTCAGGTATGTGTCGATGAACCCACTTCTGTTAGCTGTGATAATTGTGATAGTGTGAATGTTAGATGTGCTGATTTGGAAGCAAACATGTCTGAGTTGCAAGGCAAACACGATGCTCTACAAGCTAGTTTGTTTGACTTGCAAGACAAACATGTTTTAGTGAATGATAAGTGGTGTGAATTGCAAAGCAAGCATGAGGCTTTGCAAGAGAAATATGATGTGACATTCATTCACAATCAGAAATTAACCGTTGATCTTTCAAAGTGCACTGAAGCCAACATGTTTTATGAAAACCATGAAAAGGAATTTAAGTCAATGATTGAAACGTTAAAGAAAGATAAAACTGAGTTGACTAAAATGGTTTCCAGAAAACAAACTGACATTAACCTGTATATAACTCGTCTTGAGGTAATGCAAAAAGAGATGGCTTGTGTTAAAACTGAAAGTGAGGCGATCCGACTTAAGTTAGACAGTTATTTGAGCTCTAGCTATGTGTTGGATCACATCATTGAGGTTCAGAAAGAAAAACGGGATGTCACATGCATAGGTTACAAGAAATGTCCACCACCCGTGAGAAACAATTTTGATGCTTTGCCTGATGAGGAGTATAGGACTCACTTTGAGCCATCTGTTCCTTTGGATGTTGAGGAATTCGCAGCAGGGCTCGGATACAAGAAAGAAGTATCGTCAGATTCAGACGTGTCAGCAGATACATTTGTAACTGCTGAACAGAATCAGGATCCTCCAGTGGTGGTTGAGGATGTTGATTCTTCTGATGATGAGTCTGATGATACTGATTCGGAAAAGTCTGATGCAGTAATCAAAGAAGAGGACATACCTCTTGAGAATCATATCCTATGTGATCCTCCCACAAAACCTGCTAAGACTGTTCCAACCGAGTCCACATCTGCAAAAGAGTCGGAGAGTGTGGATTTGCTGTACACTCTTGTTGGTGATGATAAAATCTATTCAGACAAAGATTTTCCTATTAAAAATGTTAATCAATCTTTAATCAGTAAAGTCTTTGAAAATTCTACAAGTAAGTTTTTGGGAAAGACAGGACCACATGTTACAGTCACACAGTGTCCTCCTATTCCAAAGGCTGAAGTTAGAAAACAATTTGGGAACAAGAAATTACCAACAGTGGAAAAACAGCAAAATCATACCAAACCCAAAGGTAATGCACCGACTCAAAATCAAAGGAAGCCGAATCAGAAGAAAAAGAAGAATGTGAACTTTGTGAAGTCGAAGGGAACGGACAAAATTGAAAAGTTTGCAAATCAATCTAACTTAGATTTTGTCCAGAAAGCAGCGGTGATGAAAAGGAATGAACCAAGTTGTTCGAAACCTAGTACCTCGGGATCACAAAGTTCATCATCGGCAAGACGACCACATGATACTTCGGGGTTTGTTGAACGAAGATCATGTTTTGAATGTGGAACAATCGGGCATATTGTTCGAAATTGCCCGTATCTTCATAAACAAAAAGGCATAGTTGATGATCCCCGTGAACACAATCGCCAAAAGCGATCTGTTTCTGTAAAACAAGATTCCCGCCTTGTAAAAGAACGGGAAAAGAAACAGAAACGCCAACAGGTGAAGAAAATTGAAAAAGGAATTAAAACTTATGCGGTTCACAAACCATCTGTTTCTGTCAAACCAGAAAATTCAAAAACTTCTGGGAACCATGAAGTTAAAATTTTAAAGAATAACACTGGTATAACAAAACAGACCTGGAAACCAAAAACAGTTAAAAATTCAGGGGGACCGTCACAATTTTCGAATCATCAAAGAGTAGAGGTTATTGTCATTGATGAAAATGGAAGACCCAAGACCACAATGGCTTGGGTCCCCATCTCCAACTAATCGATTGAGTTCATGTGCAGGGTGTTCCAGGAGGAACTATCAGTAGTCATTGGATTGTTGATAGTGGGGCATCCAGGCACATGACAGGCGACATGAAGCTTCTCTACGACGTCAAATCTATTAGAGGAGGTTATGTTGCTTTTGCTGGAGATAAGGGCGGATATATAACGGGTGAAGGAATGATTTCCAACGGGGTTGTTAGCTTTGATAAGATCAACTTCGTACAACAACTTGATCACAATCTTCTTAGTGTTTCTCAAATTTGTGATAAGCAGTTTTCAGTACACTTTGATGCTAATGGATGTTATGTGCTGAAACCCGGCTTTAAAGTTCCGAAAGAATGGATTCTCTTGTCGGCTCCAAGGATAAATGATCTGTATGTCCTTGATATGAGCCAAGCTATCACAACATCTGCACAAGCAACTTGTTTCGTTTCTAAAGCCACAGAAAAAGACACAATCTCTTGGCACAGGCGAATGGGTCACATTCACTTACGCAAAATGAATCATTTGGTATCAAATGAATTGGTGAATGGTGTTCCTCTTAAAAACTTCCATCTTCAAGACGTCTGTGTTTCATGCCAGAAAGGAAAGCAAACGAAGAAGCGACACCCTACAAAGAAAGTCAACACGGTGGCTGTTCCTCTTGAACGTTTGCACATGGATTTGTTCGGTCCTGTCAAGCACAAAAGCATTAGGAATGATCAATATTGCCTCGTGATAACTGATGATAATTCAAGATTTTCTTGGGTGGCGTTCTTGGCACACAAGAGTGAAACCTTCGGTATTATCAAAAACTTGATCATTCAGATTGAGAATCTCTACAACTTGAAGGTTAGGCGGATACGCAGCGACAATGGTACTGAATTCAAAAATCATGCCATGGCGGAGTTTTGCACTTCAAAAGGTATTCTTCACGAATTTAGTGCAGCTTATACTCCTCAACAGAACGGTGTCGCTGAACGTAAGAACCGCACATTGATCGAGACTGCTAGGACTATGTTGGTAGAGTCGCAGCTACCCATTCCATTCTGGACTGAAGCTGTGTCCTCTGCATGCTACACGTTGAACCGAGTCCTTACAGTCAAAAGACACAACAAGACCTGCTTTGAGCTTATTAACAAACGGAAACCAGACTTGTCTTATCTCGAACCGTTTGGAGCTCCATGCACAATAATCGATCCTAATGGAAAGTTTGGGGCAAGGGCAATTGAGGGATACTTTCTTGGGTATTCCACCCCGAACTTAAGAGTCTGGAATCTAGAGACTAAAAGGGTCGAGGAATGGTCTGAAGTCAGAGTACAAAGGCACACTTTACCAGTCAGAAATCCTGGTCAGCCTTGGATGTTTGAGTACGATGACTTCTTCAATTCGATCAATGTTGAAGAAAATGCTGCGGCAAGGATGTTTTTCGAGAGTGACAACGCAACAGATTCACCGTTGGTTCGTCCCATTATTGTCAATCAAGAACCATCTTCAGTGAACAATAATGCTCTCGACAATGAGGATTTTCAAGATGCTACCGAATTGAACGAATCTTCAGAGGATGATGAATTTCTAGATGCAGATCAAGAAGCTCCAACAGCAGTTCATGGTATTTCAGAGGGTACACCTCCAGTGGATGTCCCTAGAACAGCTGAAACTTCTGCATCATCCTCTTCGTCAATTCCGGGTCTTGAATTGATTGTTGATCTCAATCTCAACAATCTGGGTACAAATATTCCAGTTCAAGATAATCCAGAAACAAGGATTCACAATACCCATCCTCAACAAAACATCATCGGAAATGTACAAAGTGGCGTTCAAACAAGAAACATGTTGCGAAACAACAACAATGCAGGCTTGTATGCAACTATCCGAGAATCTGGTCAACAAAATGATTGGTCTTTCGCGTGTTATGTCTCACAGGAAGAACCAAGAACTTGGAAAGATGCTTTGAAAGATAGCTCATGGGTTGAAGCAATGCAGGAAGAACTGCAACAATTCCAGAAGCTTGGTGTCTGGAAACTCGTAGAGAAACCTGCTGGTTACAAGAAGATTGGTACCCGTTGGGTGTTCAAATGCAAAAAGGATGACCGTGGAATCGTCATTCGAAACAAAGCAAGGCTAGTCGTTCAAGGTTTTCGTCAGATTGAAGGAATCGACTACAACGAAGTCTATGCACCTGTTGCACGTCTAGAAGCAATTCGGATTTTTCTGGCTTATGCTTCATTCAAAGGTTTCAAGGTATACCAGATGGACGTCAAGAGTGCATTCTTACATGGTGTGGTGGAAGAAGAAGTGTACGTCGAGCAGCCTCCAGGTTTTGAAGATCCTATCCATCCCGATCGGGTTTGGTTGCTCAACAAAGCTCTCTATGGTCTTCATCAAGCACCGCGAGCTTGGTACGCAACCTTATCTAATTATCTGCTGGAGAACGGTTTTCGCAGAGGTCTTATCGACTGCACTCTTTTCATCAAAGAACAAGATGGAGATCTTCTACTGGTTCAGGTATACGTTGATGATATTATATTTGGTTCTACTAATGATATTTTGTGTAGGGATTTCGAGCGTGTAATGCAGGATAAATTCGAGATGAGTGCTATGGGGGATATGACCTTCTTTTTGGGCCTACAAGTACAACAAACCGAGTCTGGGATATTCATCCATCAGACTAAATATGTTGGTGACATCTTGAGCCGGTTCCAGATGTCAGATGCAACGCCCATTGGTACCCCATTACCACAAAATCACGGAATTACTCCAGACTTGAAGGGACAAGATACTAGCCCCTCATACTACCGCGCGATGATTGGATCCCTTATGTACCTCACAGCATCAAGACCAGATATAATGTACCCAACGTGCCTGCTTGCCAGATATCAAGTCAACCCGAAGGCCTCACATCTTGCAGCTGTAAAAAGGATTTTTCGTTATTTGAAGGGTTACCCTGACACCGGTCTGTGGTACCCTAGGGATAATAACTTTGACTTGATCGCATTCAGTGATTCTGATTTTGGCGGATGCAAAATCGACGGCAAATCCACAACGGCTGGATGTCAGTTTTTGGGAAATCGCCTAGTCACATGGCAGTGCAAGAAGCAAACGTGCGTCGCTACATCAACATGCGAAGCTGAATACATTGCTGCCTCAAGTTGTTGCTCCCAAGTCCTATGGATCCAACAACAAATGCGTGATTACGGTTTTGAATTCCTAACTACTCCTATTTACGTTGATAATTCTGCTGCCTTACAGATCACTAAAAATCCTGTGCAGCATTCAAAGACTAAGCACATCGACATTAAGTATCACTTCATACGTGATTGCTTTGAGAAAAGGCTAATCGATGTTGCTTACGTCCACACCGATGACCAACGTGCCGACCTTTTTACCAAAGCATTTGACAAGTCAAGATTTGACTATTTATTATTGGTAAACGGCATTAAAGTCAAGCAAGAGTAAAACCAACATCGGAAAATCATTTTGGTAAATACCTTTGTGTTTTAAATTTGTCTTAGTTTATTGATTTTAGGGGGAGTAAATCCAAAATTTGAAAAATCCAAAAACATCGAAAAATTTCAAAAACACAAAAACAATAGAAAAAACAAAAATGAGTTTCCTGGCGAGCAAAAGAGAAAATGATAGTACATCAGTGGTCTGTCCAAACCTCTTTAAACCTGAAATGCAAAATGCAAAACGATAAGCAGCTCTATATAAGATGTATCGGTAGGCTCACAATCATTTTAAAGTGTGCAGGGTGATATAAACTTAAATCGACTGAAGACCTGGGTGGGAACCACTCATTGGCATATGGTCTTAGTACCGAAATTTCGTTTGAGAGATTGCCGAGGTTCTGAGATATTCGGTCTTTATGCTGCTTATCATCTGGGTATCATGGTTGTATCTTTTACCGAAAAATAACGGGGACGCAAGTCTAGATCTTCCATGATACTATACATACGTGTACATATTGCATACGACCTCAATAAGTGATCAACAATCACATGTCCAAACAAAATAAGTGATAATATATCACAAATTCTTTCCGGGTGTCAAGTTCGTCTCTCTGCTGTACGAAAGTACTGACCTGTTCACGGACTTGCTCCTGTGCCCTCATGCATATGAAAATCAAGTTCCTCATCAATAAGTGATTCTATCACATAGGGCTTGTTTTCAATCAAAATAAGTGAGTTTCTCACATCATATACGGTCAAACAGATGATAATCGGTATACTCACCGGTAAGATGAACCCTCGTGCATACCTTGATACGGGAATGTGTCGTGATGTGGATGAACACCGGTCGGTAAGTATAAATCATACCTTAACGTATCCCCTCGCCATGATTACATCTGATAAGTTGAGCTTATGTGGACAACAATACCGATAATCGTTATAGGATGCTTATCTTAATGTTAACTAATTGAACAAAGAGAGCGTTTTGGCATGACCGTACACTGATATGATTCTCTTACCCTCGAAACTCGCAAAAAGAATGTCTGTAAATATTTATTTACTGCTTTCAGTCTTTACATTTCTAATATTAAAACACACCTAAAATCTGTTTTAATATAAACCTTATAAAAGCTAAAAAGATTTTATTTCTATTTTTATTTTCGATCGTACGATGTTGGAGCTCAAGTCTTCGTTACCTGAAACCTGAACGAAAACCGCAAATGACTAAATCTTCATAAACGGTCGAAATTTGCAAGTTTTGAAAGTTAAATTAAAATTGACTAATTTGCTAAACTTTCAAACTGTCGGACGGTGTTTGTTTAAACAATGGTCACATGTGTGTCGTTTGCTGATGATATTCCAGGCAGTTGTTCTCATTACGCGTTTAGATTTCTTGCATGTGCAGATTCTAAAGGCAAGGAGAACATGGTCGATGACGAGCTTCGGAATGAAGACACGACGTGAAGGCACTCAAATGATGAGGATGATCGAGTTGCCGCTGGCCATCATCAACACCACAAGGATCTCACTTCATAAAGAACAAGACTTTCACGAGCATAACTCAAGGGGGAGCTTATGTTAAGGGGGAGTTTGTCAACACACTTCCTACATTAAACGGGGAGTTTGTTGGTACACTCTCTGCTTTCAAGACGTGAAGACTTCAAAGATCCTCCGACATTGAAGACGTGAAGAGACGTTAAAGACTTGAAGACACAAAGATCGATGGCTCTACAAGATCGAAGATTGAGACAAAGCAACAGCTAATTGTTGATAAGCCAGACAAAGCTACAGCCAAGGGGGAGTTTGTTGGTGCACTTGTGTCTGTACTTTGTCTGTATTTCGTCTTGATACAAAACGATGTCTTTGATGTAAGTTTGACCAAGTCAACCATCCTCCGGTTTGACTTGACCAAACAGTTAACACAATGGTTAAAAGATGTTGGGTCGAAGGATGTGGCATCGAAGGATATTTTATATCCTTCGATGAACTCGAAAGATAACAGTCGAAAGATAGACCACGAAGGATATCATCCTTCGTGGTATATGTCATCCTTCGATGGGATCCTGGTCGACAGATGGTCCTTCGACCAGTCTGTCTGATCCTTCGACCAGACCTGCTGTGTTCGGGTATATATACCCATGTTGTGTGTTCACTTGAAAAAGACTAGAAAGAGAGACATTTCAGAGAAAGTGAGATATTCTGTTCAGAGAACACACACACGAAAGATAGAGAGAGTTTATAGAATACATCTGTAAACCTTGTGCTTGTAACCGAAACTTTCATACGTTTAATACAAGTGGTGTTAATCGTTGAATATTGCGTGTTGTGTTTATCATTGTGCTTGTTCTATCCCGGTTTGCATGCTAGCTTGGATTCCGCACTCGCTAGTGTGTTAGACATAACAAGGAATAGGTTAAACCTCAACCTCCGAGGGACCTACAAGGAATACAGGAAAAGCTGCCTCAAGGAAGAAGTTTTTGTTGGACCAGCTACTAAGCTTGGCCTAGCAGCTCAAAATGGGGTTGCGATTCAAAGTACACGCCATGACCCTGATCAAATTATGGGGCATTTAGTTGTGCCTGTATTTTCCTATCAAGGTGCTGATAAGAAACTCATAGGGGTCGTCGAGCTTACAACGTTTTACCCGAAAGAAAGTTATGAAGAAGATTTTAATGAGATTCAAAGTTTGTTGAAGGTTAGTTATTCTAGTTCTCAGTTGTATGGGTCATAATTTCGTTTACGAGTTGACATTTTACCCTTCAAAAACTTGCTCATCTCTAACGGTTCTTAAACTAGATACTACAGCCGAAAACTAAAAATGTTGGTAACCCTCCTTTTTTAACTGTTACAAAATAATAATAATAATAATAATAATAATAATAATAATAATAATAATAATAATAATAATAATAATAATAATAATAATAATAAATAACAAAATCCTTTTAATAAAACTTGTTATGACATACAAGTGTACAACTGTAACTTTGATAGAGTTTGGATGATCGAAGATAGTACTTCCAAGATTGAATGTTAACGAACTGTTTTTGCTCAAATTACCAAGTGAATAACTATTTCTTAAACTTTCTTTGATTTATTTGTTTTAAACCAGAAATTAGGATGCAAACATTTTTTCTAAAGACAACCCATGCACACATTATTAATTTTGTTTTGTAATCCTTTGTAGAATGAGAGCTTAGCTACCACATATATGGCGAACATATAATAAAAGTCGAATATATTGAAAAGTGATTCAATACTCCCATGCTCGTGGAACTAAAGTTTTGAGGAAGTCTTATGCACGTGATCTCTCTGGCTATTTCTATCCGTTTCCATTTTTGAATTAGTTTGAATAATTCTGCTGACTTGTGGCTTATCAAGTCTGGGTGTTTTGGATTGTTAGTTTGTTTAAGTTGCTTGCTTATTTAAGTCGTTTGCTTGTAATCGTATTTTGCATTTCAGTTCTCAAGCAATAAAGCAGTTGAGTGATAAATCATTGTTCGTGTTCTTGATTAATTATTATTGTAATGTAATATTAATAGTTCTATACCTTGACCTCTGAGGTTGCAAGGCCAATCGGAGTTTGATCCCATTAACATTGTCGTTAAATCTGTTGGATGATACTATGTCCCCATATCTTCTTTGTTATTTTGCACTAAACCACGTTTCGTAATTATGAATGACAACAATTTCCTTTCTACTTATGTAGTTATGGTTTTGTATGGAAAATAATGAGTTCGTCTGATGAACTTTGCTGATTTGATCAAGTTTACACTGCCCCTTTCAGCTGAATGTACAGACCTGCACAGGGAAGTCAAAAAGAGATTTCCAGAATTAGAACACCATGTGCAAAATATTATTATTATTGTTATTATTACCTAGTATTATGGGTCCAACAATTGTCTTTATTTATTTATGGGCTAGTATGTATTAAAGGCCCAAGAACTTGTAAGTCCAGGTCATGTACGTATCTAGGTTCAAATTAAGTACGGTCAAATGAGATTTGTTTGACCAAAAAGTCCACAAAAAGTCCACATCGGTAATTCATTATCTGGCATGCAAAATAACAGAACCTCATATGTCTTTAATGCGGTGACGGTTTCCGGCAATAACTACCAGCGGTATCGCAACGTTTCAAGCAAAATCCTTAGAAACATGTGTCCATTTGTAATTCACGTTCTTGAATACAAGTCAGGTTTCTATCTATTGCTCACAATTAAATCAGGAAGTTCGTTTGTTGTTGTTGTTTATTTTATGAGTACGTTAGATTCATCCATCTTGGGAATACACCTGTCCAATAAATAGAACTAGAACCATACAAGAACATAAAATGTATTTTAAAGGTAAAAATCAATTCTAACATGACAGACAAAACAACAGATAATGAAACTCCATAGAAAGAAAATTTTGTTGTCATCCATAACTACAAAACGTGTTTTAGTGCAAAATAACAAAGAAGATATGGGGACATAGTATCATTAAACAGATTTAACGATAATCAGGGGCGTACCCACCCTAAGCCAAGGGTGGGCGGGCGCACCCCATGAAAAAAAAAATTAGTGTTATTTTTCGCCGGAAATCCCGACCGCACCCCCTGGAATTTTTCACCCGCACCCCTTGAAAATTTTCAATCGCCCCACTTAGAAAAAAATAATTATTAACCACTTATTCACTTAATTGTTTAATCCAATCAAAGCACAATCTGCAATCAATTTTTATTAACACAAGCTCAAACCCAAGCTAAAGAAATTTGAACTAAATAAAATAACCCAAACTCATCCACCCTTTCCATTTTCAAATCCCGGCCACAAAAAAACTCCCAGCGACTTAACACCACTGCTCACGACCTGATGGTTTTTTTTACCGGAAAAACCAAAATTCCGGTTGGACCGACCCATATTACGTTAGAATTCCAATATAGAACTAGTATGGTTTATTTATTTATTTATTTATTATTTATTTTGTTTTATGTGATAATTAGGAGAAAATATAGATGTGTAAGGGTTTAATCTTTTTATATTTTTTATATTTTTTTGTTGTTCTAGACTTATAGTTAAATGATTTTGTTGTTTTATTTATAGCTTTGTTTGTTTAAATGATTAGTTACAAGTAATCAACATTTAATATTCGGGCTTGAATGTTTAAAAATATAATTGAAAGTTATGGGCTATGGTTGAACATGATTGTTTATTTTGTTTAATTGTTTAGTGTTATTTTATGAACTTATGAAGCAAATTATATGTGTTAGGAACAATGAGTAAGAATGTATCGAACTTATAGCGTGTTTAGTATCTTTAGATGATATTTTGGATATATGTCAAAAAAAAAAAAAAAAAACCCGTAGGGCACAATTTTAAATACGTTTGTAATTTGTAATGAGGTTTAACGTGTTTTTGATGATTTGTAAATTTTAGTTTGATGTTCTTTTGTCTTACATGATCCGACCCGACCCGCTATGAACCGATATTTTTATACTGCTATGGGCCTAAAATCTTTGAAAATATTCCGCACGCGCAGGAAAAAATTCCTGAGTCCGCCACTGACGATAATGTGATTGTGATCAAACTCCGATTGGCCATACAACCCCAGAGGTGAAGGTATCCTTAGTACATATTCTGTGGTATAGAACTTTTAGTATTACAATAATAATTAATCAAGAACACGAACAATGATTGATCACTCACCTGCTTTATTGTTTGTGAACTGAAATGCGAAAATTACAATCAAACGACTTAAATAAACAAGCAACTTAAACAAACTAACAATCCAAAAAACCCAGACTTGATAGGAAAACTGAAACGGATAGAAATAGCCAGAGAGATCACGTGCATAAGACTTCCTCAAACTTTAGTTCCACGAGCATGGGAGTATTGAATCACTTTTCAATATATTCGACTTTGTTATATGTTCGCCATATATGTGGTAGCTAAGCTCTCATTCTACAAAGGATTGCAAAACAAAATTAATAATGTGTGCATGGGTTGTCTTTAAAAAAATGCTTTTATACTAATTTCTGGTATAAAATTAACAAATAAATCAAAGAAAGTTTAAGAAATAGTTATTCACTTGGTAGTTTGAGCAAAAACTCTACCAAAGTTACAGTTGTACGCTTGTATGACATAACAAGTTTTATTAAAAGGATTTTTTTTTTTTTTTTTTTTTGTAACAGTTAAAAGAGGAGGGTTACCAACATTTTAGTTTTCTGCTGTAGTATCTAGTTTAAGAAACGTTAGAGATGAGCAAGTTTTTGAAGGGTAAAATGTCAACTGGTAAACGAAATTATTAATTATCCCATACAACTGAGTACTAAAACAGCTAACCTGTAATAAACTTTGAATCTGATTAAAATCTTCTTCATAACTTTCTTTTGCGAAAAATGTGGTAAGCTCGATGACCCCTATGAGTTTCTCATCCGCACCTTGATAAGAAAACACAGGTACAACTAACTGCCCCAAAATTTGGTCAGGGTCACAGCTTGTCCTTTCAAATGCAACCTTTTTTGGAGCTGCAAGGCCAGCCAAATATTCTTGATCAACCTCAGTATCTGGTCCAACAGAAACCTTTTTCTTGAGGCAGCGGTTCCTGTATTCCCGAAGCCCTCTCTGGTTTCGACTTGAAACAAAAAGTTGATCCGCCACCGTAAGACGCCCCTTGTGGCCATTCTGTTTGTATTCCCAATACTGAAGGGAACCAGATTGTCCTTCGAAATTAAACTTCTGCATGACGTTGTTGATTTTGGACTGCATTGTGGAAAGTTAAAAGAACTTTTGGACTGGATGAACACAACTTTTCCGGACTGGGCCAATATTTATAGTAAAGTTCAAAGGCTAAATTGGGGTGCAATTAACTAGCCATCTAAGGGGTTCAAAAATAATAGAAATGACTTATTTAATTTGGACCAGGTCACATTTTGAAGGGTTCAATTAACACGTGGACAACATTTTAGTGTATTTTATGCAATTTTCTTGACATATTTGCCAACCTGGTTATCCTTAATTTATAAAAATTGACCGTGAAGCGGATTAATCTTGCTTTATGCAATTTTCTTAACACTTTTGCGTATGTTAAAAATAGTTCTCCATATCTAACATCTATTCTGTCATTATCGGTAGAATTTGTTGTTCTTTTCATGCTTCTACATGCTAATAACAATTCAGGATTGGATAAATTTATACACTGTTGACAAAGATTTTAATTTATTGAACATTTATCGAGAGTATAATATACTGTAATTTTAAAAAAGAAAAATAAATAGCCTTTAAGCAGCTTTTTATGTGTTTGTTTTGTAAGACCCGTCTTTAAACCAAGTAAAACAAGGAACGACAACGAAACCGGTCAAGTTTACTACTCAAAACAAAAATCACACAATTTCCCAAAACGAAAAGAAGAAAGTAAACATTCTTTCTAGAACATTACATATTTAAGTTACAAAACGACCATCAAAACGACATACAAAAGAAACGAAAAGGTTTCATTGACTTATAAAGTTAAACATTTACACACTAGACACCACCGTGACAGTTTTTTTACAAAAGTATTTAACCCATTTAGTCAAGTATCATCGCGGAAGCGCTTGTGAGGGTGTGTTCGCCCCAAGCTTGCCATCACCCTAAGAAGGATATTTACCTAACATCAAACAATTCCATTAGCAACATAATAATACAAGGATTTTAAAAATGTAGAATATGACCATTGTAACATCAAAGGCGTTCAAGCACTTCATTCGAACATTATAGACTCTCTAAAATACATATACATTTTAACTCCCAACTTTCCCTACTTACAGATGTTGTACTTTAATTCTTTTAAGTATACAATTGAAACTCGTCCAACTCGTTCATGATCAATCTTAACACTTTGACCAATCATCCTTTTGGTGTTCTTACCCAATTGACCCGTTTGTTGGATCATATTTTGTAGGGGTCGAAGTTTATCAAATTATACATAGTTCGTCCGATTACAATATGATAAACATATCAACAAACTGAACTACTTCTAGTTAAGGGAGAGTACTTACCTCGATCGTTTGAACCTTGTGACTTTTTATCTCTTGTTCCTTCTTCTTTCACACCTACACTTAACAAGTTCATTCTTAGTTCCACATTGTCTTTTGAATATCCAAATACAAGTCTTTCATTGATGGAATTTCAATTATCACACACATTCTTCTTTTCTTTTTCCATATACTTATCGATATTCAACAAGAGATCATCATCAAATACAATAATCTATCTTTCAAGCATTTCATCAAACACTTGGTGGGTGTTCATCTAATTCCTCTACAAAAGCTACCTAATTTTCTATAGTGTTTGCCACAAACTCAACTAGTAATCACAATTCATTCAATTACAATAATAACAGTTCATCATGGATCTTCATAACATGATTTGCATGAAACAATTAATCCTAAATCATAGAATCTCTAGATTATATGAAAAACCCACTTAGTTATACATAAAGGTCTATGGAAATCATACAAACATTCCATTCTTGTTATAATTTCACTTTCAGAAAAGTTCATTACATGATTCCTATCTACAATTTACCTTATAACTTTGAAACATTCTCTAATTGATCATATTTATACAAATTCTTCATACAAAACCCACCAAATTCAGAATTACAACTTATCTTATGTTCAACAAGCTTAGATGATTAGATAAGATGAACATGCATGTGATTAACTTCAATTTCTTCCTTCTAATTGCGCAATTACTGACAACACCGATAAATTTGCTGAGCAATAAATGATAACGAACTGACACCGGACAAAATACTGACAACGCCGATAAATACGAAGTTTATACGTATAACTTATACTTATGAATGTGGTTTTGCGAAAACATCATGCTTTCGAACGTCACAAAATGCAAACGTGAACGAGAAACGCGACTGCAGGAACGCACCGACAACGAAACGGAAACATCGGGAGTGAAAACGGGTCGTAGAAATGTCATTGAACCACACGAAGCGTTAACTGGCCCTGGGCCCAAGCCCACTTGAAACCCTTCATATAAATACGTCACTTAACTTTTTCAAAAACCCTAGCCCCCACTTTTCTTTTCAGCCGACACCCCCACTGGTTCCTATCTTTCTCTCGACATCACCTGCCTCTCTCTCTCTCTCTCTCTCAAAATTCCGACGACCGGAGATCGGAATTTCAGCCGTTTTTCTGACCGTCGCACACCCCAACACCCTCCTTTCTTCTTCTCCGGTCTTTTTCACCCGCACCCCCCTCGTTCTCGGGTCCGGCCGGCTACCAGCCGCGTTCTGATGATGATGCTACACGGATGATAATGATGTTGATAGACTGGTGATGGGGATGCCGAAGTGAAGTTGACGATGATGGCGGTGGTGTGCCGATGGCGGCGGACACGGGGCTCCGGTAAGTGACTCGGCCTGAAATTTTGTGTTATGTAAGTTTACTCAAACATGAAATTCATAAGGTCATGTCTTGATTTAGATGACATATTAAATGTAGGCCATGCAACTGTGGGTTTACTTTGGGCTTTAGTAAAAGAAAAACATGTTGGTGCCAACAAACTGGTAAAATGCAGGTTGGAAAATGTCACAGGTTTTAAGTAAATGTTATTTTTGAGTCAAAAATATTAACTTGCATCCTATGTTACAAAATTAGTTGGAGTTGGAAAATATGATTATAATAGGTCAAAGGTACTAGTAAACTACTAAACTCAGTGGCACCTTTGTATAAGTGTATGATGGAACTTTGGTATGTTCTATATAATGATATGTGAATATATGATTATATTGTTGTTATATAGTAAGTTGAGTGAAATAGACGTTCGACATAATTTTACCAATTCGATGTTGACCGAGGGTTAATGCAGCAACGCACCGGTCACACATCTAGTATAAATATGTATAAAACTATATTGAAGATGTTGATGCCTATAATTATTTGCTATTAGTTTTCGTTGATGATATTTGTAATAACTTCTACTATTTACATATTTTTTGATGCGGAACAACATGAGAAAGGCTACGGACAATGCCATACATATGTTGCTGAAGGAGTTGATGTTGATTCTTTTAAAGAGTTAGGTATTCCATTAGTTTAGCTTTATATATAGATTTTGAAATTGTATATAGTTTGTAATTTAATGTAGCTTGTTATACATTTAGCAAATAATTGTAATTTGACCGGTTTATTTCCGAATTTAATGCTATTGGGTTGATTTGAAAATGTTCGAATTGGTGTATATATACTTGCTTGATTTGTTCGGGTTGTGAATGGGCTCGAAAACGTCAAATTATATATTTTTTCCAGCTTACATTTTAAGACGGAGTTAATCATATAATATTTAATAATTTTCTAAATATGTATTTTGGATCAAAAGACGGGGTTCATCATCTTTTAAGACTACTTTAAACCCCGTCTAGAAACACATTATTTTAAGACGCAGTATTTTAAGACGGGGTTAGAAACCCCGTCTAGTGTGTATCCGTAGGAAACATGTAGGAAAAAGAATACACAGGTTTAGTTAGAATTGTGTAGGAAACAAAGATAAATTCGTAGGAAATGTGTGGGAAAAATAATACATTCTATTGAAATTGTGTAGGAATTAAAAACATATTTCGTTGTTACTGTGTAGGAAAAAAATATTTTCGTAGGAACTATGTAGGAAAAACGAATACATTCTCTTGGAATTGTGTATGAAGAAAAAAAATCTATAGGAATTATGTAAGAAAATTAAAATATATAAAATATATTTAATAAAAATAAATATAATTGATTTAAACACAAAATTTTAAAAAAGTAATGTTTCGTGGGAAATGCGTTGGAAAATTAAGAAAATTAATTCCGTGAGAAATGTGTAGGAGAATTCTAACCAAACATTTGTGTGGGAAATGAGTAGGAGAATTTGTAGGAAATGCGTAAAAAAAAATTACCCACGAGCAAAATTCACACAGCCCATTTTCGTGGGAAATCCGTGGGTAAACGCAGTTACCCACGGATTTCCCACGGAAATTGACGTGGGAATAATAGCAGTTTTCTAGTAGTGTGCTGAATTTTTGTGTATCAAAGTTGAGGGTTTTTTCCCTCTATCTCTCTCTATTCACGTACACACACATGACACATACATACATCTGGGCATTTTATTTGTTTTAATCTTGACCCCAAAATCTTCACTTTTGGTCCCTCAAGTTTCATTCACTATTTATTTGATCTTTAATCCTTCTTACTCTTAATACAAGTTTTCCTTATATAAAACAATGAGTAAACTGCCATTTTGATCCCTATGGTTTGGACACTTTTGCCATTTTAGTCCAAATCTCAAACTTTTTAAATTTGGGTCCATGTGGTTTCACTTTTATTGTCATTTTAGTCCAAAATTCAAAAACTTCATTTTTTTTACTGTTACAACATGTCTATTTTGTCTTTTTGTGCAGGGGCATTTTTGTCCAACTGATTTTCATGTAACCTATTAATAATTAATAAACTAAATAAAATATATTTAATTCCTTTAAATACCCTCATTTAACACAAAGATCATAATCTTCCCCATTTGCATTTACAGATCACTCTCTCACTCTTACACACACACACTCTCTCTCTCTCTCTCTCTCTCAAGAGCAATATCCCACCCTCACCACCACCCACCCCCACACCACCACCTGCCACCACTCATTAATTCAAACTTAAACACCTCACTCCTCTTCCTCTTCCTCATCCTTACCATCCTCTTCCACCACCACCCACCGTCATCCGCCACCACACTCTCCGATCTAGTTTTCTCAAATATCAGTTCAATATGCTTCATTCCTGGTGTAATTTTTGTTTCTCGGCATCTTTGGACTACGATTTATTATTTAGAATCACCGGATTTTGAACTTCACTCGGTTCCGATTACCTAATCGCTTGCGATTACAACGGTTTAGTGTTAGAAATGTCGGAAGTTGTTTTCTGGTGAGTTAGCTCGTTGCCGTAATCGGAATGAAATTCGGAATCGCTTAACTCGATGAAAATGCGTCACATACTTGTCGGAGAATTCGAACACGAGTGGAAAATGACTTGAGGACCACGAAATCACTGCAATAGCGATGAAAACCTCTGGTAACTGAAACAGTTTCTAGATATTCGATGTCTATAAAGTCATAAGATTCCATTTTTTTTGCTTAAAAGTGATCAAAGTGATAATTGAAGAACATAGTGTGAGGATTTGATGATTTTTAGTGATTCAGGATCAATGTCATTGATTATTGGAGAACAGATTGTGAGAATTTTATGGAGAAATTAGGGTAGTTAGAGATAGATGGTGTGTGCAGTTAGAGAGAGAAAGTGGGCTATACAGAGAGAGTGGGACGATGAAGATGATCTGTAAAGATTATTATCTTTGTGTTAAATGATGGTATTTAAAGGAATTAAATATATTTTATTTAGTTTATAAATTATTAATAGGTTAAATGAAAATCAGTTGGACAAAAATGCCCCTGCATAAAAAGACAAAATAGACAGGTTGTAACAGTAAAAAATGAGGATTTTTGAATTTTGGACTAAAATGGCAATAAAAGTGAAACTACAGGGACCCAGATTTATAAAGTTTGAGATTTGGACTAAAATGTCAAAAGCGCCCAAACCACAGGGACCAAAATGGCAGTTTACTCTAAAACAATTAACCAAGTTAAACATTTTTAAACATCATATTTCACATTATATGTTAAAGCTTTTAATGACTTACTAATTAAAGATTATAGATCAATGCTATTTACCACTTTTCGTTCTATAGTGGTAAGTATAAAATAATATCAAGGTGAAATAATAATATATGTGCATTTTTGGGCGTTACAAGTCTACCCCCCTTAAGAAAGGTTTGGTCCCCGAAACCTAGTTACGTACCAAATAAAGCCGAATAGTACTTTCGCATTTCATCCTCTAGTTCCCACGTGAGATCCGAGCCATTCTTGTGTTCCCATTGGACTAGCACTTGCTTAATCTCTTTGTTACGAAGGGTCTTTACTTTGGCATCTTTTATGGCTACCAGTCTCTCGATATAGTTCATTCTTTCATCCACCTCGATGTCTTCAAGTGATACGTGAGTTGTTTCGTCCGCAAGGCACTTCCATAATTGTGACACATGAAAGGCATTGTGAATGCCATCTAAAGTTGGTGGCAATTCCAACCGTTATGCTACTTTTCCAATACGAGCTAATATTTTAAACGGCCCAATGTATCGAGGACCCAACTTTCCTCGTTTACGAAATTGAGTTACGCCTTTCCATGGGGAGACTTTCAACAATACCAAGTCCCCTACTTGGAATTCAGTAGGATGCCTCCTTTTGTCCGCAAAGGACTTTTTATCGATCTTGCGCCGCTTTTAATCGAGCTCATACAAGATCTATCTTTTTATTAGTTTTTGCTACTACGTTATTGGGAGCAAGTTCTCTTTGTCCCACTTCTCCCCAACATACATGGGTTCTACATTTTCTTCGGTATAACATTTCATATGGCGCCATTTGAATGCTACTTTGATAGTTATTGTTGTACGAGAACTCCACTAATGGTAAGTGGTCGTCCCAGTTTCCCCAAAATCCAAGACACATGCTCTCAACATATTGACTAATGTTTGAATGGTTCTTTCTGATTGACCGTCCGTTTGAGGATGATATGCGATACTCAAGTGCAATTTGGTACCCATATCTTCGTGAAAGCTTTTCCAATAAAGAGAAGTAAATATGGCGTATCGAACTGAGACAATGGACACGAGTACCCCATGACGAGAGATTAATTCGTTCACGTATATTTCCACTATCCTTTCTGAAGAATAAGTTTCCCGTATTGGTAGGAAATGGGCACTCTTTGTAAGATGATCAACAGTGACCCAAATGGTATTGTGTCCTTTCTTCATTTTGGGGAGTTTGGTTACCAAGTCCATGGTCACATCTCCCAGTTCCGTATCGGAATCGCTAATGGTTGCAGATTTCCATACGGTTTTTGGTGTTCCGCCTTCACTTGTGAGCATTTAGGCATTTGGATACATTCTTGACAATGTCGCGTTTCATTCCCGGCCAACAATATTTTTCTTTCAAGTCCCGCTACATTTTTGTGGCTCCCGGGCGAACCAAGTAGCATGATTTATGTGCTTCTTCTAGTATTTGAGTCTTTATCTCGCAAAAACATGGTATCCAAATTTGGCAATACCTTGTCTTGATTCCAGTTGCGTTTGTTTCAAGCTTGTCGACAAATCCTTTCATCCTTTCACCTTTTGGATCATCCGCATTCAATGACCTAGTTTGGGCCTCCCGTATTATTTCGATAAGGTTAGGTGTGATTGTCATTCTTATTGACTTCACTCGAAAAGGCGACGAATATTCATTCCGGCTTAAGGCGTCTGCTACGACATTGGCTTTACCAGGATGCTACAGCTTCGTGCTGTTTAAGTTGTCTTGAGACATAGGCAATGACCTTGCCTCATTTCATCAAGATACACCCCAACCCTTGGTGTGATGCATCCGTGTATACCACTAGATCTTCTATTCCTTCCAGTAAGGTCAACACCGGAGAACTTGACAGTTTTTCCTTTAGCATTTGGAAAGCTTTCTCTTGTTCAACACCCCATGAGAATTTCTCTTCCTTTTTCATCAATCTGGTTATAGGCAAGGCTATTTTAGAGAAATCTTGGATAAATCTTCTATAATAGCCAGCTAAGCCTAGGAAACTTCTCACTTCATTAACTTCCTCGGGGGTAACCATTTAACCACAACTTCTACTTTAGACGGATCTACTAAAATCCCTTTCTCATTAATCACATGGCCCAAGAATTGCACCTCCCTGAGCCAAAACGCACATTTGGAAAACTTAGCGTATAACTTCTACTTACGAAGTGTCTCGAGCACCAAACATAAATGATGAGCATGTTCGGGCTCGCTTCGAGAGTATTCCAAAATATTATCTATAAATACTAAGACAAATTTGTATAATGTGTTCCAACAACTTTATTCATTAAATCCATAAATGTGGCTGGAGCGTTAGTTAACTCGAAAGACATTACTAAAAACTCATAATGTCCATAACGATTTCGAAACGCAGTCTTAGCCACATCTTCTTCCCGTACCCATAACTGGTGATATCCTGAACGCAAGTCGATTTTTGAAAACCAATTTTCCCTTTGTAATTGATCAAAGAGATCATTTATTCTTGGTAAACGGTATCAATTTTTCACCGTGTGTTTATTGAGCTCACGATAGTCAATGCACATGCGCATAGATACATCCTTCTTCTTCACAAACAGGACAGGTGCTCCCCATGGGGATACACTAAGACGTTTAAAGCTCTCGTCTAGGAGTTCTTGCAATTGGACCATCAATTTCTGTACTTCAGCGGGTGTCAATCGGTAAGGAGCTTTGGCTACCAGCTTGGTATTTGGTTCTAACTCGATCCGAAATTCTACTTCTCGTTCAGGTGGAAGGCCCGTCAATTCATCCGAAAACACATCCGGATATTCACTTACAATTCTTGTATCTTCTAATCTTGAAGTATATTGCTTAGTATCAATGACCACATAGGCTAGGAATGCCTTACTTCTGTTTCGTACATGCTTAACTGCTTCGACAATGGTACATAGTTTTGTCTCTACTCTTCTTTTCCCATATATGTTTACCCTCTTCCTTTTAGGAGATATAACATGAATAATCTTGCTTTCGAATTGAATTTCCGCATGGTTTCAGGAAAACCAATCCATGCCCACTACTACTTTGAATTCTCCCAAGATCATGGGAATAAGATCAATATCCAATTCTTCGTCTTCAATATTCTTACATACCTCATGTAACGATTAACTTTTGCAATCGGCTGTTTCTACTTCTAAAGGTATATGCATTCTTTATATTTCAAATGAAGGGGAATGTATAAATACATTTAAAAAAATGACCAACTAGCTCGAGTATCAAACAATACATACGTAGGTATAGAGTTTAGCATAAATATACCTAATACAACATTCGAGTGAGCCTTTGCTTCTTCCGAAGAAATCTAGAACATTCTTCCTTTAGCCTTGAGGGTTTCTTTCTTCTTTCCTTCCCTATTTGTTCATTGCTTGAGTTTCGGGCATTCTGCCTTAACATGGCCTGATTCGTTACAACTATAACACACTCTTTTGGGGTTGGGATAATTGTAATATGGATGACCCTCTTGCCCACAGTTGTAACAACCCCTTCTTCCCATTGAGCATTCGCCTGAGTGGAGTTTCCCACGCGTCTTGCATCGTGGAAATCCTCCCTTTATACTTTCCTTCTTGCTATGGTCATGTGTCTTAGGCTTCTTAGGGTGACCTTGAGTTATTCCCTTTTCGACTTGCCTTTTCTCTACTTGTTCCTTTTGCCTCTTCAACTTAATTTCTCTATCACTTGCCCAATTTATGAGCTCATTCAAGGTTTCGCATTTAGAAGGGGTATTGAATTCTCGGTACTCGGCCTTTAACATATCATGGTAATGGTTAACTTTCATCCTCTCCGTTCTTGTAAATTCCTTGCAAAATTTCATCTTGTCAAGGAAGATGTTAGTGATTTCATTGGTCGTTTCTCTCTTTTGTCGAAGAAGAAGAAAGTCTTCTTGAATGCGGTCTACTGTTGATTGTGGGCAATGATACTTCATAAAGGGTTCCTTGAATTTTTGCCATGTGAGGGTTTGAAGTTTATCCTCACCTATTTCTTTTCTATATCTATCCCACCAATCCTTCGCTTGTCGTTGGAGTTGTCCCGTAGCGAACATGACTTGATCTTCTTTCTCACAATGGCTCAGAATGAACACCCCTTCTATGTTGGAGATCCATCTTTGAAATTCTATTGGATCTATCTTTCCACTATATGGTGAGGGTTTGCATGCCATGAATTCCTTATATGTGCACCGACGTGCTTCTTTCTTGCCTTGAACCCCGCTTATCATTTCCTTTAGTTCATCCATCTTGCTCGCCATCATGGTCTCCACCACACATAACACTTGGCTTTCTACTTCTTGCGCTATACGAGGGATGTTTGCGTCAAGCGCATTTCCTATTTCTTCCGCAATCAGTTTATTTAGTTCATCCTGACGTATTCGTTCCGTCGCATTTGGACTTCCTTCGTCAGTCACCTACAATTACATACTTATGTTAGATGTCATACAACTCATCCCTTGTAACATTCTAGAATTTTTATGCTTTCTATATTTCATTCTTATAAGTTAGGAACTCTTATAATTCTTATCTCAAACATTCTCAATGTAAAAATTGGAACACTCATTCACCTATTCAAGGACTTCCTAATCATACATACATTAGTTTTTAATTTTTAAGTTGACATGCTTTGCAATCATAGTTCTGATAGTATTATAGTGTTTTTCGGAAGCTTAACGAGGTGTTGGGATGGGTTTAGGATGTATAATACCAAGTGTTGGTGCACTTGTGTCTGTACTTTGTCTGTATGTTGTCATGATACAAAACGATGTCTTGTGTTAGTCTGGTTTACGTCTTAGGTCTGTTGTTATGTGTGTTCGATGTAAGTTTGACCAAGTCAACCATCCTCCTGGTTTGACTTGGCCAAACAGTTAACACATTGTTTGTAAGATGTGTGTGTCGAAGGATGAGTCATCGAAGGATTGTTTATATCCTTCGATGAGCTCGAAGGATAAACCTTCGATGGATATAGATGGACCTCGAAGGATATCATCCTTCGAGGTATATGTGGATCCTTCGAGCTGTTTCAGGTCGATAGATGATCTTTCGATCAGTCTATCTGATCCTTCGACCAGACGATCTGTGTTTGGGTATATATACCCATGCAATGTGTTCTCTTCGGGAGAGAGAAAAAGACAAGAGGTGAAGTGTGTGAGTAGTGAGTGAACATTCTGTTGAGAGCATTCTGTTGAGAGCACACACACACGAGTGTTTTAGAGAGTTTGCAAAACACATTTGTAAACATAGCTTTGTAACCGAACCTTTCTTCGTATTAATACAAGTGGTGTTAATCGGTGAAGATTGTGTGTTGTGTTTGTGCTTGTTCTATCTCGGTTTGCATTCTAGCTTGGATTCCGCACTTGCTAGTGTGTTAGACATAACAAGGAATAGGTTTGACCTCAACCTACGAGGGACCTACAAGTGGTATCAGAGCCGTGGCTCTTTTCCTTGTTAAAAAACCGAGTTTATACAAGACTTTGGAGTGTTTGGACAAAACTCACATGGTTTAGCACCCGTTTTTACTGTTTTTCTCGCTTTTCTTGACGTAAAAACGTGTTCTAAACTAACCGGGTGTGTTAAAGGACGGGTTGGGTAACTTAAAAATTCGTTTTTGAGAAGTTCGGTAATTTCCGGCCAAATTCCGGCTTACTCCGGTGACCGGTTTTTCTGGATAAGAACCTTCCTTTTAAGTAATATCTGTCAAATCTTGTTTTGGCAGAAAGGTATGGTCTGAGCATACTTTCTGCCGAAAGTTTCTACCTACCCATCACCTTTTCACCAACCTGTCACTTCTTTTGTCAACTGTGTCAGTGCAGATCGAAGGATATCCTTCGAAGTCGAAAGATCATCTTTCGATCAAAGGAGGTTCGATAGATAATCATCCTTCGAACATCCTTCGAAGTCTGTGACTTATCCTTCGATCCAAGGAATCTTTTCGAAGGATACATCTTTCGGTCTACAGTTCTTTTTCGAAAGATAAGGATCCTTCGTTTGGAGAATCTTTCGAAATCATTGTTCGAAATTCAACAGTGATCTTTCGAACACTGTTGATCCTTCGAACAAGTCTTGATCCTTCGACCTCAGTCTGTTTATGTTTAACAAGTTTGTGATTTTCAGGTATTATTATTCTTGATCAAAAATGAATCCAAGATGGGGTACTCCGGTAAATACAGAGATGTATTTTGGTACTCCATCTCCCGCACCGGTATCTTCTCAAGCTAATGCAATTTCTACCGGTCAATGGGCATTCGTATCAAATCAAACTCCAAGTATTCAAAGCATTCTCTTAAGCGAGAGCGAAACCGGAAGTTTGAATCGGCCTCCAAAGTTGATGCACTTATACGAATATCCAGGATGGATTGACAGATTTCATACATACGTCCTTGGACAAAATACAGAATTGTGGTTGCGGTTCATCACAGATTTCGATCAAACAATAGAGGTTGCCGCATCATCTGCTGCTACGTTTGCAGATCTTACGGAAGATCAGAAGAAGGTCTATGATTTGGAAAAGAAGGCATATGCCATTCTTACTCAGGCGTTAAGTAAAGATATTTATCATCAATTTGTCAGTTACAAGACAACGAAGAGGTTGTGGGACGCATTGAAGACAAGGGGCATAGGAAATGAAGCGACACGTCAATTGAGAAAAGACCTGCTAAAGAAAGAGTTTGATGGTTTTACTTGTATGGAGAATGAATCTTTAGGAGTTTTGACAAGTCGATTTAATCATTTGCTGACTGAATTGGCAAATTTTGAGGTTGTTACAACTTCAGCAGAGATTGTGAAAAAGTTTGCAGATGCGTTGCCACCTCAATGGAATACTTTCTTGGAAATCATGAAGTACAATGGCAGTTTAGCTACAACAAACTTCAATGACTTTGTTCAACTCCTGGAAAACAAGAATCAGGAAGAAACTCTCAAGGCGAAAAGAGTTCCCGTGCCACAAAATCCTGAAATGTATTATGGAACTTCTAGCACTTCTACAAAACCTTCTTCACACGCTCCAATTCAAACAGCGTTTGTGTCTAGCACTGACATGTACGGCAATACTATCCAAGTTCCGGTCAAGCCTCCTCCAACAGAAATGTATGGAAATCCGTTTGAACCAGTTCCTCAACCAGTACCACAACAGCAAAGCCAACGACCTATCAGAGCAACTGATATGTTCGGAAATCCATTACCTGTTCGATCTACCGGACCAACAGACATGTATGGGAATCCACTTCCTCCTCAATCTACCGGACCAACAGACATGTATGGGAATCCACTTCCTCCTCAACAGCAAGCGTGTTATGGAAGCACATCATCTGCTGGTCAACAATCAAAGCCAAATACAGTACGGCTCGACACCTCAAGCTTTTCTAAAGTCAGTGTGGAAGTAGCAAAGGAACACATGGAGCTGCTAAACACTTTGGTGAGCGCATACTGTGGATTAGTGGAAGGTCAGATTGGTAACATTAATCTGACACACGAAGACTATCAGCAGATCGATAAAGAGGAGATGGAGATGATGGACATCAAGTGGGCCTTTGCCAGTGCTGTTAGGCGAGCAAAGGATTTCATGGAAAGAACTGGCAGAACCAGCTTGGAAAGCAAGAAAGACACCAAGTATGGGTTTGATAAGCAGGCCGTTAAGTGCTTCAATTGTGGTGAACGTGGTCATTTCAAACGTGAATGTACGAGGCCATCTCAACATGGAAACCAAAATCCTTTCAGAGGTCAAGGCAACAGGGCAAATCAGAACCAAGTAAGGAACAATGAGCGCACATTGGTGCCTGTCAACAACCAGAGTCAAGCAGGACCATCTAATGCCAACCAGGCACTTGTGGTTCAAGTAGATGAAGGTTGTGATTGGTCAATTCAGTTGGGAAATGATGCTCCAGATGGAACAGCTTGTTTTGCTGAAGTTGTCAAGGATCTTAAACACGCCAGTGGTGGAGAATCTTCCACCAATGGTGATGAATCTTCTGAAGATGAAGACAGCTCCGGTTACAGTGGAAGTTCAGATGAAGAGTCTTCGAGTTCAGGGAATGATCAGGAAGTTGACACATCAAGTGCGTCAGTTAAAGCAGATATTGATGAGCTATTGGAAGAAGCTGGAGCAGGAATTCAAAGAAGATCTATTTTGGTGGATCAAGCTGCTTATTCTTCGTCTTCTCTCCATTCAGCCTTTATGGCTAATGTCGACAGTTCATCAAGTCAGGTATGTGTCGATGAACCCACTTCTGTTAGTTGTGATAACTGTGATAGTTTAAATGTTAAATGTGCTGATTTAGAGACAAACATGTCTGAGTTGCAAGGCAAACATGATGCTTTACAAGCTAGTTTGTTTGACTTGCAAGACAAACATGCTTCATTGAATGATAAGTGGTGTGAATTGCAAAGCAAACACGAGGCTTTGCAAGAGAAATATGATGTGACATTCATTCACAATCAGAAATTGACCGTTGATCTTTCGAAGTGCACTGAAGCCAACATGTTTTATGAAAACCATGAAAAGGAGTTTAAGTCAGTAATTGAAAAGTTGAAGAAAGATAAAACCGAGTTAACTAAAATGGTTTCCAGAAAACAAACTGACATTAATTTGTATATAACTCGTCTTGAGGTAATGCAAAAGGAAATGGCTTGTGTGAAAACTGAAAGTGAGGCGATCCAACTTAAGCTAGACAGTTATTTGAGCTCTAGCTATGTGTTGGATCACATCATTGATGTTCAGAAAGAGAAACGGGATGTCACATGCATAGGATACAAGAAATGTCCACCACCTGTGAGACATAATTATGATGCCATGCCGGATGAGGAAGATAGAGTTTTCTTTGAACCATCTGTTCCTCTAGATGTTAATGAATTTGCAACAGGACTCGGATACAAGAAAGAAGTATCATCAGATTCAGATGTGTCAGCTGATACATGTGTGTCTTGTGCCGAACCGAATCAGGATCCTCCAGTAGTGATTGAGGATGCTGATTCTTCTGATGATGAATCCGATGATACTGATTCAGCAAAGTCTGATGCGGTGATAAAAGAAGAGGACATACCTCTTGAGAATCATATTCTGTGTGATCCTCCTGCAAAACCCGCTAAGACTGTTGCAATTGAGTCCTCGTCTACAAAAGAGTCGGAGAGTGTGGATTTGCTGTACACTCTTGTTGGTGATAATAAAATTTATTCAGAAAAAGATTTTCCTATTAAGAATGTTAATCAATCATTAATCAGTAAAGTCTTTGAAAATTCAACAAGTAAGTTTTTGGGAAAGACAGGATCACGTGTTACAGTAACACAGTGTCCTCCTATTCCAAAGGCTGAAGTTCGAAAACAATATGGAAATCAGAAATTACCAACAGTGCAAACACAGCAAAATCATACCAAACCAAAAGGAAAAGCAACGACTCAAAGTCAAAGGAAGCCGAATCAAAAGAAAAACAAGAATGTGAACTTTGTGAAATCTAAGGGAACGGACAAAATTGAAAAGTTTGAAAATCAATCTAACTTAGATTTTGTCAAGAAAGCAACAGTGATGAAAAGGAATGAACCAAATAGTTCAAAACCTAGTACCTCGGGATCACAAAGTTCATCATCGGCAAGACGATCACATGATACTTCGGGGTTTGTTGAACGAAGATCATGTTTCGAATGTGGTACAATTGGACATGTTATTCGAAATTGTCCGTATCTTCATAAATTAAAAGCCAAAGAAGATGATCCCCGTGAACGAAATCACCAAAAGCGATCTGTTTCTGTAAAACAAGATCCCCGACTTGTAAGAGAAAGGGAAAAGAAACAGAAACGCCAACAAGTCAAGGTGATTGAAAAGGCACTTAAAACTGATGTGGTTCAAAAACAATCTGTTTCAGTTAAGCCAGAAAACTCAAAATTTTCGAAAACTTCAAACAATCACGAAGTTAAATTGTCAAACAATCAAACTGGTAAAACTCAACAGACATGGAAACCTAAATTGACCACAAATTCAGGGGGACCATCACAATTCTTGAATCATCAAAGAATAGAAGTTATTGTTGTTGATGAAAATGGAAGACCCAAGACCACAATGGCTTGGGTCCCCATCTCCAACTAAGTATGTGAGTTCATGTGCAGGGTGTTCCAGGAGGAACTATCAGTAGTCATTGGATTGTTGATAGTGGGGCATCCAGGCACATGACAGGCGACATGAAGCTTCTCTACGACGTCAAATCTATTAGAGGAGGTTATGTTGCTTTTGCTGGAGATAAAGGCGGATATATTACGGGTGAAGGAATGATTTCCAACGGGGTTGTTAGTTTTGATAAGATCAACTTCGTACAACAACTTGATCACAATCTTCTTAGTGTTTCTCAAATTTGTGATAAGCAGTTCTCAGTACACTTTGATGCAAATGGATGTTATGTGCTGAAACCCGGCTTCAAAATTCCAAAAGAATGGATTCTCTTGTCGGCTCCAAGGATAAATGATTTGTATGTCCTTGATATGAGCCAAGCTATCACAACGTCTGCACAAGCAACTTGTTTCGTTTCCAAAGCCACAGAAAAAGACTCAATCTCTTGGCACAGACGAATGGGTCACATTCACTTACGCAAAATGAATCATTTGGTGTCAAATGAGTTAGTGAATGGTGTTCCTCTTAAAAACTTTCATCTTCAAGACATCTGTGTTTCGTGCCAGAAAGGAAAACAAACGAAGAAGCGACACCCTACAAAGAAAATCAACACGGTGGCTGTTCCTCTTGAACGTTTGCACATGGATTTGTTCGGTCCTGTCAAGCACAAAAGTATTAGGAATGATCAATATTGCCTCGTGATAACTGATGATTATTCAAGATTTTCTTGGGTGGCGTTCATGGCACACAAGAGCGAAACCTTCGGTATTATCAAAAACTTAATCATTCAGATTGAGAATCTATATAAGTTGAAGGTTAGGCGGATACGTAGCGACAATGGTACTGAATTCAAAAATCATGCCATGGCGGAGTTTTGCACTTCAAAAGGTATTCTTCACGAATTTAGTGCAGCTTATACTCCTCAACAGAATGGCGTCGCTGAACGTAAGAACCGCACATTGATCGAGACTGCTAGGACTATGTTGGTAGAGTCACAATTGCCGATTCCATTCTGGACTGAAGCTGTGGCCTCTGCATGTTATACGTTGAACCGAGTCCTTACAGTCAAAAGGCACAACAAGACCTGCTATGAGCTTATTAACAAACGGAAACCAGATTTGTCATATCTTGAACCGTTTGGAGCTCCGTGCACACTAATCGATCCTAATGGAAAGTTTGGGGCAAGAGCCAAAGAAGGATACTTTCTTGGGTATTCCACCCCGAACTTAAGAGTCTGGAATCTAGAGACTAAAAGGGTCGAGGAATGGTCTGAAGTCAGAGTACAAAGGCACACTTTACCAGTTAGAAATCCTGGTCAGCCTTGGATGTTTGAGTACGATGACTTTTTCAATTCGATCACTGTTGAAGCAGTTGAAGAAAATGCTGCAGCAAGGATGTTTTTCGAGAGTGACAATGCAACAGATTCACCGTTGGTTCGTCCCATTATTGTCAATCAAGAACCATCTTCAGTGAATAATAATGCTCTCGATAATGAGGATTTTCACGATGCTACCGAATTGAACGAATCTTCAGAGGATGATGAATTTCTAGATGCAGATCAAGAAGCTCCAACAACAGCAGTTCATGGTACTTCAGAGGGTACTCCTCCAGTGGACGTCCCTAGAACAGCTGAAGCTACTGCATCATCCTCTTCGTCAATTCCGGGCATTGAATTGGTTGTTGATCTCAATCTCAACAATCTGGGTACAAACATTCCAGTTCAAGATAATCCAGAAACAAGGATTCACAATACCCATCCTCAACAAAACATCATCGGAAATGTACAAAGTGGCGTTCAAACAAGAAACATGTTGCGAAACAACAACAATGCAGGCTTGTATGCATCTATCCGAGAATCTGGTCAACAAAATGATTGGTCTTTCGCGTGTTATGTCTCACAGGAAGAGCCAAGAACTTGGAAAGAAGCTTTGAAAGATAACTCATGGGTTGAAGCGATGCAGGAAGAACTGCAACAATTCCAGAAGCTTGGTGTCTGGAAACTCGTAGAGAAACCTGCTGGTTACAAGAAGATTGGTACCCGTTGGGTGTTTAAATGCAAAACGGATGACCGTGGAGTCGTTATTCGAAACAAAGCAAGGCTAGTCGTTCAAGGTTTTCGTCAGATAGAAGGAATCGATTACAACGAAGTGTATGCACCTGTTGCACGTCTAGAAGCAATTCGGATCTTTCTGGCTTATGCCTCATTCAAAGGTTTCAAGGTATACCAGATGGACGTTAAAAGTGCATTCTTACATGGTGTGGTGGAAGAAGAGGTGTACGTCGAACAGCCTCTAGGTTTTGAAGATCCTATCCATCCCGATCGGGTTTGGTTGCTCAACAAAGCTCTATATGGTCTACATCAAGCACCGCGAGCTTGGTATGCAACCTTATCTAATTATTTGCTGGAGAATGGTTTTCGCAGAAGTCTTATCGATTGTACTCTTTTCATCAAAGAACAAGATGGAGATCTTCTACTGGTACAGGTATACGTTGATGATATTATATTTGGTTCTACTAATGATGTTTTGTGTAGGAATTTCGAGCGCATCATGCAGGATAAATTCGAGATGAGTGCTATGGGGGAAATGACTTTCTTTTTGGGCCTACAAGTGCAACAAACCGAGTCTGGGATATTCATCCATCAGACTAAATATGTTGGTGACATCTTGAGCCGGTTCCAGATGTCCGATGCAACGCCCATTGGTACCCCATTGCCGCAAAATCACGGAATTACTCCAGACTTGAAGGGTGAAGCTGTTAGCCCCTCGTTCTACCGCGCGATGATCGGATCTCTTATGTACCTCACAGCATCAAGACCAGATATAATGTAACCAACGTGCCTGCTTGCCAGATATCAAGTGAACCCGAAGGCCTCACATCTTGCAGCTGTAAAAAGGATTTTTCGTTATTTGAAGGGTTACCCTGACACCGGTCTATGGTACCCTAGGGATAATAACTTTGACTTGATCGCATTCAGTGATTCTGATTTTGGCGGATGCAAAATCGACGGCAAATCCACAACGGCTGGATGTCAGTTTTTGGGAAATCGCCTAGTCACATGGCAGTGCAAGAAGCAGACGTGCGTCGCTACATCAACATGCGAAGCTGAATACATTGTTGCCTCAAGTTGTTGCTCCCAAGTCCTATGGATCCAACAACAAATGCGCGACTACGGTTTTGAATTCCTAACTACTCCTATTTACGTTGATAATTCTGCTGCCTTACAGATCACTAGAAATCCTGTGCAGCATTCAAAGACTAAGCACATCGAAATTAAGTATCACTTCATACGTGATTGCTTTGAGAAAAGGCTAATCGATGTTGCTTACGTCCACACCGATGACCAACGTGCTGACCTTTTTACCAAAGCATTTGACAAATCAAGATTTGACTATTTATTATTGGTAAACGGCATTAAGGTCAAGCAAGAGTAATACCAACATCGGAAAATCATTTTTGTAAATACCTTTGTGTTTTAAATTTGTCTTAGTTTATTGATTTTAGGGGGAGTAAATCCAAAATTTGAAAATCCAAAAACATTGAAAAATTTCAAAAACACAAAAACAATAGAAAAACAAAAATGAGTTTCCTGGCGAGCAAAAGAGAAAATGATAGTACATCAGTGGTCTGTCTAAACCTCTTTAAAAGGAAAAATGAAAAACGATAAGCAGCTCTATATAAGATGTATCGGTAGGCTCACAATCATTTTAAAGTGTGCAGGGTGATATAAACTTAAATCGACTGAAGACCAGGTGGGAACCACTCATTGGCATATGGTCTTGGTACCGAAATTTCGTTTGAGAGATTGCCGAGGTTCTGAGATATTCGGTCTTTATGCTGCTTATCATCTGTGTATCATGGTTGTATCTTTTACCGAAATATAACGGGGACGCAAGTCTAGATCTTCCATGATACTATACATACGTGTACCTATTGCATTCGACCTCAATAAGTGATCAACAATCACATGTCCAACAAATAAGTGATAATATATCACATTTTTCCGGGAGTCAAGTTCGTCTCTCTGCTGTACGAAAGTACTGACCTGTTCACGGACTTGCTCCTGTGCCCTCATGCATCGAAAATCAAGTTCCTCATCAATAAGTGATTCTATCATATAGGGCTTGTTTTCAAATCAAAATAAGTGAGAATCTCACATCATATACGGTCAAACAGATGATAATCGGTATACTCATCGGTAAGATGAACCCTCGTGCATACCTTGATACGGGAATGTGTCGTGATGTGGATGAACACCGGTCGGTAAGTATAAATCATACCTTAACGTATCCACTCGCCATGATTACATCTGATAAGTTGAGCTTAAGTGGACAACAATACCGATAATTGTTATAGGATGCTTATCTTAATGTTAACTAATTGAACAACAAGAGCGTTTTGACATGACCGTAAACTGATATGATTCTCTTACCCTCGAAACTCGCAAAAAGAATGTCTGTAAATATTTATTTAATGCTTTCAGTTTCTACACCTTTGTATATATTTATTTACTGCTTTCAATCTTTACATTTGAAATATTCAAAAAGTCCAAAAAGATTTTAGGTGTGTTTTAATATAAACTTTCTAAAAGCCAAAAAGATTTTATTTCTATCTTATTTTCGATTGTACGATGTTGGATCTCGAGTCTTCGTTACCTGAAACCTGAACGAAAACCGAAAATGACTGATTCTTCATAAACGGTCGAAATTTGCAAGTTTTGAAAGTTGAAAACCTAAAACTGAACAATTTGTTAAACTTTCAAACTGTCGGACGGTAGTTGATTGAACAATGGTCACATGTGTGTCGTTTGCTTATGATATTCCAAGCAGTTGTTCTCATTACGCGTTTAGATTTCTTGCATGTGCAGATTCTAAAGGCAAGGAGAACATGGTCGATGACAAGCTTCGGAATGAAGACACAGCATGAAGGCACTCAAAAGATAAAGATGATCGAGTTGCCGCTGACCTTCATCAACTCCACAGGGATCTCAATTTGTAAAAATCAAGACATTCACGAGCATAACTCAAGGGGGAGCTTATGTTAAGGGGGAGTTTGTCAACACACTTCCTACCTGAAACGGGGAGTTTGTTGGTACACTTTCTGCTTTCAAGACGTGAAGACTTTAAAGATCCTCCGACATTGAAGACTTTAAAGGACGTCAAAGACTTGAAGACACGAGGGACCCACAAGAATTAAGATCGAGACAAAGCTACAGCCAAGGGGGAGTTTGTTGGTGCACTTGTGTCTGTACTTTGTCTGTATGTTGTCATGATACAAAACGATGTCTTGTGTTAGTCTGGTTTACGTCTTAGGTCTGTTGTTATGTGTGTTCGATGTAAGTTTGACCAAGTCAACCATCCTCCTGGTTTGACTTGGCCAAACAGTTAACACATTGTTTGTAAGATGTGTGTGTCGAAGGATGAGTCATCGAAGGATTGTTTATATCCTTCGATGAGCTCGAAGGATAAACCTTCGATGGATATAGATGGACCTCGAAGGATATCATCCTTCGAGGTATATGTGGATCCTTCGAGCTGTTTCAGGTCGAAAGATGATCTTTCGATCAGTCTATCTGATCCTTCGACCAGACGATCTGTGTTTGGGTATATATACCCATGCAATGTGTTCTCTTCGGGAGAGAGAAAAAGACAAGAGGTGAAGTGTGTGAGTAGTGAGTGAACATTCTGTTGAGAGCATTCTGTTGAGAGCACACACACAAGAGTGTTTTAGAGAGTTTGCAAAACACATTTGTAAACATAGCTTTGTAACCGAACCTTTCTTCGTATTAATACAAGTGGTGTTAATCGGTGAAGATTGTGTGTTGTGTTTGTGCTTGTTCTATCTCGGTTTGCATTCTAGCTTGGATTCCACACTTGCTAGTGTGTTAGACATAACAAGGAATAGGTTTGACCTCAACCTACGAGGGACCTACACCAAGAAATAAGAAAAACAGCGATCAAACACGTTTGGGAAATGTGCGTTGCCACAAGAATCGCGTAGACAGGAGTTTAGGGCGTCAGGACACAGGGGCAGCGTCGGCGACGCCACAAGGGCTGTCGGCGACCCCCTCTATGTTACCGACGTTGTTTTCCTTTTTTTCAGCAAGTAAGACTCGTTTCCAAGCTCCGTTTCGACCCGAACTGACCCACAACGTCCCGTCACATTCTGTAACACCCCGTAACATCCCATAACATCTCGTAACATCCCATAACATTATCTATTATACGAAATTCTTAAAATTAAAATGTACTTACTTGATTTTCTTCCATTCGACATATTGTGAAACTTTCACAAGTTTTGGTGGTTTATTAGTGTTTTCAACTTCGTGGTCCGATCCACTTTAAGCATCTCATTTAAACTATCCATTTGTGATGTTTTAACGAAATTATTATTTTTTAGTTTGAAAAAAAATATATATATTAAGTTGTCCAAACATGTCAACTATGATGCCAAACAGTCCAAGATCCGAACTTAAGTGAAGTTCATCCATTTGTGATGTTTTAACGAAATTATTATTTTTTAGTTTGAAAAAAAAATATATATTAAGTTGTCCAAACATGTCAACTATGATGCCAAACAGTCCAAAATCCGAACTTAAGTGAAGTTCATTAAAGTCTCAGACGAATTTATTCAAACGACCTTATCCAAATCCAAACGAACTTAGACAATCAAGTCCGCCCTTTAACACCTTAGCAAATCTGTTTGGATTTAAAAGAACTAATGCAAATCCGTTCCACATCCTCAACTAAGTATTAAATTTTCTCCGAACAAACTTAAATTAGTCTGTCAAGTTCGTTCCAAACAACTTCTTCCACCCTATAATTTAGATCACTAACAATGGAATCCTTGTCTCCTGTCCTATATCCAAATTAAAGAAAGAATGTGAGTTTTCGTTTGTTAATTTTCAAACATGCATTCAAATTTGAGAAATACAAGCGTAACTTAGAAAAAAATCTTAAATGATGACATAAACGAGCTCAAGTAATGAACACGAATTCAGGTTCAAAATTTTAAATTCAAATAAGTAGATTTGATGCATTGGTAACTCGAAATTCGATTACTTCTAACACCCCTAATTATAGAGGTATGGTATGGAAACAGTTAAAAAGAAGGGACCCATGTATAGGTAAGCCTATAGGGGTTCATTTAGCAATTTTTGACCTCTTTGTACATTTTACACTATAACTAGTTGACATGATTTTATATTTAAAATTCATTTGACTTAATCGTTCAAGAAATTTATTTGAAAGATGACATATTTATGTTGGGTTGATCGATACCAGTATTTTATAGAATGAATAGAAAAAAGTCTCGTAAAAAGCTGCTTAAAGGTTATTTATTTTTATTATAATTTAAATTTAAGTTACTTTATAATGTTGATAAATGTTCAATAAATAAATCACTTTCAAGTGAATAAATTGATCCAATTTCGAATTAATTACGATATAAAAGCATGAAAGGAACAACAATTCAACCGATAATGAAAGAAAATATGTTAGATATGGAAAACTACTTTTAATGGACGCAAATTAAAAGTGTTAATAAAATTGCATCACGGTAGATTTGTGTAAATTTATATAAAGGATAACTAGCTGGGCAGATATGTCAAGAAAATTGCATAAAATAAGCTAAAATGTTGTCCACCTGTTAATTGAACTCTTCAAAAGGTGACCTGGTCCAAATTAAATAAATCATTTCTAATATTATTTGAAGCCCTTAGATAGATGGTATTTAAAGAATGATCTTTTTTCCGTCTCGATCAGTGATTTTTACTTGTTTGCCAGCTGAGTTAGTTGGTATTACTTCATTATTTGCACCCCAATTTAGCCTTTGAACTTTACTTAAATTTCCCAGTCCAGCAAAGTTTTGTGCTCTCCAGTCCAAAAGTTCTTTTAACTTTCAACCATGCATACCAAAATCAAAAACGTTTTGCAGAAATTTGATTTGGAAGGAAAATCTTGTTTCCTTCAGTATTGGGAATACAAACAGGATGGCCACAAGGAGCGTCTTACGGTGGCGGATCAACTTTTTGTTGCAAATCGAAACCAGAGGGGGCTGCAGAAATACAGGAAAACTTGCCTCGAGAAGGAAGTTTTTGTTGGAGCAGCTACTAAGGTTGGCCTAGCAGCTCAAAATGGGGTTGCGTTCCAAAGTACAAGCCATGACCCTGATCAAATTATGGGGCATTTAATGGTGCCTGTATTTTCTTATCAAGGTGCAGATAAGAAACTCATAGGGGTCATCGAGTTTACCACGTTTCGCGCGAAAGAAAGTTATGAAGAAGATTTTAATGAGATTCAAAGTTTGTTGAAGGTTAGTTATTCTAGTTCTCAGTTGTATGGGTCATAATTTCGTTTACGAGTTGACATTTTACCATTCAAAAACTTGCTAATCTCTAAGGTTTCTTTAACTAGATACTACAGCAGAAAACTAACAGAAAACTAAAAATGATGGTAACCCTCCTTTTTTAACTGTTACTAATAATAACAACAACAATAACAACAACAACAACAACAACAACAACAACAACAACAACAACAACAACAACAACAAAATCCTTTTAATAAAACTTGCTATGTCATACAAGTGTACAACTGTAACTTTGGTAGAGTTTGGAAGATCGAAGATAGTACTTCCAAGATTGAATGTTAACGTACTGTTTTTGTTCAAACTACCAAGTGAATAACTATTTTTAAAACCTTCTTTGATTTATTTGTTTTATAACAGATATTAGTATGCAAAACATTTTTATAAAAACAACCCATGCACACATTATTAATTTTTTTTTTTTTTTTAATCCTTTGTAGAATGAGAGCTTAGCTACCACATATATGGCGAACATATAATTAAAGTCGAATATATTGAAAAGTGATTCAATACTTCCACGAGCAATACTCCCACGCTCGTGGAACTAAAGTTTGAGGAAGTCTTATGCACGTGATCTCTCGGGCTACTTCTATCCGTTTCAGTTTTTGAATTAGTTTGAAAATTTCTGCTGACTTGTGGCTTATCAAGTCTGGATCTTTTGGATTGTTAGTTTGTTAATTAAGTTGCTTGTTTATTTAAGTCGTTTGATTGTTAGTTTGTTAACTAATTAAGTTGCTTGTTTATTTAAGTCGTTTGATTGTAATCGCATTTCAGTTCTCAAGCAATAAAGCAGTTGAGTGATCAATCATTGTTCGCATTCTTGATTAATTATTATTGTAATGTAATGTAATATTAAAAGTTCTATAACATCAGAATATGTATTGAAGGATACCTTGACCTCTGGGGTTGCATGAACAATATAACATCAGAACAGCAACAAACGAACTTCCTGATTTAACTGTTAACAATATATACAAACCTGACTTGTATTGATGAACGTGAAAATCGACACATATTTCTGACCCTTGACACTGATATTTTTACCAAGGATATTTATTGAAACGTTTCGATACCGGTGGTAATTATTGCCGGAAACTGTAGGTCCGGCTAGGGGAGGATCTAGTCGCCTAATCCTTGTAAACTAACCAACCCGGTTGTGCGGAATCCAACCGAGATAGCAAACCGAGATAGAACACGCAATAACACAACACGCAAGGTTCAACGATTAACACCACTTGTATTAAACGTATGAAAGGTCCAGTTACAAGCACAAGGTTTACAGATCAGTTCTATAAACTCTCTCTAACAGTGTGTGTGTATATTCTCTGCTCTAAGTGTTCTCACTCGAAATGAACACAACACACGGGTATTTATACCCAAACACAGCAGGTCTGGTCGAAGGATCATGCAGACTGGTCGAACGATCATCTGTCGACCAGGAACAACTCGAAGGATCCTGATTTACTACGAAAGATGTGATCTTTCGTGGTCCATCTATCGAATGTCATCTTTCGAGCTAGTCATCATCGAAGGATATAAGTGATCCTTCGATGAGACATCCTTCGACCTACCCATCTTTCAAACACAGTGTTGACTGTTTGGCCAAGTCAAACCAGGAGGATGGTTGACTTAGTCAAACTTACAAGACTAACAAGACATCGTTTTACATCGTGACCGAATACAGACAAAGTGCAGACATAAGTGCACCAACAAACTCCCCCTTGGCTGTAGCTTTGTCTGGCTTATCAACAATCAGCTGTTGCTTTGTCTCGATCTTCATTCTTGTAAGTTCTTGTGTCTTCAAGTTCTTGACTTCTATTCAAGTCTTCAATGTCGGAGGATCTTCAAAGTCTTCACGTCTTGAAAGCAGAAAGTGTACCAACAAACTCCCCGTTTTATGTAGGAAGTGTGTTGACAAACTCCCCCTTAACATAAGCTCCCCCTGAGTTATGCTCGTGAAAGTCTTTATCTTTATGAAGTGAGATCCTTGTGGTGTTGATGATGGTCAGTGGCAACTCGATCATCTTCATCATTTGAGTGCCTTCACGTCGTGTCTTCATTCCGAAGCTTGTCATCGACCATGTTCTCCTTGCCTTTAGAATCTGCACATGCAAGAAATCTAAACGCGTAATGAGAACAACTGCCTGGAATATCATTAGCAAACGACACACATGTGACCATTGTTTAAACAAACACCGTCCGACAGTTTGAAAGTTTAACAAAGTTTATCAATTTCAATTTTAACTTTCAAAACTTGCAAATTTCGACCGTTTATGAAGATTAAGTCGTTTTCGGTTTTCGTTCAGGTTTCAGGTAACGAAGACTCGAGCTCCAACATCGTACGATCGAAAATAAAGTAGAAATAAAATCTTTTTGGCTTTTATAAAGTTTATATTAAAACACACCTAAAATCTTTTTGGAATTTTTCATTTTTCAAATATAAAGACTGAAAGCAGTAAATAAATATATACAAAGATGCGGAAATTTAAAGCAGTAAATAAATATTTACAGACATTCTTTTTGTGAGTTTCGAGGGTAAGAGAATCATATCAGTGTACGGTCATGCCAAAACGCTCTTGTTGTTCAATTAGTTAACATTTAGATAAGCATCCTATAACGATTATCGGTATTGTTGTCCACTTAAGCTCAACTTATCAGATGTAATCATGACGAGGGAATACGTTAAGGTATGATTTAAAACTTACCGACCGGTGTTCATCCACATCACGACACATTCCCGTATCAAGGTATGCACGAGGGTTCATCTTACCGGTGAGTATACCGATTATCATCTGTTTGACCGTATATGATGTGAGATTCTCACTTATTTTTGTTTGAAAACAAGCCCTATGTGATAGAATCACTTATTGATGAGGAACTTGATTTTCGATGCATGAGGGCACAGGAGCAAGTCCGTGAACAGGTCAGTACTTTCGTACAGCAGAGAGACGAACTTGACACCGGAAAGAATTTGTGATATTTTATCACTTATTTTGTTTGGACATGTGATTGTTGATCACTTATTGAGGTCGTATGCAATATGTACACGTATGTATAGTATCATGGAAGATCTAGACTTGCGTCCCCGTTATATTTTCGGTAAAAGATACAACCATGATACCCAGATGATAAGCAGCATAAAGACCGAATATCTCAGAACCTCGGCAATCTCTCAAACGAAATTTCGGTACTAAGACCATATGCCAATGAATGGTTCCCACCCAGTCTTCAGTCGATTTAAGTTTATATCACCCTGCACACTTTAAAATGATTGTGAGCCTACCGATACATCTTATATAGAGCTGCTTATCGTTTTTCAGTTTAGGTTTAAAGAGGTTTGGACAGACCACTGATGTACTATCATTTTCTCTTTTGCTCGACAGGAAACTCATTTTTGTTTTTCTATTGTTTTTGTGTTTTTGAAATTTTTCGATGTTTTTGGATTTTCAAATTTTGGATTTACTCCCCCTAAAATCAATAAAGTAAGATAAATTTAAAACACAAAGGTATTTACAAAAATGATTTTCCGATGTTGGTTTTACTCTTGCTTGACCTTAATGCCGTTTACCAATAATAAATAGTCAAATCTTGATTTGTCAAATGCTTTGGTAAAAAGGTCGGCACGTTGGTCATCGGTGTGGACGTAAGCAACATCGATTAGCCTTTTCTCAAAGCAATCACGTATGAAGTGATACTTAATGTCGATGTGCTTAGTCTTTGAATGCTGCACAGGATTTCTAGTGATCTGTAATGCAGCAGAATTATCAACGTAAATAGGAGTAGTTAGGAATTCAAAACCGTAGTCGCGCATTTGTTGTTGGATCCATAGGACTTGAGAGCAACAACTTGATGCAGCAATGTATTCAGCTTCGCATGTTGATGTAGCGACGCACGTCTGCTTCTTGCACTGCCATGTGACTAGGCGATTTCCCAAAAACTGACATCCAGCCGTTGTGGATTTGCCGTCGATTTTGCATCCGCCAAAATCATAATCACTGAATGCGATCAAGTCAAAGTTATTATCCCTAGGGTACCATAGACCGGTGTCAGGGTAACCCTTCAAATAACGAAAAATCCTTTTTACAGCTGCAAGATGTGAGGCCTTCGGGTTCACTTGATATCTGGCAAGCAGGCACGTTGGGTACATTATATCTGGTCTTGATGCTGTGAGGTACATAAGGGATCCTATCAACGCGCGGTAGTATGAGGGGCTAACATCTTGACCCTTCAAGTCTGGAGTAATTCCGTGATTTTGTGGCAATGGGGTACCAATGGGCGTTGCATCAGACATCTGGAACCGGCTCAAGATGTCACCAACATATTTAGTCTGATGGATGAATATCCCAGACTCTGTTTGTTGTACTTGTAGGCCCAAAAAGAAGGTCATTTCCCCCATGGCACTCATCTCGAATTTATCCTGCATAACACGCTCGAAATCCCTACACAAAACATCATTAGTAGAACCAAAAATAATATCATCAACGTATACCTGTACCAGTAGAAGATCTCCATCTTGTTCTTTGATGAAAAGAGTACAGTCGATAAGACCTCTTCGAAAACCATTCTCCAGCAGATAATTAGATAAGGTTGCGTACCAAGCTCGCGGTGCTTGATGAAGACCATAGAGAGCTTTGTTGAGCAACCAAACCCGATCGGGATGGATAGGATCTTCAAAACCTGGAGGCTGTTCGACGTACACCTCTTCTTCTACCACACCATGTAAGAATGCACTTTTCACGTCCATCTGGTATACCTTGAAACCTTTGAATGAAGCATAAGCCAGAAAAATCCGAATTGCTTCTAGACGTGCAACAGGTGCATAGACTTCGTTGTAGTCGATCCCTTCTATCTGACAAAAACCTTGAACGACTAATCGTGCTTTGTTCCGGATAACAATCCCACGGTCATCCTTTTTGCATTTAAACACCCAACGGGTACCAATCTTCTTATAACCAGCAGGTTTCTCTACGAGTTTCCGGACACCAAGCTTCTGGAATTGTTGCAGTTCTTCCTGCATCGCTTCAACCCATGAGCTATCTTTCAAAGCATCTTTCCAAGTTCTTGGCTCTTCCTGTGAGACATAACACGCGAAAGACCAATCATTCTGTTGACCAGATTCTCGGATAGTTGCATACAAGCCTGCATTGTTGTTGTTTCGCAACATGTTTCTTGTTTGAACGCCACTTTGAACATTTCCAATGATGTTTTGTTGAGGATGGGTATTGTGAATCCTTGTCTCTGGATTATCTTGAACTGGAATATTTGTACCCAGATTGTTGAGATTGAGATCAACAATCAATTCAAGTCCCGGAATTGACGAAGAGGATGATGCAGAAGTTTCAGCTGTTCGAGGGACAACCACTGGAGGAGTACCCTCTGAAATACCATGAACTGCTGTTGGAGCTTCTTGATCTGCATCTAGAAATTCATCATCCTCTGAAGATTCGTTCAATTCGGTAGCATCTTGAAAATCCTCATTGTCGAGAGCATTATTGTTCACGGAAGATGGTTCTTGATTGACAATAATGGGACGAACCAACGGTGAATCTGTTGCGTTGTCGCTCTCGAAAAACATCCTTGCCGCAGCACTTTCTTCAACGGCTTCAACATTGATCGAATTGAAAAAGTCATCGTACTCAAACATCCAAGGCTGACCAGGATTTCTGACTGGTAAAGTGTGCCTTTGTACTCTGACTTCAGACCATTCCTCGACCCTTTTAGTCTCTAGATTCCAGACTCTTAAGTTCGGGGTGGAATACCCAAGAAAGTATCCCTCAATTGCTCTTGCCCCAAACTTTCCATTAGGATCGATTATCGTGCAAGGAGCTCCAAACGGTTCGAGATAAGACAAGTCTGGTTTCCGTTTGTTGATAAGCTCAAAGCAGGTCTTGTTGTGTCTTTTGACTGTAAGGACTCGGTTCAACGTATAGCATGCAGAAGACACAGCTTCAGTCCAGAAGGGAATCGGTAACTGTGACTCTACCAACATTGTCCTAGCAGTCTCGATCAATGTACGGTTTTTATGTTCAGCGACACCATTCTGTTGAGGAGTGTAAGCTGCACTAAATTCGTGAAGAATACCTTTTGAAGTGCAAAACTCCGCCATGGCATGATTTTTGAATTCAGTACCATTGTCGCTACGAATCCGCCTAACCTTCAACTTATAAAGATTCTCAATCTGAATGATCAAGTTTTTGATAATACCGAAGGTTTCACTCTTGTGTGCCATGAACGCCACCCAAGAAAATCTTGAATAATCATCAGTTATCACGAGGCAATATTGATCATTCCTAATGCTTTTGTGTTTGACAGGACCGAACAAATCCATGTGCAAACGCTCAAGAGGAACAGCCACCGTGTTGACTTTCTTTGTAGGGTGTCGCTTCTTCGTTTGTTTTCCTTTCTGGCACGAAACACAGACGTCTTGAAGATGGAAATTTTTAAGAGGAACACCATTCACCAATTCATTTGACACCAAATGATTCATTTTGCGTAAGTGAATGTGACCCATTCGTCTGTGCCAAGAGATTGTGTCTTTTTCTGTGGCTTTGGAAACGAAACAAGTTGCTTGTGCAGACGTTGTGATAGCTTGGCTCATATCAAGGACGTACAAATCATTTATCCTTGGAGCCGACAAGAGAATCCATTCTTTCGGAATTTTGAAGCCGGGTTTCAGCACATAACATCCATTAGCATCAAAGTGTACCGAGAACTGCTTGTCACAAATTTGAGAAACACTAAGAAGATTGTGATCAAGTTATTGCACAAAGTTGATCTTATCAAAGCTAACAACCCCGTTGGAAATCATTCCTTCACCCGTTATGTATCCGCCCTTATCTCCAGCAAAAGCAACATAACCTCCTCTAATAGATTTGACGTCGTAGAGAAGCTTCATGTCGCCTGTCATGTGCCTGGATGCCCCACTATCAACAATCCAATGACTACTGATAGTTCCTCCTGGAACACCCTGCACATAAACTCAATCAATTAGTTGGAGATGGGGACCCAAGCCATTGTGGTCTTGGGTCTTCCATTTTTATCAACAACAATAACTTCTATTCTTTGATGATTTGAAAATTGTGATGGCCCCCCTGATTCAATAACAGATTTTGGTTTCCAGGTCTGTTGAGTTTTACCAGTGTTATTCTTTAAAATTTTAACTTCATGGTTGTCTGAAGTTTTTGAATTTTCTGGTTTGACAGAAACAGATGGTTTGTTAACCGCATCAGTTTTAATTGCTTTTTCAATTTTCTTCACCTGTTGGCGTTTCTGTTTCTTTTCCCTTTCTTTTACAAGGCGGGGATCTTGTTTTACAGAAACAGATCGCTTGCGGTCAGTTGGGCCACGGGGATCATCAACTATGCCTTTTTGTTTATGAAGATACGGGCAATTTCGAACAATATGCCCGATCGTACCACATTCAAAACATGATCTTCGTTCAACAAACCCCGAAGTATCATGTGGTCGTCTAGCCGATGATGAACTTTGTGATCCCGAGGTACTAGGTTTTGAACAACTTGGTTCATTCCTTTTCATCACAGTTGCTTTTTGGACAAAATCTAAGTTAGATTGATTTGCAAACTTTTCAATTTTGTCCGTTCCCTTCGACTTCACAAAGTTCACATTCTTCTTCTTCTTATGATTCGGCTTCTTTTGATTTTGAGTCGGTGCCTTACCATTTGTTTTGGTATGGTTTTGCTGTTTTGGCACTGTTGGTAATTTCTTGTTCCCAAACTGTTTTCTAACTTCAGCCTTTGGGATAGGAGGACACTGTGTGACTGTAACATGTGGTCCTGTCTTTCCCAAAAACTTATTTGTAGAATTTTCAAAGACTTTACTGATTAAAGATTGATTAACATTTTTAATAGGAAAATCTTTGTCCGAATAGATTTTATCATTACCAACAAGAGTGTACAGCAAATCCACACTCTCCGACTCTTTTGCTGATGTGGACTCGGTTGGAACAGTCTTAGCAGGTTTTGTGGGAGGATCACATAGGATATGATTCTCAAGAGGTATGTCCTCTTCTTTGATCACTGCATCAGACTTTTCCGAATGAGTATCATCAGACTCATCATCAGAAGAATCAACATCCTCAACCACAACTGGAGAATCCTGATTCTGTTCAGCAGTTACAAATGTATCTGCTGACACATCTGAATCTGACGATACTTCTTTCTTGTATCCGAGCCCTGCTGCAAATTCATTAACATCTAAAGGAACAGATGGCTCAAAGTGAGTCCTAAACTCTTCATCAGGCAGGGCATCAAAATTGTTTCTCACGGGTGGTGGACATTTCTTATAGCCTATGCATGTGACATCCCGTTTTTCTTTCTGAACATCAATGATGTGATCCAACACATAGCTAGAGCTCAAATAACTGTCTAACTTAAGTCGGATCGCCTCACTTTCAGTTTTAACACAAGCCATCTCTTTTTGCATTACCTCAAGACGAGTTATATACAAATTAATATCAGTTTGTTTTCTGGAAACCATTTTAGTCAACTCAGTTTTATCTTTCTTTAATGTTTCAATCATTGACTTAAATTCCTTTTCATGGTTTTCATAAAACATGTTGGCTTCAGTGCACTTTGAAAGATCAACGGTTAATTTCTGATTATGAATGAATGTCACGTCATATTTCTCTTGCAAAGCCTCGTGTTTGCTTTGCAATTCACACCACTTATCATTTACTAAGACATGTTTGTCTTGCAATTCAAACAAACTAGCTTGTAAAGCATCGTGTTTGCCTTGCAACTCAGACATGTTTGCTTCCAAATCAACACATCTAACATGCAATCCATCACAATTATCACAGCTAACAGAAGTGGGTTCATCGACACATACCTGACTTGATGAACTGTCGACATTAGCCATAAAGGATGAATGGAGAGAAGACTAAGAATAAGCAGCTTGATCCACCAAAATAGATCTTCTTTGAATTCCTGCTGCAGTTTCTTCCAACAGCTCATCAATATTTGCATCGATTGACACATTTGATGTCTCATCTACATGATCATCACCTGAGCTCGAGGCTTCTTCATCCGAACTTCCACTATAACCGGAGTTGTCTTCATCTTCAGAAGATTCACTACCATTGGTGGAAGATTCTCCACCACTGGCGTGTTTAAGATCCTTGACAATTTCAGCAAAACAAGCTGTTCCATCTGGAGCATCGTTGCCCAACTGAATAGACCAGTTACAACCTTCATCTACTTGAACCACAAGTGCCTGGTTGGCATTTGATGGTCCTGCTTGAGTCTGGTTGTTGACAGGCACCAATGTGCGAACATTGTTCCTGTTCTGGTTCTGCTGGTTGCCTTGATTTCTGAAGGGATTCTGGTTTCCATGCTGAGATGGTCTTGTACATTCCCTTTTAAAATGACCCCGTTCACCACAGTTGAAGCATTTAACAGCTTGCTTATCAAACCCATACTTGGTGTCTTTCTTGCCTTCCAACCTGGTTCTTCCAGTTCTTTCCATGAAATCTTTTGCTCTCCTCACAGCACTGGCGAAAGCCCATTTGATGTCCATCAAATCCATCTCTTCCTTATCAATCTGCTGATAGTCTTCTTGTGTCAGATTAATATTACCAATCTGACCTTCCACTAATCCACAGTATGCGCTCACCAAAGTGTTTAGCAGCTCCATATGTTCTTTTGCTACTTCAACACTGACTTTAGAAAAGCTTGAGGTGTCGAGCCGTACTGTATTTGGCTTTGATTGTTGGCCAGCAGATGATGTACTTCCATAACAAGCTTGCTGTTGCTGTTGAGGAGGAAGTGGATTTCCGAATATATCAGTTGTTCTGATAGGTTGTTGGCTTTGCTGTTGTGGCACTGGTTGAGGAACTGGATTAAGCGGATTTCCATATATGTCTGTTGTTGGAGGAGGAGTGCCATACAAGCTGGTGCTAGACACAAATGCTGTTTGAATTGGAGCGTGTGAAGAAGGTTTTGTAGAAGTGCTAGAAACTCCATAATACATTTCAGGATTTTGTGGCATTGGAACTCTTTTAGCCTTGAGAGTTTCTTCCTGATTCTTGTTTTCCAGGAGTTGATCAAAGTCACCGAAGTTTGTTGTATCCAAAGTGCCATTGTACTTCAGGATTTCTAAGAAATTATTCCATTGAGGTGGCAGTGCATCTGCAAACTTCTTCACTATCTCTACTGAAGTTGTTACAACCCCAATATTTCCCAATTCAGTCAGCAAATGAGTATATCGACTAGTCAAATCTCCTAAAGATTCATTCTGCATACAAGTAAAACCATCAAACTCTTTCTTTAGCAGGTCTTTTCTTAATTGACGTGTCGCTTCATTTCCTATGCCCCTTGTTTTCAATGCGTCCCACAACCTCTTCGTTGTCTTGTGACTGACAAATTGATGATAAATATCTTTGCTTAATGCCTGAGAAAGAATGGCATATGCCTTCTTTTCCAAATCATAGACCTTCTTCTGATCTTCTGTAAGATCAGCAAACGTAGCAGCAGATGAAGCAGCAACCTCTATCGTTTGATCAAAATCTGTGATGAAGCGCAACCACAGTTCTGTATTTTGACCAAGGACATATGTATGAAATCTGTCAAACCATCCCGGATATTCACTTAAATGCATCAACTTTGGAGGTCTATTCAAACTTCCTGTTTCACTTTCGCTTAGCAAAATACTTTGAACACTTGGAGCTTGATTTGATACGAAAGCCCATTGACCGGTAGATGTAGCATTAGCTTGCGAACCCGAATCCGGAGCTGGAGTACCAAAATACATCTCGGCATTTACCGGAACACCCCACATCGAATTCATTTTTGATCAAGAAAAATAATATTACACCAGCCGAAGGATCTGAGATCGAAAAACAAGAAACACAAACTGTTAAGCATAAACAGACTAAGGATCGAAAGATCAAAGCTTGTTCGAAGGATCAACAGTGTTCGAAAGGTCACTGTTGAGTTTCGAACAATTGTTTTCGAAGGATTCTCCAACCGAAGGATCCTTATCCTTCGAAAAAGTACTGTAGACCGAAAGATACACACGAAAGACTCCCCCGTCGAAGGATCCTAGTCTTTCGAAAATGAACAGTAGACCGAAAGATGAAAGTTTCGAAATGATTCCTTGGTTCGAAGGATGATGATCTATCGAAGTTCCACTGATCGAAAGATGGTCTTTCGAGTTCGAAGGATATCTTTCGAAATGGTTCTGACACAGTTGACAATCGGTGACAAGTTGGTGAAAAAGTTGACAGGTTGGTGAGAACTTTCGGCAGAAAGTATGTTCAGACCATATCTTTCAGGTCTGAACATGCAGGTTTTTCACCAACCGGGTAATGATCAATATTTTAAACAAAGTACAACTTCCAACACACAAACACTTGGTAAATCAAAATTTTAAGATCAAAGTGTATTTTTATCAAGAACACAGCCCAGAAATATGAGATTTCTGATGAACCGAAGGTTTTCCGAAACCCGAATTTTGCTCGAAACTTCACTAAAAACCAACTTTTAATATGTGAGTATGAAAAGTATAGTGGTTTTTATAAGAACTTCCAGCAAAACACCAAGATTTCAGCCGTTTTAAACACGTTTTCCAGAAAAATATGAACTTTAAATCCCGAAAAACACAAGAACACCTCGGTTTTAACAAGGAGAAGAGCCAAAGCTCTGATACCACTTGTAGGTCCGGCTAGGGGAGGATCTAGTCGCCTAATCCTTGTAAACTAACCAACCCGGTTGTGCGGAATCCAACCGAGATAGCAAACCGAGATAGAACACGCAATAACACAACACGCAAGGTTCAACGATTAACACCACTTGTATTAAACGTATGAAAGGTCCAGTTACAAGCACAAGGTTTACAGATCAGTTCTATAAACTCTCTCTAACAGTGTGTGTGTATATTCTCTGCTCTAAGTGTTCTCACTCGAAATGAACACAACACACGGGTATTTATACCCAAACACAGCAGGTCTGGTCGAAGGATCATGCAGACTGGTCGAACGATCATCTGTCGACCAGGAACAACTCGAAGGATCCTGATTTACTACGAAAGATGTGATCTTTCGTGGTCCATCTATCGAATGTCATCTTTCGAGCTAGTCATCATCGAAGGATATAAGTGATCCTTCGATGAGACATCCTTCGACCTACCCATCTTTCAAACACAGTGTTGACTGTTTGGCCAAGTCAAACCAGGAGGATGGTTGACTTAGTCAAACTTACAAGACTAACAAGACATCGTTTTACATCGTGACCGAATACAGACAAAGTGCAGACATAAGTGCACCAACAGAAACCATCACCGCATTAAAGATATATGAGGTTCTGTTATTTTGCATGCCCGATATTGAGATCTTTCTGGGTCAAATGAACATGAATTGCGCAATAAATGTATCTATGCTTGAAGTTCCAAACTTAACTATACTGTATGACTTCTTAAGGAGACCCTTCGCACACCGTTCATATAACAAAAGAAGAAAAGAAGAGAGCGTATCATCTCAAGTACAAAAAATCAAAACAAGAAAAACAAAGAGGTTATCACGTCACTATGTTAACAACAAAACACACATTCTGATGAGTTGTCCCCCTTTTAAATTAACGTGGCTCAACCATGCAAACCCTGAGCTCTTCATCACTTGAAATTGGAAGACGGTTACCTTCAGTGTCATCATACTCGACACAGAGATTTGGGGTTCTAGTTCTGGAAATCTCTTTTTGACTTCCCTGTGCAGGTCTGTGAATTCAGCTGAAAGGGGCAATGTAAACTTGATCAAATCATCATTATCTTCTCCATATATTTGGCAGGTCTGCGAATTCAACCATTTTGGAGGCCTAAAGCGGGTTACAAATTTGAGGCCCCTTTTTCCTAAAAATTATTTTGCTTCCTAATTAACCAGAAAAAGATGGTTCTTTTGGTGCAAATGCTAGGGTAATCCACTACTTAAATACTTTAAAATAAATGTCAACGAATGATATAATAAAATATAAACAATTAAAGAGATATGAGGCACTGCATCAAACACTTGGGTTACTTGGTCTACTGCATCGACTAAACACCCATCAAAGTAATTTTAGTTACAACTTCAGAAACTAATTTCGATTAGCAAAGTAATTTCAATTACAGCTTCAAAAACTAATTTCAATCAGCAGTTCAGCACACTAATTTCAATCAGGGCCTTTAACTTACTAAAAGGGGGTAGAGGCGCTCCACTAGTGATGGAATTCCATCACTCACAATATCCAATCAAGTTCCCTCACGTCATCAAGCTTCATTCCATCACTAATGATGGATTTAGTGGAAATGCCCATCACTCGTGATGTTTTTTTTTTTAAACTAAAAGTTAACAATAAAACAATAAAATTATAAATTTCATTAAAATAAAAAACAATATTTATAGAAAACTATTGTCTCTGTTTTTCCGATCAAGAACGAAACCATAGAACTTGTTCGAAATTGATCAAACATGTGATCAATCCGTATAATATTTTTCAGAATCCCTGTAAGAAAGAACGCATAAAGATTCAAGCATCAAAAACCTAAATCGGAAAATTTTGATCCCCTGTTTATTCGTAAGTCTGCAACATCTTTGAAATCCAAAGATTCTTAATCGAAATCGAGCAAGACATAATTTTTTCAATTCAGATCACTAAAGCCCAAACCAATAACAACACTGGTGATTATATCTTAAATCAGAATCGGCGAAATTAACATTTCTGATCAAAGGGTGAAAAACATAGTATCACAAGGATTTTGTGAGAAAAATTGAAAAGAAATATTTATAAAAATACAACGTTCAAAAACCAATGTTCATAATCATCTTTCCGCGCGTTGCCACTTCCACGTGTGATGTTTTGTACCGGCGGTGGTGTATAACGCTGTTCGACGCGTGATGAATTCCTCACCACAAGGCGCCCCGTCCTCTATAAGGAATTAGCTGACAATTCAGGAATTAGTCGACAATTAATTAAGGACGCCTACAATCTGTCAATCCATCATAATAATTAATAGGGCGCCTGCAATTTTGCTTCTTTCTCTCATCTCCCTGAAATTTAGCTTCTTTCTTTCATTTCCCGCCCATTCCTATAACCTTTTAGAAAAAATAAAAAAGCTGAGGCCTTATTGAATTGGAGGTCAAAGGCCTAAGCTTCAAAATACTTGAGCTTGTGCCGGCCCTAGGGCAATGTAAACTTGATCAAATCATCATCAAGTTTAACTTTTATGGGCTTCCCCATATATTTGGATTGTATGCCCTCGATCCTGCAAATTAAGATTAAAGCACAAAAAAAGATGAGTCATGACTTCACGTAAATTACAAATAAACATTTTGTGCACTTGAAATCACAAAGAAACAAATGGGTAAATTACATTTTTCGTCCTTTATGTTTGTAGCAGGTTGCAATGGATGACCTTTAATTTTAATAATTATACTCACATTCCTTTATTTGCAAAATCTGTTACACCTTAGGTCATTTGAACCTAACCTGGTTAAAACTTCCAGTTAAGTAAGATCATGTACAACTCATGTGAGGGCAAAACAGTAATTTAATACCAAAAAAAGAATGTCAAAATTTAAAAACTTATATAAAAATTATAAACCTAAACAATCATCATCATCTCCCTAGCCTCTCTCCCCCTGTACTCTCTCTCTCTCTCTCTCTCTCTCTCTACATACCACTTCTACAATCATCCTCTCCACCCAACCCACCACCATATCTCCACCACCCATCACCTTATCTCGACCACACCCCCTCACAAAACCCCAACTCAAAACCCTAATGGAATTACCAGATGAATTAGGGCTCGATTCACAGATCTCCCTTTCGATTCCTTCAAATTTCTCACCTCTATCGGTTAGTTTCTCACCCTTTTCTTCATTTAATCCCACATTGTTGGTGCACTTGTGTCTGTACTTTGTCTGTATTTCGTCATGATACAAAACGATGTCTTTGATGTAAGGTTGATGTAAGTTTGACCAAGTCAACCATCCTCCTGGTTTGACTTGACCAAACAGTTAACACATGTTTGTAAGATGTGTGTGTCGAAGGATGTGTCATCGAAGGATTGTTTATATCCTTCGATGAGCTCGAAAGATAACCTTCGATGGATGTTGATGGACTTCGAAGGATATCATCCTTCGAAGTATGTGTGATCCTTCGATGAGTTTCAGGTCGATAGATGATCCTTCGATCAGTCTATCTGATCCTTCGACCAGACATGCTGTGTTTGGGTATATATACCCATGTCATGTGTTCACTTCATTTAGACACATAGAGTGACACAGAGACAGAAACAGAAGAGATAAGTGTGAGGAGTGAACATTCTGTTGAGAGAACACACACACGAGTGTTTTAGAGAGTTTGCAAAATACATTTGTAAACATTGAGCTTGTAACCGAACCTTTCATACGTATTAATACAAGTGGTGTTAATCGGTGAAGATTGTGTGTTGTGTTTGTGCTTGTTCTATCTCGGTTTGCATGCTAGCTTGGATTCCGCACTTGCTAGTGTGTTAGACATAACAAGGAATAGGTTTAACCTCAACCTCCGAGGGGCCTACAAGTGGTATCAGAGCCGTGGCTCTTTTCCTTGTTAAAAACCGGGTTTATACAAGATTTTGGAGTGTTTTGGACAAAAACTCACTTGGTTTAGTAACCGTTTTCTGTGATTTTCTCGCATTTCTTGACGTTAAAACGTGTTCTAAACTAACCGGGTGTGTTAAAGGAAGGTTTGGGTAACTTAAAAATCTGTTTTTAAGATGTTTGGTAATTTCCGGCCATACTCCGGCTTACTCCGGTGACCGGTTTCTGGGTTAAACCTTCGTTTTTTTATCATATTTTATTGTTCAAAATCTTGGTTTTGGTAAAAATCATGGTCTGACCATACTTTCTGCCGAAAGATTTCACCAACCCATCACCTTTTTCACCAACCTGTCATTTTCGTCTGCTGTGTCAGTGCAGATCGAAGGATATCCTTCGAAGTCGAAAGATCGTCTTTCGATCAAAGGAGGTTCGATAGATAATCATCCTTCGAACATCCTTCGAAGTCTGTGACTTATCCTTCGATCCAAGGAATCTTTTCGAAGCATACATCTTTCGGTCTACAGTTCTTTTTCGAAAGATAAGGATCCTTCGTTTGGAGAATCTTTCGAAATCATTGTTCGAAACTCAACAGTGATCCTTCGAACACTGTTGATCTTTCGAACAAGTCTTGATCCTTCGACCTCAGTCTGTTTATGTTTAACAAGTTTGTGATTTTCAGGTTTTATTATTCTTGATCAAAAATGAATCCAAGATGGGGTACTCCGGTAAATACAGAGATGTATTTTGGTACTCCGTCTTCCGCACCGGTATCTTCTCAAGCTAGTGCAACTTCTACCGGTCAATGGGCATTCGTATCAAATCAAACTCCAAGTATTCAAAGCATTCTCTTAAGCGAGAGCGAAACCGGAAGTTTGAATCGGCCTCCAAAGTTGATGCACTTATACGAATATCCAGGATGGATTGACAGATTTCATACATACGTCCTTGGTCAAAATACAGAATTGTGGTTGCGGTTCATCACAGATTTCGATCAAACAATAGAGGTTGCCGCATCATCTGCTGCTACGTTTGCAGATCTTACTGAAGATCAGAAGAAGGTCTATGATTTGGAAAAGAAGGCATATGCCATTCTTACTCAGGCGTTAAGTAAAGATATTTATCATCAATTTGTCAGTTACAAGACAACGAAGAGGTTGTGGGACGCATTGAAGACAAGGGGCGTAGGAAATGAAGCGACACGTCAATTGAGACGTGAGTTGCTAAAGAAAGAGTTTGATGGTTTTACTTGTATGGAGAATGAATCTTTAGGAGATTTGACAAGTCGATTTAATCATTTGCTGACTGAATTGGCAAATTTTGAGGTTGTTACAACTCCAGCAGAGATTGTGAAAAAGTTTGCAGATGCGTTGCCACCTCAACGGAATACTTTCTTGGAAATCATGAAGTACAATGGCACTTTAGCTACAACAAACTTCAATGACTTTGTTCAACTCCTAGAAAACAAGAATCAGGAAGAAACTCTCAAGGCAAAAAGAGTTCACGTGCCACAAAATCCTGAAATGTATTATGGAACTTCTAGCACTTCTACAAAACCTTCTTCACACGCTCCAATTCAAACAGCGTTTGTGTCTAGTACTGACATGTATGGCAATACTATCCAAGTTCCAGTCAAGCCTCCTCCAACAGACATGTATGGAAATCCGCTTGAACCAGTTCCTCAACCAGCACCACAACAGCAAAGCCAACGACCTATCAGAGCAACTGATATGTTTGGAAATCCATTACCTATTCGATCTCCCGGAACAACAGACATGTATGGGAATCCACTTCCTCCTCAATCTACCGGACCAACAGACATGTATGGGAATCCACTTCCTCCTCAACAGCAAGCGTGTTATGGAAGCACATCATCTGCTGGTCAACAATCAAAGCCAAATACAGTACGGCTCGACACCTCAAGCTTTTCTAAAGTCAGTGTGGAAGTAGCAAAGGAACACATGGAGCTGCTAAACACTTTGGTGAGCGCATACTGTGGATTAGTGGAAGGTCAGATTGGTAACATTAATCTGACACAAGAAGACTATCAGCAGATCGATAAAGAGGAGATGGAGATGATGGACATCAAGTGGGCCTTTTCCAGTGCTGTTAGGCGAGCAAAGGATTTCATGGAAAGAACCGGCAGAACCAGCTTGGAAAGCAAGAAAGACACCAAGTATGGGTTTGATAAGCAGGCTGTTAAGTGTTTCAATTGTGGTGAACGTGGTCATTTCAAACGTGAATGTACAAGGCCATCTCAACATGGAAACAAAAATCCTTTCAGAGGTCAAGGCAACAGGGCAAATCAGAACCAAGTAAGGAACAATGAGCGCACATTGGTGCCTGTCAACAACCAGAGTCAAGCAGGACCATCTAATGCCAACCAGGCACTTGTGGTTCAAGTAGATGAAGGCTGTGATTGGTCAATCCAGTTGGGAAATGATGCTCCAGATGGAACAGCTTGTTTTGCTGAAGTTGTCAAGGATCTTAAACACGCCAGTGGTGGAGAATCTTCCACCAATGGTAGTGAATCTTCTGAAGATGAAGACAGCTCCGGTTACAGTGGAAGTTCAGATGAAGAGTCCTCGAGTTCAGGGAATGATCAGGAAGATGACACATCAACTGCGTCAGTTAATGCAGATATTGATGAGCTATTGGAAGAAGCTACAGCAGGAATTGAAAGAAGATCTATTTTGGTGGATCAAGCTGCTTATTCTTCGTCTTCTCTCCATTCAGCCTTTATGGCTAATGTCGACAGTTCATCAAGTCAGGTATGTGTCGATGAACCCATTGCTGTTAGTTGTGATAACTGTGATAGTTTAAATGTTAAATGTGCTGATTTAGAGGCAAACATGTCTGAGTTGCAAGGCAAACATGATGCTTTACAAGCTAGTTTGTTTGACTTGCAATACAAACATGTTTCATTAAATGATAAGTGGTGTGAATTGCAAAGCAAACACGAGGCTTTGCAAGAGAAATATGATGTGACATTCATTCACAATCAGAAATTGACCGTTGATCTTTCGAAGTGCACTGAAGCCAACATGTTTTATGAAAACCATGAAAAGGAGTTTAAAGCGGTAATTGAAAAAATTAAAGAAAGATAAAACCGAGTTAACTAAAATGGTTTCTAGAAAACAAACTGACATTAATTTGTATATAACTCGCCTTGAGGTAATGCAAAAGGAAATGGCTTGTGTGAAAACTGAAAGTGAGGCGATCCAACTTAAGCTAGACAGTTATTTGAGCTCTAGCTATGTGTTGGATCACATCATTGACGTACAGAAAGAGAAACGGGATGTCACATGCATAGGTTACAAGAAATGTCCACCACCTGTGAGACACAATTATGATGCCATGCCTGACGAGGAAGATATAACTTTCTTTGAACCTTCTGTTCCTTTAGACGTTGAGGAATTTGCAACAGGGCTCGGATACAAGAAGGAAGTATCATCAGATTCAGATGTGTCAGCAGATACATTTGTAACTGCTGAACAGAATCAGGATTCTCCAGTTGTGATTGAGGATGCTGATTCTTCTGATGATGAATCTGATGATACTGATTCAGCAAAGTCTGATGCGGTGATCAAAGAAGAGGACATACCTCTCGAGAATCATATTCTCTGTGATCCTCCTGCAAAACCCGCTAAGACTGTTGCAATTGAGTCCTCGTCTGCAAAAGAGTCGGAGAGTCTGGATTTGTTGTACACTCTTGTTGGTGATGATAAAATTTATTCAGACAAAGATTTTCCAATTAAGAATGTTAATCAATCATTAATCAGCAAAGTCTTTGAAAATTCAACAAGTAAGTTTTTGGGAAAGACAGGATCACATGTTACAGTAACACAGTGCCCTCCTATTCCAAAGGCCGAAATTCGAAAACAATATGGAAATCAGAAATTACCAACAGTACAAAAACAGCAAAATCATACCAAATCAAAAGGTAAAACACCGACTCAAAGTCAAAGGAAGCCGAATCAGAAGAAGAACAAAAATGTGAACTTTGTGAAATCCAAGGGAACGGACAAAATTGCAACATTTGAAAATCAATCTAACTTAGATTTTGTCAAGAAAGCAACAGTGTTGAAAAGGAATGAACCAAATAGTTCAAAACCTAGTACCTCGGGATCACAAAGTTCATCATCGGCAAGACGATCACATGAGACTTCGGGGTTTGTAGAACGAAGATCATGTTTTGAATGTGGTACAATTGGGCATATCATTCGAAATTGCCCGTATCTTCATAAATTGAAAGCAAAGGATGATGATCCCCGTGAACTCAATCACCAAAAGCGATCTGTTTCTGTAAAACAAGATCCCCGACTTGTAAGAGAAAGGGAAAAGAAACAGAAACGCCAACAGGTCAAGGTAATTGAGAAAGCACTTAAAACTGAAGTGGTTCAAAAACAATCTGTTCCAGTTAAACCAGAAAGTTCAAAATTTTCAAAAACTTCTAATAATCATGAAGTTAAATTTACAAACAATCAAACTGGTATAACAAAACAGACCTGGAAACCAAAATCTGTTATTGAATCAGGGGGGCCATCACAATTTTCAAATCATCAAAGAATAGAAGTTATTATTGTTGATGAAAATGGAAGACCCAAGACCACAATGGCTTGGGTCCCCATCTCCAACTAATCATTTGAGTTCATGTGCAGGGTGTTCCAGGAGGAACTATCAGTAGTCATTGGATTGTTGATAGTGGGGCATCCAGGCACATGACAGGCGACATGAAGCTTCTCTACGACGTCAAATCTATTAGAGGAGGTTATGTTGCTTTTGCTGGAGATAAAGGCGGATATATTACGGGTGAAGGAATGATTTCCAACGGGGTTGTTAGCTTTGATAAGATCAACTTCGTACAACAACTTGATCACAATCTTCTTAGTGTTTCTCAAATTTGTGATAAGCAGTTCTCAGTACACTTTGATGCAAATGGATGTTATGTGCTGAAACCCGGCTTCAAAATTCCGAAAGAATGGATTCTCTTATCTTCTCCAAGGATAAATGATTTGTATGTCCTTGATATGAGCCAAGCTATCACTACGTCTGCACAAGCAACTTGTTTCGTTTCCAAAGCCACAGAAAAAGACACAATCTCTTGGCACAGACGAATGGGTCACATTCACTTACGCAAAATGAATCATTTGGTGTCAAATGAATTGGTGAATGGTGTTCCTCTTAAAAACTTCCATCTTCAAGACGTCTGTGTCTCGTGCCAGAAAGGAAAACAAACGAAGAAGCGACACCCTACAAAGAAAATCAACACGGTGGCTGTTCCTCTTGAACACGCACATGGATTTGTTCGGTCCTGTCAAGCACAAAAGTATTAGGAATGATCAATATTGCCTCATGATAACTGATGATTATTCAAGATTTTCTTGGGTGGCGTTCATGGCACACAAGAGTGAAACCTTCGGTATTATCAAAAACTTGATCATTCAGATTGAAAATCTTTATAAGTTGAAGGTTAGGCGGATACGTAGCGACAATGGTACTGAATTCAAAAATCATGTCATGGCGGAGTTTTGCACTTCAAAAGGTATTCTTCACGAATTTAGTGCAGCTTATACTCCTCAACAGAATGGCGTCGCTGAACGTAAGAACCGCACTTTGATCGAGACTGCTAGGACAATGTTGGTAGAGTCACAGTTACCGATTCCCTTCTGGACTGAAGCTGTGTCCTCTGCATGTTACACGTTGAACCGAGTCCTCACAGTCAAAAGGCACAACAAGACCTGCTTTGAGCTTATTAATAAACGGAAACCAGATTTGTCATATCTTGAACCGTTTGGAGCTCCGTGCACGATGATCGATCCTAATGGAAAGTTTGGGGCAAGAGCAATTGATGGATACTTTCTTGGGTATTCCACCCCGAACTTAAGAGTCTGGAATCTAGAGACTAAAAGGGTCGAGGAATGGTCTGAAGTCAGAGTACAAAGGCACACTTTGCCAGTTAGAAATCCTGGTCAGGCTTGGATGTTTGAGTACGATGACTTTTTCAATTCGATCAATGTTGAAGTAGTTGAAGAAAATGCTGCAACAAGGATGTTTTTCGAGAGTGACAACGCAACAGATTCACCGTTGGTTCGTCCAATTATTGTCAATCAAGAACCATCTTCAGTGAACAATAATGCTCTCGACAATGAGGATTTTCACGATGCTACCGAATTGAACGAATCTTCAGAGGATGATGAATTTCTCGATGCAGATCAAGAAGCTCCAACAACAGCAGTTCATGGTACTTCAGAGGGTACACCTCCAGTGGACGTCCCTAGAACAGCTGAAGCTACTGCATCATCCTCTTCGTCAATTCCGGGCATTGAATTAGTTGTTGATCTCAATCTCAACAATCTGGGTACAAACATTCCAGTTCAAGATAATCCAGAAACAAGGATTCACAATACCCATCCTCAACAAAACATCATCGAAAATGTACAAAGTGGCGTTCAAACAAGAAACATGTTGCGGAACAACAACAATGCAGGCTTGTATGCATCGATTAGAGAATCTGGTCAACAAAATGATTGGTCTTTCGCGTGTTATGTCTCACAGGAAGAGCCAAGAACTTGGAAAGAAGCTTTGAAAGATAACTCATGGGTTGAAGCAATGCAGGACGAACTGCAACAATTCCAGAAGCTTGGTGTCTGGAAACTCGTAGAGAAACCTGCTGGTTACAAGAAGATTGGTACCCGTTGGGTGTTTAAATGCAAAAAGGATGACCGTGGAGTTGTTATTCGAAACAAAGCAAGGCTAGTCGTTCAAGGTTTTCGTCAGATTGAAGGTATCGACTACAACGAAGTGTATGCACCTGTTGCACGTCTAGAAGCAATTCGGATCTTTCTGGCTTATGCCTCATTCAAAGGTTTCAAGGTATACCAGATGGACGTCAAAAGTGCATTCTTACATGGTGTGGTGGAAGAAGAGGTGTACGTCGAACAGCCTCCAGGTTTTGAAGATCCTATCCATCCCGATCGGGTTTGGATGCTCAACAAAGCTCTCTATGGTCTACATCAAGCACCGCGAGCTTGGTACGCAACCTTATCTAATTATTTGCTGGAGAATGGATTTCGCAGAGGTCTTATCGATTGTACTCTTTTCATCAAAGAACAAGATGGAGATCTTCTACTGGTTCAGGTATACGTTGATGATATTATTTTTGGTTCTACTAATGATGTTTTGTGTAGGGATTTCGAGCGGGTAATGCAGGATAAATTCGAGATGAGTGCTATGGGGGAAATGACTTTCTTTTTGGGCCTACAAGTGCAACAAACTGAGTCTGGGATATTCATCCATCAGACTAAATATGTTGGTGACATCTTGAGCCGGTTCCAGATGTCGGATGCAACGCCCATCGGTACCCCATTGCCGCAAAATCACGGAATTACTCCAGACTTGAAGGGTGAAGCTGTTAACCCCTCACACTACCGCGCGATGATCGGATCTCTTATGTACCTCACAGCATCAAGACCAGATATAATGTACCCAACGTGCCTGCTTGCCAGATATCAAGTGAACCCGAAGGCCTCACATCTTGCAGCTGTAAAAAGGATTTTTCGTTATTTGAAGGGTTGCCCTGACACCGGTCTATGGTACCCTAGGGATAATAACTTTGACTTGATCGCATTCAGTGATTCTGATTTTGGCGGATGCAAAATCGACGGCAAATCCACAACGGCTGGATGTCAGTTTTTGGGAAATCGCCTAGTCACATGGCAGTGCAAGAAGCAGACCTGTGTAGCTACATCAACATGCGAAGCTGAATACATTGCTGCCTCAAGTTGTTGCTCCCAAGTCCTATGGATCCAACAACAAATGCGCGACTACGGTTTTGAATTCCTAACTACTCCTATTTACGTTGATAATTCTGCTGCATTACAGATCACTAGAAATCCTGTGCAGCATTCAAAGACTAAGCACATCGAAATCAAATATCACTTCATACGTGATTGCTTTGAGAAAAGGCTAATCGATGTTACTTACGTCCACACCGATGACCAACGTGCCGACCTTTTTACCAAAGCATTTGACAAATCAAGATTTGACTATTTATTATTGGTAAACGGCATTAAGGTCAAGCAAGAGTAAAACCAACATCGGAAAATCATTTTTGTAAATATCTTTGTGTTTTAAATTTGTCTTAGTTTATTGATTTTAGGGGGAGTAAATCCAAAATTTGAAAATCCAAAAACATCGAAAAATTTCAAAAACACAAAAACATAGAAAAGCAAAAATGAGTTTCCTGGCGAGCAAAAGAGAAAATGATAGTACATCAGTGGTCTGTCTAAACCTCTTTAAACCTTAAATGAAAAACGATAAGCAGCTCTATATAAGATGTATCGGTAGGCTCACAATCATTTTAAAGTGTGAAGGGTGATATAAACTTAAATCGACTGAAGACCAGGTGGGAACCATTCATTGGCATATGGTCTTAGTACCGAAATTTCGTTTGAGAGATTGCCGAGGTTCTGAGATATTCGGTCTTTATGCTGCTTATCATCTGGGTATCATGGTTGTATCTTTTACCGAAAAATAACGGAGACGCAAGTCTAGATCTTCCATGATACCTTACATACGTGTACATATTGCATTCGACCTTAATAAGTGATCAACAATCACATGTCCCCAAATAAGTGATATTATATCACAAATTCTTTCCGGGAGTCAAGTTCGTCTCTCTGCTGTACGAAAGTACTGACCTGTTCACGGACTTGCTCCTGTGCCCTCATGCATCGAAAATCAAGTTCCTCATCAATAAGTGATTCTATCACATAGGGCTTGTTTTCAAATCAAAATAAGTGAGAATCTCACATCTTATACGGTCAAACAGATGATAATCGGTATACTCACCGGTAAGATGAACCCTCGTGCATACCTTGATACGGGAATGTGTCGTGATGTGGATGAACACCGGTCGGTAAATATAAATCATACCTTAATCGTATCCCCTCGCCATGATTACATCTGATAAGTTGAGCTTAAGTGGACAACAATACCGATAATTGTTATAGGATGCTTATCTTAATGTTAACTAATTGAACAACAAGAGCGTTTTGGCATGACCGTACACTGATATGATTCTCTTACCCTCGAAACTCACAAAAAGAATGTCTGTAAATATTTATTTAATGCTTTCAGTTTCTGCATCTTTGTATATATTTATTTACTGCTTTCTGTCTTTACATTTGAAATATTCAAAAATACCAAAAAGATTTTAGGTGTGTTTTAATATAAACTTTCTAAAAGACAAAAAGATTTTATTTCTATCTTATTTTCGATCGTACGATGTTGGAACTCGAGTCTTCGTTACCTGAAACCTGATTGAAAACCGAAACGACTGTTTCTTCATAAACGGTCGAAATTTGCAAGTTTTGAAAGTTAAAGACTAAAATTGACAAATTTGCTAAACTTTCAAACTGTCGGACGGTGTTTGATTGAACAATGGTCACATGTGTGTCGTTTGCTTATGATATTCCAGGCAGTTGTTCTCATTACGCGTTTAGATTTCTTGCTTATGCAGATTCTAAAGGCAAGGAGAACATGGTCGATGACAAGCTTCGGAATGAAGACACGACGTGAAGGCACTCAAGTGATGAAGATGATCGAGCTGCCGCTGACCATCATCAACACCACAAGGATCTCAATTCATAAAGAACAAGTATTTCACGAGCATAACTCAAGGGGGAGCTTATGTTAAGGGGGAGTTTGTCAACACACTTCCTACATGAAACGGGGAGTTTGTTGGTACACTTTCTGCTTTCAAGACGTGAAGACTTTAAAGATCCTCCGACATTGAAGACTTGAAAGGACGTCAAAGACTTGAAGACACGAAGATCGAGACAAAGCTACAGCCAAGGGGGAGTTTGTTGGTGCACTTTTGTCTGTACTTTGTCTGTATTTCGTCATGATACAAAACGATGTCTTTGATGTAAGGTTGATGTAAGTTTGACCAAGTCAACCATCCTCCTGGTTTGACTTGACCAAACAGTTAACACATGTTTGTAAGATGTGTGTGTCGAAGGATGTGTCATCGAAGGATTGTTTATATCCTTCGATGAGCTCGAAAGATAACCTTCGATGGATGTTGATGGACTTCGAAGGATATCATCCTTCGAAGTATGTGTGATCCTTCGATGAGTTTCAGGTCGATAGATAATCCTTCGATCAGTCTATCTGATCCTTCGACCAGACATGCTGTGTTTGGGTATATATACCCATGTCATGTGTTCACTTCATTTAGACACATAGAGAGACACAGAGACAGAAACAGAAGAGATAAGTGTGAGGAGTGAACATTCTGTTGAGAGAACACACACACGAGTGTTTTAGAGAGTTTGCAAAATACATTTGTAAACATTGAGCTTGTAACCGAACCTTTCATACGTATTAATACAAGTGGTGTTAATCGGTGAAGATTGTGTGTTGTGTTTGTGCTTGTTCTATCTCGGTTTGCATGCTAGCTTGGATTCCGCACTTGCTAGTGTGTTAGACATAACAAGGAATAGGTTTAACCTCAACCTCCGAGGGACCTACACACATAATGAAAATTTGGATTTGATTTTGTCTCATTCTCTAGACTTGATGTGTGGAAGATGTTTCATGCTCAAGGAAGTGCAAAACACACATGTTGCATGCTTGCTGTTTTATGTAGAACCAATAATAAGGATGTTCGACAAGGAGGATTCATGTTTCCAGATATCACTTCTTCTGGACATTTAGAGGTATGATTTTTTGTCTTTGTGTCATTCTCTACTCTAGAAATAGATACATTTGAAGGACAGATTATTAATGGAATTACCAGATGAATTGAAGTTGAAGAAGAATGTGTGGATGCTGGGAAAGTGATGATATCCCATGGAGACTGGTTTGAGGGGACAAAGTGTGGTTTGGTGAATATATATATATATATATATATATATATATATATATATAGGGCCAGGATCATTTTGGAACCATAAATATTTACAGAACTCGCAGAACTCCTAATAAACAATCTTTTTATTTATATATTTTTATGTTTAAGATAATTTTATCATTTATTATATGTATTTTTACGATTACATACATGTTAAGAGTAATTTTATCATTTTTATATGTAATTTTATAATTACACATATGTAAACTAGTTTTTTTACATATATGTAATTAGTTATGACACAAATATATAATTTTGGCAATTAAACATATGTAAACTACTTTTAACATGTATGTAATCAAAGAAATACATATAATAGATGATAAAAAGATCCTAAATACAAAAACTTATATATAAAATGATTGTTTATTAGGAGTTCTAAAAGTTCTGTAGTTATTTAGAGTTCTGAAATGAACTCAACCCTATATCTATACTACTTTAATAAGCATATAGGAACGGCAAGAATGGTCATTTGCCATTGTACAATCATTTTAAGCACATTATACAACCTTTAAAGCACAAAGGTGTTGAAAAATCCATTCAACACGCGGACCAGCTCATATAAACTAACCGGATGCATTTGACCCGTTTTAATCAAATGGATCCAATATATACTTTCTTTCACTAAATCTAAACCCTAATTTCATTTCATTACAATCCGCCCCCATCCTTCTTCTCTCTCTTTCTCTCTCTCTCACCAGACGCGGCGTCTGCATGCGACGAATTTCACCGGCGATTTCACTAGATCCGCCCCCATCCTTCTTCTCAGGTACCGTATTTTTAACGTTATCGGCATTTTTTGTGAAATTTTAGGGTTTGACTTAGATCTGTGAAATTTTAGGGTTTCTTTCTCCGGAGAATCCGACATCAGATTTACTTTACTGGGTTCAACTTCTTTTAGGGTTTCTTTCTCCGGTGGAAAAAAGATCCAGGTACTTTTTTTTGGCCAAATGTTTTCTTAGATCTATCGTACCATCGTCGACTTAGTGGTTGTTTCCTTTGTTCTGTTATAGATGAAGATGGAGCGGTGGAGATACCGTCGACTTAGATCTACCTACCACCGTCGAGCCAGGTAATTTTTTCTGCTGAAAGATCTACCGTCATTTTTTGAGGATTTTTGATGAATATTGACAGATCTGAGGTTACACGACTAAGGAATATGAGAACCATAACTTTGCAGATCTGAATTCTTAGAGGAATATTGACGGCCCGGATCTGGAATGTTTGTAGCTGATTATGTTTGTTACAGATCTGGTATGTTTGTAGCTGATTTACATGCTTATGTTACTGATTATGTTTGTTACAGATCTGGTATGTTTGTAGCTGATTATGTTTGTTATAGATCTAATGTTACTGATAAGATTCAGTTTTGCTTTTACAGTTGTCGGTGGGTGGTAAAGGAGTTGTGTACTCCAGATTTTGTGTACTCCAGATTTTGTGTACTTCGGATTCATTTGACAAAGGAGTTGTGTACTCCGGATTTTGTGTTCTTAATCTGTTTGAACTGAAAGTGTTTGAGGCTGTGATGCAAAAGCTGAGCTTGTGTTCTTAATCTGTCTAAACTGTAAGTGTTGAGTCTATGATGCATAAGCTGAGCTTGTGTTCTTAATATTTCTGAACTGAAAGTGTTGAGGCTATGATGCATAAGCTGAGCCTGTGAGGTTACATATGTGTTTCTTGTGCTTAAAACCCTTGTACATCATGCTTTAAAGGTTGTTTAAGTTTAGTGGCAAATTACTCTTGTACATCATGCTTTAAAGCGAGGTTACATAACACAATAGACTGTGATGATGATTGTATTTTGAGGGTACATAGAAGATCCGAGTAGCATCTTGGCGGGGCAATATCCAGGTTGCATAGTTCTCACTCTGCAACCGTGTGTTGCAGCCATGGCTTTACCCGTAGTTGTGTTCATCTCTCAATTACATGTCTGATTCTTCCAGCCAGATGTTTTGATAAGCAAATGAGCAGGTGGTGTATCGAAATCAATCAGCTATAGTTTGATGTTTATTGTGATATTTTGCTTACGCAACATATATTGAACCGATTTGGAGTTGCTAGGGTTTCAGTATGAAAGCAAAATAGAGAACAAATAGAGTATTTAGTCTGAGTGAAAGAAAGTATATATTGGATCCATTTGAGTAAAACGGGTCAAAGAGATCCGGTTAGTTTATGTGAGCTACTCCACGTGTTGAAGGATTTTTCAACACCTTTATGCTTTAAAGGTTGTATAATGTGCTTAAAATGATTGTAGCTTATTATGTTTGTTACAGATCTGGTATGTTTGTAGCTGATTTACATGCTTATGTTACTGATTATGTTTGTTACAGATCTGGTATGTTTGTAGCTGATTATGTTTGTTATAGATCTAATGTTACTGATAAGATTCAGTTTTGCTTTCACAGTTGCCGGTGGGTGGTAAAGGAGTTGTGGCTTTCGCTACGATATGGAGACTTTGGACGAGTAGAAAAGAGAAAGAATTTAATGCCAACAACATTCTGATCGCTAAAGTGTACCAGTTTTGTTTTGATAGTCATTATGTATGATATCAGAAGCTTTGACCATGTTGATATGTGTATTTCAATTAAGGATAGAAAAAAGGCAAATAAGTATTCAGGTTGAATTTTTTTAATTTGTTGTATTTATGAACACAAATTATATTAAGAAAAAAAGAGAGTTATTTTTGTATTGTGTAATCATCATCTTCTTAGAGTTTTGGCATGGTTTGATTTCATTCTTTGATGCGCAACGACAATGGAAACAATCTTACATTCACTTATACTTGTAGCATTCATACACGAAAACTGACCCGACCTGAGACCAACCCAAAATTCATACAAAGTGGTTTAGTCTCGGGTTCATTGTGTAGCTTTTGAAAGACTTATGCAACTGCTTATTCATTGTTTGTATACGAAAGCCGATTGTTTGTGTTGTGTTTTCCGTGTTTGAATCTAAATACCATGTATTATTTGAAAAAAAAATGTCTTTAATAGAGAAACAAGGGTATACAAAATGAGCAGATATTCAACGTTAACCTGCTCAAACCCAGTTATTTCAGAATTGCCTGTTTGATTTGTTAACCCGTCCTATTCATTTCCACCTTTGATTTATATTTTAACTTTCAGGCTGTAATGAAGGTTCTACCAAAACTAAACGGAAAACTGACAGGTACCGCCTTTAGACAAAACGTATATTAAATGTAAACTTTTAATACATATAATACAGAGACAAAACGTCATACCAACTTCGTAGACTTGACAGAACTTACAGACTCGATAACAAAAGACCGTAACATACAATACAGAGACAAGCAATTGTGGATCTTTACTGATCGGTGCACTTCGGAATGTAGCAGATATGAATGAATATAACCCCAGTGGTAGATATGTAATTAGCGAGCTCTGGAATTTCAAGGAAAATCGAAGAGCTACACTGGGGTTATATTCATTCATATCAATCAGTTCCTGATGTGCACCGCACCATCTTCTAGGAGGTTGTCAAGTGTTCTCGCCTTCGTAGTTGGTGTTTTGCGTATCTTTACATCCGCAGCCATTCTGTACAAACAAACCTAAACAAAGCAAAACAAATCAACCCTCTGTTTTTTCAAAGCAAAACAAACATGAAGTACCCAAAATACCCAAATAACTGATTATCATCGAATCAAACACATTCAAATGACCAATAAACACACTCTGTTTTTTCAAAGCAAAACAAACATGAAGAACCCTCTGTTTTTTCACAAGCAAAACAAACATGAAGTACCCAAAATACCAAAATAACTGATTATCATCGAATCAAACACATTCAAATGACCAATAAACACACTCTGTTTTTTCAAAGCAAAACAAACATGAAGAACGCTCTGTTTTTTCACAAGCAAAACAAACATGAAGTACCCAAAATACCCAAATAACTGATTATCATCGAATCAAACACATTCAAATGACCAATAAACACACTCTGTTTTTTCAAAGCATAACAAACATGAAGAACCCAAAATACCCAAATAACTGATTATCATCGAATCAAACACATTCAAATGACCAATAAACATATTCTGTTTTTTTAAAGCAAAACAAACATGAAGAACCCTCTGTTTTTTCACAAGCAAAACAAACATGAAGAACCCAAAATACCCAAATAACTGATTATCATCGAATCAAACCAAAAATCAAATGACCAATAAACACATTCTGTTTTTTCAAAGCAAAACAAACATGAAGAACCCTCTGTTTTTTCCCAAGCAAAACAAACATGAAGAACCCAAAATACCCAAATAACTGATTATCATCGAATCAAACCAAAAATCAAAATGAGGAACACATTCAAATCATCGAATCAAACCAAAAATACCCAAATAACACATTCAAATCATCGAATCAAACCAAAAATCAACGAGGAACACATCAATCTGAAACTGATCTGATCAGTTCTTTTTAAACAGTTCTCAAACAACCAACCAAAACGATTCGAAATTTACCAAAAATCATTTTTCATATTTCAAGTAACAATATTGATGTGTTCAAATAACTACACACTTGTTTCTTCGCATTTGATTCAGAAATTAAAACAAACAAGTATCATAGTTTCAATAAACAACCTACATCTGTACTCTAATCAGCCAAATGATCACATGAGATCTTAAACTATAGAATCAAACAAAACCAAACCTCTATTTTGAAGATGAACCTGATGAAGATGAAGATGATGAAGATGATATGTTCGATGAAGATGAATGAGTGCTCGATTCGATGAAGATGATGAAGATGTCTGTTGGATGTCGATGAAGATGATGATAATCGGCGGTGTTGGGAGTTGGGAGATGATGTTGAGAAGTCTGATGAAACTGTGCTATTAGTGTAGATATTAAGGGTTAGGTTAAGGGTATAAAGGACTTTTCATAATTGCAGAGACTATTTGTGTAATTAACTTTAATAGTTATAAATAATTATTATTTCAACCAATTTGGCCTGTCTTGATAATCAAAATAACCGACCATAAAAGTAACAAACCAACAACATAAGTACTATACAATATATCACGAAATGATTGATAAACTAACAAAAAACGAGTATCACATTGTAAACTGTCGTTGCATCATGAATTTGGTTTTGGTTATGGCTCAAAACTGAACCTCCCCGTACATAGCCCTAAACTCACCAACCTAAGTGATATGTTTCCTGCCGCATCGCGCGGGTAAACGACTAGTATATATATATATAGCCCTCATATGGGTTGCACATGACCTCACTTAACTGAAAGTTTTAACCAGATTAGGGTTAAAGGACCTATGGTGTAACAGGTTTTGCAAATAAAGGACTATGACTATAATTAATAAAGTTAAAGGTCATCTATTGCATTCCGCTACAAACATAAAGGACGAAAAGTGTAATTTACCCTAAACAAATAGACGTACCCAACAAAATTTCACTTATAACGTAGGATTTGAGGAGGATGAGAAGAGGTCACCAGGGAGAACCATAAATTATTGAAATGACAAAAGAAAAGTTCAATATTAACCTAACATTAGGAACTATTTTTTTAATAAAATATGTAATTGGTTCTTAAACTACATATGATCCAAACATGAAATAGCTAGAGTTAGCTTGATTGTGGGAGATTAGGTTTCTTTAATGAAGACTAGGTTATATGCCCATGTATCACACGGGTTTAAAAATAGAAATTATATAAGTTAATAATGTATACACAAATTTATAGAACTAAATAATGTACTCACAGAATGTAAAGCTAGTAACTTATGCAATAATATATGTATTTTTTTGTAGATGGTTTTATTGACACTTAACAAAATAGAAATATTTATTATATAAGGTATATATTTACATAAATCTTATATATATTGTCATATGGTATTTTCGATGTATGGTGTGACCAGCGGACATTTTTATCATACTTATTTCTCGTATTTAAGTATTATAACTTATAACAGAAGGCGATAGTTTATAAAAGAATTAACAGATTAATTGAATTGTGTTTACTCTTTAGAAGATGTGGGTTTGTACTCAATTACTTATTGATAATAGGCTTGGCCAAACTCAGGCGTCGAGAGGCTAAGAGATTATTTAAGAAAAACATTGTTCCAAAATTTAATTCATAGTTTTAAGCATTAACTATTTACCCATTCTAAAAATTATACCGACTCAAAATTCGAGTGAATTTAGACTAATCTTACTACTATAATAAACAAAATTCATTTTTCTTCCACGTGTCACGCAAAATTCATTTTCTTCCACGCAAAATTCGAGCGAATTTAGACCTAGATCTTTCAAAGAAAGATTGTACGATAAAAGTCTGTATAATAAGATTGTGGAGAAGGCGTATGAATCAGAATGGCAATGAAAGTTGCTCCATTGAAATGATACTGCTTGATGAACAGGTTGGTTTAATTATTATATAAATCTACGTTACCCAAACTATATATTCTTTGATATTAATGAACAGCTACATTTTTTGATTGTTTTAAAGGGTAATAAGATTCATGCAGTTGTCTATCCCAATTTTTCCCCATTTGGAGGGAAGGTGATTGTTTTTGGAGCGGATTTCAGACAGATCCTCCCTGTCGTTCCCATTGGAAGTAGACAAGACATCGTAAACTCATCTATAAGTTCTTCCTACATTTGGCAAAAATGCAAAGTGCGAAGGCTCACAAAAAACATGAGATTAACCTAGATCTTTCAATTTGAACAAACAAAGATTTTCGCACAATGGATTTTGGATTTAGGTGAAGGAAAGGTTGGTAGTTCGAACGATGGTGAGGCAACTATTAATATTCCTAATGATCTTCTCATTGCTGATTCACCTGATCCAATTCCTGATCTAATTGACTTTGTCTATCATTCTATTGTTGACAATTCAAAACAACCTAATTTCTTCCAAGAAAGAGCAATACTTGCACCAAAAAATGATGTTGTGCAAGAAATAAATGATCGCCTCCTATCCATGTTTCCAGGGGATGAAAAAGAATTCCTAAGTTCAGACAGTATATGCCAGTCATAGTATGTGAATGATACGGTAGATGAAAGTTTTAAAGTCAACTGATTTGCTAAATGGACTTAAAGTTTCTGGCTTGCCTAACCATAAGTTAGTGCTAAAGGTCGATGTTCCAGTGATGCTTCTAAGAAATCTTAATCAAAAAAGTGGATTGTGTAACGGAATTAAACTAAAGGTGATATCACTTTATAATCATGTTATAGAAGCAGAGGTCATATCTGGAAACAATATAGGTAATCGCACTTTTATTCGAAGAATTGCTTTGACCCCTTCAGACAAAAGGATTCCATTTAAGTTTCAAGAAGAGAGTTTCCACTGGCAGTATGTTTTACAATGACGATAAATAAGAGTCAAGGACAATCATTATCCTGGGTTGGTTTGTTTCTGAAACAACCTATTTTCACACATGGCTAACTATATGTTGCATTATCTAGGTGAAAAGTAGACAAGGACTAAAACTGTTGATTATAGATAAAGATAATAGAGTTACAAACATTACATCAAACGTTGTGTACAAAGAAATATTTACAAATTTGTGAGCTATGCAATTTCTTTGCTAACGATTATATACATGTTATGATTCACATTGTTTCTAATACTCCATATACATATTATATTTCGCATTCAACCCGTGTATTACACGGGTTTAAAAAGCTAGTTTGATGTAATTAACAAAACTTGAAGTTAATCCTTATTTTAAAAATTTACATAAACCCTCATTGTTTCGTCAAGATTATAAACAATAACCACGTGACCTAACAATGAATTTATTGATTATTTATATTCAGTTGGACATCGACTTTTTTTGGGAAGGGATAAACATATTTAAATTAGTTTTGACATATGTGCAATATTTCTAGCGTAACTTTATTAGCGTTATCTTTTTTTTTTTTTTGAACGGCCAGATTAGCGTTATCTAATATTAATAGTTTAATCATATCTAATATTAATGTTTGTAACTATTAAAGCACCGGATCGATGACGAACATCAAACATTGCACTTGATTCAAGACATGAAGAACAAGAACATGGTAGATGAAGAAGAAGATGCAAGACAAACTCATTCATTTCAATACAATCATCACAGATTACATACCAAACGAGTATACATCATCTTCTACAAGCTGGTTTAGATCACAAAGATCTAAACCGTAGCTTTCTCTCACTAACACATAGTCTCTCTGTCTCTTGGATGTGCACACCCGGAGGAACAACAAGTGAGAGAGGTGCACAAGGCTTCTTGATCGATCCCTCATCCATGGATGATGCCCTAATCCTATACAACACATATATATAGACTAGGACTATACTCGGACAAACAATCTACACCAAAACCCTGACTTTTGTCCCTAACATAAACCCCTGACCTTTTTCCTAGACATAAAACTTGGACAAAATGTCCCTAGGATAAAGTTGGGACTAACTTTCAACAAAAGTACAATAAAGACCCTAAAGAATAGGAGACATGCACTTATCACCTAAAGTGCCCTAACAAACTCCCATTGGTCTTCATGTGGTCTTGAATTCTTCATTATTGTTGACTTTAACTTGGACTTCTGTTTTGATTAATACGGAACTGATAAGCGACAGTTACCCGGCAGTAACTGCACTTACAGTAACTTTATTGATTGTCACCTTATTATGCTTATCTTACATTTATTTATTTAATATTTATTCTTATTATATATCTTATGTTGTTTTTTTAATAAAAAAACAGTATTTCATATCTTAAATCCATTAACGACTAATAATCATATGCATAAAAATAAAAAAATTAAGTAACTATTTTTAGATTATTTATTAGAAGTATAATATGATTAATAAATAAATAGATGATATAAAATTAATATATGAATTTATTAATATTAATAATTAATTTTAATAAATCTAACTAATAAATATAAAATTGTATATAATATATTAATCTAAGTAACATATAATACATTGAAAATTTAACGGAAGAAGGTTATAACCTTTTATATATATATATATATAGGGAGGAGCTCATGCGAGAACCACCCTTATTGTGAGAACCGCGAGAACCAATGTGAACACAACCTAAAATAGCTAAAAAAAATCTAAAAAAACCTAACCCCCCCCCCCCCAAGCTAAATGCTAAAAACTAAAACCTCCAAAAAACCTAAAAAAAACCCTAACCCCCCCCCCCCCCCCCCAAAACCTAAACCCCGAAAAACCTAAACCCCCCCCCCCCCCCCCCGCTAAAATGCTAAAAACTAAACCCCCAAAAAACCTAAAAAAATCTAAAAAAAATCTAAAAATTTTTTTTTTAATATTTTTTATGTTAAAATCGCTACTTTTAGAAGCCAAAAAAAAAATTTAAAAAAAAAAAAAAATTTTTGTCTTCGAAAAGTAGCGATTTTTTTATAAAAAATATTAAAAAAAAAAAAAAATTTTTGTGTGATTTTTAGCTATTTTTAGGCATTTTTTGTTGTGTTCACATTGGTTCTCGCAATAAGAGGTGGTTCTCGCATAATCTTCTCCCTATATATATATATATCAATAGGATAACCCAAATACAAGGGGCAATATGGATTGCAAAAACCTCATACAATTTATTGATAGAATATATATTAACAAAATAATAGATAAATATCAATAATTAATAATTAATGTTCATAATTATTTATAAATTAAAAGACATTAGTGGGAATTCTTTATTATAATTATAAGTTAGATTAAAATTAAAATTGTAAGATTGAATGAGAGATTGCCATGTGCCATTAATATTTAGATTAGATTAGATTTTGATTTAGATTAAAAAGCAGTGGGCCCCAATGAAAATTATGTATATTTAAAAAAAAAAATTGTTTACTAACATAAGAGTGTTTTTGTTCATCTAAAAAAATAACATGATAAGATAAGTCCATCTAATATCAGATATTAAACAGGTTGTTATTTTCAAAGGTCTTGGTCCAAAGTTATAAATTTTAAAAAATATGTATCAAATCTATAATATAACCATATGGATAGAAATCAAGGACCAACCATGCTATTATTCTTATTTAATTTTACACCGCGCATCAATTTATTACACCTAAGACAAATTAATTGAAAAGGTTTTAGAGCAATCATAATCGAGTCCCAATCTCCTTTTCTATATCAGCTATACGAAGAATGTGAGATTTTGTTTTCTAATTTTGACTTATTATACATTGAAATTTGACAAATACAAGCACAGCCTAGAAAAATAATGTTCTTTAAATGATGACATAAACGAGCACAAGTAATGAATTCAAAATTTTAAATTCAAATAACTAGATATGATGCATGGTAACTTAAAATTCGATTAGTAGAACATCCCTAGTTATAGAGGTATGGTAGGAAAGCAGTCAACAAGAAAGGACCCATATAAAGGTAAGTCTATAGGGGTTCACTTAGCAATATTTGACCTCTTTGCACATTTTTACAGTATGACTAATTGAACATGACTTTAAAATTAAAATGAGTAAATTACCGTTTTGGTCTCTATGATTTACTGCTTATTGCTTGCTATATTTTATAAAATTCAAAAGTCTTGCAATTTAGATACCAAGGTTTCTATGTTATTGCAATTTAAGTCCATTAGACTAACTACATTCGCATTCATGTTAAATCCAGATCACATGAGTTGCATGTGCAGGGTATTTTAGTAATTAACCATCTCAATCAAAAGAAAAAAAATATCACCTTTCTAAAACCCTCGTTTACACAAAATCATCTCAGAGGCAATCAAGGCCAAATTATGATTACACCAATAGTTCTGATTTGTTGTATAACTAGGTGTTGCACCGCCCGCGTTGCGGGGCGATGGCCGAATAATGAGCGAGTGTTAGCCAGCTCGTTGACACGAAAAACAATTAAATCAAGTCAACCAATTAAAACAAAACACTTTTATAGTTTTGATAAAAAAAAAATTAAAACAATGGCAATATTGTAATTTTTAACTGAGGGAAAGTTGTATTTTTTTACTGGGGTAAAATCGTAATTTACCAAAAGCTAAAGTAATGGCAGTACTGTAAATTTGAACCAGGGGCAAAATTGTAAATTTTCACAGGAGCAAATTCGTAATTTTGAACTTGGGGTAACAACGTAATATAAATTTGAACTAAGGGCACAAGCGTAATTTTAAGCTGGAGGCAAAAGCACAATTTTATTTTGAACCGAGGGCAGAATTGTAATTTTGAATTGGGGGCAAAAACATAATTTTATTTTTAACTGGGGAAAAAACGTAATTTTGAAATGAGGGCGAAATCACAATTTTTTAAATGGGGAAAAATCACATTTTTGAACAGAGGGCAAAATCGTAATTTTTAGCTGTGGGCAAAAAACAAAATTTTATTTTGAACTGGGGGCGAAAAGGTAATTCTGAGCTGAGGGCAAAACCACAATTTTATTTTGAATGGAGGGAAAATTCGTAATTTTGAGCTGGGGAAAAAAGCATAATTTTATTTTGAGCTGGGGACAAACCGTAATTTTAAAGAGGGACAAAAACGTGATTTTAGAATGGATATAAAATAATAAACTAGTTGGTCCAATGGGAGAGTGCCAGGCAAAGTCGTAATTTTGAGTTGAGGGCAAGATCGTAATTTTGAGATGGGGACAAAAACCGTAATTTTATTTTGAGCTGGGGGCTAAAACGTAGTTTTAAAATAGATATAAAATATTAAACGTGTTGGTCCAATGGGGGAGTGTCAGGCAGGTGCCTGGCACTATTCCCCCCATTTGGTAAATGTATATGTAGGATAATTTTAGCTGTGGGCAAAAACAAAATTTTATTTTGAACTGGGGTCGAAAAGGTAATTCTAAGTTAAGGGCAAAACCACAATTTTATTTTGAATGGAGGGAAAAATCATAATTTTGAGCTGCGGACAAAAGCGTAATTTTATTTTGAGCTGGGGACAAAACCGTAATTTTAAAGAGGGACAAAAACGTGATTTTAGAATGGATATAAAATAATAAACTGGTTGGTCCAATGGGAGAGTTCCAGGCAAAGTCGTAATTTTGAGTTAAGTCAAGATCATAATTTTGAGATGGGGACAAAAACCGTAATTTTATTTTGAGCTAAAGGATAAAACGTAATTTTAAAATAGATATAAAATATTAAACGTGTTGGTCCAATGGGGGAGTGCGAGGCAGGTGCCTGGCACTATTCCCCCCATTTGGTAAATGTATATGTAGGATAATGACGTATGTATGGAAACGAACCATCATGGTACGTCCTGTTTTTAATCTATAACTAGAAGTGATTCCCCCGCGTTGCGGGGGCGGTTTTTCTAACGTGATTTGAGCAAACAACACAAATCAAAAACCAAAAGCAAAATACTGGTCAAAACAAATTATATACCCAAATGTTAGAAAACTTATGCGTTAAAGTGTTGCAAGGTATGCGAAAGAAATTATAAAAAGTAAATAGTACATGGTATGAGTGGCATCAACATTGTTGTTGTTTTTTGTTTGATTGAGTCGACTCGCCTTTTGACTCAAGTTCTGCCTTGATAACCAAGTATGATCGTCGCACCCAAACAGGACCTGTATCTTGCTCGCATGCGCAAATGGTCCTTTGTTGCGCACAGCTCTTTGTGCCCATTATTGATCCTTCACCGCCATATTCTGCCATCATCAAGACCTTACTGAATCTGAGCAGTTCCAATCATGAGCATCATCATTGAAGGTTCCTCATCCATCAATAGATTCACAATATCAATTAATGAATATCAATATATTCAATTGGTAAGTATATCATACTTCACCTGAACTGTTAAGCGGCACCCTCATCTAAGCCGGCAGCCACCTGTTGACCAAAGTTGCTTCTGTGACAACAGGATCATATTGGTAGCCGGATTCTACACCGGAGTCAACTTAGCTCAGAATGTTTTTAAGACAGATTACCTAAATTTGGTCCACTGGACTTTACCTTCGGAAAACTTAACTTTTTAATTTATTAAATCTGGAAAGCATATCGGTTGGCGTAGCCTTTTGCATGGATGAGTTGATGCTGTATCAAAGTTAAAGAATGGGTTGTAACATGTACATATAATAAACCCTACCAAAAACCCACTTCACAAAAAAAAAAAAAAAAAAAAAAAAAGACCGAAACAAAACAAAAATTGTGACCAAAATTAGCAATAACAATTAAGCATCAGCAGAAATAAATCATAGTCTACATCTTAATTCCTATTTCTTGAAAGAAAGCCACTCAAAAGAATGTAAACAAAACTAGAAGCAAAAACATATACTCAAAAATGAGAAACGATTGAAAAAAACTCATACCTTGGAGAATAATATAGGACGAATGCGATTCAGCAGATATCATGAAACAGAAACCCAATTGTATACACATTTTTCTTATCATATTCATGATGAACTATGGCAATCTAACCAAATTCCTACAAATATATTTATAGAGGTCCGTAACCTCAAATGCATTTTAAGTAACTACTTTACGTAACAACAAATGTATACAATTTTACATAAAAATTTGATGCTACACAAAGCGTTTTTCCTTATCTTAATGTTTTTAACATTCTTGTTCCGTTAATTTGCATTTTTCCTATCTACGTTACCGAGCGTTATTCTTAATTTAACTCGTTCGACTTGTTCATGTGAAATTGCGTCACTTGTGAACGTCAAAGTTCATTCTTTATTCGACCCGTCCAATTTTAAAATAGTTGAACGTAGTTATCAAAATTTCTGTTTGCAAATTTCTCATCGCCTTTTAGTCATGACTCATAACCCGAGTCTTTCGACTTTCTATTTCGCGTTACCGTCTCTTGGTTTACGCATACTTTCAAAATTCTACCAATCTATCTGGTATTTCACCGAAGTCATTATCAAAGCAACCGTCCCGGTAGGTATTAAGACTTTGTTTTAGTTTATTTGATCGTCTTAGTGAAACCCATCGCTTTTATTCAATCAAGTCCTTTATTCTTTATTTACGAAAATGAGCATAACTCTTTCGTTGTTGATCCGATTTACACGATTCTCTTTCCTACGTGATCGTAATTTAATTCTCCATCACATGGAGTTGAAATCCGATAACTGGATTAAATAAATTTGAGATTTTTAAGCCTTCGACTTATTATCTTTTTACTAAATTTTGACCTGTCTATGTCTTTATCAAACAAAATGTTTGTTTGACCCCCATTTTTCACGAACCCTTTGTCTCCAACATTGTCTATCATATTAGGTTCCAGTCATGGGTTCCTACGCATTATTTACCCATTTTACTTATAATCTTACTTTGACCCATTAAGGGTATTTATGTCCTTTTAAGCATAAATCACGCCCATTTCTCGTATGCCTCATAATTTCAACCATTCATATTGATTGGTCTTCCACCACAACTATGATTGTGGTGGATTTAATGTAATAGACTATTTATTCCGAGTTTTTATCTCTTGCATATGTCATTCTACGGCAAGACGCATTTAAGGCATTCAACCCTTGAAAGTTTATGCCTTCAAATTTTATACGCATCTAAAGATTACAAAATCATAATATAAGTTTCTAAACAACCTCTAAGGGTTGTTGACCCTGTTTACCCATCAAAGGCTTTATGGTCATTTTTAATCCCTCATTTTACGACGAAGGATTTTGGCTACTTATTTAACCGAAATTGTACGTTTAATTACAATCATATTTATACGTACCTGACTCGGGTCAACATATTGACCCGTTTTAATACCTTGCGTTAATTATCACTCAATATATGGCGACACAATTATCCGAATTGCCGATCGCTCCTGTTAACATAAAACTTGACAACCACATTTGTAGATATTGTCAAATGGTGTTATCACCACCATTCGACCCGTTTGGCCTATATATGACCAAACATTTTCATATGTATCAAAACATGGTTTTTAATTACCGATTTGCCCATCCGACCCATTTCAGATTTTGCTTTCAATAGTTTGCTTTTCTTACTTATTTAGCCCATTTTGGCTTACGCCATGGGTATCCTTTTAGCTTCGGTTTACATTAGTCGACACTTGACCAAATTTCCACTTTTACCCTTTTTCTGAAAATTAGATTACAGTACAAGATAATCTTATCGAAAATTCATAATTTCTTAGTCATTACATGACCAATTTACCTTTTCGCCCTTTTTACCATAACCCATGGTTCTCAAATGTTTATATTTGTTCCGACACGTATCAATTGCATCGGAATCGATTTTTTCAATATTATCTTTATCGTATTTATACTTATAGAATAAGTAAATATTCTACAAAAAGGGTGTAAGTTTCACTTACTTAGCATCTAAGCCACGCTCTTCTCTTCGTACTTGATTTGTTTGGCCCGCTTCCTCCGCAAGCTTCACCTAGCTTGTTAAGCGTCAAACTATCATCATAATTCGCAAGATGGTTAGTTTAGTCCTTTCTAAGCACGACTATTCCACCTCCCGTATTTTATATCCAAAAATTATCATTCATCGTATTATAGGTCGGTTTGACTTTTTAAGTCAACCGTCTATTAGCATAAGTAATTACACGATGTAGCTCTACTATTCGTTTAACTACTTGGTCAATTACCCGGTAGCATCATACTTAGGCTACCGTTTATCCACTTCATTTACCAAGTTTTATAACCATAATTCATCGAATTAACACAATATTAATCTTTCTTAATACATGATGATATCAGGCATCATTTTTAACATGTATTTATCATCATTTCCATCTTTTATACCAAACCCAATTCATGGTAATTATGATTCATGTACTCAAACACCTAAATGGTTCAAGTAGCATACTTTTATTATCTAATATGATGATTCTAATCACAAGTTAGACACCAACATCATCATATCATAAACCCATCTGAATCATGTATGAACAAGTACTAAAGCATGTGATCGATTTGTTCAAGTACTTCGTTTCTACTATCAAAAATGATGATTTTAAACACAAACTTATCATCATCTTCTCTATTAAATCAAAACTCACTTAGCACATATATGGGTAATCATCAAATTTTTAGTTTTCAACACTAGTTCATCAAATTGTTAACTAGGGTTGTTCCTAAACATAGATTTCATTACAACACTCATGGATTCATCATCCATTCCAGAATTTCGATTTTTAATTGTTTATCATAATTTCAAACATCACCAAATAACAAAATTTGACATATCTTACAATCCCCTTGACTTGGTGATTGTTTTTACGCGTTCATGCATTTGATTTGAGCTAGTCTTGGCCTTCAATTTGGTGAATTTGGGTGAGCTAGGGTTTGAGCTCCATGGGAGCATCTCCTTGCCATTTTCACGCACGCACACACACACTCTTGTGTGTGTTGTGTGATGTTTTTAAGTTTATAAAACCATTTTCAAGTTATACTACTTTGGTCCCTCATGTTTGGTTAGTTATTAATTAGGTCATAACCTAATTACTTTTTAACTATATTCCCACTTATTAACTAGGTAATATCCCTAGTCATCTTAGTAGGTTCAGGGAATTTTTGACTCTCTTTATTCTAAGTCCCGTTAACTCGGGCTTTTTATCCATTTCATTTCCTTAAATGTTTTTATTCTCTTTTTATTTATTATTAGGGTTATATTTTACCACTAACGGTATTTTACCCGTCTTTTAGTATTAACGGGGTTTGATTACCAAACCCGTTTTCGGGGTGTTTCAAGTGTACCCCCTTAGAGAGGTTTCGTCCCGAAACCTTTCTTACACAGTCATTGAGTTTTTATACCCAATACACTTAAACTGAGTAACCTTTTTAAGCATTATTCATACTTTAGCCATTTGTTGGTATTACCAGAAAAGGATGGTAATACCTTGTTGATTAATAACATCTGCGTATTTCACGTGAAATAATGAAACTCAAAATAACGAAATTTCATTATTTTCAACCAATTTGGTTAACTTAGCGAAATCCATCGCTGTTAGACTATCGAATTCGTCATGAATCCGTTAATTTAATCCGTTTTGATATTTTAGCGAAATCTTTCACTTTTCACAACCATTCTTTCGTTTTCGAACTTATTCCTTCGGTTTGGTCATACGGAATTCATCGCGTACGAGCAAACCGAATTTCTTGAATTTCATCTTAATTATTTAAGATAATTTGATAAATGTTATTAACATAATTCTCGTAAGCATATAATCACATACTTTATAGCTTTCTCTTTTAATCGTGCTTTTGCTCGATTTGACTTCACGGCACTTCATTTGTGTTGTCTTATGATCGTTTAGTATAGGCGATCAATACTCTTCGTTAACAAAGCCTCATGGGCCATCATTTCCATTTGTACGTGTTTACCTTTGTTTTATATAATTGACCGTGTGTCTTTTTGGCCGTTTGGTCATATGAATCTATTAGGTATGCTTATTCCACGCCAATCTCGCGATGAATAGCGTATTACTCCAATTCTTACATTAGAATTTTGACCTTAATCAATCTCACTAACTGGACTTATTAGTCCAATTACCTTATACCCATTGCTCGGGCTACAATGTGATTATACTTCACATTACTTTTCCTGGCCGTGATCGCGTCACGTCATGTTTAGTTTTATATCAACCTTTCATCATCGAGAATCCTCTTTTCGAATGTATCGTTTTTAAACCTATCGGTGTTAAGACCTAAATCCTTTAATATTAGCCTTTTCCTAATTTCTCTCATAATACCTATATTTGTTAAAACGTTGTTTCTTACTAAAACTAAATTTTAGTTTAACGTTTTCTCTTCACCTTGTCTTATATCCTTTTATTATTTCTATGAATTTTAAGTCCGAGGGATTATTCATTTCCGATATTATTTAATGCGTGGAATTAAAATTAGTTCCCACACTTAGCTCAATTACTTAGCCTCGTAGGCTATTTATTTAGATTTTTATCTTTTTGCCTTTTTAAGGTGAGACCTCGACAATTCGTTTCTTTCTATTTGTTACCCGATGGTCTTTTTGGTTCCGTAGACCTTAACATTATTTATAATCCCATGGGTTATGATGATCCCGTAGATCATCTTTTATTCGAGTCTTTATGCAAGTGTATATATATATATATATATATATATATATATATATATATGTCTATAGCGTCAAGGTACTCCTTTTTTATGTTTAGTATCATTTATTTTCTCTTTTGTGTTTCATTGACCTTGTCCGTGGTCTAAGGCTACTTTTGTTTTCTTTCGAATTATTCTTCTGACTCTATGACTTCTCCCGTCATTTACACGTCGGTTTGTTGTATGCTTACTGTTGCTCGGTTCTTACCTATACTTCTTTACGACCTGTTACCCAGGTTCCTTATCTTAATGTTTTTAACATTCTTGTTCCGCTAATTTGCGTTTTTCATATCTACGTTACCAAGCGTTATTCTTAACTTAACTCGTTCGACTTGTTCATGTTAAATTTCGTCACTTGTGTACATCAAACTTCGTTCTTTATTCGACTCGTCCAATCTTAAAATAGTTGAACGTAGTTATCAAAATTTATGTTTGCAAATTTCTCATCGTCTTTTAGTCATGACTCATAACCCGAGTCTTTCGACTTTCTATTTCGCGTTCCCGTCTCTTGGTTTACGCATACTTTCAAAATTCTACCCATCTATCTGGTTTTTCATCAAAGTCATTATCAAAGCAACCGTCCCGGTAGGTATTAAGACTTTGTTTAGGTTTATTTGGTCGTCTTAGCGAAATCCATCACTTTTATTCAATCAAGTCCTTTAGTCTTTATTTAATTCGTCTGACTTGTCCGTGTGAATTTCATCACTTGTGACAGTCAAACTTTTATCCCTATACTTTAGCATTCCTATTAGTTGATCTGTATTTTCATTTACTTTGTTCCCTGTCCCTTCTCCCGGGCTCGTTGTTCTTACGTAATAGGCTTCCGTCATCCGACTTGCGTTTACGTTTACTATCAAACATCTTACTTATTTGATTCGTTTGGGTACCATTTTAATTTGTCCCATTAACCCCGTCCTTACTACATTGGATGTAAATGTGTCCGCTATAAAAAGTTCATGGTATCATATGCCACTACTTACTTGGCCAGAGTAAGCGATTAACACATGACACACATGACCTTTTTATAGTTTTCACATCACGCCCTATGTAAGTAACGCCTCTATTTAGTTTTCTTGGAAATAATATCCTGGATAGGTATTCTATTAAGGTTTTCCAAGTTTCTAATTTACATATGCAACAATCATTCTCTACATGTTTGTTGCATATTGCTATTTGTGCGATTAAATTTAAAACATGCACCTGATAACGCTTGCCCCAACAGGCTTTCCTTGCCATTCACCTTGTTCGCGATCGTTACGCGATTTAGGTCCTTGGTGAGTATACTCACTTGTCGTACTCCGGACCGTTCCTCTATCATATCCGTCACTTGTTACACTCTCGCTATCTTCAGATGCGAGTATCCTTCAACTAAACATTTACAAAAGTTAGTAATTTCGACATTAATAAACGTCCGTATTATAATACAAGGCTTTTCTACTATACGTGTCAACACACGTAATTTCATTGACTATATCTACCCTTTATTGATTTTATTGGTGTAACGTGTATTACACGATAACCATATGTGTTGTTCTCAACACTTAGTCATACTAAACCATTGATATACATGTACTTACCGGATTTGCGATCAAGCCTCGAACCGAACACTTTATTCTTTTAACCTTGAGCTCTGATTACCAACTTGTAACATCCTTACCATTATTTAATGATTTTCATATAATAATCCATAATTAAATGGGTATTTATATACACACATCATATAAGTATGCGGGTTTACTATAACTTTTACAAAAGTTATCTGTACATTGTAATGTAATTAAGTTCGTCATTTTGAATGTGATGATAAAACAACGTGCAGAAGTATGTATCTTGATCGTGTTCGGTTCCTCATTGAGCTTGATCGTCTTCCGGTACCAGAAATATATCTGCAACTCATAAAACATGAGTTGGGTTAGTCATACGTGGCTTAAAACATATTTAAACGGATTCGCAACGCGTATTTTATTAAATAAACCCTTTTTTGTAAATAATAAGCCCGTCGCGTCGCGCGACGGCCACATGCTCTTGCCGTCGCGTGGCGCGACCCCATGATTTTTCTAGCGTGTTTGCATCAGTTGCTGCATATTTCCAGCCAAGCTTGATTTTATGAAGACGAGCATAACTCTTTCATTGTTGATCCGATTTACACGATTCTTTTTCCTACGTGATCGTAATTTAATTATCCATCACATGGAGTTGAAATCCGACATCCGGATTAAATAAATTTGAGATTTTTAAGCCTTCAACTTATTATCTTTTTACCAAATTTTGACCCATCTATGTGTTTATCAAACAAACATGTTTGTTTGACCCCCATTTTTCACTCCAACATTGTCTATCATATTAGGTTCCAGTCACGGGTTCCTACGCATTATTTACCTATTTTACTTATAATCTTACTTTGACCCATTAAGGGTATTTATGTCCTTTTAAACATAAATCACGCCCATTTCTCGTATGCCTCATAATTTCAACCATTCATATTGATTGGTCTTCCACCACAACTATGATTGTGGTGGATTTAATGTAATAGACTATTTATTCCGAGTTTTTATCCCTCGGATATGTCATTCTTCAGCAAGACGCATTTAAGGCATTCAACCCTTGAAAGTTTATGCCTTCAAATTTTATACGCATCTAAAGATTACAAAATCATAATATAAGTTTCTAAACAACCACTAAGGGTTGTTGACCCTGTTTACCCATCAAGGGTTTTATGGTCACTTTTAATCCCTCGTTTTACGACGAAGGATTTTGGCTACTTATTTAACCGAAATTGTACGTTTAACTACAATCATATTTATACGTACCTGACTCGGGTCAACATATTGACCCGTTTTAATACCTTGCATTAATTATCAATTAATCTATGGCGACGCAATTATCCGAATTCCCGATCGCTCCTGTTAACATAAAACTTGACAACCACATTAGTAGATATTGTCAAATGGTGTTATCACCACCATTCAACCCGTTTGGCCTATATATGACCAAACATTTTCATATGTATCAAAAAATGGTTTTTAATTACCGATTTGCCCATCCGACCCATTTCAGATTTTTCTTTCATTAGTTCGCTTTTCTTACTTATTTAGCCCATTTTGGCTTACGCCATGAGTATCCTTTTAGCCTCGGTTTCCATTAGTCGACACTTGACCAAATTTCCACTTTTACCCTTTTTCTCAAAATTAGATTACACTACAAGGTAATCTTATCGAAAATTCATAATTTCTTAGTCATTACATGACCAATTTACCTTTTCGCCCTTTTTACCATAACCCATGGTTCTCAAATGTTTATATTTGTTCCGACCCGTATCAATTGCGTCGGAATCGATATTTTCAAGATTATCTTTATCATATTTATTCTTATAGAATAAGTAAATATTCTACAAAAAGGGTGTAAGTTTCACTTACTTCATATCCAAGCCACGCTCTTCTCTTCATACTTGATTTGTTGGCCCGCTTCCTCCACAAGCTTCACCTAGCTTGTTAAGCGTCAAACTATCATCATAATTCGCAAGATGGTTAGTTTAGTCCTTGCTAAACACGACTATTCCACCTCACGTATTTTATATCCAAAATTATCATTCATCGTACTATTGGTCTGTTTGACTTTTTAAGTCAACCGTCTATTAGCATAAGTAATTACTTGATGTAGCTCTACTATTCGTTTAACTACTTGGTCAATTACCCGGTAGCATCATACTTAGGCTACCATTTATCCACTTCATTTACCAAGTTTTATAACCATAATTCATCGAATTAACACGATATTAATCTTTCATAATACATGATGATATCAAGAATCATTAATTTTAACATGTATTTATCATCATTTCCATCTTTTATACCAAACCCAATTCATGGTAATTATGATTCATGTACTCAAACACCTAAATGGTTCAAGTAGCATACTTTTATTATCTAATATGATGATTCTAATCACAAGTTAGACACTAACATCATCATATCATAAAACCCATCTCAATCATTTATGAATAAGTACTAAATCATGTGATTTGTTCAAGTACTTTGTTTCTACTATCAAAAATGATGATTTTAAACACAAACTTATCATAATCTTCTCTATTAAATCAAAAACCATTTAGCACATATGAGTAATCATCAAATTTCTAGTTTTCAACACTAGTTCATCAAATTGTTAACTAGGGTTGTTCCTAAACATAGATTTCATTACAACAACACTCATGGATTCATCATCCATTCCAGAATTTCAATTTTTATTTGTTCATCATAATTTCAAACATCACCAAATAACAATATTTAACATACCTTACAATCCCCTTGACTTGGTGATTGTTTTTACGCTTTCATGCATTTTATTTGAGCTAGTCTTGGCCTTCAATTTGATGAATTTGGGTGAGCTAGGGTTTGAGCTCCATGGGAGCATCTCCTGGCCATTTTCACGCACGCACACACACACTCTTGTGTGTGTTGTGTGATGTTTTTAAGTTTATAAAACCATTTTCAAGTTATACTACTTTGGTCCCTCATGTTTGGTTAGTTATTAATTAGGTCATAACCTAATTACTTTTTAACTATATTCCCACTTATTAACTAGGTTTAATATCCCTAGTTATCTTAATGGGTTCAGGGAATTTATGACTCTCCTTATTCTAAGTCCCGTTAACTCGGGCTTTTTATCCATTTCATTTCCTTAAAAGTTTTTTTTCTCTTTTTATTTAATATTAGGATTATTTATTTAACTCCTAACATTTACCGTGTTATATTTTACCACTAACCGTATTTTACCCGTGTTTTAGTATAACCGGGGTTTGATTACCAAACCCGTTTTCGGGGTGTTACAAGTCTACCCCCCTATATGAGGTTTCGTCCCTGAAACATTTCTTATACAGTTATTGAGTTTTTATACCCAATACACTTAAACTGGGTAACCTTTTTAAGCATTATTCATACTTTAGCCATTTGTTGGTGTTACCAGAAAAGTATGGTAATACCTGGTTGATTAATAACATCTGCGTATTTCACGCGAAATAATGAAACTCAAAATAACGAAATTTCATTATTTTCAACCAGTTTGGTTAACTTAGCGAAATCCATCGCTGTTAGACTATCGAATTCTTAATGAATCCGTTAATTTAATCTTTTTTGATATTTTAGCGAAATCTTTCACTTTTAACAACCATTCTTTTGTTTTCGAACTTATTCCTTCAGTTTGGTCATACGGAATTCATCACGTACGAGCAAACCGAATTTCTTGAATTTCATCTTAATTATTTAAGATAATTTGATATATGTTATTAACATAATTCTCGTAAGCATATAATCACATAATTTATAGCTTTCTCTTTTAATTGTGCTTTTGCTTGATTTGACTTCACGGCACTTCGTTTGTGTTTTCTTATTATCGTTTAGTATAGGCGATCAATGCTCTTCGTTAACAAAGCCTCATGGGCCATCATTTCCATTTGTACGTGTTTACCTTTGTTTTATATACTTGACGGTGTCGCTTTTTGGCCGTTTGGTCATATGAATGTATTAGGTATGCTTATTCCACGCTAATCTCGTGATGAATAGCGTATTACTCCAATTATTACATTAGAATTCTGACCTTAATCAGTCTCACTAACTGGACTTATTTGTCCAATTACCTTATACCCATTGCTCGGGCTACAACGTGATTATATTTCACATTACTTTTCCTGGCCGTGATCGCGTCACGTCATGTTTTGGTTTATATTAACCTTTCATCATCGAGAATCCTCGTTTTGAATGTATCGTTTTTAAACCTATCGGTGTTAAGACTTAAATCCTTTAATATTAGCCTTTTCCTAATTTCTCTCATAATACCTATATTTGTTAAAACGTTTTTTCTTACTAAAACTAAATTTTAGTTTAACGTTTTCTCTTCATCTTGTCTTATATCCTTTTATTATTTCTAGGAATTTTAAGTCTGAGGGTTTATTTCTTTCCGATATTATTTAATGCGTGGAATTAAAATTAGTTCCCACACTTAACTCAATTGACCCGTAGGTTCTTTTACTTAGCCTCGTAGGCTATTTATTTAGATTTTTATCTTTTAGCCTTTTTAAGGTGAGACCTTGACAATTCGTTTCTTTCTATTTGTTACCCGATAGTCTTTTTGGTTTCGTAGACCTTAACATTATTTATAATCCCATGGGTTATGATGATCCCGTAGATCATCTTTTATTCGAGTCTTTATGCAACTGTGTATATATATATATATATATATATATATATATGTCTATAACGTCAAGGTACTCCCTTTTTATGTTTAGTATCATTTATTTTCGCTTTTGTATTTCATTGACCTTGTCCGTGGTCTAAGGCTACTTTTTTTTTCTTTCGAATTATTCTTCCGACTCTATGACTTCTCCCGTCATTTACACGTCGGTTTGTTCTATGCTTACTGTTGCTCGGTTCTTACCTATACTTCTTTACGACCTGTTACCTAGGTTCCTTATCTTAATGTTTTTAACATTCTTGTTCCGCTAATTTGCGTTTTTCCTATCTACATTACCAAGCGTTATTCTTAATTTAACTCGTTCGACTTGTTCATGTGAAATTTCGTCACTTGTGAACGTCAAACTTCATTCTTTATTCGACCCGTCCAATCTTAAAATAGTTGAATGTAGTTATCAAAATTTCTGTTTGCAAATTTCTCATCGTCTTTTAGTCATGACTCATAACCCGAGTCTTTCGACTTTCTATTTCACGTTCCCGTCTCTTGGTTTACGCATACTTTCAAAATTCTACCCATCTATCTGGTATTTCACCGAAGTCATTATCAAAGCAACCGTCCCGGTAGGTATTAAGACTTTGTTTTAGTTTATTTGGTCGTCTTAGCGAAACCCATCACTTTTATTCAATCAAGTCCTTAATTCTTTATTTAATTCGTTTGACTTGTCCGTGTGAATTTCATCACTTGTGACAGTCAAACTTTTATCCCTATACTTTAGCATTCCTATTAGTCGATCTGTATTTTCATTTACTTTGTTCCTTGTCCCTTCTCTCGGGCTCGTTGTTCTTACGTAATACGCTTCCGTCATCCGACTTGCGTTTACGTTTACTATCAAACATCTTACTTATTTGATTCGTTTGGGAACCGTTTTAATTTGTCCCATTAACCCCGTCCTTACTACATCGGATGTAAATGTGTCCGCTATAAGAAGTTCATGGTATCATATGCCACTACTTACTTGGCCAGAGTAAGAGGTTAACACATGACACACATGACCTTTTTATAGTTTTCACATCACGCCCTATGTAAGTAACGTCTCTATTTAGTTTTCTTGGAAATAATATCCTGGATAGGTATTATATTCTGGTTTTCCAAGTTTCTAATTTACATATGCAACAATCATTCTCTACATGTTTGTTGCATATTGCTATTTGTGCGATTAAATTTAAAACATGCACCTGATAATGCTTGCCCCTACGGGCTTTCCTTGCCATTCACCTTGTTCGGGATCGTTACGCGATTTAGGTCCTTGGTGAGTATACTCACTTGTCGTACTCCGGACCGTTCCTCTGTCATATCCGTCACTTGTTACACTCTCGCCATCTTCAGATGCGAGTATCATTCAACTAAAAATTTACAAAATTTATTATTAATTTCGACATTAATAAACGCCCGTATTATAATACAAGGCTTTTCTACTATACGTGTCAACACACGTAATTTCATTGACTATATCTACCGTTTATCGATTTTATTGGTGTAACGTGTATTACACGATAACCATATGTGTTGTTCTCAACACTTTAATCATACTAAACCATTGATATACATGTACTTACCGGATTTGCTATCAAGCCTCAAACCGAACACTTTATTCTTTTAACCTTGGGCTCTGGTTACCAACTTGTAACATCCTTACCATTATTCAACGATTTTTGTATAATAATCCACAATTAAATGGGTATTTATATACACACATCATATAAGTATGCGGGTTTACTAAAACTTTTACAAAAGTTATCTGTACAGTGTAATGTAATTAAGTTCGTCATTTTGAATGTGACGATAAAACAACGTGCGGAAGCTTGTATCTTGATCGTGTTCGGTTCCTCGTTGAGCTTGATTGTCTTCCGGTACTAGAAATATATCTGCAACTCATAAAACATGAGTTGGGTTAGTCATATGTGGCTTAAAACGTATTTAAACGGATTCGCAACGCATATTTTATTAAATAAACATTTTTTTTAAATAATAAGCCTGTCGCGTCGCGCGACGGCCACATGCTCTTGCCGTCGCGTGGCGCAACCCCATGATTTTTACAGCGAGTTTGCATCAGTTGCTGCATATTCCCAGACAAGCTTGATTTTACGAAAACGAGCATAACTCTTTCGTTGTTGATTCGATTTACACGATTCTTTTTCCTACGTGATCGTAATTTAATTCTCCATCACATGGAGTTGAAATCCGACATTCGGATTAAATAAATTTGAGATTTTTAAGCCTTCGACTTATTATCTTTTTACTAAATTTTGACCCGTCTATGTGTTTATCAAACAAACCTGTTTGTTTGACCCCCATTTTTCACGAACCCTTTGTCTCCAACATTGTCTATCATATTAGGTTCCAGTCACGGGTTCCTACGCATTACTTACCCATTTTACTTATAATCTTACTTTGACCCATTAAGGGTATTTATGTCCTTTTAAGCATAAATCACGCCCATTTCTCGTATGCCTCATAATTTCAACCATTCATATTGATTGGTCTTCCACCACAACTATGATTGTGGTGGATTTAATGTAATAGACTATTTATTCCGAGTTTTTATCCCTCATATGTCATTCTACGGCAAGACGCATTTAAGGCATTCAACCCTTGAAAGTTTATGCCTTCAAATTTTATACGCATCTAAAGATTACAAAATCATAATATAAGTTTCTAAACAACCTCTAAGCGTTGTTGACCATATTTACCCATCAAGGGCTTTATGGTCACTTTTAATCCCTCATTTTACGACGTAGGATTTTGGCTACTTATTTAACCGAAATTGTACGTTTAACTACAATCATATTTATACGTACCTGACTCGGGTCAACATATTGACCCGTTTTAATACCTTGCGTTAATTATCACTTAATCTATGGCGACGCAATTATCCGAATTGCCGATCGCTCCTGTTAACATAAAACTTGACAACCACATTAGTAGATATTGTCAAATGGTGTTATCACCACCATTCGACCCGTTTGGCCTATATATGACCAAACATTTTCATATGTATCAAAACATGGTTTTTAATTACCGATTTGCCCATCCGACCCATTTCAGATTTTTCTTTCATTAGTTCGCTTTTCTTACTTATTTAGCCCATTTTGGCTTACGCCATGGGTATCCTTTTCGCCTCGGTTTACATTAGTCGACACTTGACCAAATTTCAACTTTTACCCTTTTTTCTCAAAATTAGATTACACTACAAGGTAATCTTATCGAAAATTCATAATTTTTTAGTCATTACATGACCAATTTACCTTTTCGCCCTTTTTACCATAACCCATGGTTCTCAAATGTTTATATTTGTTCCGACACGTATCAATTTCGTCAGAATCGATATTTTCAATATTATCTTTATTGTATTTATACTTATAGAATAAGTAAATATTCTACAAAAAAGGGTGTAAGTTTCACTTACTTCGCATCCAAGCCACGCTCTTCTGTTCGTACTTGATTTGTTTGGCCCGCTTCCTCCACAAGCTTCACCTAGCTTCTTAAGCGTCAAACTATCATCATTTAACTACTTGGTCAATTACCCGATAGCATCATACTTAGGCTATTGTTTATCCACTTCATTTACCAAGTTTTATAACCATAATTCATCGAATTAACACGATATTAATCTTTCTTAATACATGATGATATCAAGCATCATTTTTAACATGTATTTATCATCATTTCCATCTTTTATACCAAACCCAATCATGGTAATTATGATTCATGTACTCAAACACCTAAATGGTTCAAGTAGCATACTTTTATTATCTAATATGATGATTCTAATCACAAGTTAGACACTAACATCATCATATCATAAAACCCATCTCAATCATGTATGAACAAGTACTAAATCATGTGATTTGTTCAAGTACTTTGTTTCTACTATCAAAAATGATGATTTTAAATACAAACTTGTCATCATCTTCTCTATTAAATCAAAACACACTTAGCACATATATGTGTAATCATCAAATTTCTAGTTTTCAACACTAGTTCATCAAATTGTTAACTAGGGTTGTTCCTAAACATAGATTTCATTACAAAAACACTCATGGATTCATCATCCATTCCAGAATTTCGATTTTTAATTGTTCATCATAATTTCAAACATCACCAAATAACAAAATTTGATATACCTTACAATGCCCTTGACTTGGTAATTGTTTTTACGCGTTCATGCATTTGATTTGAGCTAGTCTTGGCCTTCGATTTGGTGAATTTGGGTGAGCTAGGGTTTGAGCTCCATGGGAGCATCTCCTGGCCATTTTCATGCACGCACACTCACACACTCTTGTGTGTGTTGTGTGATGTTTTTAAGTTTATAAAACCATTTTCAAGTTATACTACTTTGGTCTCTCATGTTTGGTTAGTTATTAATTAGGTCATAACCTAATTACTTTTTAACTATATTCCCACTTATTAACTAGGTTAAATATCCCTAGTTATCTTAGTGGGTTCAGGGAATTTAGGACTCTCTTTATTCTAAGTCCCGTTAACTCAGGCTTTTTATCCATTTCATTTCCTTAAATGTTTTTATTCTCTATTTATTTAATATTAGGATTATTTATTTAAATCCTAACATTTACCGGGTTATATTTTACCACTAACGGAATTTTACCCGTCTTTTAGTATTAACGGGGTTTGATTACCAAACCCGTTTTCGGGGTGTTACATGTCTACCCCCCTTAAAGAGGTTTCGTCCCCGAAACCTTTCTTAGACAGTTATTGAGTTTTTATACCCAATACACTTAAACTGAGTAACCTTTTTAAGCATTATTCATACTTTAGCCCTTTGTTGGTATTACCAGAAAAGTATGGTAATACCTTGTTGATTAATAACATCTGCGTATTTCACGCGAAATAATGAAACTCAAAATAACGAAATTTCGTTATTTTCAACCAGTTTGGTTAACTTAGTGAAATCCATCGCTGTTAGACTATCGAATTCTTCATGAATCCGTTAATTTAATCCGTTTTGATATTTTAGCGAAATCTTTCACTTTTAACAACCATTCTTTCGTTTTCGAACTTATTCCTTCGGTTTGGTCATACGGAATTCATCGCGTACGAGCAAACCAAATTTCTTGAATTTCATCTTAATTATTTAAGATAATTTGATAAATGTTATTAACATAATTCTCGTACGCATTTAATCACATACTTTATAGCTTTCTCTTTTAATCGTGCTTTTGCTCGATTTGACTTCACGGCACTTCGTTTGTGTTGTCTTATGATCGTTTAGTATAGGCGATCAATACTCTTCGTTAACAAAGCCTCATGGGCCATCATTTCCGTTTGTACGTGTTTACCTTTGTTTTATATACTTGACGGTGTCGCTTTTTGGCCGTTTGGTCATATGAATCTATTAGGTATGTTTATTCCACGCTAATCTCGCGATGAATAGCGTATTACTCCAATTCTTACATTAGAATTTTGACCTTAATCAGTCTCACTAATTGGACTTATTAGTCCAATTACCTTATACCCTCGGGCTACAATGTGATTATACTTCACATTACTTTTCCTAGCCGTGATCGCGTCACGTCATGTTTAGGTTTATATTAACCTTTCATCATCGAGAATCCTCTTTTCGAATGTATCGTTTTTACACCTATCGGTGTTAAGACCTAAATCCTTTAATATTAGCCTTTTCCTAATTTCTCTCATAATACCTATACTTGTTAAAACGTTGTTTCTTACTAATACTAAATTTTAGCTTAACGTTTTCTCTTCACCTTGTCTTATATCCTTTTATTATTTTTAGGAATTTTAAGTTCGAGGGTTTATTCCTTTCCGATATTATTTAATGCGTGGAATTATAATTAGTTCCCACACTTAACTCAATTGACCCGTAGGTTCTTTTACTTAGCCTCGTAGGCTATTTATTTAGGTTTTTATCTTTTTGCCTTTTTAAGGTGAGACCTCGACTATTCGTTTCTTTCTATTTGTTACCTGATGGTCTTTTTGGTTCCGTAGACCTTAACATTATTTATATTCCCATGGGTTATGATGATCCCGTAGATCATCTTTTATATATATATATATATATGTGTGTGTGTGTGTGTGTCTATAGCGTCAAGGTACTCCCTTTTTATGTTTAGTATCATTTATTTTCACTTTTGTATTTCATTGACCTTGTCCGTGGTCTAAGGCTACTTTTGTTTTCTTTTGAATTATTCTTCCGACTCTATGACTTCTCCCGTCATTTACACGTCGGTTTGTTCTATGCTTACTGTTGCTCGGTTCTTACCTATACTTCTTTACGACCTGTTACCCAGGTTCCTTATCTTAATGTTTTTAACATTCTTGTTTCGCTAATTTGCGTTTTTCCTATCTACGTTACCAAGCGTTGTTCTTAATTTAACTCGTTCAACTTGTTCATGTGAAAATATAAATTAAAAAAATCGGGTATGTGATCGGGTATATAGTCGGGTATTTTTGTCATCCTTACTTTGAAACACTAACTCCTCTTCCGTGTCAGCATTCTAAGTGCAACTTCTTTGTGTGGCATGATCCACCCATGTCTCATCGGGCATGTGTGGTCATCAAAGAACTGATGGATACGATGGTTGTGCTTGAAAATGAAGTCAAGTATTTGAGAGAGGAGGTTCGAATGTATAAATTGCAAGTCGCGGAATTTGAAGATAATCATTCAAGGGTTGTTCGTAAGAGGGAAAGTTGTTTGATAATCAGTTGGAATTTTTTTTTGTGTTGTTTGTCTTGTTATTTTTCATTGTTAGTAAGTAAATTTATGCAAGACATGTAATCGATATTAGTTATAAATGCCGTATTTTAATATTGTTATAAATATTAAGTTTTTAAAAAAATATTGTTTTTTTATAATAAGTCGACTAAGCATAAATAACTAAGCATAAATAACAAAACGAACAAACACTCATCAAGTTACAAATGTTTAAACATACCAGAATGAAATAAATACTTGTCCATAGATGCCCAACACTCATCAAGTTACAAATGTTTAAACATACCAGAATCATCCCCACCACCTGTCATATGGATCTACGTAGCGGACATGCATGTCTGCGTCCCGGACGGGCCTGCCTCCATGTCGGTACCCGTTACACTCGTGGATGTGGTGGGGGTCGAACCACCAAACCCGCCTGGGTACGTCTCTCGGCCTCACTAGCCATCACCCACTCCATCAAATCCTCCACCCGGTCCATCCGCCTGTCCATACGTTGAAACTGCTGTGTCCAGCTCGCCATCATACTGTCCTGACCCGCCACCAGCCTCTCAAGGACACGTTGGGTGGACTGAAGCAACCTCACTGTGTGATAAACGCGCCATGGAATCTGTGGCGGCTCCTACAGATGCCCCTAGTCAACCTGAGGCTCCACGTCTCCATCCATAACAGGCACGTCATCAACATGCGGCATCTCCACCTCCCCAGCCTCGAGCTGTGCCTGGTGGACTATCGGGTCGGGTAAAAAAATATGTCCGTCATTGTCAACAAACCGATACCCGAGATCCGGAAAGTTCACCGCAATCTTCATCCCTCTCATTGTCCTAAGATCTAACGACTTGGAAGGTGCTGGGGCCGGCATATCCTCAAGGAATGGGAAATATCGGCCGCAATGTTGGGCAATACGCGTGATAAACGCCCCTCCAATCAAATGGCTACGCCTCTGCCGTTTGCCGTACGAGGCGAAATACTCCGCCAGACAGCGATGCAGGCCGCATGGTGTGCCCGTATATAAGCAGTACAGAAAGAACATATCCACCTTCGTGACCCACTCGTTTCATTTGCCATAGAGATCGACGTGGCAATGCAGTGGTGTATGTAGCGAATGAGTGGGTCAGGAATCGACGATACTCGGGCCTTCCTACCGAAAGGTTCAGGACATAGGGTGGGGCACCAAGCAAATAACTGATCATCAGGCATAGCCGTGATCACTGTGGTATAGATGTCCTGAACCAACTCATCCTCGGTATAGAACTCGGTGGCAACAGCAAACTGACGCAGCGACATATTTTGTCGCTGCCCGAACAAACAAAAAGATACCTCGTGAGGTGGTTCTACGTTCGGATCGTCTATATCCGAATTGAGCCGGTCAGCTGGCCATGGACGAAACACGAACGTGGACAGAAACTCCACCATCATGGTCCTATAAGACGGCCCAGCCACCACCAAAAACATGCGATCCCACGTGGAATTCTCCATGATCAAATCCTGGGCCCTCTCCTCCTCCCCGACCTCCCGTAGAGCATCCCATGACAACGACCTCTGCCGCCCCACCTTCATTCGTCGCAACCTGGGAAAACGTTTATACTCAGTAGAATTGTTCGGGTAGCCCATATAGGGAATACCCGAACAATCACCCCCGACCATCTCTTCGAATCCAGGCACCTGTCCCGCACCAAACTCCTCCTCGTCTGACGACATATCTGCAAAAATTAATATATAATACATGTCATATTATAAACTTTTTACAATTTTTATAAACTTGTAATAATTTTAGTAACGAATTTTATAGCCGACCCGCCACCACCACCACACCCGACCCGCTGCCACCATCACCACACCTGACCCGCCGCCACCACCACTACAGCCGACCCCCAACCACCACCACCATAGCCGACCCCCAACCACCATCACCACAACCGACCCCCAACCACCACCACCACCACAGCCGACTCCCAACCACCACCACGATAGTCGATCCCCAACCACCACCACCAAAGCCAACCCCCAACCACCACCACCACAGCCAACCCCCAACCACCACCACCACAGCCGACCCCCAACCACGGTGAAACCATAACACCCGTCAAACCATAACTGCCACCGTCAAACACTAACCGCCACCGTTAAACACTAGCCGTCACCGTCAAACCCTAACCGCCACCGTCAAACACCACCACCCTCACCATCAAACACCACCACCGGCCAAAATTTAAAAAAAAAATAAAAAAGAGACAAAGGAAAGATCAAATGGGAACCTAACCTTTTATGAAAATCTGGATCGTATTGTGTGTGTGTTCTTGGTGTTTTACTGTGTGGGTTTTGAACTTTTAGATCTATTCTCCCTTTAGTCAAAGTTGAAAAGCAGTTTGGGGATCAATGAAAGGCGTATGGATCTATGAGAGGCGTATAGTAGTTTTTTTTCTTTTTTTAATCTTTGAAACTTAGTATAAGAGAAGTAACAATCGGGATAATCAATGGGTGAGACACTTCTCAATGGCTTTTGAGTGTAGTCGTTCCTCTGTGATTCGGGTTGTTTATCTTTACTTCTCGCAAGGTCTTCATTCTTTTGTTGCTTTGCTTTCGTAGTTGGGCGGCCCCGGGTATCTTGTTGTACCTCAGGCGGTTGATGGTCAGTCATACGATTCAACACCGCTTTCATCTTTGAAAACATACTTTTTAACACTAGAGGTGGTTACGCCTGTAGTTGCTGTGTGAGTCTATCCATTTCCGCCTGAATATTACAATCGTCTTGATTAAGTTTTTTTGTCAAAAAACCAGTTTTGTCCAGAATTTGTCTATCGCGGCAAGTGGAATTTTGCAACCTATTTTTCAAGAATCATTGTTAAAACATGAAGTATAATGATGATTAAATTCTATGGATCGAAGCATATGTTATAGTTGTCATGTTACCTGTAATTTCCCACCACTCCATATGACAAGCACATGGCAACCCACAACCCGTAGAAAGCTGTTGGCCACAAGTCCCCACTGCTACCCTCAACGCATGTAGCTTTTTCCTCTCGATAACCAACAACTCTAAGGCTTTTTGGGAAACATTACAGCGTAGGTTGTCAAAAAACGGTAATCTGTGGTCCCCCATTTGCACGGACCTGCTCTCCTAAAAACTAAGTTTTATTTGTATGTGTTGTGACTCTACAACTTTGCCAACAAGCCACATAAGTCTATGGAGTGAGTTGTTTGGCCCTTTAATGTATCTCTTAAACTTAGAATCCTGGCTTTCAACTCTGTTGGTTTTATGTTGACCAAAATTGGGGACTGTGTTAGTCCAAGCTGAAACGAAATTTTCTTTATAATCTTTCAGCCACACATTATACAAATACTCCAGAACATCTAAAAAAATAGAATACAACAATTTGTAATGTTTGTATGCATATATGTATGGATGAATGTATGTAAACTAATATAATATGTACCTGATCGTTCGTCGTTAGTCAGTCGCATGAAAAGCCACTCAAAGTTATAATTGTATAGCGTCGGAGTGGGAGAACTACACAGTCGAGACCAAGAAAGCTTGAATATTTTTCAGTCTTCATCTGTAAATTTTGCCCGATATTGTTTTAGAATATTCTGTGAGATGTGCCACCCACATAGCAATTTGGAAGCTATTGGGAATACTTTATCGCAAGCATTCATAAAAACTTGGTCCCTATTTGTTACAATTACACGTGGCTCCATACAATCTACCAACAATTCTTTGACCTTCTCCAGGACCCATAAGAAGTTATCTTTTTTTTTTCTTTAGAGACAAACGCATGAGCCACACAAAAAGACTTGTGTGTCGATGTCACACCCACAACTTGAATAAACGGAAGCTTATACTCATTCGTCTTGTAGGTAGCATCAATCATCAACACATGTGGGAATGCACCCACATGTTGTACGAGTCCGGATGAACGAAAAAAACCTCCTCGACTGCGTTTGTGGAGGGATTCACCCTGGTTAAATAAACGTACCTTTCTTCTTACAACATGCTCTCCAATATCTGCATTGGAGTTCGATCGCCGTACATTTTGAGTTTAATCTTTTTTTATCATGTTTTGTACGTCTTGTAGAATGCACACGCTGTGTGGGTTTTGTTTTCTTATGGTTAAATGTATATGTGTAGCCTCCATGTTTTAAAGATAAAGTCTCTCCACCAGTGATTCTTCATCCGAGGTCAGCCTTCTAGCAAACGCGTGGCCCTCGAGAAATTCAGCAGGCTCATGGTTATGAATGTTTTTCTTCTCCACAAGGCTCCAATTACCACTACTTGGGTCTAGTTTCCATATCAGACTAAAAGGACAACCAACCTTTTTGCTACCGGAACGATCACATTACAACCATATCTTCACTGTCCTTGCTGACGAACCTTCGTCTTTTTTATCGTTTGTTGGGTAACAATGACGTAACCTTTCGCAACTTCTCTTTTGTAAACCCAATACTTCAACTCTTCAAGTGACCCAAATACCTAAAAAAAGGTACATTAGAAATCCACATAAATGAAATTAATATATTAATTTGTCAAAAAAACAATAAAAAAAATTCGGGTTGAACATCGGGTTCGGGTTAATATGTATGACACATTTTCGGGTTTGTATGAAATTTCGGGTCATACATTTTCTTCTTTTAATCAATATACATGCCTCGTTCGTGTTCGTTCGGTTCACTTACAAGCCTAAGTAATCTATTTTTAACAAAATATTTCACTAGAACATATATAATATTTCACCAAAATGATAACGAAATCGGGTTAATATGTATGACACAATTTTCGGGTCGGGTTCGGATTAAGTACGGGTCGGGTCAAACATTTTCTAGATTTCTCCTACCTAATAAATTTTATGTATAACGAATAACACGTATACAAAATCATTTTTTTCACTCTAAAATTATATCAACATTATATAACACCAATAACACGTAATTGACGGTTATGTCATACCTTTTTTATTTTTAACTCATCATTAGCACCTTCCTCGTTAGCACATTCCTCGTTAGCACGTTCCTCGTTAGCATGTTCGTCGTCTTCAACACCTTCCTCGTTAGCACCTTCGTCGTCAACACCCTCCTCAAAGTGCATTAGACCTTCCTCGATTTCGTTATCATTTTCCTCAAAGTCCTTAGCACATTCCTCGACTTCGTTATCATTTTCCTCAAAGTCGTTAGCACCTTCTTCGACTTCGTTATCATTTTCCTCAAACTCCTTAGCACCTTCCTCATACTCTAACTTGTGTTGGCACTAGTACAAAACCATTTTTTTGGTGGTGTAAAATTCAATTTTTGGTGGTGTTTTAGAATACATAGCACCAAATAACAAGATTAACACCACCAAAAAATAGATTACAAAGATTAAATTGATTTTTTGAGGGTGAAGTTGTTAATAGCACCATTAAATTGATTTTTTGAGAGTGAAGTTGTTAATAGCACCAATAAAGTGAACCAATCAAAACATTTTGTTAGGCATCACATGGATCATAATCCTACGGTTTTCAATTGCTATCATCCTATTCAATCAATGGATCAAATTAAGCCACCAAAAACACAACCTTTATACCCACATATATACATACACAATCTTAAAATCAAAATCTTTTTTAGAGATAGAAAAATGTTAAGGAGGAGCAAAGCATCACCAGAACGTTTTCCAGAACGGCTTCCACAATATCAAGAAACCAGCGATGTAGTGTAAAGCGTATCAATGGCCTTATCTACAAAGAGACACAATATTTTTGAAGATCTTTCTTGATGATTTTATGTGTGATGCAATCAATTAGACCGAAGATACTCGCCGGAAAACTATTACGGCGATGGACGTCATTATGCTTTGAAGTGACAAGGATGTACAATTATACACTATGTTGATTTGGTTTGATTGTATGTGTTTAAATTGTTATTTTAGGAAATGGCTTTATAGAAATCATGTTTGTATCTCATTCTTTGTAGCTTCCCATGAACATGTATGTTAGATTTTATACATTTTTTGTTTGTATAGTTTTTTGTTTTATTTGCCTTTGTATTAGATCTTGGATGTTTTATAAATAAAATAAAACTAAAAAACATTTGTTCAAATAATGTATATTTTTACGGATTGACATTGATTTTTGGTGGTGTGTTTAGAGATTTAATGGTGGACTAATTTGGTTTCTATCATTGATTTTGGTGGTGTTTAGAGATTTAATGGTGGACTAATTTGGTTTCTATTATTGATTTTTTGGTGGTGTGTTTATGTTGATGCATTATTTTGGTGTCTGTAACTTGTCTTTATTAACGTTGTATTTATACAGTCTTTTATATTGTAATTCGCCGTCGACCAAGTCGGACATCCTCTTATCCTACTTGTGTCCGACTAGTTTGTCTCGTTTGAAATGTAATGGTTAAATGACAATGCATGTTGCATATGTGATTAGTTATGTGTTTGTTTGTGTGTTTGTTTGTTTTGCTGTAAACTGTCTGTTTGCAGCAAACATAACATCTTTGGCAGCCCTCGACGAACTCCCAAGTTTCGTCGAGTACTACATGACGAAACTCCCATATGGTCAACACTCCAAGTTTCGTCATCCAGGATGTTTCGTCAGGCCCATTAGATGTTTCGTCAAGCCCATGTGATGTTTCGTCTACTGTTGGGCCTGGGCTACTATATAAACCACAACATGGTTTCACATAAACCATGAGAGCGTAACCTGTCTGAAAGTTTAGTGTCAAACATTGTGTGTATCTGTTTGACCCTTGTTCTCATCTAATCAATTGACTTTGATTCATTGGTTACTTTGTGTTGTTACTCTCTATGTTTGGTTTGGCATAGTCACGGGGATTCCGCACTCGTGACCATGTTTGTGATAAACAAGTGATTTGGTTTCGTATTCGATCCTCAGAAATCGGGACCTACAAGTGGTATCAGAGCACTGGCTCTTATCCTTGTTTAAAATCAAACATAGTTGGGTTTTTATCAAGTGTTGAAACTGGTTGTTTATGATTTTCTGAAAATTGTGTTCTTGAAAAAATCATATTTTCTGGAAAAGTCTTCATAAAATCTGGTGATCTTATTTGTTTTGCTAAAAAGTTTTATCAAAAACCTTGTTAGTTTGCTTGTTTACGTGGTAAAACCGGGTTTTTAGTGAAAGTTTTAAGCAAATTCGTGTTTCGGAAAGTTCTTCAGTGACCGGAAAGTTCATATATTCTGGGTTGTTCTTCATATCTTCAAGTTGTTCATCATAAACTTCAAAGTGTTCTTGAATATTTCTTGAATTTAAAATTAAAAGGAAATTGAAAAAGGATTAAAATATTGTACACCATACCTTGGTTGGTAAAATAGGTATGTTGTGAGTTGAATCGGGTGTTTCTGTGTCAGTCAAAAGATAAGATTTCATTTTAAAAATCTCACCAACTTTCACCAACTATCTGAGATCTTATCTCGACGAAACTTGACATAATCAACGAAACCCTATAGAGTTTCGCCAAAAGGAGCTTTGACGAAACCCCCTGACTTTCGTCAAAGATACTTCGACGAAACCTATTGAGTTTCGTGGGAAGAGTTTCGTCGTGAAACTTGTCAATTTTTCACAGAGGACTTGTAAAAGTGTCTTAACATTCTGTTTTCAAGTGTGTAATCAGGTATTCACTTGTATACATCAACCATGAGTAGTACAAGTCCATGGGATTGGAGTACGGACCCACGACCAGGTCAAATCAGACCTCCGCAGCCGCATGGTTAAGGAACGTTATACCACCGCAATCTATAAGTGCAAGTCAATGGGCTTTGGTGTCGAATCAGAATCAAAGCATTCAGAATCTATTGCTAAGCGAGAGTGAAACGGGTAGCAATAATCGCCCGCCAAAGTTGAATCACATGAACGACTATCCATCATGGAAGCGTCGTTTCCACACATACGTTCTAGGGAAAAACACCAAATTATGGACGTGTTTTACTTCGCCATACAATACAGCTCTCGAAGAAGCAGGATCAAGTGTAGCGACTTTTGCTAATATGTTTAGAAGATGACAAGAAGGCATATGATCTGGAGAAGAAGGCGTTTTCTATTCTTACACAAGCACTTCACAAAGAAATCTATCATCAATTTGCTTACTGTACTAGCCCAAAAGCGTTATGGGATGCCTTGGTAGCAAGAGGAGAAGGGAATGCGGTGACAAGAAAGACACGCCACGATTTGTTGAAGAAGGAATTTGAATCATTTCAATTCTTGGAAAATGAAACCCTAAATGATACGACTACTCGTTTTTATCATTTGATTAGTGAAATGCATTCTTATGTTGTTCTTGCAACTCAACAGGAAATGGTTGCACGGTTTGCTGATGCTCTACCTCCAAAGTGGAGTCCTTTCATTGAACTTTTGAAGCATACGAGCGTCTTGGATGCAGTTAGTATCTATGAGTTCGTTCAGAAGTTGGAGCATTAGAACGAAGAAGAAATCAGGAAAGCTAAACGGATTGCACTTCCTCAAAACACAGAAATGTATCTTGGAGGTTTTAGTCCTGCAGCTAGTTCCAGTTCCGTTCAGCAACCGAAGCTACAAACAGCGTTTATGTCGAATACAAGTGATGTGTGGTAAAATACATATATTTGTCCCATGTAAATTGTATAGTTTTTGTATAGTTTTTATTTGTTTTATTTAGTTTTAGTGTTATATTATATTATTTTGTGTTTTACTAGGTCCTGGTGCAAATGGAGCGGAAAAGAGTAATAATTAAATGACCAGCCAGTTGCGCAGATTGGCTTGCCAGTGACCGAAGTAAAATTGCAACTATTTTCTGTGAGTGGATCAAAGCCACTATCTCTTTTTGATAAGTTAAAGAGCTTCATATGATATTTTAGTGAAGGTTGTGAAAGACCTACAACCCCAGCGAATTTCAAGTGATTTGATGACATTGGGCCTTAAATCAATATTTAGTTATGACCACATATACATAAAAGGAACTGGTTAGGGGTGAGCATGTGCAATTCTTGGATAAAATAAGTGGGCCGCCATATGTTCATAATTCCAGCAATTTTCGTGAAGGCTTATGTCCAATGCATGTTCACGAATTGGCATTGGGCCATGTGCTTAATATTATATGTAAAAATTCCCTAATGGAGCATAATATAAAAGGAAGCAATCATACGAATAAAAGGGGATCAGAGGAAGATCAACAAGGGGGACGGCTGTTTTGGTCAGAGGTCGACGAAGAGGAGAAAGAAGGAAAAAAGAAAAGCCGATTGGTTCGAGGGTTCAAGCCACGATCAAGAATCGGGTCGAGTTCACAAATAGTTAGTGTTCAGTTTTAATTACTTTGTGTTTTTGAACGTATGAACATGAATTATTTGTTATTCAAGACTTGTTTCTTTTTCTTAACTATGATTCTTGGCTAGTTATTTTTCTACCCGGGTTTGTGATGAGTATTCGTGATAATTAGTTATTTCTCGGTTTTGGTTATTTATTGATGGAACAAATATTAAAGTAAAAGACCTAATAATATTTTATTAGATGTGTTTGCATGATTTACTTTGATTTATTATCGTTCAAACATTCCTCATGTGTCTTTGTGAATGTCTTTCATGTATAGATGCATGTTAGGTTACCTACTGTGTGTTTGTAACTAGTTTATGGTTTTCCTAGCTAGAATTCCATAGGAACTTTGTTTGATAATTTAGAGGAGTTTAGTGTTATACCTATTCTTGAGACCGAGAGGAGATAGATAGTTGGGATTGTCTTTGGTGCTAGGTATTTAGGTGCAGTGAGACCGAGAGGAGATTTGTCTAAGTGGCCTAGTATTATTTGTTTTCCTAAGTCTTGTCAAGTGTTTTTAGGTTACCCCGTGCACTTTAGGGTGTATTGTGATTAGTGAGACCGAGAGGAGATCTACTCTTTGGGTACTTTAGTATTGTTGGAGAGACCGGGAGGTGATCCAACCCATACCAGTGAGCTTTATTTGACCTTTAGGACCTTAGGAGAAGTTGATGAGACCGGGAGGAGATTCAACTTATCTTTAGTCTTAGAGTGTCGTATTATTAGAATCTGGTTCCATCATAGTTACCATTGCCGAGAGAAAACTGATAGTCACGAATAGGATTCCAAACCTGGGTAGTACTTTCTCATCCTTGATTTCACCTTAGTAGCTTTCAGCCTGCGTCTAGGTAGTCTAGTTCGTCTTAGTTAATTCCGTTAGTTTAATTAGTTAAAACCCCAAAATCCAATCAAATCAAATAAACCAGTTAAGTAATTAGTTGAGTCAGAGTATAGTGTAGCGTCGCTAGTGTCTCGTGGGTTCGATACTCGGACTTCATTAGGCTTTACTACGTACGATAGGTACACTTGCCTGTCAGTGGTCTAGCATTTAGAGAGTCTTAGTTTATAAATTTAAAACTAGGGTGTCTAGATTAGGTTAGTTTTTATAGACCATAATTTGCACATCAACAAGCTTTTTTCCTTTTCCACAGTCAGCTCCACCTCCGGTTTTCGATCCGAGTGACTATCATCCGCCAGCGCATATGATTGCTCAAGATCATGATTTTTCTAAACCTCAACTCGATCCGAGTGCATGGCTACCAAAACCCCAACCTCCACCTCAAGTTACCACTACTCAACCTCAGTTTGATCCAAGTGCTTATATTCCTACCTCATCACAACAACAAGCCCAACCACAACAACAACAACAACAACAACAGCAAGCATGTTACACAAATAACCCTCCACCCCAAAACCCCAACACAGTCAGAGTTGATACTTCAAACCTCTCGAAAGTTAGCATTGAATTAGCAAAGGAGCATAGGGAACTCATCAATACAATGGTCAGTGCCTACTGCAGTTTGGTCGCATGTCAAATTGGAAACACTAATTTGACCAATGAAGATTATCAACAAATCGACCGTGATGAAATGGAGTTGATGGATATAAAGTGGGCATTTGCAAGTGCTGTTAGAAGGGTTAAGGATTACATGAGTCGAACGGGAAGAACATCCTTGGAAAGCAAGAAGGATACGAAGTACGGATTTGATAAGGATGCAGTTACATGTTTCAATTGTGGCGAAAAGGGTCACTTCAAACCTGAGTGTACCCGACCGAGCAGACAAGGAAATCAAAATCCTTTTCGTAATCAGACGAGTACTTCCAATTCCAATCAAGACAATCGTGAAAAAAGGATGGTAGCGGTGAACAACAACCAGAACCAGTCTGGACCCTCAAACACCACATCAAGCAGGAAGAGGAACAGCGTGTTATGCAAAGATCATCAATCACATCAAGCACGTTCACAAGGAAGAATTCTCTGAAAGTGACAACAGTTCGGGCTATAGCGGGAGTTCAGATGAAGAAAGCTCGAATCCGGGTGGTTATAATTCGGAATCTGACGTGAACGAAGAAGCGAGTTCTGATGTTGATGATTTGTTAAATGAAGCAGAGGAGTTGAAGTGTCAGAAATCTGTTCTGATCAAGAGGGCTGTTGTAGCATCAAAAGAAATGGAGAAGTTCTTCTCTAAAGACAGATCTTTTTCTTATCAGACTGCCTTTATGGCAAATGTCTCAGCCTCTACGAGTCAAGTAACATCTAAAACTCCTGCTCTTAGTGTTTGTAATTTGTGTGCAAATTTGAAGCTTGAATCCGAAAAGGTTCATAGTCATAATCAAAGTTTGGTTATTGAGTTGTCTAAGTGCAAAGAAGCAAATATGGCTTTAGCTAGAAATGAAAAGGATTTTAAGTCTGTAATTGAGACTTTAAAGAAAAGTGTTTCTGAATTGATCAAAACTGTTTTCAATAAACAAATTGGTATTAACAATTACATTAATATCATCGAGGAAACCAAGAAAGAGCTAGCTATTGCTAAATGCGAGCATGATGCAATCAAGCTCAAATTGGAGAGTTATTCTAACTCCCGATATGTGCTCGATCACATCATCGACGCTCAACAACTGAAGGGAAACAAGAAAGGTGTTGGGTATAAGAAGTGTCCGCCCCCTTTGAGACACAACTATACTCATATGCCCGATGATGAAGAAATGCCACGTTTTGAACCCAGTGTGCCTCTTGATTATGAGGAAGTTACTACTGGCTTAGGGTTCAAATCGGATAGTTCCTCGAGTACCTCATCTGATGAAATTGAAACTTCAACATCGACGCATCAAAGTGCTCCAATTATTTAGGACTATGAGTCGTCGGATGATGAATCAGATGTGAGTGATCAGGATAAATCACTTGACAAAATGAAAGGAGTAGAAATTCCAATTGAGAATTACATTCTTTGTGATCCTCCTACTCATTCTGTTCAATCAGTTGTCAAACAAGTGATAGATCCTATCAAGGATGTCAAGGATGACAAGGAATATGTGTCTGCTGTTAAAAGCAATAACGTGTTGTATACTTTGATCGGTGATTCTATAATTTATTCAGACAACGACTTTCCAATTAAAAACGTCAATCCATCGTCGATTGACAAAGTTTTTGAAGATAACACAATCAAGTTTTTGGGAAAGATGATCCCGGGAGTTACTGTAACTCAATGTGATCCAATTCCTAAAGCTGAAATCAAAAAGCAATTTGGAAATAAAAAACAACCGACAAAGCAACAATCTATTGCTTCTAAGGGTAAACAGCCAGTTCAACGAGCTCAAAGGCCTAACGTTTCTAAATCAAAGTTTGAAATAAAAGGACCTCGTTATCAGAAGAAAAACAGTGATGTCAGATTTGTAGCATCTAAGGGTACTGATAAAATTGAGACTTTTGAAAACAAATCAAACACTGATTTTGTCCAACAAGTCAAGATTTTTAAACGAAATAGTCAAAATAATTATACTCAACATACCAACAGGTGTGATGAAAAAGCAAGTACCTCAGGTTCTACAGGTTCGACATCTGTTCGTCGATCAGATTCTCCTAAGTTTGTTGAAAGGAGATTGTGTTTTAAATGTGGGGAGTTCGGACATATCATTAGAAATTGTACTAACACTCCCAAAGAGAAATTTGTTGAGAAAGCACCACCTGAAAAGGTTCACCCTCAACGTCGTCCCGTTTCACCAAAACATGATAAAAGAACTGTTAAAGAACAAGAAACGAAACAACGACGTCAAAATGTCAAAGCAGTTGAAAAGGCTTTAAAATCTGAAGTCAAATCTGTTAATAGGGAACCAAGTTCATCAAAATCGTTAAAACCAGAGGTTTCAAAATCTTTTCATAAGAATCAATCTGGTAAACAAAATCAAACTTGGAGACCTAAGACGGGTGAAAGTTTAGGGGGAGCTGTTGTTTTTGAAAACCATCAGGAAATCGAGATCACTTTTCGTGATGCTCAGGGACGACCCAAGACCACTAAGGCTTGGGTCCCCATCCTCAACTGATCGTTGGATGATATGTGCAGGATGTTCCAGGAGGAACTGTTAGTAGTCATTGGATTGCTGACAGTGGAGCATCTAGCCACATGACAGGCGACTTATGGCTTCTGTGTGATGTGAGAAATATTAGAGGAGGCTATGTCGCATTTGCTGGAGTCAAAGGCGGATACATCACTAGAGAGGGAATGATCTCCAATGGTGTTGTATGTTTCGATAAGATCAATTATGTTCGTCAAATTGATCATAATCTTCTGAGTGTTTCGCAAATCTCCGATAAGAAGTTCACCGTGCATTTTGATGATGCAGGATGTTACGTGCTGAAACCTGGTTTCAAAATTCCAAAAGAATGGATTCTCTTATCGGCTCCAAGAGTTAATGATCTTTATATTGTTGATATAAGCCAAGCGATTACGACATCTGCGCAAGTCACATGTTTTGTCTCAAAAGCCACAGAGAAGGAGTCTATATCTTGGCACAGAAGAATGGGGCACATTCACTTAAGAAAAATGAATCATTTGGTGAAAAAAAATCTCGTGAATGGTGTGCCCGTGAGAAGTTTTCATCTACAAGATATCTGTGTGTCGTGCCAGATAAGGAAACAAACGAAGAAGTCTTACCCTCTGAAGAAAATCAACACTGTCAGCATGCCTCTCGAACGTCTTCATATGGACCTCTTTGGACCTATGAAACACAAGACAACTTTTGGCGATGCTTATTGTCTAGTGGTTACTGATGATTATTCTAGATTTTCTTGGGTAGCGTTTATGGCACACAAGAGTGAAACTCCTGGAATCCTCAAGGATCTTCTTACAATGTTGGAAAACTTGTATACCTTGAAAGTAAAGAGGATTCGAAGCTACAATGGGGATTAGTGTCAAACATTGTGTGTATCTGTTTGAACCTTGTTCTCATCTAATCAATTGACTGTGATTCATTGGTTACTTTGTGTTGTTACTCTCTATGTTTGGTTTGGCATAGTCACGGGGATTCCACACTCGTGACCGTGTTTGTGATAAACAAGTGATTTGGTTTCGTATTGGATCCTCAGAAATCGGGACCTACAGTTTAGAGATTTAATGGTGCTCTTATTGAGCAGCACCAACAAAGCCCATTACTTGGTTGTATATTTATTGGTGCTCTCTCAAAAAGGCATAAATCCTAGCACCAAAAAACTGCTTTTGTACTAGTGTGGTTTTCCATATACGAATGGTAAGTCCCGTATTCGTGTCACGGATAACTTTGGGCAATGTAAGATGGTTCTGCCTCATCTACAAACACCTAGTTCAAGTCAGGAAACACGGGACGCACACCCCCGTCATGACAACGAGGCATGGACACCTTGATCATTGCCGGATAACCAAACGCTTTCGGAGACGTACGACTGGTTCGAATCTTCGCCAAAAAAATTACCAATGTGCCAACACGACATCTTTATGCTTCACGGTCTCAACCAACTTTTTTATTTGAGAATTTTCATCATTTTCATAGGTATTTTGTGAGTTTTGAAGATTTTGAATGAAATAAATCCCGTATGCTTGGGTAAATAAACATTCTTGGTCGATAAGGGGCGTATAGGTCAATAAGGGCGTAAGGGGTCATTTTCACGCTTTTCAGACTGAACTCCCTACATGTCAGTAATTATAACTTAAATTCATCAAAAGTCATGCCGATAAGCTGCGTATAGCTCAATGAAAGGCGTATAGGGTTTAATGCTCCAACTACCACAACCTTATACGCCTCTCATAGGGCACTGAGAGGCGTATCAAAACCCTTTTTCTGACACATTTAATGCTTTCACACTATATACTCCCCTTATTACCCTATACGCCATCTCTGGGGAGATGTGCACATAAAAAGTGGGGATGTATCCATACCCTCACCCAAAAAAAAAAACTCATAAAAACCTGCTTAAAGGCTATTTATTTTTTTAATAAAAAATACAGTACATTATAATCTAGAATATCTTATGTCAACAGTGAATAAATTTATCTAATAGTGAATTGTTATTAGCATATAGAAGCATGAAAAGAACAACAAATTCTACCAATAATGGCAGAAAAGATGTTAGATATGGAGAACTATTTTTTACAGACGCAAAAGTGTTAAGAAAAATTCATAAAGCAAGATTAATCCGCTTGACGGTAAATTTGTATAAATTAAGGATAACTAGCTTGGCAAATATGTCAAGAAAATTGCATAAAATTAATTGAACCCTTCAAAAGGTGACCTGGTCCAACTTAATTAAGTAATTTTTAATATTTTTGAACCCCTTAGATGACTTATGTGCACCCCAATTTAGCCTTTGAACTTTACTATAAATATTGGCCCAGTCCAGAAAAGTTTTGTGCTCATCCAGTCCAAAAGTTCTATTAACTTCCCACAATGAATTTCAATATCAGAAACATTATGCAAAACTTTGATTTCAAAAGACAATCTGGTTTCCTTCAGTATTGGGAATACAAACAGGATGGCCACACGGGGTGTCTTATGGTGGTGGATCAACTTTTTGTTTCATGTCGAAACCAGAGAGGGCTTCAGGAATACAGGAACCGCTGCCTCCAGAAAGAGGTTTCTGTTGGACCAGTTACAGAAGTTGGTCAAGAATGTTTGGCTGGCCTAGCAGCTCAAAAAAGCGTTGCATTTGAAAGGACAAGCGATGAACCTGATCAAATTTTTGGGCAGTTAGTTGTGCCTGTGTTTTCTTATGAGAAACTCATAGGGGTCATCGAGCTTACCACCTTTTTCCCAAAAGAAAGTTATTATGAAGATTTTAATCAGATTCAAACTTTAATACAGGTTAGTTATTTTAGTTCTCAGTTGTATGGGTCATAAGTTCATTTACCGGTTGACATTTTACCCTTCAAAAATGTGCTCATCTCTTTCCTAAACTAGATACTACAGCAGAAAACTAAAGTGTTGGTAACCCTCATTTTTTAACTGTTACAAAAAATAAAATAAATAAATAAATAACAAAATCCTTTTTAATAAAACTTGTTATGTCTAGTGTCAACTGTAACTTTGGTAGATTTTATAAGATCGAAGATAGTACTTCCAACATTGAATCATAACCAGTGGCATCTCTTAGAATTCATGTGCCATGTTCGAACTTGAAAAAATATGCACTTCTGTAATATTTTATTATTATTTTGTTATAAAATCAAATAGGTACTGGGCTCTCTAAACCTAATGGCAATGGGCTAACTTCTAAACGATAAAAATAGTTTTGTAAATGGGCCTATCTTGGAGTTTGTATGGGTATACTATTTAAAAAAAATTAACATATATCGGATTTAAAAAAACAATGCCCCTCGAAATCACAGGCCTTGTGCGGTGGTCCTCCCCGCACACCATCATCACTGCCACTGATCATAACGAATGTTTTTGCTCAAACTACCAAGTGAATAACAATTTTTAAACTTTCTTTGATTTATTTGTTTTATACAAGAAATTAGTATGCAAACATTTTTTAAAGACAAACTCATGCACACCTTATTTTAATTTTGTTTTGTAATCCTTTGTAGAGTGAGAACTTAGCAACCACATATATGGCGCAGATATAATTAAAGTCTTGAAATGTGATTCGATAATCCCATGCACGTGGAACTAAAGTTGGAGGAATTCTTCTGCACCTGATCTCTCTGGCTATTTCTATCCGTTTTAATTTTGAATTACGTTTGCTTATTTATGTCCTTTGATAGTAATCGTATTTCCCATTTCAATTCTAAAGCAATAAAGTGTTTGAGTGATCAATCATTGTTCGTGTTCTTGATTTATTATTGTAATATTAAAAGTTCTATACCATCAAAATATGTACTAAAGGATAGCTTGACCTCTGGTGTTGCATAGCCAACCCGAGTTTGATCACAATCTGAACCTTTATTTTTTTTTTTTTAACGGCTAAACTTGCACACCATAGGGATTGAACCTCTGGCCTTCTTCTAGTTACCTAAACTCATTTCAACCTTTATAATACATTTTATGCTCTTGTATGGTTCTAGTTCTATTTATTGCACAGGTCATGTATTTCCAAGATCAATGAATCTAACGTACTCCTAACAATAAACAACTTCAAACGAACTTCATGATTTAATTGTGAACAATAGATACAAACCTGACTTGTATTCAAGAAAGTGAATTACAAATCGACACATGTTTCTGACCCTTAACGATTATATTCATATTAAGGAATTTGCTTGAATTGTTGCTATACCGGTGCTAGTTATTTCCGGAAATCGTCACCGCATTCAGACATATGATATGAGGCTCTATAATTTTGCATGCCAGATAATGAATTACCGTGGTTGACTTTTTGATTAAACAAATCTCATTTGACCATACTTAAACCTAGATACGTTCATGACCTGGACTCACAAGTTATTGGGCCTTTAATACATCTACTAGCCCATATATAAATAATGACAATTGTTGGACCCATAATACTAGGTAATAATAATAATAATTTGCAGCCCACATGGTTTATGTATATGGATTAAGATTCCACATCCCCATCGGATTCCTTATCGAATTGGGGGATTACTTCTTTCGGTTACTTATGGGAACGAATTATATGATAACAAAATCAAGGCCTGTTCCATTGTCACACGTCAATCAAGATGAGATCTTTTTGGGCCGGTCAAATGTATATGAATTGCCCAATAAATGTTTGAAGTTCCAAATTTAACTATTCCATGACTTCCTAATGAGGCCCTTCGCACACCGTTCATATAACAAAAGAAGAAAAGAAGAGAGTTTATCATCTTAAGTACAAAAAATAAAAACAAGAAAAGAGGTTATCACACTATGTTAACAACAAAACACACATTCTGATGAGTTGTCCCCCTTTTAAACTTGACTCAGCCATGCAAACCCGGAGGTCATCATCACTTGAAATTGGAAGACGGTTACCTTTGGTGTCATCATACTCGACACCGAATTTATGGTGTTTTAATTCTGGAAATCTCTTTTTGACTTCCCTGTGCAGGTCTGTACATTCAGCTGAAAGGGGCAGGGTAAACTTGATCAAATCAGCATTGTATTTAACTTTTATCATCTTCCCCATATATGTGGATTGTAAGCCTTCTTCCTGCAAATTAGGATTAAAGCACAAAAAATATAATTCATGACTTCATCTAACATAACTCTCTGGTACCAATCAAATTAACATTTTGTGCACCATAAATTCATGAAAGCACAAACAAACAAATAAACAAACTTACCCAGTAAAATTTAACTCATAAAGTCAGGTTTGGGCATGGCGAGACCAGGGTGAACCATAAATTCTTGAACAAGAAAAGTATAATATTAACCTGATATCAGGAACTAATTTTTTTAAATTAAAATGTAGTTGGTTCTTACACAACACATGATCCAAATATGGAATAGAGTTAACTTGATTAGCTTACTATATAAAAAGTTTCACTTTTATGCTTTATCGAACTTTAAAAACAACATGGGGAGAGTATTAAATAAAACATCTAATCCATATTTTTTGCAACCAGCGCCAACTAAAATTTTATATTTCCACAAAATAATTATAACTGTCGTTTCTATAGATTAATTTGTACTTCTCACACAATAAGTGTGACAAGATTTTAGAAGAAATACCAACATAATGGAACTTTTGGTCTCATTACTGACTACCTAGGATATATTGTTGAATAAGAACTGCATAAATGTCCAAACAGTTGCATGGCAATAATCCACAACAACCGTAACCAACACCGTAGAATGTAGGCAAACCTTATATGTACCCTTGTTAATTATGCATCAGAAGAATCATACATACAAATCAATGTAGCTGTTAGAACGAAAGTGTCCTAAGATTCTATAATGCTTGTTCATCGATTATTGAATGGTCACCAATACGATATCATTTTAATAATTTTAAACTACTGTTTCCATTGCCTCTTGTTGTGTCTGAACTAGCTATGAAGAAATTTGTATTAGTAGTTGACAAGTTGTAATTTTGAAAAATACTTCAAGATCTTACGGTTTAATTTCTAGAAGGAAACTTCACAATATTGTTTGGCATGGGTCATTCACTGATTATGATATCAAAAGATGAAGAGCAGTTTAAAATCATCAATTTACTTCACTTAGATAGAGCTATATCTAAGTGACAAGTAAATGAGTTGATCTGAGTTCTTCTATATGTGTGTTTGAAATACATAAGTTAACTTCCTCTATGGCTTTAGTGAATACTTAATTAGAGGTTTCTTTTATGTATTTTTATGAAGTTCATCAAAGGGACTCTTTCGGCTTGAGTACATGCAGGTAAGGTAAACTTTTGTAGCATCAAATTGAATGTTAAATATATGCTATGACTCATATCCATCAATATGATTACATTGCAACTTGCAAGTAAAATTACAGAAAAAACTAACCTTCAGCAAAGTGTGAATTTGTTCAAAATCTTCGACATAAGTTTCTTTTGGTAAAAGCGTGACAAACTCGATGATTCCCAGAAGTTCATTCCCAGCAGCCTGGCCATAATACACAGGCAAAACCAACTGCCCCTTCCCTCCTATATCTGCAGAATGTTGATCTTCTTGCTTAAGCACATGATGTATAGTCCGATGGTCTGCAATCCCTGTTTGAGCGGCTCGGCCAGCCAACCAGTTGCCCACATTTGTTTCTAATCCAACAAAACAGCAACTGTTTTCAAGACATCTCCTCCTGTAATCCTTAAGTCCTTCATCTTGAGCTGACATGATGGTTTGATCTGTCAACTTAAGATTGCATCCGATGTCCTCTAATTCAGAAGGTGTAAATTCCCAAAATTGAAGTAATCCTGACTCTTTGCGGAAATCAAATTTCCTAAATATTCTGTCAATATTGTAACCTAGCTCCTCGATCAATACAATGACTTCCAAAATACGGGATTGGTTCCCGGAATCTATAGTTTCCATGGCACTGTATTGGCAAAACAACACTACTTTCTAGATCATGTCATAGCAATGAAAACTTCTCAGCAGGTTCAAAAAACATAAACCACTCTAGAACCAACTCGGGGGGTTAAATAATGATCTCATCAGTGGGTTCAAAACAACCCCTCACATCATGTCTTATTGCCAAGACTACCTTGATAGTGCAAACACTTGATCTACGTTCTTAACTATCGAACAAACATACCCTGACAAACTACAAAAAATAGACCTACGTTAGGTTTCAGCTTTCATACTATTTTTCTAAAGAGTTCGATCAGTTCTTTTTCCACTCTTGAATTTTTTACTTCACTGGATACTAACATTACCTTTGTGTTTCTAATTATCTCAGGCGGTCCGATAAGAAACCTTAAGATTACTCTCAAATCTTCTATAAAAACCCTTAACCCTAGAAACGAAACTCTCTCCGCTCATTCAGCTTATGATAAAGAATTCAACTATAATTAAAGACTTAGTTAGTTACTTACTTACTTTGAGATCTTGATGAGTAATGGGTAGAACTTGCAGATGGATGCAACGGAGATGATGCTGAACGTTAGGGTTTTGCTTATGTTCGATCCTCTCGGTTACCTCCTTGAACCGGCAGATGGATGCAACCGAGATGATACTGAACGTTAGGGTTTTGCTTCTGGTCGATCCTCCCCGTTACCTCAAAGCATATGATACAGGAGTGACTGGTTTCGAGATATTTTAAAACTATGTTAGTTTTAGAAACATTTTGCTTTATTTAAAGCTAAGTTTTAGAAACTTTTTGCTTTACAGTGTACTATAAGCCCTAGCCGCCAATTTGGAATTATAAATTTTTTTTTTTTTTTTTTCTTTCCTTCCCGGTTTTCAGTTAACATAATAATTTGTTTACTACAATAACTAATACTATTTAATAATAACATAACATATACCATACATATACATTTATTCAAGGGCCTTCTATTCCCACACCCCTACTTTCTTATTTTCACATCTCTAGGTGTATACGACTCATATAATCTTACACATGTTGTTGGTGCATATTTTTGTGTCTGTAACTTGTTCTTATTTAACGTTGTAATAGTATGGTCTTTTGTTTATCGAGTCTGTAAGTTTCCGTCTAGTCGACCAAGTCGGATATCCTCCTATCTAACTTTGGTACGACATTTGTCTATTTGTGTTGTAAGTTTGAATTAATGCATGTTGCATTTAGTTTACCTGTCATGTTTGTGTGTATATATAAGTTCTGCTGCAAACTGTCAAACAGTTGACAGTTTGCAGCTTTTCTGATGTGAAGCCTCCCCACGAAGAACCCATTCTTCGTCGGATGTAATGTGTCACGAAGAACCTTCTTCGTCATTAATGGTGTGTGACGAAGAACTCCTACTTCGTGGCAACAGTTGACGAAGAACCTATTCTTCGTGGGCTTAGGTTCTTCGTCAGCCCATTTACATTCTTCGTAGTGTAGTGGGTGGGCTGCAGTATATATAGCACACTTGGTCTTCTGTGTGAAGTATGAGAGCATAACCTACTGAGAGTATTATCAAACATTGTGTGTATGTGTTTGTAATCTGTTCTCATCCCGTTAATCAATAGAAAGTGAATCTTTTGGTTACTGTGTGTTTGCTATACTTTGTTTGGTTTGCATCGTCACGGGGATTCCGCACTCGTGATTGTGTTTGTTATAAAGAATGATTAGGTTTCGTAATCGGTCCTTCGAGAAAAACGGACCTACAAGTGGTATCAGAGCATTGGCTCTTATCCTTGTTTAAAACCAAACATAGTTGTGTTTTATCAAGTTGTTTATGTGTTTTTCAGAAACTGTGCTCATTTGACATTCATAATTTTTTGGAAAAAGTCTTTAAAATCAGTCAAAATCTTGTTGTTTGCTATAAGTTTTATCAAAAACCTTGTTATATTGCTTGTTTACATGATAAAATTTGGTTTTTATTGAAAGTTTGAGCAAATTTCGTGTTTCGGAATATTTCTCCGGTGAACAGTTTGGCCGGAAACTTCATATCTTCAAAAGGGTTCTTCATATCTTCAAAGGTGTTCTTGAATTTAATTAAAATATAATTGTTGAAAATTGGTACACATGATGGGTTGGTAAGTCAGGGCATGTTGTTAGGTTGAAAAAGGGTCTCTGTGTCAGGACAAGGATAAGATTTCCTCTTTGAAAATATCTCAACCACTTTCTGTGTCTGTGTCTGATTGTCAACGAAGAACCCATCAACGAACAACCTGGTCTTTCATCAAATTGTCCTCGACGAAAAACTCAGTTTTTCGTAAAAGTGCTATTGACGAAGAACATGTTCTTCGTAGTGATTGTTTTTTACGAAAAACCATTCTTCGTCTAATCTGGTCTTTCACGAAGAACCTAGTTCTTCGTGGGTGTCACTTGTGAAATTTTTAACAGAAGCTTTGCAAAAGTCATTTAACAGTTTCATTTCAAGTGTGTGATCAGGTACAATTGTTCAAATATCAATCATGAGTACTAGCCCTTGAGATTGGAGCAGTAGCTCAAGTACGGCTCAAGATCCGACATCCACATCGGCTTGGATGAAAAATACGATGCCACAATAAACAATTACTGCAAGTCAATGGGCATGCGTAGCGAATCAAAATCAAAAGATTCAAAATTTGCTATTGAGTGAAAGTGAAACGGGTAGCAACAATCGCCCGCCAAAGCTAAATCATATGAACGAATATCCATCTTGGAAAGGTTGATTTCACAGTTATGTTCTAGGGCAAAACACCGAGCTATGGACGTGTTTCACTACTCCATATAACACAGCTCTTGAGGAAGCAGGATCAAATCCAACGACCTTGGAAAATATGTTGGAAAGTGACAAAAAGGCATATGATATGGAAAAGAAGGCTTTTGCTATCCTTACGCAAGCACTCCACAAAGATATTTATCATCAATTCGCTTAGTGTAAAAACACGAAAGTGTTATGGGACGTCTTGGTAACAAGAGGAGAAGGAAATGCGGCTACAAGGAAGACACGCCATGATTTGTTAAAAAGGAATTTGAAGCATTTCTATTCATGGAAAACGAAACATTAAATGATATGACAACTCGTTTGTATCATTTACTTAGTGAAATGTTTTCTTATAATGTTGTTGCAACTCAACATGAAATGGTTGCAAGGTTTGCTGATGCTCTACCCCCAAAGTGGAGTCCATTCATAGAATTGTTAAAGCATACGGGTGTTTTAGATACGGTCAGTATCTATGAATTCGTTCAGAAGTTGGAAAACAAGAATGAAGAAGAAATCCGGAAGGCTAAACGCATTAAAGTTCCTCAAAATCCAGAAATGTACTTTGGAGGGTTTAATCCTTCAGCTAGTTCCAGTCAGCAACCAAAACTGCAAACGGCTTTTATGTCCAATACAAGCCCCTTTCCCCAGTCAGCTCCTCAGGTTTTCGATCTAAATGCCTATCTTCGACGACCACAACCTGCTGCACAACCTCAAGTCCATTCACAACCTCAATTCGATCCTAGTGCCTGGTTCCCTCAACCTCAACCTCAACCTCAACCACAACCTCAAGCCTAATCACAACCCCAATTCGATCCGAGTGCCTGGTTCCCTAAACCCCAACCTCAACTTCAAGTTTCCATAACTTAACCTCAATTTGATCCAAATGCCTATCTTCCGCCACCACCAGTTGCTACACCTCAACCACAAGCCCAAACACAACTAGCATGTTACAGTAACAACTTTCAACCCCAAAACCCCAACACCGTCAGAGTTGATACTTCAAACCTTTCGAAAGTCAGTATAGAAGTTGCAAAGGAACACATGGAACTTCTCAATACAATGGTCAGTGCCTACAGTGGACTGGCCGCAGGTCCAATTGGAAACATTAATTTGAACCATGAAGATTATCAACAGATAGACCGTGATGAAATGGAGTTAATGGACATTAAGTGAGCGTTTACGAGTGTTGTTCGAAGGGCTAAGGATTACATGAGTCGAACGGGGAAAACTACCTTGGAAAGCAAAAATGATACAAAGTACGGTTTCGACAAGGATGCAGTTACATGCTTTAATTGCGGCGAAAAGGGTCACTTCAAGCGTGAGTGCACTCGACCGAGCAGACAAGGCAACTAGTATCCCTTCCGAAATCAGACAAGTAGTTCCAATACAAATCAAGGTAACCGTGAAAGAGGGATAGTAGCTGTGAACAACACAACCAACCAAAACCAGTCTGGGCCTTCAAACACCAACCGAGTATTAGTCGTTCAAACTGATGAAGGGTGTGACTGGTCAGTACAGTTTGGAGATGGTGATCAAGGAGGAGGAGGTCGAACTGCATGTTATGCCAAAATCATCAATCACATCAAGCATTTTCACAAAGAAGAGTTTTCTGAAAGTGGTGATAGTTCGGGTTATAGTGGCAGTTCGGATGAAGAAAACTCTAGTGTGGGAGGTTATAATTCAGAATCGGATGTGAAGGAAGAAATGGATTCTGATGTTGATATTTTGTTAAAGGAAGCTGAGGAGTTGAAGTGTCAAAAATCTGTTCTGATAAAGAAGGCTGCTGCTGCATCAAAATGCAAAGATTCATAGTCACAATCAGAGTTTGGTTATTGAGCTGTCAAAATGCAAAGAGGCAAACATGTCCTTAGCTCAAAATGAAAATGATTTCAAATCAGTAATCGAAGCCTTAAAGAAAAGCGTTTCCGAATTGACAAAAATTGTTTTCAACAAACAAACTTGTATTAATAACTACATTAATATCATTGAAGAAACAAAGAAGGAGCTAGCCATGGCAAAATGCGAGCATGATACGATCAAGCTTAAATTGGAGAGTTATTCTAACTCCCGATATGTGCTTGATCACATTATAGACGCTCAACAATTGAAAGGCAATAAGAAAGGCGTTGGGTATAAGTCGTGTCCGCCCCCTTTAAGACACAACTATACCAGAATGCCCGATGAAGAGGAAATGCATCGCTTTGAACCAAGTGTGCCTCTTGATTATGAGGAGGTCACTACAGAATTAGGGTTCAAATCGGACAGTTCCTCAGGTAGCTCATCTGAAGGAACAGAAAATTCAACATCTACGGAACAAAGTGCTCCAATTATTGAGGACTATGATTTGTCTGATGATGATTCAGATGTGAGTGATCAGGGTAAATCTCTTGATAAGATGAAAGGATTAGAAGTTCCTATTGAGAATCATATTCTGTGTGATCCTCCTACTCCTGTTGTGCACTCTGTTGCTAAACAAGAGATAGATCCTATCAAAGAATTTGTGTCTGCCGTTAAAAGTGATAATGTGTTGTATACTTTAGTCGGTGATGTTAAAATCTATTCAAACAAATATTTTCCAATAAAAAACGTCAATCAATCCTTGATTGATAAAGTGTTTGAAGATACTACCAGTAAGTTTTTGGGAAAGACGATCCCTGGAGTTGTTGTAACTCAGTGTGATCCTCTTCCAAAATCTAAAGTTAGAAAACAGTATGGAAATAAAAGATTACCGACAAAGCAACAATCTATTGCTTCTAAGGGTAAATAGCAAGAACAACGAGCTCAAAAGCCTAAGGTTTCTCAACCAAAATTTGAAACAAAGGGAGCTCGTTATAAGAAGAAAAGCAATGATGTTAAATTTGTAGCATCAAGAGGTACTGATAAAATGGAGACTTTTGAAAATAAATCAAATACCGATTTTGTTCAACAAGTCAAAATTTTAAAACGTAATAGTCAAAACAGCTACACCCAACACAAAAATGGGTGTGACGAAGGAACAAGTACCTCTGGATCTACAGGATTGGCATCTGGTCGTCAATCGGAATCTCCTAAGTTTGTTGAAAGGAGAACTTGTTTTAAATGTGGGGAGTTTGGACATATTATCAAAAACTATACAAATACTCCCAAAGAAAAGTTTGTTGAGAGAGCCCCTCCTGAAAAAGGTCACCAACAACGTCGTTTTTTTTCACCAAAACAAGGTAAGCAAACTGTTAAAGAACAAGAAACAAAACAACGTCATCAAAACGTAAAGGCAATAGAAAAGGCTTTAAAACCGGAAGTCAAATCTGTTAAAAGGGAACCAAGTTCATCACAACCGTTAAAACCAGAAATTTCAAAATCTGTTAATAATACTCAATCTGGTAAACGAAATCAGTCTTGGAAACCTAAAACGGGTGAAGGTTCAGGGGGAGGCGTGATATTTCAAAATCATCAAGAAATAGAAATCACATTTCTTGATGATCTGGGATGACCCAAGACCACTAAGGCTTGGGTCCCCAACTCCAGCTGATTGTTGAATGAAATGTGCAGGATGTTCCAGGAGGAACTGTTAATAGTCATTGGATTGTTGAAAGTGGAGCATCTAGGCACATGACTAGCGACTTACGTCTTCTGTATGATGTGAAAAACATTAGAGGAGGTTATATCGCATTTGCTGGAGACAAAGGCGGATACACCACTGGAGAAGGAATGATCTCCAATGGTGTTGTGTGTTTCGATAAGATCAATTATGTGCGACAAATTGATCACAATCTTCTGAGTGTTTCGCAAATCTGCGATAAGAAATTCCCCATGCATTTTGATGATGCCGGTTGTTATGTGCTGAAGCATGGGTTTAAAATTCCAAAAGACTGGATTTTCTTATCGGCTCCAAGGATTAATGATCTTTATATTCTTGACATGAGCCAAGCGATTACGACATCTGCACAAGTCACGTGTTTTGTCTCGAAACCCACAGAAAAGGAGTCCATATCTTGGCACAGACGAATGGGGCACATTCACTTGAGAAAAATGAACCATTTGGTGAAAAAACAATCTTGTGAATGGTGTGCCTGTGAAGAATTTTCATCTACAAGATGTTTGTGTTTCGTGCCAGAAGGGAAAGCAAACGAAGAAGTCTCACCCGATTAAGAAAGTCAACACTGTCAGCATGCCTCTTGAACGTCTTCATATGGACCTCTTTAGACCTATGAAACACAAGACAAACTTTGGGGATGCTTATTGTCTGGTGGTTACTGATAACTACTCTAGATTTTCTTGGGTATCGTTTATGGTGCACAAGAGTGAAACTCCTGAAATCATCAAGAATCTTCTTACTTTGCTAGAGAATTTGTACACATTGAAAGTAAAGAGGATCCGAAGCGACAATGGCACTGAGTTCAAAAACCGCATAATGGATGAGTTCTGTACTACAAAGGGCATTCTTCATGAGTATAATTCTCGCTACACTCCACAACAAAACGGTGTCGATGAGAGGAAAAATCGAGCGATAATAGAAACTGCAAGAACGATGTTTGTAGAGTCGGAGCTTCCTGTTTAGTTCTGGGGGGGAGGCTGTGGCTACTGCTTGCTACACTTTAAACAGGGTTCTCACAGTTAAAAGGCATGACAAGACTTGTTTCGAACTGTTACACAAAAAGGAAACCGGACATTTCTCACTTAGCACCTTTTAGCGGTCCATGCACTATGATTGAACCACACGGAAAGTTTGGTGCCAAAGCTATCGAGGGTTTCTTCCTTGGATATGCTACTCCAAATTTTCGTGTATGGAATTTATCAACCAAAAAGATTGAGTTATGGAATGAAGTAAAGGTTCAAAGGTATACTAATTCTGTAAGAGCTCCGGGTGATCCTTGGATGTTAGATTATGATGGGCTATTCGACTCCTTTAATCTGCCAACCTTTGATGAAGCATCTGCAGCTGCTCAAATGATACTGGAAAGTGACAATGTGGTTGACTCATCATTGGTGAGACCAATTATTGTTAGCCCTCATGTTTTTACTTCGGTTAACAACATTGATCAAAATGAGGAATTTGAAGACGCTGCTGATTACAATGAGTCATCGGAAGATGATGAGTTCCATGATGCAAATGAAGGCTCTTCAGCTCCGGTTGCTCCTGTTCAAGGTGCTTCTGAAGCAACTACTCATGTGCAGAATGTAGAAACTACTGAAGGAAATGCATCCACATCTACGTCTATGCCAGGCGTGGATTTGGTTGTTGATCTTAATCTTAACAATTTGGGTATTAATACTCATGTTCCTGATGTTCCTGAAACGAGAATTCATGATACTCATCCACAACAGAATATTATTGGAGATGTCCAAAGTGGTGTGCAGACACGTAATCAGCTAATAAACAACCAGAATGCTGGTTTGAATTCACCTATCAGAGAATCTGGTTTACAAAATGATTGGTCCTTAGCGTGTTATGTTTCACAAGAAGAATCAAAGCCTTGAAAAGAAGCTTTAAAGGATAATTCATGGGTGGAAGCCATGCAGGAAGAACTGCTACAGTTCCAAAAGTGGGGTGTCTGGAAACTTGTTGAAAGACCTGAAAATTACAAGAAAATTGGCACCCGTTGGGTTTTCAAATGCAAAAAGGATGATCGTGGATTAACCATTCGAAACAAGGCGAGATTAGTTGTTCAAGGGTTTCGTCAGATCGAAGGGATTGACTACAATGAAGTTTATGTACCGGTTGCACGTCTTGAGGCTATTCGGATCTTTCTAGCTTATGCTTCATTTAAAGGATTCAAGGTCTACCAGATGGACGTGAAAAGTGTTTTCTTACATGGTGTGGTTGAAGAAGAGGCGCACGTCGAACAACCTCCGGGTTTTGAAGATCCTATTCACCCTGATCGGGTTTGGTTGCTCAACAAAGCTCTTTATGGTTTACATCAAGCACCGAGAGCTTGGTATGCAACCTTATCTAACTATATGTTGGAGAATGGTTTTCGGCGAGGTATTATTGATTGCACTCTTTTCATCAAAGAACAAGATCGAGATCTTCTGTTGGTATAGGTATACGTTGATGATATCATTTTTGGTTCAACTAATGATGTTTTGTGCAGGCAATTCGAGCGTGTTATGCAGGAGAAATTCAAGATGAGCGCAATGGGAGAAATGAATTTCTTTTTGGGCCTACAAGTTCAATAAACTGAGTCTGGGATATTCATCCATCAGACTAAATAAGTTGGTGACATCTTGAGCTGGTTCCAGATGTCTGATGCAACGCCCATTGGTACCCCACTTCCGCAGAATCACGGGATTACTCCGGATCTGAAGGGTGAAAGCATTAACTCTTTATATTATCGCGCAATGATCGGATCTCTAATGTATCTCACAGCCTCGAGGTCTGACATAATGTATCATACGTGCCTGCTCGCAAGATATCAAGCCAACCCTAAGGCCTCACATCTTGGAGCTGTAAAAAGGATTTTCCGCTATTTGAAGGGTTGCCCGGACACCGGTCTCTGGTACCCTAGGGATGATAGCTTTGACTTGATCGAGTTCAGTGATTCTGATTTTGGTGGCTGCAAAATCGATGGTAAATCAACAACGGCTGGATGTCAGTTTTTAGGAAATCGCCTGGTCACATGGCAGTGCAAGAAGCAGACCTGTGTCGCTACATCAACTTCTGAAGCTGAATACATTGCTGCCTCAAGTTGTTGCTCCCAAGTTCTGTGGATCCAACAACTAATGCGCGACTACGGTTTTGATTTCCTATCTACTCCTATTTTTGTTGATAACAATGCTGCCTTACAGATCACTAGAAATCCTGTGCAGCATTCCAAGACCAAACACATCGAAATTAAATATCACTTCATACGTGATTGTTTTGATAAGAGACTCATCGATGTTGTTAAAGTCCACACTAATCACCAACGTGCCGACCTGTTCACTAAAGCTTTTGATAAGTCACGTTTTGATTATCTTATTTTAGTCAATGGCATTAAGGTGATACCCAAGTAAAACTTCTTTGGCTAATCGTTTTTTGTAAATATTTTCTTTAAAAATTCTAAAAATACAAAAAGATTTTCATTTTTCGTAACCTTTTCCCATTTTAGGGGGAGAAATTTCAAGAAAATACAAAAACATTTGAAAAAGTTAAAAAATCCAAAAATATGTCTTTACTTTCTGTCTTTACCTTCTGTCTTTACGTTTGAAAAACTAAAATTAAAAAAAAAACTCAAAAAAAATTAGAAAATAAAAAATGAGATTCTTGAATAAAGGAAAATGATGAGATTCACTGGTGTGGTCGGTCAACATGGTCAAAAAATGTAAAAAGAAAAATTGAGAAATGATAAGTATCTCTACTAATGATGTATCGGTAGGCTCACAATCAGATTAAAATGTGCAGGATGATATAAACCTAACAGACTTCAAGTCAGGTGGGAACCATTCATTGGCATATGGTCTTAGTACCGAAATTTCGTTTGATTGATTGCCGAGGTTCTGATATATTCGGTCTTTATGCTGTCTTATCATCTGGGTATCATGGTTGTATCTTTTACCGAAAAATAACGAAGACAAAGTCTAGATCTTCCATGATGTTATACATACGTCTACATATTGCATACGACCTCAATAAGTGATCAACAATCACATGTCCACAAAATAAGTTATAAAATATCACATTTATCCGGGAGTCAAGTTCGTCTCTTTGTCTATACGATGGTACTAACCTGTTCACGGACTTGCTCCTGTGCCCTCATGCATCTGAAAATCAAGTTCCTCATCAATAAGTGATTCTATCACATAGGGCTTGTTTTCAATAAAAAATAAGTGAGTATCTCACATCTATTTATACGGTCAAACAGATGATAAGCGGTATATTCACCGGTAAAATGAACTCTCGTGCATACCTTGATACGGGAATGTGTCGTGAGTGGATGAACATTGACTTGGAAGTATATTTCGTACCGTAAATCGTATCTCCTAATTATGATTACATCTGATCAGTTTGAGCTTATGTGGACATCAATATCGAAAATTGTGGTAGTATACTTATCCAAAGCTTTAAACTGAAACAAAAACCATGTTGACAAAGACCGTAAGCTGGTATGATTCTTTTTCCTTGAAACTCGCAAAAGATTCAACATCGTACAGTCTTTTACTGCTTATTATTAATTGTCGTTAGTTTATCACATCTTAAAATTCAGCTTTAGCGTAATTTGTAAAGTTCTTTTGATTAGCCGAAGTTGAAACTCGACTGTTTTCTACCGGAAAGCCTGAAACCAACTTGTTTGTGATTTCACTACTTCAAAAAGATCCTTTTGCTTTTGATAAACTTAACACAAAAGAAATTTCTGTTCAAATCAGTAAAATCTGTTCAATCTATTCAAAATTCAATGACTTGGTGATTTTATGTGAGAAAGGTCCACGAAAGACCCCAAGGTCCACGAAAAACCTCAGGTCAACGAAGAACCAGTCTTGGTCAACGAAAAACCTTATCACGGCGAAGAACCCATTCTTCGTCGAGGTCTTCACGAAGAACGTGGTGTTGGTGCACCTTTTTGTGTCTGTAACTAGTCTTGTTTATCATTGTATTTTGTACGGTCTTTTGTCGTTTATCGAGTCTGTATTTGCCGTCGACCAAGTCGGATATCCTCCTATCCACTTGTGTCCGACTTATTTGTCTCTATTTGGTATGTAATGTATACGAACAATGCATGTTGCATGTAAGGGTATTATTGTCTTTATGTTTGTGTTTGTATGAGGTTTGCTGCAACTGTCTGTTTGCAGCAAACAGTTCAGCATTTGCAGCCTTCGACGAAACACCTTGTGTTTCGTCGAACACCTCACGTCGAAACGCCCAAGTGTCCATTTCAGTTTGTTTCGTCATGATCGGCGACGAAACTGACTTGTTTCGTCGACTGTTGGGCTTCTTCAGGCCCAAATGCTGGCCCAATGTTGTTTCACTGAGCCCACTCTTGGTTTCGTCGATGTCTGGCCCAGGCTGCTATATAAACACTTTCTGGTTTCACTTTGAAACTAGATGAGAGCATACCCTGAAAGTTATTCTGTCAAACTGTGTGTGTATCAGTTGTTCTTGGTTCTCATCCCATTTAATCAATAGATTGCGTTTCATTGGTTATGCCGTGTGTGTTATTTACTGTGTTTGATTTGGCATCGTTACGGGGATTCCGCACCCGTGACATTGTTTGTTATAAACAAGGATTAGGTTTTCGTTATCGATCCTCAAATTTCGGGACCTACAAGTGGTATCAGAGCATTTACTCTTATCCTTGTTTAAAATCAAACATAGTTGGATTTTTATCAAGTATTGGAAACTGTTGTTTATGATTTTCTGGAAATCTTGTTCTTGAAAAACTCATATTTTCTGGAAAAAGTGCTTAAAATATGTTTGTTTCTTGCTTATTTGCCAAAGTTTTGTTAAAACCTTTGTTACATTGCTTATTCATAAGATAAAACTGGGTTTTTCAGTAAAAGTTTGTGCGGATTTGCATTTCAGAAAATTGTTCAGGTGACCGGAAGTTCATATTCTGGGTTGTATCTTCAAATCTTCATAATATATTCAAACTGTTCTTGTGATATTCCTTGAATTTGAATTAAAAGAAATTGATAAAAGTTTTAAATTGATTAAATATTATTCACCTATACTATTAGGTGAATCAGGCATGTTGTGTTTTGAAAATTTTGTACTGTGTCAGTAAAGAGATAAGATTTAAGTTGAAAAATTTTACCAACTCACACCCACTTGACCCACTTTTCTGGACCTTATCCACGACGAAACGCACAAGCGACGAAACAGAGCGTTTCACCAAAAGCATCTTCGACGAAACACATTGAGTTTCGTCATAAGACATTTCGACGAAACACATTGAGTTTCGTCATAAAACATTTCGACGAAACAAAGTGTTTCGTAGAAGGTGTTTCGTCGAGATCTGTTGACAATTTTAAACAGAGGACTTGCAAAAGTGTTCTAACTTTGTGTTTTCAAGTATTTGATCAGGTATTCTACTTCATACATCAAATATGAGCTACACAAGTCCATGGGATTGGAGTACGGACCCACAATCAGGTCAAAAACCGACTTCGATGGCCGCAATGTTAATGAATTCCATACCTCAGACTCAACAATCAATAAGTGCAAGTCAATGAGCATTGGTGTCGAATCAAAATCAAAGCATTCAAAATCTATTACTTAGTGAGAGTGAGACGGGTAGCAACAATCGCCCGCCAAAGTTAAATCACATGAATGACTATCCATCATGGAAGGGTCGTTTCCATAATTACGTTCAAGGGCAAAACACAGAATTATGGACGTGTTTCACCTCTGCATTTAGTCAAGCTCTTGAAGAAGCAGGATCAAATGCGACAACTTTCAATAATATGCAAGAAGCCGACAAAAAGGCATATGATCTGGAGAAGAAGGCATATGTTATTCTCACCCAAGCACTTCACAAAGACATCTATCATCAATTCTCTTATTGTATGAGCACAAAAGCTTTATGGGATGCATTGGTAGCGAGAGGAGAAGGAAATGCAGCTACTAGAAAGGCACGCCATGATTTATTGAAGAAAGAGTTTGAATCATTTCAATTCTTGGATAATGAAACCCTAAATGATATGACTTCTCGTTTTTATCATTTGATTAGTGAAATGAGTTCTTATAATGTTGCTGCAACTCATCTGGAAATGGTTGCACGGTTTGCTGATGCTCTACCTCCTAAGTGGAGTCCATTCATTGAGCTTCTAAAGCATACGGGCGCTCTGGATACGGCCAATATCACTATCTATGAATTCGTTCAGAAGTTGGAGCAAAAGAACGAAGAGGAAATTCGGAAAGCTAAAAGGATTGCAGCTCCTCAGAACACAGAAATGTATTTTCCTGGTTTTGCTCCTTCAGCTAGTTCTAGTTCCGTTCAGCAACCGAAGCTTCAAACGGCGTTTGTGTCCAATACAGGCTCATCTCCGATTCCACAGTTCAATCAAAGTGCTTACCTTTCACAATCTCAACCCGAACCTCCACCTCAAGTTACCACTACTCAACCACAGTTCAATCAAAGTGCTTATCTTTCACAATCTCTACCCCAACCTCAAGCCCAATCACAACAACAACAAGCACATTATACCAACAATCCTCCACCTCAAAACACCAACACAGTCAGAGTTGATACTTCAAACCTCTCAAATGTTAGCATTGAAGTAGCGAAGGAACATATGGAACTCATTAATACAATGGTCAGTGCATACTACGGATTGGTCGCAGGTCAAATTGGAAACATCAATATGACCAATGAAGATTATCAACAAATCGACCGTGATGAAATGGAGTTGATGGATATAAAGTGGGCATTTGCAAGTGCTGTTAGAAGGGTGAAGGACTTTATGGTTCGAACAGGGAGAAGTTCTTTTGAAAGTAAACAGGATACGAAGTACGGATTTGATAAAGAAACGGTTACATGTTTCAATTGTGGCGAAAAGGGGTATTTCAAACGTGAGTGCACCCGACCAAGCAAACAAGGCAATCAGAACCCATTCAGAAATCAGACGAGTACTTCCAATGTCAATGTCAATCAAGAAAATCGTGAACGAAGGATAGTAGCGGTGAACAACAATTAGAACCAGAACCAGTCTGGACCTTCAAACACCAACAGAGCATTAGTTGTTCAAGCTGATGAAGGGTGTAATTGGTCTGTACAATTAGGGGAAGGTGATCAAGAAGGAGGAGGAACAGCTTGTTATGCAAAGATCATCAAGCACGTTCACAAGGAAGAATTTTCTGAAAGTGACGACAGTTCGGGTTATACCGGGAGTTCTGATGAAGAAAGTTCTAATTCGGGTGGTTATAATTCTGAATCTGATGTGAAGGAAGAAGCGAGTTCTGATTTTGATGATTTATTGACTGAAGCAGAGGAGTTGAAGAGTCAGAAATCTGTTCTGATCAAGAAGGCTGCTGTAGCATCTAAAGAAATGGAGAAATTCTTCTCTAAAGACGGATCTTTTTCTTATCAGACTGCCTTTATGGCAAATGTCTCAGCCTCTACGAATCAGGTAAAATCTGAAACTCCTGCTCCTAGTGTTTGTAATGTTTGTGCTGATTTAAAGCTTGAATCTGAGAAGGTTCATAATCATAACCAAAGTTTGGTTATTGAGTTGTCTAAGTGTAAAGAGGCAAACATGGCTTTAGCTAGAAACGAAAAGGAGTTTAAATCTGTGATTGAAACCCTAAAGAAAAGTGTTTCCGAGGTAACAAATACTGTTTTCAATAAGCAAATTGGTATTAACAATTACATTAATATCATTGAGGAAACCAAAAAGGAGCTAGCCATTGCCAAATGCGAACATGATGCAATCAAGCTCAAATCGGAGAGTTATTCTAACTCCCGATATGTGCTCGATCATATCATTGATGCTCAACAACTCAAAGGTAACAAGAAAGGTGTAGGGTATAAGAAGTGTCCGCCCCCTTAAGACAAAATTATACTCATATGCCTGATGAAGAAGAAATGCCTCGTTTTGAACCCGGAGTGCGTCCTGATTATGAGGAAGTTACTACTGGCCTAGGGTTCAAATCGGACAGTTCTTCAAGTACATCATCTGAGCAAACAGAAACTTCAACATCTACGAAACAAAGTCCTCCAATCATTGAGGACTATGAGTCGTCTGATGATGAATCATAATCAGATACGGGTGATCAGGATAAATCACTTGACAAGATGAAAGGAGTAGAAATTCCAATTGAGAATCATATTCTTTGTGATCCTCCTACTCCTGCTGTCAAACAAGTGATAGATCCTGTCAAGAATGACAAGAAATCTGTGTCTACCGTTAAGAGTAATAACGTGTTGTACACTTTGGTTGGTGATTCTAAAATCTATTCAGATCACGATTTTCCAATTAAAAATGTCAATCCATCTTCGATTGATCAAGTTTTTGAAGATAATACAAACAAGTTTTTGGGAAAGATAATTCCAGGAGTCATTGTAACTCAATGTGACCCAATTCTAAAAGCTGAAATCAGGAAACAATTTGAAAATCAAAAATCACCAACAAAGCAACAACCTATTGCTTCTAAGGGTAAACAACCAGAAAGGCGAGCTCAAAAGCCTAACGTTTCTCAATCAAAATTTGAAACAAAAGGAGCTCGTTATCAGAAGAAAAACAGTAATGTCAGATTTGTAGCATTGAATGGTACGGATAAAATTGAAACTTTTGAAAACAAATCAAACAACGATTTTGTCCAACAAGTCACGATTTTAAAGCCTAATAGCCAAAACAATTACACTCAACATACAAACGGGTGTGATGAAAAAGCAAGTACCTCGGGTTCTACGGGTTCAACATCTGTTTGTCGATCGGATTCTCCTAAGTTTGTGGAAAGGAGAACATGTTTTAAATGTGGGGAGTTTGGGCATATCATTAAGAACTGCTGAAACACTCCAAAAGATAAATTTGTTGAGAAAGCACCACCTGAAAAGGTTCACCCTCAACGTCGTCCCGTTTCACCAAAACATGATAAAAGAACTGTTAAGGAACAAGAAACGAAACAACGACGTCAAAACGTCAAAGCTGTTGAAAAGGCTTTAAAATCTGAAGTCAAAACGGTTAACAGGGAACCAAGTTCTTCAAAATTTTTAAAACCAGAAGTTTTAGAATCTTTTCATAAAAATGTATCTGGTAAAGCAAATCAAACTTGGAAACCTAAGACGGGTGAAAATTCAGGGGGAGGTGTTGTGTTACAAAATCATCAAGAAATCGAGATCATCTTTCGTGATGCTCAGGGACGACCCAAGACCACTAAGCCTTGGGTCCCCATCCTCAATTGATCATTGATGATATGTGCAGGGTGTTCCAGGAGGAACTATTAATAGTCATTGGATTGTTGATAGTGGAGCATCTAGGCACATGACAGGCGACTTACAGCTTCTATATGATGTGAGAAATATTAGAGGAGGCTATGTCGCGTTTGCTGGAGACAAAGGCGGATACATCACTGGAGAGGGAATGATCTCCAATGGTGTTGTATGTTTTGATAAGATCAATTATGTTCGTCAAATTGATCATAATCTTCTCAGTGTTTCACAGATCTGTGATAAGAAGTTCACCATGCATTTTGATGATGCCAGTTGTTATGTGCTGAAACCTGGTTTCAAAATTCCAGATGAATGGATTCTTTTATGGGCTCCAAGAGTTAATGATCTTTATATTCTTGATATGAGCCAAGCGATTATGACTTCTGCACAAGTCACATGTTTTGTCTCAAAAGCCACGGAGAAGGAGTCTATATCTTGGCACAGAAGAATGGGGCACATTCACTTAAGAAAAATGAACCATTTGGTGAAAAACAATCTTGTGAATGGTGTGCCCGTGAGAAGTTTTCATCTACAAGATATCTGTGTTTCGTGCCAGAAAGGGAAACAAACGAAGAAGTCTCACCCTCTGAAGAATATCAACACTGTTAGCATGCCTCTCGAACGTCTTCATATTGACCTCTTTGGACATATGAGACACAAGACAACATTCGGGGATGCTTATTGTTTAGTGGTTACTGATGATTATTCTAGATTTTCTTGGGTAGCTTTTATGGCACACAAGAGTGATACTCCTGGCATCCTCAAGGATCTTCTTACAATGTTGGAAAATCCCTACACGTTGAAAGTTAAGAGGATCAGAAGCGACAATGGAACTGAATTCAAGAACCGTGTGATGGATGAGTTCTGTACTTCTAAGGGCATTCTTCATGAATACAGTTCTCGATACACTCCACAACAAAACGGTGTCGCGGAGAGGAAGAATCGGACGATAATTGAAACTGCAAGAACAATGTTGGTAGAGTCGGAGCTTCCTGTTCAGTTCTAGGGGGGAGGCTGTGTCGACTGCTTGCTACACATTAAACCGAGTTCTTACAGTTAAGAGACATGGCAAGACTTGTTTCGAAGTTCTACAGAAAAGGAAACCGGATCTTTCCTTTCTAGAACCTTTTGGCGGTCCATGCACTATGATTGAGTCGGATGGAAAGTTTGGCGCGAAAGCTATCGAGGGTTTCTTCCTTGGATATGCTACTCCGAATTTTCGTGTATGGAATCTGGCTACCAAAAAGATTTAGCTTTGGAGTGAAGTAAGGGTTCAAAGGTATACAAGTCCTGTTAGGGCTACGGGTGATCCTTGGATGTTCGACTACGATGGGCTATTCGACTCCTTTAATCTGCCAACCTTTGACAAAGATTCTGTAGCTGCTAGAATGTTATTTGATAGTGACAACGCTGCTGACTCGCCATTGGTTAGACCTGTTATTGTTAACCCCCTAGGTTCTAATTCGGTTAACAACACAGTTCAAAATGAGGTATTTGAAGATGCTACTGAGTACAATGAGTCATCGGAAGATGATGAATATCTGGAAGTGACTGAAGGCACTTCAGCTCAAGTTGCTCCTGTTCAGGGTACTTCTGTTGAAACTCCTCATGTGCAGGATGTTGATACTGCTGAAGGGAATGCATCCACTTCCACGCATATTCCCGGTGTGGAATTGGTTGTTGATCTTAATATTAACAATGTGGGTGTTAATGCTCGTGTGCCTGAAAATCATGAAATGAGGATACACAATACCCATCCACAACAGAATATCATAGGAGATGTCCAACAAGGGGTGCAGACGCGTAATCAGCTGAGAAACAACCAAAGTGCTGGTTTGTATTCAGCCATTAGAGAATCTGGTCTTCAAAATGATTGGTCCTTCGCTTGTTATGTTTCACAAGAAGAACCGAAATCTTGGAAAGAAGCCTTAAAGGATAATTCTTGGGTTGAAGCAATGCAAGAGGAACTAAAGCAGTTCCAGAAACTGGGTGTTTGGAGACTTGTTGAAAAACCCGACAACTACAAGAAAATTGGCACCCGTTGGGTTTACAAGTGCAAAAAGGATGATCGTGGAGTGGTCATTCGCAACAAGGCGAGATTGGTTGTTCAGGGCTTTCGTCAAATTGAAGGTATTGATTACAACGAGGTTTATGCAACAGTTGCTCGTCTGGAGGCTATTCGGATCTTTCTAGCTTATACTTCTTTAAAGGATTCAAAGTCTATCAGATGGACGTCAAAAGCGCATTCTTACATGGTATTGTTGAAGAAGAGGTGTATGTCGAACAACCTCCAGGTTTCGAAGATCCTATCCATCCCGATCGGGTTTGGTTGCTCAACAAAGCTCTCTACGGGTTACATCAATCACCGAGGGCTTGGTATGCAACCTTATCTACTTATCTGCTGGAGAACGGTTTTCGCCGGGGTCTTATCGACTGTACTCTTTTCATCAAGGAACAGGATGGAGATCATTTGTTGGTACAGGTATACATTGATGATATCATTGTTGGTTCTACTAACTATACTTTGTGCAGGCAATTTGAACGTGTTATGCAGGAGAAGTTCGAAATGAGCGCAATGGGAGAGATGAATTTCGTTTTGGGCCTACAAGTTCAACAAACTGAGTCTGGGATATTCATCCATCAGACTAAATATGTTGGTGACATCTTGAGCCGATTCCAGATGTCTGAAGCAACGCCCACTGGTACCCCACTTCCGACTAATCACAGGATTACTCCGGACTTGAAGGGTGAAAGTGTAAACTCTTCTTATTATCGCGCTATGATAGGATCTCTTATGTATCTCACAGCATCGAGGCCTGACATCATGTATCCAACGTGCCTACTTGCAAGATATCAAGCCAACCAAAAAGCATCTCATCTTGGAGCTGTTAAAAGGATTTTTCGCTATCTGAAGGGTTGCCCGGACACCGGTCTCTGGTACCCTAAGGATGATAGTTTTGACTTGGTTGCTTTTAGTGATTCAGATTTCGGCGGATGCAAAATAGATGGGAAATCCACAACGGCTTGATGTCAATTTTTAGGAAGTCGCTTAGTCACGTGGCAGTGCAAGAAGCAAACTTGTGTTGCTACATCAACTTGTGAAGCTGAATACATTGCTGCCTCAAGTTGTTGCTCTCAGGTTCTATGGATCCAGCAACAAATGCGCGACTACGGTTTTGAATTCCTATCTACCTCTATTTTTGTTGATAATAATGCTGCTTTATCTATCACTAGAAATCCTGTCCAACACTCCAAGACCAAGCACATCGAAATTAAGTATCACTTCATACGTGATTGTTTTGAAAAAAGATTAATCGATGTTGTTAAAATCCACACTAATGAACAGCGTGCTGACCTGTTTACAAAAGCTTTTGACAAATCTCGTTTTGACTATCTTTTATTGGTCAATGGTGTTAAGGTGAAACAAGAGTAAACTTCTGTCGGCTGATCGTTTTTGTAAATATTTTCTTAATCGTCAAAAAATCCAAAAAGATTTTCAGTTTACTTATCTTTTCGCATTTTAGGGGGAGAAATTTCAGAAAATACAAAAACATGTGAAAATTCAAAAAAAAAAAACCAAAAATATGTCGTTTACTATTCTGTCTTTCATTTTGAAAAAATCAAAAATTCAAAAATAATAGAAAACCAAAAATGAGTTTCTTGGAGAAAAAGAAGGGAAAGTGGTGATATACACTGGTGTGGTCTGTCAATATGGTCAAAAGAAAAAGAAAAATTGAAAAATGATAAGTAGCTTTACTAACGATGTATCGGTAGGCTCACAATCAGACTAGAATGTGCAGGATGATATAAACCTAACAGACTTCAAGTCAGGTGGGAACCATTCATTGGCATATAGTCTTAGTATCGAAATTTCGTTTGATTGATTGCCGAGGCTCTGAGATATTCGGTCTTTATGCTGTCTTATCATCTGGGTATCATGGTTGTATCAAACCGAAACAAAATGGAGACGAAGTCTAGATCTTCCATGATACTATACATACGTGTACATATTGCATTCGACCTCAATAAGTGATCAACAATCACATGTCCCTCAAATAAGTGATAATATATCACATTTATTCTGGAGTCAAGTTCGTCTCTCTGTTGTACGAAAGTACTGACCTGTTCACGGACTTGCTCCTGTGCCCTCATGCATCAAAAATCAAGTTCCTCATCCATAAGTGATTTTATCACATAGGGCTTGTTTTCAATCAAAATAAGTGAGTTTCTCACATCCTTTATACGGTCAAACGGATGATAAGCAGTATACCCACTGGTTAGATAAACTCTCGTGCATACCTTGATACGGGAATGTGTCATGAGTGGATGTACACCGACAAGTAAGTATAACTCTTACCGTAAATCATATCTCCTAATTATGATTACATCTGATAAGTTGAGCTTAGGTGGACAACAATACCGATAATTGTGGTAGAATACTTATCTAAAGCTTTAAACAGAAATTAGAAACCGTTTTGACAAGGACCGTAAGCTGGTAATGATTCTCTTACCTTGAAACTCGCAAAAAGATTGTTCAATGTACATATTCTGTATGTTATTGTCTTTCGGTAGTTTAACGTACTTTAATTTGTGTTGTAGTGTAAGTTGTAAAACTCGTTTTGATTAGCCGATGGTTGGTATCTCGAAGTTTTCTGCCGGAAGCCTGAAACCTACTTCATAAAACGTCCTTGCATTTGAAAACTCAATCAAAATGGAAATGTGTTCAATTAATCAAAATATGTTCAGTGTGCAAAATTTTCATGCCTTAGTGTTTTTGGAAAATGGTGTCGACAAAACATACTGTATAGTCGACGAAACAAATTGTATCGACGAAACAAGGCTGGTCAAAGTCAAAGGTTTCAACTTCGTCAATCTTGGTCAAACTTGTTTTGGTAATCGACGAAACATCTTGTTTCGTCGAGGTTACGACAAAACGCCCATGGCCCATTTCGTTTCGTCGTGGGCTAAAATTTAAGGCCCAAGTCCAGCCCAACATTTCGTTTCGTCGAGCCCACAATCCGTTTCGTCGAGATAAGCGTTTCGCCGAGGTAAGGCGGTGTATTTAAAGGGTCCCAGGTCCATTATTTCATCACTTTTTCAAACTTTGCCCTGTTCATCTTCTCCAAACACTCAACCTCCATACCCTACGCCATACCCATTTACCCTCATTTTATCTTGAAATCAAACAAAAATCAAGGTACAAAAATGTTCATGATCATGTTTCTAACACTATGACCCGTCTGTTTTTGTCAGAAACCCTCGGAGACCCTCTTTACTTGTGTATTCATGCTCTAATCATGTGTGTGTTTTGTTTTTCTCATAAAGATATATAGGTTTAGATGTTTATCTTGTTTAATCGATGATTTGGGTTTGGGTTTCATGTAACACAAAAACAGGGGTTGGTCATTGTTGGTGTTGTTAACTGATTGGGGTGGTTTTCGGATAAAATTCATGGTTACATTACATTTGGGTGTGTTTCCTACTTGGTTTGAGTTAAACAACGTATTGATTTTGGTTTGTGATGATCTGATCATTGTATAAACCCCCCCCCCCCAAACGACGAAACTGAGAAACCCTAACTGTTCAAAAACCCCCTTCACGACGAAACAAACAAGCAACGAAATGCCTTTTGAGATGGATCCGTTTCGTCGAGGTACTGTCGACGAAACGAACTGGTCAACGGTCAACTCTGTTTCGTCGCACATCATTGAGTTTCGTCGAAGACTCTCTGTTTCGTCGTCCATGCCTTAGCAAATTTTTCAGTTTGGTGCATTGTAACAGAATGTTTGTAACTATGTGTTTAATGTTCATTTGATGTTCAAACATGTTTGTATATAAGTTTAATACACTTATTGTGACATTGTGACTTATTGTGGACATTTTCATATACAGATGGACCGAAAGAAGGAAAACGTAAGAAATCGACTAAGAAGGAAAACAAGTCGGAAGAGGAGATAATGTCTGGAAAGCGTCATAATCAAATTGCTTTTCTGGATCCAGAAGAAAAGCTCGCTGAACTGAAAGATATCACGAAATGGATCAGGGAGTCGCGGATCAATCATGTTGTTACTTTCTCAACGCTAGTTTACAAATCTCTTATCAAAGCTTTCTGGGATTCCGCAAGTGTTGTGCAAGTGGATGGAAAAGAAGTTATTAAGGGTCGTGTGAATGATTTGGATGTCATAGTCTCTCCAGATATCTTGAATGAGGTTTTACAGCTACAAGACCATCTGGATGCTCCATATTCTATACCTATCATGTGTACGAGAGGCTGCTTGTTACGAATGAAGTGTATAGGAGACATCTTCAGCAAACAAATCAACAAGGGTGATCTGCCGTTACGCTACAAGTTCCTGTTACACATTCTCATTCAGTGTCTTAGCAATAGACGTGCTGGATACGATATGGCTGGAAATGATCTAGTTGGTTTCATGGTGGCCTTGGTGCTAAACAAACCGTTTAGCATCTCAAAGTACATCTTCGACAATATGAAGGAAAATATGACGAGGACTGGAAGTAGAATAACCGGGAACAAGTTCTGGATGTATCCGCGGTTTCTTTAAATGATCATGAATGTTCAACATCCTGGTCTTCCTAAAGCCGACAACGACATTCTAAAGATAGAAGCAATGAACTTCAATTCATTAAGGATAATCAAGAACCTTGCATCCAAAAGATACAAAGAAAGCGATCATCCAAGGAAGTTGATCGGTGCGCTTGGGAAACCAGACTACATAGCTCCAGCAGATGATAAATGGCGTCATGATGACAGCCAATCTGATAACAAAGAACCGGAGTTAAAAAGAAAAATGGTTGAAAAGTTTGGTGCAGATCCAGTGGATTCTAAGTCGTCGAAAAGTGATAGTGAAGACGATGGTGATGATGGTGGTGATACAGGTGCCGTTGGTGCATCTAGTGCTGGTGCGACTGGTGGTACATCAGCTGGCGATGATGAAGAGGATTCTGATTTCCGACGATCATCTAATCGAGCCTGGATATGAAATGTATCTCGATGAATGTGGTGTTAAAAGATACAGGAGGATTAGACAGGAAGAGGATCCTGAATACGTTCCAGAGGATACTGAAGCGGAACGTTTAAAGAAAAGGAAAGCTGAGAAAGCCGCTGCACATCAAAAGAAGAAAGCAAGAAGATACTTAGCTACTTCTGCACGGCAATCTGTTCCTTAAGAGCCTGTTCAAGAAACTCCTGTGGTATCTTCAGCTCCTGAAACTCCAACAGTAGCTCCTCAGGCTGTTCCTCAAAGATCAATGGCTACTGCAATTAGAGCAACTACTTCTCAGCCTAGTGCTGACCGTCAAAGGATCTTCTCAGAAATGTCTCAAGACGAGAAGAACAACTTCCTATTCTCTCAATTCGAAGCTACTGCAGATCGTATTCAAAGGCATACTAGTTTCATCAGGATCCTGAAGAACGATCAGCTCAGTCAATTAGTGGAAATAAATAAGTTGAAGTCCACTGTTGATCAACAACAAGCTGTGATCACTCGCCAGCAAGAAGAAATTGATCAATTGAAAGCAGAAAATGAACGCTTGAAAGCGGAAGAAGAAACTAGAGAACAAAACCACTCTATACTTCGGAAGTTAGCAGAGGATCTTAAAGGAAGATCTGACTTTATGAAGGAATGGTATGAAACTCGCAACACTACGATCGTTGATGGAGTTAAGAAGATAACTGCTGGCTATGAGTTTCTTCGAAATCAGGTCGCTACGCTATGGGATGATCGATGTAAGCAACAAGAAGTTATGAAGAAAAGGGATGACGATCCTGAAGATCAAGGGAATCCTGATCCTTCTACTACATCACAGCAGTCGCCAGCCGCTACATCTTCTGCAATCGTTGTTGTTCAACCGCCAGTGATCAAATCTTCTCAAGGAACCTCTTCTGGAACAGTTCAACAGATTGAAGGTACATCTTTTGTTCCTAGCAGTGCTGATCTTGCATTGCAGGCTATTCATCCAGTCACTGGGGAATTACTTGAGGAAGGAGAAATTATCGAAGATCTTTCACATGAGCAATTGCTTGCTCTACATGCTAAGAGAGAGATTGACGACGCTGAGATTGATAAGATGCCGAGTGAGCCTGAAACAACAAATGTTGAAAATATTGAAGAAATCGTATTTGAAGGAAATGAGAAGAAATCTTCATATGTTCGACAAGACGGGACTGAATTTCCTTCTTTCGATGAAGAATGGCTAAAAGAGAATGTGGAAGTCATTGATGAGCATTTAAAGAACCGTGATACTTCTGAAAATGCCGCAGATGCATTCTCCGAGTGGCGAAAACATTTTTTATCCAAGGTTTCCAAACCTGTGCCAGACGTCGCTCAAGTCGACTACTTACAGTTTGAAAAAGTGAAGCCGAGTGGAAGAATTCTCTGTTGGATGTTCGTCAAGGAAATTCGTTGCATCGCCATCAAAAGGGAATTCGGTATCCAGTACTTTAGTTCGCTGCTGAGCATATTATCTCTGCCATTTTACGATGTTGCAGCTCTGACGAAGCTAAAGCTTCACAATCGCTCAAACTTCGAGGGAGCTACATTATTCGAGAAAAGGATAAAGTTCAACAAAAAGTCAGGCTGGAAAGATGAATCGTACAAGCCGCAGTTTCCTATCTACCAGCAGATTAAATTCACTCTTGATCCGGCAACGAACACGGGACGTTACAAACTTGTGTATCAGCCAGCAAAAGACGTAGATAAAATCTCATTAATGCCGATGCCACAGAACTTTCTTGATGAAATGGCATTATGGTGCTACGACTCAGACACGCACGAGGCGGTGATTGTTTTTAGAGATGATCGTGAGAATTTCCGTATGTTGGATCCGATGTGGATCGTCAATATGTCCGCGGCCGACATCGACAAATTATATCGCCACGACATTTTCTACGAAGACAAGGACGCGCATCAAGCGTTGCGATTTCAGCGCGTCGCTTGCTTCTGCTACTACCGAGGAATTCATGCGGGCAGTTTGTGGTCCGAACAACACTGAAGTTAGAAGATTGGAAGACCGAAGACGAGTAACAGACAAGGGGGAGTTTGTTGGTGCACCTTTTTGTGTCTGTAACTAGTCTTGTTTATCATTGTATTTTGTATGGTCTTTTGTCGTTTATCGAGTCTGTATTTGCCGTCGGCCAAGTCGGATATCCTCCTATCCGCTTGTGTCCGACTTATTTGTCTCTATTTGGTATGTAATGTGTACGAACAATGCATGTTGCATGTAAGGGTATTATTGTCTTTATGTTTGTGTTTGTATGAGGTTTCCTGCAACTGTCTGTTTGCAGCAAACAGTTCAGCATTTGCAGCTTCGATGAAACACCTTGTGTTTCGTCGAACACCTCACGACGAAACGCCCAAGTGTCCATTTCAGTTTGTTTCGTCATGATCAGCGACGAAACTGACTTGTTTCATCGACTGTTGGGATTCTTCAGGCCCAAATGACTGGCCCAATGTTGTTTCGTCGAGCCCACTCTTGGTTTCGTCGATGTCTGGCCCAGGCTGCTATATAAACACTTTCTGGTTTCACTTTGAAACTAGATGAGAGCATACCCTGAAAGTTATTCTGTCAAACTGTGTGTGTATTAGTTGTTCTTGGTTCTCATCCCATTTAATCAATAGATTGCGTTTCATTGGTTATATCATGTTTGTTATTTACTGTGTTTGATTTGGCATCGTTACGGGGATTCCGCACCCGTGACATTGTTTGTTATAAACAAGGATTGGGTTTTCGTTATCGATCCTCAGATTTCGGGACCTACACATGGGTTCTTCGTGGACCTTCATTATGGGGTAACTGTTTAAGCCCATTAAGGTTCTTCGTCAGCCCAACAGGTTCTTCGTCGTAATCAGTTCTTCGTCGAATGTTAGGTCTATAAAAGGGGGACCCAGTGCATTATTGATCCCACTTTTTCAAACCCACTCCAACTGTTCATCTTCTTCAACACGCGACCCCCCATACCCTCTGCCAACTCAAAACCCTTGATTTTTTTCTTTGTGATTTTTATAAAATCCAAGGTATGAAACGAGACCAAGGTTCTTTAACACATTTAAAACTTCTTAAAAACCCTCTGTTTTTGTTCGATTGTTTATGAATCCCTCGAAAACCTCTTGATTTGATGATTTCATAATGATTAACTGTTTGCTTCATTGTTTTTTTTGTGATAAAACTTGAATATATCAGATTTATGAGTAGATAGTTACATCTTTGGGTTTCTGTTTTGGGCGTTTAACAGGAGATTTGGATTTTGTTATGTTTGATAGATTTGGGTATGGTTTCTCGTTCAAAATTGTGTCGTTTAAACTTTTGGGTTCAGGGTCTTCTTTTTGTGCTTTTTTAAAAGTGTTGTGTTTGTTTTGCTGTTCTGAATCGTTGATTCAACGGATATCGATGAAAAACACCTGTATCGAAAAACCCCCAATTTCAGTGCAGTCAAAGAACCCTAATTGACGAAAAACCCTTGTTATGACGAATAACCTTTTTAATCAAAACTTCCTATGACGAAAAACCTGTTCGACGAAAGACCCACATGGTCAACGCATAACCATTCTTCGTTAACTTATGTTGACCTTGTTTGACCAATAGTTCTTCATGGGAATAGCGATGAAAAAACAGGTTCTTCGCCATAAAGGGGCTTCTTCGCCACAAGGACTATTCTTAGTGGGCCAACACTTAGAAAAATTTTCATGTTGTTCATTATAGTGCACTTTCACAGTATGTATGTATGTGTATACATGTTAACTGTTCACAGTATACATGAACATGTACAGATATATGTACTTTGCAAGTTTTATGTCCTTATGTCTTACAGTGGATGTTTTTCGTATACAGAATGGCCCCGAAAGAACAGAAACGCAAACCCGCGACTAAGAAAACAAATAAACCAGAAGAGCAAATCATGTCCGAACCCCGACATAACATGGTCGCGTATCTTGATCCTGAAGGAAAGATTACTGAATTGAAAGATATCACTCAATGGCTAAGGGAATCCCGGATCAATAAAGCCGTTACTTTTTTAACACCGGTGTACAAGTCTCTTATCAAAGAATTTTGGAATTCAGCGAACGTTGTTGAAGTTGACGGAAATGAGCGTATTCAAGGGAAAGTTAATCAAGTGAACGTGGATGTCTCTCCGGATATTCTGAACACAGTACTGGAACTTCAAGATGATCCGAATGCACCGTATTCCGTTCCAATTATGTGCACACGCGAATGTTTGCTTAGGATGAAATTTACTGGAGACATCTTTAATAAACAGATCAACAAGGCCTGGTTGCCGATGCGCTACAAGTTTCTATTGCACGTTCTTATTCAATGTCTGAGCAACAGACGTGCTGGTTATTACATGGCAGGCAATGATCTAGTTGGATTTATGGTGGCCTTGGTACTAAACAAGCCGTTTAGTATTTCGAAGTACATTTATGCAAACATGAAAGAGACTCTGAAGAGAACCGGTGCTCGTACGACAGGGAACAAGTTCTGGATGTATCCTATATTCTTGCAAATGATAATGAACGTCCAACATCCGAATCTTCCGAAAGCCGACAATGATATTCTGAAGATAGATGCTTATGATAGAGCATCACTAAAGATATTCAGAGGTGTTGCAGCGAATAGGTACAAAGAAAGCAAACCGCCAAGGAAGATGATAGGTGCGCTTGATAAGAATGACTACGTCGCTCCAGAAAATGATAAGTGGCGTCACAATGACAGCCAATCAGACGACGAAGAGCCAAAGTTGAAAAAGATGATGGAAGATAAGTTTTGGTCGAAAGAAGATTAAGATTTTCGGTGATTCTACTGAAAGTGACAGCGATGATGATGGTGATAATGAAGGTGGTGATGGTGGAGATACTGGTGCTGTTGGTGCATCTGCTGCTGGTACAACTGTTGCTAGTTCAGCTGGAGGTGATGCAGAGGATTCGGAGTCTGGTGATAATCAGCCGGATCCAGGATATGAGTTCTACCTTGACGATCGTGGTGTGAGAAAAGTGAGGAGGATTAGACAGGAGGATGATGCTGATTATGTTCCTTCTGATACTGAAGTTGAGCGGTTAAAGAAGAAATAAACTGCTGCTCGTAGAAAGAAAAAGAGCAGGAAGTACATTGGTGCTTCATCTGTACAGCCACCTGTGTCACAACAAGAGCCTATACAAGAAGCAGAAATGAATCCAAACTTTGGACTCACTTCTGAAGAAGCTGCTGCTATTGTATCGTCTCCTCCAAGATCATCTGAGCCAACTCCTATGGTTAGTTCAGCTGCAGAAACTCCAGTAGTCGCACCACAAGAACCTGCACGCAGAATAGCATCCACTATTCATGCAACTACTTCGCAGCACATCTCAGAACGCAGACAAAGGAAATTTTCTGAAATGCAGCAAGATTAAAAGGTAGATTTCTTGTTTTCTCAATTGCAAGCTGTTGCAGGTCAGATTGATAGGCAATCAGCGGTCATAAATATTACAAGAGGCGACGTGATCAAGCAACGGTTGGAGATTAATATGTTGAAGTCCACTGTTGAGCGTCAACAAGCTGAGATTACCCGCCAACAAGCTGAGATTGACCAACTTAAGGCTGAGAATGAACGCTTAAAGGCTGCTGATGACGAGAGGGAACACCAATTACAGCAAATGCGAGCTGCAGACAATGCTCGTGTTATTGATATGAATCGTTTGAAAGAAAGAAGCACTGCTGTTCAAAGGTTGCCGACACTCTTAAAGCAAAGCATGATGATTTGAAAGAGTGGTACAACTCTCGCAATACCAAGATAACAGATGGGGTCAAGAAAATCAATGATGGTTTAGATATTGTCAGAAAGCGTGTTAACATTTTGTGGGGTGACTGATGCAAACAACAGGAAGCCTTGAAGAAACGTGATCATGATTCTAAAGATCCGGGTAACCCAGACCCTTCTTCAACATTTGAACAACCACCATCCACGGCATCTACTCAAATTGTCGTTTTTCAAGCCTACACAGATTGAATCTACACAAGGGACCTCCAGGGGAACTGTTGAAGAAATACAACAGCTAGAGAGCAGTTCTTATGTTGAAAGCTCCTTGGCATGTACATCCTCTGTTCTTAGCTCTGCTGACCTTGCTTCACAAGCTGGACATCCTGTAACTGGAGAAGTTCTGGAAAAAGGAGAGTTTGTTGTGGAACTCTCGAAAGAGCAGTTGCTAGCGTTGAATGAAATAAAAACAATTGATGATGATGCTATTGATAATATACCAAGTGAACCTGAAACTGCAGACGTAGAAAATCTTGATGAAATCGTTTTTGAAGGCGAAACTAGGAAGTCAACTTATGTGCGAGAAGACGGAACAGAGTTCACTCCTTTCAATGAAGATTGGTTGAAGGAAAATGTGGACGACATTGATGAACACTTGAAAAATCGTGATGCTAGAGATAATGCACCTGATGCTTTCACAGAATGGAGAAAACAGTTCCTGTCCAAGGTTACAAAGCCTACGCCAGCTAAAGCTCAAGTCGATTACTTGAAATACGAGAAAGAAAATCTGTATGGGAAGATACTTTGCTGGATGTTCGTCAAAGAAATCCATTGCATGGCCGTCAAACGTGAACACGGCATTCAATATTTCAGATCATTGCTGAGCATTTTGTCCTTACCGTTTTATGATGTTGCAGCCTTAACCAAGCTGGAGCTCATTAATCGCTCAAATTTCGAAGGAGCAACATTGTTTGCTCGTAAGTTGAAGATGAATCGGAGGATAGGCTAGAAAGACGAGTTATACAAGCCACAATTTCCAATTCATCAGCAAATAAAGTTCACTTTCGATCCATCAACCAACACGGCAAAATACAAGCTCGTTTATCAGCCGGTGAAGGTTATGGACAAGATTCCTTTGATGCCTATGAAGTAGAACTTCATGGAAAACATGGTGTTATGGTGTTACGACTCTGATTCGCACGAGGCTGTTATTGTATTCAAAGACGATCAAGAGAATTTCCGCATGCTCGATCCGATGTGGATAATCAACATGTCTGCATCCGATATCAACAAACTGTTCCGTCACTACATATTTTATGAGGACAAGGACGCGCATTAAGCGTTACTATTTCAGCGCGTCGCTTGCTTTTGTTATTATCACGGGATTCATGCCGGCAGTTCATGGTCCGAGAAACACTGAAGGATGAAAAACGAAGACCGAAGACCAAGTAACAAACAAGGGGGAGTTTGTTGGTGCATATTTTTGTGTCTGTAACTTGTTCTTGTTTAACGTTGTAATAGTACGGTCTTTTTTTTATCGAGTCTGTAAGTTTCCGTCTAGTCGACCAAGTCGGATATCCTCCTATCTAACTTCGGTACGACATTTGTCTCTTTTTGTTGTAAGTCTGAACTAATGCATGTTGCATTTAGTTTACCTGTCATGTTTGTGTGTATATATAAGTTCTGCTGCAAACTGTCAAACAGTTTGCAGCTTTTCTGATGTGCAGCCTCCCCATGAAGAACCCATTCTTCGTGGGATGTAATGTGTCATGAAGAACCCTCTTCGTCATTAATGGTGTGTGACGAAGAACCCCTTCTTCTTCACATGGTGTTTCGTGGAAACAGTTGACGAAGAACCCATTCTTCGTGGGCTTAGGTTCTTCGTCAGCCCATTTATAATGTTCGTAGTGTAGTGGGTGGGCTGCAGTATATATAGCACACTTGGTCTTCTTTGTGAAGTATGAGAGCATAACATACTGAGAGTATTATCAAACATTGTGTGTATGTGTTTATAATCTGTTCTCATCCGTTAATTAATAAAAAGTGAATCTTTTGGTTACTGTGTGTTTGCTATACTTTGTTTGGTTTGCATCATCACAAGGATTCCACGCTCGTGATTATGTTTGTTATAAACAAGGATTAGGTTTCGTAATCGATCCTCCGTGAAAAACGGACCTACAGTTGTATAAAATGTTGCACTGAAATAAACGTACTGGAATGTTTTTTTTTTGTTTTATATGTATACAGGGCCGTCTAAGATTATACGAGTCGTATACAATTGTATACGAGCAATATAATGTTATACGAACAAATGTGTTTTTTTGTGAGCTTTTACCAGGTTTTTGGGTTTTTAACAAATGTATACGGTTCGTATAATGTTATACGATCCATATATAATTTTTTTTTTTTTTGTGAAACCGAACAACCGTTTAATAAGTTTTAATATTGTTTAGATAGCGTTTGCCGTATTATTCAGATATATCAAATTATGTTATGAGTTTGTAATTAAATGTACTAATAACGTTGAATAATTTTCCACTTTGCAAAACGATAGATATATGAATATGATAAACAATATGATAATAATTATTAAACTAATAATATAAAACGTAAACACAAGATTAATATTTGGGTAAATTACAGTTTTCATCCTTTATGTTTGTATCATATTACAATGGATGCACTTTAACTTCAATATTTACAGTCACAATCCTTTATTTGTAAAACTCGTTGCATCTTACGTCCTTTAACATTAACCTAGTTAAGTTTTTTAATTAAATATGACATGTGTTTTGCACATGAGGGTATATTGGTAATTTTCCTCATTTATTTATCAAAATAAATTAAAACGAATAAAAAAACTCTTACTATATCAATCTCTCTCTCTCTCTCTCTCTCTCTCTCTCATTCTCTTTTTCAAAATCTACCTTCTGTAACTACCAAATCTCCACCACCAAAAGCACCATCACCTTTACCACCATAATCATCGGCTACCCCCACTTCCACCAAGTTACCTTCTGCATCAGTTTTTCACAGAAACCCAATGAATAGGTTCTCTGCGTTACACACCTCCACTGGTTCTGTCAATGATGCCGCACCCACAAACCCGTACCGTCACCTGATTAAAATTGTTGATGTTGAGGGACACAAGATTAGGGCTCACAATACTCTCATCATCAATCCTTTTCGCCTGACACAACTATGAAAGAACTATTAAAGCTCATCAGAAAGATCCAATATTTGTAAGCTATTGTTCAAATTGTTTGTAGGTTTTGTTTAAATTGGGTGAAATATTTGTGGGTTTGTTTGAATTGAGTTAAATGTTTGTGGGTTTTGTTGAATACTCATAAAAAAGATCCAATTTTTGCAAACTATTCTTTTGTGGGTATTGTTGAATTGGGGGACTAGATGAAGAAGCGAAAACAGAGGTGAGGGGTTATACCAGCTGATGATGATTTTGTACAAGATGATGATGTGAAGTGATGGAGTTTGTGGTGGATTAAATCTGAATGAAACTTCTTCATTGGTTGATGATATGGGTTTCTAGCTATGTGAATTGTAGACAGTTCCACCATTGTTGTCTCATTAATAGATATATGGAGAAGATGATGTTTCTCAGATTTATGGTCTATATACGCATGTTAGGGTTTATAGATGTAACTAGTAAAATTACCAATATACCCTCATATACAAGGAACATGTAATACTTAACTAAAAATTTTAACATAGTTGGTTCTAAAGGACGTAGGGTGTAATACATTTTACAAATAAATGACTGTGACTGTAGTTATTGAAGTTAAAGGGCATTCATTGCAATCCGATACAAACACAAAAGATGAAAAATGTAATTTACCCTTAATATTTACAATTACATCAAAACAACAAAAGATAAATATTTACAATTTTTCAAATGTAAAACAACAAAAAGAAAATACAATAAGCAGCTACGGCGATGGTGGTGGTAATGGTGGTGGTGCAGCGCCAGCTAGTGGAGGTAGGGGCGCGCCAGAATGCATAGCAATGATCGCCTCAACCATCCGCCGTACGGCCACCCGTAAAGCATCCACATCCGACTCGACCTGAGCCAGTCTCTCCTCCACCCTCGGTGGAGACATCACACGTGGTCTCACGCTCCGTCGATCGTACGGTCGAACACTATAACACCTCAGAAAATTTTATCGAATGATATGGAAACACGTGTCCAATCAACTCTCAAATATGCCAAGTTATTCGTACGAGAGGGATTATATGTGCAAAATTGTGGAAGATTGGACGTGGAAGGATCAAAGGTGTCAACATGCCAAAGTTTTGGCCTCTGAGTGACCCTTACGGACCGCAAGGCTTATGACTTACGGACTGTAAGGCATTTATTAACATTGTTACTAGCAGTCCCTGGGAAATCGGGGTGTGACAGGTTGCTATTAATCAATATGTTTCATCTGTGAGCAAGGACACGCTAGATGAGAATCGTGTTGAGCTTTACATGTCAAAGGTTGAGAACAATGGAGATCAGGTGAAAAGGGCGAATGTGAGAAGGCAAGTAGAAGAAGGAAAACCACCCGATAGTAGGACTGAATGGCGCAATGAAGCTAAATTACACCCCAATTGGCATGAAGATGCAAACCTCTCGAGCAATTGGATGGAATTGTATGTAGAGAAGTGGGGAGGCAAGCATTCATCTAAACCCCCTTGAGTACATCAAGTACTGTCTGGCTAAAGACCTATAAACTTAGAGCTCTCGGAAGGCAGCCGAGGATGTAAAGTATTGTATTTTTGTTTGTTTTGGTGTGTGCATGTGTTCTTGCAGGCTACCACGTTTAAATCTCCACGGATGCAATTACTCAAGTGTGGGGATGTTTGGCAACATCTCTGGTGAGATATGATCAGAACATCCATCACAGAAAGTTGAACAAAGTAGAGTTATAAAGGATCCATGAGATGATTATGTCCCTGTTAGATCACAACAGTCGCACTACTACCAACACCCACTGATTGAGTGATCAGGTCTAGGTGTCTCTCTATCTTGCACTCTGTTTTTATTTGTGCATTTGGTGGTGTGCACTTTTGTGTTTAGGAGTGGTTATTTATTTGATGATTTGATTGGGGTTATTAGCCGTTCATGGATTGTTGGGTGGTATCTCTCGGGTTAGGTTTATAAAGTACACCATACATTGGGGATAATGTATCCTAAGTGTAGGGATGCGGTAACCCAAGAGGGGATTGGTAGTATTGGTGATATTAGATTCTTGAATGATTGAAATTGGTTGAAAAAAGTGAGAATTTTGAAAATTTTTGAAAAATTTTGTCTTGAGTATTCTTAAACGACATGAAAACCAAAATTTTCAATCACTAATGGGTTTCTTGCTGATATAAGACTGACTTAGGGGGTGCTTATTTTTTCAGAAAAACCTCTTCTGACCTCTTGTGTCTGCGCCGCACAGACTTTTAGCTCTGTAGACCGTTTATTTTTTAGAAGACATTTCATTAAAAAATGTCTTTGAACCTCTGTGCGTCTTCTTCCCCCCCCCCCCCCCCCCCCCGCAGACATGGTCCAATGTCTCCCCACCTCTTCCAACCTCTTTCAACCCTCTCTCCACCCCTCTCCTCCTAATCTCAAAACATAGACATGTTTAAGAGAAAGATCACAGAGACATGAACATATACACAATTGAACAAGAAAACGAATCGATGGACGATCAAATCCTGAAGTAATTTCTCGCAAAACTCATAGGCGATAACAATGTGTGCGAATTCTTCGAACGGATCGGATTTCTGGTTCCCTGGAGTGTGTTTTCTTCGATTATTCTAGCCATATTGAGAAACCTTCAGATCTGTAACCATTTATGTGATGAATTTGAGATGAAATTGAGCGATTAGAGCAACAATTGAGGGGATTAAGGTGAGAAATCAAGAGGATTGTGCATGAATTGAAGCGGAAATTGTGAATTTTGTTGACTAATGAATCTAATTGAAGTAATTTTGTAGATTGAAATGTACGCTTGAATGATTTTGAAAACCCTAATCCCAATTTCAAGCGCTTTTGTGTGCAGAGACATGGAGGATTCTGAACTTTTGTGTGCAGAGACATGGATAAGAGAAAGGGAAAAGTTTGCAGATGTGGGGTGATAATCAAACACTTTTTTGTTACACTCCGCAAACATTTGGTCCACCTCTTCTCGTGCAGACGTTTGCAGATGTGGTCCGCAGACTGCAGACCTTTTGCATCTGAAAAAACAAACACCAACTTAGATCCTTTGTCATGGTTGTCACTTTAAGTTTCATGAGAGTGTTTCTGACAGGTGTTTTTAGAGGAGAATTGAAAAGAGATGCCTAACTAGGGGTAACATGCTTTAGGAAGTACACATGCTATATGTCGGTAACCCTTATTCCTTTCGTTTTATGAGATGTTTGAGCCGATGTGACAACTCGTATTTTAGAGCCTTTCGTTACGCGTTGATGTAACTTATATGTACAATGCTTGACTAGGGGATGTGTTAATTCTTAACTGAATGCTTATGGGTTGTTTATGTACTTTTTTCCTTTGCACGTTGTTATGTGATATAGTCTACGTGAACCTTGTATGAAGTGACCAATGTGTTCATGTATTAGTGAATGACTGTGAGTATTAGGGAGTTATGTGAATTCATAAGAATGAATGTTCAACGTAAAACAATTCACACCAAGTATTAGGGTCGCACACCACCTCCTTGACCGCACACTCTCTGGCCGAATGGATTTGTCATTGGCCCCAAACCCCAATTGCTTATGCTTAGGTCCGCAGCCCAAATGAATCCCAACATTGAGCCCGATGTGTTATTCTTGTGCGTATACATACATACTGTTGGTATGAATCCTCATAACTTGCAAACACAACAAACACTAAACCCTCTCTTCCTCCTCTCACAATTGACGGCTAACTCCTCTCCAATCTCTCGAAGTCTCTTGATCTGGACACCTCGGGTCTACCCTAAATACGGTTAGTTCTACCTGAAGACGTTTGTAATTTTGTCCTGGTTTAACAATCGATGTATGAGGTCATGATTGAACATGTATTGCTTGATGTTTGGGGTTTGGTCGATTGTTTTGGTTACATGGTTGTAGTTGCTTGATGTTGCTAAGATGTTCCGATTGGGTTAATGAATAGTTAATGGCTTAGAGTTTGTTAGTAATCAGATGTAGATGTTGTCTCGATTAAATAGGAGTCTGGATTGCATGATTAATATTAATAACTATATTTGCATGAACACTAGGGTTTTGTTAATAAAACATGAACACTATCTAAAGGGTTAGGGTTGTCGATGATGATGGAAGGGTTGATTAGGTTGTTGATTTTTATTGATGATTAAAAGATGATATATTCTAAATTTTGTGATTCAAATGAATGTGATAAGTTGCGTGAGAATCAGTGCATAATGCTTGTGTTCTTGCATGATCTTAGTGACGTTAGCGTTGGTTGTAGTCAAATTATGATGAGCATATTTGCAAAAACAAACTGTTGGGTTGAAGTTAAAAGTAAATTGTATGACATAGAAGATGATCCAATTTGATTTGAATGATAATTATGTGGACTGTTATTCGTGACCTAGATGGTAGCTAGGGTTCATGTGAATAATGAGAAATTAATTAATGGAAAGCACAATTTGATCGAATTTATGTTTAAATGGTAACTGTTAATTGGTGAAACTGATTTCCTTAATTTATGGTGATGTTATAACTAATCGCACACCCCTAGTCGCGCACCAGCATATCGAACACTTGGTAGATTATACACTGATTTGCATAACGTACAATCCGCGAATGCATGACCGCACACCACGGTGCAGTCGCACACCTCCACGTGGAACGCACACCGTGGTGAGCCGCACATTCTTGGTTCGGACCATATATTATTGGATCGCACCGAGGAGAGTGTGCAATCAGAATATTGTTTGTCTATATGTGCATAGAACTTGAATCTTGATTACTTAGTGATAATGCTTGAATACGTGCATGGGTAAATAATTTGCATACAAACTGATTGAGTATATGTAAACATTATAGGCTCTGATTGATTAACTTGAACGTGTAACTTGACTAACCGAGCAAATCTAAGGTGAGTTCACTTATCTCTTTCTAGCATGCGTCCCGGGGAGGGACAACTGGTAAATATTCCGGGGAGGAATGCTGGTTTTATTGGGTTTAAATTCGATGTTGGATAATACACTCAAATCTATCACCTTAAGTCCCATCTACTACCAAACTAGTTGCCGAGGAGGCAACGGGGTTATTAGTTGATAGCGCTATTAGGTTTGGCATCCTCACACCGTACCGAGGAGGACGGGCGTGAACTAATTACCTTAACCACTCGACCAATGTCTGATAGAGCATTAGGGAAGGGCAAACAAACTGATGCCATCTTGTGGTATTGAGTTATTCTCAACGTGCTTAATTTTTTATTCGGTAACTAAGCGTTTTTGACAAACTTTGAACTCGCCAGCATTATGTTGATACACTTATCTGCATGCTTGCAGGTTGTTAGATTCTTGGACATGGAACTTGCTATCTGGGATTGCTGGAGTGGTCACGGGTCGAGCCTCTTGGAAACACGTGACAAGCTTATTAGTTTATGTACATTTGGTTTTGAAACATTTAAACAATGGTTTGTTTTATGCTTCCGCTGAACGTATTGGTTTTAAGTTATGTTTTGAAATCAAAACATCGTAATAAATGTAACTCTGACTTAATATATTGCTATAGTTCAATGTGATTGGTGGCTGGATGTCACACCCCGATATTTCCACGTATTACCGGTGGGCCCGGTGGGGAGTATCGTGACGTAGTTCATATCATCATAGTCAAACAACACAATTTTAAATGCACATCGGAAGCAAAAGATAAATATATTACAATCCAATAAAGAGTAATATCAAGTATTACAAATACGGTTGTAAAAGATCCACAGGCGGATCAAACGATAAAAAGAAACTTTGTTCAACAGACTTTAAGGAATCCAAGCTTGCGAGACTTTTATTTGATGCAAGGAGAGGCCAGCCTATTCCGATTAGTACCTGCACTTAGCCTTTTTAGGAAAATACGTCAGTTTACACTGGTAAATACAATTTAACTGACTCATTTTGAAAACGTTTAAGAAAATTGATTTGAATGCACATGGCACAAAACTTTTTATAACTTGGGATAATTATTTATATATAAACTTGTAAAAGAATTACATATTTCTTATACGTTCAGTAGCCCGGATTGACACCGGGTTAAAGATTAATAGACAAACCACATGATATAGTCCCGCGGTGAGTTATTCCCGAAACCGGCGGTTATAACTTACTATTTATATATGCACTGTCGGGTGTACGCCTACACCCCGTGCTTAGGTCGTGGCCATTTCTTAAAATGATGCCAAGGATATCCAGGACATGGTCATTAACCTCCCAAAGGCTTTAAGCAAAAAAAACAATTTAAACGGGTCATATCAATAAATTAACCTTCATACGATCAAAAATTCAATGCCCGTCCAAGCGGTATTTTATATACCATACCCCAAGCTCGTATAAGGGAAAATAAGTTAAAAGTATTTACCTGAGCTAAATATAAATTCAATCCCAGCCGTATATCAAATCAGCAAGTACAGATAGCTTTTACTGGGCTCCTAAATCTGGAACAAAGGTTTTTAATAACCTATTAGATTCCTAACGGGTCTTTAATTAAGCCTAAACTTAGACCGGTTAGTTTTAAAAAGAAGATACGGTTCAAAACGCATGATTATGCAAAGACCGGATTAGAATGTGGTTTAGACCCGACAAGCTTGTATACTTTTTTAGTATGGGTAAAGTAAACACATTCTGGATTTTGAGATAGAAATGATAAGGTTTGACCCGTTTCGGGTAATTTATGCAAACTAGTTACAAAAGCCGATCCGAACGCGAAAAGTGCGTACCGGGTAACCACATGAGTCATGAACAAGTTTCCTAAGTTAATATGCCTTAAATATGTTGTGATATCAGTAGGATGCCGTCCATTATGCCCAAAACGAATTTAAACTCAAACTATGCCCCGTAGGGGCATTTTTGTCATTTTAAAGGTTATAAAAGAGTTTAAACATTAATCTGAGGTTTAGGTCTGATATAATCAGTAAAAATACTTAATTTAATAAGTTATATCAGTAGGGTATTGCCTATGTGTGGAATTTATCACTTTTAGCCCAACTATGCACAGAAGGGGCATTTTGGTAATTTCACATAGCCTTTAAAAGTCAAAATTAGAATTCTGAGTTTAAAAACTTTTGAATACTGTTTAATTATGAAAATTTACTTAAAACATCAGTAGGTATCAAACCTTATATGTTAAAAATAGTTTTAACTTATACTGTGCGTTAAAAACGCGTAAAAAGGCGATTTTAAGCGATTTCCGGGTTTTATAAGAAAAGCTGATATTTTTATCATTCCAGAAAGCTTAAAATGTTTTATTTATCATATAAAATTAGTATCAAAAAGTTTGGTATCAAAATGTTATGTAAAACTCATTTTATGGCCAAAAGGGCAAAACCGGCAATTACCGAATCAAGGCTAGAACCCTATGTTATGCTCAGCCTAAAAATAAATAAAAATCTTCAAAAATACCAAAATATTATTTTACATCAGTAGGTAAAAAATTTGGTATAAAAAATTGGGTTTAGATAGGCTTTATGCTAATTACGCCGTTTAATTAATAAAAAGCTTTTCATTTACGCTAATGAGCATAACTCCTAATCTAGACCTCAAACTGATGACAAATTTTAGGGACAAGTTTATAAATCAGTAATGAAGGTTTCTATCCTCTCACATTTTCAAAAATTTTGTTTTAAGGTTAAAAGGGGCATAATAGTCAACATTTAGGCATTTAACGGAAACATGCATATGAATCGGATAACTAAGGAACCAAGTTGTATAACCTCAGAGGGTTATACTAACCTATAACCTGGTCCTAAAGGAATCCTAAGGCATATCTAAACTAAGCTAAATCGGGTCAGAACTGAAAGTCAAAGCAAAAGTCAACTTTTGCGACTTTCAGTTCCGAACCGAGCCTAAACTTAGAATTGTCGGGTTGAACATGCTTAGACATGTTCAACTAATATTTACCAAGTTATTAAAGTAAGAAAACTGATTTTATGGCTTCTATATTAATAGTTATGAATTTTATTTAAAACTAACCCGTTTGACTTTTATGTGACTCGACAATTTAACTAAGTAAACGTGGTAATTAGGATGTGCCCTTTTGAGGGTTTAACACCTACCTAATTACGGTCACGTAGCCATGTTCGTTACGAACCATGGCTCAACCGTTTAAAAGTCAAAGCATTTATCGAAACGCTTGACTTTTCGGCTATAAACGCTAAACAATTAAACTAAGCACGAAAGGACACTTACAAAGGGTCCAAGCAAGGAGGTTTTGATCCTAAATTCTCAGGTATAAAGAGCAAGGTCTCCAACTTAGAGAATTCAGAAATCAAGTGTGGGTTTGGCAAGAATGAAGTGGGGTATTTATAGTATTTAGAGGACCGTTAGGATCGTTCCTCGATAAACGTGATTAAATCTGGACCATACACCTATTACCCACTGTTTTTCAATACTATGGGTGCCCAAAGATTGAAGAAATACCATTTGCAAGTGATTCAAACAGCTGGAACAGCTGATAACAGCTGGGAAATCAGTTTTGCAGCTCTGACATGCTCACACGGGCCGCGTAAGGTTCAAGGGATGCTTACGCGGGCCGCCTGAGGTCCTTGGTTCAGCAATCAAGTTTGAAATAATTACAGAAATGGTCCCTGATAGCTTTTAAGGTCACGTTTGGCACGTTTAAGGCCCGTTAAGCTATTTACAAGGCTCTACAATGAAGCCTAAACATGAGGGAAATGAAACATGCTCAAAAACATGTCGAATGTCGGTTCGTTTGGCCGTACGGTCACGTTGTTCGTCTAATTACGATGAAACACGAACGGACGCGAAAGACGATCCAAATTAAGCGACGAATGGAATTTTATCAAGCCAAACACTAAAATAAAATATTTTAATGATTACATAAATTTTTGGGTGACCGGGTATATTCAGAATGCAAGATATGCGCGAAAATGCAAACTTGTGCACTTTTTGACAATTTTAGTCCCTGCATGACTTAAAAGTTTATTTTTGCGCACCAAACACCTCTAAGCCTATATCTAAGCTATATAAAGGATGATTAGGGTATGTTTAACTCATGGTCATATTCCGGAAGGTCCGATACCCTACGAATCGACATACTTTTGCAGTTTGACGCTAATAGTCCCTTAATCGTACAAAGTAGCGCGAAATGTCATTTAATGATATCCAAGCCTTCCATGGCCCATAATGGACATTCCCAAGCATGAGTTTAACTATTTCTATGCTCTCGATCGCTTAAATGGTCACCAAAAGGCGTAGATTCAAAAGTTGACGCTTTAGGTCCCTCTAATGCGCAAACTTGCGTAGATCATCGTTTAATAGCATCGAAGCTTCATCTAATCAACGTTCGGCATTCTTGGGAGTGTTATAAAACATCATGATGCTTTGGGTTCGCTAAAAGGTCATTCAGAGGTATAATTAAACATATTGACACTTTTAGTCCCTCTAACTTGCAAAGTTGCGCGTAACTTTACTTATAGGCATAAAAACCTTAGACGGCCAATAATTGGCATTCCTGAGAGTATAATAAAATATCATGAAGCTCCCGGTTTATTAAGAGGTCACTCAGAGGTACGAATCAACATGTTGACGCTTTTAACCCTTAATTGCGCAAACTTTCAATTAATTACGCAAACGGCTACACTCGATCATCAAGTGGCCCATTTGTGAATATAATTATCGTAAGAGGTTATTTAGAAACTTATTTTAGGTATACTAACACTTCCAGCCCTTTCATAATCAAGGTTTCCGATTTTTCAAAAAATCAGTCCCTTAAATTTACTATTTGACTTCATTAGGGTTTATTACACGTGTCAATACATTATTGGATGTGATTTTACGAGGTGTTACATCCTCACCCCCCTTAAAAGAAATCTCGACCTCGAGATTTGCTAAGATGCTGGAAGTACTTTTTTTCGCATAATGGACTCGACTTCTATAGCATATCTGGAGCCTCTCCAAGCTCCCAAGTTGACCTCTATAATAGGTACATGTATCCTTTTCAGAGCTTCTTAACCTGTCGATCCTCAATCGATGCAGGCTTCTCATCATATCACAAATCTGCATATCATTATGTGATAATGCTTCTCGACTTATTGGTGAAATACATCCTTAAATCATTAGTGTGTAATGCATTGCGAGCTCCGCTAAGCTCCTTAAATAGGTTTTAGTTTATAAGCTATTTGATCTTAATACATTCGATTTCCTTCGAATGATTCTATATATTCAGAGCTTAACTAGCCTGATAATTTAACAAATTGGCACACCCTTCCTGGGTGATATCTTTTGTTGAACCTTATTCCTTAACAACAACTTACGAGGGTTGCTACTTTCATTAATCCTTGATTCTCTGCCGAATACTGGCAACTTACAGATGATTATGGATTTGTATGATCTTATTCGTTGTTTCCAAGGCAACTTTTAGATCCTGATAATTGGACTTACCAATCTTTTGTCTAACAATAAATGTTTAACATTCCATCTATACAAGGTCTTCAAAGAAGCGGCCTTGATACTTGTATAACAACTATTATAAAAAAGCTTATTTTAAGGTGAGATGGTTATTCCAACCACTGCTTAAAACTAATCTTAAGGAATAGCTAATCCTCGCCGTTAGTCGAACAAATCGACGATCCTGGGCAGCTGATGGCAATTCTTAATTGTTGCCTAATTAGGGTTACGGTAATCAATGCATAAGCAAAATGAACCTTCTTTCTTAATTAACTATACCGAATTCTCAGAATATTGAGTTAGGTTATATGAATCCTCTATTTTAAAACTCACTTAATCAAGGCTTCTATTCTTCCAATGATGGTACTAGACGTCTTTGAGATTTCATAATAATGCAGCCCTAAATGGGATATAAATCTTAACTCTACTTGCCTTTCAGGAGGTAAGCAGGGTAGTCCTAGGAGAAGAAAATCGAGATACAAGGAGGTTACAGAGATTTTACAAATCTCAGGCTCCAGTTCATCCATCATTGCTTGTGTCAAATGAGCGACACATTTATGTTACAAGTCCACGAATTCCTTAATCGGAGGCATTTACTAGGACAATTCCATTCTGGATATCTTCTTTGAATACCATTAGCTGGCTTTAGTACCATATGACCATCGGAATATCTTTGTGGTCCCATGCATTAAACCTCCATACTGATCAGGCATGGAAGCAATCTATGGAGCATATTAAGATACACCAATCCTCATATGGCGCTTTTATCATCCCGTCTAGTATTCGCAATCGATAGAGATCAAGGAGATATCAACTGTATATGCTGACGCACTTCTTCTAGAGAGAGGATACTTCTAGAATTCTATGATTGGAGGTTTCTGACAGGAACAGAAGGAATGGTTCTTATGATTTTGCCTGTAAGTTTTACCTTACACTTAATATCTGGGGTTCTTACGGGAAAAATTTCTAAAAGTTTGCTAAGCTTATGGTCTTATGAGAGACTTAGCAGTACATGAACCCAAACGTAACTCCTAGCAATAAAATCACAATAAGGGGTTTATCTGGTGTCATTATTAATGTGAACCGCCTCTAATCATTCATCAGGAGTGTTAAACGCCTCCATTTTAATCCTTTTAAACTTAGCTTCAAAATCTTTGACAAATTTTAGGGCAGTCTCAACTTTGACTGGTTATTTCTTAATCTATATAACGTGAGTAGCTGAGGTAGATCCATAATGGATTTATAATGAGCAGGCTTTGAAACTTTAATGTGCCCTCTTATTGCCGTTGCTAACCACCAATAATTATTGCATTAAGCTTAGATTTTGGGTAAACTGGATAGGGCACTATCTCAGCCAATGAATTAAAATTTGTAACATATTGTCGACAGTCTAAAACTTTTATGGTGAGAGTTATAAAATTCTTATTCCATCTTTTTCCATTTCGCGAAGCGGATAATAGGTTTTTCTAATAAGGTCCTTAAAACTTGGACCATCCCATAATGTATAAGAGGATATTTCTTGTGGACTTCATTAATGTCCTCACTAATCAAGGGTATTGCCATCGAATGACTGAGATGTATACCTCACCGTGTCCTTTCCAGCATAACCGCTGATACACCTAATGGTTTCTACTTCATTAAATAATTTCTTGCAATCGATGGCCCCTTTTTACTATTGAAGTCTCTTGACTTCCAAGAGACGAAGTACTTTTAAGTATATCCTAAAAGGAATGGGCTCCTTGCCACATATGATTTTGTTTGGGTTATTCTTCGCATTTAAAGTATGAATAAAGCTCTTCTCATGAGCAGCGACATGTGTTTTAGAGCGAGCAGCATCTGGCTTCTTGAACCTTTTCATGATTTTTCTCATAGCCTTTCTAATACCTGCGTTAATTACAGTTTTGGAGATTAACTCCATTAACATTGAGGTTCACATTGGATGCACCATTAACATTTGTTGCATCTCCAGCATCGCGACTATTCTTTGTCTCTTCTGAGTTTTCCATACTCAAATCTTTTGTATTAAATACCATATTCAACAAGTGCTTAGGCAATCCATACCCAGTGTCTCCTTGAATTGTCAAAGGCTCACCATAAGGAGTCTTGATAACTACTTGCTTCTTATCACACACAATATGGGCTTGATTTTTAAGACGACCAATTCATTCCTATCACTATATCGAGTCCCACTTATTTTAATGGAAACAAGGACAGTGGAAAAGAATGATTCCTAATGGATATAAAACATCCATCTAATATTGCTGAAGCAGTCTCTGAGGTACTATCGGCCAATTCTACTTTATACTTAACGCTTAGAGTTTTAATAGGCAGATTTAATGATTTACGAAATCTATTGTCTATGAAAGACTTATCTGAACCTGAATCAAATAATACTCCAGCATGAGCGTTATTGATAAAGAAAGTACCTGTTGTGACATTGTCATCCTGAATAGCCTCTTGAGCATCCATTTGAGAGCTTCCAGCTTTGGTCTTCTTAGCCTCCCCAGGCTTCTTGGTTTTATTTGGGCAATTTGTCTTGATGTGCCCTATTTCATTGCAACCATAGCAGGTTACGTCCTTTATGTCTTGGCACTCCAAGGTCTTGTGCCCTTCCTTATCACAAATCCCACAAGGCTTAGCTTGTGACTCCAAAGTGCATTTCCCTTTAGTTGCCTTCTTTGGGCAGGGGGTCTTTATGTGCCCCTTCTCGCCACAACCATAGCATGTGGCGTCCTTCAAGTCCTTGCATTCATGGGACTTGTGATCCATCTCTTTACAGATGACACATCCCCTGGTCTGCTCATAGAAACATTTTCCGAAGTGCTTCTTCCCGCAGGTTTTACATTTGGGTTTTGCCTCCTTTTGCTTGGACTGGTCATAGTTTGAACCGGTCTTACCCTTTTTGTAACCTTTATTTGGGGTATTATCGCACTTTCGCTTATGATCCTTTAATACACGGTCCACGACTTTGTTTACGGCTGTATCCAACATAGCCTGTAACTCGGTTCCCGTTAAGTTCAGTCTTGCATTATCATTCTGATCAACTGGATGATTGTGAGCTTCAGATGAGTCAGCCATGGTGAAGCTTTGAAGGCTACAAACCAAGTAGTAATAATTTGTTTAATTATATAATGAATTGTCGAATTTGATGATTAAATAACCATGGTGCAAATAAACCATATAGGCCAATAGATAGTATTTAATTTATTTGATTACGTTTTGCCTAGGTTTTTAAATAAACCATCTTTGGCGTTTAAACGGAATATAATCCTTCATATTTATTAGACAGGGGACATAAGTCACGACTGTCAATGTCATACTGACATTTTATATATAGCACAAGGGCTTATTCCAAAGTACTTTTTGATGGCACAGATGCCTTGTTACTAGGGAAATTTTAAAACATAATCGATGATTCCTTTGAATCAGAAAATTTCATAGTTCATTGTCTTGACAAGAAGTTATGAAATAAAACTATCTTTTTCATGTATACATCTTTGCCCGAAGGTATTCATCCCAATGGATGTTTTGATGTGTTCATCATGTTCGACGTTTATTAGCCATGATTCCTCTTGATCATTTACGCTAAATAAGGGGTTTGGAAAATCCTAATATAAAGATGACAAGTGTGATTTTATCGCATCACTGTTGTCGGGAGTGTTAACATGTTTTCAGATGTTTAACAAGGATCTGAATCTCTTTTTAAACAGGTTCTACCATCATAGCTAGGTCTTTAAGGACATTCAAGCTAGGTTATACCTTTTAAGATTCTTTTTAATATGTATACTGGCAGAAAAGGAATGATATTTTGATTTATTTCATATATTTTATTCAGGATTTTCATTAATTATCCTAAACTTAATTAAAATATAACTATGGCACAAAAGGCCAAGTCACAAGGGCAACTTTAAATTATAAACCATGATTTTGTAGAATCAAGGTATTTAGGCTTAAATGTTGTTCATGCCTTTTCTTGACAGGGAGTTGTAGCCTACGACTGTCTTTTGTCTTATATGACAATGAATACGGCCCGTAAGCATTACATCCCTAATGGATGTTTAATTCACCAAATAAGAAAGGATTTCGGGAGAATCCAGTATAAGGATGATTTATGTGATTGAATCACATTTTCCAGGAATGTTAACATGTTTACAGGTGTTAACAAGGATTTGAATCTTTTGAATAGGTTTTACCATCTTGGCCTTGTCTGAAATGACATATAGGCTAGGTTATCCTTTTAAGATTCTTTTAATATTTAACGCCGAGCAATCCTAAATTGAGATGTTAATAAGGATCTGAATCTAGTTGAGGAACTACCATCTTGGCCCTGTCTTAAAATGACACATGGGCTAGGTCATGCCCTTTTTAGATTTTGCCATTTTATTATAATGGTAGATCTCATAAAAGGAATGTTATTATTATGTTCATATATAATGATATAAATAAAATTTAGATAAAGCATTCCAATGATTCCAAAGGAGGTACAGAATTGCACTAAACGGGGCTTGAAAGAATGATGTTGTCCATGAAGGGACTGAAAGATAAGTATGCCCTTATAAGGACTTACTAAGGAAACGAACTTCAGCAAAAGGAGTTTCTTCTTCATTTTATTTCTGAATGTTTTCTCCCTGGTTGCACGTTTATCCTAGTTACAGTACAAAGCTCTGCATTCCTAGGCTTCGGATGGGGAGGATTTCCAATACGACTCCTTTGCTTGGCGACATATTAAAAGCATATAGAACTGAAAGCAATAATTCTCCGAATAGAGACGAGAGCATTCCTATGTTAAGTCTAGACTCAGAAGGTCAAGGAATGTGCTACTGTGTCATTGAGATTAAACACAACAGGCTAGTGTTTAATTCACTCAATGTTGGCTCTGATACCAACCTATCACACCCCGATATTTCCACGTATTACCGGTGGGCCCGGTAGGGAGTATCGTGACGTAGTTGATATCATCATAGTCAAACAACACAATTTTAAATGCACAGCGGAAGCAAAAGATAATCAAATAATTGGCATTCCTGAGAGTATAATCAAATATCATGAAGCTCCCGGTTTATTAAGAGGTCACTCGGAGGTAAGAATCAGCATGTTTACGCTTTTAACCCTTCATTGCGCAAACTTTCAATTAATTATGCAAACGGCTACACTCGATCATCAAGTGGCCCATTTGTGAATATAATTATTGTAAGAGGTTATTTAGAAACTTATTTTAGGTATACTAACACTTCCAGTCCTTTCATAAGCAAGGTTTTCGATTTTTCAAAACATTAGTCCCTTAAATTTACTATTTGACTTCATTAGGGTTTATTACACATGTCAATACATTATTGGACGTGATTTTACGAGGTGTTACATCCTCACCCCCTTAAAAGAAATCTCGACCTCGAGATTTGCTAAGATGCTGGAAGTACTTTTTGTCGCATAATGGACTCAACTTCTATAGCATATCTGGAGCCTCTCCAAGCTCCCAAGTTGACCTCTATAATAGGTACATGTATCCTTTTCGGAGCTTCTTAACCTGTCGATCCTCAATCAATGCAGGCTTCTCATCATATCATAAATCTCCATATCATTATGTGATAATGCTTCTCGACTTATTGGTGAAATACATCCTTAAATCATTAGTGTGTAATGCATTGCGAGCTCCGCTAAGCTCCTTAAATAGGTTTTAGTTTATAAGCTATTTGATCTTGATACATTCGATTTCCTTCGAATGATTCTATATATTCAGAGCTTAACTAGCCTGATAATTTAACAAATTGGCACACCCTTCCAGGGTGATATCTTTTGTTGAACCTTATTCCTTAACAAGAACTTAGGAGGGTTGCTACTTTCATTAATCCTTGATTCTCTACCGAATACTGGCAACTTACAGATGATTATGGATTTGTATGATCTTATTCGTTGTTTCCAAGGCAACTTTCAGATCCTGATAATTGGACTTACCAATCTTTTGTCCAACAATAAATGTTTAACATTCCATCTATACAAGGTCTTCAAAGAAGCAGCCTTGATACTTATATAACAACTATTATCGTAAGAGGTTATTTAGAAACTTATTTTAGGTATACTAACACTTCCAGTCCTTTCATAATTAAAGTTTTTGATTTTTCAAAAAATTAGTCCCTTAAATTTACTAGTTGACTTCATTAGGGTTTATTACACGTGTCAATACATTATTGGACGTGATTTTACGAGGTGTTACACTGGATCCTGGTACATCACACGTCTCGCGGCATTTCCGCATGTGGTATTTTGGGGGTATGACAGTTTGGTATCAGAGCCACTGGTTATAGTGAACTAGGTTTTAAAACGTTTTTATAAAAACCAGACTATAACCAAATGGTTTTGAAATCGACCATGACACTCCGCTCCAGATTGCAAGGTTCGTCTCTTGTTTACTTATTGCATTGCATATATAGTGTACCCATACGTATGACATGACATGTGATTGCACACTTGGCACTATAGTATAAATTCATGTGTTGTTTGCCTGTGTTACTTGATTGATAATGTGACATTTTCTCTAGACTTTTGTGATCCATGTTTTACGTTGCCTCTTATCTTGATACTCGAATCTGAAGAACCTTTTAGCGTGAGTTAAGAGGAGCTGAGATAAGCATGTAAACCGCATTATCATTATGGGTGCACACATAATAATAATGTGGGGTGCATGTGAGTCCCAGCGAGGCTTAACGAGTGCGAAAGGGGTTCTGTTCCATTACCTGACGTAATGGTAGGACTTAGTGATCCGTAGAAGTCATAGCGATGTTTGACTCCTACTCCATCCCGACCTTTAACCTTTTCCCTTTTCTTTTGTAGAACAATGAGTGGACGTGGTGGACGTAATGGTGGACGTGGTGGTGGCCGCGGCGGTGGACGTAGCAACATTGTTATGTCCCAGGCGGAACTAATCGACTTGATCGACACTCGCGTGGCTGAAGCCTTAGAGGCTCAGCAGGCTGGTACGATATGTGCCAAACACTCTTTATTCCTGTGTCGTGTACTTAACTCTCACTCCTGCGTTGTATTTTCTCTTATCACTAGGTCAACATGCGAACCAGAACCAGAATAACCCACCTGCTTGCACTTTTAAGACATTCATGGATTGTAAGCCACATACTTTTAGTGGAACCGAAGGAGCAGTGGGGCTACTTCGTTGGTTTGAGAAAGCCGAGTCGGTTTTCGCTATGTGTAACTGTCCCGTGGGGGACCGGGTGAAGTATGCTACAGGCACACTGGAGGATGGTGCCTTAACTTGGTGGAATGCCCAGGTATAGATGTTGCGCATCGAGATGGCCAATGCAATTACTTGGGATGATTTCAAAGAGTTGATGCGAGAGGAATATTGTCCTCGTGATGAGATTCAGAAACTAGAGAACGAATACTACAATCTGAAGATGGTAGGGTCCGAGATCGAGGCATACACGAAACGATCTCATGAACTGACGAACATGGGTCCTAACTTATCACGACCACCACATCGAAGAATTGAACTGTACATCAACGGCTTAGCGCCGCAGGTCAAGGGTTTAGTCACTGCTGCAAACCTCGACAACCTGTCCCGAATCATTCGTTTAGCACACAAGATTACGGACCAAGAGGTCGAGCGTGGTTCGCTACCACGTGTTTCTGCTACTACCGCTACTGCTACAGCTACCACACCTACTAACAATAACAAACGTAAATGGAACGGTACTGACAAGGAGTCTAGCGCAAGGCAATCACAGAAGAAGCCTGACAACAGCAACAGTCGTAGTTTCAACCAGTCATCCTCTGTTAACCAAGGTCAGAACAGCTGTTGGGATTGAACCCTATCAGAGGAATAGATAATTAAAGCCAAAACTGGGTCAGAGCAGTGGATCCAGAATAAGCAGATGTTACATACAAGTCTCTCCCCTTGATAGTGATTTCAACATCTGCTGACCTCCTATCTACTGATCTTGCAAACTGCTGACCTACAACTGCTGATCTAGTAAAGGCCTGATGAAAGACTAAAGCTCTGCTGTTCATTCTACTGCCTTGAGTCAAGCACTGCTGATCCGGACAAGTACTGCTGGGTTCACAACAGTGAAGGGATGCAGTAGTTGTTTATTCTGTCTTTATGTAATATAATGTAATAGCAGTAGTTAGCATAGCAGTGTTTGTATTGATCAGAGGTTAGAGTTTGTTAGGAGGTTAGATGTCACTTTCATGGTGACGTCAGCTTAGATGCTCAGTGGTTTGCTAGTGCCTATAAATAGAACAGTGCTCTGTACTGTTCTATTAGCTCTTTGCAACATCGTCTTCTCTGCACGAACAAACACTGAGCTCTGGCTGAGGGGGAGTTTGTATTCAATCATTGCAATTGTAATCGTAATTGAAATAAATTCAATCTTTCGGTTCATTGTGAAAAATGTTTGATCAAAGCAATACTCTCGTTTGATTGTATGCAAAGTTTGTTTCCATCTTAATTCCGCTGCACAACTCATCCATTTCCATGTTAATTTCAAACGTAAAATACAATCAAAACCAAACTCAGATCCAACAATTGGTATCAGAGCTAGAACAATCAAATTTGATTTAACAATCATTTTGACGTAAATAGTTCAACTCATAACAGTTGATACTGATAGTTTGTTCGTTTGTGTTGAAAAATAGAGCAAGGTTTAATCACCATCAAAGTTGATTAATCAGTGTCTGTAAAACAACAAGGATAACGTCACAATCTCAAGATGATAAGAATAACATTAGCTCTCTTTTTAAACCACCTATGCTTAAACGAAATGAATACAACATCTGGGAGCGGAGGATGGGTCACATCCTCACTCAACAAAACACCGGATGTTGGAGGTCTGTTGTTTTTGGTCCCCATGTTCCTATGGTGCCAAGCGCTGAAGATGCTAAGAAGTTCGTTCCCAAACCAACTGAAAACTATACTGAAACTGATTTCCAAAAGTTCGAACTCGATGCTAAAGCGTTTAGCATCATAGCATCTGCGCTACCCAATGAGATTTACGCTGGACTGTTACATTGTAACAGTGCCAAAGAGCTTTGGGATGCGCTGAAGGAATAGTTTGGGGGAACCGAAGAAGTCATTGAAAACAATAGGGAAATACTTAACCAGCAGTATGAAACATTTTGTCACATCAAGGGTGAATCACTAACTCAACAATTTGAGCGGTTCAGTTGTCACATTAGTGAACTAAGGCTTGTTAAAGTAACTTTTCCAAATTCAAATCAAAATAGCAGGTTCCTTAGGTCACTACCAGAAAAATGGGACACCATAGCTTTTGTCACCAGAAACTCTGCTGAGTTCAAAGATCTGACCCTGACCCAACTTCATGGTCGACTCCTGACCTATGAAAGGGAGTTGAACCAGAAAAAGAAGTTGCAAGAGTTTGGTAAAGTTGCTGATGATTATTCATTCGGTAGCACAGCTCTGTTTGGTCAGGAAGAATCTGGGAGCAGTGGTAAGGATCAGGGTTATGATCACTTCATTGATATAACTGCTGGTGCAAATTTTAACAACCCTGATCCTCACTCTGCAAACTATGCATTTACTGCTAATGAAAACCAGATGTCAGATAATTTGTGTTTTGAACTTAATGATTTGCAACATTTTGATCCTACTGACTTAGAAGAGATGGACATTCTGAACCAATTGGCTTTGCTCAGTGTTAGAACTAGCAAATTCTATAAAAGAACAGGGAGAAAATTCCCAGGGTTACATGGGAATTTAAGGGTGGTGTTGGATAAGTCGAAAATTAAGTGTTACAAGTGCAATAGGCTAGGGCACTTTGCTAGGGAATGCAGAAGTCAAAACACTGGACCAATAGTCACTCATCCCAGCTCAAACCCTAGACCACAAAATCAAAACACTGTGCACTATACCCAATATACCCCTGCAGCTCATGTTAACACTGCTCACTATGCTGCTACCCCTGTGCCTGTGCATTATGTCCAAACCACTGTTCCACAAATTCAGTATGTTCAAACCCCTGTCCCTCAGGCACAAGTGCAACCTGTTGCACCTCAAACAGCTGCTCCAGCAGCAGTACAACCAGAACAACAAAGCTTCTTCACTCAAGGCTTTGTTGACTGGAGCAGTATGCCTGATGAGCTTAGTGATGAAAATTTTGCACTCTATGCTTTCAATGAACCTTCTAATGATGAATTTTGTTTGATGGCATTAGAGTCAATACCAGAGGGGATAGAAACTGAAGGTGAACAGCTAAGTGCTGAAACAGTGGATGAGGTGACTGAAGCAGTGGTTACTGTTGTGGCTGGTGAACTACTGCTGGGAGAAAGTTCAGGAACCCTGATTGAACCAATGACAGACCCATGGTCCGAAGAGGACAAAGAAGAAGAGAAAGATGAGAAAGCAGGTAAGAAAGAAGAAAGAGCTGATGATGAAGAAAATCATCAATGTGATTGTGCAATGATGACTGCTGCCAAGGTATCTCCTCAAGTTCTTGAAAAACTGTGTTCTGACAATTACATTATTGCTTTTGCTAACATCAAAGAGGTAAATGAAAACCTTCGGGATAAAATCTTAACTGATGAAGTCAAATTTGAAAGGTCTGTAAAAGAACTTAAAAACTCTGCTGCAAAGGAATCCGAAAAGAGAAAGAAGAAAGAAAAGATCAGTAACCTGTTTTGTGAATTTTGTGAGAAAAGGAATCATGTAACAAAAGATTGTTTCCATTTAAAAGCATATGATTTGAACAAAACAAGTGTCATTGTTCCTGGTGAAAGCTGCATTGTCTGTGGTAAAACAAACCACAAAACTCAAGCATGTGTGTATCTCAAAAACTTTGATGTCAAAAAGAATGAATACACTGCTAAAACATCCTTGAGTCCATCAACATCATCAGTCAAATTCACCAAAAACCAACCACTGTTTATGCCAGTTCAAACAGCTGTCACAAAACAGCTGAACCAAACATCTGTCAAAAGAGATGTTCAGGTTACTGATGCACCCCCTGCCAATCAATACAGAAGAGGTAAAGAACAACCATCTTGCCAAAGGATTCCACACGTTTATGAGACCTACAAAATGCCCTCTAAACCTAAAGTGAATAGGCATCCTTTTGGGTATCAACAGGTGATTGGCCAAGACCCCCAACAGTGGTTAGCAAGAAACAGTCCTAAAACTGTCCAAACCCCTGACCTAACCACTGTCCATCAATCTGCATCCATCCAAGACACTGTTGAGACCCCATCCAAAGCCTTATTGGCTTTGGAAACCCTAATGAGCTAATCCTTTTACTTCATGTGCAGGGAGCTTCTACCTGCTTAGATAGCCTTTGGTATGTTGATAGTGGAGGCTCCAGGAACATGACTGGATGTAAAGCCCTATTCAAAGATTTCAAAATTCATGGAGGGGGTGATATATCCTTTGGGAATAACGGTAAAGGGAAAGTCTGGGGTCTGGTACAGTGCAGTCTGGAAATGTAAAATTTGAAAATGTCAATCTGATAGATTGTCTGAAATTCAACCTCCTGAGTGTTTCACAAATGAGTGACAAGGGGTATGGGTCATTCTTCACAAAGGAGTGTTGTAGGATTGTTGGACCAGAAATGGTCAAAAAGATTGAAGCAATAATAAAAACTGGTCAAACAAAACTTGTTGCTCAAAGAAGTGGCAATGTTTATGTTGTTGACATGTCAAAAGAGTGCCCCAGAGCTGATGCTTTTCTGTTCTCAGCTGCCTCTATCAAAGAGACAGAACTTTGGCACAGAAGGCTGGGGCACACAAATCTTAAGACAATCACTGAAATTTCAAAAAATGGTTTGGTAAGAGGCCTACCACAAAAATTGTTTTCATGTTCTGAGCATTGTGTTTCCTGTTTAAAAGGAAAGCAACATAAAAGCTCTTTCAAATCCATTGAAGAGTCCAAAACAACCCAGTGTTTGCAAATGCTGCACATGGACTTGTTTGGCCCAGTTCAAGTCATGAGTCTCAAAAAAAAGAAATACTGTTTGGTTATTATTGATGACTTTTCTAGGTTTACATGGACTTTCTTTTTACACTCAAAAGATGAGACTGCAGGCATTTTGCAAGACTTTGTGATACAGGTTGAAAAGCAATTTGACCTTCCAGTAAAAGTCATCAGGAGTGACAATGGCACAGAATTCAAGAATAAGGAGTTGGATGCCTTATGTGTGAAGAAAGGGATTGTAAGGCAGTACAGCATCCCTAGAACACCAGAGCAAAATGGGGTTGTTGAGAGAAAGAATAGGACCCTGATTGTAGTTGCTAGGACCATGCTTGCTGACTCAGGTTTGCCTTTGACTTTTTGGGCAGAGGCAGTAAACACTGCTTGCTATGTCCAAAACAGAGTTTTAATCAACCCCAGGCACAAAAAGACTACCTATGAAATTCTGTACAAAATCAAACCATTGATCTCATATTTCAAAGTCTTTGGCTGCCCATGTTTCATTTTGCACTTAAAAGATTCCATCTCAAAATTTGTAGCCAAAGTTGATTGTGGTTATCATCTGGGATACTCAACCACTGCCAAGGCCTACAAAGTGTTTAATACACGGACCAAGGCAGTGGAGGAGACCTTGAATGTGAAGTTCAATGAACTCTCATCAATGAAAATCCCAGCAAATCCTGCTGATCTGTTTGACCTTGAAAATTTTAATTTTGAAAATACTGCTGTCAAGACTAACAGTGTAGGTTCATCAGCGGATTCAACACCAGACTATGGGTATGAAATCATCATCCCTCAAAAATCTGTCAGAATGGGAAGGGCATCAGATGTTCAAAACAGTTGTCAAAGCTCAACCACTGCTACATCAACAGTTGTTGACCAAAGTTGCCCCAAAACCACTGCTTCCACATCCTCAAGCACAGTTGATAAAAGTCCCCAAACAGTGGATAAAAATCAGCTTGTGTCCACACCATTGCCTCCAATTCCACCACCTTTTGAAGCCACTGCTGGGTCATCAAAGTCACCAGCAGTGGTTAGCTCAGATGATACACATTTGCAGCCTTCACCAACAAATGCCATCATACCATACCAAGGAGATTTAATCTTCTTGAGATCTCATCCACCTGATCAAATCATTGGCAACATCAATGAAGGGGTGCTCACAAGAAGCCAAACCCAAAACATTTCTCTTTTTGCTGGTTTTCTATCAGTCCATCAGCCAGTCAAGTACCAAGAGGCACTGAAAGACAACAGCTGGGTAGAATCCATGCAAGAAGAGCTCCAACAGTTCAAAAGACAACAAGTATGGGAGCTTGTACCACTGCCAAAAGATGTCAGTCCCATCGGCACAAAGTGGGTCTTTAAAAACAAAACTGATGAAAGGGGCATTGTTGTCAAGAATAAAGCCAGGCTTGTGGTTCAAGGTTACAAACAGGAAGAGGGGATTGATTATGATGAAACATTCGCCCCTGTAGCAAGATTGGAAGCTATAAGACTGTTCCTGGCCTTTGCAGTCAACCACAACATGAAGGTGTTCCAAATGGATATCAAAAGTGATTTCCTCTATGGTACAATTCAAGAAGAGGTGTATGTTTGTCAACCTCCAGGTTTTGAGGATCCATTGTATCCAGATCATGTCTACAGGCTAAACAAAGCCTTGTATGGCCTGAAACAAGCACCTAGAGCCTGGTATGAAACTCTTTCCAACTTCCTACTCTCAAATGGCTTCAAAAGAGGTACCATTGATAAAACACTGTTTCTAAAATGATTGTCCAAATTTATGTGGATGACATTATCTTTGGAAGCACATGCAACAAAATGTGTGAAGAGTTTAGGGAACTCATGACAGCTGAGTTTGAAATGAGTGCAATGGGTGAGTTGCAATGCTTTCTTGGTCTCCAAGTTCAGCAAATGCAAAATGGAACTTTCATTCATCAAAGCAAATATGCTAAAGAACTTTTAAACAAATTTGATATGAATTATTGTAAACCATGCAGCACACCCATGGCAACAAATAAGCTTGTCATGTCTGATGAAAAGGATGAGCTGATTGACCAAACACTTTATAGAAGCATGATTGGGTCTTTATTGTACCTAACTGCATCTAGACCAGACATCATGTTTGCAACATGTGTCTGTGCAAGAAGTCAATCAGCCCCCAGAAAATCAAATCTCATTGCTGTAAAAAGGATCTTCAGATACATAAAAGGTGCTCCCACACTTGGTATCTTGTATCCAGCTAACGGGAATATCAAGCTTTCAGGTTTTTCAGACAGTGACTTTGCTGGATGTCACACCACAAGGAAGTCCACATCAGGAGGGTGCCAGTTTCTAGGTGATTGCTTAGTTTCATGGCAAAGCAAAAAGCAAGCAGTTGTTTCAACATCCACTGCTGAAGCTGAATACATTGCTGCTGCAAGCTGTACAGCCCAACTCCTGTGGCTTCAAAACCAGTTGCTGGATTTTGGTATCACTGCCTTAAAGACACCACTCATGTTGGATAGCCAGGCAGCAGAAAATATCATCAAAAACCCAGTTTCCCATTCAACCACCAAACACATCGACATCAGACATCACTTTGTGAGGGATTGCTATGAAAAAGGTTTGATTTCTCTGCATCATGTCCCAACTAAAGACCAGTTGGCAGATGTGCTCACAAAAGCACTTGATACAGCCACCTTTGAAAGCTTGGTCTCTAGAATTGGGATGCTAAACATGGAATAACAAGCAACATCTTGTTTTTCTATGAATAAAAGCATTAAAATGTTTTCAGAAAATCAAAAATCCATCCTTAAAAATAGCTAAAAATGAAATTTTCATTAAAATCCTTAAAAGTCTGCCATAACCACTGCTTGTTCAAAAGTCTGCTCTGCTTCAAAGTCTGTCCACTGCTGAAAATCAACCCCTGTTCTCTCATTTCTTTGATAAACACTGTTGTTCAAAAGCAGTGTCTTATCCACTGATATGCTATCCACTGATAGTGAAAATCATCCACTGCTTCCATAACCACTGCCTTCACCAGTAACTTTCATAAAAGTACTGTCCTTCATTTCATCAGGGGTTGTCACGTGGGTAGTACATTGTGGTCAGACCTTTTGTAACCACTGCCACGTCAGCATTCGCTTTTTCCTCTATAAAACCCCCACTCACCACCAAAACAGGGTTTTACTGTCGAATTGAATTCTCAAAAAATTCTCTTCTCAAAGCAGTTTTTCCATCTCATTTCTTCACAAATTTCTTCGATTATCATCCTCAAAATGACAAAATTGAAGCCATCTGCAAAACCCACCTCCAAATCATCGTCGAAAGGGGCCTCTCAAAAGGCCAATCCCACTGAAATTCCACACAAACCATCTCACAATCTTCTGGGTCTTCTCACAAAACCCGGAACCACAAATATCTTCGACTCCATCCTTGCTACCATCTCCGTATCAAAGTACAAAACTTTGTTAACAGCGGATGCACCAATTTACTTGACAACCCAAAGAGAGTTCTGGAAGAATGCAACCCTTGAAACACAAGGTGAAACTGTGGTAGCCATTAACTCCTCTTTAAAGGGTAAAGTTGTTCAAATCACGCCACAATCTATATCAGAAGTCTTTAAACTCGAGCATCAGCAAGGTAAAACTTCTTTCCCTAAAAACGAGTTAAAATTGACTTCATTGAGAGAGGGTATGCAGACACAATGATGAAGAAAGCTACCTTACAAAAAGGTTTCTTTCCTTCTGCAACAAGGTTTTTATTCCATACCCTCCTAATGTGTGTTTCAAACAAAACCACTTCTTTTAATGAAATACCATTAAATATTCAAAATCTGGGATATGCTATTCTTCAATCAGAAAATTTTAATTATTCTCAGGAAATCTTTAATGATTTGGTTAACAATGTTGAAACAAAATCATTCTTACTGTTTCCAAGGTTTTTAAGTTATTATTTTGAAAAGAAATTCAGTAAGGATGATATTGCTGCAATAAACCAAGGTGAATATTTTCAAATGCATAGCTTAACTGCTGAAACTTTTACAAGAATGTTAACACCTTGCAAAACACAAGCAGAGGTGCCTGAGCAGAATTTAGCAGCTACCACTGCTCCTCGGGTATCTGCTGCTGAGCCCACTGCTCACGGTGATCAAAGCAGCAGAACAACTGTTTTGAAACCCACACCTACAATCCACAAAAAAGCCACACAAAAAGAAAAGTCAAAAACCCCCCAAACCTATCAAAAAGGCAACTCTGGAGGATGAGATACCAGAGCAACTGCCAGTGACAAAACAAAAGTCACAAGAAACCACTGCTGCTACTTCCTCACAGCAGTTGGTCAAAATATCTCAAACCATAACCGAAACTCCTCCTGCTTCTTCTCAAAAAGAACAGGTTGTACTCATAGGGACTCCACAATATGATGCTCTGGAATCACTTGTTTCCATCATCCACAGCCCAATGCCCGGGGCAAATTCTCTTTCTACACCCAACCTCACATCCACAATTCCCCCACAAACAAAATTTTTGTTGGATGCAATTGATTTGAACAGGCACAAACCAGTCCTTCTCAATCACCTATTACTGAGAACATGCCTCAACAAATGACTGGGTCTGTTGTATCAATCTTTGCTAACCCACCAACACAACCTGAGGAGGTTACACCCCTTGAGTTACAAGTAACTCTTGGTGGTAATCCAAGTGAAGCAGCCACTACAACTGTTGAACCCATTGGTTTGCAGTTGGACAGCGGTTACATTAATAAGACTTCCTTGGAGGCAATTCCTTCCATAGCACCTCTGACATCTACCAGTGGACTTTTCTTGACCTCTGGTAACATCAAAAGACTGTCAAGTGTTGAAGGGAGAAGACCCCAGTACCAAGAAAAAGGGGCATCAGTGGTTAATGTTTGGAGTAAACTCCCTACCTCAACCACTGATAAAACCACTGCTAGTGGGAAACCAGATGATCCCATTAAATTGGGTGATGGTTTAAAGTACCAGAAATTGACGGATCGTGTTGAAAAACTTGATAACTCTGTTGCAGAACTCAAAGATATGCTGCAACAGTTGTTACAAGTACAAAAGGTGCAATCTACTGCTGTTCCACCTCAAGCACCTGCTACACCACAAGCACCTGCTACAAATGAGCTCTGGAATCTATTTCAATCTTTTCTCCATCAACAAGCACAAATGGCAGATCAGCAACTTGAAAAACATGTACTAAAGCTGAGAAATACAATGGAGTCTAGGTTCAAGAACACCCAGGCTGATCTCAAGGCTCTAAATGCCCATTTCCTACATACCACTAGCACTGCTCCTCCAACTGTCCTCTTTATTGATCAACTCCCTCCAGATAATGCCAAAAAGGGGGAGAAAATTCAGGAGTGGAAGAAGAAGGGAATAGATGATGGTCTTTACCTTGAACCAGAAAGAGAAAACATGACCAAAAATATCCCTTTGCCAGATGGTAGCAAGAAAATTGATGAGACCACAAATGCACTGGCAGAAGCAGTTGCAAGTGTCAAAAAGGATAGAGAGGCCAAGAAAAAAGCTAGGGTGGATTATCCAGATCAGGGTACTTCTGGGTCAAAGGATGATGAAAATCCAGTTGATGAAAAGAAGAAGCCTACTAGAAAAGTAAGGCAACCCAAATCTATCCCAGCCAGACGTTCAAAGTCTGCTCCAAAACCACCATCCAAAACAGCTGTTGTAACTCCTGTTGTATCAACTACTGCTGGTACTTCAGTGGTTTCAACATCTGTTCTCATTTCAACACACACCACTTCAACACACACCACATCCACTGCTTTACCACCATCACCACCAAAAACAACATCACCCCCTGCCAAAAAGCAGAAGAAAGCAGATGTTACAACATCTGCTGTAATTACAACAGTGGTTGAAGCACCAGTTGTTTTAACTGATGTTAGTCAATCACAAACCACTCCCACCAAATCTACCACCACTGTTCCACCCAAAACATCATCAGTCCCTCCTCAAACAAAAAGGAGAAGGCTAATTCTTAAAGATGATGACAATTCACCACCACCAACATCTTCAAAATCCTTGTCACTTGCTACAATACCCAAGCCTATTCCTCTCTCATCAGTACAAGTTCAACAGCCCTTAGCTCCTGCAGGTGTTCAATTTCCTCTTGAGTTCATAGCAGTCAGAGATGAAATCAAGTCCTTTTATTATGAGGATGACCCTGCCAAAAGGAGATTGCCATCAGTTGAAGGATATCCCAGGCCTAACAATATTGAAGAATATTTGAAAGTCAAGGCTAAGCAAGCAGAGGATATCTCACAAAGAAACACAAAAGGGAAATCTGATAGGGAAATATAGCAGAACTATCAGTACTTGCTCACACAAGTCAGATCCCTGGAAGAATTTGCAAAAAATGTATGTCAGCAAATCTCAGAAAGAGCAGATGAGACTCTGAGAAAAGACTTCATTGAAAGCATTATGGCAACAAAGAAATACAAGGGAGAAAGGCACATGTACCACGAGTGGACCATTCCTGAGCTTGAACAAGAAGTAGCCAGGATTCAAGAAATGATAAAGAATGAGGTCGAACACACTCCTCTAGAATGGTCAAAATTCAAAAAGAATGTGCCTGATAAATCACTTATGTTGAAGAGAATGAAAGAGGAATTGGTTGCTGCTGATTATGGGTCTAAACGACAAATAGCAAGATGGAAAGAAGATGTAGTCAGGGCCACCTACAAAAGGTTGGAAGAATTGAGGAAGAAAGATCCCAAAGTTCCTCAAAAGCCTGACTATCCTGAAGCAGAGGTGTCAAAAAGACCAACAAAGCTGCAAATCAGGAGAGCCACTGCTCTAACTGGTGCTGCTATCTACAAAAGAAAGCATCAAAAACCGTTATCCCTTGCCACGTATCGATGATTTATTTGACCAATTGCAAGGGTCAAGTTTTTATTCGAATATCGACTTAAGATCGGGCTATCATCAGATGAGAGTCTGAGAGGAGGATGTTCCTAAAACAGCCTTTCGAATGCGGTATGGCCATTATGAGTTTCTGGTTATGTCGTTCGGGCTGACTAATGCATCAGCTGTCTTCATGGACCTCATGTACCGTGTGTGTAAAACGTATCTCGATGATTTTGTCATCGTGTTTATCGATGACATCCTGATTTATTCTAAGAGCAAGGAGGACCATGAGTGGCACTTACGTCTTATCCTGGAGCTTCTGAGGAAGGAGCAACTCTACGCGAAATTTTCTAAGTGTGACTTCTGGATTCGAGAAGTACACTTCCTTGGCCACATTGTTAATGAATTGGGGATACACGTGGATCCCGCTAAGATTGATGCTATCAGAAATTGGGTGGCACTGAAGAATCCTTCGGAGGTGCGACAATTTCTTGGCCTCGCTGGATACTACCGTAGATTCATTAAAGATTTCTCAAAGATTGCTCAGCCTCTCACCACGTTAACACAGAAAAGCATTGTATACTCATGGGGAACAAAGCAAGAAGACGCATTCCAAATTCTGAAACAAAAACTCTGCAATGCACCAATCATATCCTTACCTGAGGGTATAGAGGATTTCATGGTATACTGTGATGCTTCTATTCAGGGTCTCGGTTGCGTGCTGATGCAACGCAAGAAGGTGATAGCTTACGCTTCTCGATAGTTGAAGATTCAGGAGAAAAATTACACGACACATGACTTGGAGTTGGGGGCCGTAATTTTTGTACTAAAGATCTAGAGGCAGTACTTGTACAGTACCAAATGCACTATCTATACCGATCACAGGAGCCTTCAGCATATTTTCGACCAAAAAGAGTTGAACATGTGACAGCATCGCTGGGTGGAACTCTTAAATGACTATGATTGTGCCATCAAGTATCATCCAGGCAAAGCTAACGTTGTAGCTGACGCCTTTGGTCGAAAGGAAACAAAACCCAAACATGTCCGCGCTTTACAGCTCACCATCCATTCTAATCTACCTGACCAGATCCGTTCTGCCCAAGCTGAAGCGTTGAAGGACGAGAACCTTAAAGCCGAAGCCAGGCGAGGCTTGGAGAAGCAACTTGTAGAAAAATATGACGGTATTCGCTACTTCATGGAGCGAATATGGGTCCCTTTGTATGGAAATCTTAAAGAACTTGTGATAGACGAAGCACACAAGTCTCACTACTCTGTTCACCCGGGTTCTGATAAGATGTATCAGGACCTAAAAGTTTTATATTGGTGGCCGAAGATGAAAGCCCACATAGCGGTGTATGTGAGCAAGTGCTTGACTTGTGAGAAAGTCAAGGTGGAATACCAAAAACCATTCGGATTGCTTCAGCAACCGGAAATACCCATGTGGAAAAGGGAACAAATTGCTATGGACTTCGTCACTGGTTTGCCAAGAACTCAAAACGAAAATGATACCATCTGGGTAATCGTTGACCGTCTCACAAAATTTGCGCACTTCCTTGCGATCAAGGAAACTGACAAGTTCTCACAACTTGCTGGAATATATCTAAAAGAGGTGGTTTCTAGGCACGGGGTGCCAACCTCTATCATCTCTGATCATGATTCGTGATCGGCGTTTCAAATACGAGCACTGCTTATCACCCACAGACGGATGGTCAAAGCGAATGAACCATCCAGACACTTGAAGACATGCTGCGAGCATGTGTGATTGACTTCGGTAAAGGTTGGGAAAAATACTTGCCCTTGGTAGAGTTCTCCTACAACAACAGTTACCATTCCAGTATTCAGGCAGCTCCGTTTGAGGCTTTGTACGGACGGAAATGTCGATCTCCTCTTTGTTGGGCTGAGGTGGGCGACAGCCAGATCATAGTTCCGGAGCTAGTACTTGAAACCTCAGAAAAGATTGTCCAAATAAGAAATCGAATGGCGGCAGCACGTAACCGTCAGAAAACTTGCGCTGACAAGCGTAGGAAGCCTTTGGAATTCACTGTAGGCGATCGTGTTATGTTGAAAGTCTCACCCTGGAAGGGTGTGGTGCGCTTTGGGAAGCAAGGGAAACTGAATCCACGCTACGTTGGCCCGGTCAAAATCTTGGAAACAATCGGCAAGGTTGCCTATCGGCTTGAGTTACCTGATGAGTTGGGTAACGTTCATAACGTCTTTCATGTCTTAAACTTGAAAAAGTGTTTGTCCGATGAAACACTTGTCGTGCCGTTGCAAGAGCTAAATATTGATGACAAGTTGCAGTTCGTTGAAGAACCAATTGAAATCATGGATCGGGAAGTTAAGGTTCGTAAGCATAGTCGAATTCCAATCGTGAGAGTTCGTTGGAACTCAAGACGTGGACCAGAGTTCACGTGGGAATGCGAGGATCAGATGAGGCTCAAGTATCCTCAATTATTCAAAACTGCCGAATCAAATCCTGATACGACCGGTGAATTTTGGGACGAAATTCCCTTTCAAGTTGGGGATGATGTGGCACCCGAGGAAAATCCACAGTCATCCTGATCTATCTTTTCACTCCGCTGAGTTTGCTATTCAAATTTCGGGATGAAATTTCTTTCAAGTTGGGGATAATGTGACAACTCGTATTTTAGAGCCTTTCGTTGAACGTTGATGTAACTTATATGTACAATGCTTGACTAGTGGATGTGTTAATTCTTAACTGAATGCTTATGGGTTATTTATGTACTTGTTTCCTTTGCACGTTGTTATGTGATATAGTCTACGTGAACCTTGTATGAAGTGACCAATGTGTTGATGTATTAGTGAATGATTGTGAGTATTAGGGAGTTATGTGAATTCATATGAATGAATGTTCAACGTAAAATAATTCACACCATGTATTAGGGTCGCACACCACCTCCTTGAAGGCACACTCCCTAGCCGAATGGATTTTTCATCGGCCCAAAACCCCTATTGCTTATGCTTAGGTCCACAGCCCAAATGAAGCCCAACAGTGAGCCCGATGTGTTATTCTTGTGCGTATACATACATAATGTTGGTATGAATCCTCATAACTTGCAAACACAACAAACTCTAAACCCTCTCTTCCTCCGCTCACAATCGACGGTTGCCTCCTCTCCTGTCTCTCGAAGTCTCTTGATCTGGACACCTCGGGTCTACTCTAAATACGGTTAGTGCTACCTGATGACGTTTGTAATTTTGTCCTGGTTTAACAATCGATGTATGAGGTCATGATTGAACATGTATTGCTTGATGTTTGGGGTTTGGTCGATTGTTTTGGTTGCATGGTTGTAGTTGCTTGATGTTGCTAAGATGATCTGATTGGGTTAATGATTAGTTGATGGCTTAGAGTTTGTTAGCAATCAGATGTAGATGTTGTCTCGATTAAATAGGAGTCTGGATTGCATGATTAATATTAATAACTATAGTTGCATGAACACTAGGGTTTTGTTAATAAAACATGAACACTATCTAAAGGGTTAGGGCTGTAGATGATGATGGAAGGGTTGATTAGGTTGTTGATTTTTATTGATGATTAAAATATGATATATTCTGAATTTTGTGATTCAAATGAATGTGATAAGTTGCATGAGAATCAGTGCATAATGCTTGTGTTCTTGCATGATCTTAGTGACGTTAGGGTTGGTTGTAGTCAAATTATGAAGAGCATATTTGCAAAAACAAACTGTTGGGTTGAATTTAAAAGTAAATTGTATGACATAGAAGATGATCCAATTTGATTTGAATGATAATTATGTGGACTGTTATTCGTGACCTAGATGGTAGCTAGGGTTCATGTGAATAATGAGAAATTAATTAATGGAAAGCACAATTTGATCGAACTGATGTTTAAATGGTAACTGTTAATTGGTGAAACTGATTTCCTTAATTAATGGTGATGTTATAACTAGTTGCACACCCCTAGTCGCACACCAGCATATCGAACACTTGGTAGATTATACACTGATTTGCGTAACGTACAATCCGTGAATGCTTGACCGCACACCACGGTGCAGTCGCACACCTCCACGTGGGACGCACACCGTGGTGAGCCGCACATTCTTGGTTCGGACCATATGTTTTTAGATCGCACCGAGGAGAGTGTGCGATCAGAATACTGTTTGTCTATATGTGTATGGAACTTGAATCTTGATTACTTGGTGATAATGCTTGAATACGTGCATGGGTAAATAATTTGCATACAAACTGATTGAGTATGTGTAAACATTATAGGCTCTGATTGATTAACTTGAACGTGTAACTTGACTAACCGAGCAAATCTAAGGTGAGTTCACTTCTCTTTTTCGAGCATGCGTCCTGGGGAGGGACAACTGGTAAATATTCTGGGGAGGAATGCTGGTTTTATTGGGTTTAAATTCGATGTTGGATAATACACTCAAATCTATCACCTTAAGTCCCATCTACTACCAAACTAGTTGCCGAGGAGGCAACGGGGTTATTAGTTGATAGCGCTATTAGGTTTGGCACCCTCACACTGTACCGGGGAGTACAGACGTGAACTAATTACCTTAACCACTCGACCAATGTCTGATAGAGCATTTGGGAAGGGCAAACAAACTGATGCCATCTTGTGGTATTGAGTTATTATCAACATGCTTAAATTTATATTCAGTAACTAAGCGTTTTCGACAAACTTTGAACTCGCCAGCGTTATGCTGATACACTTGTCTGCATGCTTGTAGGTTGTTAGATTCTTGGACATGGAACTTGCTATCTGGGATTGCTGGAGTGGTCACGGTTCGAGCCTCTTGGAAACACGTGACAAGCTTATTGGTTTACGTACATTTGGTTTTGAAACATTTAAACAATGGTTTATTTTATGCTTCCGCTGAACGTATTGGTTTTAAGTTATGTTTTGAAATCACAACATCGTAATAAATGGAACTCTTACTTAATATCTTGTTATAGTTCAATGTGATTGGTGGTTGGATCCTGGTACATCCGGGATTTCCGCATGTGGTATTTTGGGGGTGTGACATATTAGAACTGTTAGTCTGATTGAAAAATGTTCATTTGTTGAGAGTATGTCATATGTTACTCTGTTTTAGAACTTGTGTGATTTGAAACATGCTGAGACTGTGGATTTAGCGTATGCACATAGATGATAAAGGCATTAGGATCCTTTCATTTGTTACACCCAACGTTAGTTGTTGAATTACCAACTGTGCATGACAAGTGTGTTTAAATATGTGTTATGAAAAAAAAAAGGAAAAAAGAAAAAGAATTATGTTCCTATTATATGTTCTTGGGTAAAAAATAGCCCAAAGTATTAGTATTTCAGTGTGAATAAAGTTGTCATGGTTTAGTTTATTCTTCTTTGTTAGCCACATAAAAAAAAAACAAAAACAAAAAATTTCCTTACCTTTACCCGAACCCAAAACCCGTAAGTCTTTTTGACATGTGCTATGTATATGTTACAATGGAGGTGTGATTGTCATACAAGATTATGAGTACAAAGTTTCATATCTGGGTTTGAGTGACATATATACTAGCACATTACATGCTAGTCTAGATAAAGCCGATAGGGGTGTCTATTGTGAGGGGCGTGTTGGCATGTGTGTAGTATCATAAGCATGTTAGTTTTAGTTAGTCAAGTTTTAAATTGTTTCAAGTGTGCATCACCTACTTGTCAGATTGTTAACCTCGATTGTGTCAGTCTATATGTTAAAATGGAGGTGTGATTGTCATACAAGATTATGAGTACAGAGATATCTGGTTTTGAGTGACATATATACTAGCACATTACATGCTAGTCTAGATAAAGCTGAGAGGAGTGTCTATTATGAGGGGTGTGTTGGCATGTGTGTAGTATCATAAGCATGTTAGTTTTAGTTAGTCAACTATTAAATTATTTCAAGTGTGCATCACCTATTTGTCAGATTGTCAACCTCGATTGTGTCAGTCTATGGGACGGGTATGACTTGGGATAAAAATTGTTAAACCGTTAAGGGATTTAGAAGTGGTTTGTTAATACGGTGATTAATGTTTGTGATGGCTTGCTTGAGGACAACCAAGGTTAAGTGTGGGAATGTGATGGAGAGGGTGAAACTCGAGTGTTAATGTGTTTATATTATGGGTTTTATAGCGTTTTAGGTGATTATATTGTTTGAATGTGATAACTACGAGAAATTGTGGTTTTGTAGCTTAATCGCTTAAATCGAGAGAGTTAAAGCACTTAGAGATGAAGTGGAATACCCGAGGATGATAAACGAGGCAAAAGATAGTGTTCGGGACTTGATTTAGCTTCATGGATAGCTTAAAAGCATGGGAAACGCGAAAGAATAAAGTTCGGAGGCCTTCTAGTCATTATGGGTGAACAATAACTTGACCAGAAACTATGGCAGTCAGCCATAAGTTACGGCTGAACAATAACTTGACCAGAAACTACCCACCGTAGCTTACGGCCAGCATGTCGTAGCTTACGGCGGGACTCAGACTGAAATGCGGAACTTGACTTTTGAAGGTATAAAAGGCAATTTTTAAAACCCTAGTTTTTCATTCAGCTTTGGGGACGAATTTTAGGTATCAAGGATCATTCTTTGGACGATTTTCTCACCTATCCCATCATAATTTTCAGAGTTAAATGCTTTGTTGGTCCCTGTGGTTTACAAAAATTGCAGACTTAGTCCTAGTGGTTTACTAATTACACGCGTGGTCCCCAAACTTGTCAAAAATGAACTCGGTTGGTCCCCAGCCCTAACATCAGTTAAATTTCTCAGTTAAGTCCATGTTAAATGACCAAAATACCCTTTCTTATTAACAAAACCCACTACATCATCTTCATCACCATCATCATCTGCATCACAAACACACACCCCATCTCTGTCTCTCTTTCTTTTCTGGGGACGGAGATCAGAAGCGAAGAGAGAGGAGAGAGACGACAAGAGAGAGAAGAGATCGGAGAAGATGGTGGAACGGCGGTAGCGCCCTCACTCACGGCGGCGGCGGTGGAGGTTTTGCAGGTGATGGCGGTCTGTTTTTTGGCGACATGGTTGTCAGTCTTGCAGGTGATATCGGACTAGTGATAGGGGATGGCGTCAAATTTGAACAAGGTGGTTAGAGAATTTGAGATGGTCATGGATATTGTGTTCTCATTTAACCCAATTGGATCTTGTTCTTGGTCAACAACAGAGCACAATCTAAGATGGGTTCTTGTTCAATTTTCAAACCCACCAAACATTTGACCTTCAAATTTTGTTTTTTGATATTGAGCTTAGTCAATTGTTCTTAAAGTTATGTTCTTTGTGAAGAATGAATGCGATTTGAGATGGGTACTGCATAAAGATGGAAGCTTTGAGGTTTTTATCTTGCTCAGTTTTTAAAGTTGGATCCTCTGTTTCTTTAATAAATTTATCATGTTCCTATGTTTTTAGATTAGTTTAGGTTTAATTTGCTCTGAATTGTAATGGAGAGCGTGAGTATGGATATGAGGATTGTGATATGATGGTTCAGTCTCGCGACCCAGTCAACTCAGTCGGCCGGGTAATGAATGTAGGTCCCTCGGAGGTTGAGGTAAAACCTATTCCTTGTTATGTCTAACACACTAGCGAGTGCGGAATCCAAGCTAGCATGCAAACCGAGATAGAACAAGACAATGATAAGCACAACACACAATATTTCACCGATTAACACCACTTGTATTAATACGTATGAAAGGTTCGGTTACAAGCACAATGTTTACAGATGTATTCTATAAACTCTCTCTAACTTTCGTGTGTGTGTGTGTTCTGAACAGAATGCTCTCTATGTGTCTGTCTTTTGTCTAACCTCGTGAAGTGAACACACTACATGGGTATATATACCCGAACACAGCATGTCTGGTCGAAGGATAGATAGACTGATCGAAGGATCATCTATCGACTAGAAACTCATCGAAGGATCAACATGTACCTCGAAGGATGAGATCTTTCGAGGTCCATCCATCGAAGGCTTATCTTTTGAGCTCATCGAAGGATCTAAACAATCCTTCGATGACACATCCTTCGACCCAGACATCTTTCAAACAATGTTCAAACTGTTTGATCAAGTCAAACCAGGAGGATGGTTGACTTGGTCAAACTTACAAGACTAACAAAGACATCGTTTTGTATCAAGACGAAATACAGACAAAGTACAGACACAAGTGCACCAACAAACTCCCCCTTGGCTGTAGCTTTGTCTGGCTGTAGCTTTGTCTCGATCTTTGTGACTTCAAGTCTTTGACGTCCTTTCAAATCTTCAATGTCGGAGGATCTTTAAAGTCTTCACGTCTTGAAAGCAGAAAGTGTACCAACAAACTCCCCGTTTCATGTAGGAAGTGCGTTGACAAACTCCCCCTTAACATAAGCTCCCCCTTGAGTTATGCTCGTGAAATACTTGTTCTTTATGAATTGAGATCCTTGTGGTGTTGATGATGGTCAGCGGCAACTCGATCATCTTCATCACTTGAGTGCCTTCACGTAGTGTCTTCATTCCGAAGCTTGTCATCGACCATGTTCTCCTTGCCTTTAGAATCTGCACATGCAAGAAATCTAAACGCGTAATGAGAACAACTGCCTGGAATATCATAAGCAAACGACACACATGTGACCATTGTTCAAACAAACACCGTCCGACAGTTTGAAAGTTTAGAAAATTTGTCAATTTTAGTCTTTAACTTTCAAAACTTGCAAATTTCGACCGTTTATGAAGATTTAGTCGTTTTCGGTTTTCAATCAGGTTTCAGGCAACGAAGACTTGAGCTCCAACATCGTACGATCGAAAATAAGATAGAAATAAAATCTTTTTGGCTTTTATAAAGTTTATATTAAAACACACCTAAAATCTTTTTGGAATTTTTGAATATTTCGAATGTAAAGACTGAAAGCAGTAACTAAATATATACAAAGATGCAGAAACTGAAAGCATTAAGTAAATATTTACAGAACTTCTTTTTGCGAGTTTCGAGGGTAAGAGAATCATATCAGTGTACGGTCATGCCAAAACGCTCTTGTTGTTCAATTAGATAACATTAAGATAAGCATCCTATAACGATTATCGGTATTGTTGTCCACATAAGCTCAACTTATCAGATGTAATCATGGCGAGGGGATACGTTAAGGTATGATTTATACTTACCGACCGGTGTTCATCCACATCACGACACATTCCCGTATCAAGGTATGCACGAGAGTTCATCTTACCGGTGAGTATACCGATTATCATCTGTTTGACCGTATATGATGTGAGATTCTCACTTATTTTGATTTGAAAACAAGCCCTATGTGATAGAATCACTTATTGATGAGGAACTTGATTTTCGATGCATGAGGGCACAGGAGCAAGTCCGTGAACAGGTCAGTACTTTCGTACAGCAGAGAGACGAACTTGACTCCCGGATAAATGTGATATTTTATCACTTATTTGGGGACATGTGATTGTTGATAACTTATTGAGGTCGAATGCAATATGTACACGTATGTATGGTATCATGGAAGATCTAGACTTGCGTCCCCGTTATTTTTCGGTAAAAGATACAACCATGATACCCAGATGATAAGCAGCATAAAGACCGAATATCTCAGAACCTCGGCAATCTCTCAAATGAAATTTCGGTACCAAGACCATATGCCAATGAGTGGTTCCCACCTGGTCTTCAGTCGATTTAAGTTTATATCACCCTGCACACTTTAAAATGATTGTGAGCCTACCGATACATCTTATATAGAGCTGCTTATCGTTTTTCATTTTGCATTTCAGGTTTAAAGAGGTTTGGATAGACCACTGATGTACTATCATTTTCTCTTTTGCTCGCCAGGAAACTCATTTTTTTGCTTTTCTATTGTTTTTGAGTTTTTGAAATTTTTCAATGTTTTTGGATTTTTAAATTTTGGATTTACTCCCCCTAAAATCAACAAACTAAGACAAAATTTAAAACACAAAGGTATTTACAAAAATGATTTTCCGATGTTGGTTTTACTCTTGTTTGACCTTAATGTCGTTTACCAATAATAAATAGTCAAATCTTGATTTGTCAAATGCTTTGGTAAAAAGGTCGGCACGTTGGTCATCGGTGTGGACGTAAGCAACATCGATTAGCCTTTTCTCAAAGCAATCACGTATGAAGTGATACTTAATTTCGATGTGCTTAGTCTTTGAATGCTGCACAGGATTTCTAGTGATCTGTAAGGCAGCAGAATTATCAACGTAAATAGGAGTAGTTAGGAATTCAAAACTGTAGTCGTGCATTTGTTGTTGGATCCATAGGACTTGGGAGCAACAACTTGAGGCAGCAATGTATTCAGCTTCGCATGTTGATGTAGCGACGCACGTCTGCTTCTTGCACTGCCATGTGACTAGGCGATTTCCCAAAAACTGACATCCAGCCGTTGTGGATTTGCCGTCGATTTTGCATCTGCCAAAATCAGAATCACTGAATGCGATCAAGTCAAAGTTATTATCCCTAGGGTACCATAGACCGGTGTCAGGGTAACCCTTCAAATAACGAAAAATCCTTTTTACAGCTGCAAGATGTGAGGCCTTCGGGTTCACTTGATATCTGGCAAGCAGGCACGTTGGGTACATTATATCTGGTCTTGATGCTGTGAGGTACATAAGAGATCCGATCATCGCGCGGTAGTACGAGGGGCTAACAGCTTCACCCTTCAAGTCTGGAGTAATTCCGTGATTTTGCGGCAATGGGGTACCGATGGGCGTTGCATCAGACATCTGGAACCGGCTCAAGATGTCACCAACATATTTAGTCTGATGAGTGAATATCCCAGACTCAGTTTGTTGTATTTGTAGGCCCAAAAAGAAAGTCATTTCCCCCATAGCACTCATCTCGAATTTATCCTGCATGATGCGCTCGAAATTCCTACACAAAACATCATTAGTAGAACCAAATATAATATCATCAACGTATACCTGTACCAGTAGAAGATCTCCATCTTGTTCTTTGATGAAAAGAGTACAATCGATAAGACCTCTGCGAAATCCATTCTCCAGCAGATAATTAGATAAGGTTGCGTACCAAGCTCGCGGTGCTTGATGTAGACCATATAGAGCTTTGTTGAGCAACCAAACCCGATCGGGATGGATAGGATCTTCAAAACCTGGAGGCTGTTCGACGTACACCTCTTCTTCCACCACACCATGTAAAAATGCACTTTTCACGTCCATCTGGTTTACCTTGAAACCTTTGAATGAGGCATAATCCAGAAAGATCCGAATTGCTTCTAGACGTGCAACAGGTGCATACACTTCGTTGTAGTCGATCCCTTCTATCTGACGAAAACCTTGAACGACTAGCCTTGCTTTGTTTCGAATAACGACTCCACGGTCATCCTTTTTGCATTTAAACACCCAACGGGTACCAATCTTCTTGTAACCAGCAGGTTTCTCTACGAGTTTCCAGACACCAAGCTTCTGGAATTGTTGCAGTTCTTCCTGCATTGCTTCAACCCAAGAGTTATCTTTCAAAGCTTCTTTCCAAGTTCTTGGCTCTTCCTGTGAGACATAACACGCGAAAGACCAATCATTTTGTTGACCAGATTCTCTAATCGCCGTATACAAGCCTGCATTGTTGTTGTTTCGCAACATGTTTCTTGTTTGAACGCCACTTTGTACATTTCCGATGATGTTTTGTTGAGGATGGGTATTGTGAATCCTTGTTTCTGGATTATCTTGAACTGGAATGTTTGTACCCAGATTGTTGAGATTGAGATCAACAATCAATTCAATGCCCGGAATTGCCGAAGAGGATGATGCAGTAGCTTCAGCTGTTCTAGGAACAACCACTGGAGGAGTACCCTCTGAGGTACCATGAACTGCTGTTGTTGGAGCTTCTTGATCTGCATCGAGAAATTCATCATCCTCTGAAGATTCGTTCAAATCGGTAGCATCGTGAAAATCCTCATTGTCGAGAGCATTATTGTTCACCGAAGATGGTTCTTGATTGACAATAATGGGACGAACCAACGGTGAATCTGTTGCATTGTCACTCTCGAAAAACATCCTAGCCGCAGCATTTTCTTCAACTGCTTCAACATTGATCGAATTGAAAAAAGTCATCGTACTCAAACATCCAAGGCTGACCAGGATTTCTAACTGGTAAAGTGTGCCTTTGTACTCTGACTTCAGACCATTCCTCGACCCTTTTAGTCTCTAGATTCCAGACTCTTAAGTTCGGGGTGGAATACCCAAGAAAGTATCCTTCAATGGCTCTTGCCCCAAACTTTCCATTAGGATCGATTATCGTGCACGGAGCTCCAAACGGTTCAAGATATGACAAATCTGGTTTCCGTTTGTTGATAAGCTCAAAGCAGGTCTTGTTGTGCCTTTTGACTGTAAGGACTCGGTTCAACGTGTAACATGCAGAGGACACAGCTTCAGTCCAGAATGGAATGGGCAACTGCGACTCTACCAACATAGTCCTAGCAGTCTCGATCAATGTCGGTTCTTACGTTCAGCGACGCCATTTTGTTGAGGAGTATAAGCTGCACTAAATTCGTGAAGAATACCTTTTGAAGTGCAAAACTCCGCCATGGCATGATTTTTGAATTCAGTACCATTGTCGCTACGTATCCGCCTAACCTTCAAGTTGTATAGATTCTCAATCTGAATGATCAAGTTTTTGATAATACCGAAGGCTTCACTCTTGTGTGCCATGAACGCCACCCAAGAAAATCTTGAATAATCATCAGTTATCACGAGGCAATATTGATCATTCCTAATACTTTTGTGCTTGACAGGACCGAACAAATCCATGTGCAAACGTTCAAGAGGAACAGCCACCGTGTTGATTTTCTTTGTAGGATGTCGCTTCTTCGTTTGTTTTCCTTTCTGGCACGAGACACAGACGTCTTGAAGATGGAAGTTTTTAAGAGGAACACCATTCACCAATTCATTTGACACCAAATGATTCATTTTGCGTAAGTGAATGTGACCCATTCGTCTGTGCCAAGAGATTGTGTCTTTTTCTGTGGCTTTGGAAACGAAACATGTTGCTTGTGCAGAAGTTGTGATAGCTTGGCTCATATCAAGGACATACAGATCATTTATCCTTGGAGCCGACAAGAGAATCCATTCTTTCGGAATTTTGAAGCCGGGTTTCAGCACATAACATCCATTTGCATCAAAGTGTACTGAGAACTGCTTATCGCAAATTTGAGAAACACTAAGAAGATTGTGATCAAGTTGTTGTACAAAGTTGATCTTATCAAAGCTAACAACCCCGTTGGAAATCATTCCTTCACCCGTAATATATCCACCTTTATCTCCAGCAAAAGCAACATAACCTCCTCTAATAGATTTGACGTCGTAGAGAAGCTTCATGTCGCCTGTCATGTGCCTGGATGCCCCACTATCAACAATCCAATGACTACTGACAGTTCCTCCTGGAACACCCTGCACATGAACTCACATAATTAGTTGGAGATGGGGACCCAAGCCATTGTGGTCTTGGGTCTTCCATTTTCATCAACAACAATAACTTCTATTCTTTGATGATTTGAAAATTGTGATGGTCCCCCTGATTCAATAACAGATTTTGGTTTCCAGGTCTGTTGAGTTTTACCAGTTTGATTGTTTGAAAATTTAACTTCATGATTGTTTGAAGTTTTTGAAAACTTTGAATTTTCTGGTTTAACTGGAACAGATTGTTTTTGAACCACTTCATTTTTAAGTGCCTTTTCAACCACCTTGACTTGTTGGCGTTTCTGTTTCTTTTCCCTTTCTCTTACAAGTCGGGGATCTTGTTTTACAGACACAGATCGCTTTTGGTGATTGCATTCACGGGGATCATCTTCTTTGGCTTTTAATTTATGAAGATACGGGCAATTTCTGACAATGTGCCCAATTGTACCACATTCAAAACATGATCTTCGTTCAACAAACCCCGAAGTATCATGTGATCGTCTTGCCGATAATGATGAACTTTGTGATCCCGAGGTACTAGGTTTTGAACTACTTGGTTCATTCCTTTTCATCACTGTTGCCTTTTTGACAAAATCTAAGTTAGATTGATTTTCAAATGTTGCAATTTTGTCCGTTCCCTTGGATTTCACAAAGTTCACATTCTTTTTCTTCTTCTGATTCGGCTTCCTTTGACCTTGAGCCGGTAATTTTCCTTTTGGCTTGGTATGGTTTTGCTGTTTTTGCACTGTTGGTAATTTCTGATTGCCAAATTGTTTTCTAACTTCAGCCTTTGGAATAGGAGGGCACTGTGTTACTGTAACACGTGATCCTGTCTTTCCCAAAAACTTACTTGTTGAATTTTCAAAGACTTTACTGATTAATGATTGATTAACATTCTTAATAGGAAAATCTTTGTCTGAATAAATTTTGTTATCACCAACAAGAGTGTACAGCAAATCCACACTCTCCGACCCTTTTTCAGACGCGGACTCGATTGCAACAGTCTTAGCGGGTTTTACAGGAGGATCACACAGAATATGATTCTCAAGAGGTATGTCATCTTCGTTTATCACCGCATCAGACTTTGCTGAATCAGTATCATCGGATTCATCATCCGAAGAATCGGCATCCTCAATCACAACTGGAGGATCCTGATTCTGTTCAGCAGTTACAAAAGTATCTGCTGACACATCCGAATCTGATGATACTTCTTTCTTGTATCCAAGCCCTGTGGCAAATTCCTCAACGTCCAAAGGAACAGATGGTTCAAAGTGAGTTCTATACTCCTCATCAGGCATGGCATCATAATTGTTTCTCACGGGTGGTGGACATTTCTTGTAGCCTATGCATGTGACATCCCGTTTCTCTTTCTGAACGTCAATGATGTGATCCAACACATAGCTAGAGCTCAAATAACTGTCTAACTTGAGTCGGATCGCCTCACTTTCAGTTTTAACACAAGCCATTTCCTTTTGCATTACCTCAAGGCGAGTGATATACAAGTTTATGTCAGTTTGTTTTCTGGAAACCATTTTTGTCAACTCAGTTTTATCTTTCTTTAATTTTTCAATCATTGACTTAAATTCCTTTTCATGGTTTTCATAAAACATGTTGGCTTCTGTGCACTTGGAAAGATCAACGGTCAACTTTTGATTGTGGATGAATGTCACATCATATTTCTCTTGCAAAGCCTCGTGTTTTCTTTGCAATTCACACCACTTATCATTCAACGAAACATGTTTGTCTTGCAAGTCAAACAAACTAGCTTGTAAAGCATCATGTTTGCCTTGCAACTCAGACATGTTTGCATCCAAATCAGCACACTTAACATGCAATCTATCACAATTATCACAGATATCAGCAGTGGGTTCATCGACACATACCTGACTTGATGAACTGTCGACATTAGCCATAAAGGCTGAATGGAGAGAAGACGAAGAATAAGCAGCTTGATCCACCAAAATAGATCTTCTTTGAATTCCTGCTCCAGCTTCTTCCAGAAGCTCACCAATATCTGCATCGACTGACGCACTTGATGTCTCATCCACATGATCATTGCCTGAAGTAGAGGATTCTTCATCTGAGCTTCCACTATAACCAGAAGACTCTTCATCTTCAGAAGATTCATCACCATTGGTGGAAGATTCTCCACCACTGGCGTGCTTTAAATCCTTAACCACTTCAGCAAAACAAGCTGTTCCATCTGGAACATCATTTCCCAACTGGATTGACCAATCACAGCCTTCATCGACTTGAACCACAAGTGCCTGGTTGGCATTAGATGGTCCTGCTTGACTCTGGTTGTTGACAGGCACCAATGTGCGCTCATTGTTCCTTACTTGGTTCTGATTTGCCCTGTTGCCTTGACCTCTGAAAGGATTTTGGTTTCCATGTTGAGATGGCCTCGTACATTCACGTTTGAAATGACCACGTTCACCACAATTGAAACACTTAACAGCCTGCTTATCAAACCCATACTTGGTGTCTTTCTTGCTTTCCAAGCTGGTTCTGCCTGTTCTTTCCATGAAATCCTTTGCTCGCCTAACAGCACTGGCAAAGGCCCACTTGATGTCCATCATCTCCATCTCCTCTTTATCGATCTGCTGATAGTCTTCTTGTGTCAGATTAATGTTACCAATCTGACCTTCCACTAATCCACAGTATGCGCTCACCAAAGTGTTTAGTAGCTCCATGTGTTCCTTTGCTACTTCCACACTGACTTTAGAGAAGCTTGAGGTGTCGAGCCGTACTGTATTTGGCTTTGATTGTTGACCAGCAGATGATGTGCTTCCATAACACGCTTGCTGTTGAGGAGGAAGTGGATTCCCATACATGTCTGTTGGTACGGTAGATTGAGGAGGAAGTGGATTCCCATACATGTCAGTTGGTCCGGTAGATCGAATAGGTAATGGATTTCCGAACATATCAGTTGGTCTGAGAGGTCGTTGGCTTTGCTGTTGCTGTTGAGGAACTGGTTCAAGCGGATTTCCATACATGTCTGTTTTTGGAGGAACCGGAACCTGGATAGTATTGCCATACATGTCAGTGCTAGTCACAAACGCTGTTTGAATTGGAGCATGTGAAGAAGGTTTTGCAGAAGTGCTAGAAGTTCCATAATACATATCAGGATTTTGTGGCACTGCAACTCTTTTCGCCTTGAGAGTTTCTTCCTGATTCTTGTTTTCCAGGATTTGAACAAAGTCATTAAAGCTTGTTGTAGCTAAAGTGCCATTATACTTCATGATTTCCAAGAAAGTATTCCATTGAGGTGGCAACGCATCTGCAAACTTTTTCACAATCTCTGCTGGAATTGTAACAACCTCAAAATTTGACAATTCAGTCAGCAGATGATTAAATCGACTTGTCAAATCTCCTAAAGATTCATTCTCCATACACGTAAAACCATCAAACTCTTTCTTTAGCAGTTCTTTTCTCAATTAACGTGTCGCTTCATTTCCTACGCCCCTTGTCTTCAATGCGTCCCACAACCTCTTTGTCGTCTTGTAACTGACAAATTGATGATAAATATCTTTACTCAACGCCTGAGTAAGAATGGCATATGCTTTCTTTTCCAAATCATAGACCTTCTTCTGATCTTCCGTAAGATCTGCAAACGTAGCAGCAGATGATGCGGCAACCTCTATTGTTTGATCGAAATCTGTAATGAACCGCAACCACAATTCTGTATTTTGACCAAGAACGTATGTATGAAATCTATCAATCCATCCTGGATATTCATATAAGTGCATCAACTTTGGAGGCCGATTCAGACTTCCGGTTTCGCTCTCGCTTAAGAGAATGCTTTGAATACTTGGAGTTTGATTTGATACGAATGCCCATTGACCGGTAGAAATTGCATTAGCTTGAGAAGATACCGGTGCGGAAGATGACGGAGTACCAAAATACATATCTGTATTTACCGGTCTATTCCATCTTGGATTCATTTTTTATCAAGAAGAATAATACCTGAAAATCACGAACTTGTTAACCAAAAACAGACTAAGTTCGAAAGATCAACACTTGTTCGAAGGATCAACAGTGTTCGAAAGATTACTGTTGAGTTTCGAACAGTTGTTTTCGAAAGACTCCCCAATCGAAGGATCCTTATCTTTCGAAAAAGAACTGTAGACCGAAAGATGTATGCTTCGAAAAGATTCCTTGGATCGAAAGATAAGTCATAGACTTCGAAGGATGTTCGAAGGATGATTATCTATCGAACCTTCTATGATCGAAAGATGATCTTTCGACTTCGAAGGATATCTTTCGAACTGCTCTGACACAGTTGACAAATGAGACAGGTAGGTGAAAAAGGTGATGGGTTGGTGAAATCTTTCGGCAGAAGGTATGCTCAGACAGTCAGACCATACCTTTTACCAAAACCATGATTTGAAACATAAAATATAATAAACTTATCCAGAAAACCGGTCACAGGAGAAGCCGGAATTTTGGCCGGAAAATACCAAACACCTCAAAAACAAGTTTTTAAGTTACCCAACCCGTTCCTTAACACACCCGGTAAGTTCAGAACCGTTTTAACGTCAAGAAAAGCGAGAAAAACAGTAAAAACGGCTGCCAAACCAGTGAGTTTTTGTCCAAAAACACTCCAAAGACTTGTAAAAACTCGGTTTTTAACAAGGAAAAGAGCCACGGCTCTGATACCACTTGTAGGTCCCTCGGAGGTTGAGGTAAAACCTATTCCTTGTTATGTCTAACACACTAGCGAGTGCGGAATCCAAGCTAGCATGCAAACCGAGATAGAACAAGACAATGATAAGCACAACACACAATATTTCACCGATTAACACCACTTGTATTAATACGTATGAAAGGTTCGGTTACAAGCACAATGTTTACAGATGTATTCTATAAACTCTCTCTAACTTTCGTGTGTGTGTGTGTTCTGAACAGAATGCTCTCTATGTGTCTGTCTTTTGTCTAACCTCGTGAAGTGAACACACTACATGGGTATATATACCCGAACACAGCATGTCTGGTCGAAGGATAGATAGACTGATCGAAGGATCATCTATCGACTAGAAACTCATCGAAGGATCAACATGTACCTCGAAGGATGAGATCTTTCGAGGTCCATCCATCGAAGGCTTATCTTTCGAGCTCATCGAAGGATCTAAACAATCCTTCGATGACACATCCTTCGACCCAGACATCTTTCAAACAATGTTCAAACTGTTTGATCAAGTCAAACCAGGAGGATGGTTGACTTGGTCAAACTTACAAGAGTAACAAAGACATCGTTTTGTATCAAGACGAAATACAGACAAAGTACAGACACAAGTGCACCAACAATGAAGATGATGCAGATGATGATGGTGATGAAGATGGTGTAGTGGGTTTTGTTAATAAGCAAGGGTATTTTGGTCATTTAACATGGACTTAAATAAGAAATTTAACCGATGTTAGGGCTGGGGACCAACCGAGTTCATTTTTGACAAGTTTTTGGACCACGCATGTAATTAGTAAACCACTAGGACCAAGTGTGCAATTTTTGAAAACCACATGGACCAACCAAGCATTTAACTCTAATTTTCACTGAAACGAAGATCCCGAAGATGATTTCAACCATGAATCAAGCTTTTGAAGACCGAATCACCAACATGAACGGTTAATTCCTTTGTGGTTTCCTCCGAGTGGTGGATTCTTGTAAGTGGATGATTGATTTTGGTTTTTCTTTGTAATTGACATTGGTAATCTAAGCGTTCCATGCTTTTTGCTTAGTGATTTATTAATTTGATTGTAAACGATTGATTTCATTTAAAACCTAGTTTTGATTCATTCAATTCCCTAGAGTTCAACTAATTGGGTTATATTAGATAGAGATTGGGTTTGGTAATCTTCAATTGATAATCGTTTGATAACCTTTCGTTGTTTTGCAATCAAAGTACTTAGTCCTCGTTTATCACAATCAGCTAATTAATTATTTTAATCATGTCTATGTGATTTTCTCAATTAAAACTAATCACTTGAATCCACTTTGAATCTGAAACTTGGAGTAATCACCTTTTCCCCAACTCGTAATTTAGTTAAAACTTTCAAACACTCGATTTTACATTTTTGCAATTAGAATCTTAATACTTAATCAACAAACACTTTCCAGCATACTCCTTTGGTTTGATACCCTACTTACTCTAGCTATCTAGTTTATTTAGGTTTTTGCATGACACTCACGACAGTCATCATCGTGAGCATATGTATTTGTGTATATTTGGAATTTTATTGGGAAATATTAATGAAAATTCTGGTATTTTTCAAAAATATTAGTAGGTATTTTTTTTCTCATGTTTTTTGATGCTATGTAGATTTTCCTTTTTGGTACTATGTAAATGTGATATTGTTTGATGCAATGGTTATTAAATGGTGGGGAATGCGTATTGCCACGTGTTACATAATTCTGGTTTATATCATTGATTTTTTGGTGGTGTGTTTAGAGGTTTAGTGGTGCTGTTTTGAACAGCACCAACAAATGTCCCATTATTTGAGGCAATATTTGTAAGTGCTGTCTCTAAAAGCATAAATCCAAGCAACAAAAAAAAACTGATTTTGTACTAGTGTAAATCAGATGTAATGTACTAGTAGATTATTATTTACAATGTGTGTTACATGAACATATTTACCAAAAAATGAAAGAATCATACATAAAATATAAATTACGTGAGTAATCATATATTCATATGTGATAAACAATTTAATCTTAACAAAACTTGGAGAGATTAAATGTCTACAGTAGTCACCATAATTGAAACTGTTTGATGAAAATTAACTACTTTGGTTTCGTATGATTATAATATACAACCCACACTTTATTAACATATATTTTTAGATTTGATATAAACCAGGAGTTTACTAATTTCATTATTTTTTTAGATGTAGTTCTGCATATTCATACAGCTAAACAACTTTATTTTATATGTATGTTTTTTTATATAGTTTCATTAAATTTCGTTTAGAGTCAATTAAGCATATTTTATTGACATAATGGTGTAAATAATACATAAGTCAAAACATTTTAAAATTGTTATATACAAAAATAATTTTAATTCAAAATTCTTTGTAAACTTGATTTAAACTTAAATAAAATTAAGTATAAATGACACAAATGGTCCTTAGAATAAAAAAAATATAATAATGAATAAATGGTCATTTTAAATGGAAGTGTATTTTAGTCAATATATTGAGAAAATTAAATAAGTTTGGTGTTACTACCCAAATGTGTTAGAAAAATGAAACCATGACACCTGAGCCTGTTTAAAAAAAAGTTATTATCGAAAAGCGAAACTAGCTATAAACCACAGGATGCATCTATGTAATTAACTCTAAAAATAAAATACCAAAATGTGTGTAAAAGATACTCAATTGCATAGATGACAAAATTAGGGTATGCCAATAATTGATATATCATATATATGAATATTTAAAAAAAATTATATGGTTCATTCAATCGGGTAAATTGGTACACTTGATTAGGTAATCGGGTCGGGTAAATAGGATTATCACCAAATCCCAAACCTGTTCCAAACCGGCAAAAAAAAAAAAATACCCTAACCTGGTTCCATACCCAATTACCTGATCCCAAACCCGTCCCAAATGTATCTGGTTTCATGTTTACCCATCAGTTTCAGATTCGATTGCCATCCTTACTCATATGTTGTTGCAGTTTCACAGATGACGAGTTAAGAACTCCATCTAGTTTCAGGTGACGGGGTTGGGTTGATCTTGCACAAGCCGATTTTAGCATGATGTTGTGAATGTCTTGAGGTAGTCGTTTAAGAGTTCGATTCAACAGCAACCACATCAATTGCAACTAGTCTCTGTGTGTGGGAGAGAGGAAAAAAATAGAGAGAGTTTGTATGTATGCACGTGATTTCATAAAATAGGGTCCGCAAGGGCTTTAGGTGGTCGATTAGGAGTTCAATTCAACAACTCATTCTTTGTCTCGATTTAGCAATATCAACTCACATAAAGTATATAGGGGTTATGCCGGTGGTTCTGTTCAAAGCGACGGTGACCAACAATCCTGATTAAGGAAGGCGACCATTCTATTCAAAGGGTAGTTTTAGGGGTTAAATAAAGAGATTGAATCATGATCTCTATAAACGATCGTGCTTACTTGATCACTTTGACAACGAGCGAAGCTTCAATCATGGTAGTGGTTTGTGATTGAAGTAGGGGGTGTTCATCGAATAGAATATCGAATTTTCGAATTATTGGAGTCGAATTATTCGAATAATTTTTATTTTTCCTTAAATTCGAATTCGATTTGTATTCGATTAAAACCTACCCAATTCAATTCGAATTCGTATTCGAAAAAAAAACCCAATTTGTGTTCGATTCGTATTCGATTAAAAACTCGAATTCGAATAAATTCGAATTGATTCAGCTTCTTTTAAAACATGTAAATAACTATTAAAATGAAACATAAGTTTTAAAGCAGCCATAAAACATTCCAAATCAAGTACCATAAGTCTAACATTCAAAACGAGAATTCGGGAATAACCTCTACAAGTTAATATTTTTAGGGTTAGAAATCTACTGATAGATTTGCTACTTAGGTTTTAGTTATGGGTCATGTAGTGGGTTTGGTAATGGGTAATTTTAATACTTGGAATAAATTTTGAAAATAATTTATAGTATAGCCCAATAAAAGTTATATATGTATTATATATAAAAATAATAAATAAAATGTATAATTTTTATTCGAATTTCGAATCGAATTTGAAATTATAAATTCGTATTCGATTTACTTGACTTGAATTGATTCGAATTCGAATTCTTATAATCGAAACGAATTCCTGATAATCGAATCGAATTTCGAATTTTTCGAATTCGAAACGAATTCTGAACACCCCTAGATTGAAGAGTATGAAGGGAAGTAAGGGGATGGAAAACTATATTTTTGTGTGTATGTGTACTTATAGTGTTCGGATCAAGCTATGTTGTCAAAAGCGAGCTAGGCGCTCAGGCGCATCGAGGCGTAGCTAAACCGCCTGGTGGAGAGCTAGGCACAAATCTGCGTCTTTTTTTTCAAAAAACGCACTCAGGCGCTCGCCTATAGCTGGGAGCAGGCGCAGAAAGCGACCCTAAACCCCAAAAAACATCCTAAAACAAGAAGAAACGGCTTGAAACGTTAAATTAGAGCGGTAGATAGTAGGGTTGTTCATGAGCCGAGCCGAGCCAAGCCGAGCTAAGCCAAGCTCGGGCTTGGCTCGATTATAAACCGAGCCAGCTCGGCTCGGATTTAAAACCGAGCTGCAAATCTAAGCTCGGGCTAGGCTTGGTTTTAAATCGAGCTGGCTCGGTTCGGCTTGGTTTGGCTCGTATTCAAAAAGAAAAATTAATACATAGCTCTCAAAGTTCAATAGTCTAAAATATTATTCAATAGTTTAAAAAAGCATATCCAAAATGAGTTCAACCTTATACGTTATAAACGAAAATCAAGTTCAATAACACAAAATAAGTTTCAAATTTCAATGAAATACAATATAAGTTTATTATTATTGTAATCCACCTTCAAATATGCCATAGGTATACAATTACACTCATAAATACATGTAAATAATAATCAGTTTATTGTAATACATTATAAATTATATAAAAATAAATACATTAAAGTAAAATAATTGGAGTCAAGCCGAGCCGAGCTAAAAAGCGAGCCAAACCGAGCCAATTTGGCTCGTTACGAGCTGAGCCGAGCTAGGCTCACTTTTTTACCGAGCCGAGCCGGCTCGGCTTAGTTTCAAACCGAGTCGTATCGAGCGAGCTTTTTCCGAGCTAAATCCGAGCGAACTCCGAGCCGCGAGCTTTTTGGACAGCCCTAGTAGATAGTTAGGAACCTGGTTTAGCAACTTCTTGAAGACTCAACAGAGGGAGGCGAAACATGGTTACACTCTAGAGCATTGTGGTATGCACCAGCAATATGGTGGACTGGTGCCGGCATTTCTTTTTTGATAGGAAACCCTAATTCAATAAAATTGATGGGCTCCCTTTTGTATAGATTATGTGTAGATTGTATTGGGCCAGTCTTTGTTTTAAATAACAAAGCTATTTTTAAGAATAGATGGATCGCCCAACTAAAGATCTTTAAATTGTTTTTCACTTTATTGTTTTAGTTTGTTACAAATACCCATATATTTTTATAAACATTAATTATTGTTACACATATTATAAAAAGATATCATGATTTTTTACATTATATTTGTATAATAGTGTAAAACTATTACTTTTATTCCCATTGTATATAATTTCGTTTATGCTTTTTTTACTATGACGCCTTACCTCGCTCTTTTTGCGCATTGCGCCTAGACTCAAGGCTTGGCCTTTGCACCTTAAATGCGCCTGACACTTTTGACAACATATGGATCAAGTATAAATAAGTTTTAATATACGAACTATACAAAGAGAAAAAATTATCTACGTGATGGTATTTTCGTAATAACTCTAAATGGACTAATTATGTTATAACAAAATTATACAAGAGTAATATGCCACAAGAAGTAGCGTTATTCTTTTACTATGGTACATTTCTTGTAGAGTATTTATTTGTTAAATATAGTAAATGTCGTAATTACAAAAATATCACCACGTCATTTTTTTTCCACTTTGTACCCTTTACACGCTAAATGTTATTTATACCAGATCACGCCTATATATCTAAAACATACACATATATTAGAAATGAGGTCCAAACGTATTATTTTTAGAATTAAGGGTATTCTGATTGTTTTACAGTAGGTTAACGATCTTTTTTTGAATGACCAACAAAAACCAGAACACCTGGGTAAACTCAATAGCAAAAGGCCACCCACGCCCTCAAAGACAGATAACGTTGGCGACCAGGCCCACCACTATTACAGGGGAAACCTACTGTCCGAAGGCCCACTATAATAAAACCCTGACTCACCTCAACTTATTTACTTAATTATTGCTCCAGATAAGACTCCAACCCATAACCTCTATGTTGGAAAGTCGTGGAGTTGCCAATGCACCATAAGATGATTGGTAGTAAGTTAACAACTTAATAGACATTTTAATGTCCATCCATTTGGGACCCATGGTGTTACTCTCGTGGAGATAGGTTGAATTTTTTTTTTTTTTTTTGAACGGCTAGTTTCTTTAACTCTTTGTCGCCTGTACGGACTTGAACTCAAGGTCTCCTCTTTCAAATTCAGATGTTTAAAGGTTTTGCACTTGACAAGTGTCCACCACCCCTTTACTTGTCCACCACCCCTTTACTAGATAGTTTGATTAAACCTGTTGGTTTTGAAACTTAATGATGAAACACTGGTTAACACTGATGGTTAACCAGCTGGGTTGTCTCTTATGTAGGTTCAATCTCCTTCTCTACTCGTCTGAGGCTGCGATCCTGCAAAACAGCAAACCGTTTGCTCGTTAAGAGGGGAATATGGGGGTTTCCCTCTTAACCGGGCTCCGGTGTGAGAATAAGTACTGCTCTGAGTAGAAAATAGTGTGTGTTGTAGGTGAAGTGTGAGGAGAACCGAATGGATAACCTCAATGATGAAGGGTCCTATTTATAGCCGGGGGATGAAGGAGGGAGGAGCGACCTTGACAGCTGTTATTGGGCGCCAGCTGTCCGACCGAGGGGAATATCCTCTTGGTCCCCTCTGTTGTGGTCAGGATAGTGGTCCACGTGGCGCGCCGTCATTAGCCCATGTAGGCGAATCCGTACTGATGTTGTCGGTCTGCTCCCAGATTGTGTTGCAGGTCTACATGGCGTCCGATTAGTGGTGACACATGTTGTCCTTTATGTCGTGAGGAGCATATTTGTTGCCACCATGTCGTCTTCCAGAAGCTTCTAGAAGCTTCTGGATTAGTTTGCTGATGTAGGCGCCATATAGGATGGAAAATGTGGTATGGTTCTTGTCATGTATGCATGGAATTGGGACCATACCTCTTCACTTAAGGATTAAGGTTGTCCTGATTTATTCAAACTTGCATTCATTCAATAAAAATGCAATTGTGGCTCAATGTTGTGTTGACCTCTTCTCGTTGGGCTTGGGATTGGGCCAGAGCCCCAGCTTCTGGTCTTGAGCGGGAACAATTAAGGTGTTGTTTGTTTTTTCTGCGGGAAAAGGTCTGCAGTCAGCGGACCACATCTGCAGGCATCTGCAGGAGAAGATGTGGACCAAATATCTGCAGTCTGCAAGGAGAAGAGGGTTTGTTTTTTTTATTCTACAAAAGATATTCTCAACACACACTTTACACACACATATGTCTGGTCTCTCTCTCCCTCCCTCTACCACCACAACCACCGTCCACCTCCACCACCACAGCCATCGTCCACCTCCACCACCACCACCACAACCACCGTCCCCCCCACTTCAGCCACCACCCAACCAAAACCCTAATTTCACCACAACCAAGCACCACCACTTCAGCCACCACCCAACTGAAACCCTAATTTCGATTTGGGGGTTTCTGAAGAGAGGGAGAGATAGAGAGATCGAGGGAGGAGAGAGATCCAGAGAGAGAGAGTACGAGGATGATGATGATCGATGATAATGATAACAGATGATGACGGCGGTGGTTGTGGTTCCTGTGCCAACGGTGGTGGTTGTGGTTCCTGTGACAACGGCGGTGATGATGATGGATGTTGATGAGATGATGATGATGATCGATGAAGATGATGACGATGATGTTCGATGATGATGATGATAACAGATTTGGGGTTTTTGGTTCGATTTGGGGGTTTCGGTTCAAGCACCACCACCGATCTCCGATCTGGTAGCACCACCACCGATCTCTCTCTCTCTCTACGGTATCTCTCTCACTCTCTCTCTCTCTACGGTATCTCTCTCACCGATATTGATTTGGGGGTTTTGGTTCGATTTGGGGTTTTTGGGCAGGGATGTGGTGGTGGAGGTTTGGGGAGGGATGTGGTGGTGGAGGTGGTGGAAGAAGAGGTCTGCCAAGAAGAGGTTCCAAGAAGACATGGAATCATGTCTGTGTGGTGAAGAGGTCTCGCAGACCTTTTTTAATGAAAGGTCTGCGAGAAAACAAACAAGTTGCGGACTCCAAACCTCTGAGCGCGTCTGCGCGGCGCAGACATAAGTGGCCAGAAGTGCTTTTGTCCAAAAAAACAAACACCACCTAAATCTTCTCACGGGGATTCTCCATTCCACTAATATTGGTCCTATGGAAGATTCTTGGGCGTGGAAGTATAGTTTGGGTCAACCGATTTAAGTCGCTGTGGTTCGTGTTTGTGTTGATTCGGAGCTTTGGGGCGATTTTAACTTCCGTGATGTAATTATACAATCGTTTTTGTTTGGGTGTTAGAGCTTCTTGCTGACCCGTTTCTATATTCGCTCTTACAAAAAAAAATTACAGTATTACGAAACATTTGTGTTATAAACAAGCGAATTAAAGTCAAGTTTATTATGTTTGGTCTACTGCGTTCAAAGATATAAAAATACGGAATTTGAACTACAGTTTGGAATTTTGTATCCGATTCGACAATTTCGTCTTCTTCACCCGCAATCTTCTATCAAACCGAAAAAGGTAGTTTCCTCACCTAGTATTATTTACAACACTATTTGATGAAGGGGGTAGCCCAAGATCAAATAAAATGACTTAAGTACATACACGCTCGAAAGGTTAAATGGTTCGAAGGTTAAAAAGTTGTGAGGTGGGGAAAAGCAATACGGAAACAGTAACCAGTCACATCCCTGGATTGCTTCACCAACCCACCAGCCACAAAAGCAATGCAGGTCTGCAGAGCACACGCTATTATCCAGGGGTCAAAAGGCTTCAACCCCCGAAAGGGCAAGCCCCTCACTACAAGCAAGGTCACTAGTCAAAAGCATTCTTCTTTGGGAGATGCCTTCTCCTATATATTTGACACTTCATTTACTTCAGGGGACATTCCTGGCCAGCCTGATTCCTGAAATCTCTGGTCATTCACTTCGAGTACTTGCTTCATGCGAGTCACTCCCTTTCACATCCAACACACACATTCTATTTGCTCCTTCATCTGAATCTGAATACGATTCAAAAGACGACCTTTAGCAAATAACAAAAATAAACTAGTGAACCTCCTTCCACGTCTTGCAAACGTGGGGGGACCCCACGACCTGCGTTAGGCAAAGTTGAACCCTTCAACCCTTTTGCCTAACCGTCCCAGCTACCATCTTTGGTCTATTATTTGTTGCATCAACAAGTTGGCGCCCACCGTGGGGCTACGCCTCTATTTCTCCTCGAAAAGACCTAGTAGTGTTGCTCTTTCTTCTTGAAACTACCATGTCAGAAAGTGGATCCCCGGGAGAAGTAAATCAGGTCCCAAACGCCTCTACCCCGGGTTCTAGCCAAGCTCATGTGGCTATACCAACTTCTTTCTCAACTCCGGGGAGTACTCCCGAGTTTCTCACTTTCAACACCCCAACTCCGTCCAGATCTGGAGTCCCTTCCCCCAACGTTGGTGTCTCCGACACCTCAGCACGTGTTGAACTCACCCCCGAGGGGGTTGCTAACAATTTCCTTGAGCTGAGGTCTCTCCTCAACCAATATGTGAGTAGAGAAAGGGACAAAGGGGTGAGGATTCGTCTAGATTATGATGAGCCTGAACCAACGTTATCTCCTGGACCTCCTGTCCCTCCTTTTGCATCTAGGGAGGAGGCTGGTCCCAGTAATCCTTCAAATCCTAACCCGTATCTGTATTCGAGACTGAATCCTACAGCACATCCTCTCTTCTCGTCTCAACCAGCCACAAGTGGTGCTCCTCTGGGCTATGAGCTGACCCTAGATCAGCTCCTACAATCCCCAGTGACAAGCATTCCAGCTTCTACAACAACTTCGTGGGAACAAGCTCTATATGTGCTTCCATTGGCACGAAATGCTGTTATGAGCACTCCCTTTGGAGTTAGCTCCTCAGCTGCACCCGGAAGCCTCCAAGGCTTCAACCCTATACCCTAGATGATGCCCTAGATAATGACCCAGATGATGGCTAGCTTCCAGTGGCAGCACTTTATTAATCAGGTGCTAGCCACTCAGGGAAACAGCAGCAATGGCAATAACACGGGTGCAAGAGCTGAAGAAGATTTGGCCAAACCTTACAAGCGAAGTAACCTCTCGTGTTTTTTACAGCAAATAGCTGATTATGATTTCCAAACAAAGATCAAGATGTCGTCCCACATCAGAACATATGATGGGACTGAAGATCCCGAGGATCATCTTCAGATCTTCACCGGTGCGGCAAGGATTGAGAAGTGGCCAAATGCTGAATGTTGTCTAATGTTCATGCAAACCCTTGTCGGATCAGCCAGGATCTGGTTCAACGATTTACCTGCTCGAAGCTTTGATGACCTCAGCAAGGGTTTTTTGGCCAACTTCTCCCAACAAAGGCGATATGTCAAAGATGCAACCGTGATCTTTCAGATAAAACAACGTGACAATGAAAGTCTTCGAGAGTTCATTGAACGATACAAGAAGGAAGGTCTCACCTATGTAGGGGCAGATGAGAAAATGAGGGTAGCTGGTTTTATGAATGCTATCACCTCAAAATATCTCATAAGAGATTTCAACAAATCCCTGCCCAAGACCTTGGAAGAAGCTCTCGAAAGGGCAGAAGCCCATATCCGGGGAGAGGAGGCAGTAGATATTAAAGAGCAAAGGAAAAGAGGATCCAGTTGGCGAAGCAACAGCCCAGCCAGAAAAAGAGGGAACTTTAACTCCTATGACAGGCGCCAAAAGGGTTCAGACCATCGAAGGCCTGAAAGTCGGAACCCTCCCGCCAGAGAGAAAGGCATAAGTTTCACACCCCTCACAAAAACTCCTCAAGAAATCCTTGCAACGGAAGAAGTCAAGCAGAACTTTCGGCCTCCTAGGCCTCTCCCCAAGAGCAGAAAGAATGAAAACTCCACACAATATTGTGAATTTCATGAAGAAAAGGGACACCATACCAATGATTGCTTCCAACTTAAAAAGAGGATCGAAGAAGCCGTCAAGTCCGGGGAACTTGCTCACTTGGTAAAGGGAGTAAGGGACAAAATGGCTGAAGAAAAGGCAAGGAAGTCAATATGGTGGATTTTGATGGAAGGGTTCCACACAAAAGACAACGGTTGGAAGCTTGGGAGCTTCAGTGTGTTTGCTTACCCCTAACGGAAAAAGACCCTCTTTCAAGTCCTCTTGTGGTTGAGGCTACTGTGGGAACGTTACAAACAAGCAAAGCCTACATAGACACTGGTGCTGCCACTGAAATCATGTTTGAGAAGTTCTTCAACCGTCTAAGCAATGAAGAACGTTCAAGGCTTCAACCCTCTGGAACCTCCATAAAAGGTATTGCCGATATCCCTCTCAAGCCTTTGGGGCAACTGACGCTTGATGTTCGTTTCAGTGAAGGACAGAAGGAAAGAATCCAACCCCTCACCTTTGTGGTCATCAATATTCCCTCAAATTATGACGTGATCATTGGGAGACCGGGACAGTGTGCATTTTACATGGCCGTTTCTGTAGGCCATGGCACTGTCAAGTTTCCCACTGAAAGGGGAATGGCTACCCTTCAACCTTCCCAGGAAGCCTACATGGTTGAGGGTGAAAGTTCGAAAAATGAAGAAGACATGCAAAGGTTGGTTATAAATCCTAAGTACCCCGAGCAGAAGATAAGGGTTAATCCTGGCCTTTCACAAGAAACCCTATCATACCTTGAGAAGCTGTTGAAGCACAATAGTGATGTCTTCGCTTGGTGCCCGGAAGATATGACAGGTATCCCCCGGAACATTGCTGAACATGAGTTGAGAATACCACCGGATGTCAAGCCTGTGGTCCAGAAGAAAAGAAGTCTAGCATCTGAAAGAAGCCTGGCTGCTTGCCAAGAAGTTGAAAAGCTTGTGTCGGCCGGCATTCTCCGAGAAGTCAAGTACCAATCCTGGGTTGCAAACCCGGTTATGGTCAAGAAACCCGACAACTCTTGGAGGATGTGCATAGATTTCAAGGATCTTAACAAGGCTTGTCCTAAGGATTATTATCCACTACCAGAAATTGATCTCAAGGTTGACTCCCTCACCGGTTACCCTTTCAAGTGCTTTCTTGACGCTTACAAAGGGTATCATCAAATACTCATGAAAGAAGAAGATGAAGAAAAGACAGCGTTCCACACTGATAAAGGAATCTTTTGTTACTAAAAGATGCCTTTTGGCCTCAAAAATGCTGGAGCAACCTACCAATGTCTAGTGGACAAAGCCTTTGCAAGCCAAATTGGTAAAAACATGGAGGCATATGTCGATGACTTGGTGATCAAAAGAAAGACGGAGTATCAAATGCTCGATGACATTCAAGAAACTTTCGAGAACCTCAGAAAGATTAACATGAAGCTCAACCCTGAAAAATGTTCATTTGGGTATGAGGAAGGAAAGTTCTTAGGCCATATTATTGGGAAACAAAGCATCAAGGCTAACCCAAACAAGGTGAAAGGTGTTCTTGAAACTAAACCACCGAAAACCAAGAAGGAGGTTGAAAGCTTAAACGGGAAGCTTGCAGCCTTGAAGCGTTTTACCTCGAAGTTGGTTGAAAGATCTCTGCCCTTCTACAAAACGCTCAAGAATTGCTCTGATAAGAAGGACTTTAAATGGACTGATGAGGCTGAAGAAACCTTCAACCAGATGAAATAACACCTTTCTTCCTTACCTGACATTGCAGCCCCAGAAACGGGGGAAGTAATCTCGGTATACCTTTCAGTCGTTGAGGAAGCCATAAGCGTCGTCCTCACCATTGAGCGAGAAAAAGCACAGGTACCCGTTTATTTCTTCAGCAAAACTTTAAATTTGGCTGAAACCAAATATTCTCCCCTTGAGAAACTTGCACTAGCCGTAGTTCAAACAGCTAGAAGGCTTCGAAGGTATTTCCAAGCACACCCTATACAAGTGGTCACCGACCAACCTATTAGGAGTGTGCTTGAAAAAACAGAAAACTCGGGGCGACTAGCCAAGTGGGCAGTGGAACTAGGTGAACACAACATCACCTACGTCCCAAGAAAAGCTATTAAAGCCCAAGTCTTGACTGATTTCATGGTAGAAGTCCCAAAGCAAACAATCACTGAAGTAAACTCCACCACCACTGAACCTTCAGACCTTGAAGCCTGGAAGCTTTTCACCGATGGGGCTTCAAGCGTTGAAGGGTCAGGGGCCGGTCTCATTTTGATCAACCCAGAAGGGTTGGAATTCACGTATGCTCTCCGTTTTGATTTTCAGACCACCAACAACGAGGCTGAATACGAGGCACTAATCGTTGGCTTAAGGCTGGCTAAAGAAATGAAAGTTGAAAAGCTTGAAGTGTTCACAGATTCGTTGCTGGTCTCGAGCCAAGTAAATGATAGCTACATTGCTAAAGAGCCCAACATGAAAAAATACAAAGAAAAATCCAAGGAGCTGATGAGTACCTTCCAAGCATGCAACATCAAACAAATTCCTAGATCTTAAAACAAAAAGGCTGATGCCCTAAGTAAGCTTGCATCTCTCACTTTTGCCCACCTTACCAAGAAGGTGTTGGTAGAAATGTTGAAGGCTCCATCAATCGATGAATTGGAAGTTCAAGAAGTAGTCACCGAGGAAGATCCAAACTGGATGACTCCCATCAAAAAGTTCCTTAAAAATGGTAAACTACCCAATGATCAAGTAGAAGCTGAAAGGGTTAAAATCAAGGCAAGGCAGTACGTACTACAAGGAGAAACCCTTTACAAAAAGGGTTACCTTGCCCCCTTGCTAAGATGTGTTGGTCCTGAGCAAAGTAAGTATTTGATCAAGGAGATTCACGAAGGCATATGCAGAGCTCATTTTGGAGCTAGGTCGGTGGTTGCAAAACTCATGAACCTTGGGTATTTCTGGCCCTCAATGTATCGTGATACCACTGAACAATTGAGGAAATGTGATGCTTGCCAGATTCATGCACCGATCCCAAAAAGTCCCAAGCATGACCTTGTCCCAATAACCTCTGCATGGCCATTCCATAAATGGGGAATGGACATTGTTAGTCCATTTCCCCCAAGCAAAGGAGGAGTAAAATTCTTGCTGGTGGCAATAGATTATTTCACCAAGTGGCCCGAGGTTAAACCACTCGCAAAGATCACGGGCAAACAGGTCATCGACTTTGTTTGGGAGAACATTATTTGCCGTTATGGATTGCCGGGAGTAATTGTCACTGACAATGGAAAGCAATTTGTTGAGAAGCCTTTCAGCGTTTGGTGCAAAGAATACAGAATCAACCAGGTTTTCAGCTCAGTGGCTTACCCGCAATCAAACGGTCAGGTTGAAAGGACGAATCGGAGCATAGTAGAAGGTATCAAGACAAGATTGGAAAGATACGAAAGCAACTGGCTTGAAGAATTGCCTAGTGTTGTTCTATGGGCAATAAGAACAACCGAAAAAACAAGCCATAAGAAAACACCCTATAGCTTGGTATTTGGATCCGAGGCTGTGATCCCCGCTGAGATAGGAGTTGTAACCCAACGAATCGTCAACATGGATCCCAAAACGAACCAAAAAGAGACCATGTTGAATTTACAACTCCTAGAGGAAGCACGAGATCAAGCAGCAATCCAAGAGGCCAAATACAAGCAACAAATGGAAGCCTACTACAACAAGAAAGTCAAGAACGAACGATTCAAGCCAGGGGACCTGGTCCTCAGAAACAATGAAGCTAGCAAAAAAGAAAATCAAGGAAAGCTTGGCCCAAAATGGGAGGGTCCATATACCATCCTCGAAGCACACAAGGGTGGATCCTACAAGCTAGCAGATTCAGAAAGCAAAAGGCTTCCAAGGCATTGGAATGGCAAAACCCTGAAAAGGTTCCATGTTTAGACAGGAAAGATTGGTTTGTATCAAAATGTATTTCGAGAACAGCACTATGAATACCTTTTGTAAAAAGCAAGTATTGCTTGAATGAATGAAGTTGTTTTATTAAACTTGTCTTTCTATCCTAAGATCAGGTTGAGAACCTAGCAAAAAACTCCATGGCAAGGGCCATGTAAGGGGATGAGCTCCCAGGCCACATCGCTCAATAGGTTCAAGGGTTGAATGAACCTATATAAGGGGTGAGTTCCTAAATCAATACAACTCCATGAGACTTATTAAGGTAAAGCAAAATTGTCTCATAGACGGGCCTGAACTGCCTACACCAAATGTTCCTTAAGCCTTAGAAATATAACCAACAAACAGGCTTATGAAGTCAAATGAAAAACAAAGAAATGATAAAAAGGATAGGTGCTATGTCTTCTTGTTAAAAATACCAAGGCTAAGTGACTGCAGCACTGAACCCTTTAAGGTATAAAAAACATAAAGGCAACACAAACTCGACAAAGACAAAGTTACAAGAGAACAAAAGTAATCTAAAGAATAATACAACTCAAACAAAAAATACGAACCAAATCAAGTCACAAAACTAAGAAGCCTTCAAGGCTTCAAGTCACCTACGTGACAACTCGAAACCTCAAAGGCTTCAACCTACCTACGGATAGCCAAAAAGCTTGAAGGGTTAAAGCCAACCAAACTGCCTTAACAAAATAGGCACAAGTATAAAAACATAACATAAAGAAAATAGTTAAACATCATATCATATCAAAGAAAGCCCTGAAAGACTTTCAAACACAAGTTAAGGCAAGTCCTAGTGACTTGCAAGTTTAGATATTGTTCAAACGGCCATACAGGCCTAAAACACAACCAACAGGAACCTTAAGGGTTCCTAGAAACCTAATATTGTTCAAAGTTAACATTACAAACCACAAATTGTTTTTTTAGTGCTAAGAAAGCTACGAATTAAGCATCAGCAGAGGACTTGGAAACCCCGGAACCTTCACCTTTGACCTTCTTTGCTTTCTTCAGCTTCTTAGCTTTCACACCTCCATCACCACTTACCGCTGAAGCCTCCAAGCTTGCATCCTTTAGAACATCCGGTTGACCTGAAAGGGTGTCATCACTATCTCCCGAGTAGGATCTCTTATTTGAAAGAGAACCTAAGATCTCAGCACAGACCTTTTCATTAAGGCCATCCGGTTTTAATTCCTGCAACACAATAAGAGGCTTACCAAAACAAGCAGAAACTTGATGAATGTAAGGGTAAGTCAGCCTCTCCATTTGTTCAACGGAGCCTTTGAAAATATCGGAAGCCTCGGGATGAAACAGGGGAGATTGTTCCAAAGGATGGCCGGATTCATGAAGCTTATAACCAGGGATGAGGCCTTGGTGTTTCCCCAGGTCGAGCAACTTAGTATAAACTTCACCAAGGGCAGAGTTGAACTCCTTGGAGTGTAGAAGGTAAGTAACAACCTGTTGGAAACCCTGCTCAATTAACCACTGATTGTCAACGGTAGATCGAGCAACTAAAGCTTTCAACCCCTCCTTTTCCTCATCAAAAGCCCGTTGTTGAACAAATAAAGCTTCCCTGTCAGCCTTAAGCTTCAACCGATCAGCCTCAAAGCTCTTCTTCAAATCACTCATCTCAACTTCATGCACCTTAGTCAGTTCACTAACCTTCTTGTCCCACGCTGCTTCTTTCTCAGCAAACCCAGCTATCTCCTTCTTCATCGTTGCCATTGAAGATTTCATTTTTTCTTTCTTCTTAGAGAAATCTTCGTATTCCTGCATACTTTTACAAAAACGAGCAACCCCTTGAGGAAGCATAGCAGCAAGATTGCAAGTGCTCAAAATCATGCGGGATAACATCAAGTCATCATCCATCTCAGCAATGGTGTTGTGGACTGAAGGAGGAGCAATGTGACTCAGAGCATCTTCACAAACAGCAGCATCCTTGAAGCTGTCATCATTCTTCACCAACCAACCAGGCACATAAACTTCATCCGGATCCAACCCTTCAACATCCCTACTTGAAGAACCCTGAACAGGGGCAGCAATAACCTTTTGGGCTAAAGGCTTCTTACCATGAACAACCAGTTTCTTCTCCTTTTCACCACCAGCCTCAATACCTTGATCTTCAGAAGCTTCAATGTCATCGCTCAACTCCACTGGCTCAGTAGAAGTGGATTGAGCATTAACCTTCAGCAAACGGCGAGTAGATCGACGGGTTGAAGATTTGGGAGCATGAGACTTAGAAAAGCCTTTGACATTGGAAGTACTAATATAACCCGAACCCTCGAACCTTTGCTCAGCAGTTCTAGCTACAACGTTTTCACCAGGAACAGATGGAGCATCCTCAAACACAACATTCGAAGTGTCATCACTCTTGATGAAATCCAGGGCAGACATGACTGCAAATGATAAAAAACAAAAACACATAAGACATAAGTCAAGGGAAATACAAAGAGGGTAAAAAAGAAAAACGCATACCCGTGCCACTTCTCATTAGAACCGGATCCAGATCGGCATTACCCCGGATTTTACTAACCCCTAAAAGAACTAGCAAATGTTCAGGGAAGGGACGAACCCTCGAAGGGCACTCCCGGATGGCTTTGAGAAAAGCATCATTCAACTCAGATTCAGAGGGTTCCGGTTCATTGAGAACGGCATCTGGGTGCCTCCACACCATCTTGAATGGGACAATAGAATCGGAAACCCAGAAAAAGCGATCCTTCCAAGTCCCAAGTGTTGTAACTATAGACGAAATAAGGCAAGAATCAACCTTGGATGTTTCAAAGGTGAACCAATCACCATTTTTGGCCAAACGAAAAAACCGGCGAAAAAGTAACAATGAAGGATCATATCCAAGGGCACGGCACAAAACCTCAAAATGTAAAACCCTAGCCATGCCCTTCGGATGAACTTGCCCAAAGGAAATTCGATAATATTCTAACAGATTCAAAACAAAACGAGAAAAGGGATAACGAAGATTCGAAAACTCAAAGTGACGACAATAAAGAGCAATCGAACCAGGGGTCGGTTTATCAACAGGAACATCACAAGCAGGAGCAGTCGGTTTAAACATTTTATCAATACCATATTCCACACAAAATAATTCTACTTCCTCTTGGGTTAATCGGGAAAAGGATTTTGCTAAATCCTTACGAGCACCCATTTTTGCAAGAAAATATGAAAATACAAAGGAAACCGAAACTAACCTTGGAGAAGAGGAAAGAAATCGCAGGGAAGGAACTCGATGGAATTATGTGGAAAGTGAATGAAAAAATGCAAATATAAAAGAAAATAACCTAAAATAGGGGTGATAATTGCAAACAGTAACTTCTGCAAAAACCGCCACCCTATGAACTGCCACACATCAATCAAATCAGTTGTCAGTTATTTAGAATTCAAATATTAACTGCCTACAACCCTTTAAGCCTTCAAGCATTGAACCCTTGAAACCTTCAGGCAATAAAATACATGTATAAAAGTCAGAAGTCTTTGAGCTCATTCCCCAAAAACCTCTGACTTGGGGGGGGGGGGGGGGGGGGGCTGATGACGGGGGTAGCCCAAGATCAAATAAAATGACTTAAGTACATACACGCTCGAAAGGTTAAATGGTTCGAAGGTTAAAAAGCTGTGAGGTGGGGAAAAGCAATACGGAAACAGTAACCAGTCACATCCCTGGATTGCTTCACCAACCCACCAGCCGCAAAAGCAATGCAGGTCTGCAGAGCACACGCTATTATCCAGGGGTCAAAAGGCTTCAACCCCCGAAAGGGCAAGCCCCTCACTGCAAGTAAGGTCACTAGTCAAAAGCATTCTTCTTTGGGAGATGCCTTCTCCTATATATTTGACACTTCATTTACTTCAGGGGACATTCCTGGCCAGCCTGATTCCTGAAATCTCTGGTCATTCACTTCGAGTACTTGCTTCATGCGAGTCACTCCCTTTCACATCCAACACATATTCTATTTGCTTCTTCATCCGAATCTGAATACGATTCAGAAGATGACCTTTAGCAAATAACAGAAATAAACTAGTGAACCTCCTTCAACCCTTTTGCCTAACTGGCTCAGCTACCATCTTTGGACTATTATTTATTGCATCAACACTATTGTTGATGTTTTTCGTGTCTGTCTTACATGAATTTTTTCATTTGTTAAAGTAAAAGTGATACAGCTTAAAACAATGAAGTCTACCCATGTGAACAACAACTAGTATTGAACCGTTAATACCTTTTAAATTTAATATATCGTTAATTCACTTGTTAAAATGTTATACTGTTAGAAAAATATAATGACCTTTATGCAATAAAATGGTAAAGAGCAAAATAATAAAATGGTAAAGAGCAAAATAAGAATATTTTAGATGGCGTTTGATATCACACTATCATAGCTAATCCGTAACTACCTGGTTATTAGTTATTACTAGCTAATAGTTATTTCGTTTTCAAGTCTAAAATACTTTGGCCCATTTCAATGCAAACCCAAAACTCAAACATTTTATTGGGCCAAAAATTAAGCATATATAGATAGTTTAGATACTGAATAGTTTGGCTCACATTCGGCACAAACCCAAAATGAAACTTAAATGGATGTTTGCATGTTCCAATTAGAGGTGCATAAAATAACCGTTTTCATAACCGAAACTGGTTATTAGTCATAACCGAAACCGGTTTCAAACCAATACATTAAAAACCGGTTTCTCGATCCATCAAATGATCGCATCTACATTGCTTGACATGTTCGATTTTTTAACACAATTTCTCATTCCAACAAGCAATCTCTTCGATTCCCATTTCATCTCCAAATTCCAGCCCCTACATATCCTTTTCCGACTCTGCATTTCCTCTTGATACTCCACTTAACAATCCACAACCTCTTACTGAACCAAACACACATCCTATCTCCATATCAACCCTCACTCCTCCACCCTCTCCTACAGCTACCTCGTCCCCATCGTCTTCCAACAATTCTTCATCCTCTCCTAGAACTCCTCATCGACAACGTCCTTCTAATCTTTGGTCAAATCCCAAACCCCGGGTCCCTTAAAGTCTGTCGCCAACATGACTTTCCACATCTCTCCATGTTAAACCTTCTTTGTTCACTATTGCTAGCCAACATCCGGAGTGGCGTCAAGCCATGGCCAAGAAATTTTAAGCACTTGTCAAAAATGATACATGAACTTTGATTCCATATGTCCCTAACACTAATGTTATTGATTGTAAGTGGGTGTACATGATTAAAAGTGATCAACATGGCTCTATTACAAGATACAAAACTCACTATGTTGCTAAAGACTTTCGTAAACAACCATAAATTGACATCAATATAACATTTAGTCCAGTTGTCAAGGCTACCACTATACGGACGATCCTCTCTTTTTATGTTACAGAGCAGTGGCCTCTTAGACAACTTGATGTTCAAAATGCCTTCCTTCATGGCAACCTCACTGAATTTTTTTACTTTCGACAGCCATAAGATTTCACTGATATGAAACAACCATATTATATGTGTCTCTTGTGTAAAGCCTTCTATGGTCTTAAAAAGGCATCACGCACTATGTTTCATCGCCTCTTCGAGGTTCTACACAAACTTGGCTTTCAGGGTTCCAAGACAGACCCTTCTTTATTAACTTACAATCGGAACACCACAATTCTCTACGTATGTTGATGACACCATATCATTGTTACCTACAGTAACACTTGCTATTAACCACATCATACAGCTCCTTAGTCAACCTTTTGTTGTCAAAGATCTTGGCTCACTTGACTACTTTTTCGGCCTTGAATTGGTGCCTCAAGGAAAGAAGATTTTGCTGTTTCAAAAAAAATACATTTTGGATATTCTTCATCGCCATGCCTTTGCTGAATGGAAGTCGGTTTGCTCTCCAATGAGCTCATCACCACAAATATCTCTTGGGTATAGCCCGCTCTTGCTTGATCCTATCAAATATCATCAACAAAGTTTGCCAATATATGCATGCTCCCACCGAAACCACTGGTCTGCTGCCAAACACATTCTTCGATATCTTAATGGCATACTTGATCATGGCTTACCCATTTGACATGACATTTTTTCATCTATAAGCCTTTAGTGATACTCACAGGCAAAACTCGACACTATAGTGCTGGTTGTCCAGATGACCATCGATCCACGATGGATTCACCATATACATGGGCACTAATCTCATCTCCTTGATCACATGAAAACAAAAAAAAACGGTTTCTCGGTCATCCCTAGATAGGCTTGTAAACGTTCGATCATTTGGAAATGAGCCTGTTCGTGAACTGTTCACGAACGCTTACCAAACGATATTTCTTGTTCGTGTTCATTCATTAATGAAATGAATGTGTTCATGAACTGTTCTCGAACACTTTCCAAACGCGAATGAACTCAAATAAATGCTCATGAACGTAAATGAACACAAACAACATTTATAAACAAACATAAATGAAAAAAACACGAACATATATTTATTTTAGAGAAAAAAAATCTGCATGTTTCATCACAAAGATTACAAAGAATCCACCAAATAAATAAATAAGCACTTAACCTAATTATCCAAACATAGCTGACATATTTTTAGAAACATGATTAACACAAAATTAAGAATTTTGTCGAGCTTTAACACAAACTGAAATTGTAATGGATAAATGAGTGATGCTAGAGGAGGCATATAGTTTAACTTGGGTTTCAAATTTTTAAAAACTAAAAACAATAAAACAAAAATACAACATATAAAAACCTTTTAAATGAACACAAACAAACGAACATAAATGAACATATTACCAAACGTTCACGAACATAAAAGAACAAACACAAACTTTATTCATGTTTTCATTTAACTTAATGAACGAAATGTTTTATTTGTGTTCGTTAATTTATTAAACGAACTTCCTGCCAAATGGTTTACGAACTGTTCATTGAACGTTCGAGTCGTTTACAGCCCAATCCACAGAGTCTGAATACAAAGCTCTATCTAACACCATAGCTAAGCTGACTTGGTTAGAAGTCTTATTGAAAGTACTTGGAAGAAACACAACTTATGCTCTAACCCTCTGGTGTGATAACCTTGGCACTACATATATATTCAAGAATCCTGTATTTCATGCTAGAAGAAAGCATGTTGAAGTTGACTTTCATTTCGTACGATGAAAGGGTGCATAAGAAAATTGAATGTCCAATTCATATCTATAGAGAAGATCATATTGCGAACATCTTTACAAAGCCTCTACCTACTCATAGATTTACATTTTTACGATTCATGATATAGGTCATTCGAAGTCTTAGTTTGCGGGAAAATATTAGACAAGAAAGTAATTATGGATAATTAGAAGCTCATTATGTAAATATTAGAGGTAGTATTGTGTAAATATAAGTTCTATAAATACCATGGTTATAAAAATCCTGACTATTAGTCGCCGATTAATCGCTAGTCACAGGTTCATCGAGTAATTTTATCTAATCGATCAATTAATTAGTAGGCGATCAACAATGAACAACTCCAGTCCTAATTGGCCAAAAATTGGTGGTAGTCTAGCGATTCTGGCCAAATTTAGACGACCAAAACCCTTGACCAAAACCTGTAAATCCTAGCAATGAATCCTGTCTATTTAAAAATATGAGTAGATTAAGGTGTTAAAACATGTCTACTTAAAAATACATAAAAAATGTATGTATATACATATAAAACTTAAAATTACATATAGAATCTCAATCCAATTAATCGATAATCGGTACCTCACCGGCTAACTAGTGCCTAACGATTCTTACAACCTTATAAATACTCATCCATTGTTTACAATTACATTATTCTCTCTATCCTTGTGGGTGTGGGTTTAAATCGTGTAAGATCATGCACAAAAGTATTTAGAAGTATATTATTTCGTTTAAAAAATTCAAATATTAAAATGATATCACCACCACATATTCATTGAACTAGTTAAATTTCCGCCCGCGCGTTGCGGCGGGGACCCAATGACTGCAAAACGCGTGTCAGTAACGGCAAGCAGATACCGAATATCAAAACATAAATAAAAATGTCGTGAAAAGGATAGTCAATCCGTCTTAAAAAAAGCGATTTTAAATAACCTAATATATAATAATAGGACCCACACGTCCTACACGTTGGAAATTCGGTTGTTTTCAGTTCAGTTATTACGGTGCTAACAAGTTAAAATATGGATGAGTTCGGTACCTGTAACGGCACCGAAAGTACCGATCCGGAAAATCATCGAAATTAGGTACCGGCACCGAAAATGCTCGATACAATACGGTATGGTATTTGAAGGTAAAAATCAATAAATATAGCTATGGTGCTACACCGGTGTCGAACCGAAAGTAACGATTCTGAAAACGCCAAAAGGTGGGTAGCAAATTGGTACCGAAAATGATTTGGTATAGTAAATTTGGTACCGATAAGATACCGGTTTGATTACAGGATTTGATACGATTTTCTCATCAATAATCTAAATATCGAACTTAATTTTACATGCTACAGTTCATTCATTACGTAAAAAGACAAAAAATAAAGCAAAATAAGTTGTTGTGTATATAAAACCTCATTCAACCGAAATACAGTTTACTTACTGTGTGTATGAAAAGTAATCTAAACTGTGCAATTACTTGCATTGCTACGTTGTTACAGGATTTGATGAGCTCGGTACCAACCGGTACCGAAAATACCATTACCGAAATCCCCCAAAATGGGTACTGGTACCGAATATACCTGGTACAGTACGGCTTTATACGGTCGGTACTGGTACGGCACCGGTATTTGAGGGTAAAACCCGATGAATACCGGTGCCGAACGAATACCAAAAATACACTCAGTTTAGTAAATTTGATACCGGAACCCAATACTATTCATTTATTTCTATTTTTATTACTTTTCATTAAAGACTCTTTTTAATATTTATTTATTGTTACTGTTCAATCTCTTCTGTTTTTAATATATAAACTAGTGTTAAAGACCCGCGTGTTACAGCGGGCCTGTAATTATATACGTATTTTGATAAGCACACTGACCAAAGTAATGAAATAATACCCACTTTATAGCATTGTAAGCCCGCTCATTGTGGCGCTAGAAACAACTCAATTTCAAATAAAATTTATGTTGAAACGTAGGAAACTTTTGGATCAACATAAAAATAGTATGTATCAAATGTTATTAAAGAAAAATAAAACTTAATTTAAAAAATAGAAAGAAAAAAAATGTGTATTACATGAGTTATGAGTTGCACAAATTTAGTAGAAACAAATTTAAAAAGTAAATAATTAAAATTTCACTTTTTTTTTTACCATTGAGAATATCACTTACATTTAAGTAGACCAATTTCAAGACCCATGTGCAAGGTGATTATTTTTAGTGTTATTTTGTTAACATGACACTACTTGAACCAATAATTTCACATTAAGTTAATCACTATAATGAATAACAAAAAGAAATAGGAAATTGAATTGTGCTTTGTCTAGTTGTACCTAAAGCTATAATAACTTGTAAAAAATTGAACAGTAAAATACACTCACAACACCTTTTTACAAAATAATATAGGGAAAATATAGTATATACTTGAATTTCGCTGTCCAAAAAAAAACTATACATTGATTTGATTTGACCTCATATCATCCGTCGTCTTCACTTCATAAACATCAACGACAACCCTTTAAATGCATTGAAAGCAAAGGAAAAAACTAAAGCCATACCCATACGATATTTCAGCAAGATCCAGTAACCATGTGTGGCTAAAAACAACACACCATCGAGGGATGGGTGGTCAAATCAATGTTCATTTTCTGGATTTCCATGAACTCCGTATTACTAAGGCCGTGGGGTATGGTGGGGCGGGGGTTGGGCTTGGATTGGGGCATTAGTTGACACGTGGCTTGGGGGCAGACATGGGCTAACCCACATTCAACACGGTATGGTGGGGCGGGGGTTTGGGGCGTGGGTTTGGCGGGCTTCGCTGGGCTGACCCGTTGGGCTATTTTGAATATTATTTAAAACAAAAAATTTAATTTTTTTAATATTTTTAAATAAAGAAAATTACAAAAAAAAATTCCTAACTTTTATATTTGTTTTTTATCTCTTCTCTCATCGCCAAGATTAGTTGTAACTCTTCACCCTCTAGGTGATCAATGGGTTGGGATAGCAATTTCAAATCATCCCGTTTTTGTTTCTGGGCATCTCTAGCGGCATCTCTAGCTTCTTTGCTCCTTCGTATTTCGGCCCTTTGTTGTTGGAATACGTTGAATGTATCCAACTTGCATGAAATGTCATCCAACTGCTCGCTGTATATTCCCCTACGCGAGCCCGAACTCCCAGCTGAAGGCGATGCCGTACCAGATCTTGATTTTTTAGCACGCCTTCTTGCGGCATTTCTTCCATACTCAGGCCGGTTTGGGCTTGACGAATCATCCAAAATGTCCTCAAACTCTTGATCTCGTGCATCAGATTGGGCTTGGGACGACGCCCTTGACCTTTTGGAAGACGAGTTACTTTCGCTACCAATGGGGATATTCGCCCACTTTGGATGGAACATACAAATCTCCCAACAATGCATGAAACAGAAGTCGGTCCCCACATTTGATTTGAATGTGACCACTGCATTTGTCAAAATGTCGGCTTCGGTTTCACCACTTTTTGGGTTTTGCTTTACTTTATTTAAAAAATCACTATATTTTGTAAGTTGGGTGCTTATCTCGCTCCACTTTGAGGATAAGCTATCGTTTTCACGATAAGCCTCCATTCCCATTTCTTCATGGAATACTCTACTAACCGCTTCCCACAGGGCGGTTCGATGTTGAGAATTTCCTATTTTAATAAAAACAAAATTTAATATATTACAAAGTTATATAAAAAATAACCATTAATAAAAACAAAGTTTAAGAATACCTAAAGTTGAATGTTGAGATTGTTGACACCAAGCCCTCACCAATGCAACTTCTTCAGCAACGACCCATTTTTGTTGTTTTCGTTTGATGGTTTGAACTGCTTTATCCGCCTCGGTTTTTTTCTTATGACTTCTCTTTTTGATGGGTTTCGATGCGGAAGGACCATCATTGGGTGGTTGAGTTTCAGGAACGGTTTCGTTTTGTGAAAGGTCAATGGAGGTTGGTGAAAGATTGATGGGCGATTGTGTAAACCGGGTAGGTATCGAATCATCGGTGTGTGGGAAGTTAGTAAACAAACGATTCCCAAGAAGCGATGCGTAACTCACTTCATGGGGCATAGAAGAGTGTATGAAAAATGGACGAGGCATTGGACGATTGGGTGGTGGGCTAGGATTATTTTCTTGGAATGCATACGGGTTGTTCGGGTCAAAAGGACGGTTATAAGGATGCATTTTTTCGTTTTGTAGAAGGAGAATTGAAGATGATTATAGAAGATGTGGTTGAATGTGGTAAAAAATGGAAGAAAAATGTGAGTTTTATAGTGAAAAAAAAAATTTCACATAGCCGTTGGCCAACGGCTAGCCCAACGGCTATTTTGTTTTGGCCATACACAGCCCGCCATGTCAGCTTGCTTCCCCCGCCCCACGCCCGCTTGAAACCCAAGCCCCAAGGGCCACGCCCCAACCCAAGCCCCATACCCCATAAGCAAAATAAAGAAGGGGGAAACCAATCTAACTATTTGGTAGTAGCTACTCTACCAACATCTTGCTCTATATTTTGCTTCATGACCATCATCAATACGATGAGAATCAAGCTCCTTGAACCCAACAGTTGTCTTTTTCAAAACATTGATCATTGTTCCTAGTTTGAAACAGTCAGCATAACTTAGTCCATAAATTTTGGTCATGTTTTTGGAACAAAAGTTTAGTTTTCTTATAAGACTAGTGGTGGTCCCAAGATTTATTTTCTAGAGTTGCGATCGAAGAGTCTTATTATATTTTTAAGAGATGCGATTGAGATTTGCGCCTAAATAATATACTTTTTTTTCTTAAGGGGGCGGCCACCCTCCAGCCACTGCTTATAAGGAGACAATAAATAGCTTAAACATATAAAGAATTTAAAGTAAACAACTACCCCGGCCACTTGTATAAACCATTGTATATTCTTCATTTCAATTCACTCTAGAAGAGCTCACAACTTTGTTTATGGGTCACCCAACGTGGTTTTAATTATCCTACTAAAGTAGGATTGACTGTATGCAAAATGCCCTACTGATATTTAAAGAGAGGCATGTCATCAATGGCTCGGTATCTCTCATGCGAATAGAACATAAGGATATAGATTTGCTTAAGGTTTCATATATTAATATAATAATCTATGGAAACAAAACTTAGAGAATATGTGGATCATAATTGATCTTACTAATTAATAGTTTGACATGATTGTTGATGAACACATACACAAATCATAAAATAGTTATAAAAAAAAAAAGCTGAACCTTTTTATTCATTTGAAAGGGTTCATGAAAGTTGGGCCGGTTTATATATAGATAGAGTTCAGTATTAAAGTATAGTGTATTCTGTCGGTGTGGACCATTGAATTATATACTGTTTCGTGTAAATATTTACAAAGGATGATCCTTTCAAACATTAATGTGAACTTGTTCAGTAAACACGGCTCGGTTTATAGAAAGAGCTTAATATTAATTTTATACAGAAAATAAAGGAAACTTAATAAAGTTATGCAACTACACTAATTATCCTATATATTAATTATCCTATATATTAAAAAACAAAGCTAATGAATAGTACTTGTCACATCATAATCAATAGTAAACTTTCCTTATTGGTTCACGTACTTCCACTCACATATAACATATAGACACGTGACAAAGTTAATGAATAATAAAATGAAATTTTTGTCAAACACCCCTACCCACCCGAAACACTACCCACCCAACACTACCCACCCGAAACACCCTCCCTTGGCCGAAATTGTTGACTTTTGAATAACACTTAAAAATTGTTTTTTTTTATAAATAGTTAAATATTAAAATACCCACCCGAAACACCCTCCCTTGGCCGAAATTGTTGACTTTTGAATAACACTTAAAAATTGTTTTTTTTTTTATAAATACTTAAATATTAAAATACTTATTACTTACTATATACACACACATATTAATAATGTGATTCAGTTAATAAAACAATGGGGTTTTATACACATCTCTGTTTTATGTGTTTTAAAGAGACTCAAGTTCAAATAATGGGGTCTTTTTTTTCCATTTTATGCTTACATAACTTCACGTCATCTTCCTTTTTCTCCTCTTTCACACGTTTTTCTGATTGTATTTATACAATTCTTATTCCTTATTTGTTGGGTTAGTGGATGCTTAGACATCGCAATAGTCGCCATCGCCAGGAGTTACTAACTCGCTTGCTGCCAACGGCTCTGTTGTATGAAAACTTCACTTGTCAACTTAAAAATAAGACACTAAATAGCACAGCTTTAATAACAACCAAGTATTTAGTCGCAATAAATAGTTTTACAATGACTTAGTTTTGCCGCGCCGCAACGCGGCGCGAAGCATTAAAACCTAGTTTTATTAAAAGAAAAAAACATAAATCTTAAGTGTCTTCCCAAAAAAAATATATTGTTTTGAATATCCTTTTCTAACTTCTTTATATTATGGAAAGTCCAGCAACGTCCGGTCATCCGGGTACACCCATAGGTAGTAGAAGGCCATCCACACCCGTAATCGAAGACAACGTTAGTGACCAAACCCCTCACCAATTACATAGGAAGCTCACCACCTAAGACCTACTATGATAAAACCCTTGACTCACGCATAACATTTTGTCAAAATCGAAATTCTAACCAACAAACACACCTATGTTACGCGGACGACGTAATTTTCATAGGTGAGTGGTCTGAAATAAACATTTTAAACTTGAATAGAATCCTAAGATGCTTTTACTTATGCTCGGGCCTAAAAGTAAACCTGAACAAATCAAAGCTATATGGAGTGGGTATTGAGGAGGAGGAGGAAGTCGATAGTATGGCAGCCAAGTTAAAATGCCGGAAAGGTGATTTACCATTCTGGTTCCTTGGATTAACCATAGGAGCAAATATGAAACGAATAAAATTTTGGAAACCAATTGTGGATAAGTTCAACAGCAAACTCTCGGCGTGGAAAGCTAAATGTCTATCTTTTGCCGGGAGATTGGTCCTAGCGAAAGCAGTAATGGGAGCGTTGCCAAACTTCTATTTATCGATGTACGTAGCACCAAAGAAGGTTTTACAAAAGTTAGAGGCAATTCGCAGAGACTTTGTATGGGGGAAGAGAGATGGAAAAAACAAGATTAGATGGATAGCGTGGAACAAGATGACAAAACCAAAGAAAGACGGTGGCTTTGGAATCGGAGATATGAGCACTACAAACATAGCTCTACTAGCAAAATGGGGATGGAAATTCAAGATGAACCCGACAGCACTGTGGACAAGGGTTATAACGGCAAAATGTAAGGCCCTGTTTGGTAGCCTCTTAATACATTCAGATGTTGCCTCTTAATGAAATCATTTGTGGCCCTTATGTCTGAATGAATAAGAGGTAACCTTATGTCTGACTGGATAAGAGGTAACATCTGAATGGTAAACCATCACATATCACATTCTTCTACATTATCTTTGTTAAACTCTTAAATGATTTCATTAAGAGGTAGCCTCTTAATGTCATTCAGATGCTACCAAACAGCCCCTAAATATAAGTTGAGGGCAAAATAGTAACTTGACTGTGAGGAAAAAAAAACTAATGGCAAAACTGTAAATTTATACGGGGCAAAATCATAATTTTGAACTGATGGCAAAATTGAATTTTTAGCTGGGAGCAAAAGCGTAAATTTATTTTTAAGTGGGGAGTAAAAACATAAATTTGAACTGATGGCAAAATCGTAATTTTAAGGGAAAAACTAATGACAAAAGTGTAAATTGAAACGGGGCAAAATCGTAATTTTTAACCTACGGCAAAATCGAATTTTTTTAGCTGGGAGCAAAAACGCAAATTTATTTTTAAGTGAGGGCAAAAACATAATTTTATATTGATGGTAAAATCGTAATTTTAAAGCGGGATAAAATCATAAATTTGTTGGACCAATAGGAGAGTGTCAGGCACCTACCTACCTGGCACTGTTGAATTTGGTGCTCATTTAAACCATAAGGGGCAAGTACTATCGCCGCTCATGATATTTGTAGATATTGAATTTGTTGGTGCATGCGTCTGTCGACTTCGTCTTGTATCGAGTCTAGGACTAAAAATGTTAGATATGTTATACGTTTTAGAATGTGTTTAAGGTAATTTAGCTTGAACGTGGTGATTTCCCTTGAAAGTGTCACTTGACAGTTTCAAGCTAAATCAACATGTTGATTTCCCTTGAAAGTGGCATGTGTCATTTCAAGCTAAATCAACACAACTATAAATAGCCTTCAAGCTAAATCATTTGTAACGATTTTAGAATTCCATACCGAGGTGCTGCCGGTGTGAAGACTGATTGTATTCGTGTTATTATCAATAAAATCAGTAGTTAAAGTGATACGCAAGCTGTTTCGACTTCAGTTTCTTAGTTTCCGCCTCTGAAACTGATAAAATCTCTTCTGAACGACTCGTTCGGGTCACAAACCGATCCTACAAGTAAAAAAAAAAAAACAGCGGCCCAATCACATTGAAAAGGTGTTGTCGACTAATGAAATAAAAATTTGTTTGATTCACTTTAATTCACGACAGTTCAGTGTTTGTTGAAATTTGTTCTGCCAAATCAAATTTAAGTGTTTTGAACAAGTTTGAAAAATGGCAATGATATTTGATGAGAAAGAAAATGTTTTTCTTGAAAATTTAAACAATTGGTATATGAGAACTATGGATAGCAGTTATAGAAATGTAAGTGCGGACATTTGGGTTAAAAGTTTTGAGCATTTCATGTGTCAAAAGGATGAAACGTTGGAAGAGTTGGAGAGACGTTTTGAAATTTTAAGAGACAATTTGAGAAAAAATGATATTAGAATTTCTAATGAAGAACTGATATCGAAATTGGAACATGCATTACCTGCTAAATATGATAAATTCTTAATTGAACTAAAAAGTAAGGATTTTTTCCAAGAACTTTATCCAAAACAATTTTTTAATGAGGTTAATGCAGAGTTTCGTAAGGAATATAAGAAAAAGAAGGAATTGGTGAATGAAATGGAAAAGAATTTACAAAAATAGGAATTGGATGTAATTGCTGAAATAGATAGAAGAATTCGTGTGTGTCTTGCAACAAAGAGTATTTTGAAATATGATATTAAAAGGAAATATTATATTAATGAAAATATGAATCCTTTTGATTTCGTTAAACTCTTTTGTGCAGGAACATACAAGATGGAGACAGAACAAGTTCAAAAGAATGAAGAATCTGTGAAGCTTGGATCTTCAAGTTCAGAATCAGTGTGCTCTAAATGTGACAACTTTAAGGCTGATAATGACAAACTCTTGAAAGATGCAGAAAGTTTGACATTGGAAGTCAAAAAGTTGAAGGATGAGAAGCAAACTGATATTAATCAGATTCTTATGTTGCAGGGAAATTGTGAAAAGCTTAAATCTGAGAATGTTAAACTGTTAAATGATTTGGACAGTTTGACATTAGAAAACAAAATTTTGAAAGAAAAAGAAAAAGATTTTGAAAATGAAAAATTGAAGATTGAAAAAGTTTTTCAAAGTCAAATAAAAATTTTAGAAGATGAGAAAGATTTGTTTGGTAAAAACAATCTTGAAAAACAAATTGCAATCAATTCTCATCTTGACAAGATTATTTGACTTGAAAAGGAAGCAGAGTGTGCTCAAAAGAAAATCAAAGAATGGGAAGAAAAGTTGAAGGTGTTTGTGAATACTTCAACTATTCCTTGTCCTAAACCAGTTAATTCTGTTCCAATAAGTGACAATGTCACAAACTTTGACAATGTCAAAGTTGAAGATTGTGATGAGAAATCTGATGATGAAAAAGATAAAATTGAAAAACAAAAAATGTTTTTGAAATTAAAAGAAAAATTTCAGAAAACTGTTTTGCAATCTACTGAAAAGGGAGAATGCTCTAAGCAAAAACCTTTGAAGAAGAAAGTGGAACAGAAACAAAAAATTAAAAATGAGAAAAATGTTCAAAAAGATAATAAAAGTTCATCAGATCGATCATCCAATCGCAATGAAAAATTACAAAAATCAAAAAATGAAAACTCAAAAATTGTTGACAATAAGTGGTGCAGGTCGGACCACAGTGCTCAAAAGTCAAATCCAGCAAACAAGAGGAGGAAAGATTATCACCAAGCCAAACAGTGCTTTGATCTAAGTGTTTGGACTAAAAATGGTGATTGGTACGATAACAGAGTGTGTTACAGATGCGGCTATCAAGGACACATTGCTGTTAACTGCCAGAGTTGGAGATTTGAGTCAAGGAGATGCTTTAATTGCAACATCAGAGGTCACATTACCATAGATTGCCCAAGGAGATCGAATGATAGATTGAGGGCTAATTCTCAAAAGATGGCAAAGAAATCAGTCAATGTCAAGCCCAAAGAACAGAAGGTTCAAGAACCTAAAGTTCAAGAAACGAAAGTGAAGCTTTCTCAGGGGCAGAAAGACAGACTGAGGAAGAAGAGGAAGAAGGCTAGAGAGTATCTAGAGAAGATTTTGTCCTCGGGTTCATCTGTTGGTAAAAATAAGAGTTCTGATGAATCGACTTCCTCGATGGCAAAGTCAAGCAAGACGAATTCATCAGATACAAATCTGAGGACGAAAGAAGAAAAGAAGAAGAAGAAAATGGTCGGCGATGAATCTGATGTGTCAAAGTCAGACAAGCCACCATCAGGCAATGAATCTGACAGGTCAAAGTCAGACAAGCCATGTGCAGGCAATGATTCTGGTTCGTCAAAGCCAGAGGAGCCATTGGTTGAGGTAAAATTGGAGTATTCAGGTTTAACAATGGATGATGAAAATTTTCCACCATTGTTGAACAAGAATTCGAAATCACCCAAGGACCGTCAGGCTTGGGTGAATCTGTTTAAATAGAAAAACCTGACTTGCCGGAGTTCCCAGGTTGGTAAGCGTGGAACATGAATCGGCACATTTCTTGAGAAATTCACGAAAGTGATATTTCGACTTACAAGTGGTAAATCAGGGACATTAAGTTGTACTTGATTTTCTACATGTGATTGTGTTGTTAAAATCGATAAATGTTAAATCTTACAAGTGGTTGAAAGAACAAGGTGATGAAACCCCATGTTTGAGAAATGACTCACAAAACTAATTTTCCGGAAAAACCATTTTGAGGAAAAACCATTTTGATTAAAACAAACTTAAGTGTTTTGAAATCACTATGGGAAAATGTTTTGTTGTCAGGGGGAGTTCTGATTGTTCATGCCAAGTGAATGGAGAATTGAAGTAATTCTCATCATGTTTTCACCTTTCTTGTACAGTTTGTTTTCAAATTTTCCCAGAAAATCAAAATTGAGACATATTTTGATTTTAGGGGGAGTAAAATTTTATAAAAATTAGAAAATTTGAAAATTCCAAAAACATTAAAAAATGCAAAAATGAGTTTTGTTGTCAAAAAGAGGAAATGATAGTAGATCAGTTGGACTGTCACAGCATGCTAAAGAAATGGAGAGATAAAATGTGATAAGCGGTCTCACTAAAGATGTGACGATAGGCTCAGCTAGACTAGTAGATTTGCGATAACGATACAAACCTAAATGAAAAAGCCTAGTTCTAGTGGGAAACATGGTCGAAAGCATAGTACTTAGTTTTGTCCTTCTTGATTGTGTACCTACTCGGTAATCGCTGATTGTCATAAGACATAAAACTGGTTAAGTTTGTGAACTTTTACAAACTTTGCTGAAAAGTCGCTGTGATTGTGCATTTTATTTTGCAAAGATTTAAACTTGTTTTATTTATTTATTTTGTTTAAGCATCGGACATCCTCTGCGTATACGTGAGTATCGACCTGGATGTTGTTGCCTAAACGTTCTGCTTTATTTTCTTTGGTGTTTCGTTTAAGCTTTGGATCACCTCTGCGTATACGGAAGTATCGACCTGGTGGTTAAAGCCTAAACAACTTCAACTTATTTTTATTTTCTTATTTTGTTTAAACATTGGACTTTCTCTGCGTATACGGAAGTATCGACCTGATTGTTAATGTTTAAACATTCTGCTTTGTTTTCGCACAAATCACAGTTGATAAAAGTTTAAAGGCATTGCTTGAGATAGTGTATTACATGATGAGGGGATATGCTGAGATCGTGGGGTCCATAAAAACTTAGTGCAATATTAATATACCTTAACGTATCGGTAAGCAGATTGAAAGTTTTTAGATTGAGTTTATGTGGACAACAATATCGTCAATCAACGTGAATCGTTTAGAGCTGAAAATGTTTAAAGCTTAACGGTGTTGGTGATTTGTCTCAGAAACTGATATGATCCTCTTGCGCAAACTCACAAAAATATTGTCTGTAAATATTTCATTTTTGCATTTTATTTCTGTTATTGCATTCATGTTTCATATTTTAAAAAAATCCAAAAAGATTTTCGACAACTGATGTTGAAGAGCTAATATTCAAAATTCCGAGTGCTGAACAAGATGAACAGGTTTGGGAGTGTGAGTTTAACAGAAGAAATTCGTTTTGAGAAAGAAAAATTGAGATTAGTTAATCAGGGTCATTAATTTGAACTTGGTGTAACTATTTCTAGTAAGTTTTTCTTGTTGATTTAAGTAAAAACTTATGTTTTGGTAAGAAGTGTGCAGGAAATGAGCTTAAACAGAATTAAAGCCAGGGATTGATCTCAAGGTGATAGCTAATTCCAGACGGCGATCCCATCATGATGAGAGGGGGAGTCTGACGAGGTTAGAGCCAAAGAGAAGATCCTGGTATATGCTAAGAAAGAAAAAAGACTGATGAAGACTGAAGATGCGAAGACTCGACACTTAAGACTCGTCAACATTCGAGGGGGAGTCTGTTGGTGCATGCGTCTGTTGACTTCGTCTTGTATCGAGTCTAGGACTAAAAATGTTAGATATGTTATACGTTTTAGAATGTGTTTAAGGTAATTTAGCTTGAACGTGGTGATTTCCCTTGAAAGTGTCACTTGACAGTTTCAAGCTAAATCAACATGTTGATTTCCCTTGAAAGTGGCATGTGTCATTTCAAGCTAAATCAACACAACTATAAATAGCCTTCAAGCTAAATCATTTGAAACGATTTTAGAATTCCATACCGAGGTGCTGCCGGTGTGAAGACTGATTGTATTCGTGTTATTATCAATCAAATCAGTAGTTAAAGTGATACGCAAGCTGTTTCGACTTCAGTTTCTTAGTTTCCGCCTCTGAAACTGATAAAATCTCTTCTGAACGACTCGTTCGGGTCACAAACTGATCCTACAGAATTATTTCTAGTAATGTTAGTATTAGTCCTTATCACCAATGCTAATAATAATCCTTAGTTATATAAGTCTTGTTTATATAATTTAATTATCTTTTTTGAATTGTTTAAAAATCTAAAATAGATACAATTAAAAAAATACAAAATATAAAGTTAAAATAGCCGGGTTATTGTTTAAAAAAAAAGAGAAGTGTATTTAGCGACAAAAAAACAAGAGTAAGAGAGAATATCTTTAGCTATCCCCGCGTGATTGATGTTTAAATAGGTTAAAAACAGCTAAAAATATAGGTTAAAAACAACTAAAAAAAATAAAAAAATAAGTGAGTATAAATTCACGGCAAACTGAAAACTCTCCCATTCCCGAAAAACCCTCGTTTGACTCTAGCCACCACCAAGCTATTGCCGTAACGCTGCACACTTGACACCACTCGTTATCTTCAATTCAGGGGCGTAGCTTTGTGGGGGCCGGGAGGGGCGCCTGACCCCCGAACTTTTCGCTCCAGTAGTGCCCGGTATATAGTTTTCGTATAGAATTTTTTTGGTATATACGTTTTCGACCCCTGGTTTTATAATATTTTTTTAGGAATATACGTTTTCAACCCCTCAATCAGAAATTTCAAGCTTGACCACTAATCTTCATCTTCAACTCACAAGCACGATACATTACTATAATAATAATAATATAATATTATTATCATCACAATTACACCCCAAAACAACACGCACAATTCACGATCCCTAATTTACTTTTATTCCAATTTTTACCGCTTTGCAATTCATTTTTCGTTCGATTCATCTGTGTAGGTACTTGCATTGCTATTCGAACACATGATTGGTTAGGTATGGAGGATTTGGCGTCTGAATGCAAGGTAATTCTTCAAGCGGTTAACAATTCTACGATGTTTTCGTTTTTTTATGGTTGTTATCGTTGTGATTAATGTGTTTGGACCTGAAGAGGTATGGTCCCAATTCCGCATCCCACATGGCAAGGACCACACTACTTTTTCATCCTACATGGCGCCTACATCAGCAAGCGAATCCAGAAGCTTCTAGAAACTTCTGGAAGACGTCAAGGTGACACCAAAGATGCTCCTTCCGACATAAAGGACAATACGTGTCACCATTTATCAAGCGCCATATAGACCTGCAGCAAATCAAGGAGCAGACCGACAGCAGCAGTACGATGTTTCCAGCATGGACAAATATGGGCGCACCACGTGTACCACCATCCTGACCACAGCAGAGAAGACCAAAAGGATATTCCCCTTGGTCGGACAGCTGGCGCCCCATAACAGCTGGCAAGGTTGCTCATCCCTCTTTCACCCTCCGGCTATAAATAGGACCCTTCATCATCAAGGTTGATTCTATTCGATTCCTCTCACTCTAAACTCTCACTCTTAACACACACTGTTTTATCTCCTCAGAACAGAACTTATTCTCACGCCGGAGCCCGGTTAAGAGGGAAATCCCCATATTCCCCTCTTAACGAGCTAACGGTGTTGCTGTTTTGCAGGACTCAGTCTTTTGGCGAGTAAGAAAGAAGATTGAACCCACAGAAGAGACGACCCAGCTAGTTAATCATCGGATTTAACCAGTGTTTCATCATTGGTGCCATCCGCATCTTTTGCAAACCACTCTCATCTTCTTTTTTGTTCAAAAACTCACTAGAATGACTGAACCAACCCCTTCTCCTCAGATGGACGGAGAAGTCTCTTCCTTTGAACTCGTCACGGACACCACGCGCGTCCAAAGAGTCCAGGGGAACGAGACCATCCAAAAAGTGCGAGCGAACAACGATTTTCCTTAGATCTTTGGAAGTGCATCCAGGGTGGTTAGTCAAACCACAAACGGAGCCACTTTCCAACACTCACCCAGGATAATCAACCAAACCACAAATGGAGCCACTTTCCAATCTCCACCTGGGGTAGTTCTCCAAACACCTCCAGCAGTCCAAGCACCAAACCATGGAGCTGGCACGTCAGCTCCATCGGAACAGACACACCTGAACTTCTCTGCCCTTTTAGGGCTACCCGAAGGAAAAACTCTGCCTTCCTGGTATGCCGAACAAATGGCGTCTATAAACCTTGTCTATACACAACTCAGCGCACAACAAGCTTTGCTCCAAGCACAAGCCAACCAGTCCGCATTTGTTACCCCACCGCAAAGGTCTCTGAGCACTCACATGCCTCAGCAGGCCAATGCATGGAACTTACGCCCTGAAAAAGCACCTGTACCAAACATAAGAAGGCCAAGCGCGCAAGACACGTGCGATACCTATGCCGAAACAGAGAGCAATTATGTGCAGTATTCTCATCCACAAAGAAAACCAGTGCAAAGTCGTTTAGGTCCGCGCAATATAAACGACGAGTGGGATAGTTATAAGGAAGAAGATGATGCGACGTACAAGGAAAGCACAGTGTTCAGTAGGTTACCACCAGAACATGAGACGTACGTACCCCGCAGGCGCGCGAGGTGCAATTCGAAAGCAGAACATGATTACTCATTGAGCTATCGCCCAGATGACATGGCCGAAAACTCAAAATTCATCAGAGAAATTGCGACAGCCGATATCGACAAGACAAAACTGCCACACAATGTAGGCAAATACAACGGCTTAACAGATCTCGATGACCACCTCCAAGTCTTCAACGGCGCAGGAGTAACAGGTAGCTGGAATCTACCAACTTTGTGTCATCTCTTCGCACAAACCTTTGTCGGCGCAACGCGCGTCTGGTTTGACAGCCTGCCAGCAGGAAGAATCAAGTCATGGATTGATTTTCAAGACATGTTCCTCGCGCACTTCTCTCAACAGCGCAGGCACACTAGAGACCCTGCCGATTGCCTGAATATATGGAGGAAAGACCATGAAAGCGTGGAAGATTTCATCACCAGGTATAACAAAGAATGCCTGGAGATCGGTGATGTAGGTGAAAAGATGATGCGCGCACATTTTATGAGGGCGGTAAAATGCGACGACCTGATCAAACGATTGAAAGGAAGAGATGGAGGCCCCAAAGATTGGGAAACCTTCATTGAAGCAGCTAAAACAATTGCGCGCACAGACAAACAATTGACCGGTGATGAAAACCGTCAATACAGTTACAACCACAACGATCGGCGCAACAAGAAAGGCAAAGGCCAATCATGGAAAACATCCGGTTATAGAGAAAGAAGCCTGGTGAGAGAAGACGCACACAATACAATCAACCAAATCGCTCACCGCAAGGAAGTAAAAAGGGAGAACAGAGAAAAACAGTGGACACCCTTAACAAAGACCCCTTCTGAAGTTTTTTCAACCGAAAATCACCAGTTCAAACCTCCTCTACAAATGCGAAACAAGAGGGGTCAAGACTCAAATCTTTTCTGTGAGTTCCACAAAGACACTGGTCACCTGACCGATGACTGTTTTAGATTAAAACAAGAGATAGAAAGAGCCTCGAGAGATGGAAGACTCACCTATCTGGTGAAAGGTGGAAAGCGGTTCAAGGAGGCCCACGAAAGCCAAGAAAGAACTATAACAAGCGCATATAAGATGACTCTTGGCGCGAAAGACAAGTTGTTTTTCCCATAGTAAGAGGATGTCCAAGAGAAAAAAGGCCCATAGTCATATCCGGTGTAATCGGTCATTACCAAACTGACTACATTTTCATTGACCCAGGGAGCACTGCAGATATCATCTACGAACAATGCATCAACCAATTTGACCAAGAGGACAAAGCGCGCTTAGAACCAGTCGACTACCCACTAACTGGTTTCTGCAACGAAGCCGTTTTTCCCCTCGGCCAGATATCGTTCCCGGTGCTACTCGCAGACGGAAGAAACTCAAGAACGGAGGAGGTCACGTTCATGGTACTACCAGCACATTCAAGACACGACATCTTGTTGGGAAGAGAATCCCAAGGAGATTTTAGTATGATTTGCTGTGGGCTGCATTCAGCTGTTGGTTTCCCAACAGAAACAGGGGTAGCACTAATCTATGCGAGCAAAGAAGTCTTGGCAACAGACGAAATCAGGCCAGCAAAAGCAAGCAAATCTGTACCACGCGCAGAAGCCGAAAAATGGGTGCTAAACAACAAATACCCAGAATAAACGGTCACCTTGGGACCTGCAATGTCTGACCTCATGCGCGGTGCACTGAAAAAGTTGTTATTCGAAAACATGGATGTGTTCGCCTGGACACTAGCCGATATGGTGGGTGTTTCACGGCACATAGCAGAGCACAGATTAAACGTCTCAGAAAGTGCCAAACCCGTGGTACATACCAAGCGCCATTTAGGAGACATAAAGCATGACGCTATGAAAGAACAAGTCACGGAGCTGTTGAACGCAAGCATCATCAGAGAAGTCTGATACCAAACTTGGGTGGCAAGCCCAGTAATGGTACAGAAAGGAAACCGCAGTTGGAGAATGTGTGTAGATTACAAGGACCTAAACAAGGCATGCCCTCGCGACTGTTATGCCTTACCAGATATTGATGAGAAGATCGATTCGCTAGCAACCTTCAGATGGAAATGTTTCCTTGACTGCTATAAAGGGTACCACCAGGTACAGATGGCCATCTAAGACGAGGACATAACCGCGTTCCGCACACCGACAGGGCTATACTGCTACACCAAAATGCCTTTCGGTCTAAAGAATGCGGGTGCGACTTATCAGAAACTAATGAATGAAACGTTCAGTGATGCTATCGGTAAATACATCGAAGTGTACATGGATGACTTGGTCATCATGAGCAAAGAGGAAAGTGTGATGCTGATGAACATCCAAAAAACATTTGACACACTGCGCGGTGTAAGTATCAAACTAAACCCAGCGAAGTGTTCCTTCGGTATGGAAGAAGGAAAGTTCCTGGGTTTCATCGTCACAAAGGATGGATTTAAAGTAAACCCTGATAAGGTACAAGCAATCGAGCGCATGCCTTCGCCATCGACGATAAAGGAAATGCAGAAGTTGGTCGGACGGTTAGCAGCACTCAACCGTTTCTTAGCCAATCATGCTGCTAAATCTTTCCCATTTATCAAGACACTCCGCAATTGTATGAAGAAAAGTCAGTTCCAGTGGACCCCGGAAGCCGAACAAGCATTCCGAGAAATGAAAGATTGCCTCATAAGATTTCCAGCACTGACGGCGCCAGTGAAAGGAGAACCTTTGGTAATGTACCTCTCAGCATCCGATAAAGCAGTCGGAGCAGTACTGTTTGTAGACCGACAAGGCACACAGACACCAGTTTATTATGTGTCTCGCACTCTTAATGATCCAGAAACGAGGTATGCAAGGAAAAACTAGTGCTGGCACTAATCCATGCGTCAAGGCGGTTGCACAGATATTTCGCCAATCATGTCATTCATGTCTTAACAAATTACAACATCGGTAACATCCTGGCAAGGCCCGAGATTTCTGGAAGATTAGCAAAGTGGGCGATAGAACTGGGAGGCCCCAACGTGGTCTTCAGGCCAAGACTAGCAATCAAGGGCCAGGTGTTGGCTGATTTCATAACAGAAGTGCCCGACGACAAAGACAGAGAGTGCAAGGCAATGGAAAAAGCTGAAAAGCAACGTTCAGAAGAACCATGGCTACTATATACAGATGGCGCATCCAATGAGGATGGCACAGGCGCAGGACTTTGGCTGGTAAGTCCAGAAAAACACGAATTCACGTATGCCATCCGGTTAGACTTCAAGAGCACGAATAATGAAGCTGAATATGAAGCCTTTCTTGCCGGTCTGAGGTTAGTGGTCAAGATGGGAGTCAAACACATTGAGGCGCATGTGTACTCCATGTTAGTAGCCGGGCAGATTAACGGCCAGTACGATGGCAAAGGAGACGTAATGGCGTTATACCTAGACCATGCGAAAGCATTGCTGCAAAACTTCCATTCTTACAAGGTGCACCATATCAATCGAAGCAAGAATAAACCAGAAGATGCACTAAGTAAGCTCGCATCCACCAGTTTCCAGCACTTGGCAAAGGATGTGCGCATTGATGTCTTGAGCAATCCATCGGTACCATTAAGGCAAGTGAGCGTTGTCCAGTTGGGAACAACATCTTGGATGACTCCCATAATCATGTATCTCCAGTCTGGGATTTTACAAGAAAACAAAGCCGAAGCGAGGAAAGTTCAATACAAATCCGAGCACTATCAGATGGTTGATGGAATACTGTACCGAAAATCATACCTCGGGCCGTTGTAGAGATGCGTCGACCCGGAAGATGCAAACTACCTGATCCGAGAAATAAATGAGGGAATCTGTGGCATCTATGCCGGTCCGAGGATGGTGGTAGCGAAAGTGATGAACGCCGGGTACTACTGGCCTGGAATGCATCTAGATGCAGTAAAGGTTTTGAGGAAATGCAGCGGATGCCAAAGGCATGCTCCGAAAACGATGCGCCCCAAAAATGAACTAGTCCCCGTAACAACGGCGTGGCCGTTTCAACAATGGGGAATAGATATGGTTGGTCCCTTTCCTGAAGCCCCCGGTGCAGTGAAATTCATCATAGTCGCGGTAGACTATTTCACGAAATGGGTAGAAGCAAAGGCGCTGGCATCAACCACATCTACCGTAGTGCGGCGTTTCATCTGAGAACAGATCATTTGCAGATTCGGGCTGCCTCTAAGAATTATCACCGATAACAGAACAAATTTCGCTGCAGAAGATCTCTAACGTTGGTTCAAAGAGCTACACATAGAGCATACCTTCTCCTCGGTTGCGCATCCACAGGGGAACGGTCAGGTCGAAGCCGTTAACAAGAGCATCGTAGATGACATTAAGACACGCTTGGGAACACAAAGAAGAGGCTGGGTTGATGAACTACCTAGTATATTATGGGCCCATAGGACAATGCCCAAAACAAGCAACGGAGAAACACCATTTAGCTTAGTCTATGGGTCCGAGGCTGTGATACCAGCAGAGATCGGACTGCCATCACCAAGAATGCTCTCCATGAACTTGATCGACAATGAGGAAGAAAGGAGGTTGGATCTTGACCTCCTAGAAGAAAGGAGAGAGATGGCGGCAATCAATGAAACGAAATACAAAACAAAGCTGGAAAAGTATTATAACTCCAAAGTCCGACTTTTCACTTTCAATCCGGGAGATTACGTCCTGAGGGACAATGAGGCGTCTAACGCCGAAAAGCCTGGAAGTTAGCTCCCAAGTGGGAGGGTCCTTATGTTGTAGACGCAGTACTCGGAAAAGGGGCATATAAGCTGCGCACCCTAGATGACAAAGAAGTCCCAAGAACCTGGAATGCTCAACAGTTAAGAAGATGCTACATGTAAACAGCTGAAGTTTTTCCTATGTACTTGTAACGGCCGCGCGCCAACACACTTAGCACTAATACAAGAAGTGTTTGGCTATCTCTTCTCATGCGAATTTCTTATCACAACTGCATATATTACTTTGGGCATACACGAAAACATCAATGGCTCGAACTTAGGAAACGTTGTAGACCTCCAAGGCCTGTCACAAACAAGTGCAAAGCCGGGTAAAAAACGCAACCAAAGCCTAAAAACGCCAAGTAAATACTTCGTGCCCACATGAACACGAAAACATCGAAAATACGGTAAACAAACATTGTAAGACCCCCAAAGCTGAATACAGCCGGGTCCACACAATAAACTGTAACTCGATCACTTCGTATACACGAACCAACCTGCGCGCTTAAACGACAGAACAAACGTTGTAAATAACACAACACAACCTGTCAGCGCCATCATTCATTCGTGATACCTAATCAAAGTAATTACAAATGCACATATTGTAACGATAACAAAATTCACAAGAAACAAAGCCACATATTAAGCATAAAATATGTCAAAAATAACAAAACATATTGCAGATACGACAGCTATAGGTAAATTGTTCACGAAACATAAAGTTAAATTGTTCACGAAATTGTCAAGTTGGTTACAGGGCTATTGAAGCCCATACACGGCATGCAAGCCGGATTTCTTCACTTTGGATGACTAGTACCAGCACCCCCAGTCGCGTGATCTTCATCTCCAAGGGCCTTGTTTAATAAGGCAACACCATTAGGTTTCCGAGATAATTTCTGGGCAGCTTTAACAACACCAAACTCCAAAGATGCAAACTCTTGTCGCTTTTCAGCATAAGTAGCACCACAATCCTCCTTGTACAACTCAAAATGATAGTCCTTCTCATTATTAACAGCTGCAGCCCTACCCTCACTATAACCATCCTTCCGCCCGCTATTATATGCCGCTTGACCCAACTCAAACATGTAGTTGGCAAGCTCATGAGATTTCACTATACGTTCAGCAATCTGCGAAAAGCACATAGAAACATAAGAAGAGTAATCAACACAAATCGAAAGCAAACATAAACAAAGGAAGTTACCAGGGGCACCGCGCGTGAGAGCAACCACTTGCAATCGTCAGATATCTCCTCAGCAAGAAGTTCAGAAGCCTTGCACTCAGGGACCTTTTTCTCAACAAACTCTTCCAACTTAGCTATACGCTCGACATACTCCTGCTCTCTTCTCTGATGCGCAGTGCGTTCTTCCTCAGCTTCTTCACTGATCTTACGTTTCTCAGCAGACATCCTAACAATTGCGTCACGTTGGGCTTGCAACTCCTTATTTTTCCGCTCACAAGCGGCCTCCCAATCCTTTTGTTTGTCGGTGTTAATCTGCTTCTGTTGAGCAAGTTTCTGCTCCACATCAGACACCCTCCATAACAACCCCTTTTTCTCAGCATTGAACTTCTCTCTTTCTTCAGCAAACAACTTTTTATCATTTTCAAATTCAAGAGTCTCCTCCCCCATCAACTTCCATTCTCGAACAATCTCTTGCGAAGTAGCAAAGAAGTTGACACTGGCATGAATATGATCGTCCAAGAGTTCGAACCCGTTTCGCCTTTTCTGAAACAACCTCTCCGCAGGGGGGAGGGACAAGGAGAAGAACTCTCGACAATTCTCATGATTATTCATCCGGGAGCCCGGAGTTAAACGCCAATGGGAAGCATGAGGCAGATCATCGCATGCAGGGTTGTGAGTATCCCAAGACCCACCTTGGACATTTTCAAACTCAGGACTCCGAAGCACCCCTGAAGTAGCACCACCGCCACTGCCTGGTGGACGCCTGGTATAAATGGTCTGGCGTTGTGTAGCCTCACTGGACTCCGCCTCTGTCTCAACACCTTTGTCTCGACCATCTCCACCAGCACCACCTGCGCCATCACCACCACCTTCACCAACATGCTCAACATTCACATCATCTGGTTTACCTTTTTCACCCAAGTCATCACGGGGAGAGGACACGTCAAACGTCCTAGATGGTGGAGAAGTGGGGGGAGTAATCTTTGAAATATCAACCTTGCGCGAAGTCTTGCCGGGATTAGCACCTGTTCCAAAACAAACAAGATAATTAGGAAAAAGCAAGGAAAATGGCAACCAGAACAGACAAACGGAAAAACTTGTACCACGAGAACCAGAAGCCTCGAATATTTTTTCCAACAAGTTCCCATGCTTAGCAGTAAAAACTCCCATATCAATCTCAGATTCCGAAGGAGCAGGAGGAGTTTCCTTCTGACGTTTGGCCTTTTTTGATGCAAGCATAACAGCAGCCTGCTCATCAAGCTTCCGCTTCTTATCCTCAAGAGCTTTCTTCCTCAACATCTCCGTTAAGGTAGCGCTGTCATCAGGATCGGACCCACGATGTTTCTCTCTGGTCCCTAAACCAGACAATCAGAAACGACAACATAATCTAGGACAGGAAGGGTAGAGGGTCGCTTTCGAGGAGTCTCAGTAGCTTTTTCCTCAGCCCTCTTCTCCTTCTCCTCTGACTTGTCCGCTTTTGTTTTTCTCCGAGTTTCTAATTGATCAGCAGTCTCAACCGGCACCTCAACATCAGCAACAACCGGTTCGTTAACGGGCTCATGCAAAACCCCTTGCGTTGGGCCTGCAAGCGGGGAATGAGAGGTTAGGCCTTCAAGAGGTCGGTCAGAACCCTCACTCGAAAGGACAATAACTTCCTCCCGAGTGGGGTCAGTAGCATCATCAACATCATCTTCACCTAAAACAGTGTTGGCATAGGTGGCAAAATTCTCGTTAGTAGGATGCAAGAAACGGTTGCGGATCTGGTCCAACCATGTCGGTTTCCCATCCTCTTGAACCGCCTCAACCATGGCACCACCGGCCTTTGGGTCAAGAACATTCAACAAGATGTAGCCAACTGCGAAATATAAAAGAGATGAGGACGAACACAACAATAACCAGAGAAAAAAGCAAACAACTAAGAAACATTACATACGTTTTCCTTGATAACCATAAACAGGAACACCCAGAGGGTTCTTTGGAAACCACCGCAAGCTCATACCAGCAGCAACCAACGCCCTCTCCTTCAGCTGAGAAATAGCAGTGGTTTTGTGCGTCACCTTCTTGTACCACTCCTGTTTGGCAAATTCCACTGTCACGTCTACCTTCGGGATCCCTTCACTCTCTGATCGATAGTGCATATCTACCGGGATAACACCACGCGGAATGTAAAAAAACTTTTGTTTCCAATCATGTAGGCTTTTCGGAGGATTGGAACTACAAGGGATAACACCACTGGTCCGGGAGTTAAAAGAATAAAAACCTCCAGTGTAAGTCAGAGTGTAAAAAACATTGAACATCTCAAAGGTTGGCTCAACACGGTTGGCCCTGCAAATAAACTCAAAATGGGTAACACGAGGAAGCCCAATAGCGTTGATTTGAGAGATATGGAGCCCATAATTCCTCAATACATCAGCAGTAAACTTCGTCATAGGGAGCCTGAAGTTACCCTCCCAGAAAAAGGCCGCATATAACGTAATGTAACAAGGAGGTGCATCCATGGCGGTAGAACCTGGGGTAGGAAACTGAGCACCCCAATCCGGAAGAAAGCCCATATCCCTAACTAAATTGTGGAATTCTTCCTCTTTCCAACTGATCGTCGCTCGATCAGGACCAGGAGGATTCCTACCCTTAAACTTCCTTTTCTTAGCCAGAGGATTGGCTCCGGAAGATATACTGGAAGAAGATGAAGAAAGAAAATCTGAAGGAACTTAGAAGAAGGAGGAGGTAGAGAAGTATGGGAGGGGACTGCTGTTCAAATTTTGAAAAGTGAAGAAGAAGGAGTGAACCGCCATATATTTATACCCATCGCATTTAATGCGATGGGTAGTGGGCCGTCAGGAGATCAGAACATCACCCAAGAGGGGAGAGACACGTCAGCAGAGAGAGAAACCGCCACCCCCTTTTTCAGGAGCGTGGGCGGCACACGTCTGACACAAGGATGGAAAGTAACTGACACCACTGAAAAGGCGCCTGTTCACCTCCGACAAGACAGGGACATCAGACAGTCACATCAGTTGTCTTCATCCCAAGAAAGGAAACTTCTATCAGAAGGAAACACCACCACGCCGTGCGCCACGCGTCCAGTTGGCTCAACTTTTGTAAGGTGACCAACACGCCATGCGTCACGCGTCCAGTTGGATCAACTTTTGCAAGGTGACCAACACGCCATGCGCCACACGTCCAGTTGGCTCAACTTTGCAAACTTACCAACACGCCATGCGCCACGCGTCCAGTTGGCTCAACTTTGTAAAGTTACCAACATGCCATGCGCCACGCGTCCAGTTGGCTCAACTTTGCAAAGTCACCAACACGCCACGCGCCATGCGTCCAGTTGGCTTAGTTTTACAAAGTTACCAACTCGCCATGCGCCATGCGTCCACTTAGCTCATTTTTTGCAGAATCACTACTGTATGGCACGCGCCATGCGACTAATTGGCCCAACCACGCAAAGTTGCAAACATGTATCCCAACAAGGCCAACAACCACTACCCTTATAAGTCCAGAATCCCTCCTAGACGATCAACTCAACTAGAAGGCACACTGGACTGGGGGACTTGAAGAGGTATGATCCCAATTCCGCATCCCACACGGCAAGGACCACACCACTTTTTCATCCTACATGGCGCCTACATCAGCAAGCGAATCCAGAAGCTTCTAGAAGCTTCTGGAAGACGTCAAGGTGGCACCAAAGATGCTCCTTCCGACATAAAGGACAATACGTGTCACCATTCATCAAGCGCCATGTAGACCTGCGGCAAATCAAGGAGCAGACCGACAGCAGCAGTACGATGTTTCCAGCGTGGACAAATATGGGCGCGCCACGTGTACCACCATCCTGACCACAGCAGAGGAGACCAAAAGGATATTCCCCTTGGTCGGACAGCTGGCGCCCCATAACAGCTGGCAAGGTTGCTCCTCCCTCTTTCACCCTCCGGCTATAAATAGGACCCTTCATCATCCAGATTGATTCTATTCGATTCCTCTCACTCTCACTCTTAACACACACTGTTTTATCTCCTCAGAACAGAACTTATTCTCACGCCGGAGCTCGGTTAAGAGGGAAATCCCCATATTCCCCTCTTAACGAGCTAACGGTGTTGCTGTTTTGCAGGACTCAGTCTTTTGGCGAGTAAGAAAGAAGATTGAACCCACAGAAGAGACGACCCAGCTAGTTAATCATCGGATTTAACCAGTGTTTCATCAGGACCTTAGTTTGATTCAGTTGTTGATTATGAGTTTACGCGGTTGAATTTTGTGTATTGATTGGTTTGAGAATTGTGTACAGTGATCATCAGAGATGATATTAGTTTTTTTTTCTTTTAAAGGATAAAGTTTGTTGATCTAGAATTATACAAGCATATCTGTATGCTATGAGTGTGTTCTGTGAGTATATGAATTTGTGTTTGTGTGAAGAGTTGTTGAAGTTTGAAAGGGAAAACAGTAGTTTGGGCACATTTTAGTTGCATTGCTTTGTTGTATGCGTCGTTAATCGAAATTGCTGTATAAAGTATAAACCTAACCTAGCAGGCTAGCACAGTGGAATGGTTACTGGACTGTCGGGTGTGTAATTATTGTTTTCTTAAATGATCATCGTTTATGTGATTGTTAAACAGATGTTTATTAGATTGTGGGGGTATGGGGCTTGGGTTGGGGCGTGAGCTGGGGGAAAACGCCCAAGCAACCATCCCGGGTGGGCTTGGGTTGGGGCATGGCCCTTGGGGTTTGGGTTAGAAGCCGGGCGTGGGGCGGGCTAGCGGTTCGATGTGGCGGCCTCCTATTCGCTTTGTTGGCCATGTCATAGCGGGGTGTTTGAGTTTGAATTTTAAATTGTAACCGTTTGGCCAAGCCAAGCGGTCACCCCAACCCCCAACAGTCAACATCCCCTATAAATACAACCCTAACCCCACCGGCTACCCCAACCCAAACCATCGCTGTCCAACCCCAACCCCACTTGATCCGACGAACCCGCTACCCCAACCCGAAGAAGATGGCCTCTTGGACCCACGAAGAAGAGTTAGCTCTCGTCACAAGCGTCGTTGACGCTATGAAGGGGCGACAACCCGGCCAAACACGATATTGGCCGGAAGCCTTCGCAAGCTACCGACATAACGTCGGACACGACCGGCACAACTTAAACGCGTGCTAACATAAATGGCGCGAGCTACGGCCCAAGCTCGATCGTTTCAAGGTCTACTACGAAGCCGTTCCGAGCGGCGAGTTAAGCCACGAGGACCGGGTGGCGGTGGCGAACATTGAGTTTCGGTGCAAGGAGCGAAGGCCGTTCGACAAGCTCGAGCTTTTTAAAATTTACCTAACGCTCTAGTTTTTTTTTTATTTTGTAATCGTTTTTAGGTTTTTTTTTGTAATTTTTAGGTTTTTTTTTATTTTGTAATCGTTTTTAGTTTTTTTTTTTGTAATTTATAAAATTTTAGGTTTTTTTTTAATGTTGTGTGTATCTTTTTAATTTTTTGTAATTTTTTTTTTAATAAACTGCCAAGCCACGCCCCCAACCCAAGCCCCGCCATACCCCACGGACACGTCACTCACCGGTGAGGGGGGCTCCAACTCCACGTGTCAACTCATGCCCCCAACCCAAGCCCCACCATACCCCACGGTCTTACGAATAATGTCATTTTAGGATTCCACTTGTTTTTAAATGAGGCATCATTGTGATCATATATCAAGTCCTTTCTCGATGTTTCACGCTTCACGCCTACTAAAACCTCTAATTAGTGCCAAAATGTGGTTTGCTGTGAGAGGAAGAAACATGAATAGCAAAATGTATAGGAAAGTTCTTTTGCGAATTCTTAGTTTAGATTACTTTGAGTAAATCACGCCAACAATTTCCTTGAGTTGAGGTCTCTTCTCAACCAATATGTGAATAAAGAAATAGACAAAGGAGTGAGGATTCGTCTAGACTATGACGAGCCGGAACCAACATTATCTCCCGGACCTCCTATCCCTCCTTTTACAACTAGGAATGAGGCTGGTCCCAGTAATCCTTCAAACCCTAATCCATACCTGTCTGCAATGGCAAATCCCACAACGCGTCCTCTCTTTTCATCTCAACCAGCTATAAGTGGTGCTCCTCTGGGCCATGAGCTAACCCTAGATCAGCTCCTACAGTCCCCAGTAACAAGCCTTCCAGCCTCTACAACAATCTCGTGGGAACAAGCCCTATCCGTACTCCCCTTGGCACGAAGTGCCGTTATGAGCACCCCCTTTGGAGTTAGTTGTTCAGGTGCACCCGGAAGCCTTCAAGGCTTCAACCCCATGCCCCAAATGATGTCCCAGATGATGGCCAGCTTCCCGTGGCAGCACTTTATCAATCAAGTGCTGGCCACTCAAGGAAACAACAACAACGGCAATAACACGGGAGTAGGGGTTGAAGAAGATTTGGCCAAACCTTATAAGCCAAGTAACATCTCATGCTTTTCACAGCAAATTGCCGATTATGACTTTCAAACGAAGATCAAGATGCCGTCCCACATCAGAACGTACGATGGGACTGAGGACCCCGAGGACCATCTTCAGATCTTCACTGGTGCAGCAAGGATTGAGAAGTGGTCAAATGTTGAATCTTGTCTAATGTTCATGCAAACTCTTGTCGGATCAGCCAGAATTTGGTTCAATGATTTACCTGCTCGAAGCATTCGGAGCTTCGACGACCTCAGCAAGGGTTTTTTAGCCAACTTCTCCCAACAAGGCGATATGTCAAAGATGCAACCGTGATCTTTTAGATAAAACAACGTGATGATGAAAGTCTTCGTGAATTTATTGAACGATATAAGAAGGAAGGTCTCACATATGTAGGGGCAGATGAGAAAATGAGGGTAGCCGGTTTCATGAACGCTATCACCTCAAAATATCTCACAAGAGATTTCAACAAATATCTGCCCAAGACCTTGGAGGAAGCTCTCGAAAGGGCAGAAGCCCACATCCGAGGAGAGGAGGCAGTAGATATTAAAGAGCAAAGAAAAAGAGGGTCTAGTTGGCGGAGTAACAGCCCTGCCAGAAAAAGAGGGAACTTTAACTCCTATGACAGACGTCAAAAGGGTTCAGACCATCGAAGGCCTGAAGGTCGGAACCCTCCAACCAGGGAGAAAGGCATGAGTTTCACACCCCTCACAAAGACTCCTCAAGAAATCCTTGCCACGGAAGAAGTTAAACAGAACTTTAGGCCTCCTAGGCCACTCCCCAAAAGCAGGAAAAATGAGAACTCCACACAGTTTTGTGAGTTTCATGAAGAAAAAGGCCACCACACCAATGATTGCTTCCAGCTCAAGAAAAGAATTGAAGAAGCTGTTAAGTCCGGAGAACTCGCTCATTTGGTGAAGGGGCTACGGGACAAAATGGCTGAAGGAAAGGGCAAGGAAGTCAATATGGTGGATTTCGATGGAAGGGTTCCTCACAAAAGACAGCGGTTGGAAGCTTGGGAGCTTCAGTGTGTTTGCTTCCCCCCAATGGAAAGAGACCCTCTTTCAAGCCCTCTTGTGGTAGAAGCCACTGTGGGAACGTTGCAAACGAATAAAGCATACATAGACACTGGGGCAGCCACTGAAATCATGTTTGAGAAATTCTTCAACCGCTTGAGCAATGAAGAACGTTCAAGGCTTCAACCCTCAGGGACTTCCATAAAAGGTATTGCCGATATACCCCTCAAGCCTTTAGGGCAACTGACACTTGATGTTCGTTTCAACGAAGGTCAGAAGGAAAGAATCCAACCACTCACCTTTGTGGTTATCAACATACCTTCAAACTATGACGTAATCATTGGAAGACCAGGGTAGTGTGCATTCTACATGGCCGTGTTTGTTGGCCATTGCACAGTCAAATTTCCCACCGAAAGGGGGATAGCAAACCTTCAACCATCCCAAGAGGCCTACCTGGTTGAGGGAGGAAGTTCCAGTAGTGAGGAAGACAAGCAAAGGCTAATCATAAATCCTAAGTACCCTGAACAGAGAATAAGTGTCAATCCAAGCCTTTCACAAGAAACCCTCTCATATCTTGAAAAGTTGCTAATACATTACAGCGATGTCTTCGCTTGGTGCCCAGAGGACATGACGGGGATCCCTCGAAACATTGCTGAACATGAGTTAAGAATACCGCCGGATGTCAAGCCCGTGGTGCAAAAGAAAAGAAATTTAGCACCCGAGAGGAATCTGGCTGCTTGCCAAGAAGTTGAAAAGCTTATGTCAGCCGGCATTCTCCGAGAAGTCAAGTACCAATCATGGGTTGCAAACCCGGTTATGGTCAAGAAACCAGACAACTCTTGGAGGATGTGCATAGATTTCAAGGATCTTAACAAGGCTTGCCCTAAGGATTGCTATCCACTACCAGAAATTGATCTCAAGGTTAACTCCCTCACTGGTTACCCTTTCAAATGCTTTCTTGATGCTTACAAAGGGTATCATCAAATACTCATGAAAGAAGAAGATGAAGAAAAGACGGCGTTCCACACCGATAAAGGAATCTTTTGTTACCAAAAGATGCCTTTTGGCCTCAAAAACGCTGGAGCAACCTACCAACGTCTACTAGACAAAGCCTTTGCAAGCCAAATTGGTAAAAACATGGAGGCATATGTCGATAACTTGGTGATCAAAAGCAAGACGGAGTATCAAATGCTCGATGACATTCAAGAAACTTTCAAGAACCTCAGAAAGGTTAACATGAAGCTCAACCCTGAAAAATGTTCATTCGGGTTTGAGGAAGGAAAGTTCTTGGGTCATATTGTTGGGAAACAAAGCATCAAGGCTAACCCAAACAAGGTGAAAGCGGTTCTTGAAACCAAACCACCAAAAACCAAGAAGGAGGTTGAAAGCTTAAACGGGAAGCTTGCAGCCTTGAAGCGTTTTACCTCGAAGTTGGCTGAAAGATCCCTGCCCTTCTACAAAACGCTCAAGAATTGCTCTGATAAGAAGGACTTCAGATGAACTGATGACGCCGAAGAAGCCTTCAACCAGATGAAACAAAACCTTGCTTCTTTACCTGACATTGCAGCTCCAGAAACGGGGGAGTTAATCTCGGTGTACCTTTCAGTCGCTGAGGAAGCCATAAGCTCGGTCCTCACCATTGAGCGAGAAAAGGCCCAGGTACCCGTTTATTTCTTCAGCAAAACTCTAAAATTGGCTGAAACTAAATATCCTCCCCTTGAAAAGCTTGCCCTAGCCCTAGTTCAAACAGCTAGAAGGCTTCGAAGGTATTTTCAAGCACACCCTATACAAGTGGTCACCGACCAACCCATTAAGAGCGTGCTTGAAAAACCAGAGAACTCGGGAAGGTTGGCCAAATGGGCAGTGGAACTAGGTGAACATAACATCACCTACGTCCCACGAAAAGCTATCAAAGCCCAAGTCTTGGCTGACTTCATCGTGGAAGTCCCAAACCAAGCAATCACTGAAGTGAACACTACCACCACTAAACCCTCCAACCCTAAAGCCTGGAAGCTTTTTACCGACGGGGCTTCAAGCGTTGAAGGGTCAGGGGCTGGGCTAATTTTGATCAACCCAGAAGGGCTGGAATTCACATATGCTCTCCGTTTTGATTTTCAAACCACCAATAATGAACCTGGATACGAGGCACTGATCTCCGGTTTAAGGCTGGCCAAAGAAATGGAGGTCCAAAATCTTGAAGTGTTCACAGATTCGTTGCTAGTCTCGAGCCAAGTAAATGATAGCTACATTGCTAAAGAACCCAACATGAAAAAATACAAAGAAAAATCCAAGGAGCTGATGAGTACCTTCCAAGCATGCAACATTAAACAGATTCCCAGATCTCAAAACAAAAAGGCTGATGCCCTAAGTAAGCTTGCATCTCTCACTTTTGCCCACCTTACCAAGAAGGTGTTGGTAGAAGTGTTGAAGGCTCCATCAATCGATGAATTGGAAGTCCAAGACGTAGTCACTGAGGAAGATCCAAACTGGATGACTGCCATCAAGAAGTTCCTTAAAAATGGTGAACTACCCAATGATCAAGTAGAAGCTGAAAGGGTTAAAATCAAGGCAAGGCAGTACGTACTACAAGGAGAAACCCTTTACAAAAAGGGTTACCTTGCCCCCTTGCTAAGATGTGTTGGTTCTGAGCAAAGTAAGTATTTGATCAAAGAGATTCACGAAGGCATATGCGGAGCCCATTTTGGAGCTAGGTCGGTGGTTGCAAAACTCATGAACCTTGGGTATTTCTGGCTCTCAATGCATCGTGATACCACTGAACAATTGAGGAAATGTGATGCTTGCCAGATTCATGCACCGATCCCAAAGAATCCCAAACATGACCTTGTCCCAATAACTTCGGCATGGCCATTCCATAAATGGGGAATGGACATCGTTGGTCCATTTCCCCCAAGCAAAGGAGGAGTAAAATTCTTGCTGGTAGCAATAGATTATTTCACCAAGTGGCCCGAGGTTAAACCACTTGCAAAGATCACGGGCAAACAGGTCATCGACTTTGTTTGGGAGAACATTATTTGCCGTTATGGATTATCGGGAGTAATTGTCACTGACAATGGAAAGCAATTTGTTGAGAAGCCTTTCAGCGTTTGGTGCAAAGAATACAGAATCAACCAGGTTTTCAACTCAGTGGCTTACCCGCAATCAAACGGTTAGGTTGAAAGAACGAATCGGAGCATAGTAGAAGGTATCAAGACAAGATTGGGAAGATATGAAAGCAACTGGCTTGAAGAATTGCCTAGTGTTCTATGGGCAATAAGAACAACCGAAAAACAAGCCATAAGAAAACACCCTATAGCTTGGTATTTGGATCCGAGGCTGTGATTCCCGCTGAGATAGGAGTTGTAACCCAACGAATCGTCAACATGGATCCCAAAACAAACCAAAAAGAGACCATGTTGAATTTACAACTCCTAGAGGAAGCACGAGATCAAGCTGCAATTCAAGAGGCCAAATACAAGCACCAAATGGAAGCCTACTACAACAAGAAAGTCAAGAACGAACGTTTCAAGCCAGGGGACCTGGTCCTTAGAAACAATGAAGCTAGCAAAAAAGAAAATCAAGGAAAGCTTGGCCCAAAATGGGAGGGTCCATATACCATCCTCGAAGCACACAAGGGTGGATCCTACAAGCTAGCAGATTCAGAAGGCAAAAGGCTTCCAAGGCATTGGAATGGCAAAACCCTGAAAAGGTTCCATGTTTAGACAAGAAAGTTTGGTTTGTATCAAAATGTATTCCGAGAACAGAACTATGAACACCTTTTGTAAAAAGCAAGTATCGCTTGAATGAATGAAGTTATTTTATCAAACTTGTCTTTCTATCCTAAGATCGGGTTGAGAACCTAGCAAAAAACTCCATGGCAAGGGCTATGTAAGGGGATGAGCTCCCAGGCCACATCGCTCAATAGGTTCAAGGGTTGAATGAACCTATATAAGGGGTGAGTTCCTAAATCAATACAACTCCATTAGACTCATTAAAGTAAAAACAAAATTGTCTCACAGACGGGTTTGAACAGCCTACACCAAATGTTCCCTGAGCCTTAGAAAAATAACCAACAAACAGGCTTATGAAGTCAAATGAAAAACAAAGAAATGATAAAAAGGATAGGTGCCATGTCTTCTTGTTAAAAACACCAAGGCTAAGTGTCTGCAGCACTGAACCCTTTAAGGTATAAAAAACATAAAGGCAACACAAACTCGACAAAGACAAAGTTACAAAAAAAACAAAAATTATCTAAAGAATGATACAAACGAAAAAATTACAAAAATTCAAACCAAGTCAAGCCAAGAAACTAAGAAACCTTCAAGGCTTCAAGCCACATACGTGACAACTCGAGACCTCGAAGGCTTCAACCTACCTACGGATAGCCAAAAAGCTTGAAGGGTTAAAGCCAACCAAACTGCCTTAGCAAAATAAGCACAAGTACAAAAAACACAACGCAAAGAAAATGGATAAACATAATATCATAGCAAAGAAAGCCATGAAAGACTTTCAACCACAAGTTATAACAAGTCCTAGTGACATGTAAGTCAAGATATTATTCAAACGACCACGCAGGTCTAAAACACCACCAACAGGAACCTTAAAGGTTCCTGAAAACCTAATATTGTTCAAAGGTTACAAACCACAAATTGTTTTAAAAAAGTGCTAAGAAAGCTACGAATTTCATGCATCAGTAGAAGGCTTAGAGACCCCAGAATTGCTACCTTTGGCCTTCTTAACCTTCTTAGCCTTTGGACCCTGATCATCAACAGCTGAACCCTCCAAGCTGTCATCCTTCAGAGCATCAGATTCCTCAGGAAAGGTATCTTCACTATCTCCCGAGTAGGAACGTTTCCTTGAAAGGGAACCAAGTATTTCAACACATACCTTTTCATTCAAACCATCCGGCTTCAGTTCCCGCAAGACGGAGAGAGGCTTACCATAGCAAGAAGCAACCTGGCTTACATATGGGTATGTTAACCTTTCCATCTGCTCTACGGAACCCTTGAAGGTATCGGAAGCCTCGGGACGGTACAAGGGAGATTTCTGCCAGATTCATGAAGTTTATAACCTGCAATAAGACCCTGATGTTTACCCAGACTAAGCAGTTTAGTGTAAACCTCACCTAGAGCAGAATTGAACTCTTTGGAGTGAAGAAGATAGGTCACAACTTGATGAAAGCCCTGCTCAATAAGCCACTGATTATCTCCAGTAGCTTGGGCAACCAAAGCCTTTAAGCTCTCTCTTTCCTCATCAAAGGCCTTTTGTTGAACAACTAAGGCCTCCCGGTCAGCTTTCAGCTTCAATCGGCTAGCTTCAAAACTCTTCTTGAGATCACCCATCTCAATCTCGTGCCTCCTTGTTAACTCTTCCTCTTTCTTGGTCCAAGCCAGCTCTTTCTCAGAAAAGATATCGAGTTCCTTCTTCATTACAGCAATTGAAGCTTTCATTTTTTCCTTCTTCTTGGAAGCCTCCTCATATTCCCGCATCCCTTTAGCAAAGCGAGTAACACCTTCAGCCAAAAAGGCAGAAAGGTTGCAGGAACTGAGCATCATCCTAGAAATAAGATGATCAGCCTCCATCTCAGATATGGCACTTCGAACACCGGGAGGAGCAAAATGAGCCAAGGCTTCAGCATAAACAGCCGGGTCCTTAAAATTATCACCAACCTTAACCCCCCAGTTAGGCACATAAATATCCTGACCCTCTGAACCTTCGAAACTTTCAACACTTTTGGCTGATGAACCTTGAATAACAGGAGTGGTACCTCTCTTAATCAATTTCTTCTTCTTGCTTGAAACAATTAGCTCCTTCTCCTTACCCTTGCCAACATCAACGGTTTGCTCTGCTGATACTTCAATGTCATCACTAACATCAACAGCCTCCGAACCAGACGGCTGATCAACACCCTTCAAATAGCGTTGGGAACGACGAGTGGAAACCTTAGAAGCAGTAGTCTTGGTAAAGCCTTTAACGTTGGGGACATTTACGTAACCAGAACCCTCGAACCTATAATCAGAACCCCTAGCAACCGCATCCTCACCCGGAGTAGCAGCAGCATCATCAAAGACAACGTCAGAAGTATCATCACTTTTGATAAAGTCAAGTGCAGACATAACTGCAAAACAAACAAAAAACACATGAGCAAACACAGAAACAGGAACACAAAAACATAAGAAGAACAAAGGCATACCCTTCCCATCTCTCATGAGCACCGGGTCTCGATCTTGTTTTTCCCACAATTTACTAAGACCCAATAAAACCAACAAATGTTCCGGAAAGGGACGGAGCCTTGAAGAACACTCCCTAAGAGTTTCTAAAAACCGGGCATTTATATCAGACTCAGAAGGCTTAGGTTCATTCAGAACGGCATCCGGGAGTCTCCAAACAAGTTTGAAGGGGACAATCTCCTCGGACACCCAGAAAAACCGGTCCTTCCAGACCCCAAGTGTAGAAACCATAGACGAAATCAAACAGGTATCAACTTGGGTGGTCTCAAAGGTAAACCAATCGCCATTCTTAGCAAGCCAGAAAAAGCGACGGAATGCTAAAAGAGTGGGATCATACCCGGAAGCCCGACACAATATCTTAAAATGCAAAACCCTAGCCATGCCAAGGGGATGAACTTGACCAAAAGAAACACGATAATATTCCAAGACATTCAAAACAAAGTTCGAAAATGGATGATGAAGGTTTGAAAACTCAAAATGCTGACAATACAATGCAATTGAACCAGGAGGACATTCATTGACAGATTTATCACAAGCCGGTGCAACCGGTTTAAACCTTGTCTCTATCCCCCATTCCATACAAAACAAATCCACTTCCTCTTGGGTCATTCGAGAAAAGGATTTAGCCATATCCTTACGCCCATGATAGGAGAAATTAAAGAGAGAAGCAAAGAAAACTGACCTGATTTGAAAAAGGGGAAACTGGAGAGAAATAAGGAGCAGGTAATGTTCTTCTAAATAAAATATGAACAAATAAATGAGATAAAGGATAATTATTAAGGGGCAGGAATTGAAACCGCCGCCTGACAAACTGCCACAAGTCTTGTCAACCGTCTTGTTAAATTTCGAAATTCAAAAAACCCCAACCGTTCTAAACCTTCAAACCTTCGAACCCTTGAAGCCTTTAGGGAGAAAAATACACGTATAAAAGTCAGAAGTCTTTGAGCTCATTCCCCAAAAACCTCTGACTTGGGGGGCTGATGACGGGGGTAGCCCAAGACCAAAATAATGGACTTCAATACCTGAATGCCCAAAAGGTAAAACGGTTCAAAGGTTAAAAACCTGAGGAAATGGAATAAAGTAATGCGGAACAGTAAGTGGTCACGTCGCTGGATTACTTCACCAACCCGCCAGCCGCAAAAGCAATGCAGGTCCACAGAGCACACTCTATTATCCAGGGGACAAAAGACTTCAACCCCCGAAAGGGCAAGTTCCTCACTGCAAGCGAGGTCACTAGTCAAATGCATCCCTCTTTGGGAGATGTCTTCTCCTATATATTTGACACTTCATTTACTGAGTTGGGACATTCTTGGCCAGCCCTGATTCCTTAAATCTCTGGCCATTCACATCGAGTACTTGTTTCATGCGAGTTACTCCCTTTCACATCCACCACACACATTCTCTTTGCTCTTTCATCCGAATCTGAATCTACTTCAGGGGAGGATCCTGAGCAAACAATAAAAACAAACTAGTGAACCTCCTTCCACGTCTTGCAAACGTGGGGGGACCCCACGACCTGCGTTAGGCAAAGTTGAACCCTTCAACCCTTTTGCCTAACCGGCCCCGCTACTATCCTTGGTCTGATATTTGTTGCATCAACAGTGTCCGTGTTTACGTTTCCCTTTTTTATTCGCAAAATAATCTTCTTGGTGCAGCAGATATGGTTACATCTTAGACATCTACATGTTGTCTAGTCTTGGCATGCAATGTAAAAGTGTCATTCGAATAAGGACAACACGTGATCTCCTCTTTTTTTTCATTTATATGTTTGTGTTACTGTGTTTTTTCCTTGTATAACAGTATATCCTTTTTGTGTGTATATGTATTATATTCATAGACATTGAACGTGTTATGTGGTTCTGTATACATGTAACTCATTTTCTATTTTCAGAAAAAAATGGCAATATTTAGACTTCAAGAACTTAAGGATGTCCTCAGCCAACTTGGTCTTCCAAAGACAGGGAAAAGCAGGTATTTGCTCTATTGCATTAATATGCCCCTATTGAGAATATGAGATTAGAGTAATCAGTATTTAGTTTTTTACTATATATGCATAGCTACGTGCTATCATTTGTGTTTAGCTATGTGCTATGATTTTGTATGTGTGGGGCATATTCCTTATGATTGTATGCTACAATATTTGCTTAAGTTTACCTACTTTTTTAAGGCCAGGATATGAACATGTTTATTGATTTTTTAATGAGTAAATTACAATTTTGGCCCCTGTGGTTATATCACTTTTACCCTTTTAGCCCAAATTTTTTTTTAACATCTGAGCCCTCAACGTCTTTTTTTCTAACCCTTTTGGCCCCTAACACTAACCCCATCCATTAAATGTTAGGGGCCAAAAGGGTTAGAAAAAAAGACGTTAGGGGCCAAAAGGGTTAGAAAAAAGACGTTGGGGGCCAAAATCGTAATTTACTCTTTTTTAATTAACAACATTGAGAGCAACGAGCACTGAAACCCACAGAAAATGACAGCTAAATGTTTTTAAATGCTTGTTGGCTGTTCTCTAAGTTGATGCATATACTTATTAATATACGTGTGGAGTGTCAAATCATCAGCGTTATACTTCTCCTTTATTTTATTGTAACTACTTTTTTTTGCGTTTATCATGCTTTACTCAATATATATATATATATATATATATATATATATATATATATATATATATATATATATATATATATATATATATATAGGACAATGCTAGACAGAAAACCCACATTTAGGTAGAAAACTCTGGAAACCCAAATCTCCCGGCCTTTTTACCCCACCTCCCGACATTTTTTTTTTTTGAAAAAAATAACACATGTAATATACATGTTTTAGAGTGTCTTGGGCCAAAAAAAACAAAATAGCGCCGAAGGGATTTTTTTTAAAAAAATAAACAAATTTCAGCCATGTCCGGTCGCCTAACATGTGTTAGCCAAAAATGACAGAAACTGCTGAAATTTTTTTTTTTTTTAAAAGATCCCTTCGGCGCTTTTTTGATTTTTTTGGCCCAAAACTCTTAAAAACATGTATATTACATGTGTTAATTTTAAAAAAAAAAATGTCGGGAGGTTGGGTTTTCTAAGATTTTTCATATAGATAGGGTTTTCTACCTAGCCTTGCCCTATATATATAGGACAATATATATGTTTTTTGTACATGTAGAGAGTTAGCTACGTCACATGCTTACATAGATAGAAGTTGCTAATTACCGCTGTTGGTTTTGACTCTAACTCAGAATGTTGGAATAGAGTTCACTCAAGTGATGGTGCACTAGCATGTCTAGACATCGGGTTGTTCAGACACCGCCGTAAAGGTAAGTTCAACTATGTTATGAGCTTATAACATCAACATTGATCATTTTTACATCCCTCATTAATATGAAATACTAGCGAGAATTATAGGTATATTAACATCAACATTGATCATTTTTATATCCCTCATTAGTATGAAATACTAGCGAGAATTATAGGTATATAGTGATTTCTGATTTACTTGCTAATATTGTCTTTATTCATGAACTTGCAGCATTATTGCTTGGTATTAACAGCTGGGCATGGGTGTCACTCAAGGCAACGAATATCTGTTGCTGAAAATGTGCAAAGAGACTTTTGAAGGGGCCAGTGGAATTATTGAAAACAAATGTTGAAGTTAAGAAAACCAATTGTTGGAAATGTGCAAATAGATTGAAGTTCATGAAAAAGAAAAAAAGGTTGAACTTGACGCTATATGAGAAAATATTGACAGCCAACGACAAAACTTGGAAGCGAGGTTATGAAGCAACTGCCAATCGAAAATCAAGACAAGTAGAATGTTTATTCTACTTGACACATTGTGTTAACTACATTGTTATTTGAGTCTGGACAAGTGTGTTCAAGTACACTATTTGACTATCAATGATTATTGTTTCGGTGCGATTGAATGCATATTGATTAATAGCAATTGAATTTACGTTATCAAGTTGCATTTGCTATAAAATAGGTTGCCTTTTTTCTTTTAAAAATATAAGAATGGTTGCATTAAGTCTAGAAAAAGGTTTTCTTTTTGTAATTTAACAAAAATAAAAGTTGCATTTAAGTATACAAAAAGTCGCATTTGAGTGTAGAAAAAGTTGCATTTTTGTAACGAAACTATAATAAAAGTTGCATTAAAATGTAAAAAAGTTGCATACTAAAAAGGTTGCATTTGATTAGTAAATGCAACACTTTCAAAAAAGGTTGCATTAGGTGTTGAAAAGGTTGCATTAGGCTTAATGCAACTTTTTCAAGGCCTAATGCAACATTTTACCAGGGTTACAATAGCATCATTTTCTTGTAGTGATGGCGTTTTGATGATGAAACAGACATGGTGACAGTTACATACGACAGCGGAGAGGAGAAAGTCTACTGGCTAGAGAACATCTTGACAAAGCAGCGACTGGGTTTCATGGAAGAATTGCATAACGCCACTTGTACTAACACAGAAATAGACTTAAAATTGGAGTTAATATAAGACATGTTCAGGTGGAGGCTTCAGAATCTTCAGGAACAAGAAGCTAATGAAGGTGAATGTGATTACATGGATGAAGATCAAGAAGAAGTCTCCGATGAGGAAGAAGATGACACACGTGATGGATACTATTCAGATAAAGTACCTTCTGACGAAAGATTTTAAATTTTTTTTCTTCTTTTTTTTCTTCTATGTAATCTTTTTTTTTTAACTGAGCGAACTAATCCTGGTCATACACGTGTGTAAATCAATGGTCGAGATTTGGATGATAAAATACACTAGTGTATTTTATGATTTGATGATGAAATCCTAGCCATACACGTGTGTAAATCAATGGGCAGGATTTGTTCACTCAGTTCGAAAATACACTAGTGTTCACTTGAGAACCCCACCCTTTATAGGAAACTATATCTAACGTGAACCACACAAACTTTCCTCAAAAATTAACCCAAAGGGCCAAAAGTTAAAATGTCCAATTTGGATTCTTTGACACATTTCACACGCCACAAATTTAATGTCACATTAACATGCTTCTCTCTATATATACATGTTAAAATCTAGCATCCCATTCAGGAACACTTTTAAGGTTAACTTATTAACGCTCTTCACCATATTAAAGCATGTCTATTTCTTCATCTCCTTTAGCTCTTTACCATAACAAAAGTTTGAAGAAGGAAGTTATTCGCAACATGGTGACCTTCAATCCTAGCTTATGGGGAGATCAATTTCTCATATATAATGAGGTTTGCGACTTTTATATCACTACTTCTTAATAATAATATAAATTAGAGTAAGTGATTCGGGTTGACATTTTTTAACTATTTCGTTCGTCTGTTTGTTTGTCGGTGTAGAGAAAGGATCTTGCTTGTGAGGAGCAACGGGCTAGGGAACTAAAAGAGAATGTAAGGAAAGTGCTAGTGATCAAAGGATCAATAGAACCTACACATCATATGAAATTATTGGAACTTATTGATTCGGTCCAACGCCTTGGTGTAGCATATCATTTTGAAGATGAAATTGAGGAATGCTTAAAGCATATTTATCTTACGTATGGGGATGAGTGGATCAACGGGAATAACCTCCATGGCACTTCACTTTGGTTCAGACTTCTGCGACAACAAGGCTTCAATGTTTCAAGTGGTATTGTATTGTTTGCAACTAGTTATTTATATGTTTTCAAATAGATTAAATGCAAAGAGTTGGCTAGAGTGAAACAAGTCAACCTGATCTAAAGAGGCTCGCCAGTGCGTATATTATGTGTGTGCAAGTTTCAGAATTAGATTGTTTTACATCAATCAATATCGTTTTTCTCTATAATTAACATAATATTTGTGAAAACATGAAGGAAAATTTAAAAAGGTATTTGCACGTTAACTCGGTCACTCAACTACACAACCCACACCAAAAAGACCGGTTTAACACTAACCCATCGGCTTACTTGTATGCCAATATCCATGTGTTACCTCTACTGTAGAATATGAGATATGTGCTTTAAATTTTTTTCTTTTTTTGTATAGGAATATTCTACAAGTACAAGAATGAAAATGGTAATTTTCTAGAGTCCTTGAGAGACGATATTCACGGTATGCTTTCTTTGTACGAAGCAACGTACATGAGGGTGGAAGGTGAAGAAGTTCTAGACGAAGCCCTCGAGTTTACAAAATACCATCTTGGAAATATAATCAAGAAACACATTTGTAGTAACGACACTTCACTGGAAACTCAGATATCTCAAGCACTACAACAACCTCTTCGAAAAAGATTGCCACGGCTAGAAGCATTGCGTTACATACCAATCTACCAACAACAAGATTCCCGTAATGACGACTTAGTAACACTTGCTAAGTTAGATTTCAATTTGCTCCAAGAATTGCACCGAAAAGAGCTTAGCCAAGTTTGCAAGTAAGTGTAATCAAAACAAGACTACTTTTGATTTATTTCTTTTGCATAGTACTATTAGAGTCCAGTGTAAGGCCCGAAATGGCAATTACAAAAAATAAGTAGACAGGTCGGGTTAATAAATATCATTATAAATGGTAACTTTGTTTAAAAAAACTTTATTAAACAAATTTAACTATAACACCAAGTTAAATGAAATCAACTAATTGTACGTTTTACTGTACGTTGTTAATCATAATGGTAAGGTTAATTTTAATCAAGCATACGTATAGCATGGGTTATCCTCATAACTGACATTTTGTATGTCTAGATGGTGGAAGGATCTCAACATGTTGAATAAACTACCTTATGCTCGGGATAGAACAGTCGAAGCTTACTTTTGGATATTGGCAGTCTACTTCGAGCCTCAACATTCCGAAACAAGGATTTTTCTTATAAAAATGGGCAATCTAATGGTCCTTTTGGATGATACGTACGATAATTGTGGTACTTATGAAGAACTCGAGATATTTACTAAAGCTATTCAAAAGTAGGTGGTAACTAACAATTTACTTCTACTTATATTCATACATGCAAAAAGTTCCCAAAATTTATTGGTTATTGTGAATGACTTGCATAGATGGTCGATAAGTTACATGGATATGCTTCCTGAATACATGAAACTGATATATCAAGAAATTCTCAATGTTTTTAAAGAAGCTGAAGATTTGCTAGAGAAGAAGGGAAATACATATCATTTAGGTTATACAAAAGAGATGGTACATAATATACAACATGTTTGATCTTTATAATTCGTTTGTTTTGTTTTATAAGTATAATATTCTTGCGTTTAAAAACATGAAATCTAGTTAATGTGCCAGTTGCTCGTTCATTTGGAATTTAGGTTAAAGAGTACACTCGAAATCTCTTAATTGAAGCTAAATGGGTAAACGAGAGGTATATTCCAACCTTTGAAGAACATATGTCCGTTGCCATAGTATCCGTTGGCTACCCCTTGATCATCATGTTGTCTTATGTTCACCGGGATGATTTGGTTACCGAGGATACATTTAAATGGTTGTCTAACTATCCTCCTATAGTCAAAGCTTCATCTTTGATTATAAGATTCATGAATGATATTTCCACACGTAAGGTATGTAAAACTTCAAGATTTATTTTGTGAATATTCAAAAAAGAATATACAACTATGGAAAGTAATTAAGTTGTAGTAACTATAAAATAAAATCACAGGATGAACAAGAAAGAATCCATGTAGCTTCGAGTGTGGAGTGTTATATGAAGCAATACGAGGTCTCAGAGGAGCACACACATGAGTTATTCTCTAAGCTAGTTGAAGATGATTGGAAAGTTATGAATAAGGAGTCTCTAAGGCCTACAGACATACCCAGACCTTTACTTATGCCTCCTATCAATTTTGCACGTATTTGTGTTATACTTTATACAGGTGGTGACAATTTTACTCATGCCAGGAAAGAAATGATTGGCTACATTAAATCACTTCTTGTTACTCCCATAAGTGTTTAATATATAATGCATATGTAATAATCAAATCATGCTTAGCAAATGTTTATGTGTAAGTTATCATATTGATTTGTGTATATGTAACAAATAAGTAATAAATGTGGCGGTGTGAGTTGTTATTGTCATGGAAGTTTATTGATCTATAACATCTAACTATTGTGATTCCCCATGTATTGCGGCGGGCATTGGTCAGTACTTGTTTGGTTCTTTACAGTAGTAGGCACTTAGCATAGCAACCGAATAAGATATACTCAAAAGGATCCATAGTAAAAGAAAATAATGAATTCAAACCAATTCCTTGGTCTAGAGTCATGACTATGACCACTTGTGTAGAAGGAAGGCAAACAACAAACTACGCTGACTTTGCATTTCTTTTGTTATTGGAAAGAACTTTATGCCACGTGAAATCCATTAGGCAATGATCTCTAGATCAAGCGGTGAAAGACTTGCATTTCTCTTGAGAGATGCAGGTTCAACTCCCACTTGGTGCAAAGTGAGGCACTGGTGGGCAATTATAGGAGACCCAAGGACACCTTGGTTTGATCATTTAGCCAAACGGGTTTTACTGGTAATTTCACTGACGTGCCTATGGGCGGGTGGGTTACTGCTTTTCCCCGGAATTAGTGGTGAACTCGGGTTACTCTCGGAGTACTCCGTTTGTCCGGCGTGTGCCCCAAGAGTGCTCGGGATTGATTCTATTAGCCGTTTAATATATATATATATATATATATATATATAGTGGAGAGTTCAAATGAGAAGAAACTTTATGTAAGAAGAAATTTCAGCCAATAAGAATGCTTCATTTTACTTCATTTAATATAAATATTTAATGTTACTATAAGGGTAATATGGTAAACCTACAAAGATCATTAATTAGTAGTATTCCTCTTTAATGGCTAACTACATTAAAATTTGTAACTTATCTTTAAAATATATATTTTTTCAAAAAAAAAAATCATTTAGAGTGTAGGATGAATTACAATGTGTATATGATAAATTACGGGTTGTGTGGGATAAATTTCAACAAGTGTAGGGTAAATTTCGAAAGGTGTAGGGTAACTTTTGATCTGTGTAGTCAAAAAACATTAGTGTGAAGGATGATAGTTTTTATGGCTGATTAATTACTAAAAGATGATAATAAATGAGATAAGTAAAAAAGTATTTAATGTTTTACAATTGTACTCTTTGTTCTTTTTCTTCTCAATTAAATTTTCTTCTCAAATGAATCTTCCCATATATATATATATATATATATATATATATATATATATCCACCGTTTATAAAACAAAAAAAATACTAGTGACCATACTTTGATCCTTACATATGTAATAGTCCTTAATCCTTAATTTTGACAAACTTGTTTTATGACTAAATCGATAAGAAAGAATCAAAGATATAATTATAATATTACACTACTAGAAAAGTACATATTTTCCTACAAAAGTTTCCAACAAATTTCACACAACTCAATATTTGTTACAGTTTTCTCACAAAAAAAAAAGAAAAATAATAAAAACCCAAAACTTTTCTTCAATTTTCCGACAAAATTGTCACACAACTACCATTTGTACCAATTTCTTAACAACATTAATTAGCTTTTCGACGAAATTCCGACAAAATACATTAAAATTTTATATTATATGTATCCACAACAAAATAAATAATTTAAAAAATAAAATTTCTAAGTTTGTCGGAAAGTTGTAGCAAACTGACACCACTTGCTATAGATTTTTGACAAAAAAAGTTAATTTATTTGTTATTTATCAATTTTAGAAAAATAAATAATTTCTAAAAATAAAATATTAATTTTGTCCGAAATTGGTAGCAAATTGCTACGGATTTCCTACAAAAAATAAGTTAATTTATTTGTTATTATTCAGTTTTAGAAAAATAGATAATTTTAAAATAGTACGTTAAATTTGTCTAAAATTTGTAGCAAACTGACACCACTTGCTACAGATTTTCGACCAAAAAAAGTTAATTTATTTGTAACTTATCAATTTTAGAAAAATAAATAATTTTTAAAAATAAAATGTTAAATTTGTAGAATAACATATATTTTTTAAAAGATAATTATTGCAAAAAAAGATAATTATTACAAAAAAAGATAATTTTTAACTATAAACTAGATAGAACCCCGCCGCGGTGCTTACAAATTAAGATCGTATACAAATGCTAAATGGAAGCCCCCGCGTTGCGGTGGAGAATGTTAAATAACATTTAAACATTAACCATGTAAAACCTTTGACATTTCAAAACTTCAAAAACATCAATCAAGTTGAATTACACAAACATATAGACACGTTTCATAAGGAAAGCAATACTACATCATACAGTGTTGACTTATGGTGATAATCTATATGCTGCGCTCCACGCCGGTTCAAACACGATCCACTGAAGATCCTATCACTTGTGAGCACCTTCATTACTTGTGAGCACCTTGAAGTAGGCAAAAAGAGTATCTGTTTGGGAAGATTTGTAAAATGATTTATGATTCATGTGTGTTACTGATAAAGAGGGATTTGCACATTCCAAAAGCAACATGGGTTAATAATAAGATAAGCTCAAACACCAATACACATTAAAAAATATATGAAACTAATAATCATTCACATAATTCATACGACATAGCAGATTATATCTAAAAATAATTCTAAAAAACTTTGCTCTTGTTTAGGGCTGTCCAAGCTGCTCGACGATCGCTCGAAAAATGCCCGAAAAATGTTCGTTCGATTCCCGCTCAGTTTGTAAATGAGCCGCTCGGGTCAGTTCGATTTGAAAACGAGCCAAGCATGAGCAAAGGTCCGCTCGCCCGTCGATCGCTTGGTTTCGCTCGAATTATTTATATTAAATAATTAATATATATTATAGATTTTTAAAACTTATATATATATAGGGGAAAGATAAATCGAAAACCCACTCCAGTTGACTAAACCCTGAAAACCTTTGTAAAAAACCCATGTAAACTCAAGATACATTTCTAAAAAAAAATAGGGAATGTAATATACATATATTTGAACATTTTTAAAAAAGAAACACATAAACACTGAGTAGTTTTTTTTTTTTAAAAATGTTACAAATTTCAGGTTACATAATATGTTTGTCCAAAAAAAATGTAACATACAAATTTTCAACATTTTAAAAAAAAAAAAACTATTAAGCGTTTTTTACATTTTTTTTCATAAATAGGTCCGTGTACATTTATATTACATTCCCTATTTTTTTTAGAAAAAAATAAAAATGTTACATAGGGTTTATTTGGATTTTCTCAACTCAAGTGGGTTTTCTATATAGCCCTCCCCTATATATATATATATATATATATATATATATATATATAGTTATATAGAAAAGTAGCATAAGAAAAAATAAAAGCCCAAGAAATATACTAGCGCAACTCAATACCTAAACCTAACCCTAATTCCTAAAAATTCAAATGAGCACCTAATCTCCTGCTACGGATCATGATTTTAATTATGTATTGCTTTTGTTAGTAAGGTGTTGGACATGTTTTAATTAAGTTAGGATTTGTTTTTGTTGAATGCAGCCTTTTAATAGTCTTGATGTCAATTTTTTTTTTTTTTTTTGTGTTGCTACACATGTTTTAATTTCGGTGCTGAGAAAAACCGAGCGAAAACGATCCGCACGATTCAAATTCAATCCGAGCACGAGCATCATTTTTTTGCTCGGTTTTGCAAATTCGATCCGATCAGATCGGATCGGTTGTAATTCAATCCGAGCACGAACAGACCCTCGCTCGGATCGGATCGGTTCATGAACACCCCTACTCTTGTTTACTACTCTACATGACAAATTAAAGATAAGGAAAATGGAGTTGAATAAGAACAAAGACGGTGGGTTTGCATAAACTCACCCACCTATGTATACCTGTTAACAGAATTTGAAGCAAATTACCTCATTCATTACTAAATAGGAAGCATTTCAGATAGCAAATTACACCTAGTTAAATCAACAACAGATAATATTATTATTCACGAAAGTGCATTTACGTAACATAAGTAAACTAACCATCCTTCTTTTCAATCACCTCAAATGACTCCTAAGCGGCATCATGGTGCACCGAGCGCAGAAGAATGAAGAAATAAAATATATCACGTAGATATGAAAGAAACAGGGAAGGAGAACTGGGAAGAAGAAGAGTAAAAAGTAAAAATGAAGACCAAACTTCCCATCAAATGGGTAAAATAAAAATGAGTGACGGTCACCCAAGCAAATGACCGCCAGAAGGAAATTTAAAAATAAAAAAAACCGCCCAGTTGAAGCCGAACCAAGCCTCGAGACTAGTTCGTAACCTTACAGGATAACGCCACAAACTAGGGGGACTTGATGAGGTTACGCGCAAAGCACCGGACCGAACATCGTTTACCCCAGATCCACCATCATCCGCCAAGGTCCGAACGTTAGTCGCCGAAGACAAGACATTTCCAGAACGGGCTGAACGGCCTAAGTGATACGATCGATGTAGAGGATCATCTCTAACTAACCTGGGGCCCACAATCCTAACTGTCTGACAATGACAGGTTCGGCCATAACTACCCCGTCATATCAACATGTCCAAAAGGTTTAAATACCACACTTAGATCTCCAAAAAGGGGTAATCACTACTTTCTCTCTCCTACTCTCTCACTGACCTACTTCTCTGTTAGTGCAGTTGTCTGTCGACTTCATCTTCGTTCGAGTCTTAGATTAGTAATGAAAGATCAAGTCACGCAGTTCGAGTTAAACAGGAAACAAAGGTGAACAAGCCAGTTCAAACGAAGTGGACAGCTCAAACGAAGTGGACTGTTCAAACGAAGTGGACAATTCAAACGAAGTGGACTGTTCAAACGAACTGGAAATGCCTGTTCAAACGAAGTGGAAATAGTATAAATATGTGACTTGAGTTTTTCATTTGTAACTTTTAGATTCCGGTAGCGAGGTGCTGCCGAAGTGTCTCCAGACTTGTAAACGCATTATAATCAATACAAGAGACAATTATTAGTGAATATCAAGCTGAAACAAGATCTGATTCATTGAATTCCGCCTTTGAATCAGTTTAGAGCTCTTCTGAAGACTCGTTCAGATCGATTCTCGATCCTACAAGTGGTATCAGAGCTCAGGAGGAAGAGCTCTTGATATTTCAGCTCGATATCATTAAAATTATGACTTCTACACCTTTCTGTCACATTTTTCAAAAATTTAACAAGATTTTTTTGGTTAAAATGGATTGAATTTGAAGTATTTTGTGCGAAACAGTCTTTTAGACAATCTGTGAAAGTTTCAGACTTTAAAACAAATTAAAACTTGATCAATTGTATAAAAATCGATCAGTTCGTTTGAAGGTTGTTACGTTTCACACGAACCAGAACTTTGAACTCAGATCTACGACGATTTAGTGAACGAAATTGAACAATTTTCACTTCATTGTGATCGGAATTCATTGTAGAACAATCTTTGAACATATCAGAACCTAATTCAACCAAAAACGTGATCAATTTTGACAAAATTACATCAGATCGTTTGAACAATGTATCAGTTCGTATGAGATCTTGTTCAGTTCGTATGAAGTGGTTCAGTTCGCATGAAATTGACATTCAGTTTGTATGAAGTGCACCAGTTCGTTTGAATATTGATCCAGTTCGTATGAAGTGATTCATCAGTTCGTTTGAAAAGTCATACGAAGTGAGACCAGTTCGTTTGAAGTAGACAGTTCATTTGAATGTGTTCAAAGAGTTCAGTTCGTTTAGAGGATCAGTTCGTTTGAAAAGTCAGTTCGTTTGGATAGTTCAGTTCGTTTGAATCCTAGTTCGTGTGAACATCAGGTCCTTTGAACCCCAACTCGTGTGAACTAGTTCGTTTGAACCATTAGTTCGTGTGAGAGATCAGTTCAGTTCGTTTGGAATTACCCACAGTTCACACGAAGTGAACTTCCAGTTCGTCTGAACCTTAGTTCGTGTGAAGATCTCAGTTCGTTTGAGGGGTTCAAGTTTGTTTGAGAAGTAAGATCGTTTGACAAGAGGTCGTTTAGGTTTTGAACTCAGTTCGTTTGAAAGAGGATATAGTTTGAACTTGGTATTTTGTTTGAACAGATTGTTTGAAAAATGGCAGAAATTTTTGATGAAAAAGAAAACCATGATCTTGAAAGGATAAATGATTGGTATCGAGGGTATTTCAGTAGTCATTATCAAGGTTTGTCCAAGAATGTTTGGGCTAACCGGTTCGAATGTTTTCTGTGTAAGAAAGATGAGAAATTAGTTGATTTGGAGAAGAGATTTGACTGTTTGATTGATCATTTGAAAGAAAACCAGATAATAATATCAGAAGCTGAAAAAGTATCAAAGTTTGCTAATGGATTACCAGCTGAATGGGATGATTTTTTGGAAAATCTAAGAAAGAATTCTAGTTTTTCAAAATTATCTTTAAGTAAATTCATCAGTAAACTTACAACATATAGATATGATAATGAAGAGAAAAAGAAAGAATTGTTGAATAGGATAGAAAATAATTTGAAAAAATTAAGTTTGGATGTGGTTGTAGAACTGAACAAAAGAGTCTGTGTGTGTCTTAGTGCAAAAGATGTTATGAAATACGATATGAAGAGGGGTTGTTATATTGATGAAAATATGAATCCTCTTGACTTCGTTAAAATTTTTTGTGCAGGAACATACAAGATGAAGACAGAGCAAGTTCAAAAGAATGAAGAATCTGTGGAGATTGATTCCTCAAGTTCTGACTCAGTGTGTTTCAAATGTGACAACTTTAAGACTGACAATGACAAACTTTTGAAGGATGCAGAAAGTTTGAAATCGGATGTCAAGAAGTTGAAAGATGAGAAGCAAACTGATGTAAAAAAGATTCTGGATTTACAAGGAAATTGTGAAAAGATGAAAGCTGAAAATGACAAACTGTTGAGTGGTTTGGACAGTTTGACATTAGAAAACAAAATTTTTGAAGAAAAAATTAAAAGTTTTGAAAATGAAAAATCAAAGATTGAGAAAGATTTTCAAAGTCAAATAAAAATTTTAGAAGATGAGAGAGATTTGTTTGGTAAAAACAATCTTGAAAAACAAATTGAAATCAATTCTCATCTTGAAAAGATTATTCGACTTGAAAAGGAGGAAGAATGTGCTCAAAAGAAAATCAAAGAATGGGAAGGAAAGTTGAAGGTTTTTGTGAATACTTCAGCTATTCCCTGCCCAAAACCTTTAAATTCTGTTCCAATAAGTGACGATGTCACAAACTTTGACAATGTCAAAGTTGAAGATTGTGATGAGAAATCTGATGATAAAAAAGATAAAAGTGAAAAACAAAATTTGTTTTTGAAATTAAAAGAAAAATTTCAAGAAACCGTTCCACAATCAACTGAAAAGGGAGAATGCTCTAAGCAAAAACCTTTGAAGAAGAAAGTGGAACAAAAACAAAAAGAGAAAATTTTGAAAAATGTTCAAAAAGATAATAAAAGCTCATCAGATCGATCATCCAATCGCAATGAAAAATTACAAAAATCGAAAAATGAAAACTCTAAAATTGTTGGCAATAAGTGGTGCAGGTCGGACCACAGTGCTCAAAAGCCAAATTCAGCAAACATGAGGAAGGAATATCACCAATCCAAACAATGCTATGATCTGAGCATCTGGTGTGAAAATGGTGATTGGTACGATAACAGAGTGTGTTACAGATGTGGTTATCAAGGACACATTGCTGTTAACTGCCAAAGTTGGAGGTTTGAGTCAAGAAGATGCTTTAACTGCAACATCAGAGGTCACATTGCCAGAGATTGCCCAAGGAGATCAAATGAAAGATTGAGGGTTAATTCTCAGAAGATGGCAAAGAAATCAGTCAATGTCAAGCCCAAAGAACAGAAGGTTCAAGAACCTAAAGTTCAAGAAACGAAAGTGAAACTTTCTCAAGGGCAGAAAGACAGACTGAGGAAGAAGAGAAAGAAGGCTAGAGAGTATCTAGAGAAGATCTTGTCCTCGGGTTCACCGGATAGATCGAATAAGAGTTCTGATAAATCGTCTTGCTCACCAAAGAACAACAAATCAAGCAAAACGCATTCATCAGATACAAATCTGAGGACGAAAGAGGGAAAGAAGAAGAAGAAAGTTTGTGGTGATGAATTTGTTTTTTCGGAAACAAAGGAGCCAGTTGATGGCGATGAATCTGACTCATCAAAGTCAGACAAGCCACGTGCAGGCAATGAATCTGGTTTGGTAAAGCCAGAGGAGCCATTGGTTGAGGTAAAAATGGAGAATTCAGGTTTAACAATGGATGATGCAAATTTTCCACCATTGTTGAACAAGAATTCGAAATCACCCAAGGACCGTCAGGCTTGGGTGAATCTGTTCAAATGAAAAACCTGACTTGCCGGAGATCCCAAGTTGGTAATCGTGGATCATGAGTCGGCATCATTTTTATCATGTTTGTATAATGTGTTTTTGAAAAGCAGGACTTGCCGGAACTCCCAGGTTTGTAAGCGAGGAGTAGGAATCGGCACCTTGAGAATTCAACCAAAAGATGGTAAATTGGTTGAAAAGCAGGTTTAAGTTGTATGGTTGTGATTTTTACAAGTGGTTCAGAAGTTGAATTGGATTGATCTTACAAGTGGTAAATCAGGGACATTAAGTTGTATCTGATTTCCTACATATGATTGGTAAAACAATGTGATGATTTGATCCCCAATTTTACAAGTGGTAAAATCAACAAAACTTATTTTCCGGAAAAACCATTTTGATTAAAACAAACTTAAGTGTTTTGAGATCACAATGGGAAAATAGTTTGTTGAGAGGGGGAGTTCTGATTGTTCATGCCAAGTGAATGGAGAATTGAAGTGATTCTCATCATGTTGTCACATTTCTTGTACAGTTGGTTTTCAAATTTTCCCAGAAAATCAAAATTGAGACATATTTTGATTTTAGGGGGAGTAAAATTTTAAAAAATTATTAGAAAATTTGAAAATGTCAAAAACATTGAAAATTTAAAAAAATGAGTTTTGTTGTGAAAAAGAGGAAATGATAGTAGATCAGTTGGACTGTCACAGCATGCTAAAGAAATGTAAAGTCAAAATGTGATAAGCGATCTCACTAAGGATGTGACGATAGGCTCAGCTAGACTAGTAGATTTGCGATAACGATACAAACTTAAATGAAAAAGCCTAGTTCTAGTGGGAAACATGATCGAAAGCATAGTACTTAGTTTTGTCCTTCTTGACTGTGTGCCTACTCAGTAATCGCTGATTGTCGAAAGACATAAAACTGGTTAAGTTTGTGAACTTTCACAACTTTGCTAAAAAGTCGCTGTGATTGTGCATTTTATTTTACAAAGATTTAAACTTGTTTGATTTCTTTATTTTGTTTAAGCATCGGACATCCTCTGCGTATACGTGAGTATCGACCTGGATGTTGTTGCCTAAACGTTCTGCTTTATTTTCTTTGGTGTTTCGTTTAAGCTTTGGATCACCTCTGCGTATACGGGAGTATCGACCTGGTGGTTAAAGCCTAAACAACTTCAACTTGTTTTATTTTTCTTATTTTGTTTAAACATTGGACTTTCTCTGCGTATACGGAAGTATCGACCTGATTGTTAATGTTTAAACATTCTGCTTTGTTTTTGCACAATTCACAGTCGATAAAAGTTTAAAGGCATTGCTTGAGTTAGTGTATTGCATGATGAGGGGATATGCTGAGATCGTGGGGTCCATAAGAACTTAGTGCTATCTTAATATACCTTAAAGTATCGGTAAGCAGATTGAAAGTTTTTAGATTGAGTTTAAGTGGACAACAATATCGTCAATCAACGTGAATCGTTTAGAGCTTAAAATGTTTAAAGCTTAACGGTGCTAGTGATTGATCTCAAAAACTGATATGATCCTCTTACACAAACTCACAAAAATATTGTCTGTAAATATTTCTTTATTGCATTTTATTCTTTTCAAAAATCCAAAAAGATTTTAGTGTGTTTTAGCATAAAATTTTGATAAAATACAAAAAGATTTTCGACAACTGATGTTGGAGAGTTGATATTCAAAATTTCAAGTGCTGAACATGATGGACAGGGTTGGGTTTGAGTGCTGAATTGAAAAATTTTGAATTAAGAAAGAAGTTTGATTAGTTAATCGAGATCATTAATTTGAACTTGATGTAACTTTTTCAGTAAGTTTTTTCTTATTGTTTTTAAGTAAAAACTTATGTGGTGGTGAGAAAATGTGTGCAGGAGTTGAGCTGAACAAGAGTTAAAGCCATGATGTGATCTCAAGGTGATAACTAATTCCAGACAGCGATCCCAGCATGATAAAAGGGGGAGTCTGACGAGGTTAGAGCCAAAGAGAATATCTTGGTACATGCTAAGGAAAAAAGAAGATCGATCAAGATTGAAGAGTCGTCATGTTGAAGACTCTCACTGAAGATTCCGTCAACATTCAAGGGGGAGTCTGTTAGTGCAGTTGTCTGTCGACTTCATCTTCGTTCGAGTCTTAGATTAGTAATGAAAGATCAAGTCACGCAGTTCGAGTTAAACAGGAAACAAAGGTGAACAAGCCAGTTCAAACGAAGTGGACAGCTCAAACGAAGTGGACTGTTCAAACGAAGTGGACAATTCAAACGAAGTGGACTATTCAAACGAACTGGAAATGCCTGTTCAAACGAAGTGGAAATAGTATAAATATGTGACTTGAGTTTTTCATTTGTAACTTTTAGATTCCGGTAGCGAGGTGCTGCCGAAGTGTCTCCAGACTTGTAAACGCATTATAATCAATACAAGAGACAATTATTAGTGAATATCAAGCTGAAACAAGATCTGATTCATTGAATTCCGCCTTTGAATCAGTTTAGAGCTCTTCTGAAGACTCGTTCAGATCGATTCTCGATCCTACATTCTCATACTCCAATACTTATTCTCACGGTCGAGCTTAGTCACAGAGAGGCCCCCCTCCCTGTGACGAGTCTAACGGTGTGTTTCTTTCTCTGTTGTGATCTTACAGGTTACGACAGACTTCTAAGACTCTGTTCTTCGATCAGCTCGGACCAACTGACCAACTGATTATTGAGTCTTCATATAAAAACGGTGGAAACTATTAACGAATGATATTTCCTTGGTGAATATTAGACCTAAGTTTGGTTGTGATGATTCGGAGCTTTGGGGCGATTTTAACATCCGTGATGTAATTATATAATCGTTTTTGTTTGGGTGTTAGAGCTTCTTGCTGACCCGTTTCTATATACATATAAAATTTCGCTCTTACAAAAAAAATATATTATGGAACATTTGTGTTGTAAACAAACGAATTAAAGTCAATTCTTTTGTTTGGTCTATTGCGTTCAAAGATATAAAAAAACGGAATTTGAAATACGGTTTGGAATTTTGTTTGGGTGTTAGAGCTTCTTGCTAACCCGTTTCTATATTCATATAAAATCTTCTATCAAACCGAAGCAGGTAGTTTCCTCACCTAGTATTATTTACAACACCATTGTTGATGCTTTTCTTGTCTGTCTTACATGAATATTTTCATTTTTTAAAGTAAAAGTGATACAACTTAAAACAATGAAGTCTACCCATGTGAACAACTAGTATTGAACCGTTAATACCTTTTAAATTTAATATATCGTTAATTCATTTGTTAAAATGTTATACTGTTAGAAAAATATAATGAACTTTATGCAATAAAATGGTAACGAGCAAAATAAGAATATTTTAGATGGTGTTTGATATCACGCTATCACAAGCTAATCCGTAATTACCTGGTTATTAGTTATTACTAGCTAATAGTTATTTTGTTTTCAAGTCTAAAATACTTTGGCCCATTTCAATGCAAACCCAAAACTCAAACATTTTATTGGGCCAAAAATTAAGCATATATAGATAGCTTAGATGCTAAATAGTTTGGCTCACATTCGGCACAAACCCAAAATGAAACTTAAACGGATGTTTGCATGTTCCAATTAGAGGTGCATAAAATAACCGTTTTCATAACTGAAACCGGTTATTAATCATAGCCGAAACCAGTTTCAAACCAATACATTAAAAACCGGTTTCTAGATCCAACAAATGATCGCATCTACATTGCTCGACATGTTCGATTTTTTAACACAATTTCTCATTCCAACAAGCAATCTCTTGGATTCCCCTTTCATCTCCAAATTCCAGCCCCTACATATCCTTTTCTGACTCTGCATTTCCTCTTGATACTCCACTTGACAATCCACAACCTCTTACTGAACCAAACACACCTCCTATCTCCATATCAACCCTCACTCCTCCACCCTCTCCTACAGCTACCTCGTCCCCATCGTCTTCCAACAATTCTTCATCCTCTCCTAGAACTCCTTATCGATAACGTCCTTCCAATCTTTGGCCAAATCCCAAACCCCGAGTCCCTTAAAGTCTATCGCCAACATGGCTTTCCACATCTCTCCATGTTAAACCTACTTCGTTCACCGTTGCTAACCAACATCCGGAGTGGCATCAAGCCATGACCGAGAAATTTTAAGCACTTGTCAAAAATGATACATGAACTTTGATTCCATCTGTCCCTAACACTAACGTTATTGATTGTAAGTGGGTGTACATGATTAAAAGTACTCACTATGTTGCTAAAGACTTTCGTAAACAATCGTAAATTGACATCAATTCAACATTTAGTCTAGTTGTCAAGGCTACCACTATACGGACGATCCTCTCTCCTTATGTTACAGTGCAGTGGCCTCTTAGAACTCTTGATGTTCAAAATGCCTTCCTTCATGGCAACCTCACTGAAATTGTTTACTTTCGACAGCCACAAGATTTCACTGATCTGAAACATCCAGATTATATGTGTCTCTTGCGTAAAGCCTTCTATGGTCTTAAAAAGGCATCACATACTATGTTTCATCGCCTCTTTGAGGTTGTACACAAACTTGGCTTTCAGGGTTCCAAGACAAACCCTTCTTTATTAACTTATAAACGGAACACTACAATTCTCTACGTTCTATCTACGTACGTTGATGACACAATATCATTGTTACCTGCAGTAACACACTTGCTATTAACTGCGTCATACAGCTCCTTAGTCATCCTTTTTTTGTCAAAGATCTTGGCTCGCTTGACTACTTTCTCGGCCTTGAATTGGTGCCTCAAGGAAAGAAGATTTTGCTATCGCAAAAGAAATACATTTTGGATATTCTTCATCGCCATGCCTCTAGTGAATGCAAGTCGGTTTGCTCTCCAATGAGCTCATCACCACAAATATCTCTTGGTTATAGCCCGCTCTTGCTTGATCCTATCAAATATCATCAACAAAGTTTGCCAATATATGCATGCCCCCACAGAAACCACTGGTCCGTTGCCAAACGCATTCTTCGATATCTTAATGGCATACTTAATCATGATTTACCCATTCGACAGGACATTTTTTCATCTATAAGCCTTTAGTGATACTCACAGGCAAAACTCAACACTATAGGCCTTTCCGGATGCTGATTGTGCTGGTTGTCCAAATGATCATCGATCCACGAGGGATTCGCTATATACATGGGCTCTACTCTCATCTCCTTGATCACATGAAAACAAAAAACGGTTTCTCGGTCATCCATAGATAGGGTAAACGTTCGATCATTTGGAAATGAGCTTGTTCGTGAACTGTTCAAGAACGCTTACCAAATGAGATTTCTTGTTCGTGTTCATTCATTAATGAAATGAATGTGTTCATGAACTGTTCTCGAACACTTACCAAACGCGAATGAACTCAAATAAATGCTCATGAACATAAATGAACACAAACGACATTTATAAGCAAACATAAATGAATAAACACGAACATATATTTATTTTAGAAAAAAAAAATCTGCATGTTTCATCACAAAGATTACAAAGAATCCACCAACTAAATAAATAAGCACTTAACCTAATTATCCAAACACAGCTGACATAATTTTTAGAAACATGATTAACACAAAATTAAGAATTTTGTAAGCTTTAACACAAACTGAAATTGAAATGAATAAATAAGTGATGTTAGAGGAGGCATATAGTTTAAATAGGGTTTCAAACTTTAAAAAACTAAAAACAATAAAACAAAATACAACATATAAAAACCTTTTAAATGAACGTAAACAAACAAACATAAATGAACACATTACCAAACGTTCACGAACATAAACAAACAAATGCAAACTTTATTCATTTTTTCGTTTAACTTAATGAACTAGATGTTTTATTTGTGTTTGTTTATTTATTAAATGGACATAAACGAACTTCCTGCCGAATGGTTCACGGACTGTTCACTAAACGTTCGAGTCGTTTACAGCCCAATCCACAGAGTTTGAATACAAAGCTCTAGCTAACACCATAGCTAAGCTGACTTGGTTAGAAGTCTTATTGAAAGAACTTGGAAGAAACACAACTTATGCTCGAACCCTCTGGTGTGATAACCTTGGCACTGCATATATATCCAAGAATCATGTATTTCATGCTAGAACAAAGCATGTTGAAGTTGACTTTCATTTCGTACGATGAAAGGGTGCACAAGGAAAATTGAATGTCCAATTCATATCTATACAGAAGATCATATTGCATACATCTTTACAAAGCCTCTACCTACTTATAGATTTACATTTTTACGATTCAAGATACAGGTCATTCGAAGTCTTAGCTTGCGGGAGAATATTAGATAAGAAAGTAATTATAGATAATTAGAGACTCATTATGTAAATATTAGAGGTAGTATTGTGTAAATATAAGTTCTATAAATACCATGGTTTTAAAAATCCTGACTAGCATTGCCGATTAATTGCTATTCACAGATTCACCGAGTAATTTTATCTAATCTGTCAATTAATTTATAGGTGGTCAACAGTGGTCAAATACAGTCCTAATTGGTCAAAAATCGATAGTAGTCTAGCGATTCCGGCCAAATTTAGGCCACCAAAACCTATTAATTCTAGCAATGAATCATGTCTACTTAAAAAATATGAGTAGATTAAGGTGTTAAAACATCACTACTAGAAAACTGGGTATTTCCGACTGCATTTACAGTCGCAAAACGGTCGCAATTGCCTTTTTACAACCGTTTTGTGACCAAACATGCGATCGGAAAAACAAACGTCGCAATTGCCCTATTGCGACCAAGCTGCGACCGCTGCAATATTTTTGCGATCGGATTTTGCGAGCAAAAAAAACGGTCGCAAATTTTGCGACTGTTTTCTTTGGTTCTGTGAGACGGTCTTGTTGCGACCGTTTTGCAACCACTTATCTTTTATAAACTTGTGACCGTTTAGCGACCTCTTGCTTTTTACAAACTTCCAATTGTGTTGCGGTCGCAAATTGTTTTTTTATTTTTTTTATTTTTGCAGCCATATAGTATTTTAAACCTGCTAATAATGTTTATATTTTTAGAATCTAAGCATTTATCGCACTTTCAAAATTATATAAAACATTTCACTTAAAATTTACAAATCGGAACATCAAAGACCCAAGTTATCCTAATTCCTAACATAATACATACGCAAAATAAAGAGTTTATAGCCTGACTCGAGTATTAGACGTTTTGAGACCTAGCTATACGATCTTGAGTTTCTGTAGCTCTTTACAAGCAACTTTTCCCCTCCACGCACATTGTAAAGAAATCGTGCCTTTCTTTGCGTTGATAAAGTGCAAGCGGGCCAAGAACTTTCGGCAATGGCTCTACAGTCAATAACTAACTAGAGTGAATCAATTATACATATCAACTGGAATTTGAGCAACAGGTAAAAAAATGCCACCCTTAGCTTACAATTCTCTTACTCTAAGATGTTTTAAGAAAAGAAATTTTCACAAAGAGTATTGTCGTATTTATATTTTTAACATAAAGTTTAACAAAGAAAACGGAGGTGATAAAATGAGGTCATGTGGGTCTAGTAAATGATTAAAATATGTACTATTTCAGTATGGGTCAAAGAGAGTTGGGTTGACCATTGTAAGTTTTATAATCAAGTATTTGTATTAAAATGATTTTACTTATTTATTCATCGAAAAACACTTTGGGAAACATTCAACCCATCTACGCCGTATAACTTCAAACTAATGTGATGTATTTGACCTGAATAAGGATTGTTGCTTTTGTCTTCCGTCTAAATCGAAGCTCATCACGTTCAGCCATTCCATGTAAACCAGTTTGGATTGAAACAGCTGAGAATTGAAGCTCTTTATAACCTTCCCTTGCAAGATGCATTCACGAATTCCTTTAAATCCGTATACTAGAAGCTTCTCTCCACATGCATTCATAAATTCGGCGAGTAAGTTGGCCTGTTCAAAAATATATATATGTGTGCAAAATTTAGATGTGCTCTGGTCTGTCAAAGAAAGAAAATAGTTGAAGATGTTAAAAAAAGTACCTCGGCAAACAGATTGAGTTTGCAAAGCAAAACTTTTCAATAATATATCTCTTCAAAGTCATAAGTGAATGAACTTTTCTTTGAATGTTGCTAGCTTGTCTACCTAGGACCTCAGTCCGACGAGCATCAAGCTCTGCCATGTGTCTGGCCCTTAGAAACGCCTTTGTTTTTCCAATCTGCATGTGACATATAAACAAACAAGAAAACATAAATAACTAAAAAAGTAATCTTAACTGAAACATCGGATGTAGGAAAGCTTTCAATAGATGGCATTGCATCCCAATCTTTTCTTACCTGATAGACTTCAAGTCCAGCTTTCTCTAGAAGCCTCTTGCAAGCACGAATTTCATCACTATTATCATAAGTCAGTCACAAAGATGAACACAGGGTCAGTTCATTTATCTCATCATACACTCATGTATTACAAATCTCGTCCAAAATTTTATTAACTTTCTAGTTTCTATAACTAGTTAGTGTCAAAAATGATTATAATAGTAATATGTTTCTTACAAATCTCGTGCCAAAATTTATGTACGCTTATATATTTGTGACATAATATTTATGATTTGACCAACACACCTAGACCTCTCATTATTATAGTTGACTTGCAACTCTTCAAGGCTGGTAACAAAAGCAACCATTCAAGAATCATATGAGGAAAGGAAAAAAAGAGAAGCAAAAAAGTTCTGGTACAAACTTGATACCTACTTTGATAACTGAATATCTAGATGGCAACAACCATCACAAATACGTCTCCCCTAAAAAGGAATTATAAGTGTTGAATTGCATTATTAATTCAAGATCAACCAGAAGACAAATAAAAGAATACCGGAAGAGAATTTCTTGCAGCCACAACACTTTGGCGTAACTGAAATTGAATTAGTGCTTGAAAACCTACAAAGTTCAAAACATAAAACCGAACATACTAGATGCGGCGATTAAAATAGAAAATAAACAAGAATTGAAATTGTAAATTTTCTGTTGAAAGTCGCTACATATATATTCAACCTACTGGATGTTGCGATTAACTAACAGAACAAATAACCTGATTTATAGCAAGAGTAAACAATGACTTAAGAAATGAGATTCAAAAGACTCACGCAAAGTCACTCAACTTTTAACAACCAATCCTGCAACCCTCAATTTATATCAATAATCATGGTTAAAGCATCCAGCCAACCAGATGTCTACCTCTAAAGATTAATAAATCACAAAGGCAAAGTCACTAACCATAAGGTGAATACTACAGAAGCATTTGAACTTATTTTTAAGTTAGCAATTTCATTTACAGGGCACGAGCATGAACAACCATCCATGGGTCAAATGGTTAAGACATTGAACTTTTGAATAAACCAAAGATTCTTCAGTTGATGTAACATCAAACTTCTGGTAAGAATACGCACATATATTGCAGCAGCTGAGAAAGACGTACATCCTAACAGAAGTCTTATACACCATCAATCACAATGGCCCAATGTGTAAAAACTGATTGCAAGTTCAATCATCCACCATAGAGTGTGCTGCTGATGACTGTTTTCGCTTCCACAAGCACCATGGGAACTTTTAGTCAAGCACAATGGCACCATCTGTTGCTGTCAAATGCTTCGAATAGAATCAAAAATTTATCGAATTGAGTAGTCTCAAACAATATTAGCCTTGTTATTGTTAGACATATAAATTATAAGTTAACCATCAATCATTGATGACACAAATCTAACTACAAACAGAGCTTAATCAGTTCAACAATGAATATGGAAAAAAAAACTGATCCAGATATTAAAATAATCACCAAAAAAACCAATCCAGTTATAAAACAAAAATAAATAAAAAACAGCTTACAAACTTCTTTTGCTTAACATCATAAGCGTATTCTTTAATCGACAGAAATGCACCAATTCAAAACGCTAATTAAACCAAAGAAATAACAGAGGAAAACAATATACCAATGAGATCGATGTCATACGAGTAACCACACAACTGAGTCTTACCAAGTTGATCCTTATCCGACTTGGATCTGACAATTCTCAACTATCGATTCACCACCTGCAAAATCAACACATTTTCAGTACATCTTGAATAATCAAGCATTCTCCATTAATCATAATAACATTATGCATCACTAGTATTCACCTAAATCAAGCAGCTTAACCTAAGTTAGGGTTTCTCTATAGTAGAAATCACGATACCACTACTGATGATTTCAGATTTAAGGAATTAGGTTTAATCAAATTAAGGTCATTCAGTAAAGGCAATTTTGATATATGAATGCAAAACCACATCTAACCTAAAAATCTGTTCCAAGATAAACGAAATTGAATTCAAAATCCACATAGATTTTCCTACTTCTCATCTCTAACAAAGAAATCAAAACATCTAAACATCAATTTTGAAGGCACAAGGAGCAAGCGTACCTTAAACCTTCTCTGTTTATCATCTTGAAGCTTCAAATTCTATAAACCGATAACAATTATCAGAAAGCAACTAGTAATTACGAGAAATACCGGCGAACAACTGGATCTGAGCAACACGGTGGTGATGATGCACGGAATTAGGTTTTCCAGCGGGAGAACCCTCCGGCATCCGACGATTCAATCTCCGAAGATCTGATCAGCAGGTGGCGATTAGTGCGTGGAGGTTTCGAACGGAAGTGGTGATGATGGCGATTGTGATGAAGCTGAACCAGTGGCGAGAATTTGGATGCTTTATGAAGTTGAACCAGTGTTGATTGTAAAAAAGCCCTAAATTGATTTTGAGCGTTGATTAGTGAGCGCAAGTTGGTTTTAATCCTCTTGAAATTTTAGCCTTTATTGCCACCGCCAAGACGGTTGCAAACTGAGCAGTCAGAATGCGGTCGCAATTCCCATGAAGTTGACCATATTTTAGAATTCTTTTGACTGTTTTTGCGACAGGAAATAATTGGTTGCAACATTTGCCACCGTTTTATGACTGTATCGTAGTCAATCGCTAATGTTGCTACCACTTAGAGATCAGTCGGAAAAAAGTCACTAATTTTGTAACCATTTTTCCGGTCGCAAATTTCGGTAGCAATTGCTTAGTTTTCTAGTAGTGCATGTCAACTTAAAAAATACATATAAAATGTATGTATATACATATAAAACTTAAAATTACATATAGAATCTCAATTCGATTAATCGATAGTCGGTACCTCACCTGCCGACTAGTGCCTAGCGATTCTTACAACCTTATAAATACTCATCTCTTGTTTACAATTACATTATTCTCTCTATCCAGAGGTGTGGGTTTAAATCGTGTAAGATCATGCACAAAAGTATTTAGAAGTATATTATTTGGTTTAAAAAAAATCAAATATTAAAATGATATCAAAACATTAACTGGAGCACCATCCTTAGATTTCCTAATTTTCCGCTCACCACCACATATTCATTGAATTTCGCTGGCCAAAAAAAAAACATATTCATTGATTTGATTTGACCCCCTATCATCCGTCCTCTTCACTTCATAAACATCAACGACAACTATTTGATTAAATGCATTGAAAGAAAGGAAAATACCATATCCATACGATATTTCGGCAAGATCCAAAATCATGTGTGGCTAAAAACAACACACGATCGAGGGATGGGTGGTCAAATCAATGTTCATTTTCTGGATCTCCATGAACTCTATTTTACTAACAAAATAAAGAAGGGGGGAAACAAATCTAACTGTTTGGTTGCAGTTCCTAGTTTGAAACGGTCAGCATAAGTTTGGAGGTGCGATCGAAGGGTTTTATCTTACTTTTAAGGGGTGAGATTAAGATTTTTGCCTAAATAATATAACTTTTTTAAGAGGGTGGCCGCCCTCCAGAGCCATAGCAGTATGTCCGCCACTACTTAGACCATGTGGCGAAACATGTAAGAGAGAGGCTTTATGGGGCTTTATATTACAAGAGGGTGTAGTGGTAAGAGGGTTATATAACCCCTTTAATTATATATACATATGGCTCTACTGATATTTAAAGAGAGACATGTGATCCTCAATGGCTCGGTATCTCTCATGCGGATAGAACATAATGATATAGATTTGCTTAAGGTTTCATATATAATTAATATAATATTCTATGGAAACAAAACTTAGAGAATATGTGGATCATAATTAATCTTACTAATTAATAGTTTGGCATGATTGTTGACGAACACATACAAAAATCATAAACTAGAGTTAAAAAAAGGTGAACCTTTTTACTCTTGTGATAGGGTTCATGAAACTTGAGCCGGTTTATATATAGAGAGAGTTCATTATTAAAGTTCGTAGTGTATCTGTTGGTGGACCATTGAACTATATACTGTTTCCTGTAAATATTTACAAAGGATGATCCTTTCAAACAGGGGCGGACCCACGTTAAGCGGAACGGGGTCCCCGGACCCCAATCTTTTTTTAAAAAGTAGTAGAAGCGGTATATAAAATTTTCTATGGACCCCATAAAATAATTTAGTTGGACCCCATAACAATAAGAGTGAGTCTGGTGCAGTGGTAAAATCCCTTGTTTACACACCAAAGGTCCCGGGTTCAATACCTGTTTGTTTCGTTTTTTTGTGTGTTTTTTTCTTTTTAAACCTGACTTTAAATTAATCACTCTATTTTTTTTCCTATTTCAATTTTTTTCTCACCTATATTTAGCTGAATGTGTAGTAAATGAAACTTGTAATTTAGTTATGATATTGTTTTCTATTATGTTTCTCAACCCGACCCGACCCGAACAACGACCGATCTAAAAAATTTGAACACCGGAAAAATGGGACCCCATTGTCCAAAAATCCTGGGTCCGCCACTGCTTTCAAACATTAATGTGAACTTGTTCAGGAAACTCGGCCCGGTTTCTAGAAAGAGTTTAATATTAATTTTATACACAAAATAAAGGGGACTTGATAAAGTTATGCAACAACACTAATTTTATTAAAAGAAAAAAACATAAATCTTAAATGTCTTCCCAAAAAAATATTTTTTGAATATGTTTCTCTAACTTTTTTTATTATGGAAAGCCCACAAAGCCCGGCCACCCAAGTCCACCCATAGATAGAAGGCCACCCACGCCTGTAATCGTAGACGACGTTAGTGACCCAACCCCTCACCAATTACATAGGAAACTCACCGCCCGAAGACCTACTATGATAAAACCATTGACTCACGCATTATATTATGTCACAATCGAGACTCTAACCGACGAACTTCCCTAAAAAAATCACCTAGATACCCTGGAGCACGGCCCCATTTGTATGTTTGTCTAACTTCTGTTATAATAGGTTTAAAATTCTCGAAAATCACATAAATAATCTCTTTAACCGATGTTATTCATACAAAGTACTATTTTGAGAAGGGGAAAAAGTAGCTTTTGACTAATTGACTTCACGTTTTACATCATATTTTCCCTTTACATGTTTTTAAGTTGTATTGTATGAGCAATGAGATATATAAAATTCCTAAAAGATGAATCATTGCAACAAGGTATTTGACTTGTTTCACGTCAGTTGTATGAGATGTGGGTTTATATAACAAATGAGCTCTTTTATCCACCAGACTTGTCTTTTAATTGAGTTTTGTTGTTTGATATGTATGTAACTCCAGGATTGGAGGGGGTCAATATAACCTATGCTTGTAGCCCGTCCCACTAAAACCGAAAAACTCAATTACTCAGATCTAGATTTGAAAATAAACAAAAAAGTCGAGTAAACTTCCGTTTTGCTCCCTGTGGTTTGGTCACTTTAATGGTTTTGCCCCAAAGCTTTAAAAATAGTCATTTTCCTCCAATAGTTTGCTATGGTTTTTCCATTTTGCTCCCCGCTTCTAACTCCATCCAAATTGTCAGTCTTTCCATTTTGCTCCCCGCAAGGAGCGGGGAGCAAAATGGAAAAACCATAGCAAACTATTGGAGGAAAATGACTATTTTTAAAGGTTTGGGGCAAAACCATTAAAGTGACCAAACCACAGGGAGCAAAACGGAAGTTTACTCAAAAAAGTCCAATAAACACGGCAAGTTGACGTGGACCACGATGTAATTTAATTGTCAAAATCAAGAAATGTCAGGAAACATGATTAAAGTAACAATTTTTTGAAAGCAACACTGTAAAGAGAGTTGGTATGCTTCCATAAGGCTGCTCGGTATGGGGGTCATCCCCGCTCCGGCTTGCTTCGGCGACGGACCAAACACCGTGCCGCCACCCCCGTCGCCGTCCAGTCATCGTCCCAAACGTCGGAGTTGTGCCGTTTGCGACGGACCAAAACATGTGGGCCACCCCCGTCGCCGTCCAGAACACCACGCCGCCCCCTCGGTCTTGCTCCGGCGACGTCTTCTTCACCGTCCTCCATACCGAGCAGCCTAAGATTCCAAGCGATAAACCGGTGAATTAATTATTATTTACTAGTTGTACATTACAGCAATAGCAGACAATGACATGTTAGATCGATCAGTAGATGGGGACACGTTGATGATTAAAAAACGCTGGTTGTGAATGCAGTTTGAAGTTATCAATTTGAACTCTCATTCAGCTGGTGACTCGAACTTATTATAAGGTTCGTTTTGGTGTGGTTTGGTTGCATAACAGATATGCCGACACAGGAGATCGCATCGGTTTCCACTGAGTCGAGATACTTGACCCCACTTCGAGTTTATGCAAACGGAGATCCAACAATCAGCTGTATGTCTTTCTTGCTGGTTTCTTGTTTCTTTATTTTCTTTTGGTTTATATACTTAGTTTTTTTGTTCCTCTAAACTACAGATTTGGAGCTGGGAGCGAACGAAATCGATATAAACCATCAGAATATACAGGATTTAGAGCTGGGAGTTGATAGAAATGACTTGAGTCATCAGAAAACACAGATCAAGATAGTATCCGCACTAAGGCTCTTAACTTTCCGGGAGCAACATGTTCTCGTTCAGTTTTGGTCGCCTCAAGTGGTGGGGAAGCACCAGTTACTTACAACCATAGATCAACCATTTGGTCTTGGGGTAATGGATGAAAGGCTTCTTACATATAGGCGGGAGACTGATCACAACTATTTCGTTACGGATAAGGATCATGAAGAGGAGGAATGTAGTCCTGTGGCTCGAGTATATAGACGAGGATTGCCAGAGTGGACACCAGATGTAACTAATTACTTGCAAAAATATTTGCCGCAACAAGAGTGTGCGATTCGTTGCAATCTTCATGGATATTTGGCTTTACCAGTTTTTGATATGAGTACGGATTTATGTGTTGGTGTGCTTGAGCTCTTGACGTCGTCAAAGTATATGAGTTATGCTTATGAGGTTCAACAACTTTGTAACGCGCTTCAGGTTTCCATCTTTCCTCCAGGTTTTGATAATAAACATACCTCATTCTTTCGTACGATTTCCTCATTTGTAAATTGTTATTTTGCAGACAGTAGGACTGAGAACACAGCAAGCATTCGATTGTTCTATTCTAAATGTGAGTCAGGTCTTTTGCAACAGTGATGGATCCAAAAAAAACTCACGTCATCATGTTTCAATCGTTGTTTTCGGATGACTATAAATAGATTTACATATTCACCAGCGTGTCATCAACACGACGAAATTAAGTTAATAGATAATTTAATTTGAAGATTACAAATGTTATTAGAAACAACAAATTTACATTCTACAAATTTCCTCTACGAGTTGCATATTTTAGAAACAATTTACATCTTGAACCATTCTTGGGCAACTCTTTTTCTATGAAACTAATACAACAATTTGTTAGATATCAACGTCGGTGAACAAATCAGGAAACTGATAAAAGACGCAGCGACCTCTGTTGTTGATTGAATTTCACTTTCTGTTGACTAGTCAACTTGACCAACGATACCGTGACAGTAGCTACTGCTCATGGCATTGTTCACGTCACCGTAACAGACACAAAAACACACAAACATGAGTCTAAACAAAAAAAAAACATGATTTAGCGTGGTTTAGTCTAGTTAGACATACGTCCACAGTCCACAGGCTGCAACTAGCTTTACTTTAATTACTTTCAGAGGTGATGAGATATTATAATGCCTAGACATGTCTATAAAAATAGATTAGGGTTACTGTTTTAGCAAGCAAATGTAAATTAGGCAACCTATCAATTTAGACTGCGGGATATGGTGGGGTTTGGGTTGGGCGTGGGTTGGGGCGGGTGCTGACACGTGGAATGGGAGCCCCCCCCCCCCCACTGCCTGGTACGTGTCCGCGGGGTATGGTGGGGCGTGGGTTGGGCTTGGGTTGGGTGCACCGCGTGGCAGGGTAGTTTAAAAAAAATTATACAAAATTTAAAAAAATCACACAAACATTTATAAAAAAAAACATACAACTTCATTAATATTTATAAAATTACATAAACCTAAAAATTACAAAATAAGAAACCTAAAGCGTTAAATAAATTTCAAAAAGGTCGATCTTGTCGAACGCCTTTTTTTCCTTGCCGCGAAACTCTATGTTCGCCACCGCCACCCGGTCCTCGTGGCTTAACTCGCCCCCGGGAACGGCTTCGTAGTAAGCCTTGAAACGCTCGAGCTTGGGACGTAGCTCGCGCCATTTATGTTGGCACGCGTTCATGTTGTGGCGGTCGTTACCGACGTTTAGTCGGTAGGCCGCGAAAGCTTCCGTCCAATATTTGGTTTGGCCCGGTGGCCGCCCCTTCATAGCGTCAACGACGCTTGTGACTAGGGCAAGTTCTTCGTCGTGGGTCCAGGATGCCATAGCGGGTGGGGATATCGAATGTTTGGGACCACGGTGGGGGTTGGGATGGACCACCCGGTTGGGGTTTGGGGGTATTTATAGGGGATGTTGGGGTTTGGGTGACCGGTTGGGGTGACCGCTTGGCCAAGCCAACGGTTTGAATTTAAAAATTCAAAACTTTTGGGATGGCCCGCTATGACGTGGCGGGTGAGCCAATGATATTCAGCCAACTAGGATGGCCAAACCGCCCCACGCCCGGCTTGAAACCCATGCCCCAAGGGCCACGCCGAAACCCATGCCCACCCGGGGTGGTGGCTTGGGCGTTTTCCCCCTACCCACGCCCAAACTCCCGCCCCATACCCCGCAGTCTTACCCATATGATGTATTAGGGCTGGCTACCCTAGGCCGATGCCTCCACGCAATACGCCCAACAATCTCCTGCTTGGAGGCTTCGATAAACTTCGCCCCGCGCTCCATACGGTCTGGAATTTCTGTAATCTCGCCCTTCACTAGTTGTAGCTGCCTTCTCCAGTATTCCTCAAGGCCTGTTGAAGCTCCACCGAGCTCCAACACTTCCATTGTCACGACTTTTGTAATCATATCTGCTAGTCGGTGCTGTAAAACTTAACCAACTTGGAATCGGGAATCGGGGTCCTCCATAGCGATTTCCACCAACTAAGTAACCACGAATCGGAGTCGGTCAAACTCGGGCATGGCTCAGCGAAATCGGAAGAAATAGGCAGTACTCGTTAGCTCGGGCATGACTCAGCGGAATCAAAAGGACTCGGTCAAACTCAGGCATGACTCAGTCAAACTGGACAGAACCTCAAATTTGGGATTCAATTTCCCTAATTAAAGGTGAATTATCTTGGAAAATTAGGTTTTATTTGTAGATTTCATATGAATTCCAAGCATATGAATCTCAATAATTAATGTTCTTTATTATTTACCCTGTCTGAGTACTCCTCGCCTAGACCGAGTACTTGCAACTCCGCAAACGACCGGGTAGTGAGTTCTACAACATTGCTGCTAGTCACTTGAAATCCTTCCCAAGTGACCCAATCTATGCTCTCCTAGCTTGCTCCCACTGAAACAAGTCTCCCACTCTGACTTTTTCATACTCGTTCCAAGATTCTCTAATCATTGTACCGGATTTCTTTACTCACTAAACTTTACAGGATCTCTTAGCCCCCCGATTGTCTTACCTTTGCTAGATTCCCCGACCTTCTGAGTTCTACAAAAATCCCATGACCCTCTGATCTCTGCCAGATTTCTAATCCTCTGTAATAGCCGAGACAAAATTGAAACACCTTAGTCTATGTGCTCCCACTATACCCCGATCTTTTAACTACAACCCGCACCTTGCTTTTCTGTCCCTTTTGAATCGTTTGTTCTTTCTTGACCACTGAATCTACAAAGGTAATCTTTCTCTGCCATACGCTCTATGGACCCAACTCTCATTTTCTTGCAGGTGAACTCTGTTTATCTGCTTCATCTGGTTGTACCTCGACCATGTATAGAGACCTCTTCTCACCATGAGAAACAACCAAATTTCCTTTGATACTTTGTACAATGTTTTTTGTTAAATCGTCGTATGCCTTGGAATGTTAGTGAGATGTGTTTTATGTACAGGTTCCTAATGAACGCAGGCAAAATGATTTCGATAAAATTTACGGGATTCTGAAAACGATGTGTGACATCCACAATCTACCTCTTGCTCAAACATGGGCCGTATCCCAACACACTAGTTTTGTTTCCCATGAACATGTTATAGAGAAGAGCTGTGGTAGTTTTGACACTAGATGTCTCGGGAAAGTCTGCATATCAGGAGCCACTCTACCTTATCATGTTCGTGACCTGGGCATGTGGCCTTTCTTGAAAGCGTGTAGAGAACGACACCTGGACAGGTCCCGTGGTTTTGTTGGCAAGGCATTGTCATCCCACGGCTCATGTTTTTGTGGAGATGTAACCAAACTCAGTGAAGAAGAGTACCCTTTGGTCCATAACGCATGCATGAACGGGCTGACCAGCTGCTTTGCAATCTTCTTGCATAGCGTTGAAACCAATGACGACTATGTGTTAGAGTTCTTCCTACCACCAGACATCAAAGACAGCACACACGTATCGAACTTGGTGCAGACATTGAAGCAGAAGTTTGAAATAGCTTCTGGATTTGAACTGGGTGACAGCTCAGATATACAAGTTGTTGGACCACCTACAGAAGTTAGTAAATCTTTAAGTATAGACCCTCATACTATCCAAATATCATCCATCACAACAACAAATAACAACAAACTTGAGACAATCACATCAGATTCAGAGTCAGTCATGGTAAATATAGCTACTAAAACTGAGTCTTCTGCAAACGAATCGAATCAATGGCAATCCAAACATATCTACCCTGATAATATCACTGGTATAGAAAATTTGACTGGGCATGATTTTAATGTAGTCGGTGCAAGAAAAAACAATGAAACGGTTTCCTATCCCAGTGTGAATATTCAGAAAATGAGCGACAACATTACTGATGCTGGAGAAAAGAGTAACAGTTCAAAACAAGGCAGAAAGCGTAAAATAGACTCTCTTACAATGGAAGCAGTTGAAAAACATGTTGAAAAGCCAATAGATCAAGCAGCCAAGAGCCTTGGTGGTAAGTTCTCTTACTTGTTCATGGTTTTTTGTAGTCATTTTATTTGTTATCATGATATTTGGTATGATGTGTGTTCTTTTTTTTTTCAGTCAGTCGGTCTACATTGAAGCGTTTTTGTCGAGACCATGGTATGCCAAGTTGGCCATTGCCAAAGCACAGCAAAAAGACTGTTCATGCTACCGACTTAAAACCATCACCAAAAGCATGGACAAAGCAAAACTTGCAATGGCCTTCAAATACACGTTTTGGTTTAGCTTTTGTGGTGTTCCTGATGGTAAGGGTTAAGAGGTGGAGAAATAAGAAATCATTGAGAAATTCATTGCGTAATGGTGATCACCCTACTGTGAGTGAGAGCACAGCAAAACCCAAATATACAATAAACAATATAATCCCGTATTCGCATGTTTATGCATCCCCAAAACAGCCGGTGGCCAATATCTCAGATATAAAGATGGTGACAGTGAAGGCAACTTTTAAAGGAGATATGATAAAGTTCCAATTTCCTACTTCATCGGGCCTTTTAGAGCTAGAACATGAAGTAGCACGAAGGATTAAGTTAAAAAGTAGAAGGCCTCGTTTAAGATACAGGGATGAAGACAATGACCTGATAGTCCTTGCTTGTGATGCTGACGTACACTATCTTCTAGGATTTGCAGCTAATCACAGTACTATCAAATTAATTATTTTGGCCGATGATTGATTATAGAACTATGCTACTTCGGCAATGAGAGCGATCAAACAAATTGTCATATGGACGTATCATGTGTTGAAAACTTGATTGTATAGAACTTGAGGTAGTATGTAACATCCCATTCCCAACTGCTTAGTAGTATATCAATTGTGTATTTGAATTAGAATTATCATTTATGTATGCAGCAGCAGATTGTTATTCTTTTTACTTATATTTTAGTTTCCAATATAGTGCCTCCAAAATTGTTGGTAAAACAAATGGGATTTGGGTGTTCAGGTGAAACACAACCGGGCCACAATGCAACGTTAGATTGGAATGACTGCTAGAACATGACTAGAAGATTCAGATTACCATGTGCATGTTTTACCAAGATGTTTATAAACATGTTTATTTGCCTACGAAACCATAGATATTTCAGAGCAGATTTTTAACCAGCAACAAGCAGAAAAATATGTAAAAAATTAATCCTTATCATAGTTGTGTCATTTACTCATTTGCGCAACTTAAAGTCTTAAACTAAACTTTTGGTTCAGATGAAATCTTACCTTGTGACTTGTGTACAGAATTGTATGGATGTTTTATGAAAAGATGCATGATCCAATCAGTGGCGGCTATGATGGTGTGCGGGGAGGACCTCCGCACAAGGCCCTTGATTTCGGGGGGCACGTGATTTTTAAACAAAATCCGATACATATATGTTAATTTTTTTTTTTTAAATAGTAAACACATATCAATTCCAGTATAGGCCCATTTACAAATCATTTTTTATGGTTTAGAATTTAGCCCACTTGACATTAGGTTTATTGGGCCCAATGCTAATTTGATTTTAAAAAATAAAAATAATAAAACATAATTGTAAAGGCATAAGGGTACATTTTTTTCGAGCTCGAACAGGGTACATGAATTCTCAGAGACACCACTGGATGCAATGTACAGTTATGTAATAAATTCCATCTTTTAGATGCGAATATGTTTAGATGCTCAGAATGTTTCAAGTGACACCAGTGGATGTATGTTTATTTATTGCATGTAAAAATTTAGGTGACACATATTATATCAAGCTGTTAACTTTTATAGATACTATATAAGTTAATTACATAGTCAACAAAGAATGAAAGACCAATGTTGGACAGAACTACAAGGAAAATAATTTAGCCAAGAAACTGTTAATATTTCTAGCATCACTGGCAGATTTAATGAAATGGATGAAAATAGTTTGTGTGGTGGGTGTCTGCGTATGGATGCATGTATATAATCAATTAACGTGATTATGAGATAAACTGAATGTACCTAAATACATACAAGATTTTAGTTTAACTCAATTATCTGGGTCTTAAGTGCTTTTCAACAGGTTCATAGTAGTTAAAGGTAGTTTCCAATACAAGAGATCTGCATATACAAAAGGAAACAAATGGTTTGGTACAAGGAGGAGATTGTGAAAGCAGTTAATCAGAATACTCTTGCACTTGTCAACAAAAACTGAAAGTGTTTCAGCTGAACACATTAGTCCTCAGTTTAGTCTATAGCTCAAACCATGACCTTTAGTTTGAGTCAATCTGTTCATGTTATATTTATAACTATCTGGCTTTTTAATTGTTTTAACAAATTTATTTTGTTTATAAAAACCTAAACAAACAATTATATCACTGATCAGTGATCAGGTAAGTTGAACCCAGGATCAGAGTTTACCCATTTCTCTAGATCCTAAAGGTTGTGAAGCGGGTCTACAAAGCACGTTTTGACTTTTAAGATCGGACAGAAAAATGCAGGAAAGTTGAGTACTTAACTTACTATCCAGAAGTGTTTCGTATGTTGCCAAGTATGCCGCTAAAAGACTACAATGGGGGTTAAGTTCTTCAAAGATTCACATTTCCCCTCTTACAAATAGCAGTCCTGAATTTCTCTATGGGGTTTAGCGGTTAACAAGTTTTCTTCGCAATGTGCCTCAATTGGCGGGTTTGCCTCACCGTACATTCTAAATCAAAGGTGAGAGGGGGTATTGTTCTTTTTTTGAGGTATTTATATCTATGTTGTCGAAAGCGCACTCAGGTGCGTTTTAAATATGTCTAAAAACAGGCTACACTAGCCCTAAACAAGCCTGGAATCAACCTAAAAAACAGCCTAAACATGGGGTTCCAAAATCTGAAACTTTCATTGAAGTTGTGAGTTCCATATTCATGGGTTCCTCTAAAGCTGATACATGGATGATATATCTAAGTAACAATATATATAATTTCAGAAAACCATAAAAGTGAAATAAAAGCGAAACCCTATACTTGTAAATTAGAGAGGCAAAAATTTCAATATGCGATAATAAGCAAATTGTAGGAAACAACAAATGATCGGAAGGGAAAGAGACCTGGAAAACAGCAACGGCGACGAATTGTTCAGCAGAAAGTTAGTGAAGATCTGTCATCTTGGATTGATTCCGACGAGGAGTCGATGAAAGCCCCTGGGAGGAGAAATGGGCATAATAAACCCTTGTTTTGTTGAAACAAATTTTCAAGAAAAGATATTTGTCCAAGTTAGAATTTTGTTTAGAGTTAACTTCCGTTTTGTTTATCTGGTTTGGTCGTTTTAACGGTTTTGCTTCAATGGTTTAAAAAATGTTAATTTCTTTCTTGATCTATGTAGCTCATCTTCATTTTGCTCCTCGTCTCTAACTCTATCTATAATGTATGTTAAGTCAGTGGGTAATCTAGTAATTTAGTGATAAATGTAGGGTCATTTTAGTCTTTTATACATAATATATAAATAAATATAGAGTAAATTACAAAAATCTTCCTTTATGTTAACAATACTAGATTGCAAATTGTGTTTTTTTTTTTTTTTGTCTTCAAAAAGGACAAAAAATGTATTTGATGTTTGCAAATCCCTTCACTTTATGTTCTTTATCACTAACTTAGTTAGTTTTCATTGTTAATTTAGGGTAGATTGGTAATTTTACTCATTTATTTAAAATCTATTTAATAAATAAAACAAAAAAAAAGATTTGTGATATATTAAAAACACATAAACAGATAAATCAATTCCACACCTCTCTCAACTCTCTTTCTTTCTCTCTCTCTCTTAACTCCCTCTCTTTAGTTCTTGTTCTCACCACCACCACCCACCCTACCACCACCACTACCACCCACCTGTCACCACCACCTAACCCCGCCGGCCATCATCACCTTCCCCCACAGCCATCAACACCTCCTCCCTACTACGACCCACCTGTCGCCGCCATCTACCCAACACCGCCACCACCACAACCTGCCACCACTTCGATTAATAGCAAGGCAACATGTGAGTATCAAAACACAGGGACCAAAGTTGAAAAAAAAACCATCAAACTCTAAAGCACAAACCAACAACCGCCTTCATCATCTCCGGTTATCCGACCAATTTTCCAGCGGAATTCCGATGAACCTGGAACTACCAAATCGCATCTTTTAACGCGTTTTTTTATGATAACACTTATCTCCAGCCCAAATTTTAACTGATATCTCGATTAAAATCCTTAAAAACGTTGATTTTTTGTGTTTATCCGATTACCTTATACTCCAAAAAATCCCAAATCCTATCCATATCAGTTATCCCCTAAATTGTGTATAAATACATGATCTACGACTCAATACTAACTCGCCCCAAACAATTTCACTTTCCAATTATATGTTCTCTTTCTCCTCATGTTTGTCGGATGATAAACTTCAGCCAATCTTCTAATATCATCAATTTGATTTCAATTGGTAACAATAATACATGCTTTTTGTTCGTATGTAGTCACTGGTTTAAAAGCCCTATTAGGAAGAAAGTGGTCGGAGCAATGGAGGTGATGCAGCCGGCGTTACAGTGGGCTTTGAGGAGTAAAACCCATGTGAGTTGTTTGGCGTTTTTGTTGTGACCCTTTGAAACGTTGTCGTTTAACTATTGGGGATTAAAGCTCCACCATAGACCAATTGTTAGGGTTTTCCATTTTGACCACCACCGGAGTTCCATGGTGGCGGTGTTGGGTAGGTGGCGGCAACAGGTGGGTGGTAGTAGGGAAGGTGGTGATGGCCGGTGGGGTTAGGGGGTGGTGGTGGCAGGTGGATGGTAGTGGTGGTAGGGTGGGTGGTAGTGAGAACAAGAACACTAGAGAAAGTTAAGAGATAGAGAAAGAGAGTTCAGAGAGGTGAGGGATTGATTTATCTTTTTATGTATTTTTAATATATCATATATCGTTTTTTGTTTTATTTATTAAATAGATTTTAAATAAATTAGTAAAATTACCAATCTACCCTGAATTAACAATGAAAAATAACTAAGTTAGTGATAAAGGACATAACGTGAAGGGATTTGTAAACATTGAGTACGTTTTTTGTACTTTTTGAAAACAAAGTACACACTTTTCAATCTAGTGTTAACCATACGATTTTTGTAAGTTACTCATAAATATATCCAGAGATAGTCATTCTCTTTCTTTCTCTCTCCCTCTCTCACTTACACACACACTCTCTCTCTCTCTCTTTAAACTAAATACCCCATCTTCATCATCACCTAACATCACACTGTGATCATTACCATCACCTTTAGACAATGTTGCAGAAATCGCGCCTAGGCGGTGATTAAACGCTCATCGGAAGTCTGCGCCTGGATTTTGGCAAATCGGTCAAATTAGGCGGCAGTGGTCAAAATCGGTCAAAATCAGGGAAAATCGGTCAAAATCGGACCTAATCGGTCAAAAATCGGATCTAATTGGTCAAAATTGGACCAAATCGATCTAATGGAATGAGTTCTTACCTTGTTTGGGACCAAATTGGGGCTAGGGTTTCTTTCTTGTGCGCCATGTCTGATTAGGAAGGAAGAGCGGCGTCTGATGAGAGGGAAGAACGGCGTATAATGAAAGAGATGGTGGGTTAGGTTTAATTAAGTTTGGGTATTTTAACATTTAACCCCTTCTATCTTTCACAACTTTACATATGGCTCCCAAACTTGTAAATTTGTATATAAAAAGTATAAAGTTAACTATATATTTATATATTTTTTTTAAATATACATGAAAAGTCCATTCCGATTAATCCCTATGCGGTACCTCACCGCCTGACTAGCGCCTAGCGCCTTCTACAATATTGTCTTTAGACAATCACCTGAACACCCCATCTTCAGGCATGATAAAGGTGGTGGTTTAGTGGCGTTTGGTTGGGTGTGGTGGTGGTGATGGTGGTTTCACAGTGGAGAGCTGGTAGTGATGGAAGGTGGTGGAGGCCAGTTGCTGGTGGCCGCCTATGATGGTGGTAATTGATTAATTAAATAGATTTATATATTTAATATCAATAAATAAAAAAACAAAATAGATTAGAGGATTAATAATAAATAATTAATTACTTATATTTAAAATTACTTAAATACCTTTACCTTTAGTTGATAATTTTAACTGAGTTAGAGGCGGAAAGCAAAATTGGCATTTTTTAAACCATTTAGCCAAAACCGTTAAAACGACCAAAACACATGAAACAAAACAAGTTAACTCTTTTGTTTATTATAACATTAAAACGTTTTAAACTTTTATGTTTATTAAAAAAGGTCATCCAATCCCTTTCTTGATAGTATTATCTTTTTTTAACCATTTAATTTTTGTCACACTATGACAAAAATCCATTGATCTTGGAAGTACTTATCTATCTAAGTTTTCCCGTATTGGAAGCTCATTATCAGACAGATTATTTAATTATTAGGATTATAATTAAAATTATTAAAGCCATTAAACCAAATGGTTATTATCAAAAAGTCAAATTATGATACATAAAGAATAATTAACTAGTAGAAACCCCATGCATTGCGCTAGTAAGTTTTGACGGCACGGGATTCAACTTTTTATATTGAAACGTAGATAAAAATCATGTCATAATAGTATTCGGAAATCATGAAAAAGTTATGTCGTAATTTAAAATCGTGTAATCCTATATTCTATTTAGGGTAAATTACAATTTTCGTCCTTTATATTTATATCATATTACAATGGATAACCTTTAAGTTCAATAATTACAGTCACAATCCTTTATTCGGAAAACTCATTACATCTTTCGTCCTTTAGCCCTAACCAAGTTAAAATTTTCAGTTAAACCTAATCAATTAAGGGTAATTTTGTAATTTTACCTATTAATTAAAAAATATATTTAAAAAGAACAGAAAAAAAAATATATTTATTTATATTTATAAATCAAACACTCACACATTTGCACTCTCAACTCTCTCTAACCCTGTAACCTAAGCTCTTGACCACCACCACTCCTGCCGCCGGCCACCACCACCGCCATTAGCACCACCGCCCTAGCATCACCATCGTAAGCACCATCACCGCCTAACATTCTCACTCCACGTCACTCTTTTCTTGGTTGATTGCAGCGGTGGAGTGATGTAAGAGGGGGTGACAAGATTCCAGATCTGAAAAATCGTAGATCTGCAAAACCGAAGTTTGAGAGGTTGGTGGAATGGTGGGGTTGTGTTTGATTCAGAGGTTAGTTCGCTCGATTAAGTTAATCATTACATCCCATTGATTCAGAGCAACTGTCAATAACCATCGACCAATCGAACAACGATGCTGACCCTTCTGTTCTTAGAATTTAAAAAATGAGAAGAATCTGCACTCCATTTTGTCTAACTGAAAACCATGATTAATCTTTTTTTCCTTGGATGCATTCACTTGTTTGCGGACTGATTTCAGCCCCTAAAGAATGTGGTTCGACCAACCTTGCTGGAAAGAAATATACATCTTATTCATTTGTTTCAATAGCCACGGTTGCAGGAAATATGTCATTTTTTATTAGCTGTGTTCTTTTGTTTTAATTTGATTTGTTTCTTAAGTTTTGTTTTATGTTTTGTTAATTTGATTCCAAGTCAGCCTGATTAAGAAAAAAAAAAAAAAAAACCAAACGGTGACATGATATTAAGTAAAATACATAGGATTTGTAGGGTTTGTAGTGGCTGTCACAGTGGTGGTGGTGGTGGTGGTGGGAGTTGGTTGGAGAGAGAAAACTGATATTGAGATGTTGTAGGATCGTTTCGCGACCTAAACGAGTCGATCGGAAGAGCTCTCGTACGTTTCAGAGGCGGAAACTAAGAAACGCACAGTAAAACAGCTTGAAATATACTATAATCCTTTTTTATATACGATTGACAACGTTTACAGTGAGAGGAAATACCGGCAGCACCTCGGTAACACTTTTCCGAATCGTTACAAATGAAACCGTTTGAATCCTATTTATAGAGATGGACCCTTCCGTTTGAAAGTAAACATAATAGTTCAAACGATGCACTCAAACGGAACCCTATCTCAAACTTTCATTTCAAACGGAAGGGTCATTCAAACTTTCACTTCAAACGGAAGCCTTCATTCAAACGACCAGCTCCTAATTCTTGTTTCATGTACTTTAAATTGTGATGATGTCATCGATTACTTCATATTGATGATGTCATCTTTGCAAATGATGACATCATGCTGAATATCTTCGCAACGAACTGAGACACGACTGAAGACGTAGACGACAGACGGATGCACCAACAAACTCCCCCTCGGATGTTGACGGAGTCTTTAGTGTTGAGTCTTCAATTGTCAATCTACAATCTTTATCAGTCTTCAATCTTCCTCTGAAGTATTTGTCATTGCAAGAATCCTCAATCAATCTCTTACTCTTTCTCGTAATCTTCAGAATCTGAATCTGGCTCTACTATCTTCAGATTCCCTCTCGATGTCCTCAGACTCCCCCTTTCGCTAAGCTGGGATCGCAGTCTGGAATTCACTTTCCACAGATTATTAGATCGTAATCTGACACTTCATCACACTCAGGTTTCGGAACCTGGCCAACCTGCAAAAACTCTACCCAAAAATAAATTTTCTGATAACAATTCATGGATAAGATTTTCAAGTCTAATTTACCACTTGCAGGAATAATGTTTATTCATTTTCAAAACAACACACTCTCCCAAACCATCTGTTCATCATGTCTAGCACTCGGAATTTTGAAAATCAGCTTTCCAAAATCAGTTGTCGAAAATCTTTTTGAATTATTCAAAATTTATGCTAAAACACACTAAAATCTTTTTGGATTTTTGAAAGTACTGAAAAGCAGTAAATGAAATATTTACAAACAATATTTTTGTGAGTTTGTGCAAGAGGATCATATCAGTTTCTGAGACATATCACCAACACCGTTAAGCTTCATTTCATTTTAAGTTCTAAACAGTTCACTTAGATTGTCAGTATGTTTGTCCACTTAAATTTTCACACAAAGTTCAATTGATCCGAGATACGAGATTAATGTTTTAAGCTCTTGAACTTATTCGTGTGTCCCACTACTTGAATATACTCCCGTATCCAGATCCCAATATTCAGTCTTACAGGTGAGTATACCACAGATGATATCTGTCAGGGGAATAAATTATAGTACGAGGGCCGTGAGAGCTCAGGTCGATCTTTCGATACGCAGAGAGATGACGGCTTCGACTTTTGGTGTGTCCCCTTTAGAGGATCTTTTGCATTACAACAGCAGCGACTATCAATTTTATTGTTTCATCAGCTTGCTGAGGGCGATGCTATGTTTCAAGCATTTGCAGAAAGCATTATCCGGGGACTAGGTCAGAAATTTCTTTCAGCAGAAGTCCCGGGATAATACCCCAGATATCACTGAGCATAAAGACCTAGTATCTCAGAATAAGGGACCTTTCAAACAAGATTTCAGGGGTTACCTATATATCCAAGTTTGTGTTAACCCACAGAACAAACAAGTTTGAAATTTAAGTTTATATCTCGTCACAATTTACTAAATGTGCAAAAACCTACCGGCACATCATCAGTGAGACCGTTTATCACATTTTTACTTTCCAATTCTTTAGCATGTTGTGATCGTCCACTGATGTACTATCATTTCCTCTTTTATGCAACAAAAACTCGTTTTTGATTTTATCATGTTTTTGGCTTTTTCAAATTTTCAAATGTTTTTGGATTTTCTAAAATTCTTACTCCCCCTAAAATGCAAACACATTTTAGGAAATTTGAAAACAAACTATACAATAAAATTGACAACCGATATCGAATTGCTTTAATTCGCCATTCACTTGCCATAAACAATCAGAACTCCCCCTCAAACTATTTTCCCATTTAGATTTCAAAACACTTAAGTTTGTTTTAATCAAATGGTTTTTCCGGAAAATAAGTTTGATTTTACCACTTGTAAAGTTAGGGATTTGGTTCATCATTTTGTCTTCAACCACTTGTAGAAAATCAAGTACAAATTAATGTCCCTGATTTACCACTTGTACAAAAAACACAATCAAATACACAGAAAGATGCCGATTCCTGATCCACGATTACCAACTTGGGATCTCCGGCAAGTCCACAGACTTACTGTTCGTAGTATGTACCATCCCAGTCACAAACCAGGGATGGTTCAACTTTATCTTTCTCCGTCTTTTTCTCATAGAACTCTTTAACCCCTTTGACTTTTCGATCAATCATTTTACCAAAAATGTGTTTCACAGTGGGGTTAAAGGCCTTTTCGACATCAAGTTCCTTCTTGTCATCATAAAATTGGTTTGAAATTTCAACCTTACCAATTTTCTTTTTAAAATTTTCAGCCTTCAATGGTGGAAAATGAACATCATCCATTGGAGGAACTGAAGTTTTCAATTTTAACTCAACCTGTGGCTCCTCTGATTTTATGGAATCAGATTCATCGCCAGAAGATAGCTCCTCTGATTTCGACCTATCAGAATCATCGCTAGAACTACCACCAGACTTCTTAACAACCCATTTCTGATTGTCAGATTTAGCTCTTTTGTTGTAAAACTTGTTTGAGCATTCACCAATTTCAAAAATAGAATTTTTGAATAATTTGATTCGGTCAATTGGTGGTTCAAACTCAATCACTTTCTCTTTGAGTTTACGAGAAACTCCCTGTTTTGATGGTATTGCCTTAGAACAATCTCTGGCAATATGTCCAACAGTGTTGCATTGGAAACAGGTTCTCGTATCTTTCCTTTCTTCTTGCTTCTTTGCAAGGAATTCTTTGTTCGATTGTTTCCAGAATTCTTTCTTTTCTTCCTCTTCTGAGCTAGTTCCTGAAACAAATGTCATTTTTGCTTTAAAATCACGAACATATTTTTCATTTTTCTGTTTTTCTGTTGGAATAAATCCAAGACCTTTCTTTTTGAAATTACGGTTAGGGTTTGATTTCTTGTGAAAACCAGAACCAGAACTGTAACCTTTTTTCTTGTTTAATCTTTGTTGTACTCTTGAGGTGAAAGTTTTAGGTTTACCATTAAGATTTAAATCTTTTATTTCAGAAATATTAATTTCTGTAAGTTTGAAAACCTTTTTGATCAATTCAGTTTTGACACCTCTTATTGGAAATTCCTCATCAGAATATAATTTGTCGGAATCATTCAAAGTATATGCAACTTTAAACGTTTCGTCATTCAAATTAGATTTTGATAACAGGAATTCTTTATTGTAAACTCTTTTAACCGAAGATTTTTTATTGTTGACTGTCGAACTCGAACTTTCAAAACCAGCCTTTGACTCTGACACTGACTTTGACTCTGAGTTTGACTCCAACTTTGACTCCTCAGTTTCATCTTTATCCAACACCTGATCGACGACTTTCTTTATTAACTCGGACTCATGATCAGTGTCAGATGATGTAAACACGACATCAATATTTTCTGGCAAATTTACTGACGACTCCGACTCCCACTGTAAATTTGTTGCTTTTTCGACTCTTTCCTGATTTGGATTCCTGGGCAAATATCCATTTTCTAACAGGGGTGGACACTTGTTGTAACTGACATCTTGTTTCTTACCAGAATCCTTCTTGTCAGTCTTTTTCTTTGAGTCACTCTTCTTCTTGTTCTTCTTTTCTGGAGTCTTTTCTGGAGTCTTTTCTTCAATCACTTTTCCATCATCCTTCTTTTCTTCAGTTACTTCATCCTCTTCAAATGCCTTCATTCCTTCAACAGTTGGATAGATCCTGTCAATGACATAAGAAGTACATGAGTAACTTTTCAACAATCGGTTCACTCTTTCAGTCTCAATTCTTTGCAACTCCAACTTTTGTTCTAGCACAGCACACTTCTCAATGTAGTTGTTCACCACTTTTTGCTTTGTCATAAAAGCTCCTTGAAGTGTTTTCATCGCTGTTGCTTGTTCTTCACTTGTTTGATTATACTGGTTCATTGCTTTGTTCAGTACATCATAAGATTCCTTTAAACTATTCAAGTTATAGATCAATGTACTGTTCTGCTTCTTCACAGCTTCACAATTTTCACACTTCACTGGAATCTTCTTTGCATCAACTTCTTCATCAACTTTGAATTTTTGAACTTCAACCTTTACTTTCCTTTTGATCACTGGAATTTCTTCATCATCACTACTAACTGGTGTTTTTACCTTTTTCTTCTTCTTTTTAACCTTTTCATCTTCACTATCACTTTCAGCAATCAGTTTCATATCAGCTTCGAATTTTCTCTTCCAATATTCAGTATCATCATCACTGTCCTCTTCAACTCGAGCTACAAAAGCTGTGTGAGCTTTAGCTTGATCAGGAATATAGTTATCCCAAGTAAAATTCTCCCAGCTAAAACCCTCAGGTAACTTTTCGTCATCTTGATCTATTATCAAGGCACTACCATTTACTCTCTTTAAAGAATCTTGATTCACTGCACAAGCTCTCTTTCCAGAGTCTTCAATAATTTGCATTCCATGTGCAGTTTGTGCTTGATGTTGATGTTGTTGAGACGGTTGTTGAGCAACTTGATGGTAGATGGCTTTTCGGTAGTAATCATTGTTGTTGTTAAAAGGATTATTAGCTCCACTTGCTTCGCGATTTTTGCACTCTCTCTTGAAGTGACCTTTCTCCCTGCAACGAAAACAAGTGACTTTAGATTTGTCAAAACCTAAAGTAGAAGTACCAGCCTCACGAAGATCATCTCTTCCAGTGATTTGCTTGAATTTCTCAGCTCTCCTCAACACGCTGGCCAAACACCATTTTATGTCCATCAGCTCCATCTCTTTAGCATCGATCTGATCGTAATCTTCTTTTGTCAACATTGGATTCCCAATTCGACCTGCAACAAAACTACCATAAGATTCAAGAACAGTTCCCAATAAAGACATATGACTTTTTGCTAACTCTTCAGAAAATTCCTGATCATTTTCAATGTTCAACACAATGTTGCATTGAATCTTTTTGCCATTTCTTGTTGTTGACACATTTGGATCAAATGATGGAAATGATGTAAAACTTGTTTTGCTGTTTGATCCTGATGATGAACTTCCAGGAGAATTCTTAACATTGTAAGCAGTTTCTATTTTCGGAGATAGATTTGAAGACTTTTCATTCACTCCTGCTTTATAATACAACCCAATATCTTGTTCACCATTGAAATCTTTCATTCGAATAATCTTTCGTTGCTCCATTTCTTGAGCTTCCAACTTCTCAATGAACTTGCTGAGTGTCAAATTGCTAAAACCTTTCTTGTTTCTAAGCATCATTAGATATGTTCCCCAAGTCTCGTATGGCAAAGCATCAGCAAGTTTTTCGATCAACTCTTCATTGTTTTTCTCAATACTCAATCTCTTCATGTTAGCAAGCAAATTGCAGTATCTTTCGATAATCTCTCTCGTACTTTCATTCTTTAATCCGCGAAACAGATCAAATTCTTTCTTTAGAAGCGATTTCTTGCTTTTGACCATTTCTTCACTACCACGAAACTTTGACCTTAAAGCTTTCCAAATCGAGTAGGAAGTTCCATTATGTTGCAATAGAACCAAAATATCTTCTTTCACAGCTTGTTGCAATAAACTCAGCATCATTTTCTCATCTTTGTACTTCTTTCTAGCATCGGCACTCAGATCTTTAATCGGAACCACTTCTTCATCATCATTCATCGGTCGAACATATTTTGTCTCGACACATTCCCAAGCATCTAAGTAGTTAGCTTGTACCCAATTCTCGAAACGACCTTCCCAACCCTTATATTCTTCGATGTTCATTAGTTTGGGCGGTTTTTGCATCGTTCCAGTTTCGTTTTCGAGCATTGTGTTCTGTGCAATAGTGATTGAGGAAACCGGAGTAGCGAATGCGTTGTAAAAATCTTCGTCCATGTTTCGGTTTTTCAACTGAACTGTATCACCTTGTGAAAATACCTGACAAAAACAAACAAACACACAATCAGTTTTAAACGTTTATCTATTATCTGAAAGAAACTGTTACTCGAACTGGTGACAATTTTGAGCGGATTGAAGGTTGACACACTGTGCGGACTGAACGTTGACCAATTGTGTGAACTGAATGACTCGAATGACTTTTTGACACCTTTGAACTCCGAACCGTGCGAACTGAACAATTATCACACAACTTGATCACACGAAACAACCTGACTGATCAATCCGTGTAAACAATGATTTTCTTTTGAAAAAACTGACCGGAACCAAAACTCAAACCACGCAACCTGTCGATTCTTACAAACAACTAACACAAATCTATATGATATCTAATATACACACACATGGGCCGGTGAATTAACAAACATTCCTGATATCATTATAAAACTAAATGAACTTTAAACAAACATTGGGCCGCTGAATATGAACAGAAACAAAACAAACATCTGGGCCGGTGATTTTCTTGGACTGCCAAAAACTTATCCAAACAATATTCAAAGAATTATCACTGAATTTTTAATTTTGATAACTAATATTTTCACTTTGGTTGATGACACACCAACATCACATGCAAACCGACTACTTTCACATATATCGAATATGAACACATACTATCTGACAAACCAAATGTAGAATTTATCTCATCATATATCCACAAATTGACAAATGATTAATTGAGTCTGACATATCACATGAATTTATGAATTACTATATCACATGCTATTGTCTTTAAAGTTGCACAAATCCAGATTATAAGAATCACATGCAAGTATTAGATGTTCACACACGTTATCAACTGACACTCTAACACGTGATATTCTTTTCCAATTACTGACAACAAATCACATGATCATTCCTATTTGGCTGAGATAATCACATGAACCTGACACATCTGATCAGATAAAAACAATTATCACATGAAGCTTCAATCACTTTCAAACGGTGCGATATATTTCAAACGATAGATTGTATCTCAAACGGTCTGATGTGGTTTCAAACGATGAAGATTCAAACGATGATGGTTTCAAACTATAGCTGTTCAAACGACAATATGTTTTCAAACGACAAAGAATTCAAACGATGGACTGTTCCGTTTGAATCAATACTTTCAAACGACAAGGATTCCAAACGACCAACAAGTTTCAAACGACAACTTGTTTCAAACGATACACATTTCAAACGATGACTCTTTGTTTCAAACGATAGGATAGAATTTTCAAACGATGGAATATCTTTTCAAACGACAGATCTATGACATCATCAACTCGCGAACAGTTTCAAACGGAAACCATATTTTTATCAAGTTTTAGTTCGAGTTTTAGTCTGAAATTTCTAAGGCTTTGTTAAACTATCATTACGCACACTTTGTGAACGTTTCAGCCAATTTCAACCGTAAAAAGTATCGGTTTTAAGAAAGAAGGTGTAGAAAATGAGATTTTCAAGCTGAATATGGCAAGAACTCCTCGTCCTGAGCTCTGAGGCTAAGCTTATTGTTTTGACTTATTTACTTATTTGCTTATTTGAAAAGCAAATAAGTCATAATGGAATGACTTATTTACTTATTCCTCTCACATAATAAGCTAACCCAAACACCTTTTAACTTTTCAAAAAGCAAATAAGTAAATAAGTCAAAAAAATAAGCTTAGCCAAACAGCCCCGAAGAGAGATGGTGGTGGTTATGGTGGACGGTGGTGGTGGTGAAAAAAGAAGAGGAAAGAATGAAAAAGGTAAGACATAGAGGGTGTTTGGGGTTCCTTGTTTTGAGGGTAAAAGGACTTTTGAAGGGCAAAAGTCCTTTTGAAAGTGTTTGGCTTTTCTTCTTATGTGAGAGGGATTTGCCAAAAGTCAGGAATTCCTGACTTATTTTGGTCAAAAGGACTTTTCAAAAGTTGAAAATAAGCTAAGCCAAACATGCCCATAGAAATGGGGTTTTTTAAATTAGGTTTTAGTTTTCTTTAATTAAGTTGGTAAAATGACTAAAATACCCTTAACTGATTGATTTAACTGAAAATTTTAACTTGGTTAGTGCTAAAGGACGAAAGATGTAATGAGTTTTCCGGATAAAGGATTGTAACTGTAATTATTGAAGTTAAAGGCTATCCACTGTAATTTGATACAAACATAAAGGTCGAAAAATGTAATTCACCCTTCTATTTATTAAAGTTTTCTTTTTAATCGTGTAAAACTATAATCTATCATAACTAATAAATACGTTTTAAATTAGGTTTCTTTTTAAATTTTTTTTTATTTCATTGAAGGTTTTTGTTTATTATTTAACTACATAAGTTTTTAAATAATGATTTTTTCTTTTATTATTTAACTAAATAACTTTTGAAATGCTAATTTTAGTAAAATAAAACATTTAAAAACTTTACTAAAATAATAGTTAGATAAAAGAAAAATTAAAATTACAAATAAAAAAATAATAATTTAAGTTACATGATAAAAAAATAGTTAGATGATAAACATAGTAAAATTAGATAACCGGCAGAAGTGGGGGTGGGAGTTCAAACTAGCCCATAGTTTTTCTGTTGGAAATTTTGTGAAAAAAAGAAAGTTTTCAAAATGAGAAAATGAGTTTTTTTTTCCTATTTAGAAAACAATATTGATATCTAATTGATGTTAAGATAAGTAATATTTTCTGGGTGTGTGTTCTACCGTGCGAGTGCTTCACAACAAAGCAAACAATGTCTAACAGGTAGCTAAGATGAATGAGATATCAATACTCAAAGTTTGATGTTTAAAGCTATGAAAAGCTATAAAATTGAGAAAAAAAAGTCATAGTGGAATCTTAGAGTAAATTACAAGTTTTGTCCTTTATGTTTACACTAAATTGCAGGCGGTGTCCTTTAGCGTAAAAGTTGACAAGTTTTGTACTTAATGTTCCAAAATGTTGCAAGTTATGCCCTCTAAGCCAAACTCAGTTAAATTTTTTGGTTAAATCTAATCATGTGCAAGACAATCTTGTCATTTCACCTTTCTAAGGACTATTTGGTAAAGAAATTTTATGCAGGGGCTATTCTGTATTAAAGTTAAAAATAAAAAAAATTCTACCTTTAAACACAATCAACCATTCTCTCTCTCTTAAACAAAATCACCAAATACTTACCCCCTCTCTACTCTCTCTCTCTCTCTCTCTCTCAAACAACCACCACAACTCATCTGCCGTTGACACCAGCCACCACCGCACCCACCTAAGACAACGACCTCTCTCTATTATCTATATATATATCTCTCTCTCTCTTCACCTTATGACGCCACCACCACCGTCTTCACCAACACCACCATATGCAACCACCACCGTCTTCATCTCCTCCCCTGCAACCACGACTGTCTTCACCACCACCACCGTCGTCTTCACCATCCAACCACCACCTCCTCCACTTCAGCACCAACTCCACCGCCGCCTCCCCCATCGGAACCCTAACCCCAAATAGATCCGACAACACCACCATCTTCTCCGGCACTCCTTCACCATATGCTGCCACCACCCACCGCCTTCTTCACCATCCATCCATCGCCTCCTCAACTGCAAACACCAACACCACTTATATTTGTATAAATAAAAAGCTTAATCTTGAATTTATGTTGATCTTCAAGAATCTGCTATTCAATTTAGGGGCTTCTTTTTTACCCATAATATTCATTTTATTGAAACTGGAACTGGTTTAGTTTTTTTGAAGAACTTGAAAGAAACAAGAGTAATCTTCAATCTGTATTATTGAAATTTAGGGTTTTTATTTCAGTTGGAGAGAGAGAGAGTTTCAGATTGCGGAGAGAGGGAAAAGAAAGACAAGAGAGAGAGGGAGTTTATTTTAATTATATATCTATTTTAATTTTACAAAATGTTCCTTGGATATAACTTATTTACACAGTACCCCTGAAAAGGTAAAATGACAAGATTGCTCTCATGTGCAAGGAACATGATCAGATTTAACCAAAAAATTAAACTGAGTTTGGGCTAAAGGATATAACGTGCAAGATTGTGAAACATTAAGTACAAAACTTATCAACTTTTGTGCTAAAGGACACCGCCTGCAATTTGATGTAAACACAAAGAACAAAACTTGTATTTTACTCGGAATCTTATCTCACATATGAGAGAAACAAAACATAAGGTATAATATAAGTGAGTCTTGCTTTCTTATTGTTTATCTAAAAGCGTACATGTGTGTGAGTGTGTGTATATATATTAATTATAAAAGGTATATCAATATTGTAGTCATGTTAAAGAAAAAAATACTCGATTTTAAAGTATAATTTTAATATATATATATATATATATATAGGGTAAGGTTCCTTTACAAAGTGTGTTTTTCCTACAAAGTGTGAGAAGTGATTTGAAGCATTGGATGAGTGTTTTTAATGGTTGAGATCATCTTGGTGGCATTTTAGTAATATTTGTATTTTAAATAAGGAATCATTTGATTGATGAAGGACAAAAAAGTCATTTGTCATGTTTTAAAAAAGGCAAGTAACCGTCATTCCATAAACCACTCCTTCAATCTCGCAAGCTTCTTTCTCTCTCTCTCTCTCACTTATCACCTTCTATACTAAAAAACAACCAAAATCTCCTCAAATCGTGGATGTAAATATAACACAATGTGAAGAAACCATAAACTGATAAAACACAATATGATGGGTAAAGAGAACCAGAAACGTGTTATAAATGTTTGGTGTGTTTTATATTGTGTTTTTCAGGCACTAGTGTGTTTATGTTTAAGGGGTGTGTTTAATTGCAAAAACTAACACAATGTGAAGAAAAAATAATCTGATAAAACACAACGTTAAGAAATAATTAATATGTTTCATGTTTTGAACTTCAGATGAAGGATGAGAGGAATGTGTCATGAAGGATACTTTGTTTTATTGTGAAAACTAGTATAACACGATGTGAAGAACTCAGAAGAAACTGGTAAAACACAACGTCAAGAAACAATTAATGTGTTTTAAGTTTCAGACTTCGGATACGGATGGAGGATGATATGAATGTGAGATGGAAAATGCTATTAATGTGGTATACGTAACTGAATCAAACGTGAGTTTAAGAAATAAGGGTTTCCATAAAAAATCTCAATTAATTATCCATAATTATCTCTCTCATAAATAACTTATTTAATCAATTACCATCATGCCCTTTTGAGTAAATTAACTAGTGGCCACATGTCACAAGGACATGACTTCCTACACTTTGTAGGAAAAGTTGGCTTTGTAACCAACTCCTACCCTATATATATATATATATATATATATATATATAGAGGCTGGTTAACGTACATTACGGCTTAACGTACATCACGTACGCGACCAAATTACGCATGTTCATTTGAAAATCACGCACGTTATAAACTTAAAAAACCAACATGCATGATTATTTCATATAACATGCGTGATTATATCAAAATTTCATTTATCCTGGGTTTGATTAGTTTCATCGAATTGGGTTCAAATTTCTTTTCGTTGCACTGCAAATTGGCTATTGTTCGGTCAATTCCATCGAATTGAGTTCAAATTCATCATTGATTTTGAAAAACTTTTATCAAAATATCGACCATCGAAATCAAGCCGTAGAACAGAGGATGAAGAAAACATGATCAATCTTTGATTCAGACCGTATAACAGAGGATGAAGAAACATGACCAAGCTTTGATTCAGGCCGTAGAACAGAGGATGCATGAACATGACCAAGCTTTGATTCAATTAGAGTCAATATGGCAGTAACAGTGGTTTCAGATCGTAGAACAGAGGATGCGATTTTTGAACTAGGAGGTAGGGCATGCGTGATAACGTGTGTGATTATTTGTTTCAACATGCGTGATTAGGTTTTGTTGACTTTATAACGCGTGTGGTTTTCAACATAACTTGCGTAATTTGATCACGTACGTGATGTACATTAAGCCGTAATGTATTTTGCACTCTCTCTCTCTCTCTCTCTCTCTCTCTCTCTCTATATATATATATATATATATAGGGTCAGGATTTAGAGAAAATGGTGGAAAGTGTGAGAACGGTGAGAACGCTTATGAATCGTCCAATCAAAGCAATCTATGGACTAGATTGGCGCGGTGGCATTTTCGTAAATAACACGAATTCTATTGAGTGGACGCGCTTCATTAAGGGTAAAAAGGTCTTTACACTTCTATACCAAAACGCCAAACTAATGAATAAAACGCCATTACTGGCCAAAACACATCCCTATATAAACAAAACATTCTCATACATAAGAACACACCTCCCCCAACCTGAAAATGCTATATTTTCTACTATATAACATTCATCTTACAACGCCGAAAATTCCAAAACATCAAACACACCTACTCAAAAAACGCCATATTTTATTATATACCAATCATCTTAGAAAACACCAAAACTCTCAAAATATCAAAAATTTCCAAAAAATGGATGTTTCTTTCAGATACACTATTTCCTCAGTAAAACGCCAAAAATGCCAAAAATCGTTTCTTGTATATTTAATATTGTTCTATGCGAAGTTTCGGAGAATGCATTCTTTCCTGAGGTGTTGTGACTCAAATAACATTTTGCTGAATGAGATGGACAAAACTTCAAGAAAAAGATACTGGTGTCAGACTTATGTTAGTTTTTGTGTTTTGTTATTGATGAATATTATAATGGCACGAATAGACGAATGACACTGATGAGTGGTTTGAAGATACATATTCAAACAAAAAACTCATGTCATATTGTCTTTCCAAACGGCCACAAAAACACAAGCATGACAAAGCCAAACCACTAGTGAACATGTTTCAAAGAAGAAAATGACTGATGACAGTGAAGATTTGGACGATGAATTGTTTCTATTTTCAGTTTTTTAATTTTCCTTTTCTGTTGTTTGTTATGTATTTTCCGACTAAGAAAAAAAAGTTTAATAAAGAGCCAAAAAGTCATAAAGATTGGGAAACGCCATAATGCAGTAAAACACCATAATGTAGTAAAACGCCAAAAACTCCCAACCTATAATAAAAGTAATTTGGAGAAGTATTATTAAAAGCTAAAAATGAAAAAAAAAACGCCAAAAACTACTTAAAGCCATTAAAAACGCCAAACTTTGAAGATGGAAAGTCTATGACCATAAAAACTCATAAAACGCTGAACAAAAACAGTAAAAAATATACACAGTAACTGAAAAGACGGCTACTTTATTAATATCATTTATTATAAATAAAAATCCCGTCTAAACTACGCGCCAAAAACATCCTATAAGAGAGACGTCTCTGCACAATCAACTGATCACACCATCAAAAATAAACGCCATCTTTCCAAGAAACCATTCACTTTAAAACGCCAAAAAAGATACTTAAAAAAGCCACAGATGCGGAACCTCATTTCTTCTATATTGAGTATTGTTCTGAATGAAGTTTCACTGAATGGATTCTACTCTAAGGTGGGTATCTCTATAAGCTTTTGCTGAATGAGATGGACAAATATTCAAGAAAAAAAGAAGTAAAAGACCCTTTTACCCCTTAATGAAGACGGGCGTTATGTAGGAAAATAAGGATCCACATAAGGTATTCAAAACAGATTCAAAACGCCAAAAAGGTTAAAGTAGAAGAGGCTGATGATAGTAAAGATTTGGAAGAGAAATTAGATTATAATTTTTATTTTTTTTTAATTTCTATTGTTTGTTATCTAATTCTCTGATTTTATTATCTAATTCTCTAATAACAAAAAAAAATTAATATAAAACGCCAAAAACACCAAAACGCCTGATAGTGTGAAAACTGAGAGAACGGGTGCTAGCAAAGCACGATGTTGCTATAAAACGCCAAAAACGCCAAACAAGGTATTACTGGAAAAATCAACACTAATTCACATATGAAATTGAACGAAACAGTAATTGCTAAACAGTAAAATGAAGAGACGGTAACATTATTGCCAAACATTTATTATATTAAAAGCCACAACATGGAAAACTGAATTTATTTATCTTTTCAAAACGCCATAATTGTCTGTCACATTATAGACTTGTATCCTACTTGATATAATAAAAATCAAGAAAATTACTGATGTTTTTTACATCAAGAAAATCTCAGCATAAAAAGGCCAAAACATACTTAAAACGCCAAAATATTTACTATGATCCTGATCTACAAACAATAAAACGCCGCGTATTTATTAAACGCCAAAAAAATGGAAACGGGACGTGACACGCGTTTAAAAAAAGAAATATGAAAGGACAAAAAAGTCCCTCCGCCCTTCTCTATGTCGCGTGACACGTGTTTGGCCAGGATGCGTTCTCACACTTTTGAGCGTTCTCTCCTGATCCCGTTTCTATATATATATATTATAAAAGGAAATAGTAAATTGATTCAAGCACCTTTGCCCACAAAACTCACGTCGCTTTCTTTTTTATTGTTTCTGTTATGGAACCACTGTGAAATTATATAACTACTCTTGTGTACAACTGACCAAACAAAGGGGCTTATATGTTTAAAGAGAATTTTCTTCTTATTATCTCTCTTCTTCTATCATTGAACGATATCATATGCATATATATATACAAATAAACTTACTATTTACATGTGAACGATTGTCTGCATCAATTATTTATAACACTCCCCCTCAGACATATAACTATCATTCACTTGATCAATAATTCATACGTTCATTGGTGGATGATACTTTTCATCTTTGGAGTTTTGCTTTGAAATACTGCCTCATTAAAAACCTTGCTAGGAAAACCTAGTGGGACAAAACCATAGCTAAGGGAAAAAGAGTGCAGCTTGCATTATACACAGTGATTCAGATATGTTGCCTCATTAAAAACCTTGCTAAGAAAAACCCGGTGGGATAAAACCATAGCTAAGGAAAAAAGAGTGCAACGTGTATAATGCTCCCCCTTAAATTGCAATTTGTAAGGCATCACATTCTCCGTACGTGACGCATGCCAATGTCATGAACGTGTTTCCTGAAAGTTGTTGTAGGGAGTGCTTTTGTGAAAAGATCAGCTGAGTTGTTGCTGGATTGGACATATCTCATCTCAACATGTTTGTCTTTAATAAGGTCCCGAGTATATTCAAAGAATCTTGGAGGTATATGTTTTGTTCTGTCACTTTTGATATACCCTTCTTTCATCTGTGAGACACAAGCTGCATTGTCTTCGTAGATTGGAGTTGGATTTACATCTTTCTCTAGTCCTCAAGATGTTAGTATGTGTTGTGTCAAAGATCTTAGCCATACACATTCTCTTGAAGCTTCATATAGTGCAATTACTTCAGCATGATTTGAGGATGTTGCAACAAGTGTTTGTTTCTGAGAACGCCATGAAATTACAGTTCCTCCATTCTTAAATACGTATCCAGTTTGAGATTTTGCTTTATGGGGATCAGATAAATAACCTGCATCTGCATAACCAACTAACCCTTCTTTTGAATCATTAGGATAAAATAAGCCTCAATCAATAGTACCTCGAAGATATCGAAAAATATGTTTAATCCCATTCCAGTGTCTTTTAGTGGGAGCTGTACTAAATCTTGCTAACAAATTAACAGCAAATGAAATGTCAGGCCTCGTACAGTTAGTAAGATACATAAGTGCTCCAATAGCACTGAGGTATGGTATCTCTGGACCAAGAACCTCTTCACTATCTTCGCAAGGGCGAAATGGATCATTATCAATATTGAGTGATCTAACAACCATCGGGGTGCTCAAAGAATTTGCTTTGTCCATATTGAAACGCTTTAAGAGTTTTTCAGTATAAGTTGATTGATGCACAAGTATTCCATTATGCATATGCTCAATCTGTAAACCAAGACAAAATTTAGTTTTTCCAAGGTCTTTCATTTCGAATTCTTTCTTTAAAAGAATGACTGTTTCATGAATTTCTTTATGCGTCCCAATTATGTTTAGATCATCAACATATACAGCTATTATCACATATCCTGATGTTGTCCTTTTAATAAATACACATGGACAAATAAGATTATTTGTATAACCTTTACTTATCAAATATTCATTTAAACGGTTATACCACATTCTCCCAGATTGTTTCAAGCCATATAAAGATCTTTGCAATTTGATTGAATACATTTATTTAGGCTTTGAATTTAATGCCTCTGGGATTTTAAACCCTTCTGGGATTTTCATATAGATATCATTATCAAGTGATCCATATAAATAAGCTGTAACAACATCCATAAGGCGCATTTCTAAATTTTTAGAAACTGCTAAGCTGATTAAATATCTGAAAGTGATTGCATCCATAACAGGGGAATATGTTTCCTCATAATCAATTCCGGCCTTTGAGAAAAACCTTGAGCTACAAGTCTAGCTTTATATCTTGTAATTTCATTTTTCTCATTTCGTTTTCTTACGAAAACCCATCTATACCCTACAGGCTTTACTGCCTTAGGTGTAAGAATAATGGGTCCAAAAACCTTTCTTTTGTTAAGAGAATTTAATTCAACTTGCATAGCATCTTTCCATTTATCCCAGTCATGTCGATTTTGACAATCATTTACTGATTTTGGCTCAGGAGTATCATCTCCATTCATAATCTCACTTGCCACAGAATAAGAAAATATATCATTATTTTCTATCTCATCTCGGTTCCATAATATATGTGTATGACCATAATTGATCGACAATTCTTTATTGGAATCATTTACTTCTTCCTGAGGGAAGGTTTTTTCATTCACTCCTTCCTGAGGGAAGGTTTTTTCATTATTTTCTTTATGGTTAATTTCCTTTTTAGGAGCTTTTCTTTTTCGAGGATGTTTATCCTTTGAACCGACTGGCCTCCCACGTTTTAAACATTTCTGGGATTCAATAGCTATATTATTATTCCTTTGCTTGTTTGGAATTTCAACTCGAGCTGGAGCATTAACAGCGGGTATATGAGATTTAGTTACTTTTTGTGTATCAGTAAATGCATCAGGCAACTGATTTGCAATTTCTTGTAGATGTATTATCTTTTGAACATTTGTTTCACTTTGTTTTGTTCTACGATCAAGATACAATAATGAAGGTGCACACCATGATAAATCCTTTTCTTTTATTTTGTTTTCTCCCCCTAACTCAGGGAAAATTTCCTCTTTAAATTGGCAATCAGCAAATCGAGCTGTAAAGACATCACCCGTTAAAGGTTCAAGATATCTTATGATAGAAAATTTCCTCTTTAAATTGCAGGCGGTGTCCTTTAGCGTAAAAGTTGACAAGTTTTGTACTTAATGTTCCAAAATCTTGCAAGTTATGCCCTTTAAGCCAAACTCAGTTAAATTTTTTGGTTAAATCTAATCATGTGCAAGACAATCTTGTCATTTCACCTTTCTAAGGACTATTTGGTAAAGAAATTTTATGCAGGGGCTATTCTGTATTAAAGTTAAAAATAAAAAAATTCTACCTTTAAACACAATCAACCATTCTCTCTCTCTTAAACAAAATCACCAAATACTTACCCCCTCTCTACTCTCTCTCTCTCAAACAACCACCACAACTCATCTGCCGTTTGTTCTCATTATTAATGGTCTAGCAATTAGCTGTAGACGTTTGATTAATGATTCAGCTAAACCATTTTGTGTATGTACATGTGCAACTGGGTGTTCAACAATAATTCCAATGGACATGCAATAATCATTAAAAGCATGTGATGTGAATTCACCCGCATTATCAAGTCTCACTCTTTTAACTGTATAATCCGAAAAATGTGCTCGTAATTTAATAATTTGTGCCAGAAATTTTGCAAAGGCTACATTACGAGTTGATAATAATGAGACATGAGACCATCTGCTGGATGCGTCTATCAAGACCATGAAATATCTAAATGGTCCACATGGTGGATGAATTGGTCCACATATATCACCTTGAATTCTTTCAAGAAACATAGGTGATTCCTTTTCAATTTTTGATGGCGAAGGCCTTGTGATTAATTTCCCAAGAGAACTTGATATACAAAGAGGCATTTTATCTATTTTGTGGATCTTTTGATCTTTCAATGAATGCCCATGTGTATTTTCAATGATCCTTTTCATCATTGTGGAACCTGGATGGCCTAATCTGTCATGCCATAAGTTGAAATCACAATAATTTTCTTTGACTGCCATATGTGCATGTGGCACATTTATATATGTATAATGTAAACCCGAATGGAGCATTGGTAGTTTCTCAAATATGTGATCTTTCTTTACAATATCTAAATATTTTTTGCTTTTATCAGTTCTCGACTGAGTATCATACCCATTATGATATATATCCTTGAAACTCAACAAGTTTCTTGTTGATTTAGGAGAAAATAGAGCGTCCTCTATTAAAAGCTTTGTACCATTAGGTAATATTAGCTTTTCCCACTCCTTTTATCAAGTTTGAAGGACCTGATATTGTATTAATGTTTCCCTTTGTTGGTTTCAATTCATAAAAATATTTTTTGGGATTTCAGAATAGTATGTGTGGCACCATTGTCTGCTATACATATATCTGCATTGTTTGTTTGATCTTCTGTTCCAGTGAAATTCATTTTTAATCTTCATGCATAAAAAGAATAATTAGTACATAAATAGTATGAATTTACAAAACAAAACAGTTTTTTCATTGCATGAAAGATAAATAATTAAACATACTTACAAAACAAAACAACTTTTTCATTGCATGAAAGAGAAATAATTAAACATACTTTAAACATAAAAATACACTGATATTTATTGGGTTTTAACAATATTTCTTTCATGGTTCCGGTTCAAAGAAATCTGAGTTGTTGAGATCAGTATTGACATCGTTAAAATTTTCGATATGGTTCAACTCAGTATCGACATTGTCAACATTGTCGATGTGATTTACTTCCTTTTCTTCTTTTTTCAGAGATACTTGATATAGTTGACATAGATGTGAAGGTGTACGACAAGTTTTTGCCCAGTGATTTGCACTTCCACATCTAAAACAAGAACTTTCATTATTTGTGGATGTACCAGCTTCATTTCTAGCCTTATGTTGCTGGTTAAAATTGTTATTCTGTGGTGCATGGTAATTATTAGTTCTTTTGCCACGACCACGATTATTTTTCCATTTGAATGAGTGGTTGCGACCACTAAAATGAGTTCTGTCAACATTGTTTCGACCACGTCCACGGCCTCGTCCACGGCCTTGTTCCCATTTTCGTCCATAATTGTTATGATCATTATTATAAGCAATATTTGCTTCTGGTATTGTCAATGATCCTGTGGGACGAGCTTGATGGTTTTTCATTAATAACTCGTTATTTTTCTCTTGTATAATGAGAATCATATTCAACTCAGCATATGTTCTAAACCTTTGCAACCTATAAGATTGTTGCAAATTTATTTGTGATGCATGGAAGGTAGAGAAAGTTTTTTCTAACTTTTCCTCTTCAGTTTTTGGTTGCCCACAAAAATCAAACCTTGAACATAATTTTAATAAACCAGATGTGTAATCATTTACACTTTTGAAATCTTGGAATCTGAGACTATCCCAATTAGCTTTAGCCATATGGAGTAATGAATCCCTTTGATGGTCAAATCTGTTTTTTAAATTTTCCCATAAAACACTTGGATCATCATAATTAAAATACTCTAATTGTAGTATTTCATCGATGTGTTTACGGATAAAGACGACAGCTGTTGCTTTGTCTTGTTCATCACATGCGTTGTTTTCTGCAATTGTTTCTAGTACACCCATTGACTTTAGGTGTCTTTTTATATATGCAGTCCAGGGCATATAGTTTTCTCCAGAATTTTTAAGAGCTAAAAATTCGAGCTTTGCAATACTCGTCATTTTATTACTAAACATAAATAAGATAAATATTAGAAAAAATAGATTTTATAAATAAATGTTAGATAACATAAATATAAATGTTAGGTGCATAAATAAATGTTAGATAACATAAATGTAAATGTTAGGTGCATAAAAGAAATTTAGATTGTTAGTAGTCCCAAAGTTATTATATATATCCATAGTATGAGGTCTTCTGCACTGATTTTAACTCATAATAGAATTCATATATATATATATATATATATAGGTAAAGAGTATGGTACAAATCTCACTATCGTACATTATGTACGCTACAACAGCAGCCATACACGTGTCCTGATTCAATTTTAACAAATAAGGGTATATCAGACATTCTAATCTAACATTTACGACTGCTAATCATTGAATCCCGTCAATTATGGAGTTCGTTTCCTAACCGTTCCATTCAAGTATTCTTCGTTATTGAATTCGATTGTAGGGTTTTGATTGATTCCACACAGACCGGCTATTTCAGAAACTGATTGATTCGTTATTGAATTCGATTGTAGGGTTTTGATTGAATCCCGTCAGTTTGGGTTTTTTTTTTCATTTGAAGTTTTTTTTTTCATTTGAAGTTTTTTTTTTATTAGATTTATAATTATGGGTAGAAGTTAAGTGTTATTTGGAATTAATTGTTGTGTTACTATATCGCATGTGTCTTTTTATATATCGCATGTGATGTGTTAAAATAATCCAACTAGTAAAGGAATGGATCTGTTGCATAAATTCGCATGTTTAAATATAGTCTTTTCGCACACAATGAAGTTTGATATATAATTTCGCAAGTTTAATTCGATATTTCGCAAACCATAAAGATTTTTATCAATTGTAGCTTTTTATTTCCCAATCTTTATGAGTAATTATTTTTATTTTTTGCACAGTGTGTTTCAATTATTGAAATCAAATAATTCAGTTCAATAATTGATTTCAATAATTCATATCAATAATTTTTTTTTAATATATATTTTGTGTTTTCATTACTATTGAAAACATCCAATTAAAAAATGGCAGATCTACCAACATCTTCTTCTTCTTCTTCTTCTGAACCAAGTATCAAGCAGGTTTTGAGGGAAAGGATTCAGCAACAGATTCAAGAGGATCAAACTTGTCAAGAGATGTTGGAAGACAACATTTCTCGTGTAACAGAAAACATGAAGAGAAGACAAGAAATTCTGAACTTGTTATCCCAGATGCAAGTAAGTAGTCTTAAAGAAATTGCAGTTATGTTTATGGTGGATTTAGGCGAGAGGGATGAGAAACAGTTGAAAGAGTTGGCTGGTGCAATAAATGTATTAAGATGCTCAATGAAGATGAAAATAGATTTTCTTTCATCTTTTGAATGAACTGTTTTTTTTTTTTTGGTGTATGTTCCAATAAATTAGCATGTTTTGTCATGTAATGGAATTGTTTTTCGCAAATTTTAAAAATTCAATTTGAAACATGCGATTTTCATACAAAAACATATGCGAAATAAGAACACAATTGCCAGTTAAGAAACACCAATATATATTCGAAATTAATAAGAGTACTAAAGCAGTTGAAACAGTTGAAACATGTAACATAAGTACATCATCAAATGAACTTTAATTGCCCCTGTCAAAATATGTTTCCATCCTTTCTGGGATTATCTTATCCAGATCTTTCATATACCTCTCTTTGTCTGGCCTTTTGTCGAAATCATTGGCCATTTTAATTATTTTTAGACGATGCATGTTATGTTCTGATAGAATGATTTTGCTGAGATATCTTGTTCTTAGGAGATGAAGTTGTGCTTTCTGTCTGTTGTTTACTTCATCTTCATTCACAAATCCTGTCACCCATGGTTTTTGGTCTCCCTTGTAGGTTTCCATGTGACGCATTGTAAACACTCCACAGTCTACGCCGTTATTCTTCGTCCTCCAAACCATTTCCTTTCTTTCTATCACTGAGGTTGCAAGTTGTTCTATAGCCGGTGTTGGTTTTAAAGCATTTTTTAGGTATAAAACCAATACCCTTCTCTGTAACATTGTAACATTGTGTTAGTAGCTTTTACATAAAATATAACATGTATAAGTATAGGGTTTTGTATTACCAGTGTGTCTGGTAGCCCCTTGTATCTTTCGTTGAATTCTTGTTCAGCTGCTGAATTGTCAATCAGCTCAATTTTGCCGGATTTCAAGTTGAAGCACAAGACATAGAAGTGGTCACCTTGAAGTACCGGAATAAAGACCAGGTCAACCGATTCAAGGTTTTTTTACCTCATATCTATTTAACATGTCTTCAAAATTCGAGGCAAATATTCTGAGTCGTTGGTTGTCTGTGTATTTCTCCTCGTCGTAAAAGATATTCGGCTGTATGTTATGTAATTAGAATCAAAGTTATGCAAACAATGGATTCACATGCGAATTGGATTTATACCACATGCGAAATTCACAAGAGTATGAGAAATGTTTAGAAAGGCAAACATTTGATCTTTTCACATGCGAATAGTATATACAACACATGCGATATTTTACAAACAGTATGAAAATGTTTCAAAAGCAAAAATTCTGCCATAATACATGCGATTTAGATATAACTAGTTTGCGAAATCATTTATTATGCATTTATGTTTTAAAATTTCAAATGACAAAAAGTATATGAAAACATACCATCATTGTGGAATACAAGAAGAATCTGTGTGGTGATGATTTTCTATCCCTTTTCTTCTCTTCAAGGTTTAGAATATCTACAAATGCATCTATTCCGTTCGATGCTACGTATTGTCCCCTGAAGAAGCTTTCAAACACAGCTTTGAATGTTGCAACCTCAGTTTTGGATCGGTAAAACTCTTCTCTGCCAGGCATAAAATAAATAATTAGTTTTTGTTTTGTGTATATTTTTATTAGATGTTTTGTTTGTTGATATTTTGTTTTTCTACTTACTGCAAGCCTGCAAAGGTAGCAAATGTGAAGCGGATCACACTTAATTCTTGGGTCAAGAGTGCTTCATGCATGTTCACCACTCTATTGCAGTAAGGTGAACAAAATTTGTCTCCAAGATCTGCACATCTTTTTTCACCTCTTATTTTTGCTTGTTCTATTGTCTTATAAAGTAGTTCGTTTAACCCTTTTGGTATAACTTGTTTTGGAACTTGCTCTGGCTTTGTGGGTTTTCTCCCTCTAGTTGGTTTTTTTCCTTTATCTTCTTGCAATGTTGGTACTATGCTCAAAACCAACTCAACTGAATGTAATTCTTCAGCTGTTACCTGAGGGCATTCAGGTTCCATTTCCTTTTCAATTTCAACGTCCGTATCGAGTTGTTGGGGGTCTTTTTCCGGCACTTCTTCCTGGACTTTTTGTGTAGATTCTGCCAAGTTCACTGTCTCTTCGACAACACTTTCATTTTCACCAGTTTCTGCATGCCAGAGTAATTTAAGATATACAATAATTTATGATGTTTAATTTTTGTCATAAAGTAAAGGGTTTTTTATTACCATTGGCAGTTGTTTAGTAAGCATATACACCCGGTTCCACTGTTTGAATTTTTGCAATAAGGGTGTCTGTGACTCCTCCATCATCTGGTTGCAGTGTACCTATAGATTAAAATTATTTTATTTAATACAGCAGAGTCAAAATCGCAGGTGTATACATGACATCATGTGCGAAATCAAAGCTAAAATGTTTTTGATAGTATCGCATGTGTTTTTCATAGGTTTCGCATATGTATAATTTTTAGTGATTTTTTACATTATATCGCATGTGTTAATATTGATTTCGCATGTGTTACCTTCTGATGCCATTTGAAGCAAAACACTGGATATTACTTTTTGTGCTTCTTCATCCTCTTTACCTTCTTTGTTTGTATCAACTTCATGATGAACCTCAGAAGCTGGGTTTTCAGGGTCTTGATGAACAGGAGAGGCTGCAGGTTCATGCTTTTGAACCGGTTCAGGTGGCAGACAGATGGGATTATTCTGAAGCGTTTGATCCCACTCCTTACAAGCATTCATAACCTCAACATCCCAAAAACACTTAGTTTTTGCCTTTGACACTAAGTTGTTCATCTCTTGAACATCTCGAACCATTTAAGGTATTTTTTGACATTTGCTTTCATCTTTTTCAACAGATTCTGTAATATCAGTATAGAAGTTAAATATAATTGATAAAGTTAAATAAGTTAAATTAACATTTTTATACCATTACCTTTTTGTTTGCTCTCGAAGCCTCTAGTTGTTGTTCGTTGGCTGTGTCATAGAATACCGACAGTGAAAGTTGAGCAGGAGTGTTGCAATAATCCATCATTTTCTGCGTCTGCGTTCCAACTTCAAAGTCAATGTTCATCTGAGACATTTCATTGATTTCAAAACTGAAATCCATGAACTCATCAATGTTCTCCTTATCTTTTGGCTCTTTCCCGGTTTCTTCGTTTTGTACTGCGCGCGCAGTCCTTCTTTTGTAGCTTATCATCGTGTCAACCGGTGGTCGTAGTGTATAATCATCCTCCGGAGGACCCTGTTCTTCTTCATTCTTTTCTTCATTTTCTTCTTCATTTTCTTCTTCTTCACTCTCACTTGATATCCACAGAGGTCCGTTATCCGAAATTTGTTCTTCGACTTTATCAATCTCTAAAGATGTTATATAACGAATAACAGGCATCTCCACGGCTTTCTCAAACAGGTTAAGCTTTTTGTTGTATTCATGCGTGTAAAGAAGCTGTATAAATCGCAAGATTATTTAATTATATAAAAGAACAAACTAGTATTTTTAAATATGTTATTAAATGTAGTAATGTATACCGTAAGAAAGGCAACAGGTCCTACGAGCTGTATCTTATAGTTCTTCCAGCCCGCTCGTGTCCGGCGCAAGGTTTCGAGTAGATATGAGCACCAATCTAGATTTTTTATTTCCTCAACATCTTCTACACCGAGCAAACATCTATCATTTGCAAGTGTTGCCTTTGTAATTTCTGCAAAGAAAGTCATCCAGTATACAAGGAAATTTAATTTAAACAGACTCCCTCCGTCTCTTTGATTTTCCATTGTATTTGCTATTAAGCCATGGGTAAGTCTCGCGTTTTGTCCCCACTGGCGGATGAATGTATCTCGGACCGCATTTCCCGGTTCTTGACTTTTTTCATTTTTGTCTTGCTTTTTGACTTTTCTCTTATCGGCTATTATTTCAACCTTCTTTGGACCTTTTGGTAATCCAAATACCTCATAAACTGTGTTCGATGTTATTTTTATTTGGTGGTTTCCTACGTTTAGCTTATCGAACTTCTCATCAAAGTTTCTCACTAGCCAATACGCAAATCTTGTCGAAATATGGTTGATGTTGATATCAAGAATAGCTCCAAACCCCATATCCCTAACATCATCTAACAGTGTCCATATATGAGTTAGGTTGGCATCTCAGCAGTATTGCTTCATTGCTGTATTTGAAAAACTCTCTATGTTCTGTTTTAGGTTGTTGCCCCTTTTTGAATGTTTTTTTGTGAGTATCTTTGATTTCCTTTTATCTTCTTTCTTCTCATGTTTTTTCTTTTTTGGGGGTGGCTTAACAAATTCATCATCTTCTGAACTTTCTTGAATCACCAATCTCTTTCTATTCTTTTTAATTTTTAACAGAGTTGATATTGGTCCTTCAAAGTCTTCATCAGATTCTATTTCTACAAAATCGCAAGCTATAGGTAAAAACACTTACAAAATCGCATTTGTCAGTTAATCATGCACAACAAGTCATCAATTCGCATGTGTTAGATATCAATTCGCATTTGTTATTTTATCAATTTGCATTTATGAGTTATGATTTCGCATTTGTTTCATAAGCATTACCTAAACAATACAACTAACTTCTCATATAAATCGCATTTGCATTTATATCAATTCGCAAATCTAATTTAACCTAAAACAAAAAAACTTCTACATACTAGCTTTTTATCATATGAAATCGCAAATGTCATTAAAACCACAACAAAATCCTATATGATATCGCACACCCATCTGTATCATTAAGACAAGTGCATAAAAAATGCAAAACCTAATAAATAAATATACCTGCAATAAACCCTAGCAAAATTGAAGTTGTTATCAATATATAATGTTATAAAACTATATGTTTCAGTTAAAACGTTAATAAACAAACAAAATCGCATTTGATTTTAAAGCCCCTGTATATTATACTTTAAATCGCAAATGTAAATAGATACCTGGATTCATATTCTTCGCTTGTGGTCTGTCGTTGTTTGCTTTGCTTCTTTTCTCAATATTCATGGAATCGTAGTTGAAATCGCAATGGAGAGTAGCAGTGAATCGTAGTTGAAATCGCAATGAGTTGCAGGTAATGTTTTGGAGAAGGAGAATGCTTTTGATTTTTTGGGTTTTACGGTATGATTTTGAGTTTTTGTGTGCTGATAATCAGGGGTTTTGTTCTCGCTATGGACGATTCTAACCTTGGCGGTTTCTTTTATTAATTTTAATTTGATTAATTTAATTGTTTAAACACGCGCTTTTAATGAGATGATCGTACGGTTGTTGTTGTAGCGTACATAATGTACGATTAGAGTGTTTGTATGATAACCGGCCTCTATATATTTATATATACAGGTAAGGTTATTGTAAAAAAGACCAAAAGTGTGAGAAAGGTAAGAAAGAATCTCAGCCATTAGATCTAAATTAATTGAAAAGGGTAAACAAGTAATTTAATCATTAATTCAATTAATTAAAAATTTCCCATAACCGCCACCTTAATTATAGGAAGTATATAACACCATTCATTAAGTATATAACACCATTCAGCAAGTATATAACACCATTCAGCAAGTAAATAACACCATTCAGCAAGTATATAATACCATTCAGCATTCAGCAAGTATATAACACCATTCAGCATTCAGTAAGTATATAACACCATTCAACAAGTATATAACACCATTCAGCATTCAGCAAGTATATAACACCATTCAGTAAGTATATAACACCATTCAGCAAGTATATAACACCATTCAGTAAGTATATAAACCATTCAGCAAGTATATAACAGCATTCAGCAAGTATATAACATCATTCATTGACTAAACATCTGATCGAAACATATTTTTTTCTCTATATAAGTATAGCAATATGGTACTCATATTAAAGATAAAAAAACGATCGTTATTATGGTGTAATTTTTTTTAAAAAAAAAGTTACGTATAAAACGTTATTGACATTTAGAAAAGACGGGGGGGAAGTTACATGTGCATTACCTAATTTCTAGTGGGTTTAAAAGACTATATTGCCTCTAGATATTCCAAATCAGTCCAAATTAATGAAAATATTTTACAGTTTGGTCCCTATTGATCTCAACCATTAGATCAAAAGATCTAATGGCTGAGATTCTTTCTTACCCTTCTCACACTTTAGACCTTTTTTACAGGATCCTCTACCTAAATATACATATGAAAAACTTACTTCTTTGCTCTACTGATCTTCCTGCTTGAGCTCTCGTGCTGATAACGTGTTATGGAACCACTGTGAAATTATATAACTACTCTTGTGTACAACTGACCAAACAAAGGGGCTTATATGTTTAAAGAGAATTTTCTTCTTATTATCTCTCTTCTTCTATCATTGAACGATATCATATGCATATATATATACAAATAAACTTACTATTTACATGTGAATGATTGTCTGCATCAATTATTTATTACAGTTTCCTACATTTGTTAGGTTAACTAGTTGATGCCTCGCCCGCGTTGCGGGGCGATGGTCGAATAAATCTCAATCAATTAAAAAAAACACTACTATAATTTTGTTAGGAAAAAAACTAAAACGATGATAAGACCGTATTTTTCGGCTCAGGGTAAAACTGTAATTTTTCAGGACTAACGAGGGAGTGTTAGGCAGCTCCTTGACACGAAAAAAATTAAATCGAGTGAACCAATTAAAAAAAACTTTTAAACTTTTGCAAAGAAAACTAAAACGATTGGAAAATGTAAATTTTAACTGAGGGCGACATCACAATTTTAATTCAGGGATAAAATCGTAAATTAAATGGACCCATGGGGGAGTGCCAGGCGGCTGCCGGCATGACTGTAATTTTACATTGGGGGAAAAAATTGTAATTTCACCAGGAAAAGAAACAAAAACGATGGAGAAAATGTAAATATAAGTCGAGGGCAAAATCGTAACTTGGCTGCGAGAAAAAAAAACTAATGACAAAACTATAAATTTAGACGGGGAAAATCGTAATTTTGAACCGAGGGCAAAATCGAAATTTTTAGCTGGGAGCAAAATCGCTAATTTATTTTTAAGTGGGGGTAAAAGCATAATTTTGAACTGATGGAAAATCGTATTTTTAAGGGAAAAAAAACTAATGACAAAACTGTAAATTGAAACGGGGCAAAATTGTAATTTTGAACCGGGGGCAAAATCGAAATATTTAGCTAGAAGCAAAAGCACAAATTTATTTTTAAGTGGGGGTAAAAATATAATTTTGAACCGATGGCAAAATCGTAATTTTAAGGCGGGATAAAATCGTAAATTTGTTGGGCCAATAGAGGAGTGCCATAAGCAGCTGCCTGTCACTATTAAGACTGCCGCCCTTTTCAACCAATTGAGGGCATGTACTACCCTCATGGGGCTTGTATGTATTGAAAGCTGTCTGACACTATTAAGACTACCGCCCATTTCAACCAATTGGGGGCATGTACTATTAACCCTCATGGGGTTTGTATGTATTGAATAACCAACCAGAAATGTACAATTCTGATTTTTGAGTAAATTACGCTTTTGACCCCTGTGGTATCACTTTTATCCTTTTAGCTAAAAAAAAAAAAGAATTTTTTATCATCTAAGACCCGTCTTTTTTCTAACCCTTTTGCCCCTAACACTAACCCCATCCATTAAATGTTAGGGGTCAAAAGGGTTAGAAAAAAGACGTTGGAGACTCGGATGTTAAAAAATTCTTTTTTTGGCTAAAAGGGTAAAAATGACATAACCACAGGGGCCAAAATCGTAATTTACTTCTGATTTTTTTAATAATCTCTAATGCTTTAAACTTAACAGGGAGAGAAACCCAAATAATACGACGGAAAATGTTAAATTTTAGAGTAAATTACTTTTTGAGTCCCTGTGTTTTAGTGGTTTTAACCACTTGAGTCCTAAATTAAAAAGTTTAACGCTCTGAGTCCCTAACTATTTATTTTATAACGTTTTGAGTCCAATTTTGTTCATTTTATACCAGTTTGAGTCCAATTTTGCTAAAAAAAAATTGGACTCAAAAGGACTTAGATGGTTATAAAAAAAGCGTCTAGGGACTCGGTAAAATTTTTGGTTTAAAATAATAATTTTTAAAAATTTTTAAGACATCCTTTTAGAAAAAACAAAAAAAACCAACAAATACTTGCACACACCCGAGTAGTAGTACTCGGATTTCTTACTCGGCCAAACTACTCAACGGGGTGGGGGCAGTGTACCCAATCGGCCTCACCACCCTAACTAATTACCCCATAACTGTATCTATGTAATTCTGGGCAGCAACCCACTTTACATAAAAAAAAAAAAAAAAAAAAAAAGAGAGAACAAAAAAGATGTTATCACACTATGTGTGTAACAAAACACACATTTTGATGAACCGTCCCCCTTTTAGACTTGACTCAGCTATGCAAGCCCGGAGGTCTTCACCACTCGAAATAAGAAGACGGTTACCTCCAGCGTCATCATACTCCACATGGAATGCTTGGTGTTCTAATTCCGGAAATCTCTTTTTGACTTCCATGTGTAGGTCTGTGATATCAGCTGAAAGGGGCAGCGTAAACCTGATCAAATAACTATCGTATTCAACTTTTATCGTCTTCCCCATATAACCGGATTTTAAGCCCTCATCCTACAAAGGATGAAAGCACAAGCCAAAAGAATTCAATATAATTATATTGATATATATTGCAACTTACAAGATTAAACAAAATCTAACCTTCAGCAATTGTTGAATTTGTTCAAGATAGTCGACATAACTTTCTTTTCGTATAGACGTGACAAGCTCAATGATTCCCACAAGTTTATTCCCATGGTACACAGGCAAAACTAACTGACCCCTGTTTCCAATGTCTACAGAATGTTGATCTTCGTGAATAAGCACATGATGCATTGTCCGATGGTCTGCAAGCCCAGTTTGAGCGGCTTGGCCAGCTAACCAGTTGCCCACACTTGTTTCTAATCCAACAAAACGACAACGGCTTTCAAGACATCTCCTTCTGTACTCCTCAAGTCCTTCATCTGGAGCTGACAGAAAGGTTTGATCTGTCAACATAAGATTGCATCCCATATCCTCTGAATTAGAAGGCGTGGATTCCCAAAATTGAAGTAGCACTGGTTCTTTGCCGGAATTAAAATTCCTAAAAGTTCTGTCAATGGACTCTACCGTTGGTACCTGCAAGATTAATACAATGATTCCGGATTATTAATTTTTAAAATATGACTTTGAATGTACGTTTTAACTTTTAGTACTCAGAATCAACATACAACTACCAACTGCCTCAATAAGACTGAATTCTTTCACCATAACATGTTCACATAACAAAATTCATCAAAATATGACTTAAACCCTAACTCCTTCAAGTGACAAGGGTTAGAAGTCAAAGCACCTTGAGTCGTTTGAGCCATTATCTACCTACGCCTCACTCACACAACAATGCAATGTTATATCAAATCAACAAGTGATGTGATTGTATATCAGACATTCAAACTCTTTGCACGACTGTATTAAGATTGTCGGTAGGGGTGTGCAAATGGTGGTTCGGTTCGGTTTTTACCTTAAACCATATCCGTAACCGCTAGCTTCGGTTATGGAATTTTCTTAACCATAACCATAACCGAACTTTGGTTCGGTTAATCACTTACGAGACTCAATTATGGTTCGATTTCGGTTAAAAAACCGATCTAAGTTTGAACTAAAAATTGAACTAAATGAACATATTAGACAATAATTGTCTCAGTTACAATCGTTCGTATAAATACAAAAAAGACAAAAAAAACGTACACATGCATAAGATGAGTCAAATTTTATACAACAATTATTTTTTTAACATTTTAAAACCAACTATATAACATAAAAATCTTTAGTATATGTTTTTTGATGTGTACAGAGTTTGATTCCTTGAACATGTATTTTTTAAATATGGATATATTTTAAAAGCATGTCTTAATTCATTTTGGTTCGGTACGTTCGGTTATGGGACACCTTTCACCATATCCATAACCAACTTATCGGTTAATCAAATAGCATCATCAATAACAGTCGGTTAATATCGGTTATCGGTTAATTTGGTTTGGTGGCGGTTCGGTTGACGTTTAAGGTTTCCTCACCCCTAAGATTGTGCATGGTCGTATGAAGCTTTGCGCACCCATAAAACACATCCCATAACCATACGCAAGTCGAATATATAAAGTATGGATGTGTACCTTAACAACATGGTCGTGCGCTTATAAAGCATGGTCGTGACTTATACTACTGACTAACATAGTGATACGCTTAAAAAGATGTCCATGACTATAATACGAGTGTTAACGAGACGAGCCCGAGCTCGTTTGACTTAGGAGAGCTCAAGCTCAAGCTCGGCTCATGAGTAGTTTGTCAAGCTCGAGCTCAGCTCTATTATTACTTATTAATTAATCTTTTCGAGTAAATTTCGAGTGGCTCGGCCACCCCAATGTCCATCCATACTAAAAACATATGCAGATTTTCATAAACTATGTTCCTTTAGAACCTTGTGAGGTTTGTGTGACCCCCCAAAATCATAGGTGACTCAGCCATTTTGGGGAGCCAAATTCGGAGGCCTTCTCCAAATTTCATGGTTATAAACCCTCCCTTATCCAGCTGGGACTGGCAATAATAAACTAAAAATTTTATAGTTGGCAGAGTTAAGAAAAACACACGAGCCATGCCAACCGGTGGAACCATGTCAACCACTAGTAAGGATATATACGAACAGGTAAGTACATTTATCCTATGTTGTCAAAGACGCAAGGCGCAGGCGAGGCGCATCGGCCTCGCCCGGAGCCTAGGCGCAGGGCGCAAAAAAAACGTGGGTTTTTTTTAAGAAAAGCGCACATAGAGAAAAAAATATAAAAAATATGTTATGCTTTGAAAAAAAATAAGATTCCACATTTAAAATAGAAAAAAACTATTATATAGGTCATTTAAGATCATGTAGCTAATAGTTAGTAGCAAAAGTTTAGGACTTATATGCTGAAAGTTTTGGGTGTGTTAATGAAAGTCTCAAAAGGTGGTAAATACTTTGTCCCACATTGGTGTGGGAACAAAGTGAGTGGTTGTTTATAAGGCCACTGGGGGCGGAATGAATATCACGCGTGATAGCATAAAATAACGCGTGGAACAATTGTTTTTCCCACCGCCACCATTAGTTCAACGCGTGATACAACAACGAAAACCCGATTCCGTGATTTTTTTCACGGCATGATATATGTTAGTTGTGAGGGTAGTTGTTGGTTGGGGGGAAATTGTTGGGTGTGGTGGTGAGTGATGACCACTGCCACTAAAAAAGGTTGTGAGTGATGGAAAAATGGTTGCTGACATGGCGGAACATGATTGGATATTGTGAGTGATGGAATTCTATCACTAGTGACCACCCCCACTCCCCTAAGGTGCCTTTACTACTCCATTGTAGCTTTATGACATGTTTTACCAAAAATCCTACCCGCGCGCAAAGGGGGGGGGGGGGGGGGTGCAAAGCCGGGCCCGGGTGAGGCAGTTTTTGCGCGCCCTCGGTTTCGTTTTTAATGGTCATTTGTGCTGTTTTACCTGCGCCTCAGCAACGTTTTTTTGCGCCTAGGCGCGCCTTTTATGCGCCTCAGAACCGTTTTTCCAAAAAAATCCCATTTTTGCGCCTAGGCTACCACGAGGCGCTATAGCCTTGCCTCGCTGCGCCTAGGCGCACGCCTTTTGCGCTTTTGACAACTATGCATTTATCTAACAATGAAGTTTTCTTACAGAACTATTTACTGGTTTATCCACATCTTATTATTTTGACCCCAAATAATAAAAAATCAGAACAGTAATCACTTCACCGAAAAACACAAAACAAACAAAACGTACTAAGAATACAAGAATCTAGCATGTATCTTTTGTAAACTTAAACTAAAACCAAGTATAAATGGATAATTTCGAGCAAAAAGGGGCATGATATCCTTACATATGCTTTGTCATATGTGCTGAGCCCTACGCCAACAGGAAAAACAGATTGCCCCTAAATAGTTTTAAAAGAAACCAAATTTATCAGTTAAGATCACATTGAAATCACAAAATGAAACACAAAGTATCAGCCGCATACATTTTTTGTGTAACCCGACATCCCTGACAGGTAAACCTCCTCAGAGATTGTTGATTTCTGCACATAAAAGCTGAACGTCAGCCATGTGAATAACATTACAACAAGTAAAATCCTGCGAACATAACTCACTGATAATTTTTCGTTGACGTCATTTTGAATGCTCCTAATTAGACGATGAACAAGCTGAAAAGACGAGATTCATCAGCAGTCAACTAATGTGATAATGGGTTTCAAGTTTCAACATGAATGAGTTTGAATTAACCATTCTATGAATAACATTAGAACAAGTAAAATCCTGCGAACATAACTCACTGATAATTTTTCGTTGACGTCATATTGAGTCCACCAAAGTTCACGACAAAGACTCTGAAAAGACGAGATTCATCAGCAGTCAACTAATGTGATAATGGGTTTCAAGTTTCAACATGAATGAGTTTGAATCAGCAGTCAACTAATGTGATAATGGGTTTCAAGTTTCAACATGAATGAGTTTGAATTAACCATTCTATGGGCTTCAAAGATGTTTCTGTCTCAAGATACATTTATAAATTCATAGGAATAAAATATTCAAAAATCAAAGATTCATCATTCATGGGAATAATAAAATATTAAAGCAAAACTGACAATATTCACATTTTTAACAGCAAGCACACTAAAATGTTACTTTATCTAGGAAAAATCCACCATAACCTGCACTCTGCAGGATTTGAACTTCAAAAAATCTTTTGGTTGTGGAGTACACCACTTAACCACTAGGATATTCGTTGGGGACGTTTATGCATGATTTGGTGTATTCACATTTGTTGAAAATAGTTCATTGGACGAAAGGAACAACATGTTTTCTGATTTGAACTTAATGGGTTTAATTCAAGAAATATCAACTGGGGGAGGTTGAAAGGGTATCGCAATTCAGATCAACAAATATAATGAACTACTCAACAGATGGAGACAACAGAAATCGAACCTCGAACTCGAACTTGAGTTTCTTCTCGAACTTGAGTGTCTTCTCGAACTCGAGTGTCTTCTCCTCGATCTTGAGTCGTTTTTCACCTGCGACAGCAAATTTGAATGTACATTAAGAAAAAACAGAAAAATATATATTAAATCAAGAGTAAACTGCTATTTTCGTCCATGAGGTTTGGCCATATTTGCCAGTTCCATTCAAAGAGTGTTTTCTTTGCAACTAGACCCAAGGTTTAACAGAACAGAATCGAGCCTTGGGGCGTTTTCCTTCGCCTCACGAGCCGTAAGCCCGAGTAGATTTAAAAAAAATAAATATAAAAATTATAGATCATATAAAAATAAAATAATTGACACAAAAAAGTCTAAAACATCAAAAACACACATCAAAAATATAATAATTCACACAGAAAGCCTAAAACATCGAAAATAAACAATAAAAACACACATAAGTACATAACCCATGAGGCGCATATAAGGCGCAAGTGCATACAAAGTAATCACTTGAGGCGCAGATGAGGCGCAAGTGCGTACAAAGTAACCACTTGAGGCGCACATGAGGCGCACATGCGTACAAAGGAATCAGGTGAGGCGCTCCCTTTTACATCCATCCCCTTTAAAATCAATCATGATCGTTCAGACCATCTGCTTCAACTATATCTTGACAACTTCATATAACAACATAAACCCATAAATAATCAACTACAACAAACAAAATTATCTTTTCTAAACACTTTACTCAAAACACATAATCAAAACCTAATGAAATTGAGAACCTGATGTGAAAACTGAAAGATCAGCAGTTGGTTTTGAATCAGCCGGACGTTTGTTGGAGGCTGAAGATGATTTATGAAGAGTACCACCACCTTCGGTCCAATAACGTCGGCAATTTTTGCAAAAGTAACGTTGTTGCGAGAGTATGTAGTAGTTGTCGTAGTTACAGAATTTGGTTTTGCCGGAATTGCATCTAGGGCAATTCAGACTAGGGCAATCCAGACGTTTGTGTTTTGGAAACAGCCACATAAACTCACGGTCTGTGTTCATGTTGGATGAAGATGATAACTCGTCTTGATGCATTTTTTTTTTTGATGAAAGTGGGGGAGATTTGTTAAGGTGAAAGAGATTTGAAGCGAGAGGAGGGTAGGGTTTACAAAATGGAACGGTGTGAGGATTCACATTCACACTGGGGGTGTTTGGGCTTCCTTATTTTTATGACTTATGACTTATTTTGAGTGAAAAGGACTTTTGAAAGTGTTTGGGGTTTCTTCTTATGTGAGGGCAGAAGTTCAAAAGTCAGGAATTCCTGACTTTTTTTCTCCAAAAGGACTTTTCAACTTTTGAAAATAAGGAAAGCCAAACATGCCCACTATGTGGGTGTTTGGGTTAAGCGTATTTTATATCTACTTTTTACTTATTGACTTATAAAAAGTTAATAAGGTATTTTGATAGTGTGTAGAAGTTAGCTCACGGTTGGCTTGATTATAAATTGAGCTGGCTTGATTTGGCTCAGATTTGAAATCAAGCTGAAAATTTAAACTCGGGATCGCTTTGGTTTTAAACCAAGCTGACTCGGCTCGATTTTAAAAATAAAAATTAATACATAGCTCTCAAAATTCAGTATTCTAAAATATTATTCAATACTTCAAACGAACATATTCAAAACAAGTTCAACCTAATACATTAACAAGTCAAAATCACGTTCAAAAACGCATAATAAGTTTTATATTTCAAGTAAATATAATATTTGTTCATTATCACAACAATCAACCTTTAAATATGTTATAGATATCAAACCACAAGCCTAAATACATGTAAATAATAATCACTTTTTTTGTAATATATGATATGTATATAAAAATAAAATATATTATAAGTAAAATAATTCGAGCTAAGCCGAGCCAAACCGAACCAATTTGGCTCGTCAAGAGCCGAGCCGAGCTAGGCTCACTTTCTAACCGAGCCAAGCCGGCTCGGCTCACTTTCAAACTGAGCCATATCGAGCGAGATTTTTCCGAGCTAAATCCGAGCAAACTCCGAGCCACAAGCTTTTTGGACAGCCCTAGTGTAGATAAAGGTTGAGAAGATGTTTTATGCTTGAAAAGGAGAAAATGAGAATTTCTAACTTGTAACTTTTGACTTATAAGAAGTTAGTAAGTCATAATTTAAAAGGAATCCCAAACACCCCTTATACTTTAATTTAGTGGTGTTCAATAAGCTCACAATTTGTGGCTTGTTTCGAAAAAGCTTAACTCGGTTGCAGAGAGTTCGCTCAATTTGGGTTGATTTGTAAATGGGCTGAGCTCGAGCTAGGCCTAGCTCGACTCGTGAGCTCACGAGCTGGCTCGAATTATTTATTTGTATATATTAATTATAATTTATTGGTATTAAAAAAAAAATGTGATAGGGGTTGAAGTGTTAATATTTTAACTTTAATTAATCAATAACATACAAAAATATGGGAAAATAAACAAAAAAGATAAATAATACTTCTAATATGTCTTACGATTTTTAAAATATTAAAATATCAAAATAATACATATATTTATACGTGTAATTTTTTTATTGAGTAAATTGTCATTTTAGTTCCTAAGTTTTGTCCAAATTTGCCATTTTAGTCCAAATAGTTTTTTTTTTTGCCTCTGGGTCCTGACTTTTACATTTTATTGCCATTTTGATCATTTTGTCTAACTCCATCCAAAAACCCAGTTTGTAACAGTTTGTACTTAATCACTAATGTTTTCAGTTGCCATTTTGATCCAATTCCAAAAAATCAAAAAAATTCAAAAAAATCCAAAAAAATCTAAAAATCATAAAAATTCTAAAAAATCATAAAAATTCTAAAAAATTCAAAAAAATCTAAAAATAAAAAAAATCTAAAAAATCATAAAAATTCTAAAAAATCAAAAAAATTCTAAAAAATCCAAAAATCATTAAATGTTTCGGCACGAACCGTTTCGACGCGAACCGTTTCGAACCCGAACCGTTTCGACGCGAAGCGTTTCGAACCGTACCGTTTCGATACGGTACGGGCTCGAAACGGTTCGGGTTCGATACGGTACGGTACGGGTCGATACGGTACGGTTCAGGTTCGATACGGTACGGGCGTCGAAACGGTTCGGCTCGAAACGGTTCGGGTTCGATATGGTACGGGCTCGAAACGGTTCGCGTCGAAACGGTTCGGTTCGATACTGTACGGGTCGAAACGGTACGGTTCGAAACGGTTCGCGTCGAAACGGTACGGGTCGAAATGCTTCGCGTCGAAACGGTTCGGCTCGAAACGGTTCGGGTTCGAAACGGTACGGGTCGAAACGGTTCGTGTCGAAACGGTTCGGCTCGAAACGGTTGGCGTCGAAACGGTTCGGTTCGATACGGTACGGGTCGAAACGGTACGGTTCGAAACGGTTCGCGTCGAAACGGTTCGGTTCGAAACGGTACTGGTCGAAACGGTACGGTTCGAAACAGTTCGGTTCGAAACGGTTCGCGTCGAAACGGTTCGCGTCGAAACGGTTCGGTTCGAAACGGTTCGCGTCGAAACGGTACGGTTCGAAACGGTACGGGTCGAAACGGTTCGTGCCGAAACATTTAATGATTTTTGGATATTTTAGAATTTTTTTGATTTTTTAGAATTTTTATGATTTTTAGATTTTTTTGAATTTTTTAGAATTTTTATGATTTTTAGATTTTTTTGAATTTTTTAGAATTTTTCTGATTTTTTAGAATTTTTTTGATTTTTAGATTTTTTTGGAATTTTTTTGATTTTTTGGAATTTTTTTGATTTTTTGGAATTGGATCAAAATGGCAACTGAAAATATTTTTTAAGGAAATCCCCAAAATACCCCTGTTACAAACTGGGTTTTTGGATGGAGTTAGACAAAATGATCAAAATGGCAACAAAATGTAAAAGTCAGGGACCCTGAGGCAAAAAAAAAAACTATTTGGACTAACATGGCAAATTTGGACAAAACTCAGGGACTAAAATGACAATTTACTCTTTTTTATTTTATCAATATTTGTGAAATAAAATATATAAAAAAATTAACGAGGTGGCTTAAACATTTTATGTCAGCTCAATAAAATAAAGAGCTGAACCGAACTGACTCGTTTAAATTCGAGCTAATCTGGCTCGGGTCAATTACAGTCCTACTATAATTTAACTAAAATTCATATATTCGAACTTTATCTTTCATTTTAGAAGATTCTCCGCATCGTATTCACTATACATATCTCTAGATTCTTTTTTTCTCTCACTTTCTTTTTATTATTTATTTCTTATTTTATGTATATATGTGTGAGAGAGAAGATACTGGGGTAGATAGTAGCTTTTTAGATTTAGGAAGAGTATGTGGGTTTGTGTTAAGTTTTTTGGGATGAATATAAAGATGTAGATGGAATGTGTAATTGTGCTAATTTTGTTAAATAAATTGATTAAAACTAAAAGACTTTTTTCAACTAGTTTTAGGATATGTATACATAAGTAAGTGTAAAGTAACACAATACATATTGAATTTTATGAAACAGCAAAATTCCATGGGCTCTCGCCGAAAGCCAATTCCGGTGGAGATTTTGGCAAGAATCACAAAATTTTACGTTACAAATCTTCCTGATAATTGTAGTGGGGCTGATTTGGCTAGAGAAGTAAGGAATTTTGGGGAGATCTTCGATATTTACGTGGCGAGAAAAAGGGATAAGGTTGGTAGAAGGTTTGCGTTTGTTTCTTTGCTAGATGTTAAAGATCGTCGGGAGATGGAAAAAGTGTTATCTTCCATTCGTTTGGGAGAATATAAGCTTAAGGTGAATGTGGCGAGGTTCGTTTTGGAGGAAGGAGAAGTGAACGATCGGAGATCTTTCTTTCCTCCCAAGAATGAGAGACCGGAAAAAAAGTTTAATGCGGAGGAAGGGAATAGGAGGCAGGCGAATCAGAATACGTTTCATGCTAATGCTATGTCTTTTAAGGAAGCGTTTTATGGAGCCTCTAGAGGGAAGTCCATAGAAGTAGAAGACTCGGTTTGTGCATTCGAGAGCCTGCATGGAAGGTCTTTGGTATTGAAAGTTTGTTCTTTGGAGGTCCTGCAAAGAGTTAAGAGATTGTTGGAGGAGATGAAACTGGGAGAAGGTGAGGTCCGATGCTTGGGAGGTTTTCTGATCTTGGTCACGTTTAGATCTAAGGAGCATGCAAAGATGGCTTTGGGGGAATTGGTAGGTTGACCGGAGCTGTTTTGTTCAGTGGTGGTTTGGGAAGGACAAGACTTACCTTTTGAAAGAGTTGCATGGCTAAAGGTTTATGGGATCTCCCTGAGCCTTCTAGCCATTAAAGTTTTTGATAGTATTGGTGCTTTTTTTTTGCTTCGGTGGTCAAAAAACCAAAGGTGGATAGAGTGGAGATTGACTCTTCATTCCATTGCATGAGATGGACAAATGTTCAAGAAAAAGATGCTGATGTCAGACTGTGTGCTTCCAAACAGCCACACAAAAAACTACTCGAAAAGCAAAAAAACAAAATAAATCACACGAAAGTCGAACCAGCCAGTTAACATGATTCAAAAAAGAAAAAAGAGACTGGTGACAGTGAAGATTTGGAAGATCAATTGTTTATGTAATTTTTTTTTATTTTCCTTTTCCGTTGATTGTTATATAATAAAAACGCCTTATATAATAAAACGCTAAAACAACCAAAATGCTTGTTTAAACGCCAAACTCCCAAACTATAATAAAATTACTTTGAAAAAGTATTATAAAAAAGCCAAAAAATAAAAATAAAAAACAAACTTGAAAATGTAACTAGAAACAGAAAATAAAAATCAGTAATACTGAAGATAGGAAAAATTTATAATATTAGAATCTAAAACGCCAAACTTGAAAGATGGGACGTGTTACAGACTTCAGAGATAAAGCTTATCGAAAACAATAATTACAAACAGTAACTGAAAGGTCGAATACTTTACTATAATAATGTACCGCCTAACTTAGGCGCCAAAAACACATCCTATAAAATGATAGGACTCAGCAACTTCCATTTGATCAAACAAAAAAAAAAACAAACGCCAATACTACTAAATACCACTCACTGAAAAACGTCAAAAAATTAAAAAAAAATCAAAGATTGCTAATATGCTTTCTTGGATATTCATAATTGTTCTTCGTGAAGTTTCACTGAATGAAATATTATCAGAAGGGAGTAACTCAGAAAGATTTTGCTGCATGAGATGGACAAAAATTCAAGAAAAAGATACAGATGCCAGTCATATGGCATTTTGTATTTTTTGTTCTTGAAGAAAGTTTGGATGACGAGAAGAAATAAATGACACTGAAGAGTGGGTTGATTATAAAGATGAAGATCAAGATAAAGAAAAAGCGAAAAACCCACTCACACGTCATAGATCTATGTCCCCAAACATTCACAAAAAAGCCAGTTCAACAGACGAGCATGCAAAATAATCAAACCAATGGGTTTGTTAAGTTTTACATAAAACGCCATATATTTGGTAACAGTTCTAGTACTATTAAAGAAGAGAGACTGATGACAGTGAAGATTGGGAAGAGAGATTCGATAAGAATTTTTAATTTATTTTCTTCGCTTGTATTTTTTTTCCTGTGGTTGAAATATAATCTAACAATAGTAAAACGCCAAGATAACACAAACTCCAAAATTTTTATAAAAATAATAGAACAATGGGGCATCTTGATTAAAACGCCTTGGAAAACGCCATTCAGATAGATTTCCTGACCCCCTGGGTTCCAATGGCATACGATTTGAATAAACAACATAAATGCCATAAACGCCAAAAATGTTAATACAATGAAACCATTAAACACCATTAAATATTGAATTTGGTTAACGCCAAAAATCTTAAACCCCAAAAATTAAAACAATATTTGGAAAAGCGGAACTGGAAAAGCAGAAGATGAAAGGACAAAAAAGCCCCTCTGCCCTTTTCTAAGCGGCGTGACACGTGATGAGCCAGGAAGCGTTCTCACCGTTCTCACACTTATGAGCGTTTTCTCCTGATCCTGTTTCTCTCTCTCTCTCTCTCTCTCTCTATATATATATATATAGGGGACCGCTAAAATGAAAACCACCTCCAGTTGTAAGAACTATGATAACTTTTTGATCCGGGGCGAGTTGGACACATTTTTTTTTTTCATAAACGTAGATGCTTGTATTATAAACACATTTGTAAAAAAAAATTAAAAAAAAAAATATCGTGTGTGTAGTTTTTTGAGCACCACAAGTTTGTGTTTACGGGTACAAATTTTACGGTACCCGGTACCCGTAAACACAAACTTGTGGTGTTCAAAACTACAAACACCACATTTTTTTTAATTTTTTTTTACAAATGTGTTTATAATACACGCATCTACGTTTATGAAAAAAAATTTTGGTCAAACTCGCCCCGTACGGTGTAGTTCTCATGGTTCTTACAACTAGAGGTGGTTTTCATTTTAGCGGTCCCTATATATATATATATAAGGTCAGGATTTAGAGAAAACAGTAAAAAGTGTGAGAACGGTGAGAACGGTTATGGATCGTCAGATCAAAACAATCTATGGACTAGATGGCGCGGTGACGTTTTCGTAAATAACATCACTTTTATTAAGTGGCCGCGTTTCATTAAGGGTAAAAAAGTCTTTTGACTTCTCTACACAAAACGTCAAACTCATGAATAAAATGCCATTAAATTCCCGCCTTAAAATTCATAGTACACATCATCCTAATCTAAACGCCATTAAATATAAAACGCTAGAATTTGTTTTTAAACGATAAAGCTAAGCAAACAGTAACTGAAACGACGGAACTTAATTTCTAGCATTTATTATAATAAAAACCTGCATAAAATACGCGCCAAAAACTTCCTATATAAACAACATCTCAGACCTTCTAATAATCACACCAAACCCAAATCGCCATATTTTCCTATATATCATTCATCTTTGAAACGCCAAAAAACCCAAACATCAAAGATTACAATCGGCTTTTCTTTGAGATACACTATTTTCTCAGTAAACTTTCACTCAATGTGATGGGCAAAATCCTTATGCGGGTATATTGTCCATGTCATTGAGCAAAATCTTATTGAGTCTATCCTCAATATAAACGCCAAAACATACAAAACCCACAAAACTGCAAAACGCCATCTCTTGGAGATTCAGTTTTGTTCTCATTAAAGTTTAGCTGAACGGGGTGGACAACATTGTTAGACATCTTTCTTAACTGAGGATTAACAATGTTGTCCATCTCGTTCAGCAAAACATTATTAAGTGTAGCAAGACCCAAATTAGAGGTTTAAGGTAGTTTTATTTAGTGGCGTTTGATTTTCTTGTCCGATCTTATATTGTTTGTTTATGTAACTTCGAAGTAACATGTTATAAACAAGGTAGAAAAAAAAGATGGAAAAAAATGATATATAAGAGATGTAAAACACCAAACTCAAATCTGTGTGTGTTCTGTAAGAATGAAAAATACAAAGCGCTAAACTACTCTTCACTGACTCTCGAAGACCTTGTCGATCTTCTTTTAATTACGGCCTGTTTGCATGTCGATGCGTAGTGTCCATAGCCTTTGCAATTCTGACACTGTCTTTCTTTGGCCCCGGGTTTCGACTTTGATTTCTTTTTCTCGATTGCTATTTCCTATTTAGATTTCAGGCGCTTCCGAGATCCAAAACTATTGGATTTATACCCAACAGGAACTCTTACCGGATTCTTGTCGTTTTTATATTGACCGGTTATCTCTGCAAATCTATCCCTAGTATTAGCGGGGGGAGCAACAATCTGCATATCATGAACCTTCTTCATATAAGATTGAACATAATCCTTGTATAAGGATAGCTCCTCTTTATTACCAGATAAACGGTTCAAAGTATACTCCGTTGAAAAAATAATCTCCCACATCATACTTTGCACATCGGGATCAAGCTCGGTCATATATTCACGACTAATTGAGTATTCGGGAGAGCAGTTTGGGGAAGCCTCTTTGCGCCATCTATTCAAAATGTATTGTTTTGGAAATTCCCTAATGTCCAAACTTCTCAAAACATAGAATATATGTCTACATAGCAAACCAAACTGCTCAAAACGCATACATGAGCAACTGCATGTGCAATCAGACTTACGGTACATTACCTGAAAAACGCCAAAAATAATATCTCTATAACGCCATACAGAGAATGTTTATCTAAAAATAAATTAAAAAAAACACAACCGGATAAAAAGAAATTAAATGTTATAATATAATATGATAAACGCCATGTATAGAAAACCGCCATATAAAAAACAAAAACGCCATTGTTTACCTCAAATAAGGATGTAAAAGACTGCTGGAAATCATTTATGTAAAACTTAACAAACCCATCGGGCTGATCTTCGTAACGTTGGTTTATGCAATCCGCAATTCCAATTAGCTCAGCTTGAACATCACAACAAAAAATATTTTTTGTGTATATGCCAGCAGCTTGGCCTTCCAACACTTGGTAATTACTCTTCAACTGGGGTTGTCTGTATCGAGATTCATGATCATTTTTCCGGTGCGTGTGACGCTGTGCTTCTATTGCAGTTTCGTAATGAGTCATGAACTCAACAAGAGTAGCTTTTGAATTGCATACTTGACCAAAAAAATGATTCTCACTCTCCGACCTCGATGTCGTGCATATGGCATGTGATGCATAAACTTTCTCTGAAGGTTGATATGCATATTTTTATCTTTGGCATTTTAAGATATACTGCGTTTTAAAATATATGGCATTCTGTACCTTGTTACTATTTTTAATTAAGTTTTGTCTGTGTGTAATATATATGTTTTTTTGCATGGCGTTTTCGTGTTATACATAGGTTGGTGTTAGGCTATGCAATTCCACCAATTTCAAAGAACGTATTTATGGTGTTGTGTGGACGAATATTCTTACACCTGAAGAGTTTGAATCAGAATGGGAAGTGGTTATCGGAGAGTTCAATTTGGCAGATAATGACTAGCTATATAATATTTTTGCACTTGGGATCCCTGCATACTATACAATGGAAGAGCTGTCAGGCCTTATGCGAACGACATCGAGGTCGGAGAGTGAGAATCATTTTTTTGGTCAAGTATGCAATTCAAAAGCTACTCTTATTGAGTTCATGACTCATTACGAAACTGCAATAGAAGCACAGCGTCACGCGCACCGGAAAAATGATCATGAATCTCGATACAAACGACCCCAGTTGAAGAGTAATTACCAAGTGTTGGAAGGCCAAGCTGCTGGCATATACACAAAAAATATTTTTTGTTGTGACGTTCAAGCTGAGCTAATTGGAATTGCGGATTGCATAAACCAACGTTACGAAGATCAGCCCGATGGGTTTGTTAAGTTTTACATAAATGATTTCCAGCAGTCTTTTACATCCTTATTTGAGGTAAACAATGGCGTTTTTGTTCTTTATATGGCGGTTTTCTATACATGGCGTTTATCATATTATATTATATTATAACATTTAATTTTTTTTATCCGGTTGTGTTTTTTTTTAATTTATTTTTAGATAAATATTCTCTGTATGGCGTTATAGAGATATTATTTTTGGCGTTTTTCAGGTAATGTACCGTAAGTCTGATTGCACATGCAGTTGCTCATGTAGGCGTTTTGAGCAGTTTGGTTTGCTATGTAGACATATATTCTATGTTTTGAGAAGTTTGGACATTAGGGAATTTCCAAAACAATACATTTTGAATAGATGGTGCAAAGAGGCTTCCCCAAACTGCTCTCCCGAATACTCAATTAGTCGTGAATATATGACCGAGCTTGATCCCGATGTACAAAGTATGATGCGGGACAAGAGTAACTTTTGAATTGCATACTTGACCAAAAAACTGATTCTCACTCTCTGACCTCGATGTCGTTCGCATAAGGCCTGACAACTCTTCCATTGTATAGTATGCAGGGATCCCAAGTGCAAAAATATTATATAGCCAGTCATTATCTGCCAAATTGAACTCTCCGATAACCACTTCCCATTCAGATTCAAACTCTTCAGGTTTAAGAATATTCGTCCACACAACACCACAAATACGTTCTTTGAAATTGGTGGAATTGCATAGCCTAACACAAACCTATGTATAACACGAAAACGCCATGCAAAAAAACATATATATTACACATAGACAAAACTTAATTAAAAAGAGTAACAAGGTATAGAATGCCATATATTTTAAAACTCAGTATATCTTAAAATGCCAAAGATAAAAATAAGCATATCAACCTTCAGAGAAAGTTTATGCATCACATGCCATATGCATAACCGATGACTCGTGTCAACAAATACAACGGAAACAACCTTCTTCATTGCTGGATCTTGGTCAGTGACAACAACTTTTGGTTGAGAGCCAACAGCTTTTTGAAAAACTCTCAACAACCAAATATACGTATCAGCAGTTTACGAGGCCGATAATGCAGCACCAAATGTAACATTGCAGTGGTGATTGTCTATACCAGTGAACGGTACAAACACTATAGTGTATCTGCATATGAAAACGCCATGAGAAATAAAACCATAATAAAACGCTATTGCATGTAAACTCTGAAAATCGCCAATGCATGTAACCAGTTAAAACGCTAAAACAACTTTAAAAAATAAAATTGAATTATAAAAATATTACTTTTTGGAACGATACGTGGCGTCAAAATAAATCACCTCATCAAACACGTGGTAATTACTTTTGGCTTGATCGTCACACCAAAAAAGTCCCTTAAAACGATTGTCTTCGTATGTGAAGTAATCGTACGGGAAATTAGGCTGGGACTGTTTTTTTTTCATCCAAATGTCTCACAACCATCTCAGCGTCGTATTCCCCTATATACAAGTTAATTTGCCTCTTGTAGTTCTTAAATTCAACTTTACTTGCACCAACGTCTTCAAAAACCGCCAAAACAAGTCTTCATAACATTCAACGCCTTAACTGGAAGAAAATGATCAGGACGTTCAACAAGTTCATGTTTATGCTCCTCGACAAACTTATAGACCTTCCATGATCTAGCCTCAAAAATTACACATAACAGTGCACCAAAATCAGTCCTCTTTGAAAAGTTAGATCGCACTAAACATTCCTTTTGATTGGGGTCTAACGTATCAACCTTCTTGTCCTTATATACCCCAACTCTCGTACACATGTAATACTTAATATGTAATACACCTTTAGAGTTTATCTTTTCAGTCCCTTTCCTGACTGAAAAACCACAAGCCTTGGCATACGTAACTTACATTGAATAACAATCATCGAGGCTTGTGAATATCATGTCCATTCTGGGCTTTATTTCTTCACTAACGTCAGGAATGATAAATGGTAAACCAGTTTTGGGGCAAAACCTTTCACTCGAGGAAGCAACTTCGTCTGAGAAAACACAGTGAGGAACAAAAACTCAGAAAAACGCCATTAAAAATAGAAAATGTCTCGTAATAACATTATAGATAAAAACGCCGTTAATTGAATAATAAACAAGACATAATAAACACATAATTTGAAAACGCCATGATGAAAAAGCCAAAATACCCATATTAAAACTAATGCTAATGCAACGTGATAATGAAAACGCCATGGCATGAATAATAAAAAACAGTTAAAAACATAAATAATTAATAAATATAACATCATAATGAAAAACGCCATAATTAACAAAACTGATGTTTACACAAATTAACAAATAGTAATAACTGATGTTTATAAATACTACTAAATAATATTCAAAACTAATCAGGTGTAAAACGCCAATGAACGTAAAAACATAAGAAATATACTAGATCCCAAACGACAATTAAAATTTATAATGAAAATTCCAATTATTAGTTCTTACTAATAGTTTAACTACCAATGAAAACGCGAATAATTTGGATACATGAACAACGCCATTGAAAAGCATAGAACACATTATGAAAATATTAATTTAAAAAAAAAAACAATGAAACAAGCATAAAAGGATAAAAGGATATATGTTGTATACGTGTTGCATGATTTGTTGGAACAAAAAAATGAAACGTCATCAAATTTTACTTTGTCGAACAAAATCCACGTTAGATTCCACAGATCTGAGAAAGCTTGGAAATGAGGTAACAGCTAATACGAAATCTTTGGAGTTTGATTTTGAAACAGATTTATAACGTGAATAAGGAGGGAACGTACAAAAGGACAATCGTACCCCTGTATATCAATTAGCGCCCCATGCCATGTGTTGAGCCAGGATCCGTTCTCACACTTTAGGGCATTTTCTCCTGATCTCGTACCTCTCTATATATATAAACAGGATCAGGAGAAAACGTCTAAAAGTGTGAGAACGGATCATGGCTCTACACGTGGCACGCGATATAATGAAGGGCGGAGGGGTTTTTTTGTCCTTTTACATTCTTTTTTCAATGCGTCTTACAACACCACTTCATTTTTTTTGGCTTGTAAGATTTTTTTGGCGCTTAGTTAGATTCAATAACTACCTGACGTTTTATTGTTTTTTAGCTCCGCCTCAATGAATTAGTCGTTTTTTGTATTACATAGTAAATATTTTGGCGTTTATGGCGTCCCCAAATTCATTAAAATCAATTAGTAATTATAACTTCTTTTCGTCCATGACGTTCCCAAATTCATTAGGCATTTTTGTAGATTTCAACAGTTCAATAAACCCCATATATGTTATAAAGGTAAATTTCTTGGTGTTCATGGCATTTTTAAATTCATTAGTAATTTAAAAGAGTACAAATAAGACGATATCTTCGTAAACTAAATCACACGTGTATATGTTGACATTTAAGAGATATACAGTCAAGAAAATCAAGAGTAATGGTGATATATATGCGGATTAGACACCAAAAAATAAACACTCAAAAAATGGCTACAATTTAAGGAATGTGTTTAGTGACGGCATCAGATTCCTAATTGATGGAGGAAGGTCTGGTGGCAAGAAAAGCTGCTTCCAGGAGGTTGTCAAGTGTTTTCGCTCGATGATTCCATTCTTAGGTGGTTCACGTTCATCGTTCTTGATTGTTCATCCAAACTCCAACTGGTAACTTTTGGTAGATCAGTATCATCAACATCATAATCTGCTGGAAATTTTCTCTGTAATCTTCTTATTACCGTTCGAGTTCTTTCACAATCGTAAGCCACTGGAATCCCAAGTTTAGAAAATCCCTCCGAACGACTTCATCCATACTAAGTATGGCCTTGATTGTCTTGACTTTCACACTTCTTCTGTCAGAGAACTTTAGGACGAAACGTCTCTCTGACCTCTCAAACCTCCATGCAATAACCTGAGCCATTTTTTTTTAAGTTGTATGGCGTTTAGACAATGTGTGGCGTGTTTAGTGAATGTGTGGAGTGTTAAGCTTTGTTTACCTGTTGTACTTATATAATGAGCTTTTTTTTGGCACCAGGTAGATATATGTTTTTGGCGGTAAAAACATTAGTAATTTTTTTATGTGTATTTTGTGTATCAATTGTCGTGCCATGTAGGATGCAGGCCTATAATGTGACAGGTAATTATGACTTTTTGAAAAGATAAATAAATTCAATTCCAATGGCGTGGCTTTTAATATAATAAATGTTAGTAATAAGGTTTTCAGTTGTTTCAGTTACTGTTTGCAGATACTGTTTTATTCAGCCTCATCTGTTAAGGCTGTAACACGTCCCATCTTTTCAGGGTTTGGCATTTTGTATTTAATGGCGTTTAGATAAAGATGACACATTGCTTTAATGGCGTTTAGTTAATTTTTGGAGTTTTTAATAATAATTGGTTAAAATAATTTCATTATAAGTTTTGGCATTTTGGCGTTTTATATAGTAACAACATGTTTGGCCATTATCCGTTCTCACAGTTTTCATACTATTAGGCGTTTGGGGTTTGTAGTATTTTGGCGTTTTATAATTTTTTTTACAGATATAATGTATTTTATCAGTGGAGAATTAGATAACAAACAACAGAAAATGATTCCCCAAAAATTTTAAAAAATAGATAATGAGAAAAAAATAAAAAATGCTAATCCAATTTCTCATCCAAATCTTCACTGTCATCAGTCTCTTCTTCTTGAAGTTTTTGTGCCTTGAACCTTTGAATACCTTAGCTAGATGCCGATTTTCCTATATAACGCTCGTCCTTTTGACGAAGCTGATCAGTGACATCCTGTGTTTTGGTGTGATCTATTGTTGTTTGGTGACATGTTGTGGTAGATCAACGCCTGTGCAGATGCTATTATTATCATGGAGTCCAAAATAACATTTACACTGGTATCGATCCCTTCATGCCATGCATATATTCATCAAGAACAAAACACACAAAATGACATATCACTGCCATCAGTATCTTTTTCTTGAATATTTGTCCATCTCATTCAGCAAAATCTTATAGAGATACCCACCCCAGGTAAGAATCCATTCAGTGAACTTCATGCAGAACAATACTGAATATCCAAGAAACGAGATTTGCCATCTGTGGTTTTTAACTATTTGTTGGCGTTTTAAAGTGAGTGGTTTTTAGGAAACATGGAGTTGTTTTGGGTGTGATCAATGGATTGTGCAGAGACGTTTCTCTTTATAGGATGTTTTTTGCGCGTAGTTTAGGCAAGATTTTATTATAATAAATGATAGTAATAAAGTAACCGTATTTTCAGTTACTGTCTGTATTTACTGTTTTGTTCAGCTTTATCTGTTAAGGCTGTAAGACACCCCATTTTGCAAGTTTGGCGTTTTTATATTTATTGGCGTTTTTGTAGACCAAGATGATAAAATACAGTAACATAGAAAAAATTACATAGGAAAAATAGTTTTTATTATTTGACGTTTTGTATTCAATGGCTTTTGTGGTATTTTTTGGCGTTTTGTAACTAATGAGAGAAATATACTAATTTATTATTTGAAAAAAAAAATTACACAAAAGAAAAAAAAATTAAAACTCCTCGTCAGAAGGGACTATGTCTGAGAAGTATACATCACGTCCTTCGTCTTCTTCTTCAGTCACTCATCCAAGTCATCACTTTCACTTTCATTGGCTTCTTGTTTTTGAAGATTTGAAGTCTCCATTTGAACATGTCCTGCATCAATCCCATTTTTACGTCCATGTCTGTGTTCAAACATGTGGCGTTGTGTAAGTCCTCCATGAACCCAACCCCCTGCTTGATCAGGATGTCTTCAAGCATGTAGTCTTCCTGCGCTCCGTTGTCACATATAACGGTGACCATGTCTGTTTCTTCATCAAAACGCCATGATGTGATGGCTGGGTCTATTTTTGCATTTGTTTTGCTTGGTCCAAATATTCTGGTTAATCTTCTCATAACCTTATGTGTTTCATCACATTCGTTATCAAGAGGGATGCCAAGCGATAGGATACCCATCTGTACCTCTTCTTCCATTTTCAAAATTGCTTTGATTGTTTTAACAAACACTCTTCTTCTGTTGTCAAATGCATATGATCTCCAAGATTTGTTGGACCTTCAACTTGAAAGGGATGATGAAGAAGACATGTTTTTCCTGGACTTTGAATTACAATTAAAAGGACAAATCAGGAAGATGTTGATTAGAAATAAAAATCAGTAATAAAGAAGGGTTTTCGTATCATCTTTTGTATAGGGAGATTGTTGGATCAGCAGCTGTGACATTGTGATCAGTTGGATAGGAGAATGGAAATAATCATATGTAACTGATATATTAACCGATGATCTATGTTTATAGTTGTCTTTTAGCTATAATAGATAACATGTTTTTGTACAATATCTATATACATATCTATACTTTCTATTAAAATGTGTTATGCATGGTTTTCTAAAAGCCACCCGTGTTTGCACACGGGTCTTACCGCTAGTACTATATAATAAAAGAAACCATTTATAGGACACTTGTCATCATATTAGGCCATGTCTCATGGATAATTATTATTTTAGTTTAATCTCCTTTAATTAATTATAGATAACTCTAAATATTGTTTAGTTTGATATTTTATATATAATTATTATTTAGTTTAATCTCTTCTAATTAATTATAGATAACTCTTCCACTAAATATTATTTTGTTTAATCTTTTCTACTTAACTATAGACAATTATTATTTATTTTAAATTTAATGCATACTTCTAATTTATAATATTAATATTACTTTATATATAAAATTAGATTTATTACGGGTTTTTTTATATATAATTTATATTTTATCACTCAAATGGGTGCTTATTTACTTCTTGAATAACATGTTTGACCATTGTATCTTCTTTTCAATGATCATCTTCGCAATCATCATATCTATCGCGTACCGAGTTTTTTTAAATATAATTTTCTTATTATTTGGTATATAAAATCATATTTATTTAAGCCGTATAATACACGAGGGCTTTTAAAGATGCAACTTTTTTATTATTTGGTAAACAATATTATATTTATTCAACCGGTGTAATCCACGTGGTTTTAAAGATATAATTTTTATTATTTGATATATAAAATTGCATTTATTTAACTCATACAATATGGTTCTTATAGATATATCTTTTTATTATTTAATATATAAAATTACATTTATTTAACCGTGCAATAAATGTTGTTTTAAAGATATATTATTTTATTATTTAGTAGATAAAATTTATTTATTCAACCCGTGTAATACACGGAGTTCTATCTATCTATCTATCTATCTATCTATCTATCTATCTATCTATCTATCTTATTCTATTCTAATCTATCTATCTAATCTATCTAATCTATCTATCTATCTATCTATCTATCTATCTATCTATCTATCTATCTATCTATCTATCTATCTATCTATCTATCTATAGAAACGAGATAAGAAGAAAACGCTCAAAAGTGTGAGAACGGTGAGAATGCATCCTGGCCCAACACGTGTCACGCGGCATAGAGAAGGGCGGAGGGGTTTTTTTTGTCCTTTCATCTTCTACTTTTCTAGTTCCGCTTTTCTCAATATTGTTTTAATTTTTGGGGTTTAAGATTTTTTGGCGTTAACCAAATTTAATAATTAATGGCGTTTAATGGTTTCATCGTATTAACATTTTTGCATTTACGGGGTTTATGGCGTTTATTCAAATATGCCATTGGAACCCCAGGGTGGTCAGGAATCTATCTGAATGGCGTTTTTTCAAGGCGGTTTAAACAAGATGGCCCATTGTTCTATTATTTTTTATATACATTTTGGCGTTTGTGGTAACTTGGCGTTTTACAATTGTAAGATTATATTTCAGCTACAGGGAAAAACAATAGAAGCGAAGAAAATAAATAAAAATTCCTAATCGGATATCTCTTCACAATCTTCACTGTCATCAGTCTCTCTCTTCTTTAATAGTACACGAACTGTCACCAAATATATGGCGTTTTATGTAAAACTTAACAAAACCAATTGTTTGATTATTTTGCCTGCTCGTCTGTTGAAGTGGCTTTTTGTGGATGTTTCGCTTTTTTCTTCATCATCATCTTTATCTTTATAATCATGACACTCTTCAGTGTCATTGATCTCTTTTCCTCATCCAAGCCTTATTCAAGAACAAAGAACACAAAATGACATTCGATTGTCATCAGTATCTTTTTCTTGTAGAATTGTCCATCTCATGCAGCAAAAACTTTATGAGTTACTCCTCTCAGCTAACAATCCATTCAGTGAAACTTCACGAAGAAGAATACTGAATATCCAAGATAGCATATTAGCCATCTTTGATTTTTTTGATTTTTTGGCGTTTTGTAGTGAGTGGTATTTAGTAGTATTTTTGGTGTTTGTTTTTTTGGTTTGATTAAATGGTAGTTGCTGAGGGTTATTATTTTATAGGATTTCTTTTGGCGGCGTAGGTTAGGCGGTGCATTATTATAATAGAGTATTCGTCGTTTTAGTTACTGTTTGTAATTATTGTTTTTGATAAGATTTTTTCTCTGGCGTCTGTAACACGTCCCGTCTTTCAAGTTTGGCGTTTTAGATTCTAATATAATAAATTTTCCGTCTCTTCATTTTTACTGTTTTGTAATTACTGTTTCTAGTTACATTTTCAAGTTTGCTTTTTATTTTTTTTTTATTTTTTGGGTTTTTTATAATACTTTTTCAAAGTAATTTTATTATAGTTTGAGAGTTTTTGGGGGCGTTTTATGGCATGATAGCGTTTAAACAAGCATTTTGGCTGTTTTGGCGTTTTTATTATATAACAATCAACTGAAAAAGAAAATAAAAAAAAGAATATATAAACAATTGATCTTCCAAATCTTCACTGTCACCAGTCTCTTTCTTCTTTTTTGAATCATCTTAACTGGCTGGTTCGACTTTCTTATGATTCATTTTGGTTTTTTTTTGTTTTTGAAGTAGCTTTTTTGTCACCGTTTGGAAGAATAAAGTCTGACATCATCATCTTTTTCTTGAAGATTTGTCAATCTCATGCAGCAAAATGTTATTGAGTTTAGACCCTTCAGCCAACAATCTTGAATTACTTTTAACTTTTTTGGCGTTTTACCGATAAAAAGAACGCCACCAAGTAAAAGCACCTTTAAACCTCAAAATTGATCATACTAAAATCAATAATGTTTTGTTGTATGAGATGGAAAACATTGTTAATCCTCGGTTAAGAAAGATAACTAACAATTTTGTCCACCCCATACAGATAAACTTTATTGACAACAAACCTCAATAATGTTTTTGTATGTTTTGGCGTTATAAATTGGATGGAGGCGTATGGGATATATTAAATATGGCGTTTGGGTTTTTGTGTGTGTTTTTAATTGAAGGTCTGAGATGTTGTATATATAAGATTTTTTTGGCGGGTTTTTAGGCTGGATTTTACTATAATTAAGTTTGGCGTTTTATATCTAATGACGTTTTTACTTAGAATGTGTGTGATTTTTGTTTTTGGCGTTTTATTTCATGAGATGACGTTTTATGTGGAGAAGTCAAAAGACCATTTTACCCTTAATGAAGCGCGTCCACGTAATAAAATTGATGTTATTTACGAAAACGCCACCGCACCAATCTAGTCCATAGATTGTTTTGGTCGGACGATCCATAAGCGTTCTCACACTTTCCACCGTTTTCTCTAAATCCCGACCACACACACACACACACACATATATATATATATATATATAAAACAAACTAAAAAAGCCTAAAAAACATACCTATTTTTTTAAAAATTTTTATAAAAAATCGTAGGTTTTTATGCATGGAAAAAAATTTTAAAAAAATAAAAAAATAAAATTCTTTTTTGTTGTATTGCACATGTGCAGTATTACGGATATAGTGCACATGTGTAGTACACATAGGAAAATTGGTATTTAATAAACCAACCTTTGCCCAGTTGTTAAATAATAATCCAACCTACAGAATTGGTATATAATAATCCTACCTATCAATATGTTGGTACTCAATGAACCTCCGTTAGTTTTTTTTAACTGAAGTTAGTTTTTAAGTTTTATTTATTACACAAACAGTCCCTGTAGTTGTAATTTACTAGTTTTAACTATGAGTTAATAGCCAAAATGGTCCCTGAGGTTAATAGCCACAGCACCGCCACCACCACCACCACCACCACCGCCACCACCACCACCGCCACAGCACCGCCACCACCACCACCGCACCGCCACCACCACCACCGCCACAGCACCGCCACCACCACCACCACCACCGCCACCATCGCCACCACCACAGCACCGCCACCACCACCACCACTGCACCGCCACAACACCGCCACCAGCATCGCCACAGCACCACCACCACCGCCATAGCACCGCCACCACCATCGCCACCACCATCGCCACCACCACCGCCACCACCACAGCACCGCCACCACCATCGCCACCACCACAGCACCGCCACCACCACCATCTTTGTCTTTGATCCTCGACGCCTAAGGGGTTTGAATTCAGATGCAGCAACAGACGATGACTGACCAAAAACATCACAGATCCAACAGCTCTAGCGACGGTGGTGGCGGTGCGGTGGTGGTGGTGGTGCTGTGGCGATGGTTACGGTGGTGGAGGTGCTATGGCGATGGTTGTGGTGGTGGTGGCGGTGCGGTGGTGGTGGTGGTGGTGGCGGTGGCGGTGGCGGTGCTGTGGCTATTAACCTCAGGGACCATTTTGGCTATTAACTCATAGTTAAAACTAGTAAATTACAACTACAGGGACTGTTTGTGTAATAAATAAAACTTAAAAACTAACTTCAGTTAAAAAAAAACTAACGGAGGTTCATTGAGTACCAACATATTGATAGGTAGGATTATTATATACCAATTCTGTAGGTTGGATTATTATTTACCAACTGGGCAAATGTTAGTTTATTAATGCACATGTGCAGTACAACAAAATTTTTTTTGAAATTTTTTTATATATAAAAACTAGCGATTTTTTTATAAAAAATTGTAAAAAAAAACATTTTTTGGTATTTTTTTAGGTTTTTTTAGTTAGTTTTCTCATTATGTAGTTTTCTCATGATTCTCTCCCTATATATAATATATATATATAATCATGTTATATAATGCTTTATCATTAATATTTTTTGTATTATTTATTAAAGGTACTGACACAATTACCATTCTAATATCACTAGTAGGGTGCCCGCGCGATGCGGCGGGGGCGACACTTTGGATTGCGGCACTCGTTGCTGGTAGTTTTCTTATTTGTATATGATAACACTATTGTGGTGGATATATGTCATAAGTGTTACACATGAGAGTCTAAGACCTATAATGTCTTGCAATGTTCGATCAACTGCCTCTATCGCCTGACGTTTCGCCATCGATGCCTCATCCCATATAATTAACTTGGAGGACCTAATTAGTTGACTTATAATTCCTAAAATTTTGGGACATAGTTTACTATTTATCTACTAAATATTGTAAATTAGTATTAAATAATTCCTAAAATTTTGGGATATAGTTTACTATCTATCTACTAATATCGTAAATTAGTATTAAATAATTCCTAAAATTTTGGAACATAGTTTATCTTCTATCTACTAAATATCAAAGTTTTGTTTTGTTATAAAAATTAATAATAAATAAAGTATAGAAAAACTATTTTAAACATGTAAAGATTCGTTTCTTAATAAAAAATACTAAACAAATGACAAAAAATAAAAGATAAGTTGTTATCGTTCTAAAGTAAGTTTATTTTGTTGGTGAAATGATAAAGTATATAATTTTATTATTTAAAGTCCATAACTTTTTTAAATATCCACATCATACTCATCCAATAAACTTTAATTTTAAAATTTTTGTTTTTGAAAAAGTAAAAAGTAAAAAATAGTAGGTGACTTGCAGGTACGTTTTAAACACCTTTAACTAATGTTAAATTTCATTTTTATAAATATTTAAAAAATCATATTTTTATAAAACAATTTTTATAAAAAAAAATAGGATGTAAAAGTTTATATCTTTATTAACTTTATCTTTTTATTTAAGAAATACAAATTATTCGAAAAATCTATAATATTATATAATTATTTTTTCATATCTCGTGTCGTCCAACAGTTTTTTTTATAGAAGGCATTAATGGATATATACGAAATCCTCATGGAACATGACTGTTAAATTGAATAAGTTTAGTGTGCTTTGTAAATACAATCTTGAATTTACTCCAAACCAAGAGGTAGTTTTCATGTTTTGGCCATTCTTGGTAATCGAATTTATCTCTTTAGAAATGATCAAGTACGAACATGTAAATTATATAATACGAACATGATTAAGTACTAAAGTATATTAGTTCAATCGAGTTGTAAATTATAAGTGCAATAAAATAACACAAAACATAAACCTCAAATATAAAATAAACTTTATTATTCATGGGATAGTCTAGATCAAACAAAAACAACTGAAAATGAAAAAAACATAAAAACACTTGATATATTTCATCTAATTCCTCTTCTTTTTTGATCCGTTTTTCTTGTTTGTGCTCGAATCAGCAGTATCATCTAATTCATCTTCTTTCTCATCGTCCTCAGAATCATCTAAATTTATAACCTCGACCCATTTCCATTCAGAGAGTCTCTTAGATCTTTTCTTTTGATTCTCATACTTCCGATCCTTAAAAAACAAAAATTTAATAAAAAAGTTAAAAAATGATTAAATAAATTTTATAAAAAGAACAAATATTGAATAATTTTTTTTAAAAAGATTAAATAAATTTTAAAATTACCTCTTTACTAAATTGATGTTGAAGATTAGACTTGTATGGACTGAACATTGCACCATAAGAAATAATTTCAACACTATTATCACCATCATCCTACAATAAAACACCAAATAATAACATAACGAACTTGTTAATATGAAAGATTATAAGCGAAAATATTACTTAAAACTAACAAAAGCTTGTTTGACAACTTGGGTGTTTAAATTGGTGTGTTAAATCTGAAAAATCAAATAAGTTAGTATTGACATAAAAGTAAATAAAAGAAAACAATTATTCATTATTGCGATATAACAAAACTTATCATAGAACCGACCTTAGTTTTTTCAATATCGCATGCTTGTTTTTTCGCATCAAGTGAATTCAGAACTGGCTCCATATTTTAAATCTGTTTAGCAATAGAAATGTAGAATTGTGAGTGTTTGCTATGTATTTATAGTAGTCCATTAGGGTTTAGTTTTAGATTGGTCATCCATTTATTTAGGAAGTTTGTTGTGAGTTTTAAGTTTTTAAAATAAGATGCACATATCCTGTTTAGTTTGTTGTGGCATGTTTAATAGGAAGTTTGTTGTGAGTTTTATCTATACTATATTAAACATGCCACAACAAACTGACTCTGTACAAGTAAAATTAGGGAATATTTTAGTTTATTAATGCTGTTCAAAACAAAAAACTTGGGTAAAAAACAAATGTTAATGCACGGTAGCTAGGTAATGGTCAAAGCTGGCTTAGGTAAAAAACAAATGTTGGCTTTAATCAATTGTACATTTACGCATCGGCTATTTGTACTTTATGAACGCACGGCGAAACTAAAAAAGACAACTATCGAAACGTTTAAAAAAATGTGCCGATCGTCATGGTACCTTCGGATTTTTTTAAAACATTACGAGTTGTAAGATATCGCAGGAATACATTAAAGAATTAAAGAGGGGGGAAGTGTAACTAATTACCCATAATTATGTTAAATGTCAAGGATTTAAATGTAATAGATTGAGGGACTAAAAAATAATTATGGTTTAAAAGACCACTTTACCCCCATTCTAGGGGTTTATTTATAAATAATGGGGGAAGAAGTTCTTAACTTTTGGTAATCCTTCCCTCATGTATTAATTCATTGAAGATGATAAGGCTGTAAAAGAATAAATTATGGATTGTCAATATCATGGTATGGATAATTGACAAAAGTTAAAGAAAAGATCCTACAACTAAAACCTCGGTTTTAGTAAGAAATAACGTCTTTACAAATATAAATTCTGGTAGGAAAGTGAATAGTAAGTATGAAAGATTCAAGTCTTGACACTAATAGGCGCAAGACAACATATTCGAAGAGTGATACTTTCGAAAATGAAAGGTTGACACAAACTAAACATGATGTGACACGATCACGGTTAGGAAATGTAATGCGAAGTAAAATCACATTATAACCAAGCGAGCGGTAAAAGTAACGGATTCATAAAGAATTCAATAGTACATGAAAGCGATGGATATCGCTAAGATAACTAAACTAGTGAAAATAACGAGATTACGTTATTTCAAGTAGCACTATGTCGTATGAGTTATGTAGACAATTAGTAACCAAAAAGATGTTACCATACTTTTTGGTAATACTAACTATTGGATAAAAAAAAATATAAGTAATGCTTGAAAGATTTCTTGGATCGAATACATTGAGCTAAACTCAATGAATTATGTAAGAAAAGGTTTCGAGGACGAAACCTCTTTAAGGGGGGTAGACTTGTAACACCCCGAAAACGGGTTTGGTAATTAAACCCCGTTAATACTAAAAGACGGGTAAAGTACCGTTAGTGGTAAAATTTACTCGGTGGAATATTAGGATTTAAATAATTAATCCTAATAATAAATAAAAATGAATAAAAGCTTTAAAGAAATAAAATAGACAAAAGGCCCGAGTTAACGGGGCCTAAAATAAACTTAGTCATAAATATTCCCGAACCCGCTAAGTTAACTAGGAATATTAAACCTAGTTAATAAGTGAGAGTATTGTTGAAAATAATTAGGTTGTGACCTAATTAATAACTAACCAAACACGAGGGACCAAAGCCGGGTAACTTACAAATGGTTTTATAAACTTAAAAATAAAACAAACACACACACATATGTGTGTGTGCGTGCGTGAGAAGCCAGGAAGGAGCTCCATGGAGCAAACCCTAGTTCTTCAACAAAATCTTCAAATTGGAAGATCAAATGAAGGCCAAATTCGGAAGTTAATACATAGAAACGATCACCTAGTCGTGGGGATCGTAAGGTATGTCGAATTTCTAACATTTATGAAGTTGTGAAAATTTGTTAAATTTGCATGATGCGATTTATGCAAGAATCATAGAGGCTATGGCCAAATTAATGAAGTATGATTGCTTAGGAACAAACCCTAAGTAGAAATTTGAAGTAAAATTGCTAGGATTTGAGTAATTTGGTGATTTACCACTTTTAGACAAGTGGGTTTTCATTATATAGTGAAGATGATGATGTACACATGTTTAAAATCATCATAGTTGATAGTAGAAGCAAAATACTTGAACAAATTGTAAGTTTGAGTATATGATCATAATTGCCATGAAATGGGTTTAGTTGATTTGATGAAATTAATGTTGTATGGGTGTTTATAAACACCGTAGTAACTCGTACGAATGAACTACTTGAACAAAATAAGGATTTTGTTAAGAGTTTATAATTGTTTAGAAGTGAGTCTTGATACAAGAATTAAACTCAATGATTTATGATTGAGTTTAATAAGAAAAGTAGTCAAAGAATCATAAGGTGTGAAAGTCATGATTTGGAATGACTAATCTAACAACCTTGTGAATAATGAATGATAGTTGGCACCCAACAAGCTAGGTGAAGCTTGAGGAGAAAGCGGGTCGAACGAATCAAGAATGAAAGGGAAAGCGTAATTCGGATGAAAGGTAAGTGAAACTTACACACTTTTGTAGAATACTTGTTTACTTTACAAGTAATAAATGCGATAATGATAATAATGAAAATATGGTTTCCGACGCGATTGGTACGAGTCGGAACATATAAAGATGATAAAAACCATGGTTTATGGTAAAAAGGATAAATCGGTAAATCGGTCATGTAATGACTAAGAGATTATGAGTTTTGATAAGATTACCGCGTAGTGTAATCTAATATTGAGAAAAGGGGTAAAAAGAAAATGGAAATTTAGTCAAGTGTCGACTAATGTAAATTGACAATAAAAAGGGCACCCATGGCGTAAGCCGAACGAGTCAAATTTGTAAGAAATGAGTTAAAGAGAAAAGGAGGGGTCAAGTGGTAACATCCGACGTGGGCCGGATGTGTAAATTTGAAATTGAAAACCTCGTTTTACTACATAAGTAAATGTTTGGTCTTATGAGCCAAACGGGTCAAATGGTGATGATAACACCATTTGACAATAATGACTAATCTTGGTTGTCAAGTCATATGCAAACAGGAACGAGTAGCAATTCTGGGATAATTGCGACGCTATAGAATATTGGTTAATAAATGCGAGGTATAAACAGGTCTATACGTTGATCCGAGCCAGGTACACACAAATAAGTTGTAGTAAGAAGTGCAATTTGGTCAAATATTAGTGGAAGTCCTTTATTGTAAAAATGAAGGATTAAATGTGACCAAAACGCCCTTGTTAGCTAATTCGAACAAACAACCTTTAAAGGTTGTTTGGAAACAAGTTATATGATTTAGTAAATACTTAGATTAAGTATAGAGGTGGAAAGAAGTATTATATTAGTCAAACGGTACTATTTGAGTTTTTGCCGTAAAATAATGATTCAAGAAGTAAAATTTGGTTTATATAGATCACCACATCAAACCGCCATAAACACAATTGTGGTGGGAGATTATAGGATAAGGAATGTGGTGATGAAATGCTAGAAACAATCGAGAGCGGTTTTAGGCTCGAAAATGCTTAAATACCCTTAACGGGTCAAAATAAGCATACGAGCGAAAACGGGTTTAAATTGTGAAATAAACTTGAGATTAGAACCTAAAATGGTAGTTAATAACAAATTGAGAAGTGTAGGTGATGTAGGAATCAAACAAATGTGTTCGTTTGATAAAATGCATAAACGGGTCAAAATGTGGTAAAAGGGCGATAAGCCGAAGACTTAAAAGTCTGAAATTTTATTATGAAGGTTGTTGGATTTTAACTCCATAAGATGGAGAATTAAATTACGGACGCGTAGGAAAAAGAATCGGGTAAAACGGATCAATAACGAAGAAGTTATGGCCGTTTCCGTGAAATCAGATCGTGCTGGGAATATGCAGCAACAGTCTGCTGAAAAGGGGTCCTAGCGTCACGCGACGCCTCCAAACTCAAAAAAATATTATTTTTTGTCATATTTAACCCCTATACTTGTTTGAACTTCATATTTAACCCCTATACTTGTTTGAACTTCATATTTAACCCCTGTGCTTGTTTGAACTACATATTTGACTATCAAAACTAACTTTTAAGTTGGTTTTGATCATAGGTGATTGCCAGGAGTGCCCGGATGAAGATCAAGCTCGATGAGGAACCGAACACGATAAAATACAAGCTTCCGCGCGACGTTTCGTTGTACCTTTTAAACGACGAATTCATATACAATGTGTTGTCAAACTTTTAAACTGTAAAAGTTTTAGTAAACCCGTTTTTCCGATGTATATGTAATCTAAATTACATGATTGTTTTCGTAAATAATACGTAAAACCTTGATTTATAAGAACGGGTGTTACAGTAATTTAACCCCAAATGGGTTGTTTTGGTGGAATTTGGATGTAGTGATTGTGAATATAGATCAATATGTGTTGTAATTTTTGTGGGTAATGGTTGAATTCAGTTGGTTTTGTAGAGGGTGTGAGAGAGAGAAGCCGTAGGTTGTAGGGTTTGATATTCTATGTTTTTCTTGTTGTTTTAGGGTTTGATTGTCTGTGTTTTGTGTTTTGAGATTAGGAGGAGAGGGTTGGAAGAGGTGGGAAGACATTAGACCATGTCTGCGTGGGGAAGAGGACGCACAGAGGTTTGAAGACATTTTTTAAAGAAATGTCTTCTAAAAAACAAACGGTCTGCAGAGCTAAACGTCTGCGCGACGCAGGCATAAGAGGTCAGAAGAGCTTTTTCTGAAAAAACAAACACCCCTAAGTATTATACAGAGTCTGAATGGTTAAGACCTATGATCTGAGTTGGTCAGACCATTTGCTTCTGAACGGTTAAGCATTATACTGGCTCTTAATGGTTCAGACTTCTTACTGGTTTAGCACTTAATGGTTCAGACTTCTTACTAGTTCAACACTTAATGATTCAGAAGTTGCCAAAGAGCCCCTTAGTGTTCAATAAGCTCACAATTTGCGGCTCGTTTGGAAAAAGCTTAACTCGGTTGCAAAGAATTGGCACAATTTGGGTTGATTTGTAAATGAGCCGGGCCTGAGCTAGGTCTACGCGAACTGGCTCGAATTATTTATTTGTATATTTTAGTTTTAATTTTATTGATATTAAAATAAAAAAAAAAAATATGTGAGAAGGGTTGAAGTGTTAACATTTTAACTTTAATAAACCGGTATTTTCGGTACCAATACCGATTCGGTATCAATTGGTACCGAGCTCATCCCTACCCCTGAAACTAAAAAAAAGTTGTACGATACCGTTGTTGTTCGTACGATACCCGTGATCAGGGATGAGCAAATGGTACTGGGTAGTAGTACCAAATTTATCGAACTCAATCCGGTACCGACTTTTGACGTTTTATGTACCAGGCTGGTGCTGTTTTTACCTTCATGTATCGATATCGAACCGGTATTTTCGATACAAGTACCGGTTAACACCAAACTTATCAAACTTAAAAAGTAAAGAAGATAACTATTATTATAATGTGAAAATAATAAAACCATAAAAGAAAACTGTATTTAATATTTTATTATATTATATAACAATACAATTTACTATTCATTTGGTTCTCCTATTAATATATAGGAGAATTAATTAATAACATACACAAATATGGGAAAATAAATAAAAAAGATACAAAATACTTCTAATATGTTTTAGAATCTTTAAAATATTAGACAAATCAAAATAATACATATATTTATACGTGTATTTTTTTTATTTCTTTATGTTATCAATATTTGTGAAATAAAAAATATATAAAAAAATTAACGAGCTAACTCAAATATTCTACTTTTCAACTCAATAAAATAAAGAGTTGAGCCGAGCTGACTCGTTTAAGTTCGAGCTAATCTAGCTCGGGTAGTTTAAGTTCTAGCTAATCTAGCTTGGGTCGATTATAGTCCTTTTATAATTTAATTAAAATTCATATTTTTGAACTTTATCTTTTATTTTAGAAGAATCTCCGCATTGCATTGACTATACATATCTCAAGATTCTTTTTTTCCTCTTTTTTTCTTTTTATTATTTATGTTTTATTTTATATATTTGTATGAGAGAGAAGATATAGGGGTATAGTAGTTTTTTTAGATTTGGGGAGAGTATGTGGGTTTGTGTTAAGTTTTAGGGGGTAAATATAAAGAAGATAGATGGAATGTAGTCACATTTTTTTTTTATTTTTTTTAAATTACGAAGATACGGTGAGAGAGAGATAGTGGATGGGATGTGAGTGTTTAAAAAAGGGGCAAATTTGATATTAAGATAACAAAGGAAAAAAGTTTAAAATATCTATGAGTTAACGTTAAAAAGAGACAGTGTTAGCTCATTGAATAGAGGTGGCAAAAATTGCAAACCTCAAGGGTTTAATTGCAAAAAAAAAAATGGATGGAACTAGCAAATATTGCTTAAAACTCAAGGACGAAAATGGCAGTTTACTCTAAAATCAAAGACGAAAACTGACATTTTTAGAAAAAGAAACACTGACATGCTTCGATAAGTATCTAGAGCTGCTTGATAATATATCGAGCGCTATAATCACCATCATCATCTTTCTGTCTCAAACATCTACACTTAATTCTTAAAATCCTCATTTAATATATTCACTTCTTAGCCATATGTATATCTAAAGAATGATAAAGATTAGAGAAAGCCTACGCAAACAATTCTTACTCTTCAAACCTAACCCGGAACCAACTGATGATCTCATTAAACGTGGAACCATAACTCAGGTTATGTGTAAAGGATTTGAGGACCTGTGTACCCACGATTCCACTAAAGTGGTTTTTTTCTAGTGGTATGTGTAACAACCCTCATTAAAAGTCCTATTTATTTTATTATTTTATCCAATAGGAAACCCTAATTGAGACACCCAAGTATTCTGCGCAAACCCTAAAATTTTCAGAACAATCAGAATTAGGATCAGGGCCCTAAAACTCAAGGGGGTAAAACCCTATTAACGATTATCCTTATAAAATGCTGTCGAAATAGAATTTTCATGCAACGTCGACTCATCAGGGCTAGATAGGTGACGAAGCAGGCCTACCCTATTTTGACATCCCAGGCGACACGCGGCACGTACCACGGATTCTTCCGCGACTAGCGGGAGGTGCCAATTTTGGGTATAAATAGAAGGGCCTGGCACTTGCATTCTGTTGTTCGTTCGACGAAGAAACTCAAAATACACGCTGAGATATCGTCCAAATACTCTCAAAACACACACGAATCACTAATTAGTATAGCGGGGTGCTGCTACAAACAGGGTATTAACTCGATCGCTGCTACGATTCAATGTCCGATCGATTGAAACTATCCGATGGATGTTTTAGTACTATCCTTTGTCATTCGTTGTGAATCCGATGGATGTTTAAGTAATTATACTTTGTCATTCGTTGTGATTCCGATGGATGTTTAAGTGATTGCACTTTGTCATTCGTTGTGAGGGTTTTTATCTCGTGAGTTATCGTAAATGCTGTATTAGTTACTTACCTAGTTCGTATGCATTAGGTTACAAGGCTAATCAGTAGGCTAGGCTCTGCTCAAATTAAATCTGCAATATATCAAGGCTTATCTGTAGACTAAACTTTGCCCGTAGAAATCTGCAATGTGAGTCCATTCTCTTTTCTTACAGTTTTTATCACCTTTTTGTGATACAATTATATTTACAAATGCTTTCCAAAATTCTAAATGTTTACCAGTTATACTTACAGTGATTAAATTTTTATATTCTATAATAACTGCTGGTATGGGAGGTTTTTATTATTTGATCCTCATTACTATTTGCCAGAAAGTTAGCCAATAATAGCATGACCACAATCACAGCGAGAATTATGCCCCAGTAGCCATAGCCTATAACTAATATTATTTTAACATTAAATTATTAATAAATTTAATGTATGTTTGAAATAAATCTAAATGGTATATATCATAATAAAATAGTCAAGTATAATATTTTATACTATAATAAGATTATATTTTTAGTCTTAGTCACGTTAATATATTAAATAATAATATTACAATTATTTAATTAACATATTATATTTGATAAATTATAGTAGTTTGATATAAAATGATATCTGTCATCTTCTGGGTTAAATGGTTTTGTGCCATAAGTAATATATTTGACAAAGTAATGTCACAGGACACAAATAAGTCCAGAGTCACTAGTTGAGAGAATGATCAACAGTGACATGACCAAAGGCACTAGTTGAGAGAATGATCAACAGTGTTAAGATTAGAATCACTAGTTGAAAGAATGATCAACAGTGATATGACCAGAGTCATTAGTTGAAAGAATGATCAACGGTGATATGATCACCGTCACAGGAATCGCCTAGTGACAGATAAATTGAATAATAGTAAAATATAATTACTTGATAAATTCACTATTGGACGAAAGTGAGCCAATGAGTGATATGATTACTGTCACATCGGAACTGCCACCATGTGATAAATACTGATTGAGTTGGGTAAATATAAATAAATATAAAAACCTTAATGCTGTAAGGTATAACAATATATTTTATAAAAATGGAATGAACTCACTCAGTATTTCCGCTGACAAAACCTTTTTCAAACACATTTCAGGTAATTACCGTGGATTGGAGTAAGAGTTGGATACGACACTGAAAGGCTTCAAGAAGTGGCTTATTTTATTAATTAAATCAAATTAAGAAATATTGTTTTATGTAATCAAAATTTATCTTTATTAAAGCTACCTTTGTAAAACATGGGTTTATCCCATTTATTTAATAAATAAAATCCGGTGTTTCTAAACTCTGATATTTTTCCTAACTTACGGTCCTGATGAAATTTCCGCTGCAATATTTTATAAAAATAATCACCGGTACCACTGGGCTGTTCGCGGCTTCCGATTCCGTCCAGGGTGGGTCGGGGGCCGTGGCAGAAGGTGGTATCAGAGCCACTTGTTTAAGCTATTTAGGTGTTCTTTTAATACCTAAACTTAAAAGTTAGGAAACTGATAGAAATTAATATATGTGTTATATATGAATATATATATATATGTCGATATGCACATATAATATCCTGGAAGTATTGTTTTATTTTAATTATTCTGTGATATTAATAAGTGAAAATGTTTGTAATTCAGATGTCGAATGAAGTACCACATAATCCAGAAGTTCATGCTAATAATGAAAATCCTTTGGATAAAAATGCTATAGAAAATCTAATAGCTCAAGGAATAGCTAATGCTTTACCTTTAATAATTAAAGCTGTTAAAAACCCCGTAGAACCCACCAAAGTTGTGAGTAGCAAGCATTCCCGTGACGACAGTTTTAGCCATAGTGTCAATGGAGGTAATGATAATATTATCAAAACCCCATTTCTCAAGAAAAAGAAAGCGATGACTCTCGGGTGTACCTACAAAGAATTTCTAGCTTGTAAACCAACTGAGTTCGCCGGCAGTGAAGGAGCCACGGCTGCTCTGCGATGGTTGGAAAAGACGGAAGCTGTTCTTACAATCAGCAAATGTGCCGAAGAAGACAAGGTGATGTATGCTTCCAATCTCTTTAAGGAAGAAGCCTTAGAATGGTGGAATACAATTCTTCAGGCAAAAGGAAGTGACATGGCTTATGCTATGAACTGGGAAAAATTCAAAGAAATGACAGAAAGGAAATTTTGTCCTCCTTATGAAAAGGAACGAATAGCTAACAAGTTCCTAAATCATAAAATGATAGATGTAAATTGTCGTGAATATTCGACAACGTTCTTCGAATATGCAAGAATGGTACCAACTCTGGCTTCGCCAGAACCCGTACTAATTTCTCGTTATATTTGGGGATTAGTTAGCGAAATCCGAGACATAGTCAAGGCCACTAGACCACAGACTATTGAAGAAGCAGTCGAACTAGCTAACATGTTGACAGATGGACTAATCCGAACAAGAGAAGAAAACAAGAAGAAAGAGTTAGCCCATAAAATTTTTCAAGAATTCAAAAAGACGGGAACTGAACCGTCATTGGAACAACCTACCTGCAGAAGCTGTAACAAAAAGCATTCAGGAAGATGCCGTTTTAGGAGAACACCCTACTGTGACTTCTGCAAGATGACCGGGCATATAGAGGAAGAGTGTAGAAGGAAAACTAATATTTGTTTCAATTGCGGAGAAACAGGACACATCAAACCATATTGCCCGAAACTAACCAAAGCACCCAACAACAAGGCCAGAACTGCAGACGGAGCTAAGAAAAACGCACGAGCATTCGTACTTACTACGCAAGAAGCAGAAATGATTCCAGACGTAATCGCTGATATGTAATATCTAAGTTAAGTTATTTAACCCTAGTACAAATAAAAATTTATAAATAAATGCATTCTGTCAAATATTTCATCTATTCAGAACCATAACAGATTTGTTTGGTCTTCACTTTCATTGAATCATTTATTTGGTCACGATCACCTTGTGGTGACGTTTTCACAAATTTGAAGCTTGTGCTAAATCTTGTTGCACACCTTATATACGGGTTTAATTATTTAATTATATTGAATCCGCTTTGTTGGTTTATTCTATAAAATCAATCTTAACACAATCATGTGCTAAGATAATGATACACAAATTCATTTCATATTTCAGTGTATCTCTTAATGATTTTTTTATATCAGCAATCGAGCGTTTAGTAATCTTTCTTGCTTTATCATCTTTGATTGAAAAACATTATTAAATTATTTTCAATTTTAATCAAAAATCCTACTAGATTTATTTGAAACATTCGGACTTACTTCATTTGATTTAAAGCATGGTGAAACTCATTTCATTCACCGCTACTATTTCCAATTACTACGACACCTTGTGGCGTCACAATAAATTTGTAGCTTGGGCTAATCATAAGCATACGAATCATTCAAAAACCACGTATGTCTTTCATTTGACTCATCATTGAAAAGTTGTCTTGATACAATTATGTATTAAGACAATGATACACTAAACTCTATTGTATTTCGGTGTATCCTTGCAATACATGTCAACACATTGATTTTTCTTTTGTTATGATTCGATAGTTAACAAATCATTTTCGTGCTTCTATTTCATTTGAGCTTATTGATTCTGAGTCTTCCTCAGTTGACAATCAAAGTAAGTTTTCTTTTGATTCTAAAACTCATTTACAACTTGTAAACATTCAATTTAGATATCTATTTGATCATATATCTTTTGGCTTGAACCTAGTCACATTGGAAATTATATCATTTCATCTCATCCGTTTGACATCGATTTCTTGAAATAATTCAGTTGAACCATTAATTCCTATTTATGGTATAACTCGTATTCACAAAATTGATATTTAATTATGTGTCATTTTGTTGACTAAAATATGACATAAGTCTAAAAGAAATATCATAAATCTCGAGGACGAGATTTTTATTAAGGTGGGGAGAATGTAACAACCCTCATTAAAAGTCCTATTTATTTTATTATTTTATCCAATAGGAAACCCTAATTGAGACACCCAAGTATTCTGCGCAAACCCTAAAATTTTCAGAACAATCAGAATTAGGATCATGGCCCTAAAACTCAAGGGGGGTAAAACCCTATTAACGATTATCCTTATAAAATGCTGTCGAAATAGAATTTTCATGCAACGTCGACTCATCAGGGCTAGATAGGTGACGAAGCAGGCCTACCCTATTTTGACATCCCAGGCGACACGCGGCACGTACCACGGATTCTTCCGCGACTAGCAGGAGGTGCCAATTTTGGGTATAAATAGAAGGGTCTGGCACTTGCATTCTGTTGTTCGATCAACGAAGAAACTCAAAATACACGCTGAGATATCGTCCAAATACTCTCAAAACACACACGAATCACTAATTAGTATAGCGGGGTGCTGCTACAAACAGGGTATTAACTCGATCGCTGCTACGATTCAATGTCCGATCGATTGAAACTATCCGATGGATGTTTTAGTACTATCCTTTGTCATTCGTTGTGAATCCGATGGATGTTTAAGTAATTATACTTTGTCATTCGTTGTGATTCCGATGGATGTTTAAGTGATTGCACTTTGTCATTCGTTGTGAGGGTTTTTATCTCGTGAGTTATCGTAAATGTTGTATTAGTTACTTACCTAGTTCGTATGCATTAGGTTACAAGGCTAATCAGTAGGCTAGGCTCTGCTCAAATTAAATCTGCAATATATCAAGGCTTATCTGTAGACTAAACTTTGCCCGTAGAAATCTGCAATGTGAGTCCATTCTCTTTTCTTACAGTTTTTATCACCTTTTTGTGATACAATTATATTTACAAATGCTTTCCAAAATTCTAAATGTTTACCAGTTATACTTACAGTGATTAAATTTTTATATTCTATAATAACTGCTGGTATGGGAGGTTTTTATTATTTGATCCTCATTACTATTTGCCAGAAAGTTAGCCAATAATAGCATGACCACAATCACAGCGAGAATTATGCCCCAGTAGCCATAGCCTATAACTAATATTATTTTAACATTAAATTATTAATAAATTTAATGTATGTTTGAAATAAATCTAAATGGTATATATCATAATAAAATAGTCAAGTATAATATTTTATACTATAATAAGATTATATTTTTAGTCTTAGTCACGTTAATATATTAAATAATAATATTACAATTATTTAATTAACATATTATATTTGATAAATTATAGTAGTTTGACATAAAATGATATCTGTCATCTTCTGGGTTAAATGGTTTTGTGCCATAAGTAATATATTTGACAAAGTAATGTCACAGGACACAAATAAGTCCAGAGTCACTAGTTGAGAGAATGATCAACAGTGACAGGACCAAAGGCACTAGTTGAGAGAATGATCAACAGTGTTATGATTAGAATCACTAGTTGAAAGAATGATCAACAGTGATATGACCAGAGTCATTAGTTGAAAGAATGATCAACGGTGATATGATCACCGTCACAGGAATCGCCTAGTGACAGATAAATTGAATAATAGTAAAATATAATTACTTGATAAATTCACTATTGGACGAAAGTGAGCCAATGAGTGATATGATTACTGTCACATCGGAACTGCCACCATGTGATAAATACTGATTGAGTTGGGTAAATATAAATAAATATAAAAACCTTAATGCTGTAAGGTATTACAATATATTTTATAAAAATGGAATGAACTCACTCAGTATTTCCGCTGACAAAACCTTTTTCAAACACATTTCAGGTAATTACCGTGGATTGGAGTAAGAGTTGGATACGACACTGAAAGGCTTCAAGAAGTGGCTTATTTTATTAATTAAATCAAATTAAGAAATATTGTTTTATGTAATCAAATTTTATCTTTATTAAAGCTACCTTTGTAAAACATGGGTTTATCCCATTTATTTAATAAATAAAATCCGGTGTTTCTAAACTCTGATATTTTTCCTAACTTACGGTCCTGATGAAATTTCCGCTGCAATATTTTATAAAAATAATCACCGGTACCACTGGGCTGTTCGCGGCTTCCGATTCCATCCAGGGTGGGTCGGGGGCCGTGACAGTTTGGGCCGATGAATACTACAACTGTTCGACCTTTTTTCTAATTTGTGATCACAACATAATTGAGCAATAGGGGTGAGTGTTTGGACTAAAGTTATTCTACTGTAAGTGTAACATAAGTTCATGAAGATGAACATTACATAGGGCCAACACATGTCGACTATGGAGTATTGGGCAAATCGTAAGTACTAGCTACCGATCGCTTTGTTTCCGGTTGATGAGCCATGACCAGTTTTCCACAAGATGTGTTTAGATACTTTTGTCGATCATGCGATCAATTACAAAGAAGTTACATGGGTTTAAATACATACATGATTTGGTCAGAGATGTTCTAAATCGAGCATTGATTTCAGCTAAAAAAGAGGGCTCCGGTGAACTTTCTGATATATATGCTTGATAGGACGTCTACTCTAGGGACAAATGATATTATTATGTTTGTGTGGACCTTACAAAAGTGCCCCCCCCCCCCCCAGTTGGGCTAATGGAGAATGGGCTTGTTGCTGGCTAGGCAGCGCTGAAAGAGACAAAGTCGCTAAACACGAGAAACCTTGTTTGTAGAATCAACTCGTGTTATCCCCTTTACTTTTGCTACATTTGGTTTCTTAGCTCCAGAGTTTGTGGAATTCCTAAACAAGGACTAGCGGGTTGTTCATAGTAATTTCTCAACCCCTATGACCATAGTGTTGCCTTTAGTAGGATCGGTTTTGCTATCCAAAAGGTTGTTGCGGTGCGGTTTGTTGTCTGTTTTACCTTCCTTTTTGAAATTGGTTCTTTTGGCAAGAAATTATAAGTTCATATAAAGAGTTAAATGCCAAAATCGTCCCTGAGGTTTGGGTACTTAGGCCACTTACATCCAAAATAAGATTTTTTTTTTTTTTTTTTTTTTTTTTTTTTTTTTTTTTTTTTTGTAACTGGCCTTAGATGTTTAATTTTTGTTGTTATTTCCATCCAAATCATTAACAGTTAAAATGAATCGTTAACTCATGGATGTTTTTGGCAATTCCTAACCCCCAGGGACGATTTTGGCAATTTACTCATTTATTCTTTTGTTTTTTAATTTATTTTTTTTATCATTGGATAAAAATAACTATAAATATAACATATATACATACATTTATATATATATATATATATATATATATATATATATATATATATAAAAGATATTTTAGGGACATTGTATAAGATATTTTAGCAAGAAAATTAAAAGAGTTAAATGCCATTTTAGTCCCTGTGGTTTGGGCCATTTTGCTAGTTTAGTCCAAAGGTTTCATTTTTAACCTGTGGGTCCAAAAAGGTTTCACAGTTGTCATTTTAGTCCACTAGGTTAACTTCATCCGTTTTTTCTGTTAACGAGAAGGCCAATTCGGTCATTTTATATGGCTGAATTGCCCTTTTAGTTAACAGAATTACATACAAAATGACCAAATTAGCCTTCTCGTTAACATAAAAAATGGATGAAGTTAACCCAGTGGACTAAAATGGCAACTGTGAAACCTTTTTGGATCCACAGGTTAAAAATGAAACCTTTGGACTAGGGATGAGCTCGGTACCGTCCGGTACCGAACCGGTACCGGTACCGAAAGAACCGGTACCGAAAATCCCCAAAAGTGGGTACCGGTACCGGTACCGAGTATACCCAGTTCGGTACGGTTCGGTACCGGTACGGTACCAGTATTTAAGGGTAAAAACCGGTAAATTGTAACACCCTTGTTATTATTTTAAAGGTTTTCGTATAAATAACGAAAATAAACATGTAATTACGATTGTAAAAATGCATGTTTTTACGATTACACGTAAGTATGTCAATACGAGTTTACTAAAACTTTTACAATTTAAAAGTTTGAACAACTTAATGTAATTGAATTTTTCGTTTAAAAGATATGACGTAACGCCGTGCGGAAGCTTTAATCTCGAGTGTTGAATTTTATCGTGTTCGGTTCCTCGTCGAGCTTGATCTTCATCCGGGCACTCTTGGCGATCACCTATAATCAAAACCAACTTAAAAGTTAGTTTTGATAGTTAAATAAATAGTTTAAGCAAGTTACATGGGTCAAACAACACAAATAATTTTTTTTTCCGGAACTAGGGGGCGTCGCGTGACGCCTAGGCCCCTTTTTCACAGATTGTGCTTAAACAGTTGTTGTACATTCCCAGCTTGACCCGATTTCACGGAAACGAGCATAACTCTCTCGTTTTTAATCCGTTTTACCCGATTCTTTTTTCTACGCGTCCGTAATTTAATTCTCCATCATATGGAGTTAAGATCCAACATCCAACATAATAAATTTTGAGACATCTAAGCCTTCGACTCGTTACCTTTTTATCGCATTTTAACCCGTTTATGCATTTTATCAAACAAACATATTTGTTTGATTCCTATATCACATACACTTCTTCAAATTAATGTTATCTACCATTTTAGGTTCTAATCACAGGTTTATTACACAATTTAAACCCTTTTTCGCTCATATGCTTATTTTGACCCGTTAAGGGTATTTAAGCACTTTCGAGCCTAAAATCGCTTTCGATTGCTTCTAGCATTCCATCACCACATTTCTTATCCTATAATCTCCCGCCACAACTGTATTTATGGTGGGTTTAGTGTGGTGATCTATATAAACCAAATTTTACCTCTCGAATCATTTATTTACGGCAAAAACTCAAATAGTGCCATTTGACTAATATAATACCTCTTTCAGCTTCTATACTTATTCTAAGTATTTACCTAATCATAAAACTCATTTCCAAACAACCTTTAAAGGTTGTTTGTTCGAATTAGCTAACAAGGGCGTTTTGGTCCTTTTTAGTCTTTCAATTACGACAAGATCTTTTGAGAGCATGTTTGACCCATAATTCTTCTTTTGAGTTATGATCTTGTTCGAAAAGTCATTATGCTTTTCGAAACGCCACGACCCTCTTTTAAAACATTCGGTTTACCCATTTAAGTAACCCATTGTCTATCTAAGACTTCATTTAATGCTCATTGAACCTTACGTTCTAAATGAATAATTACTCTATTACACATACCTGGCTCGGGTCAATGTATTGACCTGTTTTAATGCCTTGCTATAATATTCGCTAAATAATAGCGATGCAATATCATTTCTACATTTATTCCTGAAATCATACAACTCGACAAGAATCATTAGTCACTATTATCAAAAGGTGGTATCTTCACCCTTTGACCCGTTTGGTCTAAATGACCGATTATATTAGCGAGATGACATGTATTTTCATCTCGACTATATGACTCGCTCCGATTTACATCGTGCGGTCGTTTTACTTATAAATCATTTCTTAACACTTTTCGGCCTATTAAGGCTTACTTCATAAGTGTCTTTTAAAACCAATAGTTATGGCCGACGCGTGACCAATTTACCGTTTTACCCTTATTGTTTATTTTAGTTTACCCTATAAGGTAACCATTTAAAAGTTCATTTTCCATTTGTCATAAAATGATCAAATTACCGATTTAACTCCTTTTGAACCATCTACATGGTTTCTTGTCATGCTCGACTATCTTTTTCCGTACGTCTACACGCCGAAACATCATACCACAACTATGTATTTATCTTATTCGTAACTAATACGATAAGAGAATATTCTAAAGTATAAGACTAGTGTAAGCCATACTTACCTCGCATCCGAATTACGCTTTTCCTTCATTCTTCATTCGTTTGACCCGCTTCCTTCCCCAAGCTTTCACCTAGCTTGCCAAGCGTCAAACTATCATTGTAATTGTAAGATGGTTAGGTTAGTCACAATCATTTACAACTAAACCATCCTACGCTTTTATGTCGAATTTATCATTCGATCATACACTTGGTCGGTTTGACTTTTTAAAGTCAATCGACTTATCGACTTATTCAATGCACATTTGTTTTATTGAATTTCACTTAGGCATTTCGTCCGAACCTTTAACGAACTTCAAATTTTACTCACTAACTACTAGGTAACATGATTTCAAGCATCTATATCATGATCTTAACATCAATTCTTTTATATCATACTAAACCCATTTCATGAGAAGTATGATCTTGTACCTAATTTCATGGTTTAATCAAACACTTTCTATTTGATATCATGCATGTTGATTCTAAGCATAGCTATATCATAAATTTTATCATAACATTAAAACCCACTTATCTAAGTGTGTTAACTCATCAAGTCCTTCAATTCATAGCATGCTATGTATGATTTTCACTTAGAGTTTCGTTCCTAAGCAAGTATACATCACTAATCTTGCCATAGCTTCTCTAATCCATACCTAATTCGCGATTAGGATGATTATCCAATTTTTACAACTTCACCAAACATCAAGATTTTACATACCTTATGATCCCCTAGCTTGGGTGATCATTAATCCGTGTTCAATTGTGAATTTAGACTCCATTTGGGCCTTCAATTTGATAGATTTGTGAGAGTTTAGGGTTTCACCCTCTTGGTCGCCCCTGAGCTCGATCCAGAACACACACTGTGTGTGTGTGTTTGTGTGTTTGTGTTTGATTTAATTAAATAACTTTTCTAGTTATCCCACTTTAACCCCTCGTGTTTGGTTCGTTATTATGTAGGTCACAGCCTACTTATTTCTAATAACAATATTCCCACTTCTTAACTAGGTTAAACATTCCTAGTTAACTTAGTGGGTTCGGGGAATTTATGACTCAGTTTATTTTTTAGGTCCCGTTAATTCGGGCCTTCTATCTACTTTGTTTTCTCAAAGTATTTATCCTCCTTTTATTAAATATTAGATTTATTTATTTAAACCCTATTATTTACCGGGTAAATTTTCATCTCTAACGGTATTTTACCAAGTCATTAATATTAATGTGGTTTGATTACCAAACCCGTTTTTGGGTTGTTACATAAATACCGGTACCGAACCGGTACCGAAAATGTCAAAAGTCGGTACCGAATCGGTACCGAAAAGGTACCCGGTTTGGTAAATTCGGTACCGGTACCGGTACGGTACCGGGTCTGATTTGCTCATCCCTACTTTGGACTAAACTGGCAAAATGGTCCAAACCACAGGGACTAAAATGGCATTTAACTCAAATTAAAAAGAAAAACGTTACTTGGAAAATTCTCATACCTCTGTTGTTGTTATTGAAAATTGACTGCGACCACAACACGACCTTTGTTATTGTTAGTGTGGTGGTGTTGTTGCTAACATGGTAAGACCATCTTCCACCTCTAGTGTAGCCACCCCTATTTTAGGGGTCGAAAATTGTAAAGGGCTTGAGGAGGTGGAGCTGCAACATTGACATTTGGCTTGAGTTGATAGCCATATTAAGAAGTCATTTATTGGAGATTCAAGAGTTGTTGAAGAGGTTGAGATGGTGTGATGGAGGCAACTGATGTACATAGTTATGACATGAATTTACTTCATTTATTTATGAATACTTTTGAGGCAATTTATAAAGGAAACATTACCTAAATCGTTGCTATTCAGTTTTTACAGGATTTAAAAGTTCAAAATAAAAAAGAAGCAAAAAACGATGATAAATGGACGAAGTTACAAAATTTCCAAGAAGCACCCCTGTACAACTAAGCACGACCATGCCTCTTGCCTCAGCCCGCCTTTTAGAAGAATCAGAAAAACTTAGTGGGCAAGAATGAAAAGCGACAATCACTCCCATCCATGGAACCAAGAAACTGGTATCGAAGCCATTTGGAAGAATCAAAACAACTTCGGGTGACAAGCTTCTCGTATCGAGCCAGATCTTGGGGGTAATAAAAGGCTTCTGATATTACATCGAGATCCTTTGGGAAGGCTTCTGGTAATGAACCAAGATCCTATTGAGGGGTAAAAGTTAAGATTATAAATTAATGGGGGAATATGGTAATCTGGTGGAATAGAAGATAACCGCTGAAATGAGACCTATTTGCTTATTCGGTAACTTAATTAATTTGAAGACTAAATCACTTCGGTAATTTAAAAGATCCCTAAACGTGACCCTATTTGTTAAGCTTGAAATAAAGCAGTTATTACTTAAATTATAAAAAAGATAATATAACTAAGATGCCTCTAAACCAATCTTGTTGTGTTACATCGTTTACGAGTCGAAAGGCTACAGAAGGTTCATTATGGACATATATCCAGACCGATCTATCGATATATTGTGACAAACTTCTAACTTAATTGAAAGACAAAATCAAAGACTTAAACAATTTCCTCATTTTATAAAATAAACTATGTTAATTAAGAGAGACTTATCCAATAGTCCTTTACTACTATTCTAGTCTACTAATCTAACTACAAATAAGAATGGTCATGATAAGAATAAACAGTTGAGTAGGGGAAGCGTATTCCTTAGACAATACTTGGTTCTTATCGAAAGCTATACTATACACAATGGGTTCTCTGCCCGTTGTGTGTATTCAGTTTAAATACAAATTATTTTTATAATTTAAAACTAGATATTCATGCTCTTAAGTTATTAAGTTAACGCACTTAAGTGTGCTCAATATTATTAAATTAATATATAATCCACACGACATCAGTAGCAGAGGTTGCAACATTAGTAGATTGTGGGGGTTTCGTAACCTTGTAGTCATTATCTATGAGCGGACCAAATGTATTGAATGTCAAAGGAGTTAGACGATAAAGGACATTTGTTTAAAGTCCATTGTATTCATCAAGTACAAGACCAGATTTTACCAGTTCACTTGTGTTGGTAAGAGTAGATGCAATCTCTTGTGCACGATTGAGGTAAGCAATTCATCCCATTTTATTTGCAGCTTATGAAGTTATGTCTTAAATGTGTATTCCCAAGAGGCAATATGTGGAGCATAGGCTCAAGCAAGGGAGTCACATACTTTTCGAGCAGTAGATTGTTGAACATGGATAAACAATGCTTCAAAGACAGTTTAGATAATGATCATACAAACATGTGCATCATTTGCAGTCTAGGACTGATAGTTGGGATTGGTTGACAATGAATCCATGCAAGGAATAGAACTGTTAATATAGCTAAATAAATTGTTTGTGAGTAGAAATGGATCAATCGTATGGTCTTCTGATAACCGTAATTTGTTTGTTGGAGAAAGAGTAAAGGAAAATTTGTGTAAATTATGAGATGCCCTTTTAGTTGAGGTAAACGTTGTAATTGTAGTCATTGTGATCGGTTAAGAATGGTGAATGTCGCCAGTTAAGTGTCACTAGGACCAGGTGAGTGTTTTTTGATCAAAGATGCCAAGCAATTTATGACTTAAAGCTTTGAGTGTCGCCAAAAGTGTTGCTAGCGAGTGTCGCCAGGAAACAACAATCAAAGTCGATAACTTGCGTTAGTTGAGAGTGTGTCACTAACGAGGGACACCAGGAAACTTTGGATAACCATTAAGGTCGCTAACTTGCGTTTGCTGAAAGTGTGTTACTAAAGAGTGTCGCCAATTGTTGCCAAGTTTTGAGTGTCGCTAACGGAAGTGTTGTGAGAGTTGTGAGTGTCGCCAACGAATGACACTATAGTGGGATATGTGAGTGTCGTCTGGTGCTCAGACAACGATGGCACGACAGTGCTAAGACGGTGATTGGCTCTGATACCGTGTAAAACACCGATACCGTAAGTGTGTGTAATTGTGATTTGTATTGAAATGTTGTGTGAAATGAGGTTACAAGGGATGGGTTTTATTTACATAATACTACTTCTAATATTTACATAATGAACTTCTAACTATTAATAATTACTCTCTTATTTAATAAAAAAGAACTAAGCTAACTTTTTTCATCTTTAGATAAGGTATCAACACCTAGGGGTATCACTAAAATATCACTCTCCTTTCTTTTGAGGGAGGGGTAAAGTGGTGACGGTGGGGCTGTGGAGGATGAAGGTTGTTGGTGGGGGAGATTGTTGGTAAATATGGTGGTGGTGGTGGGTGGCAAGAAGCCATTGGTAGTTTTGGGTGTCTCCAAAGATGGTTGGGGGAGGGGTAAAGTGGTGAAGGCGGTGGGTTTGTGGGTTGTGGAGGACAAGGGTGGTTGGATTTTAGTTTATTGCAGGTTTGGCAATTAATTTGTTTGTTTATAATATAGAGTAATTAAAGACAACGATACCTCTGAATTCAATTTATAAAGACGACAATACGCCATAAAACAAACGTCTCTTTGAAGGAAGTTACAGATAGGGACTCAAATTGGAGAGACATGAAATCACATGTGCTTATAGGAGACAGTTTTAAAGATTAGGGGCGCAACCTGTCATTTCCGGACAACCACATAAATACATATGGGCGGAGTCGTGTTATATAATTCTATATCATTAATATTTTTGTGTGTTATTTATTAAAGGTCGTGATACAATTACCATTCTAATATCATATATTCATTGAAGATGATAAAGCAAATAGTAACAAATAATACCCTTGACGTGATCGCTGAACACATCCATATACAATAATGAACCATTTAGTTCATACGAAAGGTTCAGGAAACTTCCGCGTCCGTTTATATATAATTCAGAGGTGTGGACCACTGAACTAGTCATTAAGAAATCTGAACCTTTTGTTCATTCCTAGCCACCATTGCTTTGGAAATAGTCTCTTTTAGTTTACCAACTTCTCTAAACTAAACAAAGTAGCAAAATGTGAAAGGGTCAAGGAAACTATGCCGGTTTATATGACTAGTATATTATTAAATTCATAGATAAAATAAAAAAAAAATGAAGAATATAAGGTGTAGATAACTTCAACTTAAAGATATGTAATTATTTATTGGCCAGCTCATATGTCCTTGTCAAGTGACAGCCCATTGAACCCCACCATGAACTTTCTCTGAAATTACAAGGTAGACAAAGAATCCTGTTAGGTGACAAATTACAAGTCCTTGTTCCGTGCTGGAAAAAGCATCTCTAATAGAGATCCACACAAGTTTAAAATTTCATCCAGTTAATTCTGCAGCCTCTAATCACCAGTTCAGGATTTGGTATGGTTCGGCTGACAGATATGCTAAGGGGGGAGATATCTTCAGAACCGAGGAGACGTGCGTTTTCCGGTGAGTCGGGATACTTGACCCCACTTTGGGTTTTTGGAGATGGAGATCACACAATCACTGGTATGTCTTGCTGATTTTGGAAACAACTTATATAGGAGATTTTGGCACTTTTTAATAAATTGTAAAACAAGTTATTAAGCATACTTTTTCTTGATTGTTCTTCGTAATTTACGAGATGCGGTTCATCTAAACTATATAGATTTGGAGCTTGGAGCTGACAAAGTTGATGCTGATCATCAGAATATACAGGATTTAGAGCTGGGAACTAACAAAGTTGGCCCAACTTACCAGAAAAAGCAGGGCAAGACAATAGCTGCACTTAAGCTCTTAAGTTTCCGGGAGGAACACGTTCTGGTTCAATTTTGGTCGCCTCATGAGTACGGGAAGCAACGATTGCTTTCAACTATAGATCAACCATTTGGTTTTGGTGAAATTGATGTAGGGCTTAGTTCGTATCGAAAGGATTCAGAGGGAAGATCTTTTATTGTGGATAAAGATCATGAAGAAGGGGAGCATAGTCCCGCAACTAGAGTATTCGGACGATGATTGCCAGAGTGGACTTCGGATTTAGATAATTACACACCAAAACATTTTCCACAACAAGAATTTGCGATTCATTGCAATCTCCATGGATATTTGGCTTTACCAGTTTTTGATTCGAAAACGCAGTTATGTGTTGGTGTGCTTGAGGTCTTGACTTCTTCAAAGTATATGAGTTATGCTTATGAGGTTCAACAACTTCACAATGCTCTTGAGGTTTCCATCTTTCCTCCCAATTTTGATGATAAATATATCTCATTCTTAATCATAGTGTTTGTGTTTGTGTTTGGACCTTCTACTTCAGGTCGAACCATTGCAGCTCAACTTTAGAATTTGTTGAAATTTACCATAATCTTATTTTCTAGATAATTATAATGTTTTTAAATCTATAATAAAGGCTCAATCTATTCGGACACCCTCTGCGCCTATTTGGACACTTTTTGTGCCCTAGACGCCTCGTATAGGGCTATACGAGGCGTCTAGGCACTGAATTCAAGGGGGTCTTCAGAGATGTCAGGCACAAAGTTTAAGAAACCCTAGACGCCTCGTACAGCCCTATACGAGGCGTCTAGGCGTTGGGTTTATTTTTGGTCGAAAGAAGGGGTGTTTTGATGGGTTTTGGTATGGTTTTTTTTATAGTTTTTGAAGATGTGTTTTTTTAGCGAAATTTTTTTGGTTTTAAAAAAAGTTTTGTTTTTATTTTTTATTTTTTACACTATAAAAAATCAACTATTTTAAAAATCGGCTCTTTAAATATATTATATCGATTAAATATTATAAGGTTTTTAACATTTTACTTTTTTAAATATTATTCTTCCGATTAAAATTTTATCTCGTTCAAATATTGTTTCCGTATTATATTCAGAGGATATATTGTTTCCGTATTATATTCAAAACATATATTGTTTCCGTATTATATCAATTTAAGACAACAATCATTAAGTAAACGAATACCTAAAAACAAACATAAATATGACATATATACGATAACTTTTGTACATCCATAACAAAAATATATAAGATAAGTTTGTACATCCATAACAAAAATAAAAACAACAACAGGTCTATGCATCAGAATCCGAATCCAAATCTGGATCTGGCTGCTGCGGCTGCTGCTGCTGATGTGGTGCTCGAGCTGGTGGGAGAGGTATCGCGGGTAACCCCTCTCTCTCTCGTCTATCATGTGCCTCCCGAACCAACCAACCTACCAAATCGTTGAGCCTGTCAAGCTCGGCTCGTACCTCCGGATGTAGCACAGCTCCTGGGGCATGACCTGGAATAACGTGACGTGGAAACTGAGGCGCCCCGGGAGGTGGTGGTGGCTGTGGCATCGCTGCACCGTCTAAATCCACCGGAGGGTCTGGCACGGGCACTGCATCAGCAGGATCTGCCGGAGGATAGACTAGCTCGAACTGCTCTGGTAGGGCCTCCTCTGTCCATATGCCCCCGTCGCGGTTTTTAAACCGCAGGCCAACGGCGAACCTCCTGATCAATGACATCCCCCACAGCGATGGAAAACCCATCCGCGTCGGCATGACTGGCGGCGTCCGTAAATGTGGGTCCTGGTCCGGTACGATGCCCAATGAACGGGCAATGACAGTCACGTACGCCCCGCCATACAAAAATCCGCGCTCCTGCCGGTGATGGGCGGAGGCGTAGTACTGGGCTAGACCGTGTGCTAGTGCGCACGGATCCTGTACAACAAACAATAAAAGAAAAAAAGATCTGTGCTCGTACACCACTCACGGCTGTAGCCGCGCCCTGCAATAGAAGTAGCGAGCATATGGTGCATATACCTGCAGATAGTGTTAGCGAAATACAGAAACAGAGATTAATAAACAATACACATAATCACAATAATTGCTGTAATAAACGTACGTTCCTGTACAATGGGTCTCTAATAAATGAAACCCTCCCTTTCGACTTGTCGTGCTCCCAAGTATTTGGCGTTGCAATCACCTGCCAAAACCCTAAAAGAGTGGGTCTATCAACCACCACTAGCCCCGATGTGTAAACGACAGTCTCGATCTCCTCCTGCGTGTATAAACCCTAATGCACCGCAAACTGTGCTAACGTCATTGAACGCAAAATGCCAGCAAGCCTGAAAGAAATCTCAGGCGGAGGGGGAACAACTGGGTGCGCAAGCTGCACTGGGGCCCCAGGAGGGTGAAATGTGAATGACGAAAGGAACTCAACCAGCAGTTCCCTGTAGCTCGGCGTGTGCGCCAAGTCAAAAAGACGATGCCGCGGCGAATTGACAGGTATAAACCGACGCACTCTAGCCGTCTCACTAATCTCATTTATCGCATCCCAGTCGATCGCTGCATTCGATCCAATGTGCATCCTCCTAAGCTTCTGGCAATGACGGGCGGCAGGGGTGCCGTCAGGAAACTCTAAATACGGGTGACCCTGCAGCGTATCCGGAGGCGGTAGCCGTCTCCGTCGTGGACCCCGCTGAACCCGCTGACCCCCCGGCGGTGCCCCATCAAGCTCCATCTGAATGTCATCGCCCTGAATCGGATCGTCCTTCATAATCAATCTGCAAATAAATACCGTATACGTATAAAAACAATAAATAATAATAATAACAATAATAATAATAATATAATAATAATAATAATAACAATAACAATAACAATAACAATAATAACAATAATAATAATAATATAAAAAAAATAATAACATTAATAATAATAATAATAAATGATAATAATAATAATAATAATAATAATAATAATAATAAATGATAATAATAATAATAATATTAATAATAAATAATAATAGTAAATGATAATAATAATAATAACATTAAGAGTTAATTACATAGTTAGTCCCTGTGGTTTGCACAAAGTAACATACTTAGGTACTAATAGTTTAAAATCACATTCTAGGGTATTAACTTTTCATTTTATAACGTTTGGAGGTATTAACGTTATTTGAAGGTTTAAAATCACATTTTATTAGTAACTAAGTATGTTATTTTGTGCAAACCACATGGACCAACTATGTTAATACCCTAGAAGTTAATACCTCCAAACGTTACAAAATGAAAAGTTAATACCCTAGAAGGTGATTTTAAACTATTAGTACCTAAGTATGCTATTTTGTGCAAACCACAGGGACTAACTATGTAATTAACTCTAACATTAATGATAATAATAATAAGAGTTAATCACATAGTTAGTCCATATGGTTTGCACAAAATAACATAATTAGGTACTAATAGTTTAAAATCACCATCTAGGGTATTAACTTTTTATTTTGTAACGTTTGGAGGTATTAACTTTTAGGGTATTAACATTGTTAGTCCCTGTGGTTTGCAAAAAATAACATACTTAGGTAGTAATAGAATGTGATTTCAAACCTACAAATAACGTTAATACCTCCAAACGTTACAAAATGAAAAGTTAATACCCTAGAGTGTGATTTTAAACTATTAGTACCTAAATATGTTACTTTATGCAAACCACAGGGACTAACTATGTAATTAACTCTAATAATAACATTAATAATAATAATAATAAATAATAAATAATAACAATAATAACAATAATAATAATAATAATAACAATAATAATAATAATAATAATAATAATAAGAAAAATATTAATAACAATAATAATAATAATAATAATAATAATAATAATAATAATAATAATAAAAACAATAATAATAACAATAATAATAACATTAATAACAATAATAATAACATTTATAACAAAAAAAAAAATCAGTGCCTCGTATCTGCCTCGTATAGAGGTATACAGGGCGTCGTGTTCTACGGCCTTCAACTTCAACCTCAACATCAAACCCCCAAACCCAACAAAAACCTAATTTCAGGGCAAACCTACGGTCTAAAGGCAAAAACGAAGCAAAAATACTAAACTACGGGCTGAAATACGTACCAGGGATGCTTCAAATCTTCGAAAATACGGTCCAAATGCGTATCCTGGGCGTATAAAGGTGTATCCTCCGTATATGTGTGTGTGTTTTTGTTTGGGGGTGATAAACAGGGTCGTCTAGGTCTCCCCCTGTTATACGAGGCATAGACGCCTCGTATAGAGCTAGACGACCCGTCTAGCCTTTTTATTAAATTACCAATTTACCCCTGTAAAGCCCCCAGTATAGGCCTTAATCAGGGGTAAAATGCTAATTAACCAATCCAAGAAGATATTTCTGGAATGGTTAATTACCATTTTACCCCTGACTAAGGCCTATACTGGGGGCTTTACAGGGGTAAAATGGTAATTTAATAAACATTTTTTTAATAATTAAAAACAACCCCAAATAGTTGCCATTTTACCTCTGACTAAGGCCTATACTCCCGGTATAACCTGAACTAAGGCCTATACTCCCGGTATAACCCGAACTGTCATCTCTTTTAGAAAATTCTTCCTTGTGAACGTGCTTGATGTGATTGATGATCTTTGCATAACACGTTGTTCCTCCTCCTTCTTGATCGCCTTCCCCAAATTGTATAGACCAATTACACCCTTCATCAGCTTGGACAACTAATGCTCTGGTGGTGTTTGAAGGTCCAGACTGGTTCTGGTTCTGATTGTTGTTCACCGCTACCATCCTTCTTTCACGATTATCTTGATTGGCATTGGAAGTACTCGTCTGATTTCTGAATCTGATTGCCTTGTCTGCTCGGTCGGGTGCACTCACGTTTGAAGTGACCCTTTTCGCCACAATTGAAACATGTAACCGCATCCTTATCAAATCCATACTTCGTATCCTTCTTGCTTTCCAACAAAGTTCTTCCCGTTCGACTCATGTAATCCTTAGCCCTTCTAACAGCACTTGTGAACGCCCATTTTATATCCATCAACTCCATTTCATCACGGTCGATTTGTTGATAATCTTCATTGGTCAAATTAATGTTTCCAATTTGACCTGCGACCAATCCGCAGTAGGCACTGACCATAGTATTGATGAGTTCCATATGCTCCTTCGCTACTTCAATGCTAACTTTCGAGAGGTTTGAAGTATCAACTCTGACTGTGTTGGGGTTTTGGGGTGGAGGATTGTTAGTATAACATGCTTGCTGTTGCTGTTGTTGTTGTGGTTGGGCTTGTTGTTGTGATGAGGTAGGAATATAAGCACTTGGATCAAACTGAGGTTGAGTAGTGGTAACTTGAGGTGGAGGTTGGGGATTTGGTAACCATGCACTCGGATCGAGTTGAGGTTTAGAAAAAAGCATGAGCTTGAGCAATCATATGCGCTGGCGGTTGATAAGCACTCGGATCGAAAACCTGAGGTGGAACTGATGGTGGAAACGGAAAAGAGCTTGTATTCGACATAAACGCCGTTTGTAGCTTCGGTTGCTGAACGGAACTGGAACTAGCTGCAGGATTAAAACCTCCCAGATACATTTCTGTGTTTTGAGGAAGTGCTATCCTTTTAGCTTTGCGGATTTCCTCTTCGTTTTTTTGCTCCAACTTCTGAACAAACTCATAGATACTGACAGCATCTAAAACGCCAGTATGCTTTAAAAGCTCAATGAATGGGCTCCATTTTGGAGGTAAAGCATCAGCAAACCGTGAAACCATTTCCTGTTAAGTTGCAAGAACAATATAAGAATACATTTCACTGATCAAATGATAAAAACGAGTAGTCGTATCATTTAGGGTTTCATTCTCCAAGAATTGAAATGATTCAAATTCCTTCTTCAACAAATCGTGGCGTGTCTTTCGTGTCGCCGCATTACCTTCTCCTCTTACTACCAAGGCATCCCATAAGGCTTTTGTGCTAGTACAATAAGCGAACTGATGATAGATTTCTTTGTGAAGTGCTTGTGTAAGAATAGCAAACGCCTTCTTCTCCAGATCATATATCTTCTTGTCATCTTCTAACATATGAGCAAAACCCGCTGCACTTGATCCTGCTTCTTCGAGGGCAGTGTTGTATAGAGTAGTGAAACACGTCCATAGTTTGGTGTTTTGCCCTAGAACGTATGTGTGGAAACGACCCTTCCATGATGGATAGTCGTTCATGTGATTCAACTTTGGCGGGCGATTGTTGCTGCCCGTTTCACTCTCGCTAAGCAAAAGATTTTGAATGCTTTGATTCTGATTTGACACCAAAGCCCATTGACTTGCACTTATAGATTGTGGAGGCATGACATTCCTTAACCACGCGGCTGCGGAGGTTTGATCTTGACCTGGTCTTGGGTCCGTGCTCCAATCCCATGGACTTGTACTACTCATATTTGATATATGAATGATAATACATGATTACACACTTGAAAACACAATGTTAAATCACTTTTGCAAGTCCTCTGTTTAAAAATGACAAGTATCACGATGAAACTCTTCCCACGAAACTCAATAGGTTTCGTCAAAGACTCTTTGACGAAACTCTAAGGGTTTCGTCGAGGTACCTTTGACGAAACTCAGGGAAGTTTCGTCGAAGTTCCTTATGGCGAAACTCTAGGGGTTTTGTCGCTTGGGGTTACGTCGAGATAAGGTCTCAGAAGTTGGTGAAAGTTGGTGAGATTTTTCAAATGAAATCTTATCTTTTTACTGACACAGAACACCCGAAATCAACTCACAACGTGCCTAACTTACCAAACCAAGCATGGTCACCAATATTTTAATCAATTTCCAATCCCTTTTTATCTTTTAATTTTAAATTGCAAGTAATATCCCAAGAACAATATGAAGGTCCTTTGAAGATATGAAGACTAAACCCAGAATATATGAACTTTCCGGTCACTGAAGAACTTTCCGAACACAAATTTTGCACAAACTTTTACTGAAAACCCAGTTTTTATCTTGTGAACAGGTAATGTAACAAAGGTTTTTAACAAAACTTTGGCAAACAAGCAAGATCCAAACAGATTTTAAGCATTTTTTCCAGAAAATATGAGTTTTTCAAGAACAATATCTGTAGGTCCCGAAATCTGAGGATCGATTACGAACCGAATCTCTTGTTTATAGTAAACACGGTTACGTGTGCGGAATCCACGTAACTATGCCAAATCAAACATATATAGCATAAATAACAACGGATTAATCAATGAAACACAATCTATTGATTAACGGGATAAGAACCTATTACAACTGATACAAACACAGTTCAGACAGAATTTTGGCAGAGTTTTGTTACTATGGTCTGTTTCTTATCTCTGAGTTCAAATGAACACAAAGTGCTGTTTATATAGTCCCTGGGCCACAGATATCGACGAAACACAGAAGTGTTTGACGAATCTGAACATGGGCCAGACATTGGGCCTGGAACAGCCCAATACATGACGAATCAAGGTCTGATTCGTCATGACCTTCAACGAATCAAAAGTCTGATTCGCCATGAAGTGTTCCGACGAAACAGAAGTCTGTTTCGTCGAGGACTGCAACTGTTGTGTTTGTTCCTGTTATCAGACAGCAACAATCAGCAACACATAAACATAGTAATGACAAAACTACCCTTTAATGCAACATGCATTGTTCATAATACATTACATACCAAAAGAGACAAACAAGTTGTACACAAGTAGATAGGAGGATATCTGACTTGGTCAACATAACATACAGACTCGATAATTAATAAAAGACCATTCAAAATACATCGTTTAAACAAGACTAGTTACAGACACTAAAAATGCATCAACAAACTCCCCCTTGTCTGTTACTCGTCTTTGGTCTTCTAATCTTCCATCAGTGTTGTTCGGACCACGTACTGCCCGAATGAATACCCCTGTAGTAGCAAAAACAAGCTACTCTCTGAAACTTTAACGCTTGGCTTGCATCTTGATCTTCATAGAAAATATCATGATGATATAATCTGCCAATATCAGCTTCAGACATGTTGACGATCCACATCGGATCCAACATCCTGTAGTTAGCACGACCATCTCTGAACACAATAACAGCTTCATGAGTATCCGAGTCGTAGCACCACAATGCCATGTCTTCCAGAAAATCCTGCTTCATTGGCATCAATGGGATTTTATCTACTACCCTCGGAGGCTGATAAACAAGTTTATATCTGCAAGTGTTGGTGTCCGGATCAAGAGTAAACTTGATCGGTTGATAAACAGGAAATTGTGGCTTATAGGATTCGTCCTTCCAGCCTGTCTTCTTGTTTACTTTCACCAGACGCTCAAATAAAGTAGCGCCATCGTATTTTTCACGATTGATAAGCTTAAGCCTTGTCAACGCAGAGACATCATAAAATGGTAAGGAAAGAATGCTCAGTAGTGAATTGAAATACATAATTCCATATTCACGTTTAATAGCAATGCAGTGAATATCTTGAACAAACATCCAGCATAAAATCCTTCCACTTGGCTTCTTTTCAAATTGCAGATAGTCTACTTGAGCTTTTTCAGGTAACGGCTTGGACACTTTGGATAAAAACTGTTTTCTCCATTCAGCAAAAGCATTTGTGTCTTTTTCAGATGAATTCCGATTCTTCAAGTGCTCGTCTATGTCATCAATGTTTTCTTTCATCCAATTTTCATCAAAAGATGCAAATTCAGTACCATCTTCTCTGATATAGGTTGATTTTGGTGCGTCACCTTCAATCACAATTTCATCAATCTCTTCAACATTCGTTGTATCAGTCTCAGTAGACATTTTGTCTATTTCAGCATCATCTACTTCTCTCATAGACTGTAAAATACTCAATTGTTCCGTAGAAAGATCTTCTATCAACTCCCCTTCTTCAAGCAACTCTCCTATAAATGGATGAACAACTTGTAGAGCAATATCAGCACTGCTAAATATAGAAGAAGTACCTTCTATCTGTTGTACTTTTCCAGTAGATGTTCCCTGAGATGATTCAACAACGGTAGGTTGAACTGTAACCACTTCAGAAGCAAGTGTGGTTGGTTGTTTTTGTGATGTACCAGAGGTATCCGGATTTCCTTGATCTTCTGTATCATCATCCTTTTTCTTTAACACCTCTTGTTGTTTACAATGATAGTCCCACAGAATAGCAAGCCTTCTCTCTTTCTCTTCATCAATAGCCTTCAAGCGAGCATTTTCAGCTTTAAGCGCATCAATTTCACCTTGTTGTTGCTCTATAACTGTTTGCTGTTGACCAACCATTGACTTTAATTTGTTAAGTTCCACAGATTGTTTAAGTTGGTCATGCTTCGTGAGATTTCCAAAATGAGATTGCCTTTGAAGACGATCAGCAGCCGCTTCAAGTGTAGAAAACAGATAGTTGATCTTTTCATTTTGAGAAAATCCAGCAAATGTCCTGTGACGTTCAGCACTGATTTCAGAAGTAGTTGCCCTGATAGCTGAAGCCATAGATCTTATAGGAACTTCCTGAGGACCAACAGATGGAGTAGCAGTAGCTGGTGTAACAACTGGAGCAACTGGAGTTTCCATAGCTGAAGTAACTACAGTAGGAGTTTCTTGCACAGGCTCCTGAGGTACAGATTGTACAGGCTCCTGAGCAATAGATGAAGACTCCTGAGGCACAGATTTCCGAGTATAAGTACTCAGATATCTCCTAGCTTTCTTCTTTTGTACTTCAACAGCTTTCTCTGCTCTTCTTTTTGTTCTCCTTTCACCTTCAGGATCTTCTGGAACATACTCTGGATCATCCTCTGTTCTAATCTTTCTGTACCTTGTTACTCCACGTATATCAATATACATTTCGTAACCAGGTTCAACTAAATGATCACTCGAACTCGAATCAGTTCCATCATCATCACTTGCTGATGAACTACTATCTGATGTACCAGAAACAGCACCCTTGCTTGATGTTCCAACAGCAGTACTAACAGCACCTGCATCACCTGCATCACTATCTCCACCACTTTCATCATCATCACTACCAGATTCATCTGAATCAACTGGGTCAGGACCAAAATTTTCTATTCTTAACCTTTCCAACTCAGGTTCTTCATTGTCTGATTGACTGTCTTCATGACGCCATTTGTCATTTGCAGGAGCAACATAATCAGGATTCACTAGAGCGCCAAAAAGCTTCCTTGGAGGAACACTTTCTTTGTATCGTTTGGCAGCCATAATCTTGATTAGTCGTAAGGAGTTGAAATTCATTGCCTCTATTTTCAACAGATCATTTTCAGCTTTAGGAAGGTCTGGATGCTGAACATTCATTATCATTTGCAGAAACCGTGGATACATCCAAAACTTGTTCCCTGTGGTTCTACTACCAGTCCTTGTCATGTTCTCTTTCATGTTGCTGAAAATGTACTTCGAGATGCTAAACGGTTTGTTTAACACTAAAGCAACCATGAAACCAACAAGATCATCTCCCGCCATATCATATCCAGCTCGTCTATTGCTGAGACACTGAATAAGCACATGTAATAAAAACTTGTATCGTAATGGAAGATCACCTTTGTTGATTTGTTTGACGAAAAGATCTCCTTTTCATTTCATCCTTAGTAAACAGCCTCGCGAACACATGATTGGTATTGAATAAGGTGCATTCGGTTGATCTTGTAATTGAAGAACTTGATTCAATATCTCCGGAGTAACAACGACATACAGATCATTCACACGACCTCTGATAATATCCTTTCCATCGATTTGAACGACGTTTGCAGAATCCCAGAACGCTTTAATGAGAGATTTGTAGACGGGTGTCGAGTATGTAACAGCATAATTGATACGTGACTCCCTGATCCACTTCGTCATATCTTTAAATTCAACGAGCTTGTCTTCCGGATCCAAATATGCAACTTGATTATGGCGTTTTTCTGACATAATCTCTTCTTCGGTTTTGTTTTCTTTCTTGATCGCCTTCTTGCGTTTTCCCTTTTCTTGCTGTGCTTTAGGAGCCATCTGTACATGAAAATGTCCAGAATAAGTCTCAATTTATATAACATAGCATTTAGACATGTATGAATACACTTTCATGTATTCACATAACAGATAACTGATTTAAACATGTCTACTGTGAACAAACAGCAACATCAGAAAACTGCTAAGGCATTGACGACGAAACAGAGAATCAACGACGAAACAGAACATTGAACGACGAAACAGAGGTTTGACCATTGACTGGTTTGATTCGTCGACTTTTTGATTCGTCGAGTCTATTTCGTTCCATTCTGATTCGTCATCTGTGATTCGTCGTCTGATTCGTCGAATATGTGATTCGCCGGAATTAGGGTTAAATCAGATTCGTCACTTTGGGGGTTTTATCAGTTTCGCCGGAATGGGTTTAAACACACATCAGATATGAACATAAACACATTCAATCAGCATTATTTACCCAACCCATTTATAAACACCCATAAATGTTTTTCCGAACAAAAACCCTTGTAAAAACAGATAATACCATCATTAAGTACAAACCCCTGTTTTTGTTTATGAAAACCACTAACAAATCAAAGCAAATCAAACACAGATAACCTAAATCTATCAGATTATAATGAAAACACAACAACATGCAACAACAACACATATTTAATCAAAGAAAGACAATGATTTCAAAAGGGTTTTTGAGGGTTTTCGGATGAAAAACCCGACGGTTCAAAGTGTTCGGAATGTAAATCAGAACATGTTTCTACCTTTGAAGTTTGTAAAATTTTGACTAAAAACTGATGTTTTGAACGATTTGTGAGAGTAACCGTAGGTTTGGGTGTTTGGTTGTGTGAAGAAGAAGATAACTGTGATGTTTTGAAAAAGTGACCATGTGGGACCTATATATACTCCGCCCTGTCTTGACGAATCAGAGGATTCGACGAAACTGAGATGGGCTCGGCGAATCAGAAATTTGGGCTTGAACTTGGGCCTAAACTTTAGCCCATGACGAAACAGAGTTGGGCTCCTGTGATTCGTCGTCTGTTATGACGAATCAGATGTGATTCGTCGACTAAGGTCTGATTCGTCGACTATGTTGATTCGTCAACACTTGTGATTCGGGACAGGTCTGTTTCACCAACAGATTTTTCAAAACAGCAACACCCAGGCTGAAAATATTTTGCAGTCAAAACAGATTATGAACACAATTCCATTCAGCTTGAATTTTCAAATGCAAGAACGTTTTTATGAAGAAGGTTTCAGGCTTCCGGTATAAAACACCAAGCAACAACTTCGGCTTAATCAAAAACGAACTTTACACAAATATACTAAAAGCAAATTTAAAGCATGGTAAACTAAATGAAAATGCGGAAAACTGTTAAAAACAGTAAACAACTGTACAAGTGCAATCTTTTTGCGAATCTCAAGGACAAGGAATCATACCAGCTTACGGTCTTAGTCAACATGATTTTGATTCTGTTTAAAGCTCTGGATAAGTATACTACCTCGATTATCGGTATTGTGGTCCACATAAGCTCAAACTGATCAGACATAATCATAATTTAAGAGATACGATTAACGGTAAGGATTATACTTACAAGTCGATGTAAATCCACTCACGACACATTCCCGTATCAAGGTATGCACGAGAATTCATCTTACCGGTGAGTATACCGTTTATCATCTGTTTGACCGTATAAAAATGTGAGAGACTCACTTATTTTGATTGAAAACAAGTCCTATGTGATAGAATCACTTATTGATGAGGAACTTGATTTTCAGATGCATGAGGGCACAGGAGCAAGTCCGTGAACAGGTCAGTACTTCCATACAGCAGAGAGACGAACTTGACTCCCGCAAAGAATCTGTGATATATTATCACTTATTTTGTTTGGACATGTGATTGTTGATCACTTATTGAGGACGAATGCAATATGTACACATATGTATAGTATCATGGAAGATCTTAGACTTCGTCTCCGTTATTTTTACGGTTTGATACAACCATGATACCCAGATGATAAGCAGCATAAAGACCGAATATTTCAGATCTCGGCAATCTCTCAAACGAGATTTCGGTACTAAGACCATATGCCAATGAGCGGTTCCCACCTGACTTGAAGTCTGTTAGGTTTGTATCATCCTGCACATTTTAGTCTGATTGTGAGCCTACCGATACATCGTTAGTAGAGATACTTATCATTTTTCTTTTTATTTTGCATTTTGAGCACATTGACCGACCACACCAGTGAATTTCATCATTTTCCTTTATCCAAGAAACTCATTTTTGGTTTTTCTATTGTTTTTGAATTTTTCAAAACGAAACGACAGAAAGTAAAGACATCTTTTTGGATTTTGAACTTTTGCAATGTTTTTGTATTTTCTTGAAATATCTCCCCCTAAAATTCGAAAAGTTTACGAAAACTAAAATCTTTTTGAATTTTCAAAGATTATAAAGAAAATATTTACAAAAACGATCAGCCAAAGAAGTTTACTCGGGTATCACCTTAATGCCATTGACCAAAAGTAGATAATCAAAACGTGATTTATCAAAAGCTTTTGTAAACAGGTCGGCACGTTGGTGATCAGTGGGGACATGAACGACATCGATTAACCTCTTATCAAAACAATCACGGATAAAGTGATATTTAATGTCACACCCCGACCGCGTAAAACAACAAAGCGCGGCGGAAACATCGGGGAGTGTTGTAACAGAATTAATTGTTTCAAATCCATGGCAATTGAAGTTTCGTTTTATTGATTAAAAGTGTTACAATGTCTTAACAAACAAGGAAAATACAACATAATTAACTAGTCTTGCATCTTTTATTGTCACTAAAGCCCAAGTCTGCCTATATGTATCTTGATCATCTTATGCAACAGTTCCTGAAAAACACATGTGAAAATAGGTACGTCAGCATAAAAATGCCTGTGAGATACATAGGTTTTGTGAAAATAGGTTTCATGACTTATGTTTGAGAAAATGTTTAGTCATGAACCTTGTAATTTGCTTTGTTTTGTAAATCATTTGAAAAACAATGAGTTCAGATGATATGTATAAAATAAATGAATAATGTATGGTTAAATGAATAACCATAGTAAAATGGATTTGTATAAGATAAGTTGTTTGTAAAACAATGTCTTATGAAAAGTATGTTATTTGTATAAAATGTTATATGTATCAAACTGAAATGATTCAAATAACGCTACAATATGTAATACCATACAAACACTTATATATAGGAAGTACCAGCGGCGTATCCACCATGCTTGTATCATATTACACACGCATCGTTACTTAATCACTTAATCAAACCAAAACACCAAAGTAATGTTTAACAGTTGTAGAAATGTTTATGTATGGTCAAATACGGTTCACACGGTTCACCGATACAAACGGTTCACAGATACAGACGGTTCACAGATACAGACGGTTCACAGATACAAACGGTTCACAGATACAAACGGTTCACAGATACAAACGGTTCACAGATACAAACGGTTCACAGATACAAACGGTTCACGGATACAAACGGTTCACAGAGTCAAATGATTTCAACGGTTCACATAGTCAAATAGTTATTAACGGTTCAAAAAGTAATATAATGTGTTCATATACTGGATGAGCATATGCAACAAAATGTAATGTAAAACAATGTACCAAGTAATGCACACAATGGGCACACCTAGCATAAGATGTAATGAAATCATGTACTATAATGTACTAACGAACATAGCATGTATATGATGTGAAAACAGGAAAGCATGAAAGTAACAAGTAGGCACATGTGTTCCACCCCAAAACAGTTTGGAAAACAGTAAAAGAGGGGTCTATGTACTCACCTGAGAGTGCTTAGGAGTCTTTGAGTGACAACTAAACAATGCTAGAGATCGCGGATATCAAACGGCACCTAGTATAGGTAGCTACATTAATAAACCGGACCTAAATCGGAAAATCGGGTAGCATTAGGGTTTGTAAACCAAACGAGTGTAGAGACTCGTGTCTTTTGGTTTTAACAAAGCCTACATACTAAATGAAACTTAACCTAAGTGTCTACGACCCATTACGACCCGTTTAGGTAGCTTTATGCTACTTTAACGCGTCGTTCGCGTGAAACGCGTTCGGACCGCCCAACTAGCCCTATGACAAGTGTTATATGCCTAAACATATTACATAATCAGTTATGTGACAAAGGTTTAGGTTACATATGCTTAATTACCAATTATATATGAAAAGGGTATTCTGGTAATTTACCTAAGGCATATAAACTACCTATCATACAACTACTTAAACGATGTGACCATAGGGTATAACCTCGGAAGGTTATTCCCTACCTACTATGGTCACCTAATGTGTTTGGTCGGATCCTAATGATCGACCAAACTGGGTCGGGTTCGAGGTATAAGCGATTCATTAGATCGCTTACCCTACGACCCTAGACAACGTGGTAATCAGTAGGCATAGTCCCAAGGGACTATGACCATCGTGATTACAATCACGTTGCGAAGTTCAAACGAACTTCGCATTGACCATGACTGGTCAACGCTGAAAGTCAAACAAAGTTTGACTTTCTGACTCGAAAAGCAGTAACTATAAGGAAAAGAACGAAAGAATACTTACGAAGGGTCCCCGAATGCTAACCCAGATAAAAATAGCTCAGGTATGAAACGAAGGTTCCAACTTAGAGCTTTCTTGATCAGATTTGTGGGTTTTGAATGGAAGGGGGGTTGGGTATTTATAGGATATGCACCACCGTTAGGATCGTTTCTCGTAGTACGTGATCGAATCCAAGGCGTACACTTGTCGGGATGTTATGGTGGCTAAAATGTTGTTCTTATCCGCTGACTAGACGATAAGAAACGTGTGGTTGAGAATCGAACAGATGGGACCCGCTTGTTAAAACATTGAATCTGCCCAGAACAGTCAGTCGCGTAGCGCGACGGATAGGCCTCATGGGCTCGCGCTACGCGAGCACCTCTCCTGAATCAGCAAGTTTTGAAAGTTGGCAGCAATGGTCCCTGTTGTGTTTTAAGGCATTTCCGACACTTCCAAGGCCCGTAAAGCCAACTTTAAGGCCCTAAAATGTTGCCTAAACATTGTGGACATGAAACATGTTCAAAAATATGTCGGATGATGGTTCGTTTGGTCGTACGAACGCGATGTTCGCTTAATTACGACGGAATGCGCACAAGCGCGAAAAACGATCCAAATGACGCGACGAATGGATTTTTCTTAAGGCGAACACTAAAATATAATGTAGTCATGCTTACATAAATTTTTGGATGTCCGGATGTATTCAGAACGTAAGTTATGCGCGAAAATGCAAACTTGTGCACTTTTTGCCACTTTTAGTCCCTGAATGACCCAAAAGTTTATTTTAGCACACCGAACCCCTCAAAGCCTATTTCTAAGCTATGTAAAGGATATATATGGTATGTTTAACTTATGGTCATGTTCCGGAAGGTCTGTTACAGTTCAAATTGGCATACTTTCGCAGTTTGTCAACTTTAGTCCCTGTAAGCGATTAAACTTTGATTTCACCACACCAACCCTTCCAAAACTTATATCTAAGTTATGTAAAGGTTATTTAAGGTATGTTAAGCCTATTTCACTATTCCGGAGTGTTCGTTGCATTAAACTGGTTATATTTACGCATCAGTGCGTGTATAACCTTCCAGAAAGCGATTTAGAGCTTGAAATCGAACATGAGTTGATATGTGCAAATGATACACATATTTATACAAGCCCAAAGTATGAAATACAATATTTCATTGGTTTGGTATTTGTTTGATGGTTGAAATGACACAGGTGTTACAGTCTCCCCTACTTTAGGAAATTTCGTCCCGAAATTAATTCGTAGGAGTCTATTTGTGACGTTGTGTCAGATAACCACCAGAGGTATGTGAAGCATAATCCTGTCATTTCCTTAACGGACATTCTTCAGAATGAAAATGAACAAACGGAGTCATTTTCCTCAACGAGTATTCTTCAGAGACGGAAATGAAGGAAAAATCAAACGGAGATTCATTTCCTTAACGGAGAATCTTCAGAAACGAAAATGAACAACGGAGTCATTTTCAATGGTTGCTTCCTTAGAAACGGAAATGAAAATGAATAGACAAACGGATATTCATTTCCTCAACGGACAAATCTTCAGAAACGAAAATGAACAAACAGAGTCATTTTCGACGGTTGCTTCCTCAGAAACGGAAATGAAAATGATAGACCAACGGATATTTATTTCCTCAACGGATAATCTTCAGAAACGAAAATGAACAAACAGAGTCATTTTCAACGGTTGCTTCCTCAGAAACGGAAATGAAAATGATAGACAAACGGATATTCATTTCCTCAACGGATAATCTTCAGAAACGAAAATGAACTAACGGAGTCATTTTCAACGCTTGTTTCCTCAGGTTCGGAAATGAAGGATTAAACAACGGATATTCATTTCCTCAACGGATAATCTTCAGAAACGAAAATGAACTAACGGAGTCATTTTCAACGGTTGTTTCCTCAGGTTCGGAAATGAAGGATTAAATAAACGGATATTCATTTCCCTCGACGGATACTCTTCAGAACGAAAATGCACAAACGGAGTCATTTTCCTCAACGGTTATTCTTCAGAATTGGAAATGAAGGATAAACGGATATTCATTTCCTCAACGGATATTCTTCAGAAGTGAAAAATGAATAGCTAGTTCATTTTTCCTCAACGGATACTTCATCAGAATTGGAAATGAATAGGGTTAACTTCTAGGTACATGGCAAAGCTCGCTGTGGTTTCTGTGCACTAAATTCCATAATTATGTATGCATCCATAATTATGTAATTCCTTGCATAGTCCGCACAACTTGTCTTGAAATGTTTGTGGGGAGGATAATCAAACCTGTGATGAGTGTGACTAGACTACCATAGGGTCCTTTTAATTAGATCAACAAAGGATCCTTTTAATTAGACCACCAAGGAGTCCTTTCAGCTATATCATCACATGATATTCCTAACCAGATTTTTGGATCAATCTGTTTACCTAGACCACTCAGGGGTCTAATTATGGAATGGTACAATATAATCCAAGGGACTTAACTACAACGTAAAAGCCCATTGAGGATTTAATATAGTACACAAAGATATGGAAGATTCTACGAGAATTTGGATGACAAGAATTTGGATCACACAAAAACATAAAAAGGGAACACATAAGCACTTAATCACATAGTTGTTTAACTTGGTTATTAATTTGTTATCTTTGGACGCGGATACTTAAAGCACACCAGGAATCCAATTCGTGAATTTCATTTGGCACTTTAATCATTTCAAGAATCTATCTATGAAGATAGGATAATCTTAAAAGGAATTCGGCTTTGTCCTTATTGAATTGTGATGTACGTATTGAATCATACAAAGAATTCAATTAAGGACTCCGATGAATGATACCCATCCACAAGGATCTAATTATGAGGATAGAAAGATTCTACATGGATTTTTTTGAAGTTTGTATAATGGGAGGTGTTCCGACACCTTGCACTAGGCGTGCTTACGTCGATACACAAGGTAGAAAGTTCATGAGGTTGAGGCGCCAGATATGTCAAGCGACATATGAAGCAGAGTTTGAAGGTTGAGCAGCAACAGGATTTGTAACAGCTTTGCTTTGGACAGCAAAGCAACACATGTTAACCAAATGTCTCCATCGTACACCGTGGGTACATTTGTAATAGGGTATTTGGTTTGGATGATGACAGTTGCATTGATTGCACCAAGGAGCAGTTCCCTTACGGCTTCATCCCTGAGGCGAGTCATGGTGATAGCTAAGTCAACGGTCCTCTGGAGTACGACGCCTATTCGCTGTGTAATTGCAGCACCTGGTTCGGACATTGTTGTTGCGATGAAGAGGCACCATGAAGAAAATAGAAGACATGGGAGGAAACAAGGGAAAGATAGTCGAGAGAAAATGACAACGCATGAAGATTGTGACCATTTGTTTGTTACCAAAGGCAAACAAATGAGACAGTGACTAATCAAAGTAAATGGGTCAATATAATGTATCGCGAAGACATGCTCGCCTATAAGTGAACGCTCATCCCAAGAATTCCCAGGTAAGCACAACTGGTCTCGCGTCTGATGAGATGTATACGAAGTGCTTGCCTAGACAGAAAACCCAGAATACAGGCATTCACCCTTCCAGTTTGCACGTGTTCACATTATTAAAAACCCAAAACCTTGACGAGAATTTTGAAAATTCAAAGGGGTTCAAAACCATATAACAGAGGGTTCAAAACCTTACAATAAAGGGTTCAAAACCTAGTAATCAATCATCCTAGAACAGATGATTAGTTTTCAAAGCGGTTTTGAAATTTATGTTCTTGTTGTGGTAGTCGCCTAAGGATAGGTGACGGTATTGTTTTATGACTAAACGCAAGTAAACTCGCGTTAGGGTCCTAAGAAGGTTATAGACTAGGTCAAAGCATTACTAATAACCTAATTCCCTATAACCATTGGCTCTGATACCATCTTTTCTGTCACACCCCGACCGCGTAAAACAACAAAGCGCGGCGGAAACATCGGGGAGTGTTGTAACAGAATTAATTGTTTCAAATCCATGGCAATTGAAGTTTCGTTTTATTGATTAAAAGTGTTACAATGTCTTAACAAACAAGGAAAATACAACATAATTAACTAGTCTTGCATCTTTTATTGTCACTAAAGCCCAAGTCTGCCTATATGTATCTTGATCATCTTATGCAACAGTTCCTGAAAAACACATGTGAAAATAGGTACGTCAGCATAAAAATGCCTGTGAGATACATAGGTTTTGTGAAAATAGGTTTCATGACTTATGTTTGAGAAAATGTTTAGTCATGAACCTTGTAATTTGCTTTGTTTTGTAAATCATTTGAAAAACAATGAGTTCAGATGATATGTATAAAATAAATGAATAATGTATGGTTAAATGAATAACCATAGTAAAATGGATTTGTATAAGATAAGTTGTTTGTAAAACAATGTCTTATGAAAAGTATGTTATTTGTATAAAATGTTATATGTATCAAACTGAAATGATTCAAATAACGCTACAATATGTAATACCATACAAACACTTATATATAGGAAGTACCAGCGGCGTATCCACCATGCTTGTATCATATTACACACGCATCGTTACTTAATCACTTAATCAAACCAAAACACCAAAGTAATGTTTAACAGTTGTAGAAATGTTTATGTATGGTCAAATACGGTTCACACGGTTCACCGATACAAACGGTTCACAGATACAGACGGTTCACAGATACAGACGGTTCACAGATACAAACGGTTCACAGATACAAACGGTTCACAGATACAAACGGTTCACAGATACAAACGGTTCACAGATACAAACGGTTCACGGATACAAACGGTTCACAGAGTCAAATGATTTCAACGGTTCACATAGTCAAATAGTTATTAACGGTTCAAAAAGTAATATAATGTGTTCATATACTGGATGAGCATATGCAACAAAATGTAATGTAAAACAATGTACCAAGTAATGCACACAATGGGCACACCTAGCATAAGATGTAATGAAATCATGTACTATAATGTACTAACGAACATAGCATGTATATGATGTGAAAACAGGAAAGCATGAAAGTAACAAGTAGGCACATGTGTTCCACCCCAAAACAGTTTGGAAAACAGTAAAAGAGGGGTCTATGTACTCACCTGAGAGTGCTTAGGAGTCTTTGAGTGACAACTAAACAATGCTAGAGATCGCGGATATCAAACGGCACCTAGTATAGGTAGCTACATTAATAAACCGGACCTAAATCGGAAAATCGGGTAGCATTAGGGTTTGTAAACCAAACGAGTGTAGAGACTCGTGTCTTTTGGTTTTAACAAAGCCTACATACTAAATGAAACTTAACCTAAGTGTCTACGACCCATTACGACCCGTTTAGGTAGCTTTATGCTACTTTAACGCGTCGTTCGCGTGAAACGCGTTCGGACCGCCCAACTAGCCCTATGACAAGTGTTATATGCCTAAACATATTACATAATCAGTTATGTGACAAAGGTTTAGGTTACATATGCTTAATTACCAATTATATATGAAAAGGGTATTCTGGTAATTTACCTAAGGCATATAAACTACCTATCATACAACTACTTAAACGATGTGACCATAGGGTATAACCTCGGAAGGTTATTCCCTACCTACTATGGTCACCTAATGTGTTTGGTCGGATCCTAATGATCGACCAAACTGGGTCGGGTTCGAGGTATAAGCGATTCATTAGATCGCTTACCCTACGACCCTAGACAACGTGGTAATCAGTAGGCATAGTCCCAAGGGACTATGACCATCGTGATTACAATCACGTTGCGAAGTTCAAACGAACTTCGCATTGACCATGACTGGTCAACGCTGAAAGTCAAACAAAGTTTGACTTTCTGACTCGAAAAGCAGTAACTATAAGGAAAAGAACGAAAGAATACTTACGAAGGGTCCCCGAATGCTAACCCAGATAAAAATAGCTCAGGTATGAAACGAAGGTTCCAACTTAGAGCTTTCTTGATCAGATTTGTGGGTTTTGAATGGAAGGGGGGTTGGGTATTTATAGGATATGCACCACCGTTAGGATCGTTTCTCGTAGTACGTGATCGAATCCAAGGCGTACACTTGTCGGGATGTTATGGTGGCTAAAATGTTGTTCTTATCCGCTGACTAGACGATAAGAAACGTGTGGTTGAGAATCGAACAGATGGGACCCGCTTGTTAAAACATTGAATCTGCCCAGAACAGTCAGTCGCGTAGCGCGACGGATAGGCCTCATGGGCTCGCGCTACGCGAGCACCTCTCCTGAATCAGCAAGTTTTGAAAGTTGGCAGCAATGGTCCCTGTTGTGTTTTAAGGCATTTCCGACACTTCCAAGGCCCGTAAAGCCAACTTTAAGGCCCTAAAATGTTGCCTAAACATTGTGGACATGAAACATGTTCAAAAATATGTCGGATGATGGTTCGTTTGGTCGTACGAACGCGATGTTCGCTTAATTACGACGGAATGCGCACAAGCGCGAAAAACGATCCAATTGACGCGACGAATGGATTTTTCTTAAGGCGAACACTAAATATAATGTAGTCATGCTTACATAAATTTTTGGATGTCCGGATGTATTCAGAACGTAAGTTATGCGCGAAAATGCAAACTTGTGCACTTTTTGCCACTTTTAGTCCCTGAATGACCCAAAAGTTTATTTTAGCACACCGAACCCCTCAAAGCCTATTTCTAAGCTATGTAAAGGATATATATGGTATGTTTAACTTATGGTCATGTTCCGGAAGGTCTGTTACAGTTCAAATTGGCATACTTTCGCAGTTTGTCAACTTTAGTCCCTGTAAGCGATTAAACTTTGATTTCACCACACCAACCCTTCCAAAACTTATATCTAAGTTATGTAAAGGTTATTTAAGGTATGTTAAGCCTATTTCACTATTCCGGAGTGTTCGTTGCATTAAACTGGTTATATTTACGCATCAGTGCGTGTATAACCTTCCAGAAAGCGATTTAGAGCTTGAAATCGAACATGAGTTGATATGTGCAAATGATACACATATTTATACAAGCCCAAAGTATGAAATACAATATTTCATTGGTTTGGTATTTGTTTGATGGTTGAAATGACACAGGTGTTACATTTAATGTCGATGTGTTTAGTCTTAGAATGTTGCACAGGATTTCTAGTGATTTGCAAGGCAGCATTATTATCAACAAAAATACGAGTAGATAGGAATTCTAAACCGTAGTCGCGCATTTGTTGTTGTATCCAAAGAACTTGGGAGCAACAACTCGAGGCAGCAATATATTCTGCTTCACATGTTGATGTAGCAACACACGTTTGCTTCTTGCACTGCCACGTGACCAGTCGATTTCCTAGGAACTGACATCCTGCTGTTGTTGATTTGCCATCGATTTTGCAACCACCGAAATCAGAATCACTGTATGCAATTAATTCAAAACTATCATCCCTAGGGTACCAAAGACCGAGGTCTGGGCATCCCTTCAAATAGCGTAGAATCCTTTTGACAGCAGACAGATGAGAGGCCTTCGGGTTTGCTTGATATCTTGCTAGTAAGCATGTTGGGTACATGATATCAGGCCTCGAAGCGGTAAGATACATGAGAGATCCGATTATGGACATCCCTTCAAATATTATGGCAGAATCACTGTATGCAATTAATTCAAAACTATCATCCCTAGGGTACCAAAGACCGAGGTCTGGGCATCCCTTCAAATAGCGTAGAATCCTTTTGACAGCTCTGATACCACTTGTAGGTCCCGAAATCTGAGGATCGATTACGAACCGAATCTCTTGTTTATAGTAAACACGGTTACGTGTGCGGAATCCACGTAACTATGCCAAATCAAACATATATAGCATAAATAACAACGGATTAATCAATGAAACACAATCTATTGATTAACGGGATAAGAACCTATTACAACTGATACAAACACAGTTCAGACAGAATTTTGGCAGAGTTTTGTTACTATGGTCTGTTTCTTATCTCTGAGTTCAAATGAACACAAAGTGCTGTTTATATAGTCCCTGGGCCACAGATATCGACGAAACACAGAAGTGTTTGACGAATCTGAACATGGGCCAGACATTGGGCCTGGAACAGCCCAATACATGACGAATCAAGGTCTGATTCGTCATGACCTTCAACGAATCAAAAGTCTGATTCGCCATGAAGTGTTCCGACGAAACAGAAGTCTGTTTCGTCGAGGACTGCAACTGTTGTGTTTGTTCCTGTTATCAGACAGCAACAATCAGCAACACATAAACATAGTAATGACAAAACTACCCTTTAATGCAACATGCATTGTTCATAATACATTACATACCAAAAGAGACAAACAAGTTGTACACAAGTAGATAGGAGGATATCTGACTTGGTCAACATAACATACAGACTCGATAATTAATAAAAGACCATTCAAAATACATCGTTTAAACAAGACTAGTTACAGACACTAAAAATGCATCAACAATATCCAGAAAATCAACAAAGGACATTTTTCAATACTTGATAAAAATCCGAACTACGTTTGATTTTAAACAAGGATAAGAGCCAATGCTCTGATACCACTTGTAGGTCCCGATTCTCGGAGGATCGATAACGAAACCAAATCTCTTGTTTATCACAAACACGGTCACGAGTGCGGAATCCCCGTGACTATGCCAAACCAAACATAGATAGTAACAACACAAGGTAACCAATGAAACACAGTCAATTGATTAAAGTGGATGAGAACAAGATCAAACAGATACACACAATGTTTGACACTAAACTTTCAGACATGTTATGCTTTCATAGTTTCACACTAAATCTATGATGTGTTTATATAGGCAGCCTGGGCCCAACAGTAGACGAAACATCATGTGGGCCTGACGAAACTCCACAGTTGACGAAACTCTAGGAGTTTCGTCACTGTTCACGATGAAACTTGGGTTTGTGACCAATGAGAGTTTCGGCATTCATGATCTCGACGAAACTAGGAGTTTCCTCAAGGGCTGCAAAAAGTGTAATGCTGCAAACTGTCTGTTTGCAGCAGACGTGTTATAAACACACACAAACACAACATAAAATACCCAAATGCAACATGCATTGTTCATTTATCATACATAACAAACGAGACAAACTTTGTCGGACACAAGTAGGATAGGAGGATATCCGACTTGGTCGACGGCGAATTACAGACTCGATAATTAAAAAAGACCGTATAAATTACAACGTTAATAAAGACAAGTTACAGACACCAAAATAATGCATCAACATCTTTTACTAGGGTGCTGTTTGTTTTTTCAGAGGTAAAACATCTGCAGTCTGCGGACCACATCTGCAGACATCTGTAGCAGAAGGGGTGGACCAAACCTCTGCAGTCTGCAAAAAGAAGACTGTTTGTTTTTTAACTTCTGCAAGAACAATCGATTCACTCAAAACAACAAGAACAGTCGATTTTTATAAACAAGACCAATTGATTTGCATAAACAACAAGAACAATCGATTCACTCCAAACAATATAACAATGAACAAAATTGAATTGGGGGCAATTTCTATATAAAAAAAAACATAACAATAACATTAATGTTTTACTGAAATCTTATAACAATTCATTGCTAAGTGCAGTTAATAAAATTGATTTAAAAAAACACCATGACAAAACCTAATTACACAAACATAAGAGTTTTGATCCGACATTCATGTCTACAAATCATATATTATATTATAAGATATTTATAGAAATTGATATTTTGTTAAATCTTAAATTGACCTAAAAATGAAATTTAACCAAACGAATTCAAATAACTGTGAATTCGGTGATCGGAAAAACATTACCTCTCTGTTTAAATCAAATAACTGATTTGATTCTTCTCTTATCTCTCTCTTTACCAGTGTCATCTTCGGCAATTCTGTAACTCATATTCCGGCGAATCTACGGTGGAATTCAAGTATTGAACAATCAAAAGTTTCCGATGACTTCGTAAACATTACGACGACTGATTTTACCGGTTGATTTCTGATCTGTTTTCAGCGACGAAGGTGAACGGCGGAAGGTAGTGGTGGAAGGTGGAGGTGGCGGCGGCGCTAAGGTGAACGGTGGCAGCAACTGGAGTGGTGGAGGAGGGGTGGTGGAGGAGAATGAGGATGTGTGCTAGGGTTTGTGTTGTGTATCTGTGATTTAGGTAGAAAGAAAGGGAAGAAGAGGTTAGAAGAGGTGAGCAGAACCTTTCCCACATCTGCATCAAAAAGAGGTCAGGCAGACCTTTTTAAATGAAATGTCTTCTAGAAAACAAACAATCTGCAGACTCAAACGTCTGCGCGTGGTCTGCGTGGCGCAGACATAAGAGGAGAAGAAGAGCTTTTCAAGAAAAAACAAACACCCCCTAGTTCACTTGTGTTGGTAAGAATAGATGCAATCTCTTGTGCACGACTGAGATAAGCAATTCGTCTCATTTTATTTGTAGCTTATGAAGTTATGTCTTAAATGTGTATTCCCAAGAGGCAGTATGTGGAGCATAGGCTCAAGCAAGGGAGTCCCATACTTCACGAGCAGTAGATTGTTGAACATGGACAAAAGATGCTTCAAAGACAGTTCAGATAATGATCATACAAACATGTGCATCATTTGCAATCTAGGACTGATAATTGGGATTGGTTGACAATGAATCCGTGCAAGAAATAGAACTGTCAATACAGCCAAATAAATTGTTTGTGATTAGAAATGGTTAAATCATATGGTCTTCTAATAGCCATAATTTGTTTGTTGGAGAAAGAGTAAAGGCAAATTTGTGTAAATTCTGAGATACCCTTTTAGTTGAGGTAAAAGTTGTAATTGTAGTCATTGTTTAAGAAATCGGTTAAGAATGGTGAGTGTCACTAGGACAAGGTGAGTGTTTTTTGATCAAAGATGCCAAGCAATTTATTACTTATGCGTTGAGTGTCACTAAAAGTGTTGCTAGCGAGTGTCGCCATGAAACTTTGAACAACAATTAAAGTCGATAACTTGCGTTAGCTGAGAGTGTGTCGCTAGCGAGGGTCACCAGGAAACTTTGGACAACCATTAAGGTCGCTAAGTTGCGTTAGCTGAAAGTGTGTTACTAAAGAGTGTCGCCAATTGTTGCCAAGTTTTGAGTGTCGCTAACGGAAGTGTTGTGAGAGTTGTGAGTGTCGCCAACGAATGACACTATAGTGGGATATGTGAGTGTCGTCTGGTGCTCAGACAACTATGGCACGACAGTGCTAAGACAATGATTGGCTCTGATACATGTAAAATACCGATACCGATAAGTGCGTATAATCCTGATTTGTATTGAAATGTTGTGTGAAAGGTTACAAGGGATGAGTTTTATTTACATAATACTACTTCTAATATTTACATAATGAACTGCTAACCATCCATAATTACTCTCTTATTTAATAAACAAGAACTCAGCTAACTTTTTTCATCTTTAGATAAGGTATCAATACCTAGGAGCATCACTAAAATATCACTCTCCTTTCTTTTGAGGGAGGGGTAAAGTGGTGACGGTGGGGTTGTGGAGGATGAAGGTTGTTGGTAGGGGAGATTGTTGGTAAATATGGTGGTGGTGGGTGGCAAGAAGCCATTGGTAGTTTTGGGTGCCTCCGAAGATGGTTGGGGGAGGGGTAAAGTGGTGAAGGCGGTGGGTTTGTGGGTTGTGGAGGATATGGGTGGTTGGATTTTAGTTTATTGCCGGTTTGGCAATTAATTTGTTTGTTTATAAATATAGAGTAATTAAAGACAATGATACCTCTGAATTCAATTTATAAAGACGACAATACGCCATAAAACAAACGTCTCTTTGAAGGAAGTTACTGATAGGGACTCAAATTGGAGAGACATGAAATCACATGTGCTTAGGTGACAGTTTTAACGATTAGGGGCGCAACCTGTCATTTCTGGACAACCACAGAAACACATATGGGCGGAATCGTGTTATATAATTCTATATCATTAATATTTTTTTGTATTATTTATTAAAGGTAGTGACACAATTACCATTCTAATATCATATATTCATTGAAGATGATAAAGCAAATAGTAACAAATAATACCCTTGACGTTGATCGCTGAACACATCCATTTACAATAATGAACCATTTAGTTCATACGAAAGGTTCAGGAAACTTCCGCGTCCATTTATATATAATTCAGAGGTGTGGACCACTGAACTAGTCATTAAGAAATCTGAACCTTTTGTTCATTCCTAGCCACCGTTGGTTTGGAAATAGTCTGTCTATTAGTTTACCAACTTCTCTAAGATATACTAAACTAAACAAAGTAGCAAAATGTAAAAGGGTCACGGAAACTACGCCGGTTTATATGACTAGTATATTATTAAATTCATAGATAAAATATAAAAAAAAATGAAGAATATAAGGAGTAGATAACTTCAACTTAAAGATATGTAATTATTTCTTGGCCAGCTCATATGTCCTTGTCAAGTGACAACCCATTGAACCCCACCATGAACTTTCTCTGAAATTACAAGGTAGACAAAGAATCCTGTTAGGTGATAAATTACAAGTTCTTGTTCCGTGCTCGAAAAAAGCATCTCTAATCACCAGTTCAAGATTTGGTATGGTCCGGATGACAGATTTGCTAAGGGGGGAGATCTCTTCAGAACCAAGGAGACGTGCGTTTTCCGGTGAGTCGGGATACTTGACCCCACTTCGGGTTTTTGGAGATGGAGATCACACGATCACTGGTATGTCTTGCTGATTTTGGAAACAACTTTAGATAGGAGATTTTGGCACTTTTTAATAAATTGTAAAACAAGTTATTTAAGCATACTTTTTCTTGATTGTTCTTCATAATTTACGAGATGTGGTTCGTCTAAACTATATAGATTTGGAGCTCGGAGCTGACAAAGTTGACGCTGATCATCAGAATATACAGGATTTAGAGCTGGGAACTAACAAAGTTGGCCCAACTTACCAGAAAAAGCAAGGCAAGATAATAGCTGCACTTAAGCTCTTAAGTTTCCGGGAGGAACACGTTCTGGTTCAATTTTGGTCGCCTCATGAGTACGGGAAGCAACGATTGCTTTCAACTATAGATCAACCATTTGGTTTTGGTGAAATTGATGTAGGGCTTAGTTCGTATCGAAAGGATTCAGAGGGAAGATCTTTTACTGTGGATAAAGATCATGAAGAAGGGGACGGTAGTCCTGCAACTCGAGTATTCGGACTAGGATTGCCAGAGTGGACTCCGGATTTAGATAATTGCACCCCAAAACATTTTCCACAACAAGAATTTGCGCTTAGTTGCAATCTTCATGGATATTTGGCTTTACCAGTTTTTGATTCGAAAACGCAGTTATGTGTTGGTGTGCTTGAGCTCTTGACTTCTTCAAAGTATATGAGTTATGCTTATGAGGTTCAACAAGTTCACAATGCTCTTGAGGTTTTCATCTTTCCTCCCAATTTTGATGATATATATATCTCATTCTTAATCATTAGTGTTTGTGTTTGTGTGTGTTTGGTCCTTCTACTTCAGGTAGATTGCGAGACAACTGCGTGTTAGAATTTGTTGAAAATATAATTCAAAAACTAGGTTTAGATAAAACTAAAATACGAACAAGGTATCGATTTCTTACAACCTTGTAGAATAAGGCCTGTAATATAAAATTTAATTATCACATGAACAGTTTCTCTTCATATTATCAATTTTATTCTAACTTTTTAAATCACAGATTTGGTCATAACTGTTTACAACAATGTTATGCATTTGGTCTATACACTAACCGCCGTTAAAATTTTTCCTAAGATAATGAAAGTGGTGCTTCGACGGTGTTGCAGTTGCATGTTGTGACAAAGCTTCATTATTTGGACCGTCTACTTAACTTCTCAAAAGTGTTGTTCATCAATGTTGGCGCCATGACCAGAACGGAAGAGAGGGAGGGGTGTATGGTTTAATACTTTTTTTAATTTAAAGGGTAGAATAGTAAGTTGCATTTTAACATTAGTTATTGTTAGAGACAAGACGCGTTGCAGTGTGACAAAAGGTTGGAACCCGACCTGTAATTTCTCAAAAATTATGAGCAGACATTGGAACTATTATAACAATACTAGTGTATAGATGCATAATATAAAATAAAACTATTATCATAGAAACTTTCAATACAACTGAAAGGTTAAAAACAGTTTCACATATCTACAAGATTCATATCTTCTGTTGTGCTCTTGTTTAGCTTTCCTCATTTATAAATTGTTATTTGCAGACAGTAGATATGAGATCCCCACAACCATTTGATCGTCCTTCTTTAAATGTGAGTTGTGTTTTTGTTAAATCCTCATATGCCTTGGAATGCTTATTCTCTGAGATGTGTTTTATGTACAGGTTCCTAATGACATCAGGCAAGATGATTACGATAAGATCTATGGTATTCTGAAAAAGGTGTGTGACTTCCACAGTTTACCTCTTGCTCAGACATGGGAAGTGTCCCAACAAAGTAGTTTTGTTTCCCATGAAAAGGTTATAAAGAAGAGCTGTAGTAGTTTCGACACTAGATGTGTCGGGAAAGTCTGCATGTCAAGAGCCGCTCTACCTTTTCACATTCGAAACTTGGGCATGTGGCCATTCTTGAAAGCATGCACAGAACGACACTTGGACAGCTCCCATGGCTTTGTTGGCAAGGTGCTGTTATCCCGCGGTTCATGTTTTTGTGGAGATGTAACCAAACTCAATGAAGAAGAGTACCCTTTAGTCCACCATGCACGCATGAACGGGTTGTCCAGCTGCTTTGCAATCTTCTTGCATAGCGTTGAAGCCAATGATGACTATGTGCTAGAGTTCTTTCTACCGCCAGACATCAAAGACAGTGGACGTGTTCTGAACTTGGTGCAGACATTGAAGCAGAACATTGATATAGCTTCTGGATTCGAACTGGGTGACATCTCAATTATACAAGTAGTTGGACCACCTACAGAAGTAAGCAAATCATTAAGTATAGACCCTCATACTATCCAAATATCATCGGTTACCACAACGAACAACCACAAATTTGATGCAAATACATCAGATTCTCAGTCAATCATGGTGAATATAGCTAATAAAGCCGAGTCTTCTGCAAACGTATCGAACCAATGGAAACCCAAACAAAAAAACCTTGGGGATGAGTTTATACGACATCATTCTAACGTCGTTGGTGCAAGCAAAAACAACAAAAGGATTTTCAATCCCAATGTGAGTGTGAAGAAAATGAGCGATAACAACGTTACTGATGCTGCAGAAAATAATAACCGTTCAAAGCAAGGCAGAAAGCCTAAAACAGACTCTCTTACAATGGAGGCAGTAGAGAAACATGTTGGAAAACCAGTAGATGAAGCTGCCAAGAATTCAATGAAAAATAATGCATTGCATAATGATGATCACCCTGCTGCGAGTGAGAGCACAGCAAAACCCAAAAAAACAATAAACAATATAGTCCGGTATTCGCGTGTTGCAAAATCTAGTCTTGTTCATGCATCCCCAAAACAGACCGTGGCCAATATCTCAGATGTAAAGATGGTAACAGTGAAGGCAACTTTTAAAGAAGATATGATAAAGTTCCAATTCCCTGCTTCAGCGGGCCTTTTGGAACTAGAACACGAAGTTGCACGAAGGATTAAGTTAAAGAGTAGAAGGCCTAATTTAAAATACATGGATGAAGACAATGATCTGATACTCCTTGCTTGTGATGCCGACTTGCACCATCTTCTAGAGTTTGCAGATAATCACAGTACTATCAAATTAATCATTGTGGCTGGTGATTAATTATAAAACTATGCTACTTCCGTAATGAGGTCGATCAAACAAACTGTCATAAGGATGTACACATCCATCAACTTAGAGGATCCTGAAAAGTTGACTGTATAGAACTTGTGGTATTATGTCACATCCCGATCCCAACTTTTTTTTTATTATTAGTAGTAGTATATCGGATGTGCATTTGTATAAAATGGGTTGTAAGTGTAGCTTTTTGGTTTTGATTTGTATAAAACCGGTGTAAAAGGTTGGTATATATATAAAAGTTAAATAAAAAAAAGGAATAGCCGTTACCTTTTTGACTATTGCCAACGGTCATTGGCCAAAGAATTGAACAAAGGCGTGGATAAAAGAACGCTCTGGAGGAAATTTTTTGAAAAAAACGCCCAGGGGGCGGTCTAGGGGGGGGGGGGGGGGGGGGGTTTGGGGAAAAGAACCCCCACTACGGTCTTATAATTATAATTTATGTGCGTGCCATCAGATCTTTATTTGGTTATTTTGGCTATTTTTTTTTCCTTATGATGTAGTCTTTAAAAAATGGTAAAGAGATGGGGAATTGGGTGTTCAGCTGAGGAAAACCACAAAGCAAAAAACTGCAGATATTTCAGAGCAGATGCTTATTACTCAGTCCAAAATCCCAGAAACAGTAAGAAGCAGAAAATATGTAAGAAGCGCAAGTCTTAAACTAAGCTAGTGAGCATTGGGTTTAGATGAAATCTTACCTTTGTATGAATTTTTATATAGGAATTTTTTTATATTTTAGATGCGATTTTGGTTGGATGTTCAGAATGTTTTAGGTGACACCAACAGATGTATGTTTCTTTACTGCATATCAAAACTTAGGTGCCAGTGTGCCACATATTATATCAAGATGTAAACTCTTATAATTCGTACTTTGATAGAAAACATACACACACGCAAACATTACTAAAAAATAGGTCTAATGCAACTTTTTAAAAGCAATCTTTTTCAAATGAGTTACATTTGACTCTAATGCAACTTTGTTGAACATGAAGGTTGCATTAGAAGATCTAATGCAACCTTGATAAAAAGTTGCAAAGTTATATTCAATTTGCAACTTTTTTATTCAAAAGTTGCAAATTCTCTTGAACTTTGCATTAAGTTTAATGCAACTGCTTCTAATGCAGCCCTCAATATAAGATTGCATTAGGCCTAATGCAACTTTTTCAAATCCTAATGCAACATTTTGTTAGGGTTGCATTAGCTTCATTTTCTTGTAGTGGTCAAACCAAAATGAATGGTCAATTTTGGACAGAACTACAAGGGAAATAAATTAGCCAAGAAACTGTTAACATTTCTACCATCACTAATGATTTCATAAATGGATGAAAAGTGTGTGCGTGGGTGTGCGCCTATGTATGTAACATGTGTGCATGTATACAGTCAATTAACGCGATTATGATAGTTTGAATGTACAGATTTATGAGGTGTTAATGTGAACCATTTCATTAGGGTGTCAAATTGTTTTCAACATACGAGTTAATTAAAAGTAGCTTCCAATACAAGAGACCTTCAATACAAAAGGAAATGACTTCTTTGGTCCAAGGAGGAGATCGTGAAGTAGTTAATTGAAAAGTTTTATTACTTTGTTTACAAAAATATTAAACACTCTTGTCAATAAAAAATGGCAAATTGCATTTAAATAATCCTAGTTTTCTCAATTTGGCCGATAATAATCCCAACTCAGTTATTGACCGATAATAATCCGAACTGGTCCACTTTTGGCCGATTATAGTCCCCTAAACCCACAACCGATATCTACATGATGAGGAGAAAACCAATTTTAACCATATAAACCGGTTTCAACCAGATACAAGAAGTTAAGCTCAATTAGCTTATGGATTTTCACATATTTAGCTTTTAACACATTTGCACAAAAATTCTAAGTATCGTCGTACTACATATCATCAAACATTTTGCTAAAGTCAAATTGCAATGCTAATTCCACTGCTAAAATAAGAGCTTTATAGCTTAACAAGAAGTCAATAATCAAATATACTTTGATTTACCTAATTGCATTAAACTGATTTGAGATTTCTAAGTACAATAATCGATGTTTTCTCTAATGAAAATTGAACATAATAGAAAATAAGAACACACTAGATTTAAATGTTATTACTGTAGTAAATGATTTTGATACATCAATACTACAAAAGATTAAAGCATATGAATGTAAGAACTGAAATCGACCACAACTAATCAAAGTCGAAAAAATATGTAAAGCATATATAGTGACGTAGGGGAAAACATGTTATAATCACAGGGACACAAATTGAAAGGAAATAAGAGTAATATAGTCTTTTCAGTGTCTAAAACTAACGTTGTGTGCTTTAGGGACTTAGAATGTAACAAATTTCAAACCATTGTGATCCATTTTTTGAAAATGGGGACTCGGTTGATTTTTGCAACCAAATTGCACTTTACTCTACATACACTACTAGAAAGTTGCTACTATTCCTACTAAAATTTCCTACGCATTTCCTACGAATGAGAATGCTCACACTTTTCCCACAAAATATCGACGAACAAGAAAAGGGTCTTAATTTTGCAACAAAAAGGCCACAAAACGATATGCGTAGGAAAAATGTCGGAAATTTATGATGGAATTCCGACATAACACATTTTCATGTTAACAATTAGTCGGGCCTTCTCTTGGCCCGGGATGTGGCTGCCTATGCCTTTGTGGCTTCCAGGTCTCAATCTTGGGAGTTGCAGGATCACATCTTACGTAACAGTGGGGTTGCTAACACTGATCCGGATTATGCCAGCGCCTTGGAACGCTTGCATGAATCTCTACCTGAATTTGATCTCGGCGGTTTCTCTAACAAGGACACCGCCCCCAAAAAGCCACAGAAAACTTTGGCGAATGCCCTTTGTTGTCGAATCGCACAAAGTTTGGGAGAAGATTTCCATTTGTCACCCCGCCAGAAAGCCGTCATTTAATGCCTACAGAGGCCTCATGTCACGGCCCCCGACCCTTCCCTAGGAGCGAGAGCCGTGAACCAGCCAGATGGTATCGGTGTTTATTAATTACGCAGCGAAATTTTTTTTCATCAGGATCGTAGTTAGGAAATGATTTCAGAGTTTTAAAACACCGAACTTTTAACATAAAATAAATGGGCTAAAACCCGTATTTCATTCAATTGTTTTTATAGGGATAAACCCAAATAAATAAAACATAAATTTCCTATTTTATTCAGGTATTTATAGCCACTTTATTTAAGCCTTCAGTGCTCCGTAGCTAGCTTCTATTACCTTTATAGCAAGTTACCTGAAACACGTTTTGAAAATATTTTATCAGTAATAAATACTGGCGAGTTCATTCCATTTTTATAAAATATATTGTTATACTTTACAGCATCAAGGTTTTTATATTTGTTTATATTTACCCAAAAACTCAATCAGTATTTGTCACATGGTGGCAGTTCCGATGTGACGGTGGTCATATAACTCATTGGCTCACTTTCGTCCAATAGTGAATTTATCAAGTAATAGATATATAGTATATCTCACTATTATATTGGTCACTAGGTGATTCCTATGACGGTGGTCAATTCACTGTTGATCATTCTCTCAACTAGTGACTCGGGTCATATTACTGTTGATCATTCTCTGAACTAGTAATTATAGTCATATCACTGTTGATCATTCTTTCAACTAGTGACTCGTGTCATATTACTGTTGATCATTCTCTCAACTAGTAATTATAGTCATATCACTGTTGATCATTCTTTCAACTAGTGACTCGAGTCATATTACTGTTGATCATTCTCTCAACTAGTAATTGTGGTCATATCACTGTTGATCATTCTTTCAACTAGTGACTCTGGTCATAACACTGTTGATCATTCTTTCAACTAGTGCCTTTGGTCATGTCACTGTTGACCATTCTCTCAACTAGTGACTCTGGACTTAGTAATGTCCCGTAATATTACTTTGTCAAATATATTTTCTATGGCACAAAACCACTTAACCCAGAAAATGAAAGATATCATTTTCTATTAAATTAATAGTTATAACTTTATCAAATACAATATATAAATTAAATAATTGTAATATTATTATTCAATATATTAACGTGACTAAGATTAAAAATATAATCTTAGTATAGTAGAATATATTATATTTGACATATTTTATTATGGTATACATTTATTGATTTAAACATCATTTAAAATGTTAAATAGTAATTTAGGTTTATTAAATATATTATAACTAATATATCTTTAATGTTAATAGTTATAGGTTATGGCTTAATTAGAACCTTCTGTTCACATTTAGCTATAACTAATATATTTTTAATGATAAAAGTAAACTTAGAGATTTAAACATAAATTAATTTTCTCACTGACGCTCTTTTCTCAAGTATGTGCCTTATAAAGAAAAAGCTTTATGTTTAAGATTCTTTTCTCAAGTATATTGGTAGATATATATACCAATTAAATTTATTAGTAATTTAATATAGTAATGTAAAAATTAGTTATAGGTTATGACTATTGGGGCACCAATCCCCCGTACTTGTGGCCATGCTATTATTGGCTAACTTTTTGGCCAATAGTAATGAGTGTCAAGTAATGTATAAAACACCACAAATTGGAGGCTATTGCAAAATATAAAAACTTAATTACTGTAAGTATAACTGATACACATATTGGATTTTGGAAGCATTTTTTAAATATAATTGTATCACAAAAATGTGATAAAACTGTGAGAAAAGAGAATGGATTCAACTAGAAAGCCTCCTGGTAGAATCTTGGGTATAACTTCTGAGCTATTTTAATATATATATATATATATATATATATATATAGGGGACCGCTAAAATGAAAACCACCTCTAGTTATGAGAACCATGGGAACCACTTTCTAGCCCTTTGATCAACTAGATGGATGGATGAGATTAAAAGTAGATAATATTAATATTAAAAGCTTTTTGTCTTATTATGTTTTTAATATTTTATTTTTAAAGGGTATTTAGGTAAAATTGTTTTTTTTTTATCTTTTTATATATATTATTTTTAAATGTCTTTTTTGTCCTATTCTTTAATTACTTTTTATTAAAAAAACAGATTTTTATATTAAAACAATTTTTTGAATTCAAATTTTAATGGTAATTTTTTTTTAATTATTAAAAAACAGATTTTTATATTACGTTTTTTACGCCCCGTTTTTTTACGAGCGTTTTTTTACGGAACGTTTTACGCCCTGTTTTTTTTACGCGCCGTTTTAGCGTCCCGTTTTTATGTCCCGTTTTTTACTCGCCGTTTATACGGCCCGTTTTACGCGCCGTTTTTCTATACCCCGTTTTTTCACGCCGTTTTTTGCGACCGGGTTTTTACGTGCGGTTTTTTATTCCCGGTTTTACGCGCCGTTTTTACACGTTTTACGTTTTACGTTAACCTTTTTAGACTTTTTACATTTTAAGTTTTACGTTAAAATTTTTACGTTAAAACTTTTACTTTTTGCGTTAAAACTTTTTACTTTTTACGTTTTACGTTAAAACTTTTTACTTTTTACGTAAAACTTTTTACTTTTTACGTAAACCTTTTTACTTTTTACGTTTTACGTTAAAACTTTTTACGTTTTACATTAAAGCTTTTTACGTTTTACGTAAAACCTTTTACGATTTACGTTTTTTAACGCGCCATTTTATACACGTTTTTTACGCGCCATTTTTCCAAGCGTCGTTTTTTCCACGTTTTTTAACGCGCCGATTTTTTCACGTTTTACGTAACACTTTTTACCTTTTACGTTTTATGACTAACGTAAAACTTTTTACGTGTTGCGTAAACCTTTTAACGTTTTACGTAAAACTTTTTACATTTTACGTTTAACGTTTTTACGTTTTACGTTAAAAGTTTACATTTTACGTTAAAAAGTTTACGTTAAACTTTTTACGTTTTACATTTTACGTAAAACTTTTTATGTTTTACGTTTTACGTAAAACGTTTTATCTAAGAGTTTTTTACACAAAACGAACGCACCCAGCAAATCGCTACTCGGTAGGTGTCTCAGATAGATTGCTATCATCGTCGACGTCTCAAAAAAATAAAAACCCAACAAACAAAAATCAAAAGAACGAGTGGATTTCTTGAAAAAAACGATGTTTTGGCTCAGATTTTCCGATAATCAGAGGCTGCAAAAGTGGGGTTGCAGGTTCAATAACCTACCCTCCACCGTCCTTGACGCGTCATCGTCATCAAAATATAGGGTTTTTTTTTTGCATCATCACCGCCCCAATTCAAACATATTCAAAGATTCAACAGATTCAAAAAGCACCAGATTCAACAAAAATCAAACCCTACAAAAACACTATCCAAAAATCACCAGATTCAACCATATTCAAAAAATCACCAGATTCAACCATATTCAAAGAACACCAGATTCAACCATATTCAAAAGATTCAAAAGGCACCAGCATAAAAACAAGAACACATGCAAACCCACAAAAGTCCACTAATCAAAATCACCAGATAAAAACAAGAACACATGCAAAAATTCAAAGAAACCCAACCAAAAAATCACACCATCAAACCCACATAGTTCATCAGACCCACATACCAAATCAAAATCCCCAACATATCAAAACAGAGATCAAAAAAATATCAAAACAAAGACTCACCGACTACTTCCGCCCCCACCATCACCCATCACCCCCTGTCTTCCGACCAACCACATCCCACCACCGTCTTCCACCACCTACCAACCACCTCCCACCATTGCCTCGCCACCGAACAAAATCACCAATCGCATGTCGTAACCAAACCCTAGATCTAGAAAAAAACAACAAATCGGCAACAGTTTAAAGGACCTTTTCACGGCTGATAGCTAGGGGGTAGCCGGGTGGTGGTAGTGGTAGTGGTGAGATGGTGGTGAAACAAAAAAGAGAGTTTTAACCGGATTCGATGTGGCTGGAGAAGGAGGGGGTACAGGGGGAGGGGTGTGCGGCATAAACCAAGCACCACACCTTGTTGTGGCCGGAGTCATCGCCGGATAATGGTTTGCAGGACTCGTTGTGGCCGGACTTGATGTGGCCGGACTCGTCGCCGGAGAAGAGTTTCAAGAGAGATATGAGAGATGAGAGAGATATGTGAGGGGTAAAGGGTCTGCCTTTTAAAGAGAGAGTTGTACAAAGAAAGCTTTTAAAAATATCTGACAAATTGAAAAGGTGACAAACATTAAATGGAGAGAGAGAGTGGTGACTTGACATATGGGGTAAATGACCAATGTGCCCTTTATGTTGGCACAATGTGATTGGTTGATTTTGGTTCTCACGGTTCTTATAACTGGGAGTGGTTTTCATTTTAGCGGCTCCATATATATATATTTGCACTCGTGTTAAGTATAGTACCCCTAATTCAACCTTGTCCCTATGTCACGAGACCGAACCCCAACGAACTTAGTCAGGCAGAGCCTTGACATGCGTTATGGGGCTCCAGATCAATCGGAAAGGGTAGCGGTGATCGGGAGTTAAAACACTTAAAACGGGGCAGAGCTTTATTATTATTATAAATAAAATAAATAAACAATATAGAATTCTTTTTGAGAGAGTTGGAGACATAGGTGAAAGCAGTTGGACAATTCAAAGCAAAATATGAGTGACTATTTATAGTATTTTGTTCACAATTCTTGGAGTGCCACGAATGGTGGGTTGTACCACCTATTCAGTACACGTAACCTTTAATGTTAATTTTAACTATTTTATTTTTTTTATTGAAAGATTGAAAGATGGAGGACACGTGCATATGTGATATCACAATTCAAGTTTTAATTTCACTTTTAAATTTATTTTATTTTAAAAATGTACACGTACATTATGAAAGATGTAAGTTATTAATTATTATTTTATTTTATATATATATATATATTATAATTAATTTAACTGCTTCACTTATTTGGCGCTTATAACTTCTAAAATATGACGCTTTATAAAACAATGAATATGTCTTTAAAACGAGAATAATCTTATCTACATTTTGAACCAAGTTTCATTAAAAATAGAGTAGGTTCAAATATGTTGTATTTTTTATTTTTAAACGGTTTCTAGGCCCGTCTAGGTACTTTATATTTCTAACAGTCAACTTACCCGTAATCTACCTGTCTAATAATATAAGTTTTTATACACTTTTATTTTAATAGAAAGGTCACCCATATACAAGCCAATTAATTAGTATAACATTCCAACCAACTATATATAAAATAGTTTTTAAAACTATGTGGGTTGAATAATTGTTAAAAAAAAATAAATAAAGCTAGTTACTAGTTTTTAACAAATTTAAACAACCTATAACTCTTATATGAAAAAAAATGGATATGTTACATCCTCCCCACCTTGTTTTAAATCTCGTCCTCGAGATTTGGACTACGATGTTTCTTTTAGAGTTATGTCATGTCTTAGTCAATAAAAACAATATTAAGGTAAATGATACAGAATCAAAACATCAAATTTTGTGAATATGAGTTGTACAATAAATAGGACTCAATGGTTCAACTGCATTAATTCAAGAAATCAATGTCAAACGAATGAGATGAAATGAGATAATTTTCAAGGTGACTAGGTTCAAGCCAAAAGAGATATATGATTTAAATTGAATGTTTACAAGTTGTAAATGACTTTTAGAATCAATAAAATTCATTGTCAAAAGAAAACTTACATTGATTGTGAACTGATGAAGATTTAGGATCAACAAGCTCAAAATGAAATAGAAGCACGGAAATAATTTGTCAACTATCAAACCATGATATGAGAAAAATCAATGTGTTGACATTATTGAATTTGCAAGGATACACCGAAATACAATAGAGTTTAGTGTATCATTGTCTTAATACATAATTGTATCAAGACTACTTTTGAATGATGAATCAAAGGAAAGATATACGTGGTTTTAAATGATTCGTATAATTCAAGTTATAAGTTTATATCGACGCCGCAAGGTGTCGAAATGATTGAAATAGCTAATTACGGTGACCGAACAAATTCACCGTGTTTGTAATCAACTGAAAGTTTTAATGAAGTAAATTTGGATATTCGTTTCGAATAGGATTTTCAATTGCTGATGAAAGACCAAATGAATATTATAGAATTTTCGATCAATGATGAAAGAAACTTTAGAGATACACCAGAATATGATACGAATTTGTGCACTCTTATCTTAAAAAACAATTGTATTAAGATTGTTTAAGATAATGAATTAACAGAAATTGAATAAATAAATCCGTACATCAGGTGTGAAAATAAGATTAGCGCAAGCTTCAAAATAAGGAAAACGTCATCACAGGGTGTCGTAACCAATTAAATGATTCAATGAAAGTGAAGACCAAACAAGTTTGTTATAGTTTTGAATAGATGAAGTACTTGACAGAATGCATTTACTTAAAAGCTTTTATTTGTACTAGGGTCAAATAATAACTTAACTTAGATATTACATATCAGCGATTACGTCTGGAATCATGTCTGCTTCTCGCGTAGTAAGTACGAATGCTTGCGCGTTCTTCTTAGCTCCGTCTGTTGTTTTCGCCTGGTTGTCGAGTGCTTTTGTCAGTTTTGGGCAATGCGGTTTGATGTGTCCTGTTTCTCCGCAATTGTAACAGATATTAGTTTTTCTTCTACATTCTTCCTCTATATGCCCGGTCATCTTGCAGAAGTTACAGTAGAGTGTTTTCCTAAAACGGCATCTTCCTGAATGCTTTTTGTTACAGTTTCTGCAGATAGGTTGCTCCAATGACGGTTCAGTTCCTTTCTTCTTGTTTTCTTCTCTTGTGCTGATTAGTCCATCTGTCAGCATATTAGCTAGTTCAACTGCTTCTTCAATAGTCTGTGGCCTAGCGGCCTTGAGCATGTCTCGGATTTCGCCCACTAATCCCCAAATATAACGAGAAATTAGTACGGGTTCTGGCGAAGCCAGAGTTGGTATCATTCTTGCATATTCAAAGAACGTTGTCGTATATTCACGACAATTCACATCTATCATTTTATGATTTAGGAACTCGTTAGCCATTCGTTCCTTTTCATAAGGGGGACAAAATTTCCTTTCTGTCATTTCCTTGAATCTTTCCTAGTTCATGGCATAAGCCATGTCACTTCCTTTTGCCTGAAGAATTGTATTCCACCATTCTAAGGCTTATTCCTTAAAGAGGTTAGAAGCATACATCACCTTATCTTCTTCGGCACATTTGCTGATTTAAAGAACAACTTCCGTCTTTTCCAACCATCGCAGAGCAGCCATGGCTCCTTCGCTGCCGGCGAACTCAGTTGGTTTACAAGCTAGAAATTCTTTGTAGGTACACCCGAGAGTCATCGCCTTCATTTTCTTGGGAAATAGGGTTTTGATAATATCATCATTACCTCCATTGATACTATGGCTAAAACTATCGTCACGAGTATGCTTGCTACTCACAACTTTGGTGGGTTCTACGGGGTTTTTAACAGCTTTAATTATTAAAGGTAAAGCATTAGCTATTCCTTGGGCTATTAGATTTTCTATAGCATTTTTATCCAAAGGATTTTCATTATTAGCATGAACTTCTGGATTAGGTGATACTTCATTCGACATCTGAATGGCAAACATTTTCAATTATTAATTTCACAGAATAATTAAAACAATACTTCCAGGAATCATATGTGCATATCTACATATATATATATATATATATATATATATATATATATATATATTCATATATTTAAATCTACATATGTTATTTTGTATTAATTTCCTAACTTTATTGTTTCAGATTAGGTATTAAAAGAACACCTAAATAGCTTAAACAAGTGGCTCTGATACCACCTTCTGTCACGGCCCCCGACCCTTCCCTGTGAGCGAGAGCCGTGAACCAGACAGATGGTATCGGTGTTTATTCATTACGCAGCGGAAAAATTTTTCATCAGGATCGTAGTTAGGAAATGATTTTAGAGTTTTAAAACACCGAACTTTTAATATAAAACAAATGGGCTAAAACCCGTATTTCATTCAATTGTTTTTATAGGGATAAACCCAAATAAATAAAACATAAATTTCCTATTTTATTCAGGTATTTATAGCCACTTTATTTAAGCCTTCAGTGCTCCATAGCTGGCTTCTATTACCTTTATAGCAAGTTACCTGAAACACGTTTTGAAAATATTTTTTCAGTAATAAATACTGGCGAGTTCATTCCATTTTTATAAAATATATTGTTATACTTTACAGCATCAAGGTTTTTATATTTGTTTATATTTACCCAAAAACTCAATCAGTATTTGTCACATGGTAGCAGTTCCGATGTGACGGTGGTCATATTACTCATTGGCTCACTTTCGTCCAATAGTGAATTTATCAAGTAATAGATATATAGTATATCTTACTATTATATTGGTCACTAGGCGATTTCTGTGACGGTGGTCAATTCACCGTTGATCATTCTCTCAACTTGTGACTCGGGTCATATTACTGTTGATCATTCTCTCAACTAGTAATTATAGTCATATCACTGTTGATCATTCTTTCAACTAGTGACTCGGGTCATATTACTGTTGATCATTCTCTCAACTAGTAATTATAGTCATATCACTGTTGATCATTCTTTCAACTAGTGACTCGGGTCATATTACTGTTGATCATTCTCTCAACTAGTAATTCTGGTCATATCACTGTTGATCATTCTTTCAACTAGTGACTCTGGTCATAACACTGTTGATCATCCTCTCAACTAGTGCCTTTGGTCATGTCACTGTTGATCATTCTCTCAACTAGTGACTCTGGACTTAGTAATGTCCCGTAATATTACTTTGTCAAATATATTTTCTATGGCACAAAACCACTTAACCCAGAAAATGAAAGATATCATTTTCTATTAAATTAATAGTTATAACTTTATCAAATATAATATATGAATTAAATAATTGTAATATTATTATTCAATATATTAACGTGACTAAGATTAAAAATACAATCTTAGTATAGTAGAATATATTATATTTGACATATTTTATTATGGTATACATTTATTGATTTAAATATTAATTAAAATGTTAAATAGTAATTTAGGTTTATTAAATATATTGTAACTAATATATCTTTAATGTTAATAGTTATAGGCTATGGCTTAATTAGAACCTTCTGTTCACATTTAGCTATAACTAATATATTTTTAATGATAAAAGTAAACTTAGAGATTTAAACATAAATTAATTTTCTCACTGACGCTATTTTCTCAAGTATGTGCCTTATAAAGAAAAAGCTTTATGTTTAAGATTCTTTTCTCAAGTATATTGGTAGATATATATACCAATTAAATTTATTAGTAATTTAATATAGTAATGTAAAAATTAGTTACAGGCTATGACTATTGGAGCACCAATCCCCCGTGCTTGTGGTCATGCTATTATTGGCTAACTTTTTGGCCAATAGTAATGAGTGTCAAGTAATGTATAAAACACCACACATTGGCGGCTATTGCAAAATATAAAAACTTAATTACCGTAAGTATAACTGATAGACATATAGGATTTTGGAAGCATTTTTAAATATAATTGTATCACAAAAAGGTTATAAAACTGTGAGAAAAGAGAATGGACTCACTTTGTAACTTTAGGGTTCAACTAGAAAGCCTCCTGGTAGAATCTTGGGTATAACTTATGAGCTATTTTAAATATATATATATATATATATATATATATATATAGGTAAAGAGTAAAATACAAATGCGCTTATCGTACGATACGTACGCGATCATCCCAGCCGTTCGATCAGGTGCAGATTTGGTGCGAATTCAATACATATCGCATGTGAAAAAATGGTTAGCATGGGGTAGTGTGAAAAATGGCATGGGGTGTGTAGATGGACAAAATCGCATGTGGAAGATTTGAATATCGCATGTGAAAAAATGGCAAGGGGTAATGTGAAAAATGGCATGGGGTGTGTAGAATCGCATGTGGAAGATTGAATATCGCATGTGAAAAACTGGCTAGCATGGGGTAATGTGAAAAATAGCATGGGGTGTGTAGAATCGCATGTGGAAAATTGAATATCGCATGTGAAAAAATGGCATGGGGTAATGTGAAAAATGACATGGGGTGTGTAGAATCGCATGTGAAAAAATGGCTAGCATGGGGTAATGTGAAAAATGGCATGGGGTGTGTAGAATCGCATGTGGAAAATTGAATATCGCATGTGAAAAATCTGTGTGAGTGTTACTGTTCATCTTCTTCGATTGTTGGTCGATCATTGTCAGTCTTCTTCCGTTTGACCCTTACAACTCCCAAATTAGTAGTTCTTATTATCGATATCGCACTAAAAGGAACGAAGGGAGGTTGGGGAAGAAGATTTTCAGGTTTTTGAATTTGATTTAGGGTTTGATTTTGAACTATCATCGGTCAATTACAGAGATTTATGACCTCGCAATGACGTTTAACCTTCCTGGTATAATTTAGATATATTAAAATGATTAATTTAATCATTTAAATTAGTTTCGCCCGCGTTTGATCGATTGAAGATCGTACGGCTGAGGGCATCGCGTACATAATGTAGGATAAGATGTATTGTACGTTAACCGGCCCCTATATATATATATAGGGTAAGGTTATTGTAAAAAAGACCAAAAGTGTGAGAAAGGTAAGAAATAATCTCAGCCATTAGATCTAAATTAATTGAAAAGGGTAAACACGTAATTTTATCATTAATTCAATTAATTAAAAACTTTTCATAACCGCCACCTTAATTATAGAAAGTATATAACACCATTCAACAAGTATATAACACAATTCAGCAAGTATATAACACCATTCAGCATTCAGCAAGTATATAACACAATTCAGCAAGTATATAACACCATTTAGCAATTATATAACACCATTCATTGACTAAACATCTGATCGAAACATATTTTTTTTCTCTATATAAGTATAGCAATATGGTACTCATATTAAAGATAAAAAACGCTTGTTATTATGGTGTAATTTAAAAAAAAAAAGTTACGTACAAAAAGTTATTGACGTTTAAAAAAGACGGGGGGAAGTTACATGTGCATTACCTAATTTCTAGTGGGTTTAAAAGACTATATTGCCCCTAGATATTTCAAATCAGCCCAAATTAATGAAAATATTTTACAATTTTGTCCATATTGATCTCAACCATTAGATGTGGCTGAGATTCTTTCTTACCCTTTTCACACTTTAGGCTTTTTTTACAGGATCATCCTCTACCTATATATATATTTGCACTCGTGTTAAGTATAGTACCCCTAATTCAACTTTGTCCCTATGTCACGAGACCGAACCCCAACGAACTTAGTCAGGCAGAGCCTTGACATGCGTTATGTGGCTCCAGATCATTCGGAAAGGGTAGCGGTGATCGGGAGTTAAAACACTTAAAACGGGGCAGAGCTTTATTATTATTATAAATAAAACAAATAAACAATATAGAATTCTTTTTGAGAGAGTTGGAGACATAGGAGAAAGCAGTTGGACAATTCTAAGCAAAATATGAGTGACTATTTATAGTATTTTATTCACAATTCTTGGAGTGCCACGAATGGTGGGTTGTACCACCTATTCAGTACACGTAACCTTCAATGTTAATTTTAATTATTTTTTTTATTGAAAGATTGAAAGATGGAGGACACGTGCATATCTGATATCACAAATCAAGTTTTAATTTCACTTTTAAATTTATTTTATTTTAAAAGTGTACACGTACATTATGAAAGATGTAAGTTATTAATTATTATTTTAATATATATATATATATATATTATAATTAATTTAACTGCTTCACTTATTTAGCGCTTATAACTTCTAAAATATGACGCTTTATAAAACAATGAATATGTCTTTAAAACGAGAATAATCTTATCTACATTTTGAACCAAGTTTCATTAAAAATAGAGTAAGTTCAAATATGTTGTATTTTTTTATTATTAAACAGTTTCTAGGCCCGTCTAGGTACTTTATATTTCTAACAGTCAACTTACCCGTAATCTACCTGTCTAATAATATAAGTTTTTATACACTTTTATTTTAATAGAAAGGTCACCTATATACAAGCCAATTAATAAGTATAACATTCCAACCAACTACATATAAAATAGTTTTTAAAACTATATGGGTTGAATAATTGTTTAAAAAAAATAAAACTAGTTACTAGTGGTTAACAAATTTAAACAACCTATAACTCTTATATGAAAAAAATGGATATGTTACACCTCACGCTCAGGATTTCTTAACTGTTATTCCTATTGAAGGTTTGGGTCAACGTATTTCAGCGGTGGAGTACCGGTCAATCCTTAAGTACCGTTTGATGACCCCATGTTCCCGAATGATGAAACTTGCCCAGTATGCCGTAAAGCATGCCTGGATAAATACGGGGAGCATGCGTTACACTGTAGAGAGTTGCCGGGGTTTAAGTATCGCCATGACTTTGTGCGAGACGCGTTAATGGATATTCTCAGACGAGCAGGGATCTCGGCGAAGAAAGAGGCACCGGTTAATTTTCTTACAGACCCGTCGGAGGGGAGATCCACCCTACGCCCAGCTAACGTGCTAGTTTTTGGTTGGGAGGGCGGGAAACATGCTTGTGTCGATCTCACAGGTGTATCCCCACTAGTCGGGTTCCGGGAAAATGGGTTTGTGGCGGGGCAAGCGGTACTGAAAGCAGAGTCAAAGAAGGTGGAAAAGCACACGAAAGCTTGTGAGGATAATCAGCATGCCTTTGTCCCCCTGACGTTTGACACGTTCGGCTCCTTGGCGCCGGAGGCAGTTCGGTTATTGTCTAGAGTTCAGCGTGTGGTCCACAACAACTTTTCGACCCCTCAGGGGTGAGGCTTTGTTTTTAGTAAATTAGGGTTTTCTATTCAGAAAGAGATGGCGGCGCAGTTTGTTGCTCGTCTACCTGCTATCCTTATGTAATTTTCCCTGATGATTGGAATGAAATAAAAATTTGGGGATTAAAAAAAAAGTTCCCATTAGTCGGGAATTCGTGGGAAAATAATGAATTTAATAGTTTTGTAGAAAATGCGTAGGAATTCAATTAATCATAAAAGAAATATTAATAATAAATAAATTAAACATATTAAAGTTTTATCATTTATATAATATCCGTAGGAAATGTGTCGGAATTTTCGACAGAGTTCCGACGACATTGTTAAAAAGATTTATAAAAGATATTTTAAAACAATTTTATTAATATATGTAGAAATTAATGATACTAACCTTTCATAAAAGTGCGTAGGAATCCAATTGGTTGTTAAAAAATAATCATTATAGAAAAAAAATTAATGATACTAACCTTGCATTTTAGCACATGTATGACTTATCATTTTTCGTAAGGATTTCACATGACCCAATACAACATGATATAACATTTCAATACCGAATGGTACACATTCCATAATGTACCATTTAGATATATCAAGGCCAGATACGGTCTATTAGGGCATGCATGACTTGTTATTGTCTATAACGATTTGATATGACTTTGTATATAACCCTTTAATACCAAGTGTTACATAATAAAGGTCATAATGGGCCATTAAAAGATATCAAACCCAATGTGATCTATGATGGCATGTATGACTTGTCATTATACGTTATGATATAATCTCTCAATATAACATGAGATAACCCTTCAAAAAAAGTTTCCGTCACGCGTAGGAAATTTCCGACACCACTATTTTGTGTTAGAAATGCGCCAGAAACAGTGAACCCGCGAGTCTTTTACCTACTATAGCTAAGGCTGGCAAATCGTGTCTTAACAGGTTTAACAGGTTTCTGACGGCGCGCACAACATAAGTTTCAAACATGATTACGACTCGTTTAACTACTTTCTAACTCATGTTTATAAAACAATTTTATGTTTTATGTACAAAGATGAATAAATGATAGATCTTAACATTGTAATTTTAATTATTTTAAAAATTAAAAAAGTCAAAGGGTGTATTTTTCAGTCAAACAGGTCTAATCGTGTCTTAACAGGTAACCAATTGCTCCATAGCATTTTGTAGGAAATCCGTGGCTCCGTTTCCTACGCATTTCCGACAGAAACTGGCGTAGGAAACCTTATTCTTTTCTAGTAGGAGTAAACTGCCATTTTGGTCCCTGTGGTTTGAGCACTTTTGCCATTTTAGTCCAAATCTCAAACTTTTTAAATCTGGGTCCCTGTGGTTTCACTTTTATTGCCATTTTAGTCCAAAATTAAGAGTAAACTGCCATTTTGGTCCCTGTGGTTTCACTTTTATTGCCATTTTAGTCCAAATCTCAAACTTTTTGGAACAGTCAAAAAAAGGGAGATTTTGAATTTTGGACTAAAATGGCAATAAAGATGAAACCACAGGGACCCAGATTTAAAAAGTTTGAAATTTGGACTAAAATGGCAAAAATGCCCAAACCACAGGGACCAAAATGGCAGTTTACTCTTTCTAGTAGTGATATAATAATGATGTTGAAATATAAATTCGAATGTCCTTGTTGTGATTGTCATGTTTATAAAAAAATAAAAAATATATATATAACATCACATCACATCACTGTGACTCGGTTGAAGCCGGAATGCATGTGATTGGATGTAACTTAACGATGGCGCCAAAGGATAAATGTGGATCCAAAATCTGAAGGCCTGGTCTATTTGCACACGGCATTAGTCTTTTTGCACACTCAAAGCGCTCCGCTTTGGCCATAGCGGGGCGCTTTGGCCAAAGTCAACAGACAAGGACTGACGCGGCGCTTCGATCCAACTAAGGTACTGTCGTTTGGACCACACTCCTGCTGTACAAAGCTGTACTCGCCACCGTAACCGAAATTCGAATAACCTTGTTGTGCGTAAGGGTCCTCCACAGGGGTATTCAAATCCAGCGTCACCGTGTTATCACGATAACGAATGCCAGATACAACCTCTGCCTCCCTCAAGTTGGACGATACCGGTTTCTCATACGAGTCAGAAATAGCGGTCCCCTCGTAAGAATCAGGAACAACTGTCTCGTCAGAATATTGACCGAAAATATAGTTGTTTAACCACGACATCGTTTTTTGTAAACAACAAACAACAAAACACTCGAATACCCACGTATGTTTGTAAACAACGTGAAGAAGAAGAAGAACGAGCTTGCTGAAGAAGAACTTCAATCAGTAGTTTGCTTTTAAAAGTGAAAAGTTGGATCGAAGCGCCGCGCTATGGCTAAAGCGCGGCGCTTAGGGTTAACGACAAAACATGTCAATCAGCTTTATGTCAGTCAAACAGTAGGGAATGTCTCAAACGTCAATCGAAGCACGTATTGTCGATCGAAGCGCCGCGCTTTGGCCATAGCGCGGCGCTTTGGGGTGTGAAAATAATTTTGGGCGTGTGCAGCTAGCATGACCCAATCTGAATCATCCGTAGATAAATATTTTATGGCAGACTTTGTAATAGATAGTACTATACTAGTCACGGGTCACGAACGAAAAAACCGGTCAATCCACTTGTACAAAATAAATTTAAAACCGTATAAAACACTGACAAAGTTTAGGTAACCCACCGAAAAAGAAAAACAAACACCTTTCAACATCACTGGCCCCATTTAGGAGAAAAATGCATACAAAGTTGACTAAAACAGCCAATCCCATGAAGTTAATGATTGATTGAGCGAAGAAGAGGAAATGGGACCACATCTAAGTTCTTATCTGCAAAGAGTCCAGTTAAAGTAGTAATTAATTTAGAGTGAAAGTGAGAACCGGTTCAAGTTCGGATAATCAGATTATTCAGATCTTTATTTTTCACAAAGCATGGACTGTTATCAGGTAGCGAGCTAGCCAATGACTTCTAGATCAACTGGTTTGGGAGGAGGCATCTCATGACCTTTTAATGTGGAGGTTATAGGTTCAAGTCTCACTTGATGCAATTTGTTCTAGGTGTGCCAAGGGTTTTACCACAATGAGACTTATGGTGGTAGGTTTCCACTGGAATGATGGATAGGTCGGGTCATTAAAGTTGTCTGAGTTCACAAAGCGTGGGTGACCCGTTAATGGGTTTACCGGAATGCCCGGACTTGTGTAGCATTCGTTGACCGTTTCTTGATAAAGCTGGTCATAAGGGTGTACGGTGTGGGAGTCGGCAAAGGGCGGTAAACGTGTTAGCCGATCGGCAAACACCGCCGCCGACCCAATGCCGACGCGGCAAAGCAAACGAATCGGGGACAGCTTGCCGACTCGGGGAAGAAGGATTTTGGAATGTGGGCCAGGTATTAACGGTAATATTACCGTTCAAATAAAAAAAATATTTTTTCTTTAAAAAATTAAACTATAAATATCAAACCAAACCATAACCAAATACCTTCAAATATATACCCAACCAAACCAAAAAATACCACCAATTCTTCCCAAACATTTACAAAACAAAATGGCGGATGAACTCCAGTTATGGTTCCCACCCATAAGTAGCGACGATTCATCCGATAGTAGCATTCTTTTTTTTTTTTCAAAATCTCATCGAAGAAGCCGAACTTCAAGACACGGGCACATCTAACCGAAGGAGATATATTGAACGTCAATGTGAGGAGGGGTATGAGACACTCATGGCGGATTATTTTGTCGAAGACCCGAAGTACAACAAAGATATCTTTCGGCATAGGTTCCGTAGGTCGAAACGTTTGTTTCTAAAAATTGTGGCCGACGTGGAAGAGAACGACTCGTGGATGGAATCTACCCTTCGTGGTCCGTGTTTGTGAAGTTGATCCCTTACCCTCACGAAATAGACCAAAAGAAATTCAAGAGGCAACATGAGGCGGTAAGAAAAGACGTCGAACGGGCTTTTGGTGTTTTGAAGGCGAAATGGGGTGTATTGAGTAGACCGATGCGAGCAAAATCCGTTAAAAAATTAGGAGTGTCGTGTACACGTGTATTATTTTACACAATATGATTTTGAAAGATGAAGGAAAGACGATAGCACCGGTGCACATTCGGGATCCTCCGGTCGAGCCCGCTCTAGACGATACGGTGTTGGGCGAGTTGATGGATGAAGACACGCATTGGAGACTAAAACACGATCTCATAGATCATCTCGCAAGTCAAGATTTACCCCACCTTTTGGTCGATTCCGACGAAGACTAGTTTAAATTGTTTCAAGTTAATGTAATTTTATTGTTTTTTAATTTAGTGTAATTTTGATGTTTTTAATTTAATTTATGAAAGTTTATTGTTTTTTAATTTAATAATGTATTTATTCTACATTTATTAATATTAAATAAAATAGTGCACAAAAAAATAATAATAAAAGTTTACCACTTCAGCAAGTGTTTAAACCATTGCCAACAATTTTCAGCAAAGTTTAAACACTTTTGATTGATTGACATGACGCACTCTGATTGGTCGGTTTTTTGGTTTGCCACTCCAAAGTATTTAACTACTCCTTAGAGCATTCACATTCAATCCATCAAATTATACATACATTCCACTAAAAAACAACTCCTATATCAATATATTCTCACTAAAAACAAATAATTTTTCTCTTTCCTTTTAATTAAATAATATTATCATTACATTTTTCTCTCACTTCCACTCACAACCACTTTCAAAATATATTAAAAAATTATAACGGGTGAACAGTGTCCCCCCAAATATACAGATGAACAGTAACATTTTCTCTCTCCTCTACTCACAACCACTTTTTATACCTTTTATAATATAAAAACTCATCCTCACATAATTTGATGGATTGAATGTGAATGCTCTTACACCCTAAGTTTTGAAACACTCGTTAGAAAAAAGTAGATATGTGATTTGAAATTTAAAGTCCAATCACATTGTAGAAAATGAATTATTTTGTTTATTTTTCTGAAATAGAAAAAATGTCTACCTCAAATAAAATATCTTCGAAAGAGCATTAAAAAAAGAATTAAATAGATAAGGGACCTAACAAAAAAATTGAATAAATAAGACAAATTAAAAGCCAAACTGAAAAATCAAGGCGAAACCCACTGCCCTCGGGTAAGGGGAAACCCACCACCCATGGGTTAATTATCTTTGGGTATCGAATATATTAGTTAGCTTGTTATAAGTTGTTTATTGGCATTTCTATATACATTTTTTTTACCGTGTTTTGTGTTTATATAATTTTAGGGAAATTGAATTTTAACAAGAGTAAATTACAAAAGTCGTCCTTTATGTTTATACTAAATTGCAAAGTGTGTTCTTTTTCTTCAAAAAAGTACAAAAAACGTACTTGATGTTTAGAAATCACTACACAGTATGTCCTTTAACCCTAACTCAATTAGTTTTTATGGTTAAATCAGGGTATATTGGTAATTTTACTCATTTAATTAAAAACGATTTAATAAATAAAAGAGTTAAATGCCATTTTAGTCCCTGTGGTTTGGGCCATTTTGCCAGCTTAGTCCAAATGTTTCATTTTTAACATGTGGGTCCAAAAAGGTTTCACAGTTGCCATTTTAGTCCATTGGGTTAACTTCATCCGTTTTTTCTGTTAGCGAGAAGGCCAATTTGGTCATTTTGTATGTAATTCTGTTAACTAAAAGGGCAATTCAGCCATATAAAATGACCGAATTGGCCTTCCCGTTAACAGAAAAAACGGATGAAGTTAACCCAGTGGACTAAAATGGCAACTGTGAAACCTTTTTGGACCCACAGGTTACAAATGAAACCTTTGGACTAAACTGACAAAATGGCCCAAACCACAGGGACTAAAATGGCATTTAACTCTAAATAAAACAAAAACAGAATTTTGAAATATTTAATATATATATATATATATATATATATTTTAAAATATTTAAAATATATATATATAGGGGATCGCTAGAATGAGAACCACCACGAGTTATGAGAACCACGAGAACCGCGCCCCGCGGGTGGCCGTCGGCGACGAAATTTTTTTTACACCTAGATCCGTATATTTTAGCGGGGGGTTTAAATTTTCGGTTCAAACGGCGCGCCCGAGGGGGTAGTTTTTTACGCCCAAAGTTTGGGTTTTTTTAATTTTTCTTTTTTTTTTTACCAAACTTTGGGCGTAAAAAACTACCCCCTCGGGCGCGCCGTTTGAACCGAAAATTTAAACCCCCCGCTAAAATATACGGATCTAGGTGTAAAAAAAATTTCGTCGCCGACGGCCACCCGCGGGGCGCGGTTCTCGTGGTTCTCATAACTCGTGGTGGTTCTCATTCTAGCGGCTCCCTATATATATATATAAAATGATAAATCACTCTCTCTCTAAACTCGTTCTCTCTCTCTTAACTCTCTCTCTCTCTCTCTCTCTCTAGTTCTTTGTTCACATCACTAGTACCATAAACCACCACCAGTACCATAAACCACCACCACCACGACTACCCCCACCGGCCATCACCGCCTACCCCCCACCTGTAACGTCTGCGTCCCTAAACTTTACTTATTTGACACTTTTAGCCCCTAGACTATGTGATACTTGTTACTTTCGATACTTTGTGAATCTAATGCTATGAATCTTATGAGACTTAAATCCAGATACTTGAATCTTGATACTTGATAATTGGGAAACTATGATTCTATGATACTATGACTCTATGATACTACGATTCTATGAGACCTGATTCTATGATCCTTGATACTTGGGAAGCTAGATTCTTGACTCTTGATACTTTGGTGCTTGACTCTTGAGGCTCGTGAAACTTGAGACTTGGTTGAACGAGGGACTGGAGTCTTGTCACTGGCGGAAACTATGGAAACTTTTGTGTTAGTGCTATAATTTAGTTATACTATTACCCAATAATGCGCAACGCTTAATCTAACTCGCAAAACAAATCAAAGATGGTTAAACGGAAAAGATGGGATTGGCCGAATGGCAATCCGATCGGATGACCATCCGATCGGATAGCCATCCGATTAGATGACCAACCGATCGGGTAGCCATTCGATCGAGTTGCCATCTGATCCGCTGCACACCGCCTTCACTCACACTGACATGTCACATCATCATTCTCACTGATCTGACAACCTCACTCGACCAGATGCACGCACTCCTCTTTTCTTCCATTTCTCGGTGATTCCGGTACGTTTTACACTAGATTCTTGTACATCTTTGATCTACACGTTATTCTCTACGCTATTCTCTTTTGAAATCTCACTTTTCACCGTGAAATCTCTGAGATTGAGCCCTTGAGGGTGACGTCACCTTGGCGGTTTATACAAACTGTTGAGTGATGTCATTCCGTTCAAGATCTAGCTCAGATCTAAGGAATTTCATGTGTTTTTACGCTAAATCTCAACTAAATCTAGACTTTTGGTTAAAACTTATGTTTATCTTCATCTTTCTTAAACTTTTCACTTAAAAACGGTGGAATCCGGATCTAAACGGACTATATAGACTTGATTATTAGTCTAAAGTCGGCTTGGAAAAGGATTATTGCCGGAGAAGACGACCAGAGTGCGGATTTCTACATAAATACCTTCAAGGACTGACGACTGAGCGGACTGGGGTGATTCCCTTCCGATCAAATCGGCTGTACACTGATGGGTTTACCGTTGTCTCAATACGTACCAAGTCTTCGTCGTTTAATCAAAAACTTAAAAACTTTACAAGTTTAGGAACGGGACAAGGACAACCCGATCGAGTGGCAATCCGATCGGATAGCCATCCGATCGAACAGCCATTCGATTAGGTGACACTTGCCTCGTAACCTTAGATTGTTTTGAAACTAAGAATCTTTTTGAAAACTTGGAACCTTGGATCGAAAGGCAATCCGATCGGATAGCCATCCAATCGAACAGCCATCCGATCAAGGTAACCTGAGTTGACACTTGATCTAACGATTGGAATCTTGACACATTGGATCGGATGACCATTCGATCGAATGGCCATCCGTCCCATCCGCACACATGACATCTCAATCGAATGGCAATCCGATCGGATGGCCATCCGATCGGACAGCCATCCGATCGGACAGCCATCTGAACAAGATGACTGATCCGACACATGGTTTGAATCTCGTTATTCTGCTTGACACTTATCTGTTGTAATCTAATTAGGCTAAATCTAAAAGAGCTCCCTTTGATCCAATAACAGTTAACCTGTTAAGCAATCACTGTGAGTATACTCGATCACCTTTTGCTTTAAACTTTGGGATGTAACATGTATTCTATTAAACTATGATAGTTGAGGCTTTTTTGAAAGTAAACTCTATCCTATGTGCATGTGAAACTATGATTCTTGTATTCTATTTGTGCTATGCGGACGTTTAATCCTGGGTATGTAGTTCCGCCTTAACAATAGTAGCGCTATGGGAGATGCACCTCCTCGTTATTCTTGGGGGCATTGTTAGGAGGATTCTAGTTTTCCTTGAGACTTGGGAAAACACTAAAGCATCAGGATACTTGGGCTATCACTTGTTGGACTGCGAACACTAGCATGGCTGAAACTATTTTTGTTACATTTACATATGGATATAAGTTGTTTTAATCTATTATTCTATATTCTCAAACTTGTATACTCGCCAGTATGTTTTTGTACTGATTTTATTTTAATACATGTTGCAGGCTGACATGATGCTAGGATATTTGAAACAAGCTAGGATGAAGCCTAGAAACTACATTTAGTTAATCTAGAAACTCTTGAAACTATGTTGATGTTTTGATAATTTGTGACCGTGGATAATGTTGTTTAGACACTTTTTGCATGAATCAATTTAATTTCTATTGAAACTATTAGTGTTATGGAAACTCGTGAGCAATCTAAACGCTTAGTGCTCGCACCCCGATGTTTCCGCCATCGGTTGGGGTGTGACACCACCGGCCATCACCGCTTTCCCCCACCGACCATCACCACCTCCCCCTAAAACCACCAGCACCTTCCCACTTTTTTTATCGATTTTTGGTCTCGATTATTGTATCATTTGTGTATGATGTTTTTGAAGCTTGAATTTAGTATTTTATCAGTAAAATCATAATTTTCAAAGCTGGAGTTTGCACGTTTACAACACATGCCAAATCTCCCTTCTCTCTCCTCAACGAAACCGAAAAATCAAAATTAAAACTCCATCAAATTCATCTTCTCTTCCGATCCTACACAAGTACACAGCAACTGCTACATGTAAAAATCTGCACAAACTCTATCGATCTCTACAATAATATGGAATCAGAGCAGTTAATTCTCGCCGAAGGTAGTGGATCGCACTACGTGCAAATGCAATCTGAGCCGTCGAGACTGTCATCGTTCTTCTCGTTTCATCAAAATCTGCCTGAGTCAACTCGGATTTTCGATGAGTTACCGAAGGCCACAATTGTGCAAGTTTCTCGTCCCGATGCCAGCGAATCAGAGATCTATAAGTTGTAGATCTTGATTTTTGGTACCCAATATATACATTTCAAATCTTGAATCGGAGATCTGTGGTGTTGGTGTGGTGGTGGCATGGTCGCCGCCGACTTCCAGTGTCACACCCCGATATTTCCACGTATTACCGGTAGGCCCGGTGGGGAGTATCATGGCGTAGTTGATATCATCATAGTCAAACAATCACAGTTCAATGCACAACGGAAGTCTAAAAGTAAAATATTACAAACCGAATGAAAGTAACACAATTTATTACATAACGGTTGAAAAGTGGATCCACAGGCGGATCAAAACAAAAGAGATATTTTTCATCAGATTTAAAGTGATAAAAGCTTGCAAGACTTTTTATTTATTCACTCAGGAGTTCCAGCCCATTACGCTTAGTACCTGCACTTAACCTTTTTGGAAAATACGTCAGTTTACGCTGGTAAATAGAATTAACCGACTCTTTTTGAAAAGTGGTTATAAAATTGATTTAAATGCACAAGGCACAAATATTCTTTTTATAGCCTGGGATAATTATTTAAAAATAATCTTGTAAAAGAATTATATGTTTGTTATACCTTCAGTAGCCCGAGTTAAATACCGGGTTAAAGATTAATAGACACACCACATAATATAACCCATGGCGAGTTATTCTCGAACAAGCAGGTATATCATTTTACATACGCACCGGCAGGTGTATGCCTACACCCCGTGCTTAAGTCGTGGCCATTTCAATGAGTGAGCCGATGATATCCAGGACATGGTCATTAACCCCCCAAAGGCTTAAAACAAACAAAACAGATTAAATGGGTTATCTCAATGATTTAACCTTCATATGATTAAAGATTCAATACCCGACCAAGAGGTATTATTAAATACCGTACCCCAAGCCCGTATAAGGGAAAATAAGTTAAATGTATTTACCTGAGCAAAATACAAATTTATCTCAGCCGTATAACAATTCAGCAAGTGCAAATATCTTTTACTGGGCTCCTAAATCTGGAACGAATGTTTTAATAACCTATTAGATTCCTAACGGGTCTTACTTAAGTTTAAACTTAGACCGGTTAGTTTTAAAGAAAGGTTTACGGTTCAAAACGCAAGATTAAGCGAAGATCGGATTAGATTGTGATTTAGACCCGACAAGTATGAAGACTTGTATAATATGGGTAAACTAAACACATTCTGGATTTTGAGGTAAAAATGATAAGGTTTGACCCGTTTCGGTCCATTTATGCAAACTAGTCACATAAACCGCACCGAACATGAAAAATGCATAACGGGTAACCAAATGAGTCATGAACAGGTTCCCTAAGTTAATATGCTTAAAATGTGTTATGACATCAGTAGGATGCCTTCCATTATGCCCAAAACGAATTTAAAATCAATTTAAGCCCCGTATGGGTATTTTGGTCATTTTAAAGATTATAAAAGAGGTTAAATGACAATCTGAGGTTCTGGTCTAAAATGATCAGTAAAAGTATTTATTTTAGTAGGTTATATCAGTAAGATGTTAAACATATGTGAAATTTATCATATATGGCCAAACTATGCATCGTAGGGGCATTTTGGTCATTTCACAAAAACTTTAAGGGTCAAATTTGGAAATCTAATTTCAAAACTTTTACTTACTGTTAAAGTATCAAAATTTACTTATAACATCAGTAGGTAATGGGTCTTAAATGTTAAACATAGTTTTAACCCATACTATGTGTTTAAATGCGTAAAAGGTCGGTTTTAGGCGATTTTCAGGTTATATAAGGAAAGCTAAGATTTTTATCAGTCCAAAAGGCTTAAAATATTTTATTTAACATATAAATTCAGTAGAAAAATATTTGGTATCAAAATGTTATGTAAAACTCATTTTATTAGTAAAAAGGGTATAACCGTCAATTACCGAATCAAAGCAAGAACCCCATGTTATGATCAATTTAAAAATTAATAAAAATCTCCAAAAATCCCAAAATATTATATTACATCAGTGGGTAAAAGGTTTGGTGTCAAAATTTGGGTTTAAATAGGTTTTATGCCAAAAATGCCGTTTAATTAATAAAAAGGCTCCAATTTACGATATTGAGCATAACTCCTAATTTAGACCACAAACTGATGTCAAATTTTCAGGACATGCTTATAAACCAGTAATAAGGGTTTTTGTCCTCTCACATTTTCAAAAATCTCGTTTTTATATCAAAAGGGTATAATGGTCAACAATTAAGCATTTAATGGAAACATGCAAATGATTCGGATTACAAAGGAACCATACTGTATAATCTCAGAGGGTTATACTAACATGTAATATGGTCCTAATGGAACCCTAAGGCATATCTAAACTAAGCTAAATCGGGTCAGAACTGAAAGTCAAAGCAAAAGTCTGCTTTTGTGACTTTTGGTTCCGAACTGAGCCTAAACTCAGAATTGTCGGGTTGAACATGCCTAGACATGTTCTTACCTTATTTACCAAGTTATTTTAGTGTTTAAACATGTTCCATAACCTCTGCATTGCAAGTTATGAATTTCTTTTTTTGCAAAAATAGCTTCTGTTGACTTTTTAATATTAAGTTTGAGTCGACAATTGACCAAGTTAGAGTGAGAATCAGTAGGTGCCCTTTTAAGGGTTTATTACCTACATAATTACCAAATCATAGCCACTTCCAATTCGAATAATGGCTAGACCATTAGTGATTAATCACTAAGTCAAATCTTAATTACAATGGCTTTGACTTTTGGTCATTAAACTAATAAAACTTGAACTTAAGGAGCCAAGAACACTTACAATGGTCCTTAGCACGAATTTAGAACCTAAGAAAACTTGCTTGAACTCCAGGAAGCTCCAGAGAAAGCAATGTGAAGTGATTTTTGAGAATGTGTAATTGTCCAAAATGAAATGAGAGCCTTTATATAGCAATCTCCATCTCTTTTGATCAATCCATATGTCCCTATATGATCCCTGATGCTCCCAGGTGTCCCTAATGCATGAAAATCAGCTGGCTTAATCCCTTGTATCGAATTCAGGCTTTCTAAGGCTGTGGAACTGGCTGGACATGCAGCTGTCCACATCTTTCTGCAACTGGGCCTTCTACGCGGGCCGCGTAGACTCTTTAAGAGTCTTACGCGGGCCGCGACACTCCTCAATGACCGGAAACATACTTTCAGTCTTGGCAGTTTTGGTCCCTGGTCCTTCTAAACTTGATTTAACTTTTGTTTATTGCACTTTTAACCCCCAAACTTAACTTTTAAGGGTCTTGAGTCTTTAAACATTTATCAATGAGCTCTCGGTCAGCTATAAGGTCACTCGAACGGTCTTGAAATGCAACATTGACACATTTGACCCGTACTACTTGTAATTACCACTTTGCTTATTTATGTGCGTCGAAACTCCACGAATTTATTATCCGACAATCATGGAAGTATAAGGAAGTATTACAAAGTCCCGGAAACGTTAAAAGGTCACTCAGAGGTAACTTTAAACATGTTGACACATTTAACCCTTATGCTTTGTAAACCTTTTAATTTAAGCACAAACGACTTTCTAAGTTAGATATTTTATTTATTAAAGAATACGAACATCGTGAGAGGTCAATCAGAGGCACAAGTTAGGCATGTTGACACTTTGGATCCCCTTATTCACATATTTACATCGTTTGACAATTTTAGTCCCTCGGTATCAATTCTTTACTCGTTCAAAGTCCATGACACGTGTCTTTATTATATTGGTCGTGATTTTACGAGGTGTTACATCCAGGTTATGGTGTGGGGGTGGTGTGGTCTGGAGTGAGGGAGGTGGTGGCATGGTCGCCGGTGAACCTGCTACCGGCTTCAAGGTTGTGGGGTGGGGTGGCGTTGGTGTGAGGGTGATGGTGGCAGGTGATGGTGTTTAAGAGAGAGAGAAGAGAGAGAGTGTGTGTGTTTTAGAGGGAGAGAGACAGAGTGTGTGAGAGAGAGTAGATATATATATAATTCATTTATGTTTTTGTTATTAAAATCATTAAAATTGGTTTCTAAATGAATAAGTAAAAAACCAATCTGCCCTTCACTTAGTTAGTTAAAATTAACTAGGTTAGGGATAAAGGACATAATATGCAGTGATTTCCAAACATCGAGTACGATTTTTGTACTTTTTGAAGACAATGGACACACTTTGCAATTTGATGTAAACATAAAGGACGACTTTTGTAATTTACTCTTTTAACAATCATATATAGAGGTGGTTGGCCAACTGACAGTCTATCGCTAGTTTAGGGTTTGCCGGTCAAATTAGGATTGATTTGTCGGTCCTGATTATAATATTACAAAGGGAGTAGGGATTTGGGAAAAAATGTTGATCACATCATGTGATAATAAAAAATGATGTAATTCGTTATAGTTTTTAATGTATTATGCCAGGTAAAAAGACAACAAAAATTAGATTTTAAAATTTTCAACTTTGACCTATTGGCTGAGATAAATTTCAACTTAGGAAATGTTTAAGAGTCTCAACTTCGAACATACTTTCCTTTAGAAATCACATAATAAGTTAACTTGGTTAGTTTTTCCTGACTTTGATTGCCAAATATGTGGTCCACGTCATCGAAACTTTGCCACATAAGCAGTCTACGTCATCAACTTTGACTTTTTGCCACATAAGTAGTCCAAGTAAGTAAAAACTAATTGGGTTAACTTTTAGTTAATATGAGATTGTAGGATTGCTGAAGAAAAATATGTTCAAAGTCGGGACTGCTTGTAAACATTTCCTGAGTTGAGATTAATCTCAACCAATATGTTAAAATTGAGATTATTAAAATCCAATTTCCCAAAACATAACTATGCTTATATTCAAATGATATATTTATGGCCACATATACATTTACACCCACATATTTGACTTCCGTTAAAATTCATGAAATTATAATTTTAAGAGTTAATAGCCAAAATGGTCCCTTAGGTTTGCTCACTTTTGCCACTTTAGTCCAAAATCCAAAATTTTTAAATCTAGGTCCCTGAGGTTTGTATTTTGTTGCCATTTTAGTCCAAATTTCAAAAACCCCCTTTTTTGACTGTTGCAACCAGCCTATTTTGTCCTTTTTTGCAGGGGTATTTTGGTCATTTTTATGAGTTATTATAACAAACCCAGATCAAGAACCCAAATCATCTCTCTCAAAGCAGATCAAGAAACAACTGAATCATCATCATTCATCATCTTCTCAAACAACTGAACATCAACACCTGCAACTATGACGAATCAACAACACTAATTAACCCCGAAAACATCAAGTCAAAACCCTTGATAAAAATAAAAACGAAAATATGAAAAAGAAGAATTAGAAGAGGCTCAGATCTGTTAATAATAATCAAAACAAAGAGGAACCAACCGCCATGGCTGCAAACATCGCGGCTGCTTCAACAGCCGGATATTACCCCGCCAAGATACGGTAAGTCTCAAGCTTCACTCGGTTCACTCAGACAACGAAAAAACCATCATCGCCTCTTTACGAGTTATTATAACAAACAGCTAATTACAAACCCAGATCATCTCTCTCAAAGCAGATCATCAAACATCTGAATCATCATCAGCTTCTCAAACAACTGAACATCAACACCTGCAACTATGACGAATCAACAACACTAATTAACCCCTCTCTCTCTCCCTTTCTCCTCTCTGCCGCCACAAGCACCACCACCACCGTCACCTCCTCCCCCTTCCCACCACCGCCATCATCAACACCCACCCATATTAAGTCAAAACCCTCTGATCGTTGTTGTTGTACCTCATATCAAGTCAAAACTCTCTGATCATTGTTGTTGTATCATCATCGCCTCCGGCGAGGTTTAGAGAGAGAAAGAGAGGGTAAAAGCTATAGAGAGAGAGTCAGGTGTGCTTAGAGAGAGAGAGGAGGTGCAGAGAGTTGTTGTATCATCATCGCCTCCGACGAGGTTTAGAGAGAGAAAGAGAGGGTAAATGCTAGGGTTTTAGGGGGGGGGGAGAACGGTTGTGGTTGTGCTCTGAAGAGGTGGTGCTTGTGGGGTGGCTGTTGATGGTGGCGGTGGTGGTGGTGAGAAAGGGGAGGAGGTGGCGCTATAGAGAGAGAAGAGAGAGAGAGTTGATCTGGGTTCTTGATCTGGTTTGAGAGAGATGATCTGGGTTCTTGATCTGGGTTTGTTATAATAACTCATAAAAATGACCAAAATACCCCTGCACAAAAGGACAAAATAGGCTGGTTGCAACAGTCAAAAAAGGGGGTTTTTGAAATTTGGACTAAAATGGCAACAAAATGCAAACCTCGGGGACCCAGATTTAAAAATTTTGGATTTTGGACTAAAGTGGCAAAAGTGAGCAAACCTCAGGGACCATTTTGGCTATTAACTCTAATTTTAAAAAGAAGTTAACATCAAGATAATTAAACCATATTATCTGCAATTATAGTACCAGATTATTTATTCTTATGAGAATCTTACATCTTGAAACTGTCTAGATCTTCTATGAAAGTAGAATACACAGCCACATGTCTATATCCAATTATGTAAATTTGAAAGGTTTAGATCGGGTGGTTTCTATTGTTATGTCCTATTATTAGATGATTATACAAACTACTTATGGACATTTCCCTTAACAAACAAATATCACGTTCTCTCCGTATTTAGTAGATTTCATAAATTTATTAAAGCGCAAATTGAATGGGACATAAGTGTTTTCAATGTGATTGTGTCACATGGTATAATAATAAGTCCTTTCATGAACTTGCACCAAACACGACATGTCTTTTCGCTTCTCTTACCTACCACATTCTCGTATAACGCCCTAGAAAATGGCTACATATCTCCTCAATATCCTACCCACCAAAACCAAACACCTTTGCACTCTCACCTTCCTTATCTACCATAAACATCCTACCTACACCAATATTCGTGTTTTCGGTTGTTTATGTTGTCCTCTCATTCCCTCCACTTCTAATCACAAACTAAAAGACAACTCTCACTCATGTATCTTTCTTGGATACCCTACAAATCATAAGGGATACAAGTGATATGACCATTCTTCACACAAAATCACTATCTCTCACTATGTTCTCTTTGATTAACATGTTTTCCCGTCGCGAAACTCAACCCATCCCCTAAACATTATTATTTTCTCCACTCCAATCCATCTCATGACCCTTACCTTTCTATGTGGGACTTGGTTGCTACTACCAATCCTAGAACACCCACCACACCTCCCACATCTACACCTAGAACACCAATCACCGAAACTGTGCAAAACAAAAAATATAACTAAACCCTAACCTAGCCATGTCACATTCTCAGCCTCCCGTGACAACACCACAAATCCTTAACCCAACCATACCAAATTCTGACCCGACCGTGGCAGCTTCCCATTCCCCATAAACTACTTCCCAGACTCTAAACATGCATAAGTCACTATCCTACAGCCTAAGTCGACTTCTTAACTCCCCCCCCCCGACACCACCACCACCAACCTGTACTATCACTACCCGAAGTATGTCGAGTATCACCAACCCAAGAAAACCTTTCAACCTTCACATATCCAAAACCTTCGTACCTATTCATACTGATGCTTAGCTACACACGAGTGGCATAACATATGAGTTTAATGCTCTTATCGATAATAGCACTTGGGACTTGGTACATTCTCTCCAGACATGAACATTATTCGGTGCATGTGGATATTTAGACATAAAACAAAATCCAACGGCTCTCTCGAGCACTACAAAGCGCGTTTGGTTTGAGATGGTAGGTCTCAATAGGTGGGTGTTGACTGTGGTGACACATTCATTCTGGTTGTTAAACCGACAACTATTCTTACTATCTTGAGCATTGCACTATTCAACATGTGGAAGCTAAATAAACTTGACGTTAAGAATGCATTCCTTCATTCGCATCTATTAGAGACAATTTATATGCACCATCCCATGGTTTTCGATATCCAAAGTTTCCACATCATATATGTCGTTTGAAGAAATCCTTATATTGTCTAAAACAGGCTCTCCACGAGCCTGGTATCAAAGGTTCACCAACTATGTCAACATTCTTAACATTCTTGGATTTAAACACAGTTCGTGTGATCACATTCTGTTCACTTACCACCATGATCAGGACACCACCTACCTTCTTATCTACGTAGACACCATTATTTTAACCACCTTTTCTCTAGTCTTGAAACGACACCTGCTAGCTAAACGCTCATCTGAGCTTATAATGAAAGATCAAGGTCCTTTGAGTTATTTTATGGGCATCTCCGTTAAACGTGATTTTCAGGGCTTATTTATCCCATAGGAAAAATATGCTTAAGATATTCTCTTCCGGGAAAACATGGTGAACTTTAATTTAGTGCATACTCCAGGTGATATTGTTGGCAAACTAAGTAGTGCATTGAGCGAAATGATCATGGATCCCACTTTGTATAGGAACCTAGCAAGGGCCCTACAATACTTGACTTTCACTAGACCCGAGATCTCCTGTGTAGTTTAGCAAATATGCATGCTTCGAGGACTGGACATCTTAATGCTTTGAAATGAATACTTTAAGGGGAACCGTTCCAAGTTCACCATATACATTGATTTCCTACACTAATGTTGATTGGATCAGCTGCCCGGACACACGTGGTTCTACATCAGGTTATTGTATATATTTGGGCGATAATTTGATATCTCGGTTATCTAATCCGTTCCAGTGTTGAGGCATAATACTAGGGTGCAGGGAATGTGGTTGCTGAGATTTGTAGGTTACGCAACCTACTCCTCAAAGTGTTGCCCTCCTCGTCACACTCATTTAGAAGATATGAATGTCGAAGGCATTCATATCTTTCGTATTCTTCTGAAGATCTGGAGACATGGTGGCTTGCATGAGGCAAGCAACTTCCAGGGCATCTTCTCTATGTTTATCGAAAGCCTTCTTTGCAACCACAGTATTGTTTTTGGGTGCAGTTGGGATCGGGGTTTCCAAAACATAAAGCTTTTTTTTTGCCATTTTTGTCACGACCCCCGATCCCACCCTAGACGGAATCGGGAGCCCCGAACCAGTTTAGTGGTACCGGTGGTTATTTAGAAAGCATTGCAGCGGAAATTTCATCAGGATCGTGAGTTAGGAAAAATATCAGAGTTTAGAAAACACCGGATTTTATTTATTAAATGGGATAAAACCATGTTTTGAAAGGTAGCTTTAATATGGGATAAACCCGAATACATAAAACAACTTTTCTTAATTTAATTTAATTGATAAATTAAGCCACTTCTGTAAGCCTTTTAGTGCTGTATCCAACTCTTATTCCGATCTACTGTAATTACCTGAAACGCGTTTTAAAAAGATTTGGTCAGCGGGAAATACTAGTGAGTTCATTCAGTTTGTACAAAAAGACACATTGTTATAAATTACAGCATAAGAGCGATTACAATGGCTTCTATCTTATTTTTATCTGGCGCCGTGTCACCTCCTGGTGACGATGGTCATACCACTATTGGGTCCTTTCACCCAAGTAGTGATGATTATCACTGTTAGGATTTATTAGCCTAACCGTGAGAAATTAGTAATGTGCACAATACCCCACTAGCCAGTGATTCAAGATAACCACGATTTAATCCCTATAATTATAACTTTTGAAAATAATTGGAGTATTGTAAAACACTGTTAATAAAAAGAGAATGACTCACTTTATAAGCATGCAGTATTGATTTAACAAGCTTCTTGATTTTACTCCTTCTGATAATTAAGCATATACTTTATTGTTTTGAACCTTCTGATGATTAAGCATCCATTTTGATTGTGAGAGTATGGTGTAGAGCTTCGGGTAGTTAAACATTTAGTTTAACAGAGTGGAATACGTATTAGTGTAAAACCACATCAAACCTAACGATGGTCACGAGATCCGAACCTTAACGAACTCACAAAGTATAGTTCTTTGGCATCCGTTTAACGAACTCACAAAGTATAGTACTTTGGCATCCGTTAGTTGGTTCCTGAATCGATCGGACAGAACATCGCTTTGGTGATTATTGGTTGGAACAACAACGTATAGAGAGAAGAATAGAAGGAATGAGCAAAGGAAAATGAATCATAAGCTTCCTATTTACAGCCAAGGGATAAGTCTTACCCCTATATAGAATTTCCCTAGGTGTTATCTTCCTTAGTTGAACCTTCCCTAGATAAAACCTTCCCTAGATAACACTTTCCTTAGAAAAATCTTCCTTAGATAATATCTACCTCATATATATCTATTTTTTCATGTATATCTATTTAGGTGATAAATAAAACTTACTTAGCTTAATTAATCCCTCTTAGCTTAATTAATCTCGCTTAGCTTAATTAATCTCGCTTAGCTTAATTAATCTCGCTTAGCTTAATTAATTAATCATACTTAACTTAATTAATTATACTTAACTCAATTAGCAGATTAATTAATCTACTCAGCTAGCTTAACTGCTAAATTTCCTTAACAACTAAGTGTACGTAATTAGTAAGTTTAATAAGTTTATTTAACTACTAAGTTTACTTAACTATTAAGTTTACTTAGCTACTAAGTATTCTAGCAGCTCCCTGATTATGAGTTCTAATTTCTAGATACAATGGAACTCGTATTAGTATATTAACTCAATTCAACTTTAACGATAATCACGAAATCAAAACCCTCACGATGAATGACAAAGTATAGCCGTATATCGGTAGTACTTAAACATCCATCGGATTCACAACGAATGACAAAGTATAGCCCGAGTTCGGGCAACACTTAAACATCCATCGGATTCACAACGAATGACAATGTACAGTACTTAAACATCCATCGGATTGGTTTCAATCGATCGGATAAAGTATCGTACCAGTGATTAGAGTTATTACCCTAATAACGGGCAAAGTTTCGGGAATCAGAGTATAATAAAGAGCTATATTTTTGCTATAATAGAAGCTAAAAGAAGAAAAGAATTGAGCGAATATCAACTGAACTTGAACTCCTCATTTATAGGCTGGAAATGGGGCGCGTCGCGGCCCGCGTAAACTCAAAAGAAACTTTACGCGGCCCGCGAGGGAGTTTGGATCAGATCGGAGGTTGCTGAGTCATTGGTGGTCTTGACACGTGTGACGACACGTGGCCTTCATGCGTATCCGGTGATTTTTGATCTGTCGCGGCCCGCGTAGACTACTCTTATGTCTTACGCGGCCCGCGTGAACTCCAGATTTCTAAATTTCTTGGTTTTTCATGAACATTAGGGTTTTAGGGGTCCGGGTTTTCACTTACGGAGCGTTTTAAAACATTTTTGGGCGAGTCGTTACATCCTCCCCATCTTGTTTTAAATCTCATCCTCGAGATTTGGGCTACGATATCTCTTTTAGAGTTAAGTCACGTCTTAGTCAATAAGAATAGTTTTAAGATATGTTCAAATGAATACGTGTTTTACAATAAATAGGGCTCAATGGTTTAACTGAATTAGTTCAAGAAGTCGATGTCAAATGAGATGAAATGATATAGTTTTCTAAGGTGATTAGGTTCAAGTCAAAAGAGATATATGATCAATAGATGTGAATGTTTACAAGTTGTGAATGATTTTTAGAAACAATAGAATTCACTATCAATAGAAAATTGACCTTGATTGTCAATTGAGAAAGACTTAGAATTAACAAGTTCGAATGAAATGAAAATGATTTGTCAACTGAGAAAAAGCAATGGGTTGACATTTATCGAATTACAAGGATACACTGATATATAACAGAGTTTAGTGTATCATTGTCTTAACACATAGTTGTATTAAGACCATTTTTAAGGATGAGTCAAACGAAAGGTATATATAGATTAGCTCAAGCTACAAGTCTATACTGACGCCACAAGGTGTCGTAGTGATCGAAATAATAATAACGGTGACCAGACGAGTTCACCGTGTTTGAAATTAAATGAAAGTTCAACGAAGTAAGTTCGAATATTTGTTTCAAACAAATCTAGTAGGATTTTTTTTATTGAAATTGAAACAATTGAATAATGTTTTTCGATTGAAGATGATAAAGCAATAAATATTACGAAATGCTCGATTGATGCTGTAAGAACCATTTAAGAGATACACTGAAATATGACATGAATTTGTGTATCATTATCTTAGCACACGATTGTGTTAAGATTGCTTTTATGGGATAAATCAACAAAGCGGATTCAATATAAATAAATAATTAAATCCGTATATGATGTGTGCAAACAAGATTAGCACAAGCTTCAAATTTGGGAAAACGTCACCACAAGGTGATCATGATCAAAGAAATGATTCAATGAAGTCGAAGATCAAACAAGCATGTTATAGTTCAAAACAAATGAAATGCTTGTTTTGAAGATGATGGCTTCAAAGGCGAGCAAGTTCAAACAATTGAACTTGGTTTAAACAAAACGAGTTTTTGTATTAATAAGAAAGTTCGGACATGGTCACAACATAAACCATGTATGCCAAAGGAAATTGAGTTTTTCTAGAAATTCATTGACTCGATATCAAAGAGTCATCGTTTTGTAATAATGCGGTTCACAATGCAAAAATCAAGTATAGCGAAATGATATTTGAGTTTGGATAAAATAACAAATTGGAATGAAGCCCTCCCATGGTCTTCATAATTCAAACTAACCACATGCGCAACAAACAGTGTGGATTTACCAAGAAATGAAACAACCAAATAAATATTCGCGATTATGAAAGAAATCCTCATGATGACCATTAGGAGAGTAGAAATGCAAAAGTCTATTTACTATGTGCAGAGGTCTGAATTTTAACAAAAGGAATTTAAGAATTTTTTTCTGGAAATTTTGTGTGATAACCGTTGTTAAGTGACATTACCAGGGAATGGCGAATAAAATGAAATAGGGGGTTTGTAAAGGTATGTGACTTCTTTTGCAGCGTCAAGAAGTGGATTAGACTATGCACCGATTGTTGTGAAATCTTGTTCTATCGTACCTCAGCAAGTTTCATGTCGTTTGTAGGATCACGTGGCCAAGTGCTGCTTTTTGATTAGTAGTTCTTCTACTGACGGGATTCGCATTGGTGTCGTCAAGCTCAATTATATTTTCCAAAGGTCTTTCCTTGAAAGTCATGTGTGATATATTTCGACGTCTGTGGACGTATAATTTAAGTTTCATGTGTTTTCTTGTGCACTAGCACAACTTTACATACTTCTTACTTGCGTTAATAGTCTATGGTGACGCATTGGAAATTCTTATACTTTTGATGGCATCTCAACTTAAAGGGTTTCCATTGTTTATATTGTCGCACGAGTTACGAGGTAGATGATCAAACGAAATAATGTTTGATATCGGAATTATAGATATATGCAAGAGCTTCCTGCTAAAGAAATCTAGATTTATTATTGACACATATGCTTGTGTTTTATTCTTAATTATCAATTGTTATGGTTTTTGGAATTCCTTATATATATATATATATAATCATATATTTCACATGCTGTAATATACATACCCTTCATAAGGTCCTTGTATTTAACAGATTCTTATTTCCAAAAACAAGTCAGATATCAGGTCATGATACTATTTAGGGAAATCTTGTCACTTGTTTGACATTTTATATACCCCGTCTTATCCGGTTCTTGCCAGAGAGGTAACCCCATTATATCCGGACAAGCTGGAGAGTCTGCTACACCATACCCAGTCTTGCCGGAGAAGAAATTTATATTTCCCATAAATAGTATTTTTCTTAAATCATGATTTGGAAAGTGCATTATGACTTTCAACAAAGACTAAGCAAATTAGTATTCACATAACTGATCATATTCTAGAACAAAGTAGTACCAATAAATAAGAAATAACAATGGTCAAGTGTTATTGCTTATTTATTATACTTGCAACGTTCTAGTTATTATCCTCACGGCATACCAAAACCCATCACACTTTATTTACACAAGTATTTGGCTTAGCTTATACTAAGGCATCTTTTCTTAAGTTCAAGTCTAAAAGCTATCATGTGTGCTACCAGTTAATAGCAATTTCCTAATTCTTTTATTTAAGCTTAGGTTTTATTATCACAACACCTATTGGCTTAAATCAGTGGCTCTGATACCACTTCTGTCACGACCCCCGATCCCACCCTGGACGGAATCGGGAGCCGCGGACCAGTTTAGTGGTACCGGTGGTTATTTAGAAAGCATTACAGCAGAAATTTCATCAGGATCGTGAGTTAGGAAAAATATCAGAGTTTAGAAAACACCGGATTTTATTTATTAAATGGGATAAAACCATGGTTTGAAATGTAGCTTTAATATGGGATAAACCCGAATACATAAAACAACTTTTCTTAATTTAATTTAGTTGATAAATTAAGCCACTTCTGTAAGCCTTTTGGTGCCGTATCCAACACTTATTCCGATCTACTGTAATTACCTGAAACGCGTTTAAAAAAGATTTGGTCAGCGGGAAATACTGGTGAGTTCATTCAGTTTGTACAAAAAGACACATTGTTTTAAATTACAGCATAAGAGCGATTACAATGGCTTCTATCTTATTTTTATCTGGCACCGTGTCACCTCCTGGTGACGATGGTCATACCACTATTGGGTCCTTTCACCCAAGTAGTGATGATTATCACTGTTAGGATTTATTAGCCTAACCGTGAGAAATTAGTAATGTGCACAATACCCCACTAGCCAGTGATTCAAGATAACCACGACTTAATCCCTGTAATTATAACTTTTGAAAATAATTGGAGTATTGTAAAACACTGTTAATAAAAAGAGAATGACTCACTTTATAAGCATGCAGTATTGATTTAACAAGCTTCTTGATTTTACTCCTTCTGATAATTAAGCATATACTTTATTGTTTTGAACCTTCTGACGATTAAGCATCCATTTTGATTGTGAGAGTATGGTGTAGAGTTTCAGGTAGTTAAACATTTAGTTTAACAGAATGGAATACGTATTAGTGTAAAACCACATCAAACCTAACGATGGTCACGAGATCCGAACCTTAACGAACTCACAAAGTATAGTACTTTGGTATCCGTTTAACGAACTCACAAAGTATAGTTCTTTGGCATCCGTTTAACGAACTCACAAAGTATAGTACTTTGGCATGCGTTAGTTGGTTCCTGAATCGATCGGACAGAACATCGCTTTGGTGATTATTGGTTGGAACACCAACGTATAGAGAGAAGAATAGAAGGAATGAGAAAAGGAAAATGAATCCTAAGCTTCCTATTTATAGCCAAGGGATAAGTCTTACCCCTATATAGAATTTCCCTAGGTGTTATCTTCCTTAGTTGAACCTTCCCTAGATAAAACCTTCCCTAGATAACACTTTCCTTAGAAAAATCTTCCTTAGATAATATCTACCCCATATATATCTATTTTTTTCATGTATATCTATTTAGGTGATAAATAAATCTTACTTAGCTTAATTAATCCCTCTTAGCTTAATTAATCCTGCTTAGCATAATTAATCTCGCTTAGCTTAGTTAATCTTGCTTAGCTTAATTAATCTCGCTTAGCTTAATTAATCTCGCTTAGCTTAATTAATTAATCATACTTAACTTAATTAATTATACTTAACTCAATTAGCAGATTAATTAATCTACTCAGCTTGCTTAACTGCTAAATTTCCTTAACAAGTAAGTGTACGTAATTAGTAAGTTTAATAAGTTTATTTAACTACTAAGTTTACTTAACTATTAAGTTTACTTAGCTACTAAGTATTCTAGCAGCTCCCTGATTACGATTTCTAATTTCTAGATACAATGGAACTCGTATTAGTGTATTAACTCAATTCAACTTTAACGATAATCACGAAATCAAAACCCTCACGATGAATGACAAAGTATAGCCGTATATCGGTAGTACTTAAACATCCATCGGATTCACAACGAATGACAAAGTATATCCCGAGTTCGGGCAACACTTAAACATCCATCGGATTCACGACGAATGACAATGTACAGTACTTAAACATCCATCGGATTGGTTTCAATCGATCGGATAAAGTATCGTACCAGTGATTAGAGTTATTACCCTAATAACGGGCAGAGTTTCGGGATTCATGGTATGATACCCGAGCTATAGTTTTGCTATAATAGAAGCTAAAAGAAGAAAAGAATTGAGCGAATATCAACTGAACTTGAACTCCTCATTTATAGGCTGGAAATGGGGCGCGTCGCGGCCCGCGTAAACTCAAAAGAAACTTTACGCGGCCCGCGAGGGAGTTTGGATCAGATCGGAGGTTGCTGAGTCTTTGGTGGTCTTGACACGTGTGACGACACGTGGCCTTCATGCGTATCCGGTGATTTTCGATCTGTCGCGGCCCGCGTAGACTACTCTTATGTCTTACGCGGCCCGCGTGAACTCTAGATTTCTAAATTTCTTGGTTTTTCATGAACATTAGGGTTTTAGGGGTCCGGGTTTTCACTTACGGAGCGTTTTAAAACATTTTTGGGCGAGTCGTTACAATTTTGAGAATGATTCTTAAGTTGCGGTGCCACTCAAGAAAATTAGTGTTATATAATTTGTCTTTCTCAAGTATGGACTTGAGAGCAAAAGAGGAGTTGTTTTAAGATGACATCTGTTAAGCAAAATTATTTAATTAGTATTTTTAATGTATTTTCCTTATTTAGTGAGGTGAGAAGATAAGGAACGAGAATCCGGTTAGAAGCTCTTTCTAAAGGCAGTTGTAGCACGCAACATTAGCAAGAGGTTCAAGCGAACTAACAACGATTGTCAATTGTGAGAAAAGCACAACTCCTGGGGTTTATGAGGTTGCGAGGACAACCTTTTGTCCTTGCATTGATACGTTTGGCCTCATCTATGCCAATTTTGTTCTCGAGACAGCTGGGTCACGTAACACGAGAAGAAAAGTAATAGTCGTCCTAAAACGGTCACATGTGGAAGGGTCGGATGTGTCGACAAAGCCCTTACACCTTGGAAGGATAAACTTGACACCAAGTGTTGTGCTTTGGCTCCAACACTGATGGTTCGCATTATGCCCCAAGTGTTACTAGTAGTGGGATGACATAGACTATTGATTTTAATTTTTACCAAATAGGACCGTTATAGTCGGTTTTAATTTAGATATTAAATTTGCGGCATAACCAAAAAGATCCTTTCACCTCTCGGGACAATTAGTTTTAGATAACCTATAAAACTAAGTTTGTCGTGATTTTAAATAACCAATTAAATTTAATAGTGAAGACTATTAAGTTTATGAGTTTTAAAGATGTAAGAAAAACATGTTTTAAAACTCTAGTGGTTATAAAAATATGCAAGTTGCTAGAACTTGCTTTTACTCGATTTCATTTAAAAAAACCATTTTTTTTTAATAATGTGTTTTGGTATTCGGTTGAGGTGTAATAACATTTATTAAGGCAACCATAATAGCAAAATGAATATGTAAATCATATGGGCATGGTTATGATCTTGCTAGAGCCAAGTAGCAAGATCAAAGGGGTCACGGTGACAACACACAAAACAACCACAAGGATGGACTTGAGTGCATCTTGTTGTCTTGAGCGACTCCCACTAACTACAAGACTCCTCTTGCCATTCGGTTTTGCTTCGGGTCTTCGTATCAACAATATTTAACAACTAAATATAACAAAGACAAAAACCCTATCTATTACAAGTTTGAACCACAATATGGGCCAAAACCATAAACTAGTCTATTACAACTTTGAGCCACAAAATGGGCCAAAACCATGAACAAAACCAAACATAAACACAACCACAAGGTCGGGCCCGATTTACATATTCAACATAACCAAAAGTATGTTTGGGCAATTTTTGGTCAACCAAATATTAACAATTAAAAAATGACCAAAAATATATATATTGCCCAAAAATAAAATAAATCAAAATCTTAACTTTTAAAGTTTGTGACTTATTATTCCGGTGAAAAAGACCGGTTTCGATTTGCATGTGGTGAGCATCGGCTTTGATACCACTGAAGGATATCCGAGGAATAATTTTTTTTAACCCGGTTTCATATATGTATACATTTATTTCTTACAAATATTAGTCAAAAAAACTTTTGACAAATATGTATACATATATATATATATATATGTATATATATATAGGGGAATGTTCATTTGAGAAGAAAATTAAATTGAGAAGAAAAAGAACAAAGGGTACAATTGTAAAACATTAAATAGTTTTCTCTCATCTCATTTATTATTCTTTTTGACCAATTAATTAGTCATAAATATTATCATCCTCCACACTAAAATTTTTGCCTAGAAACATCAAAATTTATCCTACACGTTTTTTAAATTGATCCTTCACATATTGAAATTTATCCTACACAGCTCGTAATTCATTCTACACACCTCGTAATTCATCCTACACACCTCATAATTTATCCTACACCTTAAATTAACTTTTTTCTTCTTTGAAAAGATGTATTTTTTTTGAAAATAAGTTACAAATTTAATTTTAGTTAGCTATTAAAAAGGAAGACTAACAATTAATGATCTATCTAATTTTACCAATATACCCTTACACCAATATTAAATACATAAATTAAATGAAGTAAAATAAAGCATTTTTATTGGTTGAAGTTTGTTCTTTTTTATTCTTACAAAAAATTTCTTCTCATTTGAACCCTCCACTATATATATATATATATATGTTAGTTAAATAAACTATAACTAGTAATATATATATATACACACACACATTTTAAGGCAACGGAAGCATGGATAACAATATACAAATAGTATGAACACCTTTTATACCAAGAGTATCCGCAATGGAGCAAGATCACTGACATGCAAACACGAAATAAATACACCAACCATAGGGGGTTTAGATATACCTTCGGTTAGTAAATAACCGGTTGAGACACCGAGGTTCAACGAACAAGTGCTAGTGATACGAACTAACGAGACGCGAGTATGAACCCGTGTAGCGGCGGCGGTGGCCCGCGGCGAGCGGAGGCATGGCGGTGGCTAGCGGCCGGTTGTGGGTGTTTCTCTTGGGAGTGGTTTTTAGTCTTTGCAACAACAACAAAACAAGTCCCAAAACCTTAAATAAATAGTACATGGAGGTCCATGCATGTTTGCTAAGTGGCGGACATGCATAATGCATGTGCGACAAGTGGCCAGACTTCTTTGCATGCGTGACAAGTGGCGCAACACGGATGCATGCATGACAAGTGGTGAGAGGAGTGTTCTTGTCTCACCCGGTCCATGTACCCGTCTCTTAGTTAATTCCCGGAATAAGTTCATAATTACCAGTTAAACAGTTTAAGTGGATTTTAGTTCTCTGCCCACGGTGTAACTCTTACGGGTCAAGACCCGGTCGGTAGCGTTGACTTATCGAACCGAACATAAATATCCAACAAAAGATGCATAAAAAGGCAATTTATTGATATTGACCCGGTATGAAGTTATTTGTGTATATTAATAAGTATGATTTATGATTGAAATGTTGGATTAGAACTTACTAATTATTTCTCAATTGTTATCACACTTAAGATTCCGCTGCGTTCTTGATATCCATCAAGCTACGCCCCTCCCAGCATAGGTCCAATGGAATGCTTACGCCAGAACCAGGTTCTTTGTGAAGCGCCAAACCCTATGCCGGGTCAACTTCTTCGACCAGTTTTGTATAAATTTTGATGAAAACGTTACTGTCATGTTTCTAATACATTATATTGTTAATGTGTGGTGCTTTTATGCCCTAGGTAAAGTCCAAGTAATCTGACACACATATCTCTCTCTCGAGCAAACGAAAAGTCGCCGGAAAAAACAACCGCCGGTGGCTCGACGAAGGTGAAATCATTGGTTTAGCGTGCGAGGTTATCGTTGATCGGCTTATTCCTTGCTGATCCGGGTCAACCTTTCATTCTAAGCTGTTTGATCCGTCCCTTCCATTCGCCGTCGGGGTTGTATCTGTATCAGCCATTCCGTGTTTCGGTGTCCTCACGGCTTCACGATTGCTTAGTAGGCCTGATACCGATCGCGGCTATTACATATAGTTCAGCTAGATTGGTTCGAGTTCTATTAACCTTTCATTGATCCGGGTGTGCCGCTGAGATATTGGCTATGGCTGCGAGGGAGGAGGAAAGAGAGGAGGGTGAAATCAGTGAGTCACAAAATGAATTCCCAGGTGAGGACAATATAGGTTCAAAAGAGAAAGCCATAACTTTCTATGTCTCAAACATTCACCCTCATATTTCCGATGGAGAATTATGGACGGAATGTCAGAACTACGGGTACATTGTAGATGCATATATCACAAGGAAACTTGACAAGAAGGGTCAGAGGTTTGGGTTTCTTAGATTTGTAAAAGTGAAAGACACAGAGAAGATGATAAAGGCGCTTAATCAGATGAACTTTTATGGGTGGAAGATAAAAGCAAACGTGGCGAGATTCGTTAAGGTTGTAAAGAAACCGGAGCATAAACAAAGGAAGACATGGGTAAGAAGAACAGGAAGCTACACACAGGTTGAGAATACCATACCTAAGGAACAAAGCAATGCTTATACTAGACAAGGAATGACATGGGCGGATGTGGCGAAAGGTAAAAGAACACAGGAGGAGGAGGATAAGATATTAACATTTGCAAACGAATCTAAACCATATGCCAACTGGAAAGGATCATCTGTGCTGGGGGAAGTAAAAAAGATCGAGAATTTCAAGGAGGTAGGCATGATGAAAAAACAGCTGGGTTTACGGAAAGATCAGCTTAGATACATGGGGGGGCCTGAAAATTCTGATCATTTTCGATTCAGTAGATAGTATGGAAGAAAGCCTAACTAAGAAGGAAGAAGAATGGAAACGGTGGTTTAACGACGTTAAAATATGGAATGGCGAAGATATCCCGTTCCAAAGGATAGCGTGGCTCAGAATAAGAGGAGTGCCAATTCAGTTGTGGATTGATGGGGTGTTCAACTGCATAGGTGAAAGATTCGGGAAAGTTATTAAACCATCTGATGCCGATGAATATGACATTAACTTTAACTATGATGCCGTTGGTGTCCTGGTTAGCCATGGATCAATGATAAATGAGAAGGTAACAATTAGATGGAAACACATGATGTACGAAGTATGGGTGACGGAAGAATTCCAATTCTGGTCACCCAATCTCGGTGTGGAACCAGGCCCTGACCCAATACCAGTGCCGTCAATGTCAGTTGAACAGAACGCATCCAGTAGGAAACACATGCAGGGTGACACCGGAAACATGAAAGATGACCATTATGTCCCAGCGGAAAATCCGGTAGAAGTGGACTCGCCGGAACCTGATTCACCGGAGGTAGTGGGTAGTCAGAACGAGCAAGTAGTGGAAAACGAAGAGACAGACACGTGTAAAATGGATACACCAATGGGTGTGGTGGGAAACGCTTCAGTAAACGAGGGGGAACAAAACGTGGAAGCATGGGGAAATGGAGAACAAAGGAGGCCACAAGAAGAATCTGTCATTATGGGTACAACATACGAGGTAATAGAAGTTAATCTATTGTCAAAAGGGGGAAATGAAGAGACAGATGAAACAAACACGTGCAATAATCAGGAGGGGCCACTATGGAAACAGCAGATAATGGGCCAGTAAGTGCGGCCCAGAAAAAAAGGAAAAGATCCAACCTTGCTGAAGCCCGTTCAGCATGTCTAAAGCCCAATTCAATTATGGGTAAAGGGAAACTTCCAGATCTCAATATTGAGTACTCGGATGAATCTAAACGCAAATAAAAAAAAAAGAATAGTATGCAAAAAAGGAAAAACAAAAAGGAGGAGGAACAAGGTGAAGATAAGAATATCGGAGGAAGTCATCGATAGTTTCGATCATGAAGGAGATAGTGTAGAGGATGAATTAGACTCGGATTGGGAAGAAGTTTCAGATCTCGAAGACAACGTAGCCACCACAAACGTAACGGAAACTCAGGTCAGTCCCTCCGACATCGATCTTAATGAACAGGAGTTGAGAAAAGAAATTAACGTAACGGAAGAATTGGGAAGGAAACTTGGGGTTGACTTAACAGGTAAAGAATCGCTTGTCAAGGAAGCTGTAATTGAAGATCAGGTGGATGCAGGGCTCCAATGAATTTTGGGTCGTTGAATATTAAAGGTGCAGGGGGGGTTGGTAAGGCCGTGGAGGTTAGGGAATTACTAAGAAAGTTTAACCTATCATTCATGGCCATACAGGAAACACAGTATAGAGACTTGCCTGTTAGCAAAATCAGAAGGTTTTGGGATAATTCAGATTTCGAGTATTCAAAGGTTGATGCCGATGGTAGATCGGGAGGATTATTGTCATTATGGAACTCAGGTGTATTCAAGAAAGAGATGGAAATAAAAAACCAAAATTTCCTTCTTATTCAAGGTCGCATAGTTGGGGATAATGAGGTACTAGTAATTGTCAATGTGTATGGATCCACAATACAAGCAAACAGAAGAAGGCTTTGGGAAGAATTGTTGTTGGCAAAGAATTCAATAGACGGGAATTGGATTATGCTAGGAGACTTTAACGAGGTTAGATTCCCCGAAGACAGGTTAAATTCTCAGTTTGACGTTAATGGAGCATTGTATTTTAATAATTTTATTAGCAGCAGAGGGTTTCAAGAATATAATATGGGAGGAATGAAATATACATTCCTATCGGGTGACGGTTCAAACCTCAGTAAATTAGACCGTGTATTGGTGTGTGGAAACTTCATGGGCAGGTGGCCGAATGCTTCCCTATTAGCTCTCAACAGGAGTATATCTGATCATAGTCCGCTGATATTAACAACAGTCAACAATAGTTTTGGACCCTCACCGTTCAGAGTTTTTAGTAGCTGGTTTGAGTTGGAGGGTTTCGACGAAGCGGTGAAAAAAGGACTTATGGCAACGTGTGAGTCGAATTTCAAGGATGAGGTGGTAGCCGTAAAACTAAAAGCGATCAAGGAGGAGTTGAAAAAGTGGAGAAAAGAAAAAAGAGAACAGGATGAAAAGGCGTTGTCTGAAGCTCAAAACAAGCTAAAAGAGCTGGATATACTGGTGGAAACAAGGGCATTATCGGATGGGGAATTATCAACATGGCATGAAAGTAAGAGAAAGATAAAGGAATGGAAAAATACGGCTGCTATGGATTTGCAACAGAAATCCCGCATACGTTGGATAGGCCTTGGAGACGAAAATACAAGCTATTTTCATGCGATTGTTAATAGCCACATTGCAAGGAATAAAATAAGTGGTCTGTGGATAGGAGGAGCCTGGGTGACGGATCCCTGTGCCATTAAAACCCATTTTTTGGAAACCTTCAAAACAAAGTTCAAAGAACCAGTTGACTCTCGACCCAGGTTGGGCCCAGGTGACTTCAAAAAACTGAGCACGGAACAAGCTGGTAACTTGGTGGTAGAATTCTCAGCTGACGAAGTACGAGAAGCTATATGGGAGTGTGGCATCAATAAAGCACCGGGACCGGATGGCATCACTTTCAACCTAATTAAGTTGTACTGGGAAGAATTAAAAGCACCCATCATGCAGGTCATGAACCAGTTCTACATCCATGGTTTGATACATCATACTTGCAGCGCTTCATTTATCGCTCTCATCCCAAAGGTAACCGATCCCTTATCTTGCTCGGACTTTAGACCTATATCGCTTATTGGGGTTGTGAACAAGATCATATCCAAAGTGTTAGCCAATAGAATAAAAACAGTGATCAAAAGTGTTGTTTCCAATGTTCAATCGGCTTTCGTATCGGAGAGGAATATTGTAGATGGGCCGCTAATAATTAATGAAGTGGTGGGTTGGGCGAAAAAATCAAAGAGGAGTATTTTTGTGTTCAAAGCCGACCTAGAAAAGGCCTACGACACATTGAACTGGAAATTTCTAATTTCCATTCTAACACACATGGGGTTTCCATCGAGATGGAGGAATTGGGTCATGGGTATTCTCTTTGCGGGTAGAGGATCGGTTTTGGTAAACGGATCACCAACCGATGAGTTCCAATACCAAAGAGGATTAAGACAGGGTGATCCTTTATCACCTTTTCTTTTCATTGTAGCGATGGAAGCTTTGCATATTATGATGGAACGGGCTAAAAATTCAAGTGTTTTCACGGGAGTAAAATTACCAAAGGAAGGACCTTATTTAACCCATATGTTGTTCGCGGATGACGCAATTTTTGTGGGCGAATGGGAGACGGAAAATGTAAAAAATCTGAAGAGGATTCTTAGACTTTTTCACTTGATATCGGGTTTGAAAGTTAACCCAAGGAAAAGTAAAATATATGGAGTTGGAGTGTCAGATAGGGAAATAAATAGTTTGGCTTCTACTCTCAATTGTAAAGCTGGGAAGTTCCCGTTCAGTTACCTTGGCCTAAAGGTGGGGGCAAATATGAACAGAATATCCCAATGGAAAGAGGTCATTGATATGTTTAATAAAAGATTATCATCTTGGAAGTCTAGAAACTTATCCTTCGCAGGTAGGGTAATCCTAATCAAAGCAGTTCTTGGCAGTCTTCCAAACTATTATTTATCACTGTACAAGTGCCCTGTAGCCGTCTTAAAGATATTGGAGGGTATACGAAGAAAATTTCTTTGGGGAGGCTGTAATACAAACAATAAAATTCGTTGGGTTAAATGGGAGAAAGTGGTGGCTGCCAAAGACTTTGGGGGCCTTGGAATCGGTAATATTCGAGACTTAAACTTAGCTCTATTACTAAAATGGTGGTGGAGACTAAAAATGGAGCCGGAGAGTTTATGGGCTAGAGTAATTAAGTCGATTCATCAAAGTCAAAGAAAGATGGATTTTATTCCGATTAATAAATCACTACCGGGAGTCTGGAAGAATATTGGGAGTATAGATAAGGAATTTAGAAGGTGTAACATCGAAGTCAGCAACTATCTAAAGAGCAAGGTAGGCATGGGAGATAAAACCTTGTTTTGGACGGATTCGTGGCTAGGTATCGGGCCGTTAAAATCTCAATTTCCAGCATTGTTTCAGCTCGCAGGCAGAAAGAAAGCAATGGTAAAAGATTGTTATCGGCAAATAAACGGGGGTCGCATCTGGGATTTGTCGTGGGTTAGGACTCCGAGCAGTGACATCGAGAAACAGGAGATGGATAATCTGAATGGGATGTTACAAGACCAACAGCCCACAGGTACAAACGACGTTTGGTATTGGAAGGATTCGGAGCAAAAGGCCTTTACGGTAAAAGACGTCCGAAAATCTTTAAGCTCGGGTTTAGATCTCAATGAGACAGCCGACGATTTCGTTTGGAATAATTGGGCCATGAGTAAAAGCATTATGTTTGTATGGCGGGCAATTTCAGGCAAGATACCATCAGCGGTGGCGTTAAGGCATAGGGGTGTAAACATACCGGACGCCACTTGCAAAATTTGCGGTGCAGCGGAAGAAACAACGGATCATATACTGGTTAGATGTAATTATGCAACAAGAGTCTGGGAGATGATTACCAATTGGGTCAAAATACCAAAGGTCAATTCGGATGGGAACGTGAAAGACTTGCTAAAGGAGTTGAATGAGATTCATAGAAATGGCAAAACAAAGAAAGTAATTCATGCTATTGCAATACAGACGATGTGGACATTATGGAGAGCAAGAAATGATAAAGTTTTTAAAGGAAAACATGGACCTATACAAACAGTGGTGGAGGATATAAAGGAAATGGCTTACCAAAGGTTGAAGATGAAATCCAAAATTAGTAGCGTTTCAACACAAGATTGGTGGGATTTTAGCATAACAATGTAATTTCTGTTTCCTTTTTGTTTTTGTATTTGTACTTGTATGATCTCCCCAGCTTCTGGCTGGGGGTCAGTTTTTTAGTTGATTAATGAAGTGTTTGCGTTTGCCATTCAAAAAAAAAAAAAAAAAAAAGGTAAAGTCCAAGTGAGGGCCCGAAAATGGGCATGAAGTCAAAGGTCAAGTCTGGAGGATCAGGTGAACACACATTAACTCTTGGTCGTTGTTGTGAAGCATTATGATGGCCTAGCTTTTATTTATTTGTTAAAGTCTTTGAATAATTATCTATCTTTTGTGTGAATATTGTTGGTGGTTTTCATAATATAAACAATCAGTAGTTTGTTATAAAAAAATTGGGACCCATTTTCTGCATTTAATATATGATATCGAGTCAGATATAAATCAAGGTGTACAAAATAAAATCATATTTTGAGCCTATTCTATTAATCTGGTGATTCGTTTTCAACAATCTTTTTACAAGAAAATGATTATATCAGACTAATGGGTATGGGGGTCGGCTAGCCCCGGCTTGGTCCGGCGCCGAGCCCCCACACCGCCCCCCTTAGCCCCGGCCCGGCCCAAACGTCCCACATGCGCCGATTCAGTCGAGGCCCCACCTTTGAATCTATCCGTTGCCATTTACCCCCAAACGGCTATTTTAAAAAAAAAAAAATTTCATTTTTCAATTTAAATACGCAATATCTCCACCATTTTTATACATTTCTATCCTTTCTACTCCCATTCTTCTCCAATTCTCTTCCTTTTTTATAAAAACACTCCATATTTTTTATACCTTTTTCTCTAAATCATGAATCCTTTCAACCCAAACAACCCCAACCCGAACAACCCCGACCCGAATAATCAAAACCCGAACCAACCTAACTTTTTTTCGACTCCCGCTTACAATCCGAGTATGGATAATTCGTGGGGTGCTCCGCAATTTCCTTTTTCGGGTTTCCAACAAACACCCAACGCATTCTCACAAATGTCTCAAGTTCAACAACTCCAACAATACCAAGCGCTACAACAAATGATGCAACGCAACTCGTTTGAACAACTCCAAGCGCAACCGCCAACGAGTGGTTTATCAGAAGATGAAGGAAGAAGTGATGAAAAAATGGTCGTCGTAGGTTGTTTTTTTATTTTTAGGAAATCTATTTTTTTTTTTTCGGTAATTTTTTTTTTTAGGAAATGTAATTTTTTTTTATGTTATGAAATGAAATTATTTATGTTGTTTTATGTTGTATTTTTTAATTTTTATAAAGTTTTTATTAAGTTAATAAATTAAAACTTATAAAATTATAAAATAATGAGGTGGGGCCCCATCCCCCACGAGCCTCCATCCCCCTCAAATATGATGGAGGCTCATCCCCCACGAGCCGCCTACGTGGCGGCTCAACCCATCCAAGCCTATCCTAACCATACCCATTAGTCTCAGGGGACTGAAACTAGAAGCAAAACAAAGCCTAAGCATCAGAACTTTGATCAGCAACCAAATGTACGGATAGCTTAATCACAGTCTTAGAATCTATATGCCTAAAACCACCCGATCTTAACAAGTCATTTTCACAAGCAATCAATATCATGTCGCCATCTTCATCCTTATATTTCAGTCTAAAGCTTCCAATCCTGAGCTGAAACCGTGTTGCAACCAACTCCTCCAGCTTTACCAATCCATCTAAAAGGCGATATGTAAACTATTTGGACACCTTATCTGCCTATTTAGACACCCTTTGCCTCGTATAGGCCTATACGAGGCGTATAGGGTTACATCAAAATCAGTGCCTGACTCATGTCACTTCTGGTTTGACCCTTCAAGACGCCTCGTATAGGCCTATACTGGGCGTCTTGAAGGGGTTTTTTTTTTTTTTTTTTAACAAACATTTTATACAATATTAATCGTTTTAGCAAACTTTTATACAAAAACAAGTTTTTTTATTTTAAATAATTAAAATTAGGACCCCTCGTTGGTTTTTTTTAGTTGAAAAATAAATGTTTTGGTAGGGTAATTTGATTGTTTTTTGAGGGTGATGTTTTTTGAGTAAAAAAATGGTGTATAGTATAAGTCTAGTATAGGTCCCATATAGGTCTTGTATAAGCCTATAGGCCTAAACGGGACCTAAACCACACCTATAGTCCTATACGAGTGTTGTATCTTATCCAATAGTCTAATATCGTATTGTATTGTATCGTATCATATCGTATCGTATAGTATAGTATAGTGTAGTATAAGTCTCGTATAGGTCTTGTATAAGCCTATCGTGTTGTATCGTATCGTATAGTATAGTATAAGTATCGTATAGCTCTCGTATAGACCTATATGGGACCTATACGAGACTTATACTATACACTATACGATACCATACTATACGATACAATACGATACTATCGTATCATATAGTGTAGTATAGGTCCCTTATAGGTCTTGTATAGGCCTATCGATGTATACGGGCGTTGTATCGTATCGTATCGTATAGTGTATAGTATAAGTCTAGTATATGGCCCTTATAGGTCTTGTATAAGCCTATAGGCCTAAACGGGACCTAAACCACACCTATAGTCCTATTCGAGTGTTGTATCTTATCCAATAGTCTAGTATCGTATTGTATTGTATCGTATCATATCGTATCGTATCATATAGTGTAGTATAAATCCCGTATAGGCATTGTATGGGCCTATGGATGTGGTATCGTATCCTATAGTATCGTGTTGTATCGCATCGTATAAGCCTATCGTGTTGTATCGTATCGTATAGTATAGTATAAGTCTCGTATAGGCATCGTATAATTAATATTAGTGTTATTATAATTAATATGAGTTTTTTATAATTAATATTAGTGTTATTGATATTAATATGAGTTTTTTTATAATTAATATTAGTGTTATTATAATTAATATGAGTTTTTTATAATTAATATTAGTGTTATTATAATTAATATGAGTGTTATTATAATTAATATGAGTTTTTTATAATTAATATGAGTTTTTTATAATTAATATTAGTGTTATTATAATTAATATGAGTTTTTTTATAATTAATATTAGTGTTATTATAATTAATATGAGTTTTTTATAGTTAATATTAGTGTTATTGATATTTAAAAAGAGAAAACAAAAAAAAACCCTTCAAGACGCCCAGTATAGGGCTATACTGGGCGTCTATGTGGACCAAAAGACCATTATACCCCTGAATTAGGCCTATACTGGGGGCAATTCAGGGGTTTAATGGTCTTTTGGACCCTTCGTATAGCCCCAGTATAGCCCTATACTGGGCGTCTATTTTTATTTTTTTTTGTTTTTTCTTTTTAAATATTAAAAAAAGAAAACAAAAAAAATAATAATAGACGCCCAGTATAGGGCTATACTGGGCGTATACGAGGGGTCCAAAAGACCATTATAGCCCTGAATTAGGCCTATACTGGGAGCAATTCAGGGGTTTAATGGTCTTTTGGACCCTTCGTATAGCCCTATACTGGGCGTCTTGAAGGGTTTTTTTTTTTTTTTTTTTTTTTTTTTTTTTTTTTTAACAAACATTTTATACAATATTAATCGTTTTAGCAAACTTTTATACAAAAACAATAAAACTTTTTTTAAAAAAACAACTCAAATTACCCCACCAAAACACCCATTTTTTTACTCAAAAAACATCACCCTTCAAAAACAATCAAATTACCCTACCAAAACATCCATTTTTCAACTCAAAAAAAACCAACGAGGGGTCCTAATATTAATTATTTAAAATAAAAAAACTTGTTTTTGTATAAAAGTTTTGCTAAAACGATTAATATTGTTAAAATGTTTGTTAAAAAAAAAAAAAAAAAAAACCCTTATATACGCCTAGTATAGGCCTATACTAGGCATATAAGAGAGGCAAAAAAAGACCAATTTACCCCCAGTATAGGCCTAAATCAGGGGCTAAATGGTCTTTTTTCCCCTAGACGCCCAGTATAGGCCTATACGAGGCGTATACGAGGCAAATAAGACAAAATATGACATAATCAGAGATTCTCTTGGAAATTGAAAAAGGCTATACGCCTCGTATAGGTCTATACGAGGCGTCTTGAAGGGTGTCCAAATAGGCAATAAGGTGTGTAAATATGTAGACCCTTTAATATATGATATCGAGTCAGATATAAATCAAGGTGTACAAAATAAAATCATATTTTGAGCCTATTCTATTAATCTGGTGATTCGTTTTCAACAATCTTTTTACAAGAAAATGATTATATCAGACTAATGGGTATGGGGGTCGGCTAGCCCCGGCTTGGTCCGGCGCCGAGCCCCCACACCGCCCCCCTTAGCCCCGGCCCGGCCCAAACGTCCCACATGCGCCGATTCAGTCGAGGCCCCACCTTTGAATCTATCCGTTGCCATTTACCCCCAAACGGCTATTTTAAAAAAAAAAAAATTCATTTTTCAATTTAAATACCCAATATCTCAACCATTTTTATACATTTCTATCATTTCTACTCCCATTCTTCTCCAATTCTCTTCCTTTTTTATAAAAACACTCCATATTTTTTATACCTTTTTCTCTAAATCATGAATCCTTTCAACCCAAACAACCCCAACCCGAACAACCCCGACCCGAATAATCAAAACCCGAACCAACCTAACTTTTTTTCGACTCCCGCTTACAATCCGAGTATGGATAATTCATGCTATTGCAATACAGACGATGTGGACATTATGGAGAGCAAGAAATGATAAAGTTTTTAAAGGAAAACATGGACCTATACAAACAGTGGTGGAGGATATAAAGGAAATGGCTTACCAAAGGTTGAAGATGAAATCCAAAATTAGTAGCGTTTCAACACAAGATTGGTGGGATTTTAGCATAACAATGTAATTTCTGTTTCCTTTTTGTTTTTGTATTTGTACTTGTATGATCTCCCCAGCTTCTGGCTGGGGGTCAGTTTTTTAGTTGATTAATGAAGTGTTTGCGTTTGTCATTCAAAAAAAAAAAAAAAAAAAGGTAAAGTCCAAGTGAGGGCCCGAAAATGGGCATGAAGTCAAAGGTCAAGTCTGGAGGATCAGGTGAACACACATTAACTCTTGGTCGTTGTTGTGAAGCATTATGATGGCCTAGCTTTTATTTATTTGTTAAAGTCTTTGAATAATTATCTATCTTTTGTGTGAATATTGTTGGTGGTTTTCATAATATAAACAATCAGTAGTTTGTTATAAAAAAATTGGGACCCATTTTCTGCATTTAATATATGATATCGAGTCAGATATAAATCAGGGTGTACAAAATAAAATCATATTTTGAGCCTATTCTATTAATCTGGTGATTCGTTTTCAACAATCTTTTTACAAGAAAATGATTATATCAGGGGACTGAAACTAGAAGCAAAACAAAGCCTAAGCATCAGAACTTTGATCAGCAACCAAATGTACGGATAGCTTAATCACAGTCTTAGAATCTATATGCCTAAAACCACCCGATCTTAACAAGTCATTTTCACAAGCAATCAATATCATGTCGCCATCTTCATCCTTATATTTCAGTCTAAAGCTTCCAATCCTGAGCTGAAACCGTGTTGCAACCAACTCCTCCAGCTTTACCAATCCATCTAAAAGGCGATATGTAAACTTTATAGTATCTTCTCTATATGTTGCCTTAATCATTACATCTCCATCTGTCTCGAAAAAACTTCCACTGATGGATGTTTCGGGCTGTACAAATTCATCAAGCGGATTTGCTTGTTCCTTCTGGTGGGGTACATGTGTGGAACCATGCTTACCATTTTCGGTAAGAATATTAGGATCACGAATTGTATATGTTGTACCACCAAATGGTTCATTGGATGCACCAAAAACTGAGGTAGGTGCTCCTTCAGATGTAAAGACGCCTACTGTTTGATCCGACTTCATAAAGGTATCAGGGCCGTTCTTGTGTGGCCACCTTGGTATACCAAGATTCCTGCAAATGCGCTTCAAAGTAGATCTGCTAACTACATAGACACAATGTAGGCACAAGGTGAAGATTAAAATATTAAAAGGAAATTAATCAACTATTGGCATCATCTACAAGCTATGAACTCACCTTTAAGGATAGATGCGGCTTCGTCCATTGTCTTCCCAAAATGTTTACTTATTTCGTCATAACTACTCATTCTATCCGATCTCTTCCTTTTTCTACTTGTTTTTCCTGGATCAATATTAAAATCTTCAATCTTGCTCTCCGAATAAGGAACAACATTCTGGCTTGTTCCTGCTGCAGCAGAGTTAGATAGATCATTTTCGATATTTTCTGATTCAGGTGGCAGCGCCTCCCCTTTTTCAGTCAATAAGTTCACAGGAGAAGGTGGAGACACGAAGTCCCACTTAAAGGGGACTCCTCCAATAACTTGGGGAGGTGATATAATATCTAATTGCATCCGAGAAGAGCTTTTGATCTGCTGCTTAACTGTTTCCAACAACCTTCTCAGGCCTGTTTCGTTTGCGATATATTCTGGTAAAAAGAACTCTATAACATGTTCAGCATCTGATTCAAGACTCTTGAGATAGATAGCTAAACAACTAGTTAACTCACTCTTGCGTGCAATGTGAACCAAAGGGTAATCGTCTTCATCAAGTTCTGTTACATCTTCACAGAAGCATGTACCACAGGATGACAATGATCTCCCAACAACTCCTTTAGATTTGTCTAGGTGTCTCTCTCTGCAGGCTTCATGGAATTCCCACAAGTTAACGTCTCGAACGTAGAATGGTAGATCAACTGTTGACATGCAGACTTTCCCTATACAGCTTCTGTTGAAGCTGCTACAACTCTGCTCTAGATTTTCTGATTTAGCCACATAACTACTGTATCCAGAAAGAGCCCATGTCTGAGCTAGAGGTAAATTATGTGTATCACAAACCGTTATTAAAGCCTCGTAGATTTCATCCCGTTCACGTTGCCTTCTTTCATCTGCAATCTGTCTGAACTATTAAGGATAGACCCATAAGAAAGACGTATTCATATACATATGCTTACATAGATCTATACCCTTACCCACCCATATACATGTACATACATACTAGAGGTGGTAAGATGTGCACATTAGGTAGCAAGTATAACCGGGTTTGGGTTGAGACGGGTCATCTTTAGTAGGGTTGAAATATGGTATGTAGGTTTGGGTTGACCGATAAAACACTTTTATGTACCTTTTTTTGGAAAATAAGAAAACAATTATCAATAATAAGCATGTTAAGTATGATTAAGTACGATCACAAAAGAGTATCATTTTAGGGATAATCTAAATTTTCAAATAATATGATATTGAATGTTGTATACATTAAAAACCATTTTATCTAATCCCCTTTTAGCTAACCTTGGGTGACTTTCAACCCATTTTATCTACTGCCCTTTTTAGCTAATCTTTTTTATCTGACCCATTTGAGACTAAAAAAAATATTCAGGTTACATGGAACAAAACTCACACTAACGCTTGGATCCTCAAACACCTTTGGAGACTTCAGATTCTGTGTCTGCGAATTTAAAATGAAGATTAACAAGTGAATAAATCAATAGTATGAAGAACATTAAAAAGCCCACTTGTACATCCACATCACAATTACTGCAGAGAACAAGTATGCAACAAATATCACAAAAACATGGTAGTAAGAATACAAACCTTCAGTGCTCTCGAGACTTCTTCAACCTCAAACGCAAAATCAACATATCTCGATGATGTTATGATTTCAAGTACGCCTACACAACTATCACTGCTAGATTCAAATACAGGCAAATTAATATATCCATGGATATTGTAGCTTGTATGTACATCCAAACTCCACTCTGGCAACTTCTGGATATACACACGACCTGGTGAACCTAATTTTTCTCTGTGTTCCAAATCCGGAACAATTGGACACAGTTCAGAGTTTTTTCTATATGAGTACAGCTCTTCATCAGCCAAACCAAGACCAAAAGGTTGGTCCCAAGTCGTTAGCAACCACCGCTTCCGGACAGGAACAGGGGACCAAAACTGAACTAACACGTGCTGTTCACGGAATTTTAAATCCTTGAGAACAGATGCGATTTTTTCCTTAATCATGTGTGCGTCAAAGATATTTTGATCGACCATCAGATTAGAAAAGCCTACAGATTGTAAGGAGGTTATTATGATTGATAAAAGTTTGAAAATTGATTACAATAGCATGCAATTAATCCATATTACATTTAATATCCAAATATTATGCCAATAATGAAATGGCGACCGAGTTAAACCTGTTTAGAAGCTACATTGCTGAGCAGATGTACTGCAAACTGGATTTTGTGACTTGATCATTATATTTACTTTTCCTGATTTAATTCCAAAATAATTAGATAAATAATAACCTGCTTCAAGACAATGGAGTTGTGCATATCTATGCAGTTAATGCGGTAAAATATCGGATATCGGTCAAGGACCGATATTTGAAATATAGGTTTATCTCGGTGAGATATCGGTGGGATATCGGTAATTTTAATATAATGCGGAATTTATATATATAGCAATTTAACACCAATAATTCAGTGATATATCAGTGATATATCGGTTATATCGGTCAAATATCGGTGATATATCGGTTATATCAGTCAAATATCGGTGATATATCGGTCAATATCGCCGATAATATCGGTACCGATATTTGACACCGATGTTTTATTAAGGGACCGATATAACCGTTATATGACCGATATTAACTGCATAGGTGCATATAAGTATAGAAACAACTATCTAAAGCTAAACTTAATCAAGTAAGCATCCAATTATCCGACTTTAAAGACACAATAACTACCTCAAGAAATCAAGAATGCACATCCAGACACTCCTTGTTGCTTCAGTTTGGTTTTTAAACTAAATTAAATTGTTTAATATTAACAGGTGTCAAATGTTATGCATCCAAATCATGCCTAGCTTTCTTCCCACAGAATATAATATGAATTACAGAATTGCCCTTTGTGCAAGATAACCATTTATTCATAGAGTTGACTTCACCAAACAAGAAGTTATCAGAACAGGGAAAGGTGGAAGAAAATTATGTGGTTGCATGTGTAAACATACAAAATGATCAATTAACTAAACTATATCAACAAAATTATAGAAAAGACTTACTAGGGGGTAGAGGGGATTCTGGTCCATCCACTTCTTTATCCTCAAAAACCCAAAGAGATGTCAAATATCTTCGATCATTTGGTGTTGCAGTTGCAGCAGCAGACAGTGGATCATGAGCGCAAAGGTATCTTGATTTCAAAGTATCCCAAACACCTGAATGATTACTACCTCCCACCAACTCGCAAGAAACTTCTCTGTTCATTTTGCTTTTGCTCTGGAAATCTCCAGTTTTGGGTAGTATTTAATAGTATTCAACACAAGTTCGTGAACCGGTTCAAAGAGAGATGAACCCTGGTCCAAAACTAGAAACTTTTTAGTGATTTTTTTTTATTTCCGTTGACTTGTCATGGTAGGTGGCAATTAACTTTTTTTTTTCTGAACAATAATTTTTTAAACCTAATTGATGGAACCACCACATTTTTGTGGGTACGTGGCAATTGACTAGATCTAAACTTATAATTTTCTTTTCATTCGTTGTTTCAAATATCAATATTATGTGTAAAAGTATTTTTTATTTCAGATTTATGTGAACTTTAGAGTTAATTACATGACTGGTTCCAATACTTTGTTAAAAATAATATGTTTTGGTTCTAATTTTAAAAAGTAAGTAATTTAAGCTATGTTGTCAATTTCTTATGTTCTAGTTAGGGCTGTAAACGAGTCGAGCCAGGGTGGGGTCGAGCTCAAGCTCGAAATTAAGTCAGGCGGTTAAACTTGGCTTGAGCTTTACGTCGGAGTTAAACGAGCCTAAGAACGAGCCAACGAGCCGAGCCATGCGCCGAGCCGAGCTTAGCTCGGCTGGGCTTGGTTACAAAATGAGCCAGCTTGGTTCACGTCATCTCAAATTGATTTTTTTAGCTAGTTTTTCTCTAGAAGGCTTTCGAGCGAGCTACGAGTCGCGAGCGTTATGAACAACCCTAGTTTCAGTTCTAACATTAACTCCAATTTATGTAAAACTAGTGGGATTCCCTCGCTTCACGACAAGAGTTTGGTCGATAACAATTCAGTTAGGTGGTGTTTGTTTTTTTAGAGGTAAAACGTCTGAAGTCTGTGGACCACATCTGTAGACATCTGTAGCAGAAGAGGTGGACCAAACCTCTGCATTCTGCAGGAAGAAAACTGTTTGTTTTTTAACTTCTGTAAGTTGCTGAAATATAAATAAACTGATTTATTAAACTTATGAACTAACATTATAAAACAATTTATCAAGATGAACATCTATATTCCATATAAACTACTCCACATATATATAGCTATACAATATCCCGAACAATAAAGTACAAAAAAATCAACTAAATCAATCAATAGTGAACCCTTTAAACCTAAACATCCTGCTTATCGTTAAATTAATAAAAAACGATCAATTACATAGAAAAACTCTACAATATCCTCATTAACTTGACAACAAATTAAACAAATCAACCAATAAACTACAACAAGCTTCACCTAACCACAACAACAGCTAACTAATTAACTAAATAATTAATAATTAATTAATCAACAAACACACCAAAAGTCAGCAAGCAATTATACCTTCTCGAGACGAATGAAGCTTCACGAATCCTCTACCAAAACTCCTTTGATGATTCTCCTTAAACCGACTCGTAAGAGACATCGTATGAACACTATTCGAGCTAATACGAATATTATCGTTATTATTAACCGGTATACGAGTCTTAATCCGGTTCAAATCGGTCGGAATCCCCACCGCATCCGACGACGTGGATGATTCGGCGTCGTTTCGAGTCGTTTTTCCAGCCATAGTGAGTGTGTCGGGGGCGGTGGAGGAGGGTGTAACATCCCGAAAATACGAGTTCATAAATTTACAATTTAGTTGTAAATTAATTAGTAAAATAAACTAACTAGAAATGACACTAACTAAGTTAGTTAGTCACTTATGAGTAGTTAGGGGTTCAAACAAACAAAAAGTGAAAGATGAAGGACTAAATGTGCCTAAATGGAAACTAATTTATTGAAATAAGAAAATTAAAAACATAAAACACATTTTCTGTGTTTGTTGAAGTCGACCAACATCAGGGGCGACCCCAGGCTCCCTCTAAACCGTAAACATTCACAAAACAACCAAATTGAAGGTCTAAATCTGATCAAAAACGAAAATCGAGCATAGATTACTGATCCTCATCACAAGGGGATTACAAGGTATGTAAAATTTTGAGAAATCTCTCAACTTGAAATTCTCATGATTTTGAGAAATCTGAAATTTGATGATGCATGTTTGTGTTTTGGTTAGCTTAGTGATGATATAGTGTCTAGAAGTAAAATCTAGACAACTACATGTGAAATCATGTCCAAATTCAGGAAATTCCATGAACACCTTGAAGGTGGGTTATGGGTTTTACAAGATAATGATGCACACTAGGGTTTAGAATGATTATGCTAGTGTAATTTGGTCATAGAAAGTGATTTCAGAAAAAATAGGATGTTTAAATGCTATATGAAAGCTTAATTGATGTTAATTCAGCGAAATAGCAAGTTATGAACTTAGATATGAATAATATAAAATTCTGCCCGTTAAGTGTTTGTAAAAATGCCTAAAAGAAGGCTCGAAATTGAAATCTAAAGTTTAAACGCATGATTGTGATGATTTGACAAAATTATGCGGAATATGATTGTAATGGAGTTCTAAATACAATGTGATTGAACTCTATAGGAAAGGAAGCCGGAGCTACGAGCGGACAAGCCGGTGTAAACGCACGACTAAAAGGTGTGCTTTGAAGGTATGTAACTTTACCCGTTACATTAAGTAAATTTTGATAATTATCATATGAGTAGTTAAATTTTAGAATAAGGGTAGTTTGAATTAAAGCGATGATGTTGCTATATTGAATAATAGGTTCAAAGAGTGGTTAGAACTCGTTGGTAGTCGTTAGAAGGGAGGATTCCTTAGACGAGCCAAACGGGTCGAATAATCAATTAAGACATGGATAGTGTTACGTAACATGATGAATTGAAGCTTGTTATTGGTTAAATAGTTGATATATCATAAGTACGATAATCTAACACGTTGGCTGTCGGAATGAGAATTCCGAACATTTAGCTTTGGCAAAAACTTACAAAATCAGTCAAATAATAGATGCCCAGAGTCTACCGTAAGTTACGGTGGTACCGTAACTTACGGTAGAGGTAAATAACTTACGGTGGTCTTCTCCTGTTTTACGGTGGACCAGAACTCTAAATTGTCTACCGTAACTTACGGTAGATACCGTAAGTTACGGTAGAGCCTGGAAAGTTTTGTAAAGTTTTGTATTTTATAACTAATCCAAATCCGTTTCGATCATAGTTTCGATTGTGTAATATTTCTAAGATCTCATTTATTAATGTTTAATATAAACATTTCAGTTTCTAGGTACTCAAAGATTACGGATGGCGGTCAAGCAAGCTTTTGAAGAACCGAACACAACTTTTGAAGCTTCCGCAATGTTTTAATCTTACTTAGACTTTGTTTATGGGTTGTAAACAATTAGTTAAACAACTTTTGAATGTTCCAACTTAGTCGTTAGTTGACTAAGGTTTATGCTACTTATGAACTTGACTTATGAAACTTATGTTAAATTGGTATCTTTTGTATAAAAATGACAAAAATTATTATTAAATTCAAGTAAAATTTGACGGGTGTTACAAGTTGGTAATCTGAGCTTAAGGTTGTCAACAAAGTGTTTGGTTCAAGCTTGATCAATCGTCCGGTAAGAATTAACTTATTATGCTAATAAATTAGGTCTTATGTAAGAAATGAGAAATGAATTGAGATGCATGGGAAGAGTGTGTTAACACACTCAAACCCGGAAAGTGCATTAAATGTGAACGGTTAAAGCAAGTTAGGAACTTGGCTAAACCGAAACAAATGAAGCAATGTTATAAACGAAATGTTTAATGTTTAAATGTAAACATTTCAGTTTCAATATGTCGGACGGGAATGATGGTAATCCAGTGCAAACAAGCACCGAACAAATGAAAGAGATAATTGCCGAAGAGGTAGGGAAGGCAATTGAAGGAAGTCTATCCGGGTTTATAGACAAAATTCAAAACACGGTGTTGTCGCTTGTTGAAGAGCGAGTTAAAAGGTTAGAGGATATTGTCAACCTTATGAAGGAGAAAACGGGAGAACGTAAAGGATGTTCATACAAGGAATTCATGGCGTGTAAACCGCCAATCTATAACGGGGAGGTTGACTCGATAATTTGCCAAAGATGGACAAGTGATGTCGAAGGAGTGTTTGAACGAACCCACTGTGACGTAGGTGACTTTGTTGCTTACGGAACGAGTCAATTGAGAAATCAAGCCAAGGATTGGTGGGACAATAAGAAGAAGGAAATGGGAGCCGAAGCGGCGAGGGTTATGACTTGGGACGAGTTTAAGGTACCGTTCCTTAAACACCCCAGTCCCAAAGCGGTTATTAACAGGATCAAAGAAGAATATATCCAGTTAAGAAAAAAGGGAGAATCAATTGATAAGATCACGGGCATCTTCATGGATAAGCTGAGATTTTGTAACGAGTTAGTCACCACTGAAGAGCAAAAGATATACTACTATTACAACATGCTGAGTGCAGAATACCGTGAGTTCATGACTCCGTCAAAGTACGAAACCCTCACGGAGATTATCAACACCGCCCGAGAGCGGGAAATAGAGTTAAAGAAACAAGTAGAAAGGGGCGAGCGGAGGGCACAAGATGTGAATCCAAGCCCTACAAAGAAAGCTAGAACTACTGAATCGGGGAAGAAGACGGAGACTAAAGGCGGGTCGCCAAGTTGTAAAGTATGTGGAAAGGGGCACAAGGGTGAGTGTCGCTTCAAAGACAAGCCGTGTCCGGTATGTGGGAAGACAGGGCACACTGGATCATTATGTCCCGGAAAAGTTTCTGTTTGTTACAAATGTTATCAACCCGGTCACAAGAAATCTGAATGCCCCGAGTTGGTGGGAAAGAGAGACACAATAGAGTCTCCAACAGAAGCTCCCAAAGCGAAGGCTAGGTCCTTCCAACTTACCGCGGCTGAAGCAAAGACAGAACCCGATGTGGTTTCAGGTATATTCACGATTAACTCAATTCCAGCACGTGTACTGTTTGATACGGGTGCGAATAAATCCTTCATTTCGCATGGATTTATTCGACATCCTTCTTTTGTATTGACGAAATTATCTGTGCCCTTAGAAGTTGAAATAGGGGACAACAAAAGTTTTATAGTTTGTGATGTTTGTCGAGGCTGTAAATTAAGCATCGACGATGAGGAATACTTGATAGACTTAATCCCGATGTCAATGGGGGAATTTCAAGTAGTTGTTGGGATGGATTGGCTATCTCAGCACCATGCAAAGGTCGTGTGTTTTCGTAAAGAGATAAAACTAACATCTTCGAGCGGGAAACACGTCACCATCAATGGCGAAAAAGGAGGCAATCCCATAGTATGCTCAATGTTGAAAGACCACAAGCTTATGAAACGATGATGCAAGGCATTCATGATATACGCAAATGAGCCCGAGAAAGAATCACGAAAGATTGAAGATGTACCGGTAGTACGAGATTATGAAGATGTGTTTCCGGAGGATTTACCGGGGATACCGCCTGAACGGGAAGTAGAGTTCGGGATCGAATTGATTCCGGGCGCAAAACCCGTAGCGAAAGCTCCGTACCGACTCGCACCGTCGGAATTACAAGAGTTGATGTCCCAAATTCAAGACCTGCTTGATAAGGGATTTATAAGGCTGAGTGTGTCTCCTTGGGGCGCACCGGTATTGTTAGTGAGAAAGAAAGACGGAAGCATGCGCATGTGCATCGATTACCGGGAGTTAAACAAATTCACGATAAAGAACCAATACCCGCTTCCGAGGATAGATGATTTATTCGACCAATTACAAGGTGCGAATTGGTTTTCAAAAATTGACCTTAGATCGGGGTATCACCAACTAAAGGTCAAGGAAGAAGATGTGCCGAAGATGGCTTTCCGCACGAGATACGGACATTACAAATTCCTCGTGATGTCATTTGGGCTAACAAATGCACTCGTGGCCTTCATGGACCTCATGATTCGGGTTTGCAAGCCAATGTTGGATAAGTCGGTCAACGTGTTTATCGATGATATTTTGGTATATTCAAAAAGTGAAGCTGAACACGCACACCACTTGCAAGAAGTGTTAGAGACACTTAGACGAGAAAGGTAGTATGCGAAATTCTCTAAGTGTGCCTTTTGGTTACGAGAGGTACAATTCCTTGGCCACGTCATAAGTGCCGACGGAGTATTGGTGGATCCGTCAAAGATTGAGGCCGTGTCAAAATGGAATTCCCCGAAGAACCCTTCGGAAATTAGAAGCTTTTTGGGGCTTGCGGGATACTATAGGAGATTCATTCAAGATTTCTCTAAGATTGGGTCACCGCTAACAAAGCTAACCCGAAAGAAAGAAAAGTTCATTTGGGATGTCGATCAAGAAAGAGCGTTTCAAACGCTAAAAGAAAAGTTAACTCAAGCTCCGGTACTGACATTGCCGGACGAAGTCGAAGACATGGTGGTTTATTTGGATGCTTCACTATCGGGGCTCGAATGCGTGTTGATGCAACGAGGCAAAGTTATAGCCTATGCTTCGAGGCAATTGAAGATACACGAGAAGAAATATCCCACGCACGATCTCGAGTTGGCTGCGGTGGTATTTGCATTAAAAATATGGAGGCACTACTTGTATGGGGTAAAGTGCACCATATTCACCGACCACAAGAGCTTGAAATACTTCTTCGATCAGAAGGAGTTAAATATGCGACAAAGGCGATGGCTGGAAACGCTGAAAGATTTTATTTGTGAAATACACTACCACCCCGGAAAGGCAAATGTGGTGGCGGATGCTCTGAGCAGAAAAGCGGACTATGTCCCAATAAGAGTAAGGTCGATGCAGCTCGTGGTGACCTCGGGTATACTTGAACGTATTCGAGAGGCGCAATTAGAAGCAGTGAAAGAGGAAAATTGGAAGAAAGAAAGAATAACCGGTCAGTTGAAAGATTTGTCGGATGGGAATAACGGGTTGAAGACTCGATCCGGAAGGATATGGGTTCCACATACTTATGGGGTGAAGGCGCTTCTACTTGATGAAGCTCATAAATCCCGATATTCAATTCATCCGGGTGCGACCAAGATGTACAATTATTTGAAACAAAATTATTGGTGGCCTGGAATGAAAGGGATGTGGCGAAGTATGTGGAAAAATGCTTGACATGCCTACAAGTCAAGGCGGAACACCAAAAACCATACGGCAAACTCCAACCGTTAGAAATCCCGGTTTGGAAATGGGAACATATTACAATGGACCTATTAACCAAATTGCCTAAAACAAATCGTGGTTTTGATGCCATATGGGTAGTGGTGGATAGATTGACGAAAAGTGCTCACTTCATTCCGATTCGTGAGACTTATACTTCAGAAAAGATGTCAGAAGTTTACACTAACGAGATAATAGCACGTCATGGAGTACCGGTATCCATCGTGTCTGATAGGGATACCCGGTTCACTTCAAATTTCTGGCGAGATTTTCAAGGGCAAATGGGAACCAAATTGTTCATTAGCACTGCGTACCATCCCCAAACAGATGGACAAAGTTAAAGAACAATACAAACATTGGAGGACATGCTAAGGGCGTGTATAATCGACTTTGGAGGAAGTTGCGATGTTTACCTTCCGTTAGTCGAGTTTTCATATAATAACAGCTACCATGCTAGTATTAAGATGGCACCGTACGAAATGCTCTATGGTAGGAAATGCCGAACCCCAGTATGTTGGGGTGAAGTGGGTCCACGTGAACTAGCCCACCAAGAGGAAGTACGAGCCACTAATGAAAAGATTGATGTGGTTCGGGCACACTTGAAAGCGGCCCAAGATAGGCAAAAGGCGTATGCAGACAAACGGAATAGGCCAATCGAATTCTAGGTTGGCGACAAGGTTATGCTGAAAGTATCGCCGTGGAAGGGGATAATACGATTCCGAAAAAGAGGAAAATTGAGCCCAAGATTTATTGGGCCATTCAGAATCACTGAACGGGTTGGTAAAGTAGCATATCGTCTCGAATTACCCGAGGAGTTGAGTGGGATTCATAGCACATTCCACGTGTCACATCTCCGTAAATGTTTAGCAGACGAAACTACTCGTATCCACTACGATGATATCGAGGTGGATAACAGTCTCAACTATGCCGTAAAACCAATTGCAATTTTAGATCGTAAAGAGAAGGGCTTGAGAAACAAGTTGATTAACCAAGTGAAGGTTAAATGGGAACACAGAAAGGGTGCGGATACCACATGGGAGTCCGAAGAAGAAATGCGGCGTCTCTACCCTATTTTATTTGGTACGTACTTTGGTTTCGGAGACGAAACCCTTTTTAAGGGGGATGGACTTGTAACATCCCGAAAATACGAGTTCATAAATTTACAATTTAGTTGTAAATTAGTTAGTAAAATAAACTAACTAGAAATGACACTAACTAAGTTAGTTAGTCACTTATGAGTAGTTAGGGGTTCAAACAAACAAAAAGTGAAAGATGAAGGACTAAATGTGCCTAAATGGAAACTAATATATTGAAATAAGAAAATTAAAAACATAAAACACATTTTCTGTGTTTGTTGAAGTCGACCAACATCAGGGGCGACCCCAGGCTCCCTCTAAACCGTAAACATTCACAAAACAACCAAATTGAAGGTCTAAATCTGATCAAAAACGAAAATCGAGCATAGATTACTGATCCTCATCACAAGGGGATTACAAGGTATGTAAAATTTTGAGAAATCTCTCAACTTGAAATTCTCATGATTTTGGGAAATCTGAAATTTGATGATGCATGTTTGTGTTTCGGTTAGCTTAGTGATGATATAGTGTCTAGAAGTAAAATCTAGACAACTACATGTGAAATCATGTCCGAATTCAGGAAATTCCATGAACACCTTGAAGGTGGGTTATGGGTTTTACAAGATAATGATGCACACTAGGGTTTAGAATGATTATGCTAGTGTAATTTGGTCATAGAAAGTCATTTCAGAAAAATAGGATGTTTAAATGCTATATGAAAGCTTAATTGATGTTAATTCAGCGAAATAGCAAGTTATGAACTTAGATATGAATAATATAAAATTATGCCCGTTAAGTGTTTGTAAAAATGCCTCAAAGAAGGCTCGAAATTGAAATCTAAAGTTTAAACGCATGATTGTGATGATTTGACAAAATTATGCGAAATATGATTGTAATGGAGTTCTAAATACAATGTGATTGAACTCTATAGGAAAGGAAGCCGGAGTTACGAGCGGACAAGCCGGTGTAAACGCACGACTAAAAGGTGTGCTTTGAAGGTATGTAACTTTACCCGTTACATTAAGTAAATTTTGATAATTATCATATGAGTAGTTAAATTTTAGAATAAGGGTAGTTTGAATTAAAGCGATGATGTTGCTATATTGAATAATAGGTTCAAAGAGTGGTTAGAACTCGTTGGTAGTCGTTAGAAGGGAGGATTCCTTAGACGAGCCAAACGGGTTAAATAATCAATTAAGACATGGATAGTGTTCCGTAACATGATGAATTGAAGCTTGTTATTGGTTAAATAGTTGATATATCATAAGTACGATAATCTAACACGTTGGCTGTCGGAATGAGAATTCCGAACATTTAGCTTTGGCAAAAACTTACAAAATCAGTCAAATAATAGATGCCCAGAGTCTACCGTAAGTTACGGTGGTACCGTAACTTACGGTAGAGGTAAATAACTTACGGTGGTCTTCTCCTGTTTTACGGTGGACCAGAACTGTAAATTGTCTACCGTAACTTACGGTAGATACCGTAAGTTACGGTAGAGCCTGGAAAGTTTTGTAAATTTTTGTATTTTACAACTAATCCAAATCCGTTTCGATCATAGTTTCGATTGTGTAATATTTCTAAGATCTCATTTATTAATGTTTAATATAAACATTTCAGTTTCTAGGTACTCAAAGATTACGGATGGCGGTCAAGCAAGCTTTTGAAGAACCGAACACAACTTTTGAAGCTTCCGCAATGTTTTAATCATACTTAGACTTTGTTTATGGGTTGTAAACAATTAGTTAAACAACTTTTGAATGTTCCAACTTAGTCGTTAGTTGACTAAGGTTTATGCTACTTATGAACTTGACTTATGAAACTTATGTTAAATTGGTATCTTTTGTATAAAAATGACAAAAATTATTATTAAATTCAAGTAAAATTTAACGGGTGTTACAAGTTGGTAATCAGAGCTTAAGGTTGTCAACAAAGTGTTCAGTTCAAGCTTGATCAATGGTCCGGTAAGAATTAACTTATTATGCTAATAAATTAGGTCTTATGTAAGAAATGAGAAATGAATTGAGATGCATGGGAAGAGTGTGTTAACACACTCAAACCCGGAAAGTGCATTAAATGTGAATGGTTAAAGCAAGTTAGGAACTTGGCTAAACCGAAACAAATGAAGCAATGTTATAAACGAAATGTTTAATGTTTAAATGTAAACATTTCAGTTTCAAGATGTCGGACGGGAATGATGATAATCCGGTGCAAACAAGCACCGAACAAATGAAAGAGATAATTGCCGAAGAGGTAGGGAAGGCAATTGAAGGAAGTCTATCCGGGTTTATAGACAAAATTCAAAACACGGTGTTGTCGCTTGTTGAAGAGCGAGTTAAAAGGTTGGAGGATATTGTCAACCTTATGAAGGAGAAAACGGGAGAACGTAAAGGATGTTCATACAAGGAATTCATGGCGTGTAAACCGCCAATCTATAACGGGGAGGTTGACCCGATAATTTGCCAAAGATGGATAAGTGATGTCGAAGGAGTGTTTGAACGAACCCACTGTGACGTAGGTGACTTTGTTGCTTACGGAACGGGTCAATTGAGAAATCAAGCCAAGGATTGGTGGGACAATAAGAAGAAGGAAATGGGAGCCGAAGCGGCGAGGGTTATGACTTGGGACGAGTTTAAGGTACCGTTCCTTAAACACCACAGTTCCAAAGCGGTTATTAACAGGATCAAAGAAGAATTTATCCAGTTAAGACAAAAGGGAGAATCAATTAATAAGATCACGGGAATCTTCATGGATAAGCTGAGATTTTGTAACGAGTTAGTCACCACTGAAGAGCAAAAGATATACTACTATTACAACATGCTGAGTGTAGAATACCGTGAGTTCATGACTCCGTCAAAGTAGGAAACCCTCACGGAGATTATCAACACCGCCCGAGAGCGGGAAATAGAGTTAAAGAAACAAGTAGAAAGGTGCGAGTGGAGGGCACAAGATGTGAATCCAAGCCCTACAAAGAAAGCTGGAACTGCTGAATCGGGGAAGAAGACGGAGACTAAAGGCGGGTCGCCAAGTTATAAAGTATGTGGAAAGGGGCACAAGGGTGAGTGTCGCTTCAAAGACAAGCCGTGTCCGGTATGTGGGAAGACGGGGCACACTGGATCATTATGTCCCGGAAAAGTTTCTGTTTGTTACAAATGTTATCAACCCGGTCACAGGAAATCTGAATGCCCCGAGTTGGTGGGAAAGAGAGACACAATAGAGTCTCCAACAGAAGCTCCCAAAGCGAAGGCTAGGTCCTTCCAACTTACCGCGGCTGAAGCAAAGACAGAACCCACTGTGGTTTCAGGTATATTCACGATTAACTCAATTCCAGCACGTGTACTGTTTGATACGGGTGCGAATAAATCCTTCATTTCGCATGGATTTATTCGACATCCTTCTTTTGTATTGACGAAATTATCTGTGCCCTTAGAAGTTGAAATAGGGGACAACAAAAGTTTTATAGTTTGTGATGTTTGTCGAGGCTGTAAATTAAGCATCGACGATGAGGAATACTTGATAGACTTAATCCCGATGTCAATGGGGGAATTTCAAGTAGTTGTTGGGATGGATTGGCTATCTCAGCACCATGCAAAGGTCGTGTGTTTTCGTAAAGAGATAAAACTAACATCTCCGAGCGGGAAACACGTCAACATCTATGGCGAAAAAGGAGGCAATCCCATAGTATGCTCAATGTTGAAAGCCCACAAGCTTATGAAGCGAGGATGCAAGGCCTTCATGATATACGCAAATGAGCCCGAGAAAGAATCACGAAAGATTGAAGATGTACCGGTAGTACGAGATTATGAAGATGTGTTTCCGGAGGATTTACCGGGGATACCGCCTGAACGGGAAGTAGAGTTCGGGATCGAATTGATTCCGGGCGCAAAACCCGTAGCGAAAGCTCCGTACCGACTCGCACCGTCGGAATTACAAGAGTTGATGTCCCAAATTCAAGATCTGCTTGATAAGGGATTTATAAGGCCGAGTGTGTCTCCTTGGGGCGCACCGGTATTGTTCGTGAGAAAGAAAGACGGAAGCATGCGCATGTGCATCGATTACCGGGAGTTAAACAAACTCACGATAAAGAACCGATACCCGCTTCCGAGGATAGATGATTTATTCGACCAATTACAAGGTGCGAATTGGTTTTCAAAAATTGACCTTAGATCGGGGTATCACCAACTAAAGGTCAAGGAAGAAGATGTGCCGAAGATGGCTTTCCGCACGAGATACGGACATTACGAATTCCTCGTGATGTCATTTGGGCTAACAAATGCACCCGCGGCCTTCATGGACCTCATGAATCGGGTTTGCAAGCCAATGTTGGATAAGTCGGTCATCGTGTTTATCGATGATATTTTGGTATATTCAAAAAGTGAAGCTGAACACGCACACCACTTGCAAGAAGTGTTAGAGACACTTAGACGAGAAAGGTTGTATGCGAAATTCTCTAAGTGTGCCTTTTGGTTACGAGAGGTACAATTCCTTGGCCACGTCATAAGTGCCGACGGAGTATTGGTGGATCCGTCAAAGATTGAGGCCGTGTCAAAATGGAATTCCCCGAAGAACCCTTCGGAAATTAGAAGCTTTTTGGGGCTTGCGGGATACTATAGGAGATTCATTCAAGATTTCTCTAAGATTGGGTCACCGCTAACAAAGCTAACCCGAAAGAAAGAAAAGTTCATTTGGGATGTCGATCAAGAAAGAGCGTTTCAAACGCTAAAAGAAAAGTTAACTCAAGCTCCGGTACTGACATTGCCGGACGGAGTCGAAGACATGGTGGTTTATTCGGATGCTTCACTATCGGGGCTCGAATGCGTGTTGATGCAACGAGGCAAAGTTATAGCCTATGCTTCGAGGCAATTGAAGATACACGAGAAGAAATATCCCACGCACGATCTCGAGTTGGCTGCGGTGGTATTTGCATTAAAAATATGGAGGCACTACTTGTATGGGGTAAAGTGCACCATATTCACCGACCACAAGAGCTTGAAATACTTCTTCGATCAGAAGGAGTTAAATATGCGACAAAGGCGATGGCTGGAAACGGTGAAAGATTTTGATTGTGAAATACACTACCACCCCTGAAAGGCAAATGTGGTGGCGGATGCTCTGAGCAGAAAAGCGGACTATGTCCCAATAAGAGTAAGGTCGATGCAGCTCGTGGTGACCTCGGGTATACTTGAACGTATTCGAGAGGCGCAATTAGAAGCAGTGAAAGAGGAAAATTGGAAGAAAGAAAGAATAATCGGTCAGTTGAAAGATTTGTCGGATGGGAATAACGGGTTGAAGACTCGATCCGGAAGGATATGGGTTCCACATACTTATGGGGTGAAGGCGCTTCTACTTGATGAAGCTCATAAATCCCGATATTCAATTCATCCGGGTGCGACCAAGATGTACAATTATTTGATGGCCTGGAATGAAGAGGGATGTGGCGAAGTATGTGGAAAAATGCTTGACATGCCTACAAGTCAAGGCGGAACACAAAAAACCATACGGCAAACTCCAACCGTTAGAAATCCCGGTTTGGAAATGGGAACATATTACAATGGACCTATTAACCAAATTGCCTAAAACAAATCGTGGTTTTGATGCCATATGGGTAGTGGTGGGTAAATTGACGAAAAATGCTCACTTCATTCCGATTCGTGAGACTTATACTTCAGAAAAGATGTCAGAAGTTTACACTAACGAGATAATAGCACGTCATGGAGTACCGGTATCCATCGTGTCTGATAGGGATACCCGGTTCACTTCAAATTTCTGGCGAGATTTTCAAGAGCAAATGGGAACCAAATTGTTCATTAGCACTGCGTACCATCCCCAAACAGATGGACAAAGTGAAAGAATAATACAAACATTGGAGGACATGCTAAGGGCGTGTATAATCGACTTTGGAGGAAGTTGGGATGTTTACCTACCGTTAGTCGAGTTTTCCTATAATAACAGCTACCATGCTAGTATTAAGATGGCACCGTACGAAATGCTCTATGGTAGGAAATGCCGAACCCCGGTATGTTGGGGTGAAGTGGGTCCACGTGAACTAGCCAACCAAGAGGTAGTACGAGCCACTAATGAAAAGATTGATGTGGTTCGGGCACACTTGAAAGCGGCCCAAGATAGGAAAAAGGCGTATGCAGACAAACGGAATAGGCCAATCGAATTCCAGGTTGGCGACAAGGTTATGCTGAAAGTATCGCCGTGGAAGGGGATAATACGATTCCGAAAAAGAGGAAAATTGAGCCCAAGATTTATTGGGCCATTCAGAATCACTGAACGGGTTGGTAAAGTAGCATATCGTCTCGAATTACCCGAGGAGTTGAGTGGGATTCATAGCACATTCCACGTGTCACATCTCCGTAAATGTTTAGCAGACGAAACTGCTCGTATCCACTACGATGATATCGAGGTGGATAACAGTCTCAACTATGCCGTAAAACCAATTGCAATTTTAGATCGTAAAGAGAAGGGCTTGAGAAACAAGGTGATTAACCAAGTGAAGGTTAAATAGGAACACAGAAAGGGTGCGGATACCACATGGGAGTCCGAAGAAGAAATGCGGCGTCTCTACCCTATTTTATTTGGTACGTACTTTGGTTTCGGAGACGAAACCCTTTTTAAGGGGGATGGACTTGTAACATCCCGAAAATACGAGTTCATAAATTTACAATTTAGTTGTAAATTAATTAGTAAAATAAACTAACTAGAAATGACACTAACTAAGTTAGTTAGTCACTTATGAGTAGTTAGGGGTTCAAACAAACAAAAAGTGAAAGATGAAGGACTAAATGTGCCTAAATGGAAACTAATTTATTGAAATAAGAAAATTAAAAACATAAAACACATTTTCTGTGTTTGTTGAAGTCGACCAACATCAGGGGCGACCCCAGGCTCCCTCTAAACTGTAAACATTCACAAAACAACCAAATTGAAGGTCTAAATATGATCAAAAACGAAAATCGAGCATAGATTACTGATCCTCATCACAAGGGGATTACAAGGTATGTAAAATTTTGAGAAATCTCTCAACTTGTGAGAATTTTGGGAAATCTGAAATTTGATGATGCATGTTTGTGTTTTGGTTAGCTTAGTGATGATATAGTGTCTAGAAGTAAAATCTAGACAACTACATGTGAAATCATGTCCGAATTCAGGAAATTCCATGAACACCTTGAAGGTGGGTTATGGGTTTTACAAGATAATGATGCACACTAGGGTTTAGAATGATTATGCTAGTGTAATTTGGTCATAGAAAGTGATTTCAGAAAAATAGGATGTTTAAATGCTATTTGAAAGCTTAATTGATGTTAATTCAGCGAAATAGCAAGTTATGAACTTAGATATGAATAATATAAAATTCTGCCCGTTAAGTGTTTGTAAAAATGCCTCAAAGAAGGCTCGAAATTGAAATCTAAAGTTTAAACGCATGATTGTGATGATTTGACAAAATTATGCGGAATATGATTGTAATGGAGTTCTAAATACAATGTGATTGAACTCTATAGGAAAGGAAGCCGGAGCTACGAGCGGACAAGCCGGTGTAAACGCACGACTAAAAGGTGTGCTTTGAAGGTATGTAACTTTACCCGTTACATTAAGTAAATTTTGATAATTATCATATGAGTAGTTAAATTTTAGAATAAGGGTAGTTTGAATTAAAGCGATGATGTTGCTATATTGAATAATAGGTTCAAAGAGTGGTTAGAACTCGTTGGTAGTCGTTAGAAGGGAGGATTCCTTAGACGAGCCAAACGGGTCGAATAATCAATTAAGACATGGATAGTGTTCCGTAACATGATGAATTGAAGCTTGTTATTGGTTAAATAGTTGATATATCATAAGTACCATAATCTAACACGTTGGCTGTCGGAATGAGAATTCCGAACATTTAGCTTTGGCAAAAACTTACAAAATCAGTCAAATAATAGATGCCCAGAGTCTACCGTAAGTTACGGTACCACCGTAACTTACGGTAGAGGTAAATAACTTACGGTGGTCTTCTCCTGTTTTACGGTGGACCAGAACTCTAAATTGTCTACCGTAACTTACGGTAGATACCGTAAGTTACGGTAGAGCCTAGAAAGTTTTGTAAAGTTTTGTATTTTACAACTAATCCAAATCCGTTTCGATCATAGTTTCGATTGTGTAATATTTCTAAGATCTCATTTATTAATGTTTAATATAAACATTTCAGTTTCTAGGTACTCAAAGATTACGGATGGCGGTCAAGCAAGCTTTTGAAGAACCGAACACAACTTTTGAAGCTTCCGCAATGTTTTAATCTTACTTAGACTTTGTTTATAGGTTGTAAACAATTAGTTAAACAACTTTTGAATGTTCCAACTTAGTCGTTAGTTGACTAAGGTTTATGCTACTTATGAACTTGACTTATGAAACTTATGTTAAATTGGTATCTTTTGTATAAAAATGACAAAAATTATTATTAAATTCAAGTAAAATTTGACGGGTGTTACAGAGGGAGGAGGCGCCGGCGACGGCAACTTGAGTGGTGGAGGAGAGGTGGTGGAGGAGAAGAGGTGAGAAGCTAGAGTGGTGGAGGAGAAGAGGTGAGAAGCTAGAGTGGTGGAGGAGAGTGGGTGTCGGCTGGAGGTGGGTGTCGGCTGGAGTGAGGCGTCGGAGGTGGAAGGGCGACAGAGGTAGAGGTGGTGGCGGACGGTGGGTGGAGGAGAAGGAGTGAAGAGGTGCTAGGGTTTTGTGAAGAAGAAGAGGTTTGCAGACCCATGAAGACAGTGGTCCATGTCTGCACCAATACGTGGTCTCGCAGACATTTTTTAACAAACAGTCTTCGAGAAAACAAACAGTCTTCAGACCCAAAGGTCTGCGTGCGGTCTGTGCGGCGCAGACATAAGAGGTTATGAAGACCTTTTCAGGAAAAACAAACACCTTAGTTATTGTACAAACATTTTCTATAATCAATATGCAACAAAGATATCGACACGTGTTTATATCGGAAATATGTAAAACGTATATTGGTACCACTATCGCGGTAGTTTGAATGATTTAGATTTGGTTTGTTACGGTAAATAACAAAAGAAATTATCATCGGGCTGAAACTCGACCGATTCGATGCACTCGGTATAACAAACGAAAGTGCAAACCCAAATAATATATCAAAACGTAAAAAAAAATTAAGCACCTAGTAATTATATAACTTGAAGAAAATATATTGTTTAATTTAAAAAAAGGTTAAAAGAAAGAATAAACAAAAAGAAGAAAAGAGAAAAAAAAAATGAACCATTGATTAGATAAATAAGATAATGATTATGTGTTTATACTATTGAGTATTTTAGACATATGTTTAATCATAAAATAAAGGAAATGTCAAAGGGAAGCAGTTTGAAAAGTATAGTGGTCAAATTAAGAAACCAAAAACAATACTATTTCTTCTGAGGATGTTATAAATTAATATACTACTATATATAAAGTAATGGTAATGACTGTTTACCCTTTTACAAACCATAAAGGCCATTGTGTAATACTCAAAAAATAAATAAATAAATAAAAGAAAGAAAACCACAACCCCAAGTCCCAAGTCCCAACCCACACACCAAGTTGCCTTGAAATTTCGATCGTTATACATCGATTCGAGATGGTCAATTTCCTGATAGATACCGTAGAATGGGTTAGACTCTAAAAAATTGTAGAGACAAACAGATAATAAAAATTTGCTAAATTTTCTTCTTACCTTTCATTAATTCAAGATTGCTTAAATACAAAATGGGAACGTAACGTAGTAGAACATGGTCACTAACCCACTAACTATTCTCTCTCAAGGTAAAATCAAATTATTACCATACTATGTTATAAACCCATGTGTTATATGGGTTTGAGGATAGAAAATGAAAAGCTTTAAGATAATAATGGAGTTGATCGAATTCTTTGAAAAAAAAGGGGTTTCAATTTATACAAACTTGAATGAGTTTTTAAAAATAAATATGTTGTTGTTGAGTTTGGTTACGTTTGAAGGACATAATGATTATAAATTTTGAATTATTTTTTATGTTTCATATTATTTCTTGCATCACACATAATAAATATAAATTTTGATATGAATACATATCACCCTAATATGAACTATACTTACAATATTAAAGAAAAAATATAACATTACTCATTTCAAATGATGCGTTTACGTAGTAAGAATTTTGTTTTTGAATACAAAAGAATTGGTATATTTTATTTCAAATTAATATTTTCTTATTAGGCATGACAGTTGCATAAAAAAGTAGACACGACAGTTGCATAAAAAAATAATATTTTCTTATTTTAAAAAGTGTTATCAAAGTAGAAGATGAAATAGTTCATAATCTAAGATTATATATATATATATATATATATATATATAGGATTAGGTTCAAGAGTGAACACTAGTGTAGCTTGCGAACTGAGTGAACTAATCCTGACCATACACGTGTGTAGATCAATGGCCAGGATTTGATGTTGAAATACACTAGTGTATTTTACGATTTGATGATGAGATCCTGGCCATACACACGTGTAGATCAATGGCCAGGATTTGTTCACTCAGTTCGCAAATACACTAGTGTTCACTTTAGAACACCACCATATATATATATATATATATAGGCCGATTATCATACAAATGCCCTTATCGTACATTACGTACGCTACAATCTCAGCCGTCTGATCATCTTACCGCATTGAATTCGCATGTTTTTTTGTACCACATGCGAAATTGTTACAAAAAAACAACATGCTATTTCATCAAACTTATCACATGCGAAATTGGTACAAAAAAACAACATGCGAATTCATAAAAAATTATCACATGCGAAATTGTTATAAAAAAACAACATGCTATTTCATCAAAATTATCACATGCGAAATTGGTACAAAAAAACAACATGCGAAATCATCAAAAATTATCACATACGAAATTGTTATAAAAAAAACAACATGCGATTTTAAAATGCGGGAAGATGATCTGACGGCTGAGATTGAAGCGTACGTAATGTACGATAAGCAATATTGTACAGTACTCTTTACCTATATATATATATATATATATATATATATATATAACATTTGTGAAAAAGTTAATAACAAATTATAAACATTATGAGGTTTTCAATTTTTGGTTATATCAAATAGTGATGGATGTATAATTTTTGGTTATCCCAATCTTCTTTTAATAAGAGATATTATATTAAAGTATAGGTAAGTAGATAACTAATATTAATTATTAAGAATTAAAAATATTGAAGAGAAATAATCATGAATATAAGATTATTTTGATATATATATATATATATATATATATATATATATATATATATTAATTTGCTTATTATTTATTATATAGTTGAGGTAGCATGATAAATTGACACATGACATTTTGGTGAAATCTTTTAGGGTCCTAATATTAACACATGGGAAAACTTATTTACACATGGTGTATACGGGCCGTATACTGTTATACGGCCCGTATAGAATAAAAATAACTGACAAAGTCTGTGCCAGCAGACTTTGTCAGTTTTTTTTATTCCATACGGGCCGTATAACAGTATACGGCTCGTATACACCATGTGTAAATAAGTTTGCCTGGTCGTATACAATGTATACGAACGTGTATACGGTCCGTATACTGTTATACGGCCCGTATGGAACGAAAATTTGATTTTTCAAGTATTTTACAGTCGTGAGGTGCTCAAACCTTTCTAAAAGTAGAAAAAAATAAAACATCAACAAGTAACAAAGATTGAAGAACAAGAAAATGTGTCGTATGACTGTAATAAAACAGAAGCTATCAACGCGGGATTACGGGCATCGTGTTATTCTTTATTTAATATTTATAGAATAAAAGGAAGGGTGAGGCATTTGATGAGAGTTGTAAGGAGTCTGAATAAAACGGAAGCTATCAATGCGGGATTACGGACATGCGTTTAATTCCCAACATATTTGTTTTGTCACGTACATTTCGTAAGAAACTTTTCGTGCACTGAACCTTCACCTCCAATCATTTCCTGGTCAAATCACACACTATAAAGTTTAAACTTATCGTGTGTTGTAGTTTGGAAAGATGACCGAATAGAGATCTGAATAACAAACTGTGGAGAACTTGTTTGCGTTATCCACCAACAATCCGTTATTATCTGTTGTTGTCTAAAACAATATCAATTAACGTTCAGTTGTGTATACAAATTCATCACCGGTTTCTACAGCACAAGCACATACACCGCCATTCTCTTGCACCTGTATACATTGATTGTGGATTTTCTTGAGTCGTCGGGAAACTTTTCCTCAGGGGAGGGTGAGTAGTATGAGTCTGAGTCCATTATGGTTCGTGAATGTTGGAAGAACCCGACACGTCTTCTGCTGCCTCTTCGGTTGGTAAAAGACATAGGATGGCTTCTAATACAGGCTCTTTGTCAGTTGTGGTTGATTTATAGGAGGAGGTTATGAAACGAATATATGTTTATGCGAACATCCTTATTTTGTCACGTACATGCGTTTAATTCCCAACATCCTTATTGTATCAGACTCTCTCCCCTCCTGATGCAATTTTCACAGTGGTACCAATGTCCTGCTATTACAATCCTTCCAACGCCTGATTCCGATACAACCCTTGATGTTGAAACCGGTTTTACCTCATGAAAAGGAAAGAAAGAAATTTTTTACCATTTTTACCATATGTATACGGGCCGTATACCGTTTATACGGCCGTATACTCTCGGTAAAAAACAAATTTACCGATCGTATACAATGTATACGATGATTGTATACGGGCCGTATAATATTATACGGCTCGTATACTATGGGTAAAAAATGGTTAAAAAATGGTTTATTCTCTTTAATCTATTAGAACGATCCTTGTCTTGAGAACCTGATTCTGATTTAAACAATGGAATTTGTGGATCAAACAGAAATAACTAAAATAACTCGCCATTCAATACAAACTCTTCTGAAAGACAAGAATACATCGTTTATGTATCACAAGGAATGACCGATCTAAGGCAGAGAACCTGATTTAGATACACAGTATGGTTTCTTGACAGTATGGTTTCTCGACAAATGAAGTATTATCTGACATCATGTGTTCATCATTGTTCTTGAAGATGAAGATGAAGAAACGAGAGTTTGTTTTGAGAAATTAACAAGGTAAACTTGAATTTTCAGATTTTTAGACACTTACTTGAACATGAGTCTGAGTCAACTGTGGTTCGTGAATGCTTCGATTTCAACAAATCTTTCAAGGTCTTAAGTGATGGACAACTGGTTCAAACTCCTTTAATATGAGATTCTTCAAGTTGAACCGTTAGTAATGCGAGATGTCATTTTAGACACTTACTTGAACCGTTAGTAATGCTAGATGTCATTTTGGCTGAACCTTAAAGTTGTTGATACATATCGTCCGTTCAGTTGTGTACCCTTCAATCTTCTTGAGTATTTTTCTAACTTTATGCTTGCATCCACCACAGTTAATAGTAACTTTGAGTGAAAGAGTTTGGAAACCGGACGGAATCTACGAAGAAACTGTTGGAATTTGTGGATTTCGGTTGGTTCAGAAACTTAACAAGAGAAGCAACTAAAAAAATACAATTGATTTACTCGGTCGAATAAATGACCAATAATCCGTTCATAATCGTCGACGACGTCACTCGGGTTTTTTCTCTTCCGGTTACCAAGCCTATCATCTTCGTCTACATTTGGTTTCCTCAACGAAGAACCATCAGCCATTATCAGCCATTTTTCCTTTGGTTTCTGGTTGATTTTGAGGGTGAGGGTTTGGATTTGACTCAAAGTTAACACTCTGATTCAGATCCAGGAAGCAGATGTTTAGTAGTGTTTGAGAAACTAACAAGGTAATGCTAGAAGTTTTTACCATTTTTTACCATATGTATACGGGCCGTATACCGTTTATACGGCCGTATACTCTCGGTTAAAAACAAATTTACCGATCGTATACAATGTATACGATGATTGTATACGGGCCGTATAATATTATACGACTCGTATACTATGGGTAAAAAATGGTTAAAAATGGTTTATTCTCTTTAATCTATTAGAACAATCCTTGTCTTGAGAACCTGATTCTGATTTAAACAATGGAATTTGTGGATCAACAGAAATAACTGAAAATAATTCGCCATTCTCTTGCACCTGTATACGTTGATCTCGTTGTTGCAAACTCCTTTAATGTGAGATTCTTCAAGTTTGCACATTTTGAGAAAATACCAATGTGTTTGTCAGCTTTGTCAACACACAAAGTGACAGAATGAAGATCCAATGTTGTTAATGTTGGAAAGATGATCGAATAGAGATCTGGAGAGTTGATGCAATTTTCCACAACGCTTATGGCCAGATTCTTTCCTTCAATCTTGGCAAAATCAATGCCTGCTTGTTTTATTATCACGAAAGTACTGAACAACCGAGATAACAGCTCCGATATTTATCACCAACTCATCTTTAGTAGTGTTTGTTTGAGAACCTGATTCAGATACACAACAGTCTCTTTGCTTCGTCCACTAGAACTATTTGTGTATGCTATTTGTGTATGCATTCTTTTGGTAGTTAACAACGCTAATTAGAAAAAAAATCTGTAAAATTAATCATATCGATTGCTATAACAGGATGGATGTGACACACATAGATAGATAAGCTGTCACAGTTGTCAAGACTGTTTGTCGGGTTTCCAATGCTCACACAGGGTGATAAACAACGCTGATACACGTAACATCTAGTTATATTCAGATTTAAACAATGCCCGCCTCAACTGAGATAACGGACATCCATCAAGCTCAAAAAGAAAACTTGTGTTTCCCATAGTCACAAAAGATTGCGGTTTGGATTTCACATAGCCACCGTTTCCGTAGTAAAAAACGGTTGCGGTTTGTATTTCGCATAGCCATCGTTTCCGTAGTAAAAAACAGTTGGGTTTGCACATTCAATCTTCAATACTTCATTAAAATACCACTAGTAGAAGAACCCGACACGTCTTCATGTAACAGAGAATGTTTTAGAAATTGAAGGAAAATGAAAAGATTTGTTGAAATCGAATTTGACAACTATGATAGCTTATTAAAAGTATTGTGTGTTGTAGTTTGGAAAGATGACCGAACAGAGATCTGAATAACAAACTGTGGAGAACTTGTTTGTGTCAGGTTCTTCTGCTAGTTACTCGGAATCGATAAATAACCAACACGAAGATCTCTGCGATCGCTAAGGTTTTCATCAACGGACTGATCGGTAACGTTACTCTACCTGTGCTCCGATTTAAGTGGCATGTTCCGATCAACGTTTATCGACATTGTTAAAGGTGATGAAGAGTTTAGAAACCCTAGAATGATTGTGTTTTTACGGGAATAAAACGTGATACTTGAAAAAACGCCAATATATACGGCCCGTATATAGTTATACGGCCCGTATACATGTGGAAACATCAAAAACCCACAAAAATAAATCAATTGAGCCGTATACGTTTTACAAATCGTATACACATGTATACGACCCGTATAACTGTATACGGGTCGTATATAATAAAACAAAAAAAACATTCCCTGCGCATTTTCCTATTCAAAAACATTCTATACGAGCCGTATAATTGTACACGGCCCGTATACAATAGGGGATGTGAAAATAAGATATAGGGTATGTGGGAATAAGACACCCCATCTTTTATTACAAGAGAATGTCATGTGATATTAAAATTACCTTTTTATTAGTATTAGATGAGCCACACATACAAGCAACCAAAACCATAAATAGAAATCTTTATTATATAACGAACTCCAACATGACCCAAAATACAAAGTAAGCAAGGAACTTTTCGCCGTTCACACAGTAAACACAACATACTTTATAATTCTTGGCGAAAAGAATCGATAAATCTTAAAGGATTCACAACATTACTATTGAAGATGAATAGATTGTATCACAACAATAATTACTAGTAACCATTTCTTTATGAAAATTACCATTGAACACCTACTAGATCACATAATATGAGTACGGACATATGAAACTGATGTTGAAGCAATCTAGAACCAACTTGACCTTGAACTCTTGAAAACCTTGAACTGAGAAATAGAACTAGAAACATTTGGCTTAGTGTGAAATAATATTAGACAACAGGAATAAAACATCTTTGTCATGCGACTTGTTTAATTGACATTTTGATTGCTCTCTCTCCCACGGAACTCGAATAGGCTATGCAAGCGTGGAGGTCACCATTGGATTGGTTTCTAAATTCTCATTCTACAACGATTAGAACACACAAATTATATGAACAGTTTTTATGTTCCATACTATTTTTCTAGGATAAAATAAATCATAGAAAATAAATTAAAAAAAAAAACTTTGGATATTCGGATCAGTAATTGAAGCAAAAATAAGTGATACCATACTTTGAAAGTTTTATTTAGGTTATGGAAAATCTAACAAAGTTTCATATACATGTTACATGTAAGAAGGAAGTTTAGGTTTTGTTTTTTCAAAATAAAAACTAGGTATAGTTTAAACCGACGTGTTATTATAGAAACAACTAGTTCCTTTATTATTATATAAAAAAACAAAAACGTACAACAAACAAACTTTTTTTTTTGAACGAGCTCGGTCAGGGCTGTACATGACCATAGCTCGGTCGAAGCTGGGTTCAGACCTGAGCATTTCGTGCAGGAAACCGCCACAGACCGGGATCGAACCCGAGTCTATGTGAAAACCTTCACACCTCCACCCAGCTGAGTTGGGCTTCATTGGCGTATCAACCATATTAAAATAACTAAGTTTTTTTTCAAGAGGTGCGACATGGGTCCGCCCCTAAAGTTATTACATTTATAGAATTGATATTTTGTTGTAAGAAAAGGATTTTATTCATCATGATTGAACAAGAGGTGCGACATGGGTCCGCCCCTAAAGTTTGATATTTTGTTGTAAGAAAAGGATTTTATTCATCATGATTGAACAAGAGGTGCGACATGGGTCCGCCCCTAAAGTTATTACATTTATAGAATTGATATTTTGTTGTAAGAAAAGGATTTTATTCATCATGATTGAAAAAAAAATACACTTCGCGTCACATTCTAAAACTAGTTTATATGAAAAAAGTAAACAGTAAAACATGGTCTCCGATCTTCTAAAATAGTGAAAAAAAAAAAAAAACATTTTTAGCTTTTGTGCACCACTTTTCAGAATATGATACACAAAATGCTTAGAACTGCAATATTTGTGCTTAATAATCAATAATGAATATGTTTTTGTCTTTTTCTGGAAAAAAACAACTCAGAATGTAAATAGGTACATGTAATAAAGTAAAGGTGGTAGTTACCTTCAGTAAGTTGTAAATTTGATTGAAATCTTCAATATAACATGCTTTCGGGTGAGCCGTGACAAGCTCGATGACCCCCAGGAGTATCTGGTGAGCACCCATATTAACAAATACAGGCACAACTAACTGCCCCATAAACTGATTACTGTTATGATTTGTCCTTTGATCTGCAACCCTTGTTTGAACTGCTAGGCAAGCAAACCATTCTTTATCAACCAGTTGACCTGGTCCAACGGAAAACCTTTGTTTGAGACTCCTCTTCCTGTAATTCTCAAGCCCTTCATCGTCATTTGTTGATAGAAATGGTTGGACTGCCACTGTAAGAACCCACTCATTGCGAACATGTTTGAGTTCCCAATACTGAAAGAAACCTGATTGTCCATTGAAATCAAATTTCTGCATTAAGTTTTTTATTTCGGACTGCATACTGAAGAGTTAACAGAAATTTTGGACTGGATGAGGAAAACTTTGCCAAAACATGAGGTGAAATAATATATAGAGTTCAAATAAGAGAATAGTCAAAAAGCTATTTTGGGGGTGCAAATAACTAGCCAAGGGGATCAATTCATTTTAGGACCAGGTCACCGTTCTTTTGAAGGGTTCAAGTATACAATATTTTAGTGTATTTGACGCAATTTTCTTAACACTTTCAAGTCTGGAAAAAATACTTCCCGTATTTAAAATCTTTTTTTTTTGTAGAGTTTATATCTGTTGTCGTTATTTTTGTGCTTTTGTAGAGTAGTATCAATTCATAATCACAGAAAATTATTCACTTCACAAGGTTATTTATTTATTGATAAGCTATCGAAATTATAATCTAATTTAAAAAAACGATTAAAAAAAAGAAATAACCTTCAACGTTTTTATTAGCAGGTTTTTACTTTCATTCTATAAAGTACTAGTATCGAGCTTACAATAAATGTCATATATCAAGTAAATTTATCTGAACAAAATGTATATCAATTTATTTTAACTTTACAAGCATGTTCGATAATCGTTGTGAACCCCTAAGGCTTACTGGAAAACTCGTTGAGCGGAAGTGGTGGCGGGTGGCCGAAGATTACTGGTTGGGGGAGGGAAGGAGGAAGGCGGAAGGCGGCTAGATGAAGGGTAGGGGTTGTTTAAGAGTTTAATTTATTTATTTTATTAAGGGGTAGTTTGGTCATTTCACAGTCACTTAACTAAAAAAGATAACAATAGTTAGCCGGAAAGGAGGAAAAGTGTGCAAATTTCTAAAAAAGAATGACATCTAGTGTAATTAGTGAGGTTAAATGGTACAATCTACAATTTCACCTGTAGTTAAAGGACATAATATGTAGCGGTAGTTTACTCGTTATTCCTTGATATAGCGTATAACTTTTTGACATAGCAAATAAGGAGTGCAATTATGAGGCCATCTTGAGGTTCATTTAGGGGCTGTTTGTTTATCTTTTAACGAGGCACTTAATGGTTCAGAACTCTTAACCCTTATACTAAAATTACCAACCATTTAATAATTACATATTCAATTTTCTAAACCAATAATTTCCAAATATGTATATAAGCCTGTTCATGAAATAAATATATATGAGTTTTGATTGGAGATATTATTGAGAAATAATATCATAAAATCATATAGAACTAACTAACATAATTTATATATGTTGTTATATTTTTTGTGGTTATTAATTCTAGAAAATTCTAAATAACCTATCCATTAATTTCTAACAACTTGACAATCATAACAACTTAGAAGGAATTATTACTTTAGTCACACGGTTTATTCTTGTAATAATAAATTAGTCATTGTTATAAAAATAATATAACTAGCTTTACAATTTACTTATTCGGCATATTATGATCAATTACAAGATTAAATATGAAATTTGTTATTAAAAATCTCCACAACTGATGAAGTATGAAAAATCCAGAATATATAACTTGAGATATAATATTTTCATAAATTAGTATTTTTCCCGTAACAAAATCATATAAAGTCCGAAAAATCCCAAAAATTTCCATGAACTATTATAGTATGTATTTATAATTAACAGTATCCTAACGTCAATTTCACAAAAAAACAAGTCTCTAAGATCAAAAGCCCCAGATTCAAGTGTTCAAGAACCCTTATTTATCAAGAAATTAAATCTAAGTTCGTTTGCTCTCTATCACTGAAATGGATAGTAGGGTTGTGTAGAGCATGAAAAGTTAAGCAAAATGGAATCAAGAATCACCTTAATTGGTTAAGAATTGAGGGAGAAATCGCATGAATAAGTTACGAGCCCTAGAAATTCCCGAGATTGTAGAGATGTTATGGAATTTGAGAGTGGGGAATTGTAGGAAGTGGTTCAAGAAATCGTTTGGTATCAATGTTATGGCTTAGACTTAACGAATTCGTCAAAACTCAATTTGGGTTCTTAGAGCTTTAATGGTGGTTTAAAGTAGAATAAATTGGGTTTAATTCGAGTTATAATAAGGTGAAATGGTTCATTTTAAGGATGGAGAATCAGTTTCTCCAAGTAGTTGTGTTGTTTGAGATCCCAAGCATTTGTTTAAACGCGTTGCACAAGTTCGAGGGTCGGGTCTCAAAGGTGGTGGGTCGCGCAAGCTGAGGAAGAAGATGGATGTATTTCACGTTGGGTTTGGGTTTGTTTAAAGATAAAGCGTGTTGGGTTTGCAACACAAACATGGTTGTGGTCCAGCGGTTGTTGTGTCACATTTAAGGTTCTTCGAGTCCCATTCCTGCCATTTTTTTCTTTCAATAAATATAAGTTTCAATAAATTGCATAATTACCCCCTAAAGTTTACCTATTTATTCAACTTTGTTACTTATTTTCTTTTATACTAACCATGTTTTATTATATACTTAACTTTTACTTATACAATTAATATTTTTAAATCTGAAAATTATTATATTTATTATATTAATTATATAACAATATTAAAAATAGTAAATTATAATTAAAAAAATTCGCCAGTTATTTATTATACTTCGGATCCGGTTTACAAAATGAATCAGGTTTTCTAGGATCCGTTTTTGGCGGAAGTTACAGAATGAAGATCACTTGCCTTATAGGCCGCATTGGAACCTTACCCAGGGTGATCTCTTCTCCGACATTGGTGTCTGCCATACCTTCTTATCTTGCTCTATTCCCTCGGCAGAGCGTGCCTTTCAACGATCACGTAGGCATCTTGATATGCTTGATGATTATGTCAGCAGTGTTGCTAACACCTTTTCGACGAGGGTAGAGATCATTCGGGAATGGTTTATTTTGCCTGAAGACTAGGTTGCCTTTGAAGAGGAGAAAATAATACTCTAAGAAAATCGGGAGAAAGAGAACCATGTGTTGATGCAGTTTTGTGTGGATGTGGCTCGGTTCGGTTCGGTTTGGCTCGGCTCCATTCAGCTCGGTTCGAGACCGAAGTTGACGACGTTCCTCCGTCGTACGAGACGACGTTCCTCCGTCGTACGACCCGACATTCGAGATACGAGAACGAAGATACGTTACTTACGATACGAGAATGACATCATGATGATGATATCATGACTACTAAACACATGCAAGTAATTGAAACTCAAAAAGAATTACATGCTGCATATCACGAAAGCCAAAGCCATGAAGAAGATGTTTGTGCATGTTATTGAATGTGACGAAGAACCTGCATTGATAGCCACGAAGATCTTGCATGGATATTCACGAAGAAGGTGTTTCACCTGAATGGAAATCATGAAAATTAGAAGGTCCACGAAGAACCTTATTCGTGAGATTAGATTTTTTGTCCAATAATGTACACGAAAAACCAAATACTTCGTGAGTCTTAGTTGTTCGTGGATGCATGGACGAAAAACCCATTTGTTTAATGGGCCTTGAAGACTTTCGTGGCCCATGTATATGTTTCGTAGATGTTCCTGAGTCTTTGGCTATATATATACAGTCTTATCTTCACAGTTTCAGTGATAGCACACCCAATAAAGTTGAGAGCTTTTCTTGTATTATCTTTGTAACAAAACTCTACTGATTGGATACACTTGAGCTTTAATCTTTGAATGTTTCTTGTATTTGTGTGTTCTTGGCTTGGTTTGCATACACACTTGGATTCCGCGCTCGTGTGTGTGTTACAAAACAAGGGAGTAGGTTTATCTTAATCCTCCGAGTGGACCTACAAGTGGTACCAGAGCTTTGGCTCTCTTCCTTGTTAAAAACCAACCATTTTGTTGTGTTTTTAGCATATTTTGGGTGTTTTTCTTGAACTTGAACAAGAAGCTTAAAGTTTTTTACAAGAAAAATGGGTTAAAGTTTAAGAAAACTTGTTGTTTGCAGTAAATTTTTACAAAAACCTTGTTAAAACACATAGAGACATGTTAAAATAAAGTTTTTCTTAAAATTTCGTGCAAAAATCTTGTTCGCCATTTTTTCCGGTGAAGTGGTTTGGTTGGAATACTCACAGGAATATTCTTTGTTTGAAAAGATAACCTTCAAGTTTTACTGAAAAGTGTTTTATGAATGTTTGTTGTTTAACTAAATTTGGATAACCACCAACCTACTTTCCAAAGTCAGAAAACAGATTCTGTTATAAAAGGAAAGTCTTCACCAACTTTTTCACGAATATCCATTTCTGGGAAACACCAGACTCACGAAACACCAAACCATCTCACAAAGGACCATTTTTTCTCACGGCAGACCAATCATTGTTTGTTCTTCGTGGGCCTAATTTTTTTCTCACGAAAGACCATTTGTTAGTAGGCCTATTTTCACGAAATACCCATCTTTTCTTTGTGGGCCTATTCCTTTTCTTTGTGGACTTGGGCTCACGAAATACTTCTATTCTTCGTGAAATGTTATTCTTCGTGGACAGTTGTGATTTGATACTTCCTTCACGAAAAACATAGGTAGTTCGTGGGTCTCACTAGTGTTTCGTGAGTTTTGACACTCACTAGAAGTTTTTTCAATTAATTGTGACATTCACTATTTTTCGTGGACTTCTATCATTCTTCGTGGATATTTATTTTTCATGGGTTTTTCACTTGTGTTTCACAGAAGGTTTTTATTTTGTAGTTAAACTATTAAATTGTGGTTTTAAGCAAACACTTTTGATCAAACAACAAAAATGGGTATAAATCCTTGGGATTGGGGTAGTAGCTCAAGTACAAGTGATCCATCACAAACTAGCTCCGCAACCTCATGGGTACGATTCTTAATACCTCAACAAACGATTACCGCAAATCAATGGGCATGTTTCACAAATCAAAATCAAAGCGTTCAAGCTCTCCTTATTAGCGAGAGTGAGACAAGAGGCAACAATCGTCCACCAAAGTTAAATCACATGAACGATTATCCATCATGGAAAAGTTTTCATACATATGTTCTTGATCAGAATACTGAGTTGTGAACGGGTTTTACTACTCCGTACAAAGAATCTCTCGAAGAAGTAGTATCAAATTCAACCTCTTTAGCCGAATTGGATGAGAATGACATGAAAGCTTATGATCTAGAGAAGAAGGCCTTTGCTATCCTTACACAAGCACTTCACAAGGATATTTATCATCAATTTATGTGTTGCACCACTACAAAGACCTTGTGGGACACCTTGGAATCAAGAGGGGAAGGAAATGCAGCAACGAGAAAGATCCGACATGATCTTTTAAAGAAAGAGTTTGAAGGGTTTTTGTTCATGGAGAATGAAACACTAAGCGACGTGACTACTCGATTCTATCATTTGCTTAGTGAGATGTACTCATAAAAGGTTAACGCATCACAACAGGAGATTGTCATGCGTTTTGCTGATGCTTCACCACCTAAGTGGAGTCAATTCATTGAGTTGCTGAAGCATACCGGTGCTTTGGATGTAATCGGCATTTATGAATTTGTTCAGAAACTTGAGAACAAAAATGAAGAAGAAATTCGTAAAGAAAAACGAATTCCATTTCCACAAAACCCAGAGATGTATTTTGGACGTATTAACACAGGTGTAAGTACAAGTCTGCAACCGACACTTCAAACAACATTTGTGTGAAATACAAACCCTTTTCTACCACCAGCTAAACCAGATCAATCTGTTGGTTCAAGTGCTCAGACCTATGGCCAAGCATTTGATCCAAAAGCCTTTCTTCCTCAACCACGAGATCTTACACCACAAGTTTCACAACAAGCTTTCTATGGTAACAACTTTCAACCTTCAAACCCTAACACCGTCACACTCGATATATTCAACTCTATCTAAGGTAAGTGTGGAAGTTGCCAAAGAACACATGGAGCTTCTAAACACTTTGGTGAGCTAGAAAAATTGGCAACATCAATCTAACCAGTGAAGACCATGCACAAATTGATAAAAAGGAGATGGAGTTGATTGATATCAAATGGGTGTTTGCAAGTGCAATGAGAAGAGTAAAAGATTTTATGGAGAAAACGGGAAGAACTAATCTGGAGAGCGACAAGGATACTCCATACGGTTTTGACAAAAGGAAGGTTACCTATTTCAACTGCAGAGAAAATGGGCATTTTAAAAGAGAATGCACGAAGCCTCCATAGCAAGGGAATCAATATCCTTGCAACAAAAATCAAGTTGCTAACAACAAAAGAGCAATTGTTCCCGTAAACAATTCCAACCGAGCTTTGATTGTTCAGACAGATGAAGGTTGTGATTGGTCTATTCAATTGGGAAACGGTGGAGGAGGAGGCACTGCATACTATGCCGAAATTGCAAAGAATGATAATGATGGAGAATCTTCCAGACATGATGACAGTTCATGGGATAGTAGCAGTTCAGATGAAGAAGGATCAAGTTCTGGTGAAGATAGATCTGAAGATGTTGATGATGAGGTAGATGATATGATTACTGAAACTGAATCGACGGATAGCGACGAAGCAGCTTTGGAGCATGAAACTGAAGGGTCATCTGATGAGTTTTCCAAGCATCTCTCATCAATCGGATCTTCCACTCTTCGTGCAGCATTCATGGCTCATTTGGATTGCTAATCCAGTCAGGTAAGTTTCGATAAACCTATCTTGCCTAAGTGTATTGAATGTATGGTTTTAAAAGGTAAATACTTAGAGCTATAAGGTAAATTTGATCAGACCAAGAAACATCATCAAAGTATGATTGTAGAATTGACAAAGTGCACTGAGGCAAACATAGCTCTTAAGAAAAACGAAAAGGAATTTAAAACGACAATTGAAACCTTAAGGAAAGATGTTTCTGAATTAACAAGGAATGTTTTGAGAAAACAAACAGCCATTAATAATTACATTAACATGCTTGAAGAAACAAACAGGAGTTGGCCTTTGCAAAGTGTGAACATGATGCGATCAAACTCAAGTTGGACAGTTACTCCAACTTGAGATATGTTTTGGATCACAACATTGATGTTCAAAAGAAGAAAGGTGATGTGAAATGCATTAGTTATAAGGCTTGTCCTCCCCCGGTTAGACACAACTACACCAAAATGCCTAATGACGAGGATATGCCCCATTTTGAACCCACTGTTCCTTTAGATTTTGATGAATTTACAGCTGGTCTAGGGTTCACTAAGGGCACATCCTCAAGTCAAAGTCAATCGGATGACATCAATGACTCAAAGTCTGTGAATGATCAAAGTCCTCCCATTATTGAGGATTATGATAGTTCGGATGACGAGTCGGATGAGGACAAACCTAAGAAGTCAGATACGGTAACAAAAGAGGAAAATATACCTCTCGAAAATCACATTCTTTGTGATCCACCCACAAAACCGTTCTTGACTGCTACAATCAAGTCTGTTGAATCTTCATCTGCGAGTTGTGAAAGCGTGAACTTGCTTTACACGTTGATTGGTTCTGATAAAATATATTCAGAAAAAGATTTCCCAATAAAAAATGTCAATCAATACTTGATTGATAAAGTTTTTGAGGATTCTACTAGTAAGTTTTTGGGAAAGTCGAGTCCAAGAGTTGTAGTAACTCAGTGTGCTCCTAACCCAAAATCCGAAGTTAGAAAGAAATACGGGAATCAACAATTGCAACCACAAAACAATCAACAAAAGAAAAAATATGCTGCCCAAAGAAAGGGAAAAGGCAAACAAAGCCAAAACAAGGTGAACTTCGTGAAATCCTGAGGGACTGATAATGTCGCAACCCCCGACCCCTACCCCGAGAGCGGGTGTCGCGAGATCCAGATCAGTGGTATCGGTGTTTATTAATTTAGCAGCGGAATACATCCGGACCGTAGTTAGGAAATATTTTTATTAGAGTAAAACACCAAACTTTTTAAAACAATTGTTTGGGATAAAACCCAAGTCCATTTGACATTACATTTGTAGGGATAAACCCTAATTATTGAAAATAAAAAAACTCCTTTTTGTTTAGGTAACTTTTATAGCCACTTTTCCAAGCCTTTAGTGCTCTCCAGCTGGCTTCTATTGGCTTTCACATTGTGTACCTGAAACGCGTTTTAAAAACATTTTATCAGCAAGAAATACTGGCAAGTACATTCCATTTTGTAAAGCATAAGTTGTTTACACATTACAGTATCAAGGTTGATTACAATGTTTATATCTACACAATTACTCGGTCAGTGCGTGTCACTCGACGGATCTGTGACTATGGTCATATCACACATTGGATACCCGTGTCCAATTGTGAAGGTTATCAAGTACTGTATACAAACCCCATAATACTGGCAGCAATTGTAGAATTACAAAGACTTAATCATTGTAATTGTATTTGAAAACATTTGAGGTTTTGGTAAAGCATTTTGACTCACAAAAAGTACTCACAAATAGTGAGGAAAAGTGAATGTACTTACATTGTTGACTTAGGAGATGCTACTATATCTTCCTGGTGATTCTCCTAGTTATTATCTATTAAAATTAAACAATGCACACGTGTTAGTAAAATAACCCAAAGCACATTAACCGTACAACTCGAGACAGAATTCCAATGACTGAGTCAGGCAGAGCCTTGACATGCATTACAGAATCCTAGATCAATCGAGTGTAACACGAGAGAGAACTCCAACGACTGAGTCGGGCAGAGCCCTGACATGCGTTACGGAGCCCAAAATCGATCGTGTAGGGTAACAGCAGGGTTATAATACTTAGAACGAGGCAGAGCTTTGCTTTATAGTGGGTATTAAGCTCGAGTATAATTTCTACTATTAGAAATTGAGAGAGATATTTCAGAAATGAACGAATTCAATTGAAGCCGATTGATCCTATTTATAGGCCAGATTTAAGGCGGCTCGCGCCCCGCGACGAAGACAGGGAAGGCCTTCTGTCACACCCGACCACGTAAAACAACGAAACGTGGCGGAAACGTCGGGGAGTGTTGTAACAGAATTAATTGTTTCACAACCATGGTAATTAAAGTTACGTTTTATTTATCAATCAAGAGAGTTACATTGTCTTAAATAAGAAACAAAGAGTACATAACATAATTTAACTAGTTCTTGCTTCGTTTTAAGTCACTAAGGCACAGGTCCGCCTAAGTGTGTCTCGATCATCCTATGCAACAGCTCCTGAAAACGCATGTGAAAATAGGTACGTCAGCATAAAAATGTCTGTGAGATACATAGGTTTTGTGAAAATAGGATTCATGACTTGAGTTTAAAGAAATTGTTTAATAATAAAAAAAAAAAGTAGCCATGAATCTTGTTGAGTGTTCCCTTTCATAAATCATTTGAAAAGTGATAAATAAACCAAATGATATATATGTGTAAAAGAATAATGTATGGTTAAGTTAATAACCATATAAAATGGGTTTGTATAAGTTAAGTTATTTGTAAAACGATGTTTATGTGAAGATTGTATTGTAGATGTAATATGTCTAAACTGAAATGGTTTAAATAACGCTACGATATGTAATACCATAAAAGCACTTATATATAGGAAGTACCAGCGGCGTATCCACCATGTTTTTATCGTATTACACGTCGCCTCGTTACTTAAATCACTTACCCAAACAACCACCAAGATGAAATGTTTAACAATTGTAGAAATGTTTATGTATGGTCAAATACGGTTCACACAGTTCAACAGTTACAAACGGTTTATATAATCAAATGGTTACAACGGTTCACATAGTCAAATAGTTACAACGGTTCAAAATGTAATATAATGTGTTCATATGCTGGATGAGCATATGCAACAAAATGCAATGTAAAACAATGTGTCCATATGTTGAGAAAACATATGCAACTAATGTAATGTAAATCAATGTGCTAGCATGCTCAGTCAACATACATAGCAGAAATGTAAAGTAAAACAATGTACTAAGTATGCTAAGTAAACATACATAGCGAAACAATGTAATGTAAATCATGTACTATAAATGTACTAACGAACATAGCAAGTATATGATATGAAAACATGGAAAGCATGAAAGTAACAAGTAGGCACATATATTTCACCCCAAAACATTTGAAAACAGTAAAAGAGGGGTCTATGTACTCATTTGAGATTGCCTAGGAGTCCTTGAGTAACAACCAAACAATGCTAGAGATTACGGAAATCAAACGGCACCTAAAATAGGTAACTATGTTAATAAACCGGACCTATATCGGAGGATCGGATAGAATGAGGGTTCGTAAACCAATGAGTATGGAAACTCGTGTAATATGGTTTAACAAAGCCTACATACTACAATGAAACCTAACCTAAGTGCTTACGACCCATTACGATCCGTTTAGGTAGCTTATGCTACTTTAACGCGTCGTTCGCGTAAAACGCGTTCGGAATGCCTAACTAGCCCTATGATAAGTAAAATATGCCTTAACATGTCTAATATTGTTGCTAAATCAGTTTAGATATCAAAAATTATGTTACATAGGCTTAAAATGAATTTTGGCGTAAAAAGGGCATTTTGGTAATTTACCTAAGGCATATAAACTACCTATCATGCGACTAATCAAACCTAAGTGACCATAAGGTATAACCTCAGAAGGTTATTCCCTATGCTACTATGGTCACTTAACATGTTTGGTCGGATCCTAATGATCGATCAAACGGGTCGTGTTCGAAAGTCTAAGCGGGTGTTTAGTCCGCTTGACTTTCGGCTCCACACAAGCACTAATCTAAAAAAATGACGAGCTAAACATGCTAGAACATGTTTAGTTAAGTTAGAAAACAGGTTTTGATATAAAAACAAACGGTTTTGATATCCTAGAGTAGTTTGGTTACAAAATACGCGAGAAAACGCATTTTGGCCGAAACTACGACTCGTCACTGAGCCTAGATAACGTGGTAATCAGTAGGTATAGTCACTAGGGACTATAACCATCGTGATTACGCTCACGTTATGAAGTTCAAATGAACTTCACGTTGATCATAAACTGGTCAAAGCAAAAGTCAAACGCAGTTTGACTTTAACGACAAAAACGAAGGAAAAGAACGAAAGAATACTTACAGAAGGTCCCCGCAAGCTCTTGATCTGATTTACTCTCAGGTATGAAGAACAAACTTCAACTTAGAGAGCCAAAATCAGATTCAAGTGTGCTTTGGGAGGAAGTGAGGGTGGGTATTTATAGGAATTCAAGAACCGTTAAGATCGTTCATCGAAAACTGAGCTTTGATCTGGACCTTACATGTGTGCCCATGGTTTTCTAAAACCATGGGAGCCACTAATATAGACTATGTTCATTGAATACCAGCCCATGGTTTTGCAAAACCATGGGTTAAAACCATCAACACTTCAAAATGGACTAGATTCATTGAATCTGCCAGAAATTTCAAAAATGGTCCCTACACTTGTAAAACTTGATTGTTTTTGCACTTTTAAGCCCCGTTAACCCCATTTCAAGGCTCTAAAATAAATTTAAAGTATAGGGAACTCAAAACATGCTCAAAAATATCTCGGATGTCGGTTCGTTTGGCCGTACGGTTGCGTTGTTCGGTTAATTACGAAGGAAGTTGTAACGGACGCAAAAACGGTCCAAATTGCGCGACGAATGGATTTTTCTTATGCCAAACACTAAAATAAAATATTTTAGTGCTTACATAAATTTTTGGATGTGCGGATGTATTCAAAACGCAAGATATGCGCGAAAATGCAAACTTATGCACTTTTTGACGCTTTTAGTTCCTGAATGACCCAAAAGTTTATTTTAGCACACCGAACCCCTAAAATCCTATTTCTAAGCTATGTAAAGGATATTTAGAGTATGTTTAACTTATGGTCATGTTCTGAAATGTTCGTTACAGTTCAAATTGGCATGCTTTCGTAGTTTGTCAAATTTAGTCCCTGTAAGCGAATTAACTTGATTTTGCCATACCAAAGCCTTCAAAACTTATTTCTAAGTTATGTAAAGGTTATTTAAGGTACTTTAAGAATATGTTTATGTTCCGGAGTATTTGTGGGGTTAAACTGATTACGTTTACGTACCAGTTTGCGTATAACTCTCTAGAAAGCGATTTAAAGCTTGAAATCGAACAAGAATTGATATGTGCAAAAGATACACATATTTATACCAATCCCAAGTATGAAATACAATATTTCATTGGTTTGGTATTCGTTTGATGGTCACAGTCCTATAATTTTTGTTTTTCTTGATTTTTCTAAGTATAAGGGTATATTAGGAATGTTAAGGGTTCTAGGAGGGTTGTTATATCCTCCCCACCTTGTTTTAGATCTCATCCTTGAGGTCTACTCGAACAGGTGTGGGTATTTTCTCTTCATCTCTGACTCGAGTTCCCAAGTGTATTTTGGTCCTCTTTTGGAATCCCATTTCACTTTGACCAGAACTGGTCTCTGTGTTTGAGGTTATTGATCTTTCTATCTTCAATCTGAACGGGTTTCTCGAGAAACTTAAGTTTCTCATTTACCTCTACGTCCTTAAGAGGTATCACTAATGATTCATCTGCTAAGCACTTTTTGAGATTACATACATGAAACACATCATGTATTCCTGCCATTTCCTCTGGCAGTTGTAGCTAATAGGCTACGGGTCCTACTCTTCTAATAATCTCAAAAGGTCCAACATACCTGAGGCTTAGCTATCCTCTTTTAACGAATCTGACTACTCCTTTCCATGGAGAAACTCCTAATAGTACCTTATCTCCTACTTGAAATTCCAAAGGTTTCCGTCTGTTATCTGCATAACTCTTTTGATGATCTCGTGTTACTTTTAGTCTTTCCTTGACTTGAATTATCTTATCTGTTGTTTCTTGCATTATCTCTGGTCCAGATAATTGTTTTTCTCCAATCTCTGCCCAACAGACTGGAGTTCTGCACTTTCGTCCATAAAGTGCTTCAAAAGGTGCATCATTAATGCTAGTATGATAGCTGTTATTATAGAAAAATTCTATTAATGGTAAATGGTCGTCCCAATTTCATCCGAAATCAATTACACATGCTCTAAGCATATCTTCCATCGTTTGAATTGTCCTTTCGCTTTGTTCGTCCGTTTGTGGATGATAAGTTGTGCTTAGATTTAACCTGGTTCCCATTGTTTTTTGGAAACTTGTCCAAAAATGAGAAGTAAAACGGCTATCTCTATCAGATACAATAGATAAAGGAATTCCATATAATGAAACTATTTCATTTACATATAGCTTGGCTAACTGTTCCATACTGAAAGTTTCCTTCATTGGTAAGAAATGAGCAGATTTGGTTAATCTGTCAACAATCACCTAGATTGTATCATTTCCTTTTCTTGTCTTGGGTAATTTGGTAACAAAGTCCATTGTTATCAATTCCCATTTCCATATTGACATCTCTAATTGTTTCAATAATCATGAGGGTTTCTGATGCTCAGCTTTAACTTGTGAACAAGTTAGACATTTAGCAACGTAATTTGCTATATCCTTTTTCATTCCTATCCACCATAAATTCTTTTTTAGATCTTGATACATTTTATCACTTCCAGGATGTATCGTATACTTAGACTTATGAGCTTCTTCTAGAATTTTGTGGCGTAGGTTTCCTTGTTTAGGTATCCACATTCTTTTCTTATGGAACTTCCTAATTCCATTTGTTCCTTGTTCTAATTCCTTAATCATTCCTTTTAAACTTTCAGCATCGTCCTTGATTGCTGTTTCCTGTACTTCTCTAATTTGATCATTTAAATCTACTTCTAGATTTAATCTGAGAGAACATACTCGTTTCGGATTTTCATGATACTTTTGACCTAAAACATCAGCTACTACATTAGCTTTTCCAGCATGATACTGAATATCACAATCATAATTACTAAGAACTTCCATCCAGCGTCTTTGTCTCATATTTAATTCTTTTTGCCCAAAAATATACCTTAAACTTTTATGATATGTGAAGAAAATGAATTTATTTCCATATAAATAGTGTCTCCAAATCTTAAGGGCAAAAACTATGGCTCCTAACTCTAGATCATGGGTTGTATAATCCTCTTCATGTTTCTTAAGTTGTCTAGAGGCATAAGCTATAACCTTTTGACGTTGCATCAACACACATCCATATCCTAACTTAGACGCATCACAATAGACTATAAAGTCCTCAGTTCCTTCTGGTAATGCAAGTATGGGTGCAATGGTTAATCTTTGCTTAAGAATCCTAAAAGCTTCTTCCTGTTTCGGTCCCCATTCAAAATTAACTGATTTACAAGTCAGTTTGGTTAATGGAATGGCTATTCTAGAGAAATCTCGGATAAACCGTCTATAATATCCTGCCAGTCCAAGAAAACTTCGTACTTTTGTTGGTGATTCAGGGACTTTCCACTTAGTAATCGCCTCGATCTTTGTGGGATCCACATGAATTCCTTCATGATTAATCTGATGTCCAAGGAATTGCACTTCTTGTAACCAAAATTAACATTTTGAGAATTTAGCATAAAGCTTCTCTTTTCTCAACAATGTCAGAAGTGCATGCAGATGCGCTGCATGTTCCTCTTTACTCTTAGAGTAAATTAGAATATCATCTATAAAGACGATTATGAATTTATCCAGGTATGGTTTACATAATCTATTCATCATGTCCATAAATGCAGCTAGGGCATTAGTTAAACCAAATGGCATGAGGGTAAATTCATAATGACCGTACCTTGTTCTGATAGCAGTTTTAGGAATGTTCTCTTCCTGTACTTTCAGTTGATGATATCCTGAGCATAAGTCGATCTTAGAAAAGAATTGAGCTCCTTGAAGTTGATCGAACAGATCATCGATTCTCGGTAGCGAGTACCAATTCTTAATCGTAACCTTGTTCAAGTCCCGGTAATCAATGCACATACGGATCGATCCATCTTTCTTCTTAACAAACAACACCGGTTCTCCCCATGGTGATGAACTTGGTTGTATAAAACCTTTGTCAAGAAGTTCATCCAATTGGTTCTTCAGTTCCTGCATCTCCGTTGGTGCTAATCAATACGGTGCTTTGGCAATCGGTGTCGTTCCTGGTATTAGGTGAATCCCAAATTCAACCTCTCTATCAGGCGGTAATCCAGGTAACTCTTCTGGAAAAACGTCTGAGAATTTAGATATTACAACAATATCATTTAATTCTTTTCCCTTAGTATTAATGATTATGGAAATCATATATACTACTCCTCCTTTCCTTTCATAACTTGCGGCTTTCATCACAGAGATGAACATTGTCTATTTGGTTGGCTTATCTCCTTTAATTGTGATCTTTTCACCACTTGGTGTACTTGCTTGTACTGTCTTTTGATAAGATAAAATACTGGCATGATTGGCTACCAACCAATCCATTCCTAATACAACATCGAATCCAGCTACATTCATCGGGTAAAGGTTAGCAAAGAAATGATGGTTCAGGATTTCTATTCTTGCTCCCTGCAAGATTTCACTTATCTTAATGGATTCTGCATTTGCTGTCTCTACCAAACAATCTTGTTGAAGTTTGGCTAAGGGTTGGTCAAGAAGTTTGTAGAAAGAAATATTGATAAAACTTTGGTTTGCACCAGAGTCAAACAATACTTTGGCAAAAATATTATTAACTAAGAACGTACCGGCAATCACATCTGGAATCATCTTGGCTTCCTCAGCTGTCTGAACAAAGGCTCTGGCATTTTTCTTAAGTCCTTCAGTTGTCTTAGCTTTGTTAGTTATGGCTAGAGCTAGTTTCGGACAATTCGGTTTGATGTGACCAGCTTCTCCATAATTGTAGCATATTCTGGCACTAGCCTTTCTCCTACAATCTTCTTCCTTATGTCCTGGGTACTTACAAAAGTTGCAGGACACAACACATTTTCCTGAGTGCTTCTTCTTACAAAACTTACAATAGGGTGCAGAAGAACCTGTTCCTTTTCCAAGGTAGGAATTACCCTAACGAAATTCTTGGGTAAGTTTTTTGAGTTAGGTTTTTTCTCTGGTTTTCCTCTAGTGTACGCACCAATTCATTGGTCAAAGTATTGGCTAGTTCTACTGCTTCTTCTATGGTTTGCGGTCTAGTGGCCTTGACTACGTGTCTAATCTCACTAATTAATCCCCAAATATAACGAGAGATTAACACTAGTTCATGTAAGGCTAAGGTAGGTACTATCCTAGCATATTCGAAGAATATGGTAGTGTAACCTTTGCAGTCTATTCCAGTCATTCTAAGATTTAGGAACTTATTGGCGATTTTTTCCTTTTCATTAGGAGGACAAAATTTTCTTTCAACTATTTCCTTAAAGTTGATCCGTTCCATATTATAAACTCTGTCACTTCCCCTAGACTGGAAAATAGTATTCCACCATTCTAAGGCTGCATTTTTGAAAAGATTCGAAGCAAACATAATCTTATCTTCGGCTGCACATTTACTTATTTTTATGACTGCTTCTCTCTTTTCTATTCAACGTAAGGCTGCAATGGCTCCTTCATTGCCTGAGAATTCTACTGGTTTGCAGGCCAAGAATTCTTTATAAGAACAACCGTAAGAAGCAGTTCTTCTTCTTTTAGGAAATGGAGCTTGGATTATAGGTCCATTATCATTCACACTGTGACTTGGTTCAGTGTGTTGACGTTTACTTCCATTTGCAGATTTATTATTTTCTGCTTCTTTAACAGTCTTGATAATATAGGGCATAGCATCAATAATTCCTTGTGCTACTATATGTTGGATGGCACTGTTATCTATTTGGTTTCCGTTATTCTCATTATTCTGGTTTTCCTGATTTACTTCGTTGTCATCTGAATTGTGAACATTTATCAAGTATTAATTTATCATAGAATAAGTTTTAGTACAATTATTTATACACAATCACACAAACAACTTGGTTAAAAACGTCGTACATTGCGACTTTTAATCTTTCTTATATATATATATATATGCATCGATATCTATTTTAGTTTATCTAGTCTAGTCTATATTTATCTATATTTTTTTATCAAAATACAAAATTACACATATATCTAGGTATTGTCTAAGTATCATGTATCCAGTCATGTATATCGCGCTCGACATGTTTCCACATAAGTTTCTCTTCTATTTGGTGAATCCTATCTCCCTCTTCCACTAATTCGTCACCATATGAGCGAAGTTCTTCCAAATTTTCCTGGCTCATAGGTGGCATGGGTGCTGGTACTGGATCAGGGTGTCGAGGGATAGGTTGTCCATAAGGGTATGGATTTCTTATTACACTCTGCGTCCACCATTCGCTGCTCCAAAAGGGATCTAAAGGGTTAAGGTCAGTGTACTGAGCTATGGGGTTTGGTAGGGGAATTCTGGGAATCTCATAGGGATCTACATCTGGAATTGGAAACTGGTCTTCCTGGTTGGGTTCTAGCATTTGTTGAGCTATTTGGTTTATGTTAGCATCTACTACTATAATGGCGAACATATGGAAATCAGCCAACTGTCTATCTAGTTCCTCTTCCCAAGGTGGCCTAATGACTGTTTCCTGAGTTTGTGCATTTACTTCCCTATTAGCTCTAACTATCGCTCTCTGTTGTTGTAACTTTTCCATTCTCTTTCTTCTATCATGTGCCCCTCTATTAAACCAACCTCTCTTTTTAGTAGTGAATGGTTCCTCAGACTGTGCCTTAAATATAAATACCCCTTTCTCAGTATCGGCTGAGTATCCTGAGGAATTAGGTTGTGACGATGTTCCCTCATCTTTTGGTGAACTATCTATATGACGACAAGCGTCCGAAGTTCCTTCCTCACTCATACTGTAAACTAACAAATAGTCAAATAACACAAAACACATAATATACATATTTACACATAATTTAAAATTTAAGTGTCAGCAGAACACTTCTTTGGCTTAAACTAGTGGCTGTAGCTCTGATACCACTCTTTGTCGCAACCCCCGACCCCTACCCTGGGAGCGAGTTCCGCGAGATCCAGATCAGTGGTATCGGTGTTTATTAAATTAGCAGCGGAATACATCAGGACCGTAGTTAGGAAATATTTTTATCAGAGTAAAATACCAAACTTCTATAACAAATCTTTGGGATAAAACCCAAGTTCATTTGACATTACATTTGTAGGGATAAACCCTTATTATTGAAAATAAAAAAACTCCTTTTTGTTTAGGTAACTTTTATAGCCACTTTTCCAAGCCTTTAGTGCTCTCCAGCTTGCTTCTATTGGCTTTCACAATGTGTACCTGAAACGCGTTTTAAAAACATTTTATCAGCAAGAAATACTGGCAAGTACATTCCATTTTGTAAAGCATCAGTTGTTTACACATTATAGTATCAAGGGCGATTACAATGTTTATATCTACACAATTACTCGGTCAGCACGTGTCACTCGACGGATCTGTGACTATGGTCATATCACACATTGGATACACGTGCCCAATTGTGAAGGTTATCAAGTACTGTATACAAACCCCATAATACTGGCAGCAATTGTAGAATTACAAAAACTTAATCACTGTAATTGTATTTGAAAACATTTGAGGTTTTGGTAAAGCATTTTGAATCACAAAAAGTACTCACAAATAGTGAGGAAAACTGAATGTACTTACATTGTTGACTTAGGTGATACTACTATAGCTTCCTGGTGATTCTCCTGGTTATTATCTATTAAAATTAAACAATGCACACGTGTTAGTAAAATAACCCAAATCACATTAACTATACAACTCGAGACAGAATTCTAATGACTGAGTCAGGCAGAGCCTTGACATGCATTACGAAATCCTAGATCAATCGGGTGTAACACGAGACAGAACTCCAATGACTAAGTCGGACAGAGCCCTAACATGCGTTACGGAGCCCTAAATCAATTGTGTACGGTAACAGCAGGGTTATAATGCTTACAACGAGGCAGAGCTTTGCTTTATAGTGGGTATTATGCCCGAGTATAATTTCTACTATTAGAAATTGAGAGTGATATTTAAGAAATGAACGAATTCAACTGAAGCCGATCGATCCTATTTATAGGCCAGATTTAAGGCGGCTCGCGCCCAGCGACGAAGACAAGGAAGGCCTTCGCGGCCCGCGATGACAGTAGGTTAGGCCGTAGGCTTGGCAAGTCAGCGAGGCTAACTTCGACACGTGTCAACACGTGTCGGCATGGGTGTCCGGCAAGCAACAGATGCTCGCGCCCCGCGAGAGACTAAGGGTGTCTTGGTCGCGCCCCACGAGAAACCTATAATTTTTGTTTTTCTTGATTTTCTAAGTATAAGGGTATTTCGGGCCCGTTTCTCGCGTATAGGGTATATTAGGACGTTTTAGGGTCACGTTAAGGGTTCTAGGAGGGTTGTTATAGAAAAATTGAATCTTTTGAAAACAAATCTAATACATATTTTGTTATACAAAGTCAAATTTTGAAAAGAAACAGTCAAAACAACGACACACAACCCACAAACTGTTTTGATATAGGACCAAGTACCTCAAGATCACGAAGTTCATCATCAAGATCCTACAGTTATGATACAACGAGGTTTATTGAGCGGAGATTATGTTTTGAATGCAGTGTGTATGGGCACATTGTCAAAAACTGTCCATATCTTAACAAAGGAAAGGCAAAAGGTGATGACCCCCGTGGTAACAGTTACCATACAGGATCTGTTTCACCAAAATAGGACCCTCATCTTGTTAAACAACGAGAAAAGAAACAGAAAAAGAAACAAAGAAAAGAAGCTGAAAAGGCTTTGAAACCAGAGGTTATCCAAACATAATCTGTTAAATCAGATGTTAAAAATGAAAAACAAAAATAGATTTGGAAACCAAAATCGGTAACTATTTCAGGGGGAGCTCAATTAATTCCGAATCATCTGGAAATCGAAGTCACAATTCTTGATGATGTCGGATGACCCATGTTAATGAAGGCTTGGGTCCCCCTCTCCAACTAATCTCTGAGCGAGTGTGCAGGATGTTCCAGGAGGAACTATTGATAGTCATAGGATTGTTGATAGTGGAGCGTCCATACACAAGATCGGCGACATAAGGCTCCGAAACATTGTTACTTCTAGGAGAATATTGTTGCTTTTGATGGAGAGAGAAAAAGAAAAGAAGACAAAAATGTCCAGTGATTGAATTATGATGAAAGAAACTGAAATCTTCTACAAAAAGAAAAACATACCAATTTTCTTGTCGAAGGCTTTGATCGGGTCCACAGGATGGATTCAATCGAAGTGTATGCGACTGCAACACGTCTGAAGCTTTTCGAAGATTCATGGCTTTTTGTTCCACAAGAAGTTCAAAGTCTACAAGATGAACGTGCAGTATACATTTCTTCACGGTGTGATTGAAGAAAATATGTTTGTTGAACAAACCAACCGGGTGTGCGGATAACTTGGTATAGATTGAACAACCACACACTACTTCTCAAGGAAAAAGATGAAGACCTTTGCTGGTGCAAAAGCATGTGGAAGACATCATGTATGGACCGTCCAAAGATGATGTGTACAAGCTTTACCACATGCTCACTTTCTTCTTATCAGCCTGTCCCGGAGGCTTCTAATCTTGTTGCTGTGAAGAGATTTCTCGGTTAAATTGAAGTAGCTGCAAAATCAACCTTGAAATCCACACCGGGTGAATATCCACTTTGGGAGAGCACTCAAATTTCTGAAAATGCACGAAGTAGTTGCAGGATTACGGTATTACATTTCTAATCTCTCATATCTTTGTCGATATTTAAGCTGGTTTATGAATGACTAACATCTCGTACATCACTCTTTGACCAGACACGTTGATCTCGAATATCACCTCACACGTGATTGTTTCAATATGAAACTCGTCAATGTTGTTTTGGTCCACACTGATTATAAGCGTGCCAATTCATTTTTCCAAAATTCGATAAATCATTTTTGATTAAATTAATTTTGGTAAACGGCATCGAGGTAAAACATGTTTTAATCCACATCGGGAAATCGTTTTTGTGAATATTTTTCTTGAAGAAAATTCAAAAAGATGTTTTTAAAAAAAATTAAATTTACTTTTTGAATTTTAGGGGGAGTAATTTCCAAATCAGAAAAATACAAAAACAATTGAAAAACAAAAATGAGTTTCCTGGCGAGAAAAAGAGAAAATGATAGTAAATCAGTGGTCTGTCAAAACCTCTTTGAACTTAAAATGAAAAACGATAAGTAGCTCTATATTCGATGTATCGGTAGGCTCACAATCATTTTAAAATGTGTAGGGCGATATAAACATAATCGACTGAAGACCGTGTGGGAACCGCTCATTGGCATATGGTCTTGGTACCAAAATTTCGTTTGATAGATTGCCGAGGTTCTGAGATACGTGATCTTTATGCTGTTTATCATCTGGGTATTATGGTTGTCTCTTTTTACCAAAAAAAACGGGGACGCAAGTCTAGAACTTCCATGATACATACATGCATATAATACATGCTTCATACGACCATCAATAAGTGATAAAAATATTACATTCACCCCCCGAATAAGCGATTTTAAATCACATTTATCATCCGAGAGTCAAGTCCGTCTCTTTGTCGGTACGATGGTACTAACATGTTCACGGACTTGCTCCCGTGCCCTGCATGCATCGAATATCAAGTTCCTCATTAATAAGTGATTTAATCACATAGGGCTTGTATTCATCCTCGAATAAGTGAGTGTCTCACATCATATACGTTGAAAACAAATGATATATGGTATACTCACCAGTAAGATGAACTCTCGTGCATCTGATTGTTGAGTTTATGTGGACAACAATACCGATAATCGTTATAGGTTGCTTATCTAAATGTTAACTAATTCAACAACAAGAGTGTTTTGGTGTGACCGTACACTGATATGATTCTCTTACCCTCGAAACTCGCAAAAAGCATGTCTGTAAATATTTATTTACTGCTTCCGTTTTACATTTGAAAAATGCAAAAATACCAAAAAGATTTTAGATGTGTTTTAATATAAACTTTATAAAAGCTAAAAAGATTTTACTTCTAGTTTATTTTTTTATTTTTTTTTATTGACCGATGTTGGAACCCGAGTCTATCCTACCTAAAATCCTGATTGTAAGCCGGAAAACAATTGCATCTTCATAAATGGTCGAAGTTGACAAATTTTGAAAGTTAAAGGATTAAAACTGAACAATTTTAAAACTTTAAACTGTTGTCAGTTGGTAGTTAATTGAGAGTTGGTCACATGTTTGTCGTGTGCTTATATTGTTTGAAATCAACTTTTAGTGAAGTTTTCAAATGAAAATTCTCTAAGGTTGATTAAATCCTTAGCGGTTGTTCTCATTACGTGTTTAGCTCTGTTGTGTGTTCAGATGTAGCATCCGAACCAGCTAAAGGCGAAGAGAACGTGTCACACCCCAACCGATGGCGGAAACATCGGGGCATGGCACTGAGCGAAACAGATTGTCCAGAAGTTTCCATAACAATTATTAATACTATTCAATTTAAATAATACGTCCCATACCGTATCTCAAACAGTAAAATAATTATTACAGACAAAAATCTAGGCAAATATTCTGTTCCGACAACTCAGATTTAAAATAGTCAGCAATTGTTTATCTGCTTCTAGAGACCCTTAGTTTGACCACTACAGACAACTATTTGTTGGGCTCTAAAGCTTTATTCTAGCTTCAAATTCCTACCAAGTGTGCGTCCTAAGCACCTGTCACGTACGTTAAAATAAAGTCAATACATAAAATGTAAAGGTGAGCATACAAGTTTGATAATAGCATATAGAGTTCGAATTCGTTTACGCATAACCAGCACGTACACATAGTGAAATGAAGCACGTTAGTTATCGACATAGATCCATCGATACCAATGACAGCGGGTTGACTGCCCGAGGCAGTTCGCAATACAAGATTACCACCGTAATCCATGCAAGTAATTGTCCTTAACAACCCTCGTGTGAACGGGTGCTGAGTCCAAACTATAGTACTATCGTTGCTAAGGCAGGTAGACAGCATTCCATGTGTAAACATAACAAACAAGCATTCATGAGCCACGTATAACATGCATTAACGGTTAACGTTCAAATAGTATTGAGTAGTGTGATCGTTGTAGTTTCAATATTCGTAACGTATGTAACACCCAAAGGTGCGTAAAGCAAAAAGGGATCGAGTATACTCACTGCGGTTAATGGATTGAAGGGAGCGCTTAGCGAGTAGGGTTAGCCTGAATAGATTTGGTAGCATAACGATAAGTGACACGTAAAACGATACAAAGTGCGGATGGATCGGATGCTAGTTCGTTCGGATGGTAATCCGAGCGGACAGCAACCCGTGTGGATGACAATCCGTTCGGATGGTCATCTGATCGGACAGCTTGTCCGGTCGGATGACGATTCGAGTGGATTGTTTCTTCCTATAAGAAGAATGTGTTTGTGTATGATGGCTTGACTTTTGAAGTTTTCGTTGTAGCATTTTGAAAACTTTGAAGTATCTCTATTCATCAAGTCGGTCGATCGGATGGTTAGTCGTGTGGATGACAATCCGTTCGGATGGTCATCCGGTCGGACAATGGTCCGGTCGGACGGCAACTTAGTGGTGAGATTACTTAGTGAAGACAAGTTCACAGCAGAAGTGTCACTCGATCGGATGTCAATCCGATCGGGTGGCAACCCTGTTAATGAACATGTTGAAAATTGTTTAAGTCTTTAAAGTCTTAGTATCTCATGATCCGAAGAGTAATCCAATCAGATGGTCGTCCGATCGGATTGCAATTCATTCAATACTCAACTTTAGATAAGGTTGTTCAAAGGTGGGACCCAAGTGTGATCTGTTCGGGTGGCAATCCATTCGGATGACCTATCCGATCGGACAGCAATCCGATCGGACAGCAATCCGTTCCGATTGTTCCGTTCGTCCTACACTTGGTCGTTTTGATGGTTCGTCGTTATTTCGAGACGTCTTGACAACGTGTTAACCAACAGAACTCCCATTTTGACCCAGATGACTAAACCGACCAGGAATCACCCTAGCTCGGTCAGTTACCGGCTCTAAACGGTTATTTTTGTTTATGTTTAACCCGAAATCGGTAGTCTCGTGGGTAGAATCCGGATCTTGAGCTAGTACAACACTACGATCGAGTAGAAGACTTGATCAGGGTCGGATCCTATCGGCTTTGAGTACATTGAGTGCAAAAGAATGAGAAAACTTGTGTTTATTTCTTTCAACTCTTTTATCCTTTTGAAAATGTTCAGATCTATGCGAAATCGTTGTGAAATCATGTGGAAATCGTTCAAATCTGAGTTATCCTTGGTGGAATGAGGTCAAACTTGAAGTTCATAAGAACTTCAGGATGACGTCACCCTAGGATACCTCAAATCTTGATGATTTCACGGTTAAAAGTTAAGATTTAAAAGATAGAAAGGTGTAGGAGTGCGTGTAGATCAAGAAAGTACAAGATCTAGGGCGAGATCTTACCTGGATTGAGAGAAATCGAAGAAAAGGTGGGGAGCACGAGCTGTTCGGACAGAGGGTTTCTAAAAGTGGAAAGAATGACAATGACAGGGGTATTTATAGGATTCCAAAAGAGGAAAGGGCTATCCGATCGGATGACACACCGCCCGGATGACTATCCGGTCGGATGACATTCCGGTCGGATGACATTCCGGTCGGATGGCGCCTGGCCTGTAGCATTATGGCTATCCGGTCGGATGGCGCTTGGTTCGGATGTGTGACGCGATGATTTTTGGCGTTTCGATTTCAATTGCGAGCGGTTCGACACGATAGGGTTTCCTAGTCAGATTACTTTTAGTCCCAACTAGTTCATATCGAGCACTATCCCTTCTCCACTAATTATCATAGTTCGATTGTGGTTCGTGTTCGAGTTCAGTTTCCAGTTTCGATTGAGTTCGATTACATTTCGAGTTCGATTGCGTTTCGATTGATCACCACAACACAATATAAATAAACATGCACAAGTAACACATAAAGCACACACACGTATAACAATAATCAACAAGTATAGATCGAGTTGTGATTCGGTGTCGATTTGATAAGCATAGCTTGATTATTAGTTGATTAACTTTATCGCATTGTTACTTCCTATAGTTCACAGTCGTAGGTCGTTTGAATACTACGTCGATGGCTTGTAATTAACAGCACTTACTCCACATAATACAAATAAAATAAAGAAATTTCTATAAGTCAGATTCGTATCATCGGTCGTTGACTTTGACCTTGACCTTGACTTTGACTTTGACTTGTGAAAACACGGGGTGTTACAGAACGTGTTAGATGACAAGCTGTGGAATGAAGACACAACAAAGATGCGGTCAGTGGATCAAGAAGACCAATTCGTAGCTGACCACTCATCAACACCATAAGGATCTAAAGACTTGAAGATCAACGTCTCACGAGCAACGTTCAAGGGGGAGTTTGCTGATGCACCTCCTGACTGTGACAAGTGAAGACATCTGAAGATCCTACAGCGTGAAGAACGAACCATCACCAGCAACATCCAAAGGGGAGTTTGTTGATGCAGTTTTGTGTGGATGTAGCTCGGTTTAGTTTGGTTTGGCTCGGCTCAGTTCGGCTCGGTTCGAGACCGAAGTTGACGATGTTCCTCCGTCGTACGACCGACATTCGAGACACGAGAACGAAGATACGATACGATACGAGAATGACATCATCATCATGACATCATGATGATGATGTCAAGACTACTAAACACATGCAAGTAATTGACCTCACAAAGAATTACATGCTGCATGTCACGAAAGCCAAAGCCACGGAGAAGATGTTTGTGCATGTTATTGAATGCGACGAAGAACCTGCATGGATAGCCACGAAGATCTTGCATGGATATTCACGAAGAAGGTGTTTCACCTGAATGGAAATCATGAAAATTAGAAGGTCCACGAAGAACCTTATTCGTGAGCCTAGATGTTTCGTCCCAGAATGTACACGAAAAACCAAATACTTCGCGAGTCTTAGTTGTTTGTGGATGCATGGACGAAAAACCCATTTTTTAGTAGGCCTTGAAGACTTTCGTGGCCCATGTATATGTTGCGTAGATGTTGCTGAGTCTTTGGCTATATATATTGTCGTATTTTCACAGTTTCAAAGATAGCACACCCAGTAAAGTTGAGATATTTTCTTGTATTATCTTTGTAACAAAAATCTAATGGTTGAATACACTTGAGATTTAATCTTTGAATCTTTCTTGTATTTGTGTGTTCTTGGCTTGGTTTGCATACACACTTGGATTCTGCACTCGTGTGTGTGTTTCACAACAAGGGAGTAGGTTTATCTTGATCCTCCGAGTGGACCTACACCATGAATTGAAAACCCTCCGTTGGAAGCTTGTTTACGCCGAGAAGGAGATCGCGCAAACCAATGACCTTTATTCGCAAGCTGCCAAAAAATGGAAAGTGGGTTGCGCTCATCAGAACCGCAAACTTGAGGCCGTAGTGGGCAGAGCACATAAGCATAAGGCAGCTCTTCAACAATCAAGCCAGACAGGCTAATCTGGAATTGCATACGGAGCTTGATGCCAAGAACAAAGAGTTGAAACTAAAAAATGAACTTTTGGAGTTAGAGAAAGTCGTGGATCAAGCTATCAAACAAACCGTTTGAATGAATAGTTGACCGAAAAAGATAAACAGATTGCGGAGCTGGAGAAAGCCAACCAGGATGTTGTCGATGAGTGGAACCGTGTTTGTGAGGATTTGGCAGACATGGAGGCAGCCGTCGAGGAGCTCCAGGGGGACCAGACTGGTTTCAAAACAGATGCATTCCTGAGGTTAGTTTCTGCTTTAGTTGTGTGCTTGTTCCTTCTCCTTTTCTTTTTTCTTCTCTTCTTTTTTTATATAATCCACGTACTCCTTGTCCTAGGTTGTTGATTGGATCAAGAACGGGTCCTAGCTGACGAATTGTGTTACAGACCTGTTGGTGTCATCCAAATGTTATGGTCACAAGGAGGGCTTTAATAAGGTTTATATTTTGCTCAATAGAGGATTGCTCATACTAACTTTGAGCTTCACATGACCAACTGCGCAGATAGTTCAAGGGGAAGCAAAAAGCATATGATGAGAAACTTTCCCCATTTTTGCGACCATTGCGCGACTCGTGCGGCGAGGTGATGTAGCCATCCTCAGCTCCACACTTGAGAGAACGGAGAAAAACAAGATGATGGGGCGGGGACGTCACTATCAGAAATATCCATTTTGTCCCTTTTGTGATGACATCTAATGTTTGGAAGGGAGTGTATGCTTCCGCGGGCTCTCATTCGCCACACGTCGCTTTTAGGATGTCCTTGTTGTTTCTTTGGTTTCAACCGTTAGTGGAAGTTTAAGATTGTATGAATTCCAGTCATATGATTGGCCAGATGTCGTTGTCAAATGTGCCTCATGTCTCCTTTACAATAACCGATAGTGGAGATCACCTAGTACAGTGATATGCGGACCGCCATTGGCTAAACATCGCTTTCGTCGTGTCTCCTTTTTGTTGGCATATGTCCACGTGGCGGGTGGGCCTCGCGGATAACTTGTCAAGGCCAGCAGATAACTTTGTGGGCCGGATATGGGTTTTGCCCGGACCCGCATGGAGGGGAGGGTCCGGGATCATATCAGTTCATATAAACCTTATCTTAAAGATGATTGTGGAACCAAATAATCATGCAACACGCAAAAGGTGTGGTTACCTTGAAGAAAAATTGTTCCAAAGATTCGACCTTTATGCATAATGTTGATAACCAAGATGAGACAATAATGATGCTCAAAAAAAGTCAAGCAAAAAAGATCGAATTAAAATAAATCAATTTTGAAGTATAGTTTGGGTGGTTTAGTTTAGATTTGAACCAAGTCAACACGATGAATACCCCTCTCACTCCTCATCATAACCTCAACCTTTTCAATGCTTCGCAACGTGTGAACCAAATAAAAATTTGTAACAAAATATAATTTAAAATAAATCAAATCACAATTTTTATTTGAACGGTGACCTTTATGTATAAGGTTACCATACTTTCCAAATTGGAGAGCTCTGTATTGACCCATTTTGGCCAGACTATGTTATCTTAACTGGGCCCACGTGGGCTTCAAAATTTGGCTTTTTTGGGCGTTTCCCCAAGAAACCATATCGCCGGCTGCCACTTGACAGTCGTTGTATAACCACAAGAGCAGAACCCTCTGGCGTAACACACGGTTGGACTCGGGAATCGAAATGACAACCTCACACAAGACGTAGTCCAAATCCTTCATTGAAAAATCCATGTCTCCTACCACTAGCCCATAAGTGGGGATATACATGACATTGTGAGTTGGCACTTGGCAGCATTAATGTGTCACCACCTACCACTTGCAAAAACCAATATAAAAAAAAAATCTTTTTCGTTTGCTTTGCGATGGCCGGCTCATCTTGTGGTCCTTATTGACCATTATAATCGCTTAATTCATCCCCTCAGAAAGCTGGATATCCTAAATTCATGGAATTCTTTGCAGGTCCATGATTTTATTACAGCATTATTTCTTTATAAATGGAAATACCAAATGTTTTTTTCCGTCATGAATATTTCTAAAATTTATAATTGTTCGCAGGTTGTTTATTTAATATAAACACGTATTAATTGAAAAGAAAATTCTTAAGTTTGATTAAATCTAACTATTTACAGTTAAATAATTAGTATGTTAATCTTTTAAATAAATCTGAAGAACAGTAATTTTTACTACCACGATCATATATTTAATGCAAATTGAACAAAAGTCATAACGTGTTGTGAATAAACCGAAGATTTTGAAGCGTCAATCTAAACCACAAGTTTGTAATTTTGAACTTGTCTAAAAAACTTATGTAGTCATGTATACGCAGTCACGTTGTATAGACAGTCCCTCGTGGCCTTTAAAAAAAAACACATTTGGTGGTGTCAGACATAGGGTTCATTCTAATCCCTTAAATGAACCCCCCAAGATGGCCTTATAATTGCACTCCTTATTTGCTACGTCAAAAGAATATATATTATTCCCATATATAATGTGTATTGTATGTTGACATAATGACATATATGATAAACCTAACTAATATAATAATAATAATAAGAAAATCAAACCATCATTTTTTGTAGATTTTTGAACTCCGTATAAGCAATTAACTTACTCAGCAAATTAAATCGACCACCTTATCTCATCTGATAAACCTAACTAATATAATAACAGAAAAAATCAAACCATCATTTTTGTAGATTTTTGAACTCCGTATAAGCAATTAAGTTGCTCAACAAATTAAGGGGCTGTTTGTTTACCTCTTAATGAGGCTCTTAATGATTCAGACCTCTTACTGGTTCAACACTTAATGGTTTAGACTGTTTGTTTCACTAGCAGATGTCTTAATAATTCAGACATTTGCCTCTGAATGTACAAACAACTATTTGTTAGCCTCTAGAGCCTTATTCTAGCCTCGATTTCCTAGCAGATAAGCATCCTAAGAACCTGTCACATACGTTAAAATAAAAGTCAATACACATAGTGTAAAGGTGAGCATACAAGTTTGATAATAGCATATAGAGTTCGAAAGCGTTACGCATAACCAGCACGTACACAGGGTGAAATGAGGCATGTTAGTTATCGACATGAACCTATCGATACCAATGACTGCGAATTGACTGCCCAAGGCAGTTCGTAATACATGATCACCACTGTAATACATGCAAATAATTGTCCTTAACAACCCCCGAGTGAACGGGTGCTGAGTCCAAACTAATAGTATTACCGTTGCTAAGGCAGGTAGACAGCATTCCATGTGTAAACATAACAAACAAGCATTCATTTAGTCACGTATAACATGCGGTAACGGTTAGCGTTTAAAGTATTGAGTAGTGTGTTCGATGTGTTTTAGAATAAGTAACGTATGTAACACCCAAAAGTGCATAAAGCAAAAAGGGATCGAGTATACTCACAGCGATGATGGATTGAAGGGAGCACTAGAGAGTAGGGTTAGCCTGATCAGAACGATAGCATGGAGATAAGTGACGCGTAAAACGATGCAAGATGTAAGTGGCTCGGACAGCAGTTCGGTCGGATGGTAACCCGATCGGACGGTCCAGTCGTGCGGATGGCAATCCGTTCGGATGGTCATCTGGTCGAACGGTAGTCCGGTCGGATGACTATTCGAGTGGATTGTTTCTTCCTTTGAGAAGGATGGGTTTATGTATGATGGCTTGACTTTTGAAGTTTGCGTTTTAGCATTTTGAAAACATTGAAGTATCTCTACTCTTCAGGTCTATCGATCGGACGGTTATTCGTTCGAATGGCAACCCGTTCGGTTGGACACTTCAAGTTCATGGCAGGTTGTCACCCGTTCGGACAGTTGTTCGTGCGGGTGGCATTCCTTGTGCATTGAACATGTTGAAAACTGTTTTATGTGTGGATGTTAAAATGTCTCATGGTTCGAATGGTAATCCGATCGGATGGTAGTCCGATCGGACAACAACATATTCAACATTCAATCCTTCAAATATTGTGCAAGTCGTTCGCCCAGCAACCCGTGCGGTTGACAACCCGTGCGGTTGACAACCCGTACGGATGGCAGTTCGTTCAGACAGTGGTCCGATCGGACAACATTCTGTCTGTCTTACACTTGGCGGTTTTGATCGTTTGTCGTTTTATCGAGATGTATTGATATCGTGCTAACCAACAGAACCTCATCCTAAGTCTAGTGACTCGTATGAACAGGAACCGCCCTAGTTCATTCGTTCCACCGGTTTTAGACGTTGGTCCATGGTTAACCCGGAATCGGTAATCTCACGGATAGAACTACGGATCTCGAACCAACCCTGATCACAATGATGAGTAGTGAGCCGGCACAAACTCCGATTCTATCGGTTTTGAGTGCATTGAGTGTAAAAGAATGAGAAACCTTGTGATTATTTCTTTCAACTCTTTTATCCTTTAGAAAATGTTCAGATCTATGCGAAATCGTTGTGAAATCATGTGGAAATCCCTCAGATCTGAGTTATCCCTGGTGGAATGAGGTCAAACTTGAAGTTCATAAGAACTTCATGATGACGTCACCCTAGAATACCCCAAATCTTGATGATTTCACGGTTAAAAGTTAAGATTTAAAAGATAGAAAGGTGTAGGAGTGCGTGTAGATCAGGAAAGTACAAGATTTAGGACGAGATCTTACCGGAATCGTGAGAAATCTGAAGAAAAGTGAGGAACACGAGCTGGTCGGACGTCACTTGCCAAAAGTAGTAAGTTTGAGAGTGACAAGGGGTATTTATAGGGTTACCCAAAGAGGAAAGGGGCTGGCCGTTCGGCTGGGCAGCCCGTGCGGACAGCAGTCCGATCGGCCGGCTGGTCGAACGGCTGGTTGCCTGGTCGATCAGTCGCCTCGTTCGAGTGTTCGGTGAGACGAGTTTTGATATTTTGATTACGATTGCGAGCGTTTCGATACGCTAGAGTTTCCTAGTCAAATTACTTTTAATCCCAACTACTATTTCTCGCGCTATCTCTTCTTCACCAATTATCATACCATTTCGATTGCGATTGATTTCGTTTGCGTTTCGATTGCGATTTGAGTTCGATAGCGTTTTCGATTGATTACTACACATAACATAATTTAAACATGCACAAGCTACGCATAAGGCACACACACACGTATACAACAATAGCCAAAATGCGTATTTCGAGTTGCGGGTGCGATTGCTATTCGATGTTGATTAAGTTAGATTGACTAGCGTTTAATTGACTTTATCGCATTGTTACTTCCTATAGTTTACAGTCGTACGTCGATTAAATAGCGAATAACATACGTCGATTATTGTGATTATTGACACTTACTCCACATAATACAACTAAAAAAAAATAAAATAAACTAATTACAAGTCAAAAAAGTCAAAACAGGAATTGAGTTAGAAGAGACAGATCGCAATTAGCAATCTTGTCTTCCTTTGACTTCAATCTTGACTTTGACTTTGACTTTGACTTCGGAAACACGGGGTGTTACAATTACCCTCATGTGCATGGCACATGATTAGATTTAACAAAGGAAATTACGGGGTTAGGGATAAAGGACATAACATGCAGGATTTGGAAACATTAAGTACAAAACTCATTAATTTTAAAGACAAATGACACCGCCTGAAAAATGGTACATTGATAAAGGACAAAACTTGTAATTTACTCTATGATCTACTGTTGTCAACTGTGATCCATTTAGGCCCAATATGGCCAATTAACACATTTATGATCTACTATTGTCCATTATGATCCATTAAGGGCCAATATTAACCATGCAGGCATGTATGTATGATCTATTATTGACCATTGTGATCCATTAAGGCCTAATACGAGCCACTAAGACACATATTATTTACTATTGTCAGTCTATGATTCATTAAGGCCCAAGATGGTCCACTAAAACATATATGATATACTATTGTTCATCGTGATCCATTAAGGCCCAATGTGGTCCATGAAGACATATATGATCTACTATTGTCCATTGTGATCCATAAAGGCGCAATATGGTTCATTAAGACATATATGGTTGATCTACTCTTGGGTATTGTGATTCTTTATGGCCCAATATGGTATATTAAGACATGTATGATCTACTATTATCCATTGTGGTCCATTAAGAGCGAATACTGTTCATTAAGACATATATGATCTCTATGGTACACCAAGATCCATTAAGGCCCAATATTGTCCATTAAGACATTTATGATCTACTATTGTCCTCTATGATCCATTAAGGTCCAATATGGTCCACTAAGGCATACATAATCTACTGTTATCCATTGTAATCCATTAACACCAAACATTGTCCATGAAGACACATACGATATACTATGATCCATATTAGGGATGATCCCGTCCCGATACCATCCCGAAAATCCCGATCCCGAATTTTGCCAAAACTAGATACCGATACCGAAATATGTTGGTACGGTATGGTATCGGCATGGTATTAGTACGGTAGCGGTATTTATAGGTAAACTTTGGTATTTTATCGGTACCGAACCGGTACCGATACCGAAAATGCCAAAAAGTGGATACCGTTTCCGGTACCGACAAAATTTGGTACGGTATTTTCGGGACCGGGATCTGTATTTGATACTAAACGCTACAAATTATTGACAAATTTAACATTTTAATTTTTAAAGTTATACGGTTTTTATAATTGATAATTAACAAATAAAATATTGTTTTTGTAGGAAATCTGTAGCAACTGGTGATAATTTGCTACAAATTTCTGACAAATTTAAGATTTTATTTTTTAAAAATATATGTTTTTTAATTTGATAAATAGAAATAAAATAACTTTCTGTTTGTAGGAAATCTGTAGGAACTATTGTCAATTTCCTACAAATTATCGACAAAAGTAAAATTTTATTTTCCAAATTATATGTTTTTTTATAGTTGATAAATAACAAATAAAAGTATATTTTTTTGTAGGAAATCTGTAGCAACTGGTGTTAGTTTGCTACAAATTGCCGACAAATTTAACATTTTATTTTTTAAAAATATATGTTTTTTCTAAAATTGATAAATTAACAAATAAAATAATTTTTTTTGTAGGAAATCTGTAGTAACTAGTGCAAGTTTGCTACAAATTTTTGACAAATTTAACACTTTATTTTAAAAATTATTAATTTTTCTAAAATTGATACGTAACAAATAAATTAACTTTTTTTGTCAAAAATCTGTAGCAAGTGGAGTCAGTTTGCTACAAATTTTAGACAAATTTAACGTATTATTTTAAAATTATCTATTTTCTAAAATTGAATAATAAAAATAAATTAACTTATTTTTTGTAGAAAATCTGTAGCAACTAGTGTCAATTTGCTACCAATTTCCGACAAATTTAATATTTTACTTTTAAAAATCATTTATTTTTCTAAAATTGATAAATAATAAATAAATTAACTTTTTTGTCGAAAATCTGTAGCAAGTGGTGTCAGTTTGCTACAATTTTCTAACAAATTTTGAAATTTTATCTTTTAAATTATTTATTTTGTTGTGGGTACAAATAATACAAAATTTTAATGTATTTTGTCAGAATTTTAGTGAAAAGCTAATTAATCTTGTCACAAAATTGCTACAACTGGTAGTTGTGTGACAAAAATTGAGTTGTGGGAAATTTGTGAAAAATTTTTGTAGGAAATTTGTAGTAAATGGTCTTAATTTGCTACAGATTTTCGACAAATTTGACATTTTATTTTAAAATTTTTATTTTTCTAAAAATGAATAATTACAAATAAATTAAGTTTTTTTGTAGGAAATCCGAAGCAACTAATGTCAATTTGCTACGAATTTCCTACAAATTAATTTTTTTATTAAATTATTTACTTTTCAAAAATTAAGAAATGAAAAATAGATTAACTTTTTTTTGTCGAAAATATGTAGCAAATGGTAACAATTTGTTACAACTTTCTGACAAATTTAGAAATTTTATTTTTTATTATTTATTTTGTTGTGGTTACAAATTATATAAACTTTTAATTTAATTTGTCAGAATTTTGTCGAAAAGCTAATAAATGTTGTGACGAAATTGCTACAACTGGTTGTTGTGTGGAAATTTTGTTGGAAAATTGTAAAAATGTTTTGGGTTTTTTTTTTTTTTCTTTTTTGTTAGAAAACTGTAGAAAACTTGTAACAAAATTTGAGTTGTGGGAAATTTGTGGGAAACTTTTGTAGGAAAATATGTAGTTTTCTAGTAGTGATGTGTCACCACCTACCACTTGCAAAAACCAATATAAAAAAAATCTTTTTCGTTTGCTTTGCGATGGCCGGCTCATCTTGTGGTCCTTATTGACCATTCTAATCGCTTAATTCATCCCCTCAGAAAGCTGGATATCCTAAATTCATGGAATTCTTTGTAGGTCCATGATTTTATTACAGCATTATTTCTTTATAAATGGAAATACCAAGTGTTTTTTTCTATCATGAATATTTCTAAAATTTATAATTGTTCGCAGGTTGTTTATTTAATATTAACACGTATTAATTGAAAAGAAAATTCTTAAGTTTGATTAAATTTAACTATTTACAGTTTAATAATTAGTATGTTAATCTTTTAAATAAATCTGAAGAACAGTAATTTTTACTACCACGATCATATATTTAATGCAAATTGAACAAAAGTCATAACGTGTTGTGAATAAACCGAAGATTTTGAAGCGTCAATCTAAACCACAAGTTTGTAATTTTGAACTTGTCTAAAAAACTTATGTAGTCATGTATACGCAGTCACGTTGTATAGACAGTCCCTCGTGGCCTTTAAAAAAAAAAACACATTTGGTGGTGTCAGACATAGGATTCATTCTAATCCCTTAAATGAACCCCCCAAGATGGCCTTATAATTGCACTCCTTATTTGCTACGTCAAAAGAATATGTATTATTCCCATATATAATGTGTATTGTATGTTGACATAATGACATATATGATAAACCTAACTAATATAATAATAATAATAATAATAATAATAATAATAATAATAATAATAATAATAATAATAAAATCAAACCATCATTTTTTGTAGATTTTTGAACTCCGTATAAGCAATTAACTTACTCAGCAAATTAAATCGACCACCTTATCTCATCTGATAAACCTAATTAATATAATAATAGAAAAAATCAAACCATCATTTTTGTAGATTTTTGAACTCCGTATAAGCAATTAAGTTGCTCAACAAATTAAGGGGCTGTTTGTTTACCTCTTAATGAGGCTCTTAATGATTCAGACCTCTTACTGGTTCAACACTTAATGGTTTAGACTGTTTGTTTCACGAGCAGATGTCTTAATAGTTCAGACATTTACCTCTGAATGGTTAAGATTTATACAAAGTCTGAATGGTTAAGACCTCTAATCTGAATTGGTCAGACATTTGTCTCTTGACGGTTAAGCATTATACAGGCTCTTAATGGTTCAGACCTCTTAATGGTTCAGCACTTAGTGATTCAACACTTAATGGTTCAGGCCTCTTACTGGTTCATCACTTAACCATTCATATGTTGCCAAACAGCCCCTAAACCGACCACCTTATCACATCAAAAGAAAATAAAAATTATACAACCATTGAAAAATAAATTTAATGTGTAACTGTGTAAATGTGTAAGTGTGTGTATATAATTAATTATGTATGGTTTACAATCGGCTACTTTATTTATACTTTGTATTTTAAACTGTATTTTTTAACAACCTGAAAATGCATATCCACAAGCTATAGGTATAACACAAAAGTTTCCGTATATATCACTATGTTATGATATAATTGAAGTTCTTGTTTAAATTTGTAATCTAGACGATCTAATATATAATCAAAACAAATATAACTTATCAATACAATTATCATTTGATTCATGTTCAATATGTAGGGTAGTGTAATTACGACTTAAATATAGTAAATTAATCTAACAAAACTGTGGGTCCAGTTAATGGTGGATGCTAAATGATCCCTTTCACATGCATCATGGATTTTTTTGTTATCTGAATCCCTCAGTTAAAGAAAAAAAGGCCAGCTCTGGTAACCCAATTCATCAGTCTTTTTATTGGCCCTTAAGTGATCTGAAGAAGTTCAAAGCACAACTGAACTTGAAGATCTCGATCTTGATGGCTCTCTCTCCTATGATTTGTGACATGGTGCAAACCCCAGCTGATTACTGGAAATTTGAGCTTTCTGATGATTCCTTCTGCCGGAGATCACCAAATATTAACTGTAAGTTCAACTAATGGAAGATCATGGCTTGTTATACTTGTTTACAGCTCTTTAAGAAGTTAGTATTGCTTCTTAATATCATTTATACTTTCTTCCTGATAAATTTAAGCTCTCTCCCTCTCTTTTCTCATTTATTCGTCAAAGTAGAATCTTCAATCTCTACGTTGGATCACTTTCGGATCTAACAGTGGATCGAGCAACCTCTACCGTTTTCAACTATTATATTGATGCTTTTTAATCGCTTCCCAACCTGGTTCTAGATCTTTGATTGTTTTAAGTTCAATTTGATTATGAAAAGTTGGGGATTGATTTAGATCTGCTTATAGCCTACAAGATTTCTGGTTTATGTACTCTTAAGTACCATCTTTGTTATAAAATTCACCAAAAGTCAACCCAGTTTACAGATCTTGGTTCCTTTGTGCTTTTAATACCATTCACTGGATGTGAAAAAAAATTGTATAAAGATGTGTTTCTGGAGTTGCTTACCTGCTGCTCTTGTTGTTAGATATCAAACTGTGTCCATAACAATTCAATAGTCCTTAACTAGGTAAATTTAACATATTTATTAGTTACAACTTATACAAGTTTTAGATCTGATTCATAGGAAACTCTCAACTCATAATGAATTTAGTTATGTCTCCAATAAGTTTTTTGAGTCCACTACCAAAAACCTCATTTGTTTTCTTGAAATTATGCGCGCGTAGCATTTTAGTTCATCATATATTGTCCTAATATGGTTTGTATACCTTGCAGATATATATGTTCCGACAACTGTGGAATTCAAGACAAAAATCATTTCTCTGCTTCAAACTATATTGTTTCTTCCCAGCGAGTCTGTTCTTGTTCAGTACTGGGCGGCAAAGGAAATTGGAAACACTGTTGTGCTTACTACTACGTGTCAGCCTTTTGGCCTTTGGGGGAACAACAAAGAACTTCAGTCATACCATAAAGGTTGTTCAGACCACAAACTCTATGTACACCCTAAGGAAGGGGTAGCATTTGGTCTTTCTGGCCGTGTGTTCCTGAACCGTACTCATGAGCAGACTCGAGATGTCCATAGATATCCAAAATATCAGCGTCCTCCATGTGAAGATGATGCTATTTTTACTAAGATATGGGGATCCTTTGCTGTACCTGTGATTGAAGCTGATAAATGTGTTGGTGTACTTGAGTTTGTCATGGATACACCAAAGGATTCTTATGACATTGTTATTGATGCAGTTTACGGTGCACTTGAGGTTTGTTCCGTCCTCATCTACATGTTAATATTTGATGATGGACGATTTATGTTTTTGTTGTTTCTTTTTTAATAGATTAGACTTGTTACCTCTTTTGAGCCTTTGTTTTGTGGGGGTGGTTCAATTCATCTGATGGTCTGTTAGAATTTTGAACCATGCATGGCCTTATCTCAATCCAAATTAAATACTATGTAGCCAAGTGGACCTCAACCATTTTCCACCTCTCTTAACTAGATCATTATCCAGTTCTCTACAGATAGTTTGATTAGTTGGTCGAATTTTGTTGATGTGTTTGTGATGCTCAACAACATCCCCAGGTGATTGATTATTGTGGTCCTGAAAGAATTATGAAACTTGTGTTCAGTAGATCAGAAACGCATTCATAAAAAGGAAAAGACTTCATGGAAAAAAAATTGATGGCCAACAACATCATATTCACTTTCCCATGTATTAATTTACTCGTGCGAGCATCAAATTTCTAGAAGAAATTTCTTGATTTTCTTAATATTCTTGTTATTCGTTATCATAACATGTAGTTAGGAGAGCTAGAAGCACAGATACTTGACGCAATTTATGATTTGTATGGCATTAAAATTAGAGGTAATCAATCCCTCATGTGCAACCTACTAATTAAATATTAATGTATCTGGACATATGTACACAACTGTATATAGTATCCATGTACAAACTTCTAAGCATATGTATGTATGCGTGAAACTAAACCTTAGATACTATAAGATTCATCTATGATAAACCTCAAAATTTCATATTTCTTCTCTAACGAGAGCGTCTATTGGTAACCAATTAACCACCATCGAGGGTATAATGCCGTTAGAGGGAGAATATCATTACGAGTCCCATGCATGTGATGAAACCAATCCTTGATCTAGCATCATTAAAAGAACAAGTGTTATAAATCTTTTTTCTTCTCTTGCAGCATGCCGGTTTTCGATCTCATGACCGAGTCGACAGTAATTTCCCAAGAAGGACCATCAATGACCCAAAAAGGTTACGCAGAACAAATTCATCTAAAATTACCAAGTATTGTTGTCTTGTTCCTTATTTTGGACTGGGTAGTGCCCATGTTGCAGCCAAGCTTAAAGGTAAACTTCTTGTGTACCTACATATTATTAATATTTTTTTAACAATATCACACACATCCTAAACTCTACACCTAATCTCAAGTGAGACTTAGCCCTCGACCTCATTAGGGGAAGAACACCTGACAGTGGTGGAACCAGAACTTCTTAGTATAGGGGTCCAATTCAAGTTTCTACTAAAGAAAACTCAGATTTTATATATAAATATCTAACAAACTTTGATGACCTGGTGAGAGGTATATAGAGTACCCTACCCTTTGTTCCACCCCTGACATCTGAAATTGACCTTGATACCAAAAGGGGGAAAGCCCTAAGCCATTAGGACATTAGGTACCCACACAAAACTATGCTGATTACAACTATTTCAAGTATTAAAAGCCAAGAGGCCTTTGGCCCAATGGTATTGCTGAATTCCCCTCAACCAAGTGGTGAGGGTGAAAACCCCATTGTGGGTATTTATGTGGATTTTAGGTGGTGTAGATTTGGGAAGAATGTGTGTGGGTGTGTTTCGCCGTTCTATAATAGTATAAAAACTGGTGAAGTTTTTCTAACCTACACTTGTCCTAAAATATGCAGTCAAAACAGGCACCTTTAGGAATGCTTGTAGAAATGTAGGAATTCCTGAGTGGCCATGGATACCAAATAGTACAACTAATAGAGCTTCTTCTGATCCTGAATCTCCGATTACACCAACGGCATCTGAAAATAGTTATTTTCCAACTTCGATTGCTACAGAGAACATGCCCAACATCTGGTACGTTATTTTAATTACTGTCACATTTGTGTCATCAATTATAGGACACTGGTCTTGTTTACAATGTATCTTCTTCAACTCCATTGTAGGAATATGGGAATCAATAATTGGTCACCTGAACAACCTAAATTTACTCAAGCACCTTTCTCGGAATATCTAACCAACCAAATAGATTGTGATACTAGTCCTTCTGGGACTCTAATTGCTACACAATATGGTTCTATTGGATTTCCAGCAGAAATAGAGTACATGGCATCTGATCCCGGTTCTTTTGGGGCTCCAATTTATATAGATCACATGCCTGACCTTTCTTATTTGATCCCCGACTGGTATGTCATTCAAAACTCACATTTGTTTGATTTTGGGATGTTGAACTCATTTACAATGTATACATAATATCTTCTTCAATTCCATTGTAGGAATGTCGGAAGTTGTGAGTCGTCGTATACACAAAATACGACTTCCACCGAAGCATCTCTCTCTGAGTACATAGCATCTGATACTAGTTCTTCTGGAGATCAAATTGCTATGGAGTACATCTCTGACCTTTCTTATTTGATACCTAGATCCATTTCAAAACATATACATTCATTTCGTTTTGGGACGTTGAACTCCATAATTATATATCTTCTACATTTCCATTGTAGGGATGTTGGAGCGTCTTCTCCAGAAACTCAAATCAATCAAATAGCATATGGTACCGGTTGGGCTAAATCTTGGAATATTGAATTTGAACGTGATCGTCCTGATTTCATGTTAGAATTTGAAATGGAATGTTCCGATCTGGACTTCGACGCTCGCGGCTTTTATTAATTATAAAAAATAGAACAGCCATAACATAGTGTTTTACTGCTAATTAGCACGAAAATAGATTAAACTATAAATAGAGTTGGAGTTTTGTGTTAAGCAATGTAAATACGAAATAAATGTCAGTGTTCTATGTAACTTCAGAGATACTATTGATTTGATCTCTGGCAGGTTGTGTATAACTCTTCAATTTTGTAACATCAATTTGAACGTGGTTTACGAACTTACATATTGATTGTTTTTATTAGCTAATATCAAATCAGTAGTATTTATTCTTCCATTGACAATGGCTAAAGCCCTACTTTGTGCCCATGAGCTGGGGAAGCAAACAGAATACCGATCGAGTGAGAAGTCAATAGCAAGTTAGAGTTTGGTTATATGTAAATTTTGTTATATGTATCTCTAGAATCATACTTCCGTAGTAGTAGGTTTGGTCATCTTTAATTATGTTGGGTCTAAGTTTGATTCCCAATCTGCTCGCATAAGTTAATTCTTAACCCAAACATGTGCCCAAGTTGGTTTTCAACAAGTTCAGAAGACTTTCGGTTCTAAGTTTAATTTTCCATGAGACAATATATACTATGTAATCATTTTCTTTGTCCGTTATTCAAACACATACGCAAGGGGGGTCTTACCTTCAGCTCAAGTTTAACTAGAAAGAGAGAGTTACACGCTCGCAAATGTTTTTCATTACACATTACAACACATCCTCGCAAGCTAAAGTGTCAAAATGACGTGAAGTTTGGATTTAACCACTAATAGAATCCACAAGCTGATCAATTATATAAACATATGATAAAATCATATCACAAATATAAAATAAATCAAGCTCAAAGTATTTCATATTTTGATGAGACAAGAGATTGATAGGAAGAGATGTGGCTCCAATATTGTCACAGCGATGAACTGATGGAGTCAATATAGAGCACGCAAACACAAAAAAAAATGGCAGGAAACTTGATTTTAACGGGCAGCTTAAATTAGTTTACAAAGTATTAATGAGAATATTAGTGTCAATTACAATAATGTAAATTAGTTGTTTCGATTTTAAATTCAAGCATATATTTAGATAGGATTTGAGGTGGTTGTTGACCTCCGTAACCATTAGCCTAGATACTCTCTGTATATTGAATTTGATTGTTGTATTTGGCTTATTTAACACTCAAGCGAGTATTGATCCTGCTTCTGCTTCCCAATTTCTGTTCCTTTTTTTTTCTTTCCCAACACACCTACAAAGTCCAATAAGCCAAATTATATGTTTTGGTGAAATTACCTTGATGTCCACTATGCAAATCTTCCTTCGTCACCTCAAATAAACGCAATGTCCATCACATCGCCTCTTGATTAGCATCACAAGCTTTAGCAACAGTCTACCTGGATTTTAAAGAAAATTACCAAATGCTAAGGTTTAAATTTTTAATCTTCTCAATTTTCATTGTAATTCGTGCTCTATCAATAAAAGTAGATTCAACGGGCATGAATTCATTTACTACCACCAAACCCTTACAATTAATATATTCGGTAGAAAAATCAATCGCATGGTTTTACCTGTTATGTTATTTTTGTTGATTTTCATACTAAGTATATTTGGCTATTCCCGATGAAACATAAATCCAATGTGCCCATCTTATTTCCACAATTCAAATTGCTAGTAGAATTTTTTTTTTCAAACATCTTTAATCTCGCTTTTTAGCGACAATGGTGGCGAGTACTTTGGTCTCACCGCCTATCTCCAATCTCAAGGAATCTCTCTCTTTACAACACCGTCGCATACCCTGGAGCAAAACGGTGTTGCCGAATGTCGTCACCGTCACATTGTAGAGACCGGTTTATCTCTACTTCACTATGCTCGGCTTCCACTAATTTTTTGGACGCATGCCTTTCAAACCTACATTTACCTAATCAATTGTTTATCCACACCAATTCTTGATCTCAAAACACCAAATACCCTCCTCTACCAAAAGAACCTAACTTACACCAAACTCAAATCATTTGGATGCTTATGCTATCCGTGGCTTCGCCCGTACGCCAAATCCAAACTTCACCCACGCTCGGAAAGACGTATCTTTATGGGATACTCAAATTTTAAATCGGCTTACAAATGTTACAATCCTACAAGTTGCCGCCTTTATCACTCCCGTCATGTGGAGTTTGTGGTGACTCAATTTCCATTTCATTCTTAATCAAGTTCACATTTTATTATTCCTTCTGTTAATAAATTTTTAGGGATCATTTTATCTACACAAACTCCCACACCTCACTACCGTAATCCCCCCCCCCCCCCTCAAATATCTCCTTCCATCCATCAAACACCAATGAAAATTATAATTCAGCAAACATCACTCCAATCTAGCCAAACTCTCACGGACCCACTAAGCCCACCACCCCACATTATGTCCACTCTAATCCACCTGCCCACTATTCTTCATTTAATTCTGTAAACCAACAGAATTGTAAGAGATAGTAAACAGTTTCTCATTAGTCTAAATCTGAATAATACATCATCTATTTATACCCAAACTCAACTAACTCAACTAACACTCAACTAACATAACAACTATATAACAACCCATACAAGCTGCACACACATATACTCTAATACGCCCCCTCCAGCTAAACGGGGAGCATCCATGTGAAGCTTGGACCTCAGATTGTCAAAACGAACAGCAGACAATCCTTTGGCCAAAATATCTACAATCTGAAGTGTAGTAGAGATATACCGAACATGTAAAATACCTGCCAGAACCGTGTCACGAATAAAATGCAAGTCAATCTCCAGATGTTTGGTGCGCTGATGAAACACCGGGTTGACTGCAAGATATGTAGCTCCAATATTGTCACACCAAACAGAAGGTGGACAAGTCAACGTAATATGCAACTCGTGTAATACAGACGTAATCCAACGCAACTCTGCAGCTGTATGAGCAAGGGCTCGATACTCAGCCTCAGTACTCGACCTAGCAACTGTATGCTGTTTCTTGGAGCTCCAACTGATAAGGTTGGGCCCAAGAAAAAACACAATAACCTGTGGTAGAACGTCGGTCATCAGGACAACCAGCCCAGTCTGCATCACTATAAGCATATAAATCAAGACAAGTAGACCGTTGTATGCATAATCCATAAGAGACAGTACCCTTAAGATACCGCAATATACGCTTGACAGCGACCCAATGTCGGTCAGTAGGTGTCTGAAGAAACTATTACACCTTACTAACCGCATAAGCAATCTCTGGTCGTGTCAGCACAAGATACTGTAATGCACCAACCATACTCCGATAAGTCATGGGATCAGACAAAGGATCACCAGTATGCCGAGAAAGCTGTCTACCAGAAGATACAGGTGTAGATAAAGGTCGACAATCAGCAAGACCAGTACGCTGTAATAAATCAAGTAAGTAGCGCTGCTATGATAAATGTAACACATCTGCGGAAAAGGTGGCCTGAACACCAAGAAAATATGATAACTGGCCCAAATCCTTAAGCGCAAACTGCGAGTGTAAGCGCCCAATCAATCCAGAAACAAAATCAGGAGAACTCCCAGTGATAATAATGTCATCAACATAGATCAAGACATAACAAAGCATCGAATCTCGACTATAAACGAAAAGAGATACATCTGAAATACACTGAGTGAAACCATCAGTCAGAAGAGCTGTAGATAGCTTGGAAAACCAAGCTCTAGGAGCTTGTTTCAGACCATAAAGTGCCCTTCTGCAGACAACAAACATAATGTGGTCTAGATGTGTCAACAAATCCTGGGGGCTGTGTCATATAGACAGTCACAGAAAGATCCCCATGTAAGAACGCATTGTTGACATCAACCTGACGAATGGACCATCCTCTAGAAAAGGCGACTGAACGAACAAGACGAATAGTAGTAGGCTTAACCACAGGACTAAAAGTCTCAGTATAGTCAATACCCTCTGTCTGATGAAAGCCCTTGGCAACAAGCCGGGCTTTATAGCGACTCACCGATCCGTCAGGTTTATGCTTAATCCTGTAAACCCACTTACAACCAACAATGTTGGCATCAGTGTAAGCCTGAACCAGAAGCCATGTCTGGTTGGCATGAAGAGCATCAATCTCAGCTCGCATCGCATCCCACCAAACGGAGTACTGCTGGGCCTGTTTAAACATGGAAGGCTCAGTAGTGGGGGTGGTAGAAGCATGAGGAAGAATATGATCAGGAAACTGTCGCGGCTGCCGTGTATGATCACATGATCGTGTGACCATCGGATGAGTCGGAACTGGTGGAGGGGAGGAGGAGGAGGAGAAGAAGAAACAATCGGTGAAGGAATAGGAGGAGATGATGAAGAAGGAATAATAGGATGAATAGAAGGAGGAGAAGTCGAAGAAGAAGGAATAGGAGATGAAACCGAAGGAATAGAAGAAGGGGGAGGAATATCAAAAGGAATAGAAGAAGAAATAGAAGCAGAAGGAGATGTGGAAGTAGGGAATCGGCCCGGGATATCAAAAATCGTCTCATGAAAGCGCACATGTCGAGAGGTATACGTACGAGACATAAGAGGATCATAACAAAGATATCCAAGATAAGATGATGCATAGCCAACAAAAATGCACGGAGTAGATTTGGTTGAAAGCTTATCCTCTAGTGTGTCACCAAGAAAAGGATAACACAAACACCCAAAAGTACGAAGAAAAGAATAATCTGGTCGAGAGCCGAACAATGTCTCAAAAGGAGAGGAGTAATGAAGAACCGGTGTAGGTAACCGGTTAATAAGAAATGCAGAAGTAGCATAAGCATCATACCAAAATTTCTTTGGTAAATGTGCATGAAACAAAAGAGCACGAGCAATCTAAGAAAGATGGCGGTTTTTCCGCTCAGCAACCCCGTTTTGTTGGGGTGTGTATAGACATGAAATGCGATAAGCATTTCCCGATTCAGAAAGATATCGGGCCATCTGTCCATGAATAAGCTCAGGAGCACCATCACACTGAAGGTGCTTGATAGTACACGAGAAAAGATTCTCAACAAGCGGTTTAAAATGATGAAATGCATCAACCGCCTGTGAGCGATGTGTCAGCGGATAAATCCATGTAAATTTGCTAAAATCATCAATAAACGTAATAAAGTATCTAAAACCATCACGAGACATAACAGGAGATGGACCCCAAATATCACAATGAACCACATATAAAGGTACAACAGAATGTGTAACAATCGTCTCAAACGGTAAACGTTTTGATTTTGAGATACTACAAGCAGTACAATGAGAAAACATGGATTTATTCGCAGAATGTAAAAATGAAAATCTAGCTAAAATAGCATCAGATGGATGTCCAAGTCGAGAGTGCCACGTCTCTCGAGGTACTGAAGTAACCGCAGTCAACGAATACAGCTAGTGTGGACTACCACGAGTGTGGTGGAGGAGCAGTCCATTGAGCGTCTGAATAGACAACCCAAAATGTGAGAAAATAACAGCGATAGGATGATCAATAACAAGCTGTGTAATAGATAGTAAGTTCTTGGCAAGGCCGGGAACTACTAGAACATGTTTAAGCAAAATAGTACGACTAGACAAATGAAGTGAGGCATAACCAATATGAGTAATAGCTAGTGACGTACCGTTGCCGACAATAACACGTTCAGAGCCAGTATAAGGAACAGTGCCAAAAACGAGAAAAGAATCGGCGGCCATGTGAGCAGTCGCTCCAGAATCGGGTATCCAAGAATCCACTTTATCACAAATAGTGGATAAGTCTGCCGTGAGTCCAAAATGCGACCCAACATGTGATGGTTGACTAACACCAGCCCAATGTACAAAATGGGCCGGCCAAAATCCAGAAGTATCGGCTGATCCAGAAGTAAAATGAGGAACAGTGGGCTGAGACTGATTATTTGAAGCTGATTCATGAGGCCCAAAATATTGTTGAGTTAGGCTTGAACCCAATATACCAGATCCATTATTAACATAACCCATTCCATGTGAACCTGGATTCACATTACCTGCTCCAAATTCATTCCCCAGCATCCTTGAATCATAACCCATATAATATCCATTTCCAGGTGTTTCCCCAAACTGAGAAACCCTAAAATCACGTTCCATAGTTTGCAAGATTTGCAGTGTAAGTCCGTTGACCATCGTAACCACCAATGCCACCATACCCTGAACCACGCCCAGAACCATCAAATCGACCTCCACCGTTGTAACGACCACCATTGTTTCGTCCACGGCCTCTCCATCGTCCTCCGCCGCCGGATCGACCACTACCACCAGAACGACTTTGTCCGCCGGAGAATCGATGATAGTGGAAGGATGCCTTGTGACCCGGCTTTTCACAGATCTGGCAGATAACCGTTTTGTTTGGAGACTCATGAGGTACAGTGTTGATGTTCATGGCAGCCATGGCGGAAATCGGAACAGAAGTATGATAATTTGCTTCAGTTTGTTTTAGACGTGATTCATGAGTTAATAATTTGGCACGCAATTGGGAAAACGAGGGTTTCGAATCACAATTTTCTATATTTGTAACAAACAATCGATAATCGGAATGTCGTCCATTTAAAACTTGCAAAACAAGACTATCTTCTGTCATTGAATCTCTGATAGCTTGAAGAGAATCAAATAAGTTTTTAGCCTCATCACAGAACTCGGAAACAGAATTGGAACCATGTTTTAATGAGTGAAAATTTGTTCTATACAGATTTTGGTTCGCGAATACCTATTGATGAAACATCTCCTCTATTTTCTGCCATAATTCTGAAGCAGATGCAGTTCCTCTAGCAATCTGAATTAGCGATGGAGAAAGATTTGCTGTTATCAAGGCGCACACATAAGCATCAGATATATCCCAAGCAATTCTAGCTTCAACTTCACTTGGTGGAACAACTTCACGATTCAGGTACTGAAGTAAACCTAACATTTTCAAAATAGTTAGAATCTGATGTTGCCAGTTTAGAAAATTGGTATTGTCCAGCTTAATTGGCATAAGACTGGTAATATTTGGATAATTGTTGCCTGAATTGATGTGATTTTCATTTGTAGTTGAAGAAGATGATGAATCTATCATGATTGATAAGGAGACAAACAGATTAAAGATGAAATTAGAAGAAGAGAAGAACTAAATTTGAAGATGAGATTTGGAAATGATTGATCGGAAAGAATGAAAATTTCGCCGGAAAGAATGGAAGTCTTGCCGGAGATTGAACAACCTGCCGGAATCAGGTCACCAGAATCAAGAGCATATGCTCAGATACCATGTAAACCAACAGAATTGTAAGAGATAGTAAACAGTTTCTAATTAGTCTAAATCTGAAAAATACATCATCTATTTATACCCAAACTCAACAAACTCAACTAGCTCTCAACTAACATAACAACCCATACAAGCTGCACACACATATACTCTAATAAATTCCTCTTTGATGCCTACCAACTCTAATACTAATCCCCATTCACCCTCTAAACCAAATATAACACAACGATCTACACAACCGGGTTGACTCATGAACCCGAATGTTGGAACTGGGAAGACATGGAACCCGGTTGACTATGAAACCCATGGCTTTGGAAGAGTGGGATGTTGGTATTGTAACACCCTAGTTTCTATTTAACGGTTTTACATGTAAATACCAACAATTAGATGTGTAGTTAAGACTACACATATTATAAATATACGGGTTTATTAAAACTTTTACAAATCATAAGTTATTCTACATAGCGTGATCAAATTCGTTGTTTAAAATTTACAACGTGGCAAAGTGCGGAAGCGTGTATCTTTATCGTGTTCGGTTCTTCGCTGAGCTTGATCGTCTTCCGGCATCCAAAATGTACCTACATTTCATAAAAACATGAAATGCTTTAGTCATACGGGGTTTAAATCATGTCCGAACGATGTCCGGGAAACAATTGATTTTTCAAATGAAAAACAAAATATATAAAAAATATCTCCACCGTAAATTACGGTGGGACCGTAATTTACGGTGGCCCCTGGGTTCATGCTTTTCTACTGTAAATCAGTGGGCCAGCACCGTAAATAAATCATCTCCACCGTAAATTACGGTGGGACCATAAATTACGGTGGACCCTGGGTTCAGCCTTTCCATTTTGCCGTAATTTGACACGAAATCTTTCGTATCTTTCAAACCGCTTATCCGTTTGACCTACCGTTTCTTCCTACATGTTTGTAATTTGATTCTCCATCATATGGAGTTAAAATCCGACATCCGGCTTGATAAAATTCAAGACTTTTAAGTCTTCGGCTTATTACTCTTTTACCAAAATTTGACCCGTTCGTGATTTTATCAAACATACAAGTTTGTTTGACCCTTATTTCTCATAAACCTATTAAATTCAAAGATGTCTAACATATTGGGTTCCAATTATAGAATTATATACATTCTTTAACCCATTTTCACCCATATGCTTATTTTGACCCGTTTGAGGTATTCAAGCATATTTTAATCACCAATTGCTTTCATTCATTTCTAAATACATATTTCCACATTTCTTAACAAAGGATCTTCCACCACAACTAAATTTGTGATGGATTCGATGTGGTGATTTATATATACCAGAATTTACCCTTCTAATAGTTATTTTACGGCAAAGACTCAAATAGAGCCATTTGACTAACGTTTTACATCTTTCAACTGCTATACTCCTCCTAAGTAATTATTTAATTGTAAAACCCATTTCCAAACAACCTTTAAGGGTTGTTTGTTCAATTTAGCCTACAAGGGCGTTTTGGTCAATATTAGTCCTTCATTTACGAAGAATGACTTTTAGTTACTTGTTTAACCCAACTCCGATCTTTTAACTATGATTTTATTTGAAAGGGCACTAGGCCTTTCAAATATAATGACCATCGTCCGTAACATTTGGTTTACCTATTAAGGTAACCAAAAACTTAATTTAGACTTCGTTTAACTCTCATTAGCCTTACTTTTAAATGAGAGTTTTCTTATTATGCGTACCTGGCTCGGATCATTACATTGACCCATTTAAGTACCTTGCCTCGATATTTACTAAGTAATAGCGATGTAAATATCCACTCGATATTTATTTCTGAAATCAAACAACTCATCAAACCATTAGTCGATATTGTCAAAAAGTGGTATTTCCACCTTTTGACCCGTTGGTCTAAATGAACGATGATATTGGCGAGATAAAGCTTATTGCCATCTCGTCTACACGACTCGTTCCGATTTACACCGCACGGTCGTTTTAACTATAAACCACCTCTTAACGCTTTTTGGCCTATTAAGGCTTACGTAATATGTATCTTTCAAAACCAATAATTATTGTCAACAAGTGTCCAAATTTCAATTTTACCCTTATTGGTTATCTTGTTCCATACGACTACACACCGAGAACACCATATCTCAATTTCCCATTTGTCTTGTTTGAAATCAAACAACAAAAAGGTCATTCTAAACTATATGACTAGTGTAAGCTATACTTACCTTGCATCCATGCCGCGTTTTTCTCTTTCCGTACGCGCTCCGTTTGACCCACTTCATCCACAAGCTTCCACCTAGCTTGTTAGGCGTCAAACTATCATCATATTTCATAAGATGGGTAATTTAGTCATTGTTAATCATAACTATTCCATCTTACGCATTTTTCTATCAATTTATCATTCGATCTTACTAAGGGTCGGTTTGACTACTAAAAGTCAAACGCCCCTTAGCATATAAATGCACATTCAAGTTCTATCTATCAATTAGTAGCTAACATGATCTCATACACTTAGTTACATGAACATGGCTACCAAATTTCATCATAACATTCAAAACCCATTTCAATCATGTATGAACAAGTTCTCAAATCATTTAATTTGTTTGAGTGCCTTGTTTCTATTATCAAATATGATGATTTTAAACATAACTTATCATCATCTTTACTATTATATCAAAACCCACTTCCTAGTTTACTTGTTAATCACATACAAGTGATATTACTTCAAGTTCTTCATAATTTCACCATATCTAACAAAACCCACTTCAACCATATATGAACAAGTACCCAAATTCATGGTTAAATCGAACACCTTCTATTTGTTTTCATGCATGTTGATTCTAAGCATAGTTATATCATTCAAAATCATCATAACATTAAAACCCACTTGTCTAAGTGTGTTAATTCATCAAATCCTTCAATTAATAGCATGTTGTGTATGATTTTCACTTAGGGTTTCGTTCCTAAGCAAGTATACATCACTAATCTAGTCATAGCTTCTCTAAACCATGCCTAATTCGCGATTAGGATGATTATCAACTTTTTACAACTTCATGAATGTTAGAAATTTGACATACCTTAGGATCCCCTTGACTTGGTGATCACGAATATGTGCTTGAATTTCGATTTGGGTTTGATTTGCCCTTCCAATTTCATTGATTTGTGCTTGTTAGGGTTTGGCTCCATGGGGAGCTCCCTGATGTCGATCCAGAACACACACTTGAAGTGTGTGTTTTGTTTTGATTTTTCTTTTATTTAATAACTTTGTTAAGTTATCCCATTTTAACCCCTCGTGTTTGGTTCGTTAATAAGTAGACCACAACCTACTTATTTCAAACAATATTCCCATTTATTAACTAGATTAAACATTCCTAGTTAAATTAGTGGGTTCGGGGAATCTATAACTCAGTTTCTTTTAAGCCCCGTTAATTCAGACTTCATATAAACTTTATTTACTTAAAACATTTATTCACGTTTTATTAAATATTAGGTTTATTTATTTAAATCCTAATATTTACCGGGTTACTTCCACCACTAACGGTATTTTACCCGCTCTTTTGTATTAACGGGGTTTAATTACCAAACCCGTTTTTGGGATGTTACAGGTAGATTGTTCGGGTTTAAACCGGAGCCTAACATTTCTTGAAAACTTCTTTGATTATTAGAGATTTGTAAAAAATAGAAGATTGGTTGAGAGTGAAAATTTGAATGTTTGAGGTTGGCGTGAATTTGGTGAAGGTTTGGATTAAAGGTGAAGTGGGTTAGTATTTTTGAAATTTATTATTATTTTTTAGTTGGGCCGTTGGAGTGGTTTTTTAAAATACAAATTGATTTTTATGGGTTGTTGGATTTTAATAATCCTAACTTTCACCTACTGGCAGATAATAAAATTCTCTCCAATGATCCCAACTTGTAAGAATTTGGCCCTCATCGAACATTTTCAAACTGCAGGTGTACTTAATTCAATTAAGGAGGTTGCAGGTGCACTTGAATCTATTGAGGAGGTCAAATTTTTATATGATATAAAAGAATCAATGGGGGCCGAATTCTTACAAATTGGGATCGTTGGAGGGAATTTTTAAAGTTATGATTATTATCGGCCAACAAGTGAAACTTAGGATTACTAAAATCCAATAACATTTTTTAAATATGTAATTATTTGAAATGGAGGTAGGTCCCACTTATCACCAAGCGGACGGGTCAAGTGGAACAAACTGGACCGCCCCATGTCATCATCTCCATCACGCCTTCGTTCGAATGTGGGTCGTCTAAAAGCATACGTGGGGTTTCGAACCCGGCATTGTTGTTGCTCTAACTAGTTTTTTTTTAACAGTAAATTACTTTTATTCCATGTCGTCTATGGGACTTGAACCCAAGACCTCCATCTCCCAATGTGTTTAAAGGCTTTGTCTTTGCCAATAAACCTCAACCCATTGATAGTTTGTTTGGTTTTTTAGTGTTCTCTTTCAGAGCAACAATTAGTTTGTAACAAGACTGATAGTTTGTCAGCTAGTATCATAAATATCATATTTCTTTAAACAATTTTTTTAATTGCATAATATACAATAATTTTATAAACTTTAATTGAATAAGATAATCTATATCTATACATTATAATAAAGGAAAACGAACTTTAGTTATTTGGCAACCTCTTAAACCATTAATTGTCACGTGTCATTTTTATATTTCTTATTGTTTTGCTTTGGGAGAGAAAACACAAGACCTTTGTTCTACTTCTTTTCTCATAAACTTTATAAAAAAATAGACTTTCCTAACCATTTCCTTTTGAATGTGATTGCAAACTAAAAATCATTTTCATATTTAAAATGTTTGTATAGCTTATAAATAAACAACAATCTAATATTTAGCAAATGATAAAAGTCAAATACAATCACTATCAAATGTTGGTTTGTACTTAAAAGAATTGATTTTTACTCATATGCAGTTATATGTGACACAACAAGATTAAAAAGAGGACATAAAATCAAGTTACTAATATTAGATAAAGATGAAAAATGTTACAAATAAGACAACAAATGTGGGGTACAAAGAAATATTTAGAAATTTATAGATTGTTTATATGTTTGTTACTTATATATATGTAATGAATTATAAAATATATATAATATAAAAGTAAAATATATTATATAAAACGTCGTGTGATTTTTCATATGTATTTGTGAATGAGAAGCCACTTAGTGTTAAAGGGGGATGTTAAAATATGTTAATAATCGTAATTTGGGAACCAATTGTGAGTATAGTAACATCTACATTTATGTGTAATTTATTAATTTAATAGAACGGGTTTTTTTTTATAGATGAAAAATGTTACAAACAAGACAACAAATGTGGAGTACAAAGAAATATTTAGAAATTTATAGATTGCTTATATGTTTGTTACTTATATATAAAATGAATTATACAATATATATTATATAAAATGTCACAACCCCCGACCCCACCCCGGGAGCGGGACCCGCGAGCCATTCGGATGGTATCGGTGTTTATTAATTTGGTAGCGGAAATTTTCATTAGTACCGTAGTTAGGAAATATTTTTATCAGAGATAAAAGCCAAAAGGTTTAAAATATATAAATGGGATAAAACCAAAGTTTCATTGATAATACATTTATAGTAAACAAGTTGGACAAACCCGATTTTCATTTGAAATATATTTATAGGGATGAATCCTAATTATTGAAAACAGTTCTCCTAGGGATGGCAATGGGTCGGGTTTGGGACGGGTTTAGGTAATCCCAAACCCAAACCCGGTTAGATAAGCTTGTCCCAAACCCGTCCCAAAACCCGTCGGGTTTCTAGCGGGTAAATACCCATCAGGTATCGGGTATACCCGTGGGTTTCGGGTAAACCCGTTAATTTAAAAAGATTACTCGTTGGGTATACTCATCTCAAAACCCATTAGGTATCTATCGGGTAACTACTAACCGGTTACATTTTGTATTATCATTATAAAAATATATATCAAATAACTACAATGTATACGGAATAGAATACTTATATGTGTAAAAAATGGATGTATCATATATATACATATTTAATAATATAAAAGAAATTATATCGGGTTACAATCGGTTAAACGGGTACACTTTATCGGGTAATTGGGTCGGGTAAATGGGTATATCACTAAATCCCAAACCCGTCCCAAACCCGCGAAAAAAATAAAAACTATTCCCAAACCCGTCCCAAACCCCATTAACCGACCCAAAACCCGTCCCAAATGTGTCGGGTTTCGGGTTTACCCAACGGGTTCGGGTTTGATTGCCATCCCTAAGTTCTCCTTTGTATTTAAGTAACTTTTATGGCCACTTTTCTAAGCCTTCAGTGCTCTTCAGCTGCCTTTTATTTGCTTCACACTAAGTTACCTGAAACACGTCTTTAAAACATTTTATCAGCAACAAATACTAGCGAGTGAATCCCAATTTAATCAAAACAGGTTTTTTCATTATACAGAATTGAGGGCGATCTCGCAATTACATTTGTTTACCATTATACCTTAATTACTACCCACGGTATTGTCAACCCGACTTGTGGTCATGTTACTACTCGCAGTGTAGCAACAAATTTTGTATACAAAACCCCAACATACCGACGATAATTGTGGAATACAAATACTAAATCACTGTTAAATATAATTGAAAACAATTAAGGTTTTGTAAAAACAGTTTACAAAAAAGAGATTACTCACATTGCTAATTTAGGTACTTCCCTTGTGACTTCCTGGTTATAATCTAGTTAAATAAACAATGCACACGCGTTAGTATAATAACTCAATTTACATTAGTTATACCCTCCCTGAGACAGAACTCCAACAACTGAGTCAGGCAGGGCCTCGACATGCGTTACGGAGTACTAGATCAATCGGGCAGCGTATCTAATACGTAATCGGGGGTTATGATACTTACATCGAGGCAGAGCTTCGTTAATAAGGGGGTATTTTGATTATAATGTTCGCCTATACGTGTTGAGAAGGAAAGAAATATTTGAGCGACTGTGAAATGTGCCGCTGCTGCTCAATTTATAGCTGAGTCTGTCGCGCCCCGCGACAGATGAAGGCTCGGCCTTCGCAGCCCGCGAGAGACCACGTGTCTCGTATAGGGTTGATGAGTCACCGGGTAGTCTTGACGCGTGTCACGCCACGTGGCACGGTGTGGTGCGGCCTGGTGGCCAGCTGTCGCGGCCCGCGACAGCTCTTGTTGTCTCTGTCGCGCCCCACGAGCGACCATGGAATTTTGTTTTATTTGTTACTCCCTCCGTCCCATTTTAAATGTCCAAATTTCCACTTTTTGTTGTCCCAATTTAATTGTCATTTCCAAATAATTTCCAGTTTTGCCCTTACCATTACAAACTTCCATTTTTTGTTGTCCCAATTTAATTGTCATTTCTAAGGACATTATTGTCATTTTACAACCCAAAAAATAAAATACTCAAATATTTCTTAAATTGTGTGAATGTGGGTCCGATGACATCTAAATAGGGACGGAGGGAGTATTTATTAATATAGGTGTTATTCGCGTCCGTTTTTCACATACAGGGTGTATTTAGGAGTGTTTAGGGGTGTCCAAATTATTTTAAGGAGGGTTGTTATATCCTGGGTATAACTCCTGAATTATTTAATAAAATATATAATGCATCTGCATTAAGTACAATAACCAAATTCAACTTTATCAATATGTCATGAGACAGAACCCCAACGTACTTAGTCGGGCAGAACTCCAACGTACTTAGTCACGAGATCAGGGGTTACAACACTTAAAACGGGACATGCCTTTATTATTATTATAAATAAAAATAACAACATAGAATTTTTAGAGAAAGAGGGAGTTGGCGAGAGAGAGGTGTGAAAATTTGTGAGAGCTCACTAACTCCTATTCATATATATGTATTAATTTACATCTGTCGGTGCAACAGTGATGTTTGGTTTATTTACGTTTTGACCACCACACCACAAAAGTCTTCTGCTTCATTCAAAAGACCCTATACTTTCTCATTTTTTAGCTTTCATCCTCAACACAAAGCTGTAACGAACCACCGTCAAACTCTGCAACCGTCAGATCCATCGTCGCCCTAAATCAACGTAAATGTCATTAAACGCCGGAACAAAGGTCGGGAACCTTACCGTCAAACCCTAGCCGACACAGATCGGTTTGAGAAAACTACAAGCAACAGGAGATCGGGACTGTGAGGTTAAAGAGGGGAATGGGGTTCTTCACCGGTTCCGTTCGATTCCTTATGGCGATTTATGGTTAAACCAGTGACTCGGGTTTGATGGTCAGAACGGTAAAGCGGTGCACGGTGGTGGTGTTGGATCTGCAAAGATGCTAGATCTGGACGGAACGGTGTCAAGATACCTAGGCTCAATAGAGTGGAGCCGCAACAAATCAACAATCGATGCAAGCTAGGGATGTAATTGTTGGAGCCGGTGGAGTTAAATGCGTATGAGAAAGTGAGTGTATCGAAATTAGAGATGTTGGATAGTGCAAGTTGCTAAGAAATGTGGAAAATGTATTTACCATATTTAATTGTGAACAATAACAGGTATCACAAACAATCAAGAAGAATACCCAACCCTAAGTTTATTAACCCAAAGAAATATTCTGTTACACGATTGTAGATTCAAGAAGACAATGAACAATCTACCGAACACACTCTCAGCACTCAGATATTATCAACACCATAATCTCTCTTACGAACTACACAGATTTATTCTACAACCTTTGATTCAACGAGAATCAAAGTAGATGAAACCCTAATTCGCCTAGAGAGAAGAGAGAAAGGAAGACTCTGGACACACTTCTTGAATGAATGAATGAATGAATGAATGGTCAAAAATATCTGAATGTATTGTTTTATTATCTCCGTGAATGAGTCCTGTTCTGCGACTGCCTTAAAAGTCCATCAACAAGCCCAGCCCAGCTTCTCATCAACAAGCCCAGCAGCCCAGCTTCTCATATGATAGGAATAATACTCGGCCCAACAGCACATGTTACAAAAGACAATGACAGAAATATTAAAACAAATAACAGAAATATTAAACAGCCAGATATTAAATTGCAAAGATAAAAAAAAACACATTTAATTGGGGTAACGTGTATTACACGGTAACCCTATGTGTTGTCTATAACACTTTAATACGCTAGACCATTAGCATACTTGCACTTACCGGATTTGCGATCAAGCCTCGAACCGAACACTATTCTTTGTCATGAGCATAAGGTTTAAGTCCAAGCATGGTTCCTCCCCACCATACTCGAATCTCTTAAACCAAGGCTCTGATACCAACTTGTAACACCCTAGTTTCTATTTAACGGTTTTACATGTAAATACCAACAATTAGATGTGTAGTTAAGACTACACATATTATAAATATACGGGTTTATTAAAACTTTTACAAATCATAAGTTATTCTACATAGCGTGATCAAATTCGTTGTTTAAAATTTACAACGTGGCAAAGTGCGGAAGCGTGTATCTTTATCGTGTTCGGTTCTTCGCTGAGCTTGATCGTCTTCCGGCATCCAAAATGTACCTACATTTCATAAAAACATGAAATGCTTTAGTCATACGGGGTTTAAATCATGTCCGAACGATGTCCGGGAAACAATTGATTTTTCAAATGAAAAACAAAATATATAAAAAATATCTCCACCGTAAATTACGGTGGGACCGTAATTTACGGTGGCCCCTGGGTTCATGCTTTTCTACCGTAAATCAGTGGGCCAGCACCGTAAATAAATCATCTCCACCGTAAATTACGGTGGGACCGTAAATTACGGTGGACCCTGGGTTCAGCCTTTCCATTTTGCCGTAATTTGACACAAAATCTTTCGTATCTTTCAAACCGCTTATCCGTTTGACCTACCGTTTCTTCCTACATGTTTGTAATTTGATTCTCCATCATATGGAGTTAAAATCCGACATCCGGCTTGATAAAATTCAAGACTTTTAAGTCTTCGGCTTATTACTCTTTTACCAAAATTTGACCCGTTCGTGATTTTATCAAACATACAAGTTTGTTTGACACTTATTTCTCATAAACCTATTAAATTCAAAGATGTCTAACATATTGGGTTCCAATTATAGAATTATATACATTCTTTAACCCATTTTCACCCATATGCTTATTTTGACCCGTTTGAGGTATTCAAGCATATTTTAATCACCAATTGCTTTCATTCATTTCTAAATACATATTTCCACATTTCTTAACAAAGGATCTTCCACCACAACTAAATTTGTGATGGATTCGATGTGGTGATTTATATATACCAGAATTTACCCTTCTAATAGTTATTTTACGGCAAAGACTCAAATAGAGCCATTTGACTAACGTTTTACATCTTTCAACTGCTATACTCCTCCTAAGTAATTATTTAATTGTAAAACCCATTTCCAAACAACCTTTAAGGGTTGTTTGTTCAATTTAGCCTACAAGGGCGTTTTGGTCAATATTAGTCCTTCATTTACGAAGAATGACTTTTAGTTACTTGTTTAACCCAACTCCGATCTTTTAACTATGATTTTATTTGAAAGGGCACTAGGCCTTTCAAATATAATGACCATCGTCCGTAACATTTGGTTTACCTATTAAGGTAACCAAAAACTTAATTTAGACTTCGTTTAACTCTCATTAGCCTTACTTTTAAATGAGAGTTTTCTTATTATGCGTACCTGGCTCGGATCATTACATTGACCCATTTAAGTACCTTGCCTCGATATTTACTAAGTAATAGCGATGTAAATATCCACTCGATATTTATTTATGAAATCAAACAACTCATCAAACCATTAGTCGATATTGTCAAAAAGTGGTATTTCCACCTTTTGACCCGTTGGTCTAAATGAACGATGATATTGGCGAGATAAAGCTTATTGCCATCTCGTCTACACGACTCGTTCCGATTTACACCGCACGGTCGTTTTAACTATAAACCACCTCTTAACGCTTTTTGGCCTATTAAGGCTTATGTAATATGTATCTTTCAAAACCAATAATTATTGTCAACAAGTGTCCAAATTTCAATTTTACCCTTATTGGTTATCTTGTTCCATACGACTACACACCGAGAACACCATATCTCAATTTCCCATTTGTCTTGTTTGAAATCAAACAACAAAAAGGTCATTCTAAACTATATGACTAGTGTAAGCTATACTTACCTTGCATCCATGCCGCGTTTTTCTCTTTCCGTACGCGCTCCGTTTGACCCGCTTCATCCACAAGCTTCCACCTAGCTTGTTAGGCGTCAAACTATCATCATATTTCATAAGATGGGTAATTTAGTCATTGTTAATCATAACTATTCCATCTTACGCATTTTTCTATCAATTTATCATTCGATCTTACTAAGGGTCGGTTTGACTACTAAAAGTCAAACGCCCCTTAGCATATAAATGCACATTCAAGTTCTATCTATCAATTAGTAGCTAACATGATCTTATACACTTAGTTACATGAACATGGCTACCAAATTTCATCATAACCTTCAAAACCCATTTCAATCATGTATGAACAAGTTCTCAAATCATTTAATTTGTTTGAGTGCCTTGTTTCTATTATCAAATATGATGATTTTAAACATAACTTATCATCATCTTTACTATTATATCAAAACCCACTTCCTAGTTTACTTGTTAATCACATACAAGTGATATTACTTCAAGTTCTTCATAATTTCACCATATCTAACAAAACCCACTTCAACCATATATGAACAAGTACCCAAATTCATGGTTAAATCGAACACCTTCTATTTGTTTTCATGCATGTTGATTCTAAGCATAGTTATATCATTCAAAATCATCATAACATTAAAACCCACTTGTCTAAGTGTGTTAATTCATCAAATCCTTCAATTAATAGCATGTTGTGTATGATTTTCACTTAGGGTTTCGTTCCTAAGCAAGTATACATCACTAATCTAGTCATAGCTTCTCTAAACCATGCCTAATTCGCGATTAGGATGATTATTAACTTTTTACAACTTCATGAATGTTGGAAATTTGACATACCTTAGGATCCCCTTGACTTGGTGATCACGAATATGTGCTTGAATTTCGATTTGGGTTTGATTTGCCCTTCCAATTTCATTGATTTGTGCTTGTTAGGGTTTGGCTCCATGGGGAGCTCCCTGATGTCGATCCAGAACACACACTTGAAGTGTGTGTTTTGTTTTTATTTTTCTTTTATTTAATAACTTTGTTAAGTTATCCCATTTTAACCCCTCGTGTTTGGTTCGTTAATAAGTAGACCGCAACCTACTTATTTCAAACAATTTATTAACTAGGTTAAACATTCCTAGTTAAATTAGTGGGTTCGGGGAATCTATAACTCAGTTTCTTTTAAGCCCCGTTAATTCAGACTTCATCTAAACTTTATTTACTTAAAACATTTATTCACGTTTTATTAAATATTAGGTTTATTTATTTAAATCCTAATATTTACCGGGTTACTTCCACCACTAACGGTATTTTACCCGCTCTTTTGTATTAACGGGGTTTAATTACCAAACCCGTTTTTGGGATGTTACAGGTAGATTGTTCGGGTTTAAACCGGAGCCAAACATTTCTTGAAAACTTCTTTGATTATTAGAGATTTGTAAAAAATAGAAGATTGGTTGAGAGTGAAAATTTGAATGTTTGAGGTTGGCGTGAATTTGGTGAAGGTTTGGATTAAAGGTGAAGTGGGTTAGTATTTTTGAAATTTATTATTATTTTTTAGTTGGGCCGTTGGAGTGGTTTTTTAAAATACAAATTGATTTTTATGGGTTGTTGGATTTTAATAATCCTAACTTTCACCTACTGGCAGATAATAAAATTCTCTCCAATGATCCCAACTTGTAAGAATTTGGCCCTCATCGAACATTTTCAAACTGCAGGTGTACTTAATTCAATTAAGGAGGTTGCAGGTGCACTTGAATCTATTGAGGAGGTCAAATTTTTATATGATATAAAAGAATCAATGGGGGCCGAATTCTTACAAATTGGGATCGTTGGAGGGAATTTTTAAAGTTATGATTATTATCGGCCAACAAGTGAAACTTAGGATTACTAAAATCCAATAACATTTTTTAAATATGTAATTGTTTGAAATGGAGGTAGGTCCCACTTATCACCAAGCGGACGGGTCAAGTGGAACAAACTGGACCGCCCCATGTCATCATCTCCATCACGCCTTCGTTCGAATGTGGGTCGTCTAAAAGCATACGTGGGGTTTCGAACCCGGCATTGTTGTTGCTCTAACTAGTTTTTTTTTAACAGTAAATTACTTTTATTCCATGTCGTCTATGGGACTTGAACCCAAGACCTCCATCTCCCAATGTGTTTAAAGGCTTTGTCTTTGCCAATAAACCTCAACCCATTGATAGTTTGTTTGGTTTTTTAATGTTCTCTTTCAGAGCAACAATTAGTTTGTAACAAGACTGATAGTTTGTCAGCTAGTATCATAAATATCATATTTCTTTAAACAATTTTTTTAATTGCATAATATACAATAATTTTATAAACTTTAATTGAATAAGATAATCTATATCTATACATTATAATAAAGGAAAACGAACTTTAGTTATTTGGCAACCTCTTAAACCATTAATTGTCACGTGTCATTTTTATATTTCTTATTGTTTTGCTTTGGGAGAGAAAACACAAGACCTTTGTTCTACTTCTTTTCTCATAAACTTTATAAAAAAATAGACTTTCCTAACCATTTCCTTTTGAATGTGATTGCAAACTAAAAATCATTTTCATATTTAAAATGTTTGTATAGCTTATAAATAAACAACAATCTAATATTTAGCAAATGATAAAAGTCAAATACAATCACTATCAAATGTTGGTTTGTACTTAAAAGAATTGATTTTTACTCATATGCAGTTATATGTGACACAACAAGATTAAAAAGAGGACATAAAATCAAGTTACTAATATTAGATAAAGATGAAAAATGTTACAAATAAGACAACAAATGTGGGGTACAAAGAAATATTTAGAAATTTATAGATTGTTTATATGTTTGTTACTTATATATATGTAATGAATTATAAAATATATATAATATAAAAGTAAAATATATTATATAAAACGTCGTGTGATTTTTCATATGTATTTGTGAATGAGAAGCCACTTAGTGTTAAAGGGGGATGTTAAAATATGTTAATAATCGTAATTTGGGAACCAATTGTGAGTATAGTAACATCTACATTTATGTGTAATTTATTAATTTAATAGAACGGGTTTTTTTTTATAGATGAAAAATGTTACAAACAAGACAACAAATGTGGAGTACAAAGAAATATTTAGAAATTTATAGATTGCTTATATGTTTGTTACTTATATATAAAATGAATTATACAATATATATTATATAAAATGTCACAACCCCCGACCCCACCCCGGGAGCGGGACCCGCGAGCCATTCGGATGGTATCGGTGTTTATTAATTTGGTAGCGGAAATTTTCATTAGTACCGTAGTTAGGAAATATTTTTATCAGAGATAAAAGCCAAAAGGTTTAAAATATATAAATGGGATAAAACCAAAGTTTCATTGATAATACATTTATAGTAAACAAGTTGGACAAACCCGATTTTCATTTGAAATATATTTATAGGGATGAATCCTAATTATTGAAAACAGTTCTCCTAGGGATGGCAATGGGTCGGGTTTGGGACGGGTTTAGGTAATCCCAAACCCAAACCCGGTTAGATAAGCTTGTCCCAAACCCGTCCCAAAACCCGTCGGGTTTCTAGCGGGTAAATACCCATCAGGTATCGGGTATACCCGTGGGTTTCGGGTAAACCCGCTAATTTAAAAAGATTACTCGTTGGGTATACTCATCTCAAAACCCATTAGGTATCTATCGGGTAACTACTAACCGGTTACATTTTGTATTATCATTATAAAAATATATATCAAATAACTACAATGTATACGGAATAGAATACTTATATGTGTAAAAAATGGATGTATCATATATATACATATTTAATAATATAAAAGAAATTATATCGGGTTACAATCGGTTAAACGGGTACACTTTATCGGGTAATTGGGTCGGGTAAATGGGTATATCACTAAATCCCAAACCCGTCCCAAACCCGCGAAAAAAATAAAAACTATTCCCAAACCCGTCCCAAACCCCATTAACCGACCCAAAACCCGTCCCAAATGTGTCGGGTTTCGGGTTTACCCAACGGGTTCGGGTTTGATTGCCATCCCTAAGTTCTCCTTTGTATTTAAGTAACTTTTATGGCCACTTTTCTAAGCCTTCAGTGCTCTTCAGCTGGCTTTTATTTGCTTTACACTAAGTTACCTGAAACACGTCTTTAAAACATTTTATCAGCAACAAATACTAGCGAGTGAATCCCAATTTAATCAAAACAGGTTTTTTCATTATACAGAATTGAGGGCGATCTCGCAATTACATTTGTTTACCATTATACCTTAATTACTACCCACGGTATTGTCAACCCGACTTGTGGTCATGTTACTACTCGCAGTGTAGCAACAAATTTTGTATACAAAACCCCAACATACCGACGATAATTGTGGAATACAAATACTAAATCACTGTTAAATATAATTGAAAACAATTAAGGTTTTGTAAAAACAGTTTACAAAAAAGAGATTACTCACATTGCTAATTTAGGTACTTCCCTTGTGACTTCCTGGTTATAATCTAGTTAAATAAACAATGCACACGCGTTAGTATAATAACTCAATTTACATTAGTTATACCCTCCCCGAGACAGAACTCCAACAACTGAGTCAGGCAGGGCCTCGACATGCGTTACGGAGTACTAGATCAATCGGGCAGCGTATCTAATACGTAATCGGGGGTTATGATACTTACATCGAGGCAGAGCTTCGTTAATAAGGGGGTATTTTGATTATAATGTTCGCCTATATGTGTTGAGAAGGAAAGAAATATTTGAGCGACTGTGAAATGTGCCGCTGCTGCTCAATTTATAGCTGAGTCTGTCGCGCCCCGCGACAGATGAAGGCTCGGCCTTCGCAGCCCGCGAGAGACCACGTGTCTCGTATAGGGTTGATGAGTCACCGGGTAGTCTTGACGCGTGTCACGCCACGTGGCACGGTGTGGTGCGGCCTGGTGGCCAGCTGTCGCGGCCCGCGACAGCTCTTGTTGTCTCTGTCGCGCCCCACGAGCGACCATGGAATTTTGTTTTATTTGTTACTCCCTCCGTCCCATTTTAAATGTCCAAATTTCCACTTTTTGTTGTCCCAATTTAATTGTCATTTCCAAATAATTTCCAGTTTTGCCCTTACCGTTACAAAGTTCCATTTTTTGTTGTCCCAATTTAATTGTCATTTCTAAGGACATTATTGTCATTTTACAACCCAAAAAATAAAATACTCAAATATTTCTTAAATTGTGTGAATGTGGGTCCGATGACATCTAAATAGGGACGGAGGGAGTATTTATTAATATAGGTGTTATTCGCGTCCGTTTTTCACATACAGGGTGTATTTAGGAGTGTTTAGGGGTGTCCAAATTATTTTAAGGAGGGTTGTTATATCCTGGGTATAACTCCTGAATTATTTAATAAAATATATAATGCATCTGCATTAAGTACAATAACCAAATTCAACTTTATCAATATGTCATGAGACAGAACCCCAACGTACTTAGTCGGGCAGAACTCCAACGTACTTAGTCACGAGATCAGGGGTTACAACACTTAAAACGGGACATGCCTTTATTATTATTATAAATAAAAATAACAACATAGAATTTTTAGAGAAAGAGGGAGTTGGCGAGAGAGAGGTGTGAAAATTTGTGAGAGCTCACTAACTCCTATTCATATATATGTATTAATTTACATCTGTCGGTGCAACAGTGATGTTTGGTTTATTTACGTTTTGACCACCACACCACAAAAGTCTTCTGCTTCATTCAAAAGACCCTATACTTTCTCATTTTTTAGCTTTCATCCTCAACACAAAGCTGTAACGAACCACCGTCAAACTCCGCAACCGTCAGATCCATCGTCGCCCTAAATCAACGTAAATGTCATTAAACGCCGGAACAAAGGTCGGGAACCTTACCGTCAAACCCTAGCCGACACAGATCGGTTTGAGAAAACTACAAGCAACAGGAGATCGGGACTGTGAGGTTAAAGAGGGGAATGGGGTTCTTCACCGGTTCCGTTCGATTCCTTATGGCGATTTATGGTTAAACCAGTGACTCGGGTTTGATGGTCGGAACGGTAAAGCGGTGCACGGTGGTGGTGTTGGATCTGCAAAGATGCTAGATCTGGACGGAACGGTGTCAAGATACCTAGGCTCAATAGAGTGGAGCCGCAACAAATCAACAATCGATGCAAGCTAGGGATGTAATTGTTGGAGCCGGTGGAGTTAAATGCGTATGAGAAAGTGAGTGTATCGAAATTAGAGATGTTGGATAGTGCAAGTTGCTAAGAAATGTGGAAAATGTATTTACCATATTTAATTGTGAACAATAACAGGTATCACAAACAATCAAGAAGAATACCCAACCCTAAGTTTATTAACCCAAAGAAATATTCTGTTACACGATTGTAGATTCAAGAAGACAATGAACAATCTACCGAACACACTCTCAGCACTCAGATATTATCAACACCATAATCTCTCTTACGAACTACACAGATTTATTCTACAACCTTTGATTCAACGAGAATCAAAGTAGATGAAACCCTAATTCGCCTAGAGAGAAGAGAGAAAGGAAGACTCTGGACACACTTCTTGAATGAATGAATGAATGAATGAATGGTCAAAAATATCTGAATGTATTGTTTTATTATCTCCGTGAATGAGTCCTGTTCTGCGACTGCCTTAAAAGTCCATCAACAAGCCCAGCCCAGCTTCTCATCAACAAGCCCAGCAGCCCAGCTTCTCATATGATAGGAATAATACTCGGCCCAACAGCACATGTTACAAAAGACAATGACAGAAATATTAAAACAAATAACAGAAATATTAAACAGCCAGATATTAAATTGCAAAGATAAAAAAAACACAAATATTACCTTTTGTATTTTTTACATTAATTTTCATGAAAGTATTTTACCTCTGTAGACATGGATCGTTATTCCAGTATCAAGTAACTATTATTTTATCGTTTAAAAAAAGGAACTATTATTTTAACTTTGTGTTTTTTTAACGCCAAAGAAACTCATGTGTCAACCCATTACGATCGGGGCTATGTCCAGAGTCGACTCCTCGACTACCGAGAGCCCTTACGCCACCTGATCCACTAGGGAGGGCATACCTCTTTACTACTGGACCAAATTCTCAAGACATTTTAACTTTTCTATATATTATAACAATAATAAACAATCTCATAATCATAAAAACGCTGACTGGATTTCTGTATTGCGGACCGAATTCTCACCTTTGTACGCAACCGAATGCTGACCGATCTTGTACAATCGAATTCCCGCGCATTTGCGCGGACGAATTTTACTAGTTTATACTAAAAATTTGGATGTGAAGTGCATACAAAGTTTGTCCACCTACACCCCCACGTAAACAACAACAATTTAATACAACTTAATGTTTCCAAGATTCTTGGCCGTACAACACGTATACTAGCACTAAATATTGATTTTAATTATTTTATTATTTATTTTGAAAGTCACGTATACATTCTAAAAAAATGATGTTTTATAAAACAATGAATATGTCGTTACAACGAGAATATTTGTATCTACATTTTGAACCAAGTTTCATTAAAAACGGTGTAAGTTTAAATATAATGTATTTTTATTATTATAATTATTGAAATGTTTCTACGTTCGCCAAAATACCTTATATTTCTATTGGTCAACTTACCCATGACCTATTTGTATAATAACTTTATTTTAAAATTAAAAATTTTAGGAATGTTACATAAAACGACGTGTGATTTTTTATATTTATTTGTTAATGAGAAGCCACTTCATGTTAAAGGGGATGTTAAAGTATGTTAATAATCATAACTTACGAACCAATTGTGAGTATAGTAACATCTATATTTATATGTAATTTATTAATTTAATAGATTTATAAAAAATATATTTTCTTTGTACCACCCATGTAACACGGAATCTTAAACTAGTATATTATTATTATTCTATTTTATTTATTTATTATTTTTTTTGAAAGGCTAAACTAGTATATTATAAGGCTGGAGGGTGTGAGGCGCCATCCCATGGCCACATAAGCACCTATAGCGCCCCCCTCAACTTTTTCCCACACCCTGGGCGCTATAGCGGGGGCGCCATTGAAGCCCCGCTAACATGGTAACGAGTGATGGCGAGAGAGAAAGGGGTTTTCAGCTAGGACCCACGTGTTTTCTTTCTCTATAGCGCCCCTAGGGGGCTCCATCACCACACCCTCCATGTTAAAGAGGGGCGCTATAGCACAGTGAATCCTATGTGGATCCTATGTGGCACCTATAAAGCCCCATGGGGCTCCATCCACACCCCATAGCCTAAGTGGAAACAAAAAAATGGATGAGACTAAGCGGTATGGGGGCCGGCTTAGGCCCGGCGCCGGTCCCCCACAGCGCCCCCCTCCCTTCCGTTCTGGCGTCCCCAGCTCCAACCAGCCGATCTCGCTGGTCCTCCTTCTCCCCCCTTCTCTCACATATACCTATACATACATACAAATATATAATAAAGGGGTTCATCCCCCACCCCCTTAGGTCCATCCCCTCCAAGCTACTCCTACGTGGCGCCGACGTGGCGGCCCATCCCCTTGGGGATGAGGCTCTCCATACCCACTAGTCTGATATTGTCACCAAATAAGTTGGCCGCAACAATCCCGAAACAGAAGAACAAAAACGAAACTTGCCACTTTAGCCCTTCATCCTTCAACAATTACGATTTTCGGATCAAATTCCAAACATGCTATACTATAGTAAAATCTACTAATAGTAACCATGCAAAGACAGGTTTACTTTTATTTGTACACTAATCATCATACTAATTAAAGTACCTCTAAAATCCAAATACATTATAGCTTATATATGAGACACGGCATGATTTTTTGCTCTCTAGTTGTCGCATTTTTTTGAAAAACCTGCGACACCAACTAGAGATATCGTTTCAAATATTCATGTACACGAGTGTATCGGACCTCCGGATAGAGCTTAGAAGCTTCTCCTCCCCCTTCTCCTATTTCAAAGTTCATCAAACAACCTTCATAGTAAATTTGATAAATTCGTGCAAATCCTGCTTGAAGAGCAATGTCCACATCTACAAAATTTATTGGCAATTCGGTTCAATTTCTATCAAATTTTTACTTTAGTAAACAATATGAATAATCACAGTAACCTAAAGAATAATCGACTTGAAATAAGGCCTTAGTTGTGTCCAAAATTTTATATACTACAAGAAATATTTACGACGAAAATAAATGCTTCATAAGCGTCGCAAATTTTGCAACTACAAGATCTCTGTGGCAAAATTAGTGTATACCCATTTGCATCAACGGATTCTAGTCAATAGCAAATTAAATGTGTTGCTAGAGAAGATGGCTTATACTGACCTTTCATGGAAGCAAGAAAGTCTTGAGCAGATATGTGCACTTTCTCCAATGTTTTATTGGTAAGTTTCTCCCATTTCTCAACCAACTCGTTGTGAGTAAGAATGTTCTCTTGTGGTCGAAGATACAAGGTCTTGTTAAACATGCGAGGATCATCCACCGTCTTAATTGTGTATGTAGCAACATCGTCTTCATCCATGAAAACGGCTGCACGCGTTTTAAGGAAACTAATTAGTAGATGTTATGTATTGTTAAGAATACAATCCATCATAGCATATATGTAGTTATGATGGTTGATCTTCTAATATACTTATGATCATGGGAGGCTTTGATGGTGTGTGGGGAGGACCTCCGCACAAGGCACACGATTTCGAGGGGCATGCGATTTAAAAAAAAATCTCCTAGTTATTTGTATTTGTATACTTTCTCCTAGTTAATTTTACAAAAATTTTACACGATTACGCTTGGTCTAAATTTTACAAAAATTTCCATTTGGGAACTAAAAACTACAATTTTATATTTGTATACTTTCTCCTAGTTAATTAGTTTAGATAATAATTGTTTTACTTTCAACATTTTGCTTCTCATTACTATATCATACCCTTAAATTTTTCGTAGATATACACTCGGTCCCTTGGTGGCAAGAGGGAGTCTACTTGGGAAAGGTTTCCGACGAAATAACCCCCAAAACAGTTTGCCGAAATGTAGGTATGTGGAATTCCAGCGTCTTCAATGGCTTTTCGTATAATCATCTTGTCCCCGAACGTCTCCTTTCCGATTTCAAGCGCGTGTTCCATTCGAGAAGGATCTATCCCAAACTCTGATGGCAAGAACCGCTGTTTTCAAAAAACAAACAGTGAAATATTTAATTACTAAACAAAGGAGTATCATTGACGAATTGATTTCGACATATCACAGCCATTATTAAACCAATGAAAAAATAGAAGTCAAAATGACCTTGATGTTTCCGGCTTCTTATTTGCATCAACAAGCTTAAGTTGAAGGAGAATATTGTGTGACCGAAATTGTACCCCTGCCATGGTGCATATCACAACATCAACTTGTTTGACAGCATCCACTAGAGACTGATGATCAGAAAACGAACCCTCAACTAACCGGGCTCCTTGTTCCTTAAACGACAACAACATCTGAATCTTTTCAATATCAAAGCCGATCTCACGACGCATAAGGATGTAGGTAGGATGGCCTTGAGCTAAACTAGCCTTCACAATCCGCTTGCCGATATAACCTGTGCCACCCACTACTAGAATCTTGCTCTTCGACATGATCCTTAATGTTCTTATTTGCTACAAGTTCATAAAGGTTTATTAATTTGGTTTTTGAGTGTGTTTAAAGAGACGATGGATATCACATACTTATATGAAGAAGATAATGTCATAATTGTTTATCACCCACGTGTTTAATAAATGTCTTCTTGGATGTTTCGTAACAAAACAAAGAAAAAGTAACCATGTGATTCTGTTAGCATGTAACCAAAGAAAACAAAAATGATGTCATATGCTAATGTATTAACCAAGCAAGCAAGTGTAGGTTTTAGAAATTACGTGAGTAAAAAAAAAGAAAGTTATTGCGTAACCCTGTAAGAAAAAGGTGAAGATATGATGTAATGTAATTAATATAGTAGAGAAATGGTATATTAAGTGATAATCGTACGAATATGGTTGTTTAGCATAATTAAGTGATAATCATACGAATATGGTTAGTTTAGCATAATGTGTTTTTTTTTTTTTTTTTAACATCAATTTTCTTCTTATTCCTATTGTCTGTGAGACTTGAACCCAATACCTTTTCCTTCCAAGGTGTTTAAAGGTCTTGCCTCTGCCAATGGACCTGACGACAAGGGTCCCCGCTTGAGCTCCTCGTCTGGGCTCATTCCCTTGGATTGATGACTGGGCCCGAGCCCATTTAGATTTTCCCAGCATGTTTAGAAGGTTTGAGTGGGCCTAATTCTGAGAAGCTCATTCTTAAGCCAGCCCACTAGGGTTTTGGCCCAAGAATGCCATTATAAAAGGAATGTTTATCTTCCTAAACCAGCAGGTGATGATCCCGTCCTTCTCCCTTACAACTTATGCTCCCCCTCTCTAAACTTTAAACTATATATTACATCTTGCATTTATAATCATGACTTCCATACATGATACTGACTTGAGCATCGGAGTGTCCTCGGGGTAAACCCCCTTCGGGCCCTCTAACTAGCTTTTCATGTGGCTGCAGCCCAAGACCCGACATCCCACAAGAGGAACCGCCACCATGACGACGAGAGGACGAATCTGAACCGGAGCCGCCGAGTCTAAGGTTAGTAACGCCAAGCCGTTTAAACTATGGATTCGACATTGGCGCCATTCGTGGGACCGAGTACAAGCGTGTCTCGGTCCCTTCATACTAACAGCCGGATCTGTGATTCCCGTGTGCTCAACGTGCTTCTCAGATCTGCATCCGTCTCCGGTTAACATGTTCCGCATCTCATGACATGTTTAATACAAATGACCTTTGAGTATCTAGAAAGTTGCTTACATTATCATGTCTTGGAAAACTTTGTTTTCATATCCAAAAGTGATATATATATGTGGTTCATGTAACCATGAACATATCCTTGAACGTAGACCCCTTTTTAATACTTCAAAGCTAAATGTGAGTTAAATGCAAGTTTTACGATATGAATGGTGGGTCACCGTGAAAAAGCTCACCAAAGGCAAAAATGAGGCCTTTTCATTAAACTATTTTATAACAAAAAAAAAAATCAAAGGTACAGCACATGTGCTGATGCTTACGGTACAACTTTGCAAGCTTTTTCTTAACAAAAAGATACACTTCTGGTGAAAGATTATAGTAAGGAAGTGGAAATGAACTCTCCTGAAAATATAAAATCTCTCTGAAACAAAGTTACAAGTATCATTGCATAAAGTGCAAGTTTATGGTACACAACCTTTAAAAAAATGATAAGAGTACTATCACCATAAGGGTGAAGGGAGTGGAGCGGTGAAGGGGTCGGCAAACCGGTTTGCCGAGCGGCAACACCGGCGCCGTCCTTCTTTGCCGCGCGGCCTTCTTGTGAAATCGGGGACAACTCACCGATCGGCAAACATGGAAAGTGATGATGATGATGATGATGATTGAAGGGTAGGAAAAAAAAAAGTTTGCCACTTTCAAGTGTCTAAACCACTGCCAACACTTTTCACCAAAGTTTAAACTTTTCACACTTGCTGACATGGCACACTCTGATTGGTCCATTTTAAAGTTTGCCACTTTCACCTGTTTAACCACTCCCTTCACCCTAAATCATAAATGTGTGGCATCCACATAAAGCAAATGTCAGGAAAAGCACGTGACATTTACTTTTTCTTTTTGTACGGCTCCTTGCTAAAGTAAGAAAGACCAATTATTTTATTCAAAAAATGTTTAGTCAAGGTACAAACATTTGATGCATGCGAACCAAGATTTTTACCAAAAAAGAAAGAGTGCATTTCAATGAAAACATGTAGTCCCGGAGATGAAACCCGACACCGATAACGAAGCTTCGACCCCAACTTCGAATCTATGGCATCTTCTCCTTCTCCAAAAAAGCAAAGGTACAAGCTTGCCACCGGTAAATGAAGCCACGGGAATATAATAATGCTGATAAAGTACAAGCAAATCCAACAAACATAGAAGTGTTTGCTCGTTTCGTTATCCGCATGTTCCGGAGTAACTCAGGCAGCCTTGACATGTCGTATATGACTGTCAACTCCGGAACCAACCAGCCGGTTCTAGTGATGAAACCCGTCACTGACAATAAAGCTCAGGATAAAACCTTGGTTGCTATAAAATATCTTATAAGCTCAGATACACATGACCGAAGACAAAACTGTAGGAAACTGTTCGTGTAAAATAAATAAAATTCTTTTATTAACTTGAATTACAGAACTATACAGAATGAAACTGAAATTAAAATTACAATTACAACTGAAAAAGTAAATTAAGAACAGAAAAATCGAACAGAAAAACTGTTCCCAGCCGAGGATCGTGTTAGACACGGCTCCCTTAAAACAAATTTCGAGTCTCTCAGGAGAACTCGTTTGTTTCCAGGATACAACAGCAAAAGCAGTTGCACTACCGGTCTTGACTCCAACCCGAAGGTGTACCTTGCTGCTTGAAGATGAGAGAAAAAATCTGTGAGAGAAGATTGTAGAGAGCTGGTGTATTCGGTATATAAGTTTTGCTGTAGGAATCTCCTATTTATACTGCAGATCTGAGTCAAAACTGAAAAACGAATTAAATAGGAGAATTAAGTTGCATTAAACGTTTTCAATGAACTTTAATTCGTCATTTAATTCGCAGTCAAAGAAGTGCAAAGTGTCAAGATGAATCGGTATTGAACAAGAACGAAAAACGGAAAATAAAACAACTTGGCTAGGCACCCAAATTTTATTAATGTCAAGAAACTATCACAAAACTTGACTCATGCAATCCCTAATACCCAAAGCATGGTATTTATAATCTAAACACACCTATTAGATTATAACTAGGATTGCTAAAAATCTATCTATTTTAGGACATGATAATAATAATTAATTATCCACTCCTTAATTAGTTTCCTTGCCTTGCACGCAAAGGAACCTTTAATTCGAAATTTCCAACAATCACCCCCGGAATTTCGAACTCGTATCTGACAAGTCTTCAACTCCAAGCTTTTCAGTCATCTCCTTGAACTTGATCTTCCCAAGAGCCTTCGTCAAAATATCCGCCTTTTGATCAATGCCACTAACATGCTCGACCACGATATCTTCACGATCAACACATTCCCGAATGTAGTGAAACCGAGTTTTTATGTGTTTGCTTCTTCCATGGAAAACCGGGTTCCTCGAGAGAGCTATCGCCGATGTATTATCAACACGTAATACCGCCGCTTGAATTTTCTTGTCGAGTAATTCACCAATCAATTCTTTTAGCCAAACCGCCTGACATGCGGCTGCACTAGCCGCCATATACTCCGCCTCACATGATGATAAAGCAACCGTACTTTTCTTTTGAGAACACCAAGTAATTGGGGAAAACCCAAAATAAAACACGTGTCCCGTAGTACTTCTTCCATCGTCTGGATTTATGTTGTGACTACTATCACTGTAACCGACCAACATATTTTCTCCTCGAGTATAGGTAATGCCATAACTAAAAGTACCTTTTAAATAACGAAGAATTTGCTTGATGAGAGCTGCATGATATTGCTTCGGGCATTGCATGTACCGACTGGCTACTCCGACCGAAAACGCCAAATCTGGTCGAGTCTTTAAAAGGTACCGGAGAGACCCGACAATCTTTCGATATCTCGTTGCATCAAAATCTTCTTCGTCTTCAAATTTAGAAACTTCCACGTTCGGGTCTATGGGAACATTAGTGGGATTGTAGTTCATCATATCGGCTTTAGTCAGTATTTTCTTTGCATACGCCTCTTGCTTAATTTTTATCCCGTCTTTGCTCTGCGACACTTCAATTCCAAGATAATAAGTAAGCTTTCCCAAATCCGACATTTCAAAGTTATTAGCCATCCCGCGCTTAAACTCCATAATAAGTTTCAAATTTATAGATTGCTTATATGTTTGTTAATTATATATATAATGAATTATACAATATATATTATATAAAAGTAAAATATATTACATAAAACGACGTGTAATTTTTCATATTTATTTGTTAATGAGAAACCACTTCGTGTTAAAGGGGGATGTTAAAATATGTTAATAATCGTAACTTGGGAACCAATTGTGAGTATAGTAACATCTACATTTATGTGTAATTTATTAGTTTAATAGAGCGGGTTTTTTTTTATAGATGAAAAATATTACAAATAAGACAAGAAATGTGGGGTACAAAGAAATATTTAGAAATTTATGGATTGCTTATATGTTTGTTACTTATATATAAAATGAATTATACAATATATATTATATAAAACGACGTGTGATTTTTTATATTTATTTGTTAATGAGAAGCCACTTCGTGTTAAAGGATATGTTAAAATATGTTAACAATCGTAACTTGGGAACCAATTGTGAGTATAGTAACATATACGTTTATATGTAATTTATTAATTTAATAGATTTATAAAAAACATATTTTCTTTATACTACCCATGTAACACGGGATCTTAAACTAGTATATTATAAGTGGAAACAAAAAATGTATGATATTGTCACCAACTAAGGGGTTGTTTGTTTACCTCTTAATGAGATTCTTAATGGTTCAGAACTCTTACTGGTTCAGCACTTAATGGTTCAGACTATTTGTTTCATGAGCAGATGTCTGAATGATTCAGACATTTGCCTCTGAATGGTTAAGTATTATACAGAGTCTGAATTCTTAAGACCTCTAATCTGAATTGGTAAGACATTTGTCTCTAAACGGTTAAGCATTATACAAACTCTTAATGGTTCAGCACTTAATGGTTCAGACCTCTTACAAGTTTAGCACTTAACCATTCAGATGTTGCCAAACAGCCCATAAGTTGGCCGCAACAATCCCAAAACAGAAGACAAAAACGAAACTTGCCACTTTAGCCCTTCATCCTTCAACAATTATGATTTTCGGAACAAATTCCAACATGCTATACTATAAAATCTACTAATAGTAACCATGATTTTCGGATCAAATTCCAACATGCTATACTATAAAATCTACTAATAGTAACCATGCAAACACAGGTTTGCTTTTATTTGTACACTAATCATCATATTAATTAAAGTACCTCTAAAATCCAAATACATTATAGCTTATATATGAGACACGGCATGATTTTTTGCTCTCTAGTTGTCGCATTTTTTTGAAAAATTAAACCTGCGACACCAACTAGAGATACCGTTTCAAATATTCATGTACACGAGTGTATCGGACCTCCGGATAGAGCTTAGAAGCTTCTCCTCCCCCTTCTCCTATTTCGAAGTTCATCAAACAACCTTCATAGTAAATTTGATAAATTCGTGCAAAACCTGCTTGAAGAGCAATGTCTACATCTACAAAATTTATTGGCAATTCGGTTCAATTTCTATCAATTTTTTTTCTTTTGTAAACAATATAAATAATCACAGTAACATAAAGAATAATCGACTTGAAATAAGGCCTTAGTTGTGTCCAAAACTTTTATATGCTACAAGGAATATTTACGACGATAATAAATGCATCACAAGTGTCGCAAATTTTGCAACTACAAGATCTGTGGGATGTTGGGTTAATTGGGTTTGTTCACGGGTCACGGGTTCAAAACCGGGTTTAACCGATAAGGAAAACAATTCGTTTACGGATCATGGTTTGTTCGGATGGGTGGCCCGGGTTACTTATTTATGCATGTGCTAATATTGAACAAAAGGAATTATACCCATGATTTAGAAACTGCATGGAAAGGAGAAACGGTCAAGTTTGACCGAGTTTCATGCAAGTGGAACGTTGGAGTGGGTTGTTGTGATTCAATTTGGCATGTGTTTTTCTATTTGTTTTTTTTTTATTATAAATAGGATAAGATAGAGTTCAGTTTTTGTACCCCATTTTTCTCATTCAATACTGAAGCTTTCAATATTCATATTCACGTATACATATTACATAATTGTGTGGTGTGTGAGGGTGTGTTGAGTTAGTGTGATTTGTGGGGCCTGATAACCAACATGGGAAAATTAGTCTATACCCATTTGCATCAATGGATATCTAGTCAATAGCTGATTAAATGTGTTGCTAGAGAAGATCGCTTATACTTACCTTTCATGGAAGCAAGAAAGTCTTGAGCAGATATGTGCACTTTCTCCAATGTTTTATTGGTAAGTTTCTCCCATTTCTCAACCAACTCGTTGTGAGTAAGAATGTTCTCTTGTGGTCGGAGATACAAGGTCTTGTTCAACATGCGAGGATCATCCACAGTCTTAATTGTGTATGTAGCAACATCGTCTTCATCCATGAAAACGGCTGCACGCGTTTTAAAGAAACTACTTAGTAGATGTTATATATTGTTAAGAATACAATCCATCATAGCATATATGTAGTTATGATGGTTGATCTTCTAATATACTTATGGTGACATATTTATAATGAGTTATATGGTTTCATGATGTTATATATGTAATGAGATATGGTTTTCATATTGGGAAAGAAACTACAATTTCATTTTCTAGAAGAACTCACACCCATTAAAACTACTCTAAGACCAAACGGGGCGGTATTTGCCCGGAATCTCGCCCGATCACGCCGGCACCTCCGCTACCCGTAGGCGTGTTTGGCTCTTTTTTGGTTTGGGCGTGTTATAAAAAACGCCGGGTCGGGGGAAGTTTGGCCAATGAGATTTTTTATTTTTATTTTTATTTTTTATTTTTTTTACTACAAAACATAATGCCCAATAATGTCCCATCCCCATTACACCCATTTTAGAAAACATGTGTAGTGGGCAATATTCACCCTTGGGCGTTTTGCGCCATGTGGCAGCCCAGTCAGCAATGGGGCATTATTGGGCGTTTTCTAAAATGGGTGTAGTGGAGATGGGGCATTATTGGGCATTATGTTTTGTAGTAAAATAAAATAAAATAAAACATTTAAAAATCTTATTGGCGAAGCAAATGGAAGCTCAAATGTGATTGGCCAACAATCCCCCCATTCAGCGTTTTTCAAACCACGCCAAGGGGCTTTTTTTGCAAGATAACGCCCAATCACGCCCAGGGATGGTGAAGGGGCGTGATTGGGCAATTTAAAAAAAAAAAATCCCACTACGCTGGTCTAAATTTTACAAAAATTTCCATTTGGGAACTAAAAACTACAATTTTATATTTGTATACTTTCTCCTAGTTAATTAGTTTAGATAATAATTGTTTTACTTTCAGCATTTTGCTTCTCATTACTATATCATACCCTTAAATTTTCCGTAGATATACACTCGGTCCCTTGGTGGCAAGAGGGAGTCTACTTGGGAAAGGTTTCCGACGAAATAACCCCCAAAACAGTTTGCCGAAATGTAGGTATGTGGAATTCCAGCGTCTTCAATGGCTTTTCGTATAATCATCTTGTCCCCGAACGTCTCCTTTCCGATTTCAAGTGCGTGTTCCATTCGAGAAGGATCTATCCCAAACTCTGATGGCAAGAACCGCTGTTTTCAAAAAACAAACGGTGAAAATATTTAATTACTAAACAAAGGAGTATCACTGACGAATTGATTTCGACATATCACAGCCATTATTAAACCAATGAAAAAATAGAAGTCAAAATGACCTTGATGTTTCCGGCTTCTTTAATTGCATCAACAAGCTTAAGTTGAAGGAGAATATTGTGTGACCGAAATTGTACCCCTGCCATGGTGCATATCACAACGTCAACTTGCTTGACAGCATCCACTAGAGACTGATGATCAGAAAACGAACCCTCAACCAACCGGGCTCCTTTTTCCTTAAACGACAACAACATCTGAATCTTTTCAATATCAAAGCCGATCTCACGACGCATAAGGATGTAGGTAGGATGGCCTTGAGCCAAACTAGCCTTCACAATCCTCTTGCCGATATATCCTGTTCCACCCACTACTAGAATCTTGCTCTTTGACATGATCCTTAATATTCTTATGTGCTACAAGTTCATAAAGGTTTATTAAGTTGGTTTTTGAGTGTGTTTAAAGAGACGATGGATATCACATACTATAAAGAAGATGATGTTGTAATTGTTTATCACCCACGTGTTTAATAAATGTCTTCTTGGATTTTTCTAAACAACGAAAAAGGAACCATGTGATTCTGTTTGCATGTAACCAAAGAAAACAATGATGATGTCTTATGCTGATGTATATAGATTTAAAAGTAAGGTTAGAGATTATTTGAGCAAAAATATAAAGATTTAGAAAGGTGCTTCAATACAAATATATAAACTCGTGGGCAAAAGATTGATGATATGAACATCCATTTGAATGTTTCTACCCAAGATTTGGGTGGCAATATATGATACGAACCGAATCGTAATCAAATGATCCAAAGAAAATAGATAAGAACTTGAGAGAAAACAAGACTTTTGGAAGTGACTAATTCATTTCTTCATTCATAATAAAACAATAAACATACTTGTCTTCTTTTATAGGATTACAAAAGCAAGGAAACGAACTAGAACATGATTGAAAAATAACTACCCATTACCCTAATATTGCTAAACATAAGGAAACAAAGATGGTGTATGGTGTACGTGGGTGTGGTTGCATGAGGTACGTATCATTCCGGCGCCCTTGAAAACGTCCTTGTCCTCAAGGACGGAATCCAGACGATGCTTAGCGAACTTCCACGGTGGCCGCCACTCGGTTCTTCCGGCGATGCTTGGAGAAGCCTTAACGGAACGCCATGGTGGGCGCCACACACGTTTATGGGCTCCACTTTTTGATACCCGTTTCTCGTGACTTTCTTCAATTATATTAAAAGGCTCTTCAAATACAACCAAATACATCAACAACTTTGAAGCTTTTAGAACACTGTCGTCCACTTGTGTAAAATGGTTACATATTGAGTAGCCACAAGACTTCAACAATTGCTCCGAATCATACCTGCTGATCTTCCACACTCTATTGTCCTTAAATGATATAGTTACATTTAAGGAAGAATATGGGGCTTGTGTGGTAGCATAAGCCGACGGTGGTGCGGCTTTCGGACCAGATGGTGCGGGTAGTGATGCTCGAAGCAAGGATGGTTTCGGTGCGGCATTAGGTTGGCCGAAGGTGGTGAATTTTGGGGTTGATATGGGTGTTGATGGTGGTGATGGTAAGGCGGCAGCGGGTGACAGGGCTGGAGGTATGGTGGCGGAAAGTTGTGGTCGTAGCCGAGGTCGGTTCTTGAGAAAATCGATCATCCGAGCAATACTTGACTCGATTCGATCGAACAACTCGTGTTTGGATAGAGTTTGAGCAGCCATAGGTCCGAAGGGGGATCACGACGGCTCTGATACCAATTGATACGAACCGAATCGTAATCAAATGATCCAAAGAAAATAGATAAGAACTTGAGAGAAAACAAGACTTTTGGAAGTGACTAATTCATTTCTTCATTCATAATAAAACAATAAACATACTTGTCTTCTTTTATAGGATTACAAAAGCAAGGAAACGAACTAGAACATGATTGAAAAATAACTACCCATTACCCTAATATTGCTATACATAAGGAAACAAAGATGGTGTATGGTGTACGTGGGTGTGGTTGCATGAGGTACGTATCAATATAGTTTGAAATAGTAGAGTATGAATGAAAAAGTTATACATCAGTTTAAACTAGTTGTTTAAACTGAATTATAATTATCGGGTTAAATACGTCATGGTTAATTAATTGATCTAAAATATTTGGACAAAATGGTAACAAAGGGGCGGACCCACCCTTTGGCCAAGGTGGGCGACCGCACCCCTTGAAAAAAGAAATTTAGTGTATATTTTGGGCAAAAAAACCCGACCGCACCTCTTGAAAATATGGTTGAAAACCTCATCCGTACCCCCAACAAATAATTCTTGAGTCCGCCATGGTAACCCAAAGTAATGAACCAATATGTTAACCAAATGATTGAAAAATTAGGCCCACCTAGAACAGTGCTCAGTGTAGTGTAAATAATTGCACCAAACTCCAACCATAGATATCTAAGCTTATCTCTGGTCCATATATTTATGTCGGACCCCCACACCTAGTACACAGGTGACGTGAAAATAACCTTTTTTTTTTTTAAACGTATACTTCATTAACAAACCGCCGACCCGAACCGGGCCGACAAAACACAACGAACAGGACAACCTACATGTTTAAAAAGGAAGACCAATCATTCCAACCTACCTCTTTGAACCTAGATCTCTTTGAAAACCAAAAATGACTCAAGGCTTTAACTTCACTTAAAATACAATCAATTTTTACCGGAGCGTTAGAAAACTTGAGATTGTTCCTCGCCCGCCATAAGCACCAACACGCAATGAAAATGATACCTTGCACCGCGGCTTTTTTTCTTTCGGAAACTCTTAATTTATCGTGAAAAGTGAGGAGATAACCTATATACTGGTATCAAACCCAAAAAGGATAGTGTCAAAAAAACTGCTAAGCTAGGAGACGCGGTTTTTTCTTCAAGATCGACATAGATAAGGCTTACGACTCGCTAAATTGGGGGTTCTTGGACTCGATCTTGGGCCTAAATCAACGTAAATGTCATTAAACGCCGGAACAAAGGTCGGGAACCTTACCGTCAAACCCTAGCCGACACAGATCGGTTTGAGAAAACTACAAGCAACAGGAGATCGGGACTGTGAGGTTAAAGAGGGGAATGGGGTTCTTCACCGGTTCCGTTCGATTCCTTATGGCGATTTATGGTTAAACCAGTGACTCGGGTTTGATGGTCGGAACGGTAAAGCGGTGCACGGTGGTGGTGTTGGATCTGCAAAGATGCTAGATCTGGACGGAACGGTGTCAAGATACCTAGGCTCAATAGAGTGGAGCCGCAACAAATCAACAATCGATGCAAGCTAGGGATGTAATTGTTGGAGCCGGTGGAGTTAAATGCGTATGAGAAAGTGAGTGTATCGAAATTAGAGATGTTGGATAGTGCAAGTTGCTAAGAAATGTGGAAAATGTATTTACCATATTTAATTGTGAACAATAACAGGTATCACAAACAATCAAGAAGAATACCCAACCCTAAGTTTATTAACCCAAAGAAATATTCTGTTACACGATTGTAGATTCAAGAAGACAATGAACAATCTACCGAACACACTCTCAGCACTCAGATATTATCAACACCATAATCTCTCTTACGAACTACACAGATTTATTCTACAACCTTTGATTCAACGAGAATCAAAGTAGATGAAACCCTAATTCGCCTAGAGAGAAGAGAGAAAGGAAGACTCTGGACACACTTCTTGAATGAATGAATGAATGAATGAATGGTCAAAAATATCTGAATGTATTGTTTTATTATCTCCGTGAATGAGTCCTGTTCTGCGACTGCCTTAAAAGTCCATCAACAAGCCCAGCCCAGCTTCTCATCAACAAGCCCAGCAGCCCAGCTTCTCATATGATAGGAATAATACTCGGCCCAACAGCACATGTTACAAAAGACAATGACAGAAATATTAAAACAAATAACAGAAATATTAAACAGCCAGATATTAAATTGCAAAGATAAAAAAAACACAAATATTACCTTTTGTATTTTTTACATTAATTTTCATGAAAGTATTTTACCTCTGTAGACATGGATCGTTATTCCAGTATCAAGTAACTATTATTTTATCGTTTAAAAAAAGGAACTATTATTTTAACTTTGTGTTTTTTTAACGCCAAAGAAACTCATGTGTCAACCCATTACGATCGGGGCTATGTCCAGAGTCGACTCCTCGACTACCGAGAGCCCTTACGCCACCTGATCCACTAGGGAGGGCATACCTCTTTACTACTGGACCAAATTCTCAAGACATTTTAACTTTTCTATATATTATAACAATAATAAACAATCTCATAATCATAAAAACGCTGACTGGATTTCTGTATTGCGGACCGAATTCTCACCTTTGTACGCAACCGAATGCTGACCGATCTTGTACAATCGAATTCCCGCGCATTTGCGCGGACGAATTTTACTAGTTTATACTAAAAATTTGGATGTGAAGTGCATACAAAGTTTGTCCACCTACACCCCCACGTAAACAACAACAATTTAATACAACTTAATGTTTCCAAGATTCTTGGCCGTACAACACGTATACTAGCACTAAATATTGATTTTAATTATTTTATTATTTATTTTGAAAGTCACGTATACATTCTAAAAAAATGATGTTTTATAAAACAATGAATATGTCGTTACAACGAGAATATTTGTATCTACATTTTGAACCAAGTTTCATTAAAAACGGTGTAAGTTTAAATATAATGTATTTTTATTATTATAATTATTGAAATGTTTCTACGTTCGCCAAAATACCTTATATTTCTATTGGTCAACTTACCCATGACCTATTTGTATAATAACTTTATTTTAAAATTAAAAATTTTAGGAATGTTACATAAAACGACGTGTGATTTTTTATATTTATTTGTTAATGAGAAGCCACTTCATGTTAAAGGGGATGTTAAAGTATGTTAATAATCATAACTTACGAACCAATTGTGAGTATAGTAACATCTATATTTATATGTAATTTATTAATTTAATAGATTTATAAAAAATATATTTTCTTTGTACCACCCATGTAACACGGAATCTTAAACTAGTATATTATTATTATTCTATTTTATTTATTTATTATTTTTTTTGAAAGGCTAAACTAGTATATTATAAGGCTGGAGGGTGTGAGGCGCCATCCCATGGCCACATAAGCACCTATAGCGCCCCCCTCAACTTTTTCCCACACCCTGGGCGCTATAGCGGGGGCGCCATTGAAGCCCCGCTAACATGGTAACGAGTGATGGCGAGAGAGAAAGGGGTTTTCAGCTAGGACCCACGTGTTTTCTTTCTCTATAGCGCCCCTAGGGGGCTCCATCACCACACCCTCCATGTTAAAGAGGGGCGCTATAGCACAGTGAATCCTATGTGGATCCTATGTGGCACCTATAAAGCCCCATGGGGCTCCATCCACACCCCATAGCCTAAGTGGAAACAAAAAAATGGATGAGACTAAGCGGTATGGGGGCCGGCTTAGGCCCGGCGCCGGTCCCCCACAGCGCCCCCCTCCCTTCCGTTCTGGCGTCCCCAGCTCCAACCAGCCGATCTCGCTGGTCCTCCTTCTCCCCCCTTCTCTCACATATACCTATACATACATACAAATATATAATAAAGGGGTTCATCCCCCACCCCCTTAGGTCCATCCCCTCCAAGCTACTCCTACGTGGCGCCGACGTGGCGGCCCATCCCCTTGGGGATGAGGCTCTCCATACCCACTAGTCTGATATTGTCACCAAATAAGTTGGCCGCAACAATCCCGAAACAGAAGAACAAAAACGAAACTTGCCACTTTAGCCCTTCATCCTTCAACAATTACGATTTTCGGATCAAATTCCAAACATGCTATACTATAGTAAAATCTACTAATAGTAACCATGCAAAGACAGGTTTACTTTTATTTGTACACTAATCATCATACTAATTAAAGTACCTCTAAAATCCAAATACATTATAGCTTATATATGAGACACGGCATGATTTTTTGCTCTCTAGTTGTCGCATTTTTTTGAAAAACCTGCGACACCAACTAGAGATATCGTTTCAAATATTCATGTACACGAGTGTATCGGACCTCCGGATAGAGCTTAGAAGCTTCTCCTCCCCCTTCTCCTATTTCAAAGTTCATCAAACAACCTTCATAGTAAATTTGATAAATTCGTGCAAATCCTGCTTGAAGAGCAATGTCCACATCTACAAAATTTATTGGCAATTCGGTTCAATTTCTATCAAATTTTTACTTTAGTAAACAATATGAATAATCACAGTAACCTAAAGAATAATCGACTTGAAATAAGGCCTTAGTTGTGTCCAAAATTTTATATACTACAAGAAATATTTACGACGAAAATAAATGCTTCATAAGCGTCGCAAATTTTGCAACTACAAGATCTCTGTGGCAAAATTAGTGTATACCCATTTGCATCAACGGATTCTAGTCAATAGCAAATTAAATGTGTTGCTAGAGAAGATGGCTTATACTGACCTTTCATGGAAGCAAGAAAGTCTTGAGCAGATATGTGCACTTTCTCCAATGTTTTATTGGTAAGTTTCTCCCATTTCTCAACCAACTCGTTGTGAGTAAGAATGTTCTCTTGTGGTCGAAGATACAAGGTCTTGTTAAACATGCGAGGATCATCCACCGTCTTAATTGTGTATGTAGCAACATCGTCTTCATCCATGAAAACGGCTGCACGCGTTTTAAGGAAACTAATTAGTAGATGTTATGTATTGTTAAGAATACAATCCATCATAGCATATATGTAGTTATGATGGTTGATCTTCTAATATACTTATGATCATGGGAGGCTTTGATGGTGTGTGGGGAGGACCTCCGCACAAGGCACACGATTTCGAGGGGCATGCGATTTAAAAAAAAATCTCCTAGTTATTTGTATTTGTATACTTTCTCCTAGTTAATTTTACAAAAATTTTACACGATTACGCTTGGTCTAAATTTTACAAAAATTTCCATTTGGGAACTAAAAACTACAATTTTATATTTGTATACTTTCTCCTAGTTAATTAGTTTAGATAATAATTGTTTTACTTTCAACATTTTGCTTCTCATTACTATATCATACCCTTAAATTTTTCGTAGATATACACTCGGTCCCTTGGTGGCAAGAGGGAGTCTACTTGGGAAAGGTTTCCGACGAAATAACCCCCAAAACAGTTTGCCGAAATGTAGGTATGTGGAATTCCAGCGTCTTCAATGGCTTTTCGTATAATCATCTTGTCCCCGAACGTCTCCTTTCCGATTTCAAGCGCGTGTTCCATTCGAGAAGGATCTATCCCAAACTCTGATGGCAAGAACCGCTGTTTTCAAAAAACAAACAGTGAAATATTTAATTACTAAACAAAGGAGTATCATTGACGAATTGATTTCGACATATCACAGCCATTATTAAACCAATGAAAAAATAGAAGTCAAAATGACCTTGATGTTTCCGGCTTCTTATTTGCATCAACAAGCTTAAGTTGAAGGAGAATATTGTGTGACCGAAATTGTACCCCTGCCATGGTGCATATCACAACATCAACTTGTTTGACAGCATCCACTAGAGACTGATGATCAGAAAACGAACCCTCAACTAACCGGGCTCCTTGTTCCTTAAACGACAACAACATCTGAATCTTTTCAATATCAAAGCCGATCTCACGACGCATAAGGATGTAGGTAGGATGGCCTTGAGCTAAACTAGCCTTCACAATCCGCTTGCCGATATAACCTGTGCCACCCACTACTAGAATCTTGCTCTTCGACATGATCCTTAATGTTCTTATTTGCTACAAGTTCATAAAGGTTTATTAATTTGGTTTTTGAGTGTGTTTAAAGAGACGATGGATATCACATACTTATATGAAGAAGATAATGTCATAATTGTTTATCACCCACGTGTTTAATAAATGTCTTCTTGGATGTTTCGTAACAAAACAAAGAAAAAGTAACCATGTGATTCTGTTAGCATGTAACCAAAGAAAACAAAAATGATGTCATATGCTAATGTATTAACCAAGCAAGCAAGTGTAGGTTTTAGAAATTACGTGAGTAAAAAAAAAGAAAGTTATTGCGTAACCCTGTAAGAAAAAGGTGAAGATATGATGTAATGTAATTAATATAGTAGAGAAATGGTATATTAAGTGATAATCGTACGAATATGGTTGTTTAGCATAATTAAGTGATAATCATACGAATATGGTTAGTTTAGCATAATGTGTTTTTTTTTTTTTTTTTAACATCAATTTTCTTCTTATTCCTATTGTCTGTGAGACTTGAACCCAATACCTTTTCCTTCCAAGGTGTTTAAAGGTCTTGCCTCTGCCAATGGACCTGACGACAAGGGTCCCCGCTTGAGCTCCTCGTCTGGGCTCATTCCCTTGGATTGATGACTGGGCCCGAGCCCATTTAGATTTTCCCAGCATGTTTAGAAGGTTTGAGTGGGCCTAATTCTGAGAAGCTCATTCTTAAGCCAGCCCACTAGGGTTTTGGCCCAAGAATGCCATTATAAAAGGAATGTTTATCTTCCTAAACCAGCAGGTGATGATCCCGTCCTTCTCCCTTACAACTTATGCTCCCCCTCTCTAAACTTTAAACTATATATTACATCTTGCATTTATAATCATGACTTCCATACATGATACTGACTTGAGCATCGGAGTGTCCTCGGGGTAAACCCCCTTCGGGCCCTCTAACTAGCTTTTCATGTGGCTGCAGCCCAAGACCCGACATCCCACAAGAGGAACCGCCACCATGACGACGAGAGGACGAATCTGAACCGGAGCCGCCGAGTCTAAGGTTAGTAACGCCAAGCCGTTTAAACTATGGATTCGACATTGGCGCCATTCGTGGGACCGAGTACAAGCGTGTCTCGGTCCCTTCATACTAACAGCCGGATCTGTGATTCCCGTGTGCTCAACGTGCTTCTCAGATCTGCATCCGTCTCCGGTTAACATGTTCCGCATCTCATGACATGTTTAATACAAATGACCTTTGAGTATCTAGAAAGTTGCTTACATTATCATGTCTTGGAAAACTTTGTTTTCATATCCAAAAGTGATATATATATGTGGTTCATGTAACCATGAACATATCCTTGAACGTAGACCCCTTTTTAATACTTCAAAGCTAAATGTGAGTTAAATGCAAGTTTTACGATATGAATGGTGGGTCACCGTGAAAAAGCTCACCAAAGGCAAAAATGAGGCCTTTTCATTAAACTATTTTATAACAAAAAAAAAAATCAAAGGTACAGCACATGTGCTGATGCTTACGGTACAACTTTGCAAGCTTTTTCTTAACAAAAAGATACACTTCTGGTGAAAGATTATAGTAAGGAAGTGGAAATGAACTCTCCTGAAAATATAAAATCTCTCTGAAACAAAGTTACAAGTATCATTGCATAAAGTGCAAGTTTATGGTACACAACCTTTAAAAAAATGATAAGAGTACTATCACCATAAGGGTGAAGGGAGTGGAGCGGTGAAGGGGTCGGCAAACCGGTTTGCCGAGCGGCAACACCGGCGCCGTCCTTCTTTGCCGCGCGGCCTTCTTGTGAAATCGGGGACAACTCACCGATCGGCAAACATGGAAAGTGATGATGATGATGATGATGATTGAAGGGTAGGAAAAAAAAAAGTTTGCCACTTTCAAGTGTCTAAACCACTGCCAACACTTTTCACCAAAGTTTAAACTTTTCACACTTGCTGACATGGCACACTCTGATTGGTCCATTTTAAAGTTTGCCACTTTCACCTGTTTAACCACTCCCTTCACCCTAAATCATAAATGTGTGGCATCCACATAAAGCAAATGTCAGGAAAAGCACGTGACATTTACTTTTTCTTTTTGTACGGCTCCTTGCTAAAGTAAGAAAGACCAATTATTTTATTCAAAAAATGTTTAGTCAAGGTACAAACATTTGATGCATGCGAACCAAGATTTTTACCAAAAAAGAAAGAGTGCATTTCAATGAAAACATGTAGTCCCGGAGATGAAACCCGACACCGATAACGAAGCTTCGACCCCAACTTCGAATCTATGGCATCTTCTCCTTCTCCAAAAAAGCAAAGGTACAAGCTTGCCACCGGTAAATGAAGCCACGGGAATATAATAATGCTGATAAAGTACAAGCAAATCCAACAAACATAGAAGTGTTTGCTCGTTTCGTTATCCGCATGTTCCGGAGTAACTCAGGCAGCCTTGACATGTCGTATATGACTGTCAACTCCGGAACCAACCAGCCGGTTCTAGTGATGAAACCCGTCACTGACAATAAAGCTCAGGATAAAACCTTGGTTGCTATAAAATATCTTATAAGCTCAGATACACATGACCGAAGACAAAACTGTAGGAAACTGTTCGTGTAAAATAAATAAAATTCTTTTATTAACTTGAATTACAGAACTATACAGAATGAAACTGAAATTAAAATTACAATTACAACTGAAAAAGTAAATTAAGAACAGAAAAATCGAACAGAAAAACTGTTCCCAGCCGAGGATCGTGTTAGACACGGCTCCCTTAAAACAAATTTCGAGTCTCTCAGGAGAACTCGTTTGTTTCCAGGATACAACAGCAAAAGCAGTTGCACTACCGGTCTTGACTCCAACCCGAAGGTGTACCTTGCTGCTTGAAGATGAGAGAAAAAATCTGTGAGAGAAGATTGTAGAGAGCTGGTGTATTCGGTATATAAGTTTTGCTGTAGGAATCTCCTATTTATACTGCAGATCTGAGTCAAAACTGAAAAACGAATTAAATAGGAGAATTAAGTTGCATTAAACGTTTTCAATGAACTTTAATTCGTCATTTAATTCGCAGTCAAAGAAGTGCAAAGTGTCAAGATGAATCGGTATTGAACAAGAACGAAAAACGGAAAATAAAACAACTTGGCTAGGCACCCAAATTTTATTAATGTCAAGAAACTATCACAAAACTTGACTCATGCAATCCCTAATACCCAAAGCATGGTATTTATAATCTAAACACACCTATTAGATTATAACTAGGATTGCTAAAAATCTATCTATTTTAGGACATGATAATAATAATTAATTATCCACTCCTTAATTAGTTTCCTTGCCTTGCACGCAAAGGAACCTTTAATTCGAAATTTCCAACAATCACCCCCGGAATTTCGAACTCGTATCTGACAAGTCTTCAACTCCAAGCTTTTCAGTCATCTCCTTGAACTTGATCTTCCCAAGAGCCTTCGTCAAAATATCCGCCTTTTGATCAATGCCACTAACATGCTCGACCACGATATCTTCACGATCAACACATTCCCGAATGTAGTGAAACCGAGTTTTTATGTGTTTGCTTCTTCCATGGAAAACCGGGTTCCTCGAGAGAGCTATCGCCGATGTATTATCAACACGTAATACCGCCGCTTGAATTTTCTTGTCGAGTAATTCACCAATCAATTCTTTTAGCCAAACCGCCTGACATGCGGCTGCACTAGCCGCCATATACTCCGCCTCACATGATGATAAAGCAACCGTACTTTTCTTTTGAGAACACCAAGTAATTGGGGAAAACCCAAAATAAAACACGTGTCCCGTAGTACTTCTTCCATCGTCTGGATTTATGTTGTGACTACTATCACTGTAACCGACCAACATATTTTCTCCTCGAGTATAGGTAATGCCATAACTAAAAGTACCTTTTAAATAACGAAGAATTTGCTTGATGAGAGCTGCATGATATTGCTTCGGGCATTGCATGTACCGACTGGCTACTCCGACCGAAAACGCCAAATCTGGTCGAGTCTTTAAAAGGTACCGGAGAGACCCGACAATCTTTCGATATCTCGTTGCATCAAAATCTTCTTCGTCTTCAAATTTAGAAACTTCCACGTTCGGGTCTATGGGAACATTAGTGGGATTGTAGTTCATCATATCGGCTTTAGTCAGTATTTTCTTTGCATACGCCTCTTGCTTAATTTTTATCCCGTCTTTGCTCTGCGACACTTCAATTCCAAGATAATAAGTAAGCTTTCCCAAATCCGACATTTCAAAGTTATTAGCCATCCCGCGCTTAAACTCCATAATAAGTTTCAAATTTATAGATTGCTTATATGTTTGTTAATTATATATATAATGAATTATACAATATATATTATATAAAAGTAAAATATATTACATAAAACGACGTGTAATTTTTCATATTTATTTGTTAATGAGAAACCACTTCGTGTTAAAGGGGGATGTTAAAATATGTTAATAATCGTAACTTGGGAACCAATTGTGAGTATAGTAACATCTACATTTATGTGTAATTTATTAGTTTAATAGAGCGGGTTTTTTTTTATAGATGAAAAATATTACAAATAAGACAAGAAATGTGGGGTACAAAGAAATATTTAGAAATTTATGGATTGCTTATATGTTTGTTACTTATATATAAAATGAATTATACAATATATATTATATAAAACGACGTGTGATTTTTTATATTTATTTGTTAATGAGAAGCCACTTCGTGTTAAAGGATATGTTAAAATATGTTAACAATCGTAACTTGGGAACCAATTGTGAGTATAGTAACATATACGTTTATATGTAATTTATTAATTTAATAGATTTATAAAAAACATATTTTCTTTATACTACCCATGTAACACGGGATCTTAAACTAGTATATTATAAGTGGAAACAAAAAATGTATGATATTGTCACCAACTAAGGGGTTGTTTGTTTACCTCTTAATGAGATTCTTAATGGTTCAGAACTCTTACTGGTTCAGCACTTAATGGTTCAGACTATTTGTTTCATGAGCAGATGTCTGAATGATTCAGACATTTGCCTCTGAATGGTTAAGTATTATACAGAGTCTGAATTCTTAAGACCTCTAATCTGAATTGGTAAGACATTTGTCTCTAAACGGTTAAGCATTATACAAACTCTTAATGGTTCAGCACTTAATGGTTCAGACCTCTTACAAGTTTAGCACTTAACCATTCAGATGTTGCCAAACAGCCCATAAGTTGGCCGCAACAATCCCAAAACAGAAGACAAAAACGAAACTTGCCACTTTAGCCCTTCATCCTTCAACAATTATGATTTTCGGAACAAATTCCAACATGCTATACTATAAAATCTACTAATAGTAACCATGATTTTCGGATCAAATTCCAACATGCTATACTATAAAATCTACTAATAGTAACCATGCAAACACAGGTTTGCTTTTATTTGTACACTAATCATCATATTAATTAAAGTACCTCTAAAATCCAAATACATTATAGCTTATATATGAGACACGGCATGATTTTTTGCTCTCTAGTTGTCGCATTTTTTTGAAAAATTAAACCTGCGACACCAACTAGAGATACCGTTTCAAATATTCATGTACACGAGTGTATCGGACCTCCGGATAGAGCTTAGAAGCTTCTCCTCCCCCTTCTCCTATTTCGAAGTTCATCAAACAACCTTCATAGTAAATTTGATAAATTCGTGCAAAACCTGCTTGAAGAGCAATGTCTACATCTACAAAATTTATTGGCAATTCGGTTCAATTTCTATCAATTTTTTTTCTTTTGTAAACAATATAAATAATCACAGTAACATAAAGAATAATCGACTTGAAATAAGGCCTTAGTTGTGTCCAAAACTTTTATATGCTACAAGGAATATTTACGACGATAATAAATGCATCACAAGTGTCGCAAATTTTGCAACTACAAGATCTGTGGGATGTTGGGTTAATTGGGTTTGTTCACGGGTCACGGGTTCAAAACCGGGTTTAACCGATAAGGAAAACAATTCGTTTACGGATCATGGTTTGTTCGGATGGGTGGCCCGGGTTACTTATTTATGCATGTGCTAATATTGAACAAAAGGAATTATACCCATGATTTAGAAACTGCATGGAAAGGAGAAACGGTCAAGTTTGACCGAGTTTCATGCAAGTGGAACGTTGGAGTGGGTTGTTGTGATTCAATTTGGCATGTGTTTTTCTATTTGTTTTTTTTTTATTATAAATAGGATAAGATAGAGTTCAGTTTTTGTACCCCATTTTTCTCATTCAATACTGAAGCTTTCAATATTCATATTCACGTATACATATTACATAATTGTGTGGTGTGTGAGGGTGTGTTGAGTTAGTGTGATTTGTGGGGCCTGATAACCAACATGGGAAAATTAGTCTATACCCATTTGCATCAATGGATATCTAGTCAATAGCTGATTAAATGTGTTGCTAGAGAAGATCGCTTATACTTACCTTTCATGGAAGCAAGAAAGTCTTGAGCAGATATGTGCACTTTCTCCAATGTTTTATTGGTAAGTTTCTCCCATTTCTCAACCAACTCGTTGTGAGTAAGAATGTTCTCTTGTGGTCGGAGATACAAGGTCTTGTTCAACATGCGAGGATCATCCACAGTCTTAATTGTGTATGTAGCAACATCGTCTTCATCCATGAAAACGGCTGCACGCGTTTTAAAGAAACTACTTAGTAGATGTTATATATTGTTAAGAATACAATCCATCATAGCATATATGTAGTTATGATGGTTGATCTTCTAATATACTTATGGTGACATATTTATAATGAGTTATATGGTTTCATGATGTTATATATGTAATGAGATATGGTTTTCATATTGGGAAAGAAACTACAATTTCATTTTCTAGAAGAACTCACACCCATTAAAACTACTCTAAGACCAAACGGGGCGGTATTTGCCCGGAATCTCGCCCGATCACGCCGGCACCTCCGCTACCCGTAGGCGTGTTTGGCTCTTTTTTGGTTTGGGCGTGTTATAAAAAACGCCGGGTCGGGGGAAGTTTGGCCAATGAGATTTTTTATTTTTATTTTTATTTTTTATTTTTTTTACTACAAAACATAATGCCCAATAATGTCCCATCCCCATTACACCCATTTTAGAAAACATGTGTAGTGGGCAATATTCACCCTTGGGCGTTTTGCGCCATGTGGCAGCCCAGTCAGCAATGGGGCATTATTGGGCGTTTTCTAAAATGGGTGTAGTGGAGATGGGGCATTATTGGGCATTATGTTTTGTAGTAAAATAAAATAAAATAAAACATTTAAAAATCTTATTGGCGAAGCAAATGGAAGCTCAAATGTGATTGGCCAACAATCCCCCCATTCAGCGTTTTTCAAACCACGCCAAGGGGCTTTTTTTGCAAGATAACGCCCAATCACGCCCAGGGATGGTGAAGGGGCGTGATTGGGCAATTTAAAAAAAAAAAATCCCACTACGCTGGTCTAAATTTTACAAAAATTTCCATTTGGGAACTAAAAACTACAATTTTATATTTGTATACTTTCTCCTAGTTAATTAGTTTAGATAATAATTGTTTTACTTTCAGCATTTTGCTTCTCATTACTATATCATACCCTTAAATTTTCCGTAGATATACACTCGGTCCCTTGGTGGCAAGAGGGAGTCTACTTGGGAAAGGTTTCCGACGAAATAACCCCCAAAACAGTTTGCCGAAATGTAGGTATGTGGAATTCCAGCGTCTTCAATGGCTTTTCGTATAATCATCTTGTCCCCGAACGTCTCCTTTCCGATTTCAAGTGCGTGTTCCATTCGAGAAGGATCTATCCCAAACTCTGATGGCAAGAACCGCTGTTTTCAAAAAACAAACGGTGAAAATATTTAATTACTAAACAAAGGAGTATCACTGACGAATTGATTTCGACATATCACAGCCATTATTAAACCAATGAAAAAATAGAAGTCAAAATGACCTTGATGTTTCCGGCTTCTTTAATTGCATCAACAAGCTTAAGTTGAAGGAGAATATTGTGTGACCGAAATTGTACCCCTGCCATGGTGCATATCACAACGTCAACTTGCTTGACAGCATCCACTAGAGACTGATGATCAGAAAACGAACCCTCAACCAACCGGGCTCCTTTTTCCTTAAACGACAACAACATCTGAATCTTTTCAATATCAAAGCCGATCTCACGACGCATAAGGATGTAGGTAGGATGGCCTTGAGCCAAACTAGCCTTCACAATCCTCTTGCCGATATATCCTGTTCCACCCACTACTAGAATCTTGCTCTTTGACATGATCCTTAATATTCTTATGTGCTACAAGTTCATAAAGGTTTATTAAGTTGGTTTTTGAGTGTGTTTAAAGAGACGATGGATATCACATACTATAAAGAAGATGATGTTGTAATTGTTTATCACCCACGTGTTTAATAAATGTCTTCTTGGATTTTTCTAAACAACGAAAAAGGAACCATGTGATTCTGTTTGCATGTAACCAAAGAAAACAATGATGATGTCTTATGCTGATGTATATAGATTTAAAAGTAAGGTTAGAGATTATTTGAGCAAAAATATAAAGATTTAGAAAGGTGCTTCAATACAAATATATAAACTCGTGGGCAAAAGATTGATGATATGAACATCCATTTGAATGTTTCTACCCAAGATTTGGGTGGCAATATATGATACGAACCGAATCGTAATCAAATGATCCAAAGAAAATAGATAAGAACTTGAGAGAAAACAAGACTTTTGGAAGTGACTAATTCATTTCTTCATTCATAATAAAACAATAAACATACTTGTCTTCTTTTATAGGATTACAAAAGCAAGGAAACGAACTAGAACATGATTGAAAAATAACTACCCATTACCCTAATATTGCTAAACATAAGGAAACAAAGATGGTGTATGGTGTACGTGGGTGTGGTTGCATGAGGTACGTATCATTCCGGCGCCCTTGAAAACATCCTTGTCCTCAAGGACGGAATCCAGACGATGCTTAGCGAACTTCCACGGTGGCCGCCACTCGGTTCTTCCGGCGATGCTTGGAGAAGCCTTAACGGAACGCCATGGTGGGCGCCACACACGTTTATGGGCTCCACTTTTTGATACCCGTTTCTCGTGACTTTCTTCAATTATATTAAAAGGCTCTTCAAATACAACCAAATACATCAACAACTTTGAAGCTTTTAGAACACTGTCGTCCACTTGTGTAAAATGGTTACATATTGAGTAGCCACAAGACTTCAACAATTGCTCCGAATCATACCTGCTGATCTTCCACACTCTATTGTCCTTAAATGATATAGTTACATTTAAGGAAGAATATGGGGCTTGTGTGGTAGCATAAGCCGACGGTGGTGCGGCTTTCGGACCAGATGGTGCGGGTAGTGATGCTCGAAGCAAGGATGGTTTCGGTGCGGCATTAGGTTGGCCGAAGGTGGTGAATTTTGGGGTTGATATGGGTGTTGATGGTGGTGATGGTAAGGCGGCAGCGGGTGACAGGGCTGGAGGTATGGTGGCGGAAAGTTGTGGTCGTAGCCGAGGTCGGTTCTTGAGAAAATCGATCATCCGAGCAATACTTGACTCGATTCGATCGAACAACTCGTGTTTGGATAGAGTTTGAGCAGCCATAGGTCCGAAGGGGGATCACGACGGCTCTGATACCAATTGATACGAACCGAATCGTAATCAAATGATCCAAAGAAAATAGATAAGAACTTGAGAGAAAACAAGACTTTTGGAAGTGACTAATTCATTTCTTCATTCATAATAAAACAATAAACATACTTGTCTTCTTTTATAGGATTACAAAAGCAAGGAAACGAACTAGAACATGATTGAAAAATAACTACCCATTACCCTAATATTGCTATACATAAGGAAACAAAGATGGTGTATGGTGTACGTGGGTGTGGTTGCATGAGGTACGTATCAATATAGTTTGAAATAGTAGAGTATGAATGAAAAAGTTATACATCAGTTTAAACTAGTTGTTTAAACTGAATTATAATTATCGGGTTAAATACGTCATGGTTAATTAATTGATCTAAAATATTTGGACAAAATGGTAACAAAGGGGCGGACCCACCCTTTGGCCAAGGTGGGCGACCGCACCCCTTGAAAAAAGAAATTTAGTGTATATTTTGGGCAAAAAAACCCGACCGCACCTCTTGAAAATATGGTTGAAAACCTCATCCGTACCCCCAACAAATAATTCTTGAGTCCGCCATGGTAACCCAAAGTAATGAACCAATATGTTAACCAAATGATTGAAAAATTAGGCCCACCTAGAACAGTGCTCAGTGTAGTGTAAATAATTGCACCAAACTCCAACCATAGATATCTAAGCTTATCTCTGGTCCATATATTTATGTCGGACCCCCACACCTAGTACACAGGTGACGTGAAAATAACCTTTTTTTTTTTTAAACGTATACTTCATTAACAAACCGCCGACCCGAACCGGGCCGACAAAACACAACGAACAGGACAACCTACATGTTTAAAAAGGAAGACCAATCATTCCAACCTACCTCTTTGAACCTAGATCTCTTTGAAAACCAAAAATGACTCAAGGCTTTAACTTCACTTAAAATACAATCAATTTTTACCGGAGCGTTAGAAAACTTGAGATTGTTCCTCGCCCGCCATAAGCACCAACACGCAATGAAAATGATACCTTGCACCGCGGCTTTTTTTCTTTCGGAAACTCTTAATTTATCGTGAAAAGTGAGGAGATAACCTATATACTGGTATCAAACCCAAAAAGGATAGTGTCAAAAAAACTGCTAAGCTAGGAGACGCGGTTTTTTCTTCAAGATCGACATAGATAAGGCTTACGACTCGCTAAATTGGGGGTTCTTGGACTCGATCTTGGGCCAAATGAACTTCCCAGCTCTTTGGCGAAAATGGGTGATGGCGTTGGTCTCTTCGGCTCGGGCTTCGGTACTCGTGAATGGGTCTCCGACGCAGGAGTTCCATTGTTTCCGGGGTCTTAGACAAGGGGATCCACTCTCCCCTTTTCTGTTTGTGATCGCCATGGAGGCCCTATCCGGAATAATGAAGGAAGCTTGTTCCGTTGGGCTCTTTAATGGAATTAGGTGTGGTAGATCGGGCCCGGTCCTTTCGCATTTAATTTATGCGGATGACGTTGTGTTTTTGGGAGAATGGTCGAGTGAGAATGTGAAAAACTTGAGGAGGCTGCTTAGGGGTTTTTATTTAGTGACCGGGCTCCGAGTCAACATGGCTAAGTGTAGTATCTTTGGTGTGGGGGTGGGAGATACGGAGTTAAACTCTATGGCCAACTTATTGAAGTGTAAGGTAGGGGCGTTTCCTTTCAAATTTTTGGGTCTACTTGTCGGGGCGAATATGAACTTGTGCAAAAACTGGAAACCGGTTATAGAACTGGTGAAGAGTAGATTGTCTCTTTGGAAGGCCAAAACTTTGTCTTTTGGCGGAAGGGTCACACTAATCAAGGCTGTCCTAAATGCTTTGCCAACATATTTTTTCTCTCTCTACCGGGTGCCGGAAAGAGTCATTGACGATTTGGACCGGTTACGAAGAGTATTTTTTTGGGGTGGGTCGGATGAGAAGGCAAAAACTAATTGGGTCGCATGGCAAAAAGTGATTGCGCCGATTGAGTATGGTGGGTTGGGGTTTGGGTCGTTAAGGGATGCGAATTCGGCTATGTTGGCAAAGTGGTGGTGGCGTTTCAAAGGGGATGGTAATGGGCTTTGGAGGCGAGTCGTGTGGGCTATACACCATAACAGTAGAGCTTGGAATCCCGTCCCTGCGAAACTCACTATGGCTGGACCGTGGAAACAGGTTGCAAGATCTGTGCAAGAATTGAAGGAAGAAAATGTGGATGTTATGCGTTCTATAAGAGGGGTTTTGGGTAACGGGGAGGCAATTTTATTTTGGCTGGATAGCTGGGTCTCGGATGCTCCATTAGCAGTCTGCTTCCCAGCATTGTTTGTGTTGGAGAAAGACAAGTTCTGCTCAGTCAAGGATCGGGTTGGTACATGTGCTAATGGGTTTAGTTGGACTTGGGATTGGAGGCGTCAACCGGGAGATGGGCTCGAGTTCGTGGAATGGCAGCAGCTGTTATCTCTGATGGGAGACCCATTACTAGCCGAGCACGATGATGACTGGAAGTGGACTCTTGATGGTTCCGGGATATACACGGTTAGAAGTGTGAAAGAGGCTCTACAGAATATACGGTATGTTCGACCAGATTCTGTTTTTCGTTGGAATAGCTGGGTCCCGAAAAAAGTCGAGATATTATCGTGGAGGGCAGAACAAGACAGGGTCCCTACAAGGGCGGCTTTGGGCCGAAGAAACATCAACATTCCATCATTATTGTGTCCGATATGTGGCACTCTTCCGGAGACACACGAGCATCTGTTTGTATCTTGTGGTTTTGCACAGTCCGTTTGGGCTGTAATCTCTCAGTGGTGCAAACAGACCAATTTTTTTGCTTTCGGCGTTAGGGATGTGCTGGATATGGATGTGTATGCAGCTGGGTCAGTCAAGCTCAAAAAGGCGATACATGCGGTCTGCCTCACAACGATGTGGGTTCTGTGGAAGACGAGGAATGACATGGTTTTCAATCATCTCAGCCCTTCTGTGCAAAATTCAGTTGCAAACATTAAGAGCTTAAGTTTCTTATGGGTTAAGCATCGGTCTAAGGTGTCGGCACTAGATTGGGAGATGTGGAATGGGTTTAACTTGCATAAGGTGGGCTGGTAGATCTAGTTTTATGGCTGGGAGTGTATTCTGCTTCTGCAGATTATTTTAGTCGCTACTGTTTTTGTTTGGCTAGCTACCTGCTAGTCTTGTATGTTGTTTTTAATTTAAATTAATAAAAGTTATTTGGTTGGACGTTCAAAAAAAAAAAAAACATAGTAAAATCATATGAAGGTATAGAAAGTTGTTGTCGAGTATGATCCAAAAGGTTGTGATCTGGTAAAGTAATGGAGTGAAGGTAGAGGCGAATCCAGGGGGTTTCGGGGATTTCCATTAACTTTCTCGGTTTGGAAAAAATTAGTGCAAACCTTGTATGATTAGTGGAAATCTATCAAAAAAACCCCTTGAAGAAAATTCCTAGATCCGTCACTCAATGAAGGTTTAATAGGTTGTTGTTGTTGAGTTTGATGCTATTAAGTCCTATATTGTTAAACATGACCACACGATTAATGTAATTGTTATAAAATTATCTGTGTTCTATCAACTTAACTGGAGATAGTTGAACCAATGGTGGATTCCATTGATTTGTTCATTAATGATGTTCCCACGAATAATGAAAAAGTAGTATTAGACACATATTGTAACTAGTCATAGTTAAGGATAACTAGTGTAAATATCCATTTGTACATATACTCCTTGTACAACCTAATTTGAAATACAATCATTTACAATTCTTAAAACGTTCTATTTGTATGGCTCTTGTAGTAGCATGTCACCAGTTCCATAGAAATGAAATTATCTAAACTAATATGATAAGATTTAGGCAGAATTCTTAGGATTTTTACAATCATTTCTTGTTTAGAAAGAGAATAATCAACATAGTGAAGAGCATCATCAAAGTTCTTAAGGTTGTGATGATAGTAGTGATGGAAATATCACCCTCTTTTGAAAGTCGAAATGTTTCTTGAAGTTGAAGTATTGGTGCAATAATTTTTAGTTAAGATTACTACAAATTAATAACCCTACAAAAAGTAACTTGGGTTACGTCTCTTTTGTTTAAAAGTCGCGTCCATTAGAAAATGTTATTGATGGAAAGGTTACACTTTTTTTGTTTAAAAGTCGCGTCAATTAGAAAATGTTATTGATGGAAAGGTTACGTATGTTTTGTTTAAAAGTCGTGTTCATTAGAAAAGGGTTTGGATTACGCCTCTTTAAAAATTCACAACCCTTCAAACTACTTTTGAATATATCACACCCCTTAAAAAAAAAAAAAAAAAAAAAAAAAGCCACAACCTTGAAATATATCAGACCATTAAAAAAAGTCAAATACATTTAATCTACTTTTAAAAATACCCCTTTGTTTACACATCGCGTCGGTTAGAAAAGACGGGAAATATAGTTACTGGCTCCTTTCTAAATTAAAACAGGGTGATTTTAATTTGATACATATAATATAATAATTCCTAACCGCCACCGAGAGAGGACACACCCCTCATCACGGCAACCCCAAATAGTTACATCCTTTAATTAAAAAGTAAATTACTATTGAAATCGTAAAAATAATATATAATTGAAGAAGATCGCTCATTCCTTTTGTTTGTCTACAATTCGTGAAACTTTCATCAGAAACTGAGACCGATATGGTATAGATCAGAATTGGGAGCATAGATTAGTCTTCGGTCTGATTTTGAAGATTCATTTGAAGACCGGTTTGTTTGAAGACCGGTGTAGTTTATGTCGGTTCACGAATCGTTCCACCACCAATTACTTCCTTTCCTCTCTTGCCGATTCTCCCTCACCTCAGATATTATACGTTTCCGATCATCATTCAATCCCCTTCATCCTTGATATGGCGCCATATGTCTTAACTACTCCATATGCGGTTTCCATTGACCATCACCATAAAAGGGCCGTTGTGGTCTTATAACACAAATAAAGAAGGACAAATATAATAATAAAAAAATATATATATAGAAGAGTGTCATAACTGTAATAATGTAAAAGAAAATTAGTATACTGGACTTTACCTGTTTATGGGATAAATGTATCATGTTTATTCATATTAATGGTTCTACTTTTGAGGGTGGAGATACAATAGGAAGTTTATTTCGCTAGGAAGGATAGGAAGCAATCATAACCGTCCAATTGCACAATCTACGGTCAAGATCAAAATCAAATTAAAAACTGTCATTTAAACACGCTCTCCGGGGTTTCAGGGGTATTATCGTCAAATTTCAAAATAACCGCCGATGAATATACACAGAAACGCTTCGAAAAAAGGTACATTACGTTTTACACTTCCATTGAACGATCAAACACATACAGAAATTTGAGAAAATCATACTCCATTGAAGTTCATGGCGTCGTCGAGAGATAATTTGAAGGTTTACATTCGAGTTACTCAAAAAAAATCAGTCTCTGAAAACCCTAAATCATCAAAGAAGCGAAAAACATCAACAGCTGAAGAGAACATAGATGAACAAGAAAATATTAGCCGAAAATCAACAATCAAACAACAAAGAACTAGAAAACGCAAAGATATTTCAGACAATGGTATATTTATCTATTTTTGCTCTTTAACTGAGTTCAAGTTACGTTTTATGAAGTACAATAGACCTAATATATCATATCCGTTCCGAAAAATAGTTAATGAGTTATATCATCCCCTATCTTAACATTTTTGTTACTAGAGACTATATTGCGTTTTATGTTAAAACTATGATCTAAATGCTAATGCTTCTTACGGGATTTATATATTGTGAATTAATGCGTTTTACCTTAATAAATTTGCAGAAACAATGAGATTATTATTATGATAATTGTAATCGAATTTTATAACATTGCGTTTTATCTTTGAATTTTCTGAGATACATGTGTTGTTAACTATTGCGTTTTATATTAATATATAATAAAAAAAAACAAAATGAGATTATGTAATGGTTAATTTGATGTGTTAAATAATATGATGTAAAGTATTGCGTTTTATCTTAAACCTGTGAATTACTGCTTTTTATCTTTATAGTGCTAGCTAATGCTTTTTATCATTAATTTGTTAATTGACATTGTTGACTAATGCGTTTTACATTAATAAATCATAAAAAACAAAATGAGATTATGTAATGCTAATTTGGTGTGTTAAATAATATGATGTAAAGTATTGCGTTTTATCTTAAACCTGTGAATCACTGCTTTTTATCTTTATGGTGTTAGCTAATGCGTTTTATCATAAATTTGTTAATTGACATTGTTTCATTATTCTATTTAAAGTTAAAAAAACAAGAGGAAAAACAACAAGAGGAAAAACAAAAAAGGCGAAGAAAGAAAGTGGTGATAGAATCATCAGAAGATACAGTTTCTGATTCAAAGGATGAAAAATATAGTCGAGCTATTGTTCTACATACTTCCAAACAACAACAAGTAAATTCAGGTAACATAAAACGCATTTAACATATTTCATGAAAAAAATATATGTTTTTAATACAATTCAATGTATCAGATGATGATTTTGTTGATCCATAACCAAGAGTTAACCTGACAAAAAATCAAAAGAAGGAAAAGGCAGAATCAAAACCAAAGAGATCACTGAGGAAAGATAAAACAAAAGAACAACCAGAACAACAACCATATTATGATTACGACGGAAAAAAAATAAACATAAGATGTGCAGTCAATAATCTAAAAGATTATATTGAAGGTTTATCAAAAGAGCAAAGGAATGTTGTTAGAGAAATAGGGTTTGAGAGCATACTAAAATTCAAGCTGCATTCAGTTCCACGCAAATTCGGATATTGGCTGGTAAAAAACTTTGATGCTGAAAATGATGAGATAAATATTGGAGATGAAAAGATTAAGATCACAGCTGAATTTATCCAAAAGGTATTTCAAATACCAAATGGAAAAACAGAGATTGTGGAAAAACTGAGACCAAAAGACACTGATCTTATAATTAAATTCTGGCGCGGTCAATTCACCAAAGATATTTTGAAGAGAATGTATGCGCACAACTTGATTAGTTATTTAAAATCAAGAAATGAGCTTGGAAGATTGTTCAAACTGAATTTCTTGGTTATATTTTTTACAATCATGGCGGAGGCAATGCAAAGTAGTAATGTTAATCAAAGATTCTTGCCATCAATGAAAAGTGACAAAAAAACCCAGGATTTTAATTGGTGTCAATATATGCTGACCGTTTTAAGGCGTACAAGAAGACAATGGCCTGGAAATGAGAAGCTCTTCAATGGACCTATTGCATTGTTAGCGGTATGAAATCTGATCTTTCATTATTGCTACATATTTGCTGAATGCTTGTTTAGGCTGCTTGTTTATATTATTTGTTTGTTTAAAAATATACTTTATAAAACGCAATGTATATTTTAAAACGCAATACTCTTTCATTTTTGTTTATTTATATTCTTTGTTTGTTTAAAACTATTCTTTGCTTGTGTAAGACGCAATGTTTTTGTAAAACGCAATATATTTTAAGTTACAAAACAATAGTTTTTTAAGTTGTTTACAATGATTTATATTTTAAAACACAACAAAATATGAATTGATTATTTATCTAAAACGTAATGAATCATACAGATACTATATGCTTACAAAAAACAAGGATTTGACGATGCTGAAAACACTGATGAGTTCTCACTTGATAAAATTGATTCTACAACATTACAAGAATTTGAAGATGAATTGGAAATTGCTGCGCAAAATGAGGGCAGATGTCTTGTAATGGATAAAGTGAAAAAAGTCAGAAAGACTAAACAAAAAAAGAAAGATGAAAAGGATGAATTTTATGTTTATCCAACTGAATCCGAGAATGAAAACGAAGAAATTTGTGAAGATGAATCTGAAGAAAAACATGAAGACAATGCTGAAGAACAACCAATCACCTTACTTAAAGCTGCAACAGACTGGATTGATCAAGAGAATCAAGAGAATGTTCAAAGCAGCCAAATTATAACCAATGAAACTGAGAAAACACATACAGAAAGTGGAGGATCATGGGGGCAATTCTTCATTAAACCATCAATAGGAAATAAAGATAAAATGTGGGTAGACAGTCAAAGCCGACTGCGTAATTTCATGCCATCACAAAATCAAAGTGAAGGTCTTTCTGACATTCATTCAACAAAAAGTGCCGATGAAAATATGAAGAACATTAAAGATAAAAAATCACATGAAGAATATCTTGTGACTGCTTTGGATGATCATTTTAAAGGATTTGAAGATATTTTCGAAAACATCCAATCACGCATAGATGAGATTGAGGAAGAATATCCAAACAGTGAAGCTCTTCATAACAAAGTAAACGAATGGGTGTCATTGATTGAAAAATTCAACCATCAAGCAAAAAAGCACATGAAAGTTAATATTGATTCAAATATGATGGAAACACCATCAAGATTTCTGAATTTGAGCCAAAATGAAGACACTGAAAATCAAATCATTTCAACACCATTGATTGTAAAACGCAATGATGATGATACAAAACGCAATGAGGATAGCTCACCTGTAGTTCAGTCATCCAATCCAGAAAAAATCAGTGAGAATGAACCTGCATCTCTTCTGCAAACACACATTGAAAAACCTTCAATGGTACAATCATCATTTAGCGAAGAAACTCCATCATTAATGTTGGAGATTATAAAAAAGATAGATGAAGAAGAAAAAAAATCAAATCAAAAGAAAGAAAATTCATGATGATGAGGTACCATCCTTTGATTTGAAAATTTCTCAGTTGTCTTCAAATGTTGATGAAAATGAAGTTGTAGTTGATGCTACTCGCCACGATGCACAAACCGAAATTCAAGCGGAATCTGAAAATTAAACAATCGAACAAGATGTTCAAATTACTGGAATACAAACAATGTTTGATAGAATTGAAGAACAGGATACTGAAAAGGAAATCAGTGATCTACTTCAAAACACATCATTCCTAATCCCACAAGAAGATCCGTATAAAACACCTGCAAAATTAGTTCATCAAGAACAACCAACAAGTGATATAAGCAAAACAGAAGAAATAATCACAAAGATGGCACGACCAGATCGAGAGAAAAATCTACCAGAAGTCACTACAAAAAAAATGCCATTTAGTGACATACAAAAAGTGCCACAAAACAACAAAAAAGTGCCACTAAAAACACCTGTAGGAATGGGCGGCACACAAAAAAGTGCCGCTAGAAGCGCTGACGCTAAAGCCTTTTAGTGTCACTTTCTCAATCTGCCGCACAAAGTATATAGGCTTTTAGTGGCACTGTTTTTTCTGCCACTACAAACTTTTGGGTTTTTAGTGGCACATATTTTTTGCCACAAAAATCACATCAAATTATTTATCATATTAATTTTTATTGATTACAATTATTATTTATTTACATTAAAAAATAAAATAAAATAAAATAGTAAAATATAGAAATCATAATAATATAATCAATTCAATTAAAAAGTTTAATCAATCATCTTCCAAAGATTCCAAATATTTACAAAGAACTAACTAATAAGTGTCAACCTATGTCTAAATATCGAACATACAAAACAAATATTTAAAAAGTGTTTGAACAAAATCTCAAAACTCCATTGCCTTCATGAATCTCTTTCACATCTTCGTGCGAGTAAAATATTCATTGTGTTAACTCTTTCTTAGCGATCGTATTTCCCACTTCAAAGTTGTTCCCCGCACTTACTCCTTATTGTCGCCGCATCAGCCAATTCACTATATTCAACCTGAGATTTCACAATTCATGTTCAAATGATTAGATCTCATAACCATAGCCATTAAAGATGTAAGAGCAATTACACTACAGGAAAACAGAGCTTAACAAACACAAACACAGTGAATGACGAGAATAGTAAGTAGTATGCAATAATTATACTTTATACAAACCTAAAGCATTACCCAATAGTCTACTTAAAAAACCGGTGGGTTGAAAAACCAGTGGCTTTCCAAGCAAATCAACCTTGCGACTCCGAAATTCCCAACACCAAGCTCTTTCAATGTCGGTTGCATTGGCATGGCATGTGAAATGGCTTTACTGTATTTAGGAAACAAGTTAGTAAACATTTAAAAGACTTGAATGTAAACGTGCATAAAATCCAATAAAGCTCTCAATTGATCCGATCTAGCAATATACATGTGACAAAAAGTTGATGACAGTGTAAAAATGCATAAAAGTCAATGTAGTTCTCAGATTTTATACACCTAGCAGATTAAATCATAATCATATGAGAAGCAACTTGATTAATTTGAGATATTTTCTATCTATTAATAAAAAAAAGTTTATTTCTTCTACATCTAGGTTCGAATCGGGTGTACGAAAGTCGTAAGGGTAACCGAATAACTCACCAGAGTCACAGTCACCGCCTCTGCTGCCGGATTTGTAAAGTCAGACAAATCGGGACCTGCAGTGTATAGTAGCAGGGTGTCCGAAGTTTTCATCTTGCTTTCACAACCCAAACTGGGTTGTTAAAAAAACATACCTGAAAAAAAAATAACAATTTTATTATTATAGCATATTGAAAATTAAAAAAGATGGCCCTTCAAAATCTTTTCTTGTGTGATCAACCAAACATTATAAAGCCAAAGAAATGCACCAAAATCACATAACCTCCTGCTTCTGCAGCTAAAGCAAGATGAATATACGCGCTTGACATTCTTCATTTTCCATGTATCTTTGTTTGGCCTTGTTATAACTGTAAACCTGGAATATGATATGTCAAGAAGTCGAACCGAGCCGAAACAATTCCTAGTCGTGCCTGAACTGAGCCGAATGCCTGACGAGCCCTGATTACACAACTTATCTTGCATGTGTTCAAGGGGTCTGGCCTTGCCTTTTGTGTGTTCACCTTTAACTACATAGGCAACAACACAGCAACTCAACCAATGCTAACTCAAACACTAGAAAAAAATCAAGTAGCATAGATCAAAACAAGCTTAGCATAATATACACAAAATGCATTAATTAAAAACTTCGGGTGTGGGTGTTTATACCTCCCCTCGTGTTTGGTTAGATAGCTTGACCCGCTTGACGGACCCTCATTGTTCACCTATACCCCCCATAGTTTATTTCACAAATCAAACTCCCCAATACCCAAAATCCTAATTTCTGGACTACCTTAAATCTTCATTATGTGTGTGTAGATATCGATTCCAGTCAAAGAGGAAAAGAAAACAAAATTCAGTTGAATCTAATACGTGCAGAGTTCCAAGCATCAGTTTAAACTAGGGTTTAAACAAATCACTAAAAATAAAGGATGCAAGTACAAGGATTCAGTTACTTACCTGTTGTAAATAAGCCACAAAACCATTTTTACGCGAGAGAAAAGCTTCACGCCGGAAACCACCTTCACACCATTCAGTTACTTAGGGCTGGAAAGAGAGATAAAAATGGATTTGTGGGAGAAAAGTACAGGCAACTGGGTGGGAAATTCTCTCGCTTATGAAAATGGATTTGTGTTTAAAACCCTATCCGTCAGATACAATTTTCATCAATGGTTGCCAGTGCTTCATTATATCCAGACGCGGATAACACCTTTAGCGACGATTTTTTAGAAATCGCCGCTAATATTGTCGCCTCTATTGCTCATTTTTCTTGTAGTGTTAATAAAAGACGAATTTACTTCTTTTGACTGTTGAATAAATGAAGACCATAGTTTATTGTCATTGTCACCGCTATAAGAGAAATCGGTACAACTATGCAGTTTCTCAATAAATCGACAAATTGTTCTCTGCAAAAAAATCAACAAATCAATATATTAGATCTGGAGTTTTCTAACTAGAAACAAGCAATAAATAATCTAAATATAAGCAATAACAATCACTAGCGATGAATATTGTTATTATCAGCGTAATCATATGAATTTGTCTACTCATATGCAGAAAATCTACAGGAAATTATAACTTAGAGAATCAAACAGATGAATATATATACTTCAAAATTCAGATTATAAGTGATAATTAAAGCGATTAAATTCATATACCTGTAACTAAAATAGAGATTCTACTGTACAATTTTTTCTCGATCCTTGATTGACAAATTTTTCAGATGAACATCGCAATTATCCGCCTAATCATATAGGTTTATCAATTAAAGGCACAAAATCAAAGCGAAACAACTTATAGAATAAACAAATGAATATATTTCAAAATTCAGATCATACGTGAGAACTGAATCGATTAGACTGATACCTGTAAATCACCAGCGGTTCTGGAATTAGGGCAAAAATAGTGAGACGAACCATACCAGCGGTACGAGTGATTGATTTATATCGAAGCGATTGATCTACGATTGAGTGGGGAAGCCCTCCATGTTAAATTATCTAATAATGACCAAAATTAAATCTAAACGGGACAATACAGTTAGTGTAAACCTTTATGAATAGTTAGCATTGAAAAAAAATTATGACATTATGAGTCAGAACAAACCTATACTCGAATATACAGACAATAGTCACCTAATTTGCAGTTCGCGCCGGTTCGGGTACGCGGTTCGGGTTCACGATTTGCTAGATGGCATGAATTCGGCACGATCCGGTACGCTATTCTGGTACGTTGTACCATTTATAATGTTAATTTAATATTTTTTGTGTATAAGCTTATAAGTTTTACCTGCTCGTCAACCAGTACAAACTCAATGAAATAAGCAACCTTTAAGATGATATACCATCTATGATTGTCTTTTTTTTTCAAAATGGTTTATTAAGATTTAAGACACTATTATGTATGCATTAACCTGGCAAAAAAATGGGTTGAGTTGGGTTGGGTTATAGACTTATGGGTTAAAATGGGTCAGTGTCAACCCTCATCCGGGTCAAAACTGGTTCTAAGAAAAATAGATTCAGGTCAAAGAGATAACTGTATCTAACATAGAGATTGTCCGTAAAAGCTTGAGAGTTAGGGAGTACAAAATAAAGATTCTTACAGTCATGAGCTCGGTTACTTTAATAGAATCTGCAACAGGGCCAAAAACTATGGCATCTTTCTGACCACCTGAAACTTGGAACCATTTTTTAGCTATGTTTTTAAACTCGAATTATGCATCAGAAAAGTTGTCACATTTTTTGCAGCTTGTGCAGCAGCAAACTTTGATCACATTGTCAACTCCAGACTTCGATATACGAAAAGGGGGAACAATTTGGTCATGCGTGAAGATGATCGATCTCATCAATAAAGATGATCGATGGTGCGTTTTTCTCGGCTTCTTCAAACGCTTTCCTTAAATTGCTCTCACTCTCTCCAGCCATTTTCGACATGCTCTCTGGCCCGTTAATGCAGAAAAAAAAAAGCACCAGTTTCATTAGCAACAGCACGGGCAATCATCTTTCCAGACCCGGGAGGCCCATAAAGAAGAATACCCTTTGGTGGTTTAACACCAATAGACTTGAAAAGCTGTAGATGCCTTAATGGGAGTTCCACTAACTCACAGATTTGCGCCATCTGTTTTCGCACACCACCAACGCCATCATAACCGATCTTGTCTAACCGGTCCTCATCTTCCCTTCTCACCGGCTCACCCTCACAGAATATCTCGGTATCCGGTGCAACCACACAGTACTCAGCAGGATCAATCTTGATAACATTAAACTCGACGCTTCTCATTCCTCCCCTTACCAAAAAGTAGTCACCCTTTCTCACCGGGCGGTATGCTTCCAGAAAGTACGCTGTAAAATCAAACAAACAAACCGACCGTCAGAACATAAACGATAAATGGATATATATAAATGGCATCAGAACATGCTTATAAACTAAACATACGTTTCAAGTAAGCATCAAACAGATTCCCAATAACTCCTTCAATGGTATCGTCAATCGGAAGGATGTGAACTGAACGCGCTTCCAATACTTAACATCAGCAATGCACCGAAACCACATCGCTGAGCCTAACCCTCAAATTTGACCTGACAACCTTATTCATCCTAATCTTTGGTTCTTCACAGGTGTCATCAGCAAGTGCAATACAAATTGTATCTCTCCTTTTCTTGCCCTGCATTCAAACCATATATTTTTTTTCTTTAAAAATCTTGATTTTTACAAAACATGCAAAATATCCAAACAGATTCCCAACCCATCAACAAGATCGGATTTTTTTACAAACCCACAAATTTCTTTTTAAAATCTATCACTAACATCAAAATTACTCATCAATCAACCAATTAAAACCTAAGGTACATGAGGCGCGCGCCTCAGGCCAAAAAGCCCACAAAAAACATCAAAAAATGCGCTTTTTGGTCGCTTCCTGTAATTACACAAGGCGAGAAGCAAAAAAGCCCCAGGCCCTGCGCCTTGTTGCGCCTTGCGCCTAGGGCGCGCTTTTTAAAACCAAGATGGAAACAATAGAGTTATCATCTCAACAACGAGTCTATTTGGCGCCTTTTTTCGCTCAAGAATCGCGGTACTGAAACCTTCTTCCCACCCTTACTGTACACAGCAACAACAAGATGAACAGAGCATTCTATTGTTTAACTCAGTGGATCAATAAGCAGGAGAATATATATATATAACTTGTAAAGATCACAAATTTATTAAACTCTAAGTTAATTAAACACCAAATAACATCCATTGGTAAATTTCATGATCATGGTTCACAAATCAAATGTGAAATTCATCCAGTTCAAGAAATTAAAATTTTCATGTTTTACAATACATTATTTATTCCTAACTAGGGTTCCATAAAAGTCATACGGTTAATGGTTGTATCTATATGAGTCAAAAACTAACAACAAATTTAAAATGTATATAAAGTATTATGAAGCTTGTTATAGAAAAGTAATGAAATTTACCTGGTCTTGGTCGGAGCACAGGCCGGATAAGGTGTCCATTGAGGTCACCGGAGTCCGGTGGAGCAGAGGATGTGACGACGTCTCTAGGGTTTGCCAACACAGATGACCTAGTGTACCTACACTACAGTGCACCTCAAAACAGAAATTGCACACAAATCCATCAACAATTAGAAAGAAAACAAGGAGCGCATCAATTAAAATTAGAGATTTATGATTGATTACCTACCAAATTGATGTCGGGATTTAAACAGGAGCACAATCATCTTTGGTCGGTGCAGTCGTGAAACCGGTCGTATTCAAACAGAGTGAACACAATGGACGAGATTTTAGAGAGAGAGAAATTAGAGTGGGGGAAATTGATTTCTTTGGTGAGATTGAGAGGGAAATTGATGAGAGGTTAGGGGAATGAGCGGGAATATGAAATGATTTTGGGAGGGAAATTGATTTTTGGTGAAAGAGAAGAACAAATTTTTAAGTAAATTTTTAAGTTTTAAAGAGGGAAATGGTGAAATTTTTAAACAAGTTGTTCAAAAAATTTTGTGGCACACGCAAAGTGCCATTAAAATATACAGAAAATTTTGGTGGCATATTCAAAATGCCACTAAAAGCCTTGATTAGTGACATAAAAGTTAAATGCCACTGGATGTATGTGTTAAATACCTAAAGTGCCATTAAAAACAAAAATTAGTGGCACAAAACCTATATGCCATTAAAAATGTGTGCCATTAAATGGCTTTTTTTTTTTGTAGTGAGTATTTTGTTCACCATACTATCTAAGACAAGTAGCAATGAAGGAAGCTAGAACGACACACGAAAACAACATATCGGGATATGCTTTCCATGCAGAAGGAGAAATGATGTAAAAATTCATTTATATACAATAAAACAAAAAAACAAAAATCTAAATATTATAATTTAATTATTATTATTTTTTTTTTGCAGGGACACTCTCTTTGAAATTAAAGATCATGTATTTCTATATAGATATGCTGCTGAAACAATGAGGCCAGGATTGGAAATCGCCGGAGAAGTAATCAATTCTTGGTCATATATTTTGAATGAAGAAGAAAAAAGAAGATCAAAAGACAACAAAACACCAAGATTTTTCTGTACTATTCGAATGCTGGTATGATATATAAAACGCAATTTTTCTGTATTCGTATAATGAAGTATTTTGAAGTTTTATTGAATGAAGTTTTATAAAACGCAATTGCATTTTTATTTCTTTAATAAAACGCAATGCTTACTTTGTTTGAATGAAGTTTTATAAAACGCAGCTGTATGTTTTATTACCTTCATAAAACGCAGCTGAATGTTTATTTACCTTCATAAAACGCAATAATATGTTAATTTCTTTAATTTTATGCAGGCTTTACCACATTGTGAAAAGGAAGAAACTGAAAATAAAGAAAAGATGATAGAAGCATTCACAATGAACATAGAAAAAATTCTTTAAGGTGCAAAGCTAAAAAGCATTAAGGATTTTAAAATTATCCTTGTCCCGATTCTCCATATACAGCATTTCTTTGTGATATCATTCAATCTTGAAGAGAAACAAATATTCATCATTGACAACAGTGCGAAAGAAGAAACAAATGAAGCTAAATATGGGAATGTGCCTCAAAATACAGTAAGTATTCTTACTTATGCTTTTAAAACACAAATATAAACCACCTAATCTGTTTGTTTTGTTTTTTTTTTTTTTTTCTGTAGAGGAATGCTTTGGCAGCTTACCTTAAATCTGTTGGACATGAAAAAGCAGATGATATAAAGGGAATAACCCCTGTTAGAATGCAGATGAAATGGAGGACACAACATAATGGCATTGACTGTGGTATATTCACTATGCGTCATATGGAATGTTATCATGGAGAACCGGTCGAAAAATGGGATTGTGGGTTTAACGTGGAATATGAAGAACCTGCAATTATCAAGAAGGTTAAAAACAAAAAACCAGTCAACAAGCAGACCGCACAACTTGAAGATTTAAGAAGAAAGTTCATCGCGAAGATATTATTGCACGAAATCAACGAACAAAGAGATTTTGTTATTGAGGACTCAAAGAAGTTTCGAGACCTCAGTGCGAAACTTAAAAAACAATCTTATGACACTAGTTTAGATAGGATTAGAGACAGGCTTGCTCCTGCTGGTTTACTTTGATGCTGAAAATGATACTTATTATAAAACGCAATGTTTTTTCATTTAGCTTGGTTTTTATTTAAATCATTATTTTCTTGATCTTGATAGTTACTTTGAGTTAAAAATGCTACTTACTATAAAACGCAATGTTTTTTCTTTTAAAATGCACTTGTTTGTTTTGTTTTCTTAAAACGCAACATTTTAATATATGCTATAACTCAACATTGTCTATTTAAATTATTACAATGTATTGAAATGCTACATATTATAAAACGCAATGTTTTTTCAAATTATTCATTTCCAAACGTATAACGCAATATGTTTATAACGCAATGAATTTTTTTTTTACAATTTTAACACAAAAAACAAATTAAAAACATAATTACAATAAAGACAAAACAAAAAAAAAATAAACTGATATCTTAAAGACAAGAAATTGATTTGACCAAAAGCCTTAAAAAGCCTTTTGGATTCCTGATATAAAATACTGTATGATTGAACAATCAATTCAAAGAAAAAAATAAAAAATAATCATTTTTTTTATTAAGACAGTTGATTCAAATTCCTCTACCAATCGATTATATAAGAACAGAAACCCTAAACTATTTTCACATTGCTCTCATCATACACCAAAATACCCAACACACACAAACCCTAAAATGGATAATCAACAACTATCAGTTTGGTGGGTTAAAAGAGGCAATTTCTTTCTTCAATTCCTTGATGGAAAAAAAATAAAATACCATTCCGTTGCTTCTGTTCTTCAAAACTGCAATGAAAATGTTTTGAAAAGGATGAACGAAATAGGTATACCACCTTCTTGTTACACAGATCAAACAGCCGCACTGTTCAGAATTCTACACAAAAGATTTGGTAATCCAAATCAAACTGCAACTGAAGATGCCCAGGTTACATCTTGGGAGTTCATTGAGGAAACTTTCAAAGTTTCAGTGACTTGGGACGATGGTGATGTGCAGATGTATGACCCAAAGGAGATATCTACCAGTGAGGATCTAAATTTTTTGAAGCAGTTATCTGAAATTCCAATCATCAACAACTCTGCTAGCAAATTTGCAGAGAAGCTTCAAAACGCAGTTGTCTCACAGGTTGAACTTTGGGTTGAATCTGAAAGTGATGAGGAAATCCCTGATGGAAGCTTAGGGTTCTCATCCGATGAAGAAACAAACTTTGATCCATGAAGTTGATCATGCTAGTAATTTTTATTTAAATTTGTTGTTTGAAAACATTATCTTTGTTTAAAACTATCATTATCTATATAACGCAATGTTTATTATATCCACTTGCATTTCTTGTTTAATTTTATGTATGATCTGTGTGATGATAAAACGCAATAATAAAAAAAATACCATTAAAGTATATTGTTCTATGTATATAACGGAATAACAATATACTGTTATCATAAAACGCATTTAACCAAAAAAAGCTGATAATTGATTTGGAAATCCCTAATGGAAGCTTAGGGTTGTCATCAATTCTTGTTTAATTTGATCTATGATATGTGTTACAATAAAACGCAATAATCAAAAAATACATATTAAAGTATATTGTTCTATCTATAAAACGCAATAACAATATATTGTTTTTTACTATGAAGGATATCATAAAACGCAATTAACCAAAACATACTGTTAACTATGAAGGATATCATAAAACTCAGTAACAAAATGAGATGAAATATATACATCATAAAACGCAATGACAAATTTTTTTTTTACTTATTGATATCTGATTTTGACAGAATTTGTATACATAATTACATTGCATTGCTAGAACCTATAGCATTAGAAGAAACCTTATCTTTACATGTGCGACTGTTATGTCCTTTTTCACCACATACACGGCACGATTTCTGGATCTTTGATGATTTCTGAATTGCAATCTCACGATTTGACTTGATCCTTTTTTATACACCGCATCCTTTGGTCCTTACTTTGATCGGGACACGAATAATAGAATCTGATTTTTCTATGTTCCCTCCAATATCAGCAAATCTTTCTTTGTGACTAGGAGGCGGCGCAGCAACCATAACCTCATCAACTTTATCAATATAACTTTTAATATGATCCCTGTAACGACACAGCTCATCTAAATCGCCAACCAGCCTATTAACCACATACTCATTTGCAACAACGATTTCTATATAAACTTCATCAATTTCACTATTCCTACCAATTTCATCAAACTGAATATTGGAATGATTTGATCCAACAGAAACCACATCTCTCATCCATCTTCTATGAACATATCTTCTAGGAAACTCAGTTATATCATCATACCGTAATACGTAAAATATATGCCGGCATAATATACCAAATTGTTCAAACCGTTTGCAAGAACAACTTATAGTTAAACCATCTTCTTGTTTGATGTATTGCACCTGTAAATAAGATTAAAAAGCTATATAAAATTAGTGAAATGAAATATAAAACGCAATGAATAATAAATATAATACAGATAAAACTATATGATCATATAATGATAAAACGCAATGAAAGATGGAAAAATAAAACGCAATAGATATTTAAAACTCTATAAATTTAAAAAATACCTTGAAAAAAGATGTACATGGCTGTCTGAAATCCTTTATTTCAAAATATTGAACATCACCCACAATATCAAGAGACTTTGACATACACTTTGTAATGGCATGATCAATTTCAATCTGAATATCCTTAAAAATTGTTTTGGTATATGTTTCTGATGCTTGTTTCTCCAATACAAAGTCACTCCAGGGCTTAGACTCAATATACCTTGTATCATGATCATTCCTCCTATGCTCATGCCTTTGAATATCCATTGCTGTCTCAAAATGAGTGAAAAATTCAACAAGTGTACATCTTGGATTGCAAATCTGACCAAAGAAGTAATTCTCGCTTTCACATCTCGACGTAGTACGCATAAGACCAGCCAAATCCTCTCCATGGTAATAAGCAGGAATCCAGTCAAATCGAAGATCGTACATATCTTTTAACCACTCATGATTTTCCAATCCAAAAGTAGACATTATTGAATGCCACTAAGTTTCAAAATCTTCTGGAATAATAGTATCATTCCAAACAACATGAGTCATTCTTGTATTAAAATCAGTGTTTGCTGACAAAATAGGACCAACCTGAATAAAAAAGTAATAATATTATTAAACTTAAAACGCAATAATTTAAAAACAATATATTGAAAATGATAAACATATTACATTGATGGTAAAACGCAATTGTTTTGTAATTTTTTTGATAAAAATATTTCTGGATCTTATTGTATAAAGCATAAAACGCAATAATAAAACAATTTAAAATTGCAGTTTGTTATATCATAAAACGCAGTTAATACCTTTGTCTTCAATTTCTACCATATATGCCACATACATAACCTATGCCTACTTCTTGAAAGTACATCCTTAATAGCTCTCTTCATTGCAGCATCTTGATCAGTAACAACAACTTTAGGCTCACTTCCAAAAGCATTAACAAAACACCTTAAAAGCCATCTATAAGAATCTGCAGTCTCCGAACCAAGTAATGCACCACCAAATGTGACATTCCTATAATGATTATCAATACCAGTAAATGGTACAAAAACCAAATCACACCTGATTAAAAAACAAATTAAAAAAGCATTAAAAATTAGAACAGGATATATAACGCAATAGAATATATAACGCAATAAATGAAAAAAAAAACTTACTTGTTTGATTTATAAGTAGCATCAAAACCAAATATGTCACCAAACACTGTATAATTTGTTTTTGATTGCTCATCAGCCCAGAAAAGCCCTTTCAATCTTCTATCTTCACCAATAACATAATCACATGTGAAACCAGGACAACATTCTTTCTTCCTAATAAGACGCCTAACTACTGTAACACCCTAACAGGTTTAACCTTAAAACAACGCAGCGGAATTTCGAGTCTGAAAATTTCTTTCATGACATACATCTTGACATTCTAAAAATTCATTTTATAATATAAGAACATAACTTATCGACACTAAATTACACATTTAAACATTCCCGTACAATCCGTCTTGTGACTCGATCTTCGATCTCTACTCCTTGGTAATCTTCATGGCTTGTACTACCGGCGCTCACCACATAAAATTCATAACGTTAGTACGTATCATAAGCATACTAGATTTGTACACGTTTACTTTTCATTTCATTAACTCTTTACATCCCGGCTTTCCCTGTGATCATACGATCCGTAGTGAGACTTCCTTGGTATCCTGCGTTACACTTCATCACCAGGCACGATATTATTATCGTTAGTACTCAATTTCATTGAGTGCATGCGTACATACTTTCATACAACCTATACATACACTTACGATCACACATAGCAACATACATACCTGTGTACCTACATACATACGTGCATACCTAAATACATCCATTCATACATACATACATACTTACTTGCCTACATACATACATACATACCTACATACATACATACATACATTCAAACCTACATACATACTTACATACAAACATACATACATACTTACATACATACGTACATACTTATTCCATACCTTCTCACAACTTACATACGTGCATACCTTCGTACATACTCACTTGACTATATATACATACTATCTACATACACTCTTACATACATACACTTATTCTTATACAACATACATACGTACCCACCTACATACATGCCTACATTTATATTTTCAATCAACCATTGCAATATACCCGACTCATACTTGCCTACTCATATACGCCTTCATATATATCCTTATGTACTCGCTTACACACCATAATCTTACATACATTCGCGCATACACGCTTACATACACTTCTACATACGTGTATAGAGATATACAACATTCATACATACCTATCCACACATACGCTTACCCTAATGGTCACAAAACATGAGTTAAATCAGACATACGCAACTTAAAACGCGTTTAAACAAGTTCCCAAGCCAAAACTGAGCAAACGAGCAACTTTCGACGACCAGGGAGGGGCTCGCGTGACGCCAAGGCCCTTGGCGTCACGCTAGGCCCTTGTTTTCACAGACAAGTTGCAGCAAATTGCTGCATATTCCCAGCGCGATCCCGTTTCACGGAAACGGTCATAACTTCTTCGTTATTGGTCCGTTTTACCCGATTCTTTTTCCTACGCGTCCGTAATTTAATTCTCCATCTTATGGAGTTAAGATCCAACATTTGAACTACCGAAATTTATAACTTTTAAGCCTTCGGCTTATTACCCTTTTCCATGATTTCTACCCGTTCATGCATTTACCCTCATAACTTGTTTGTTTGACCTCAACTTCATATGAATTAATAGTTTCAAGGTCATTTGTCATAAAAGGTTCATTCTCGGATGCCCTACATCTCATTCCACCCGTTTTCGCTCAAAAGCTTATTTTGACCCGTTGAGGGTAATTGCGCATTAAAACGTTTATGACTTACAAACCATACTTCTCATTCTCATACTTAACCAAAACATTACACTAGTCGAGTAACTTGCTTCTAAACTACTTTTTAAGATCGTTTGCCCAAAATACCCATCAAGGGCATTTTGGTCAACTTTAATCCCATCATTTACGTCGAAGGACTTAAACACATTTTTGACCTCAAACATCATGTATGATTAATTAAAACACCTTATTACTTAATCGTATTACGAAGTGATTACGGAAATCACTTACCTTATGCGTCCGTGCTCGTATCCGATTCCTCGCCTTTTCTTGACCCGTTATCCTTTCAGGCGTGAGTCCGTCTTGACATGCTTCCTATACTCTCTTTTCATCAAGATCACGCTCCTATTAGCATATGCATTCGTACATGTTAACAATCATATCAATCGCATATTTCACCCGTAACTTTCATTAGTCCTTTCTAGCATACATACTCATATGATTATATTCATATCCGTTTAACTCTTGTAATTCATCATATAATCACAAATAACGCATATTAACATAACATGTACCATACGACTTCCTATAATCCTGCCTTTACGACAACGAGTCAAATCATGTTTCTTATACTTAGTTGACTTTCAAAAGTCAACTATTAACCATACTCAACTATCGACTTATCATCATATACCCGTAACATCATAATCAACTATACGGACGACACTATATACATTTCATCATACACTTGATGTGAGTATTACCTTTTAAGCATAACGTACAACTATTTCATGCACAATTCTTCTAAATTCATACATAACCCATCAAAACCAACTACTAATCATCATGTATCATTCCAAATGAATATTAAACATAACATCATCATATTCCTATACTTTCATCTAACAATAATTCATCATACCCACATAATACATCAATCATTCAACAAGACTTAAACATAGGAGGTGATTCTAGTCATCATCTTCACCCTAACTAACGGGTGTCACCTCTAAACATCAAATTAACGCAAACCGTTCGTAACCCATGTTCTACACGAGGATTCTAACCCTTGTACATGATCAATTTCATATTAACTCACGGATTGGAACATAACCCACTTCACCCATGATCACCAATCTTAGATTTAAAACATACCTTATGATCCTCTCGTGTTGGTGATCATTAATCCATGCTCGGTTATGGATTTGGGCCTTGATTCATCCTTCAAATCGAGGCTTTTGAAGAACTAGGGTTTTGGGGCTCATGAGAGCCCCTGATCGATCTATCCAGAACACACACGAAAGTGTGTGTGTGTGTGTGTGTTCTTTTTCTTTTAATAACCCAACTTTCGTTCATTCCGCTTTAGCCCCTCGGGTTTTGCCTTTAAAACATAACTGGCACTACCTTCATCATTTAATACTTTTGACCATACCCTTAACTAGGTTAATTAGCCTAGTTGTTTATTTCATGACGTGTCACATAAGAACATACGACAAATATTATCATTCAGATTTTGGGGCGTTACAACTACCATTTCTGCATCATACTCTCCGATATAAAGATTCAAATCCCTTCTATAATTCTTACAATCAACTTTACTAGCACCAACTTCACCAAAACCACCATACATTGTTTTCATAATATTGAATGCTTTAACAGGTCCAATATTGATTGCAGACAATCCAGATATAAAACTTTCTTTACATAATCGATACTTCGGGCAGCCGGCAAGAAATGAATATCTTCATCTTCCACAAAGATATGATTATGTTCTTCTTCAAAGTAGTAGATTTTAAACATATTATTGTTCTCTAATATTAGTTTCACATGAGCATTGCATCCAACTCTTTTTGAACCTCTATTACGTCTAACAATCTTTTTACTATTCTCAACTGAACCAGAATCTATTTCTTTGCTAACATGAAATCCTTCTTTTGAACAGACAATATATCTTATTTTCACTAAACCACCACCATTTTTCCAAGAGGTATTTTTTCTTGCAGAAAAACCTGTAGCAAGTGCGTATCTCTGATAAAACGCAAAAGCCTCATCAAATGACTTAAAAAACATTCCAACAGCAGGTGTAATGGATCCACTGACTTTAGGTTTGAAAAACTTTCTTCCACTGTTTATGCATACACGTTCCTCCCACTTGGAAATGTTATCTGAAACAATTAAAAAAAACTATAAAACGCAATATATCTTACATAATAATGTTTTTATTGATAAACCAAAAAATATGTTAATAAAAATTTAAAAATACAAACCTTTAAAGTTTATATATGCACTAAATATGGATAAAAGCATAAAAAACAATACGTTCAGTAAAACGCATCAAATTATCTGAAACACTTAACAAATAATCATAAAACGCAATACATCCTATATAATAATGTGTTTCATGTTAAATCACAAAATATGTTAATAATAATTTAGAAATACAGACCTTTAAGGTTTGTATATGAACTATTATGTATAAAATCATAAAACGCAATACATTCAGTAAAACGCATCAAATGATGAAAAAACAAAACATTGTACAACAATAACAGTTATAGACAATTATAGCTTTATATTACTTAAAACTAAAAGTTTTATATGCATATAATTTAAATAATATCATAAAACGCAACTCTTCACTAAAGCGCAATAAATGATAAAGAAAAAAAACAAACAAATTATGTTAAATTATACAACAATAACAATTAAACTTATGAAAAATCAAATATTACTTACAGAACCACGAATTATAAAACGTAAAACAATGAAATTCGGAAAAAATAACAAAAATTTACTCCGAATTGAAGCTAAACATACCAGCAGAGTCTGAAGAAGACATTGAAGTTATCGAATTGATGAACGATACAAGATTAATGTTTAAAAAGAGGTGAATTTGCGATCGACGGCGATTTAGGGTTACAGAATCTTCAATTATGTTATGAGAGTGATGAACTAAGAAAAGAGATAACAAAATCTATAATCGAATTAGAACGAAGATATAATAATGTAAAAAGACGAAAATGCCCACGCGTCCAAAAATTTAAAAAAAGATGATAAACGGTGATGTGTTCAAATATTAACATATAAATTTCATCAAATGAGACATAAAACTAACCCCTTTTTAGTACTAATGTTGGAAAAAGTGTGCTTTTGTCTTCCTTTTGTATTTTCACGATTAAATGAGCTCAAATTAACAAAAGAAGCAAAAAGACATCAAAATCTAACATAAATACAAGAAAAGGAACAAGACGTGACATGCCCGACCCCACGACAGCATCTTCCCAACCAAAACAACAAGACAGAAGACTGAACACGCCCCGTGCTCAGCCAGCACGGGGGCGTGCCCAAGTGTCAGCAGAAAAGACAAAGTGGTAGAAGCTTCTATTGCCCACCACGGGGCCGTGCTCAGCGGACACGGGGCCGTGGTCAACTATAAGATTCGCACAATCCAGCAAATCTGCATAGTACAAAGATTCTTCTGCACCACGGGGTCGTGCTCAGCGGACACGGGGGCGTGGTCAACTAATAAGACAAAGCTGCATTTAATGAAGAAAGAGAAGGATGTGGACACGGGGCCGTGCCCACTGGACACGGGGCCGTGCCCGAGCTTCTGTTCAGCCTATAAATAGATGTGCTTGGCTCAAGCTCAAACCATCCCTTGGCACACCACCTCTCTCACACTTCACCCACCACCCACCACCCACCACCACCATAACACCATCATCCACCACCATCATCCATTGTCCATCGTAGAGTGTGTGAGTCGTCTCGGGATCCAAGATTGATCGTAAGAGTTCTTGACAATCAAGGCCATGTTTGCCTAAGTCTCTTACATCACTTGGTGAAGACAAAGTGTCTAGTGTAATACTTTTTATTTCTAATCTTTTGCACTTTTTATTTGGTTTCGTATTAATGACTTTAATAACTAGTTGCTTATGTTGAAGGTGATCTTTCTTTATCGTTTGTCCGTGGTGTCTTGAAATTATTTTACTGTCTATATAAAATAAAAGATTTTCACCATTCATATCTCCACGGTCTATATGGAGGTATGTTGGCTACCTGGTCGGGGGTTAAGGGAACGGTTTGGTAAAGGTCTTGCCATTGTTCAGCGTTTAGAGGTCCTACAATGGACCTGGGTCAAATTTAGTAGGACCTCCTTCAATACTTCACAGTATTGGATGGCGGGGGTCCAAACTCTTTGATCCCCTCATAAGTTAACTACTATTAATACTATAACCCGGCTATTTAGGAGTGTATCCCTGCTGACTCAGACTACCTAGTCGAGGGTAACGTCACCTCCAAAAGAGGTGCCTACCATAATATTGCATTAATAACTTAATTAATTATCTTCCAATAATCCACCCTTTTAGGATTGTATCCTTGCTGACTCAAACTACTGGGGTGAGGGTAACGTCACCTTCAAAAGAGGGGCCTACTACAATAACTAAGATAATCTCTTAATTATGTGCAAAAGTGCGGAAATAATCAAAGGTTACACTAGATACGAGTCGGAACCAAGTGATTCATCTTGTCTATCTGTTTTTATTTTTATTTTTATTTTCAGCATTTTAGTTAGTTTTTATTTTTCTTAGTTTAAAACATTTTTCTAAACTTTTTATTTTGATTAGACGTTGAGGATAAACCGGTACTAAAAGCTCTTGTGTCCTTGGACGACCTCGGTATCTTGCCAACACTATACTACGCTCACGATGGGTGCACTTGCCTATATGTGTGTTTAGTGTTAGTGAAATATCGTGTTTTATAAATTTAAAACTTGGCTAAAAATAAGTGTTAAATGGGCTTAAAATATACACCTAAAATATATAACACTTCACACGCATCAAGTTTTTGGCGCCGCTGCCGGGGACACAAGGATTTTAAGAAAGTTAGGAATCAACGGCCTAATCGTTTTTCTTATTTTTCATTTTTTTTAGGATTTTTTTTAGATTTTTCAGCTTCTGCAGAACTCAGCACGGGTCGTGCCCGCTGAACACGCCCCGTGCCCAATCATTGGAACTGGCAATCCTGTTTTAAGTCAGACAGTAAGCTGAACACGGTGCCGTGCCCACTCAACACGCCCCCGTGCCCAAGTTTCAGTTACTGAAAACAGAACCGTAAGGTCCCGACGGTTGGTAATTTCTGACACAACCATGAGTGATACTGATACTTTTTACTTTCGGCACTCTTATGGTACTATGAGGTGTCAATTATGTGGTGGTAACCATAAAGAATTAGAATGCTTTTTTCTAAATTATAAACCCCACTATATAGACCCATCATTTCCTAGTATCCTTAAGAGGGGCGAAAGTAAAAATAATCCCTATCGCTCCCTCGAATGCGCCCAACCAGATATTCTAGGAGAAATGATTCTCGATGAATTATTTCAACTAGAAGATCTAATTTTTAATTGGTTAAAAGAACTTAGGGAAGATTTCAATAATCTTTTCCAAGACAATAACCAAGAAGAGAGGTTCAAACAACTTCATTGTTTCCAGTGATACTTCTAACTCAAGTGAGGACTTGAGCGATAGTCGTCCCTGTGTCGATTGTGCCGTGAAGGACTCCCCATCAACTTCGTTTGATGCATACATAGACCTGAGCGATTCGACATACACCTTCTTTAACGAGAGCCCGGGAAAGGGTTGGACTTGTCCACCTACATATAGCATAGGAATCACCCTCACCGACAACCTCTTGCGTTCTCGTCTTAATATAGATCAATTAAGGTATCTTAGGCACTTTGGGGTTGTTCCAGCCAATAAGGAACCACCCGATCCGGAAAAAATCCTTAAAATTTGAAGAAATCCTTAAGACAGCTTCTAGACACGGGGCCGTGTCCAGGTCAGCACGCCCCCGTGTCCACCCAAAAGATTCCCTTCTGATTTTGTCAGAATGCGGACAAAAATGTGTCAGGATTCCGTCTGCACACGGGGCCATGTCCAGCCGACACGGGGCCGTGCGCAGCGTATTGTCATTTTCTATAAATGCAGCCAAGAATCCTGCACATTTGAACCATTCCAGGGACAGAGATTTGAGGAATATTCTCACATACCATCCTAGGTATTTTCTAAAAGAAGTTTCTCAACTATCTTCTTGTCCTTTCCTCTTTTATCCACTTTCATCTTCTTCAATTTTCCTCATACTTCCATTAAAGCTTGAACCTTCTATAGTTTCAAGCCTTATTGAGATGTTTGTTAGATTTTTTGTTCATGGAATCTTGATAAAAATAAGTTATATAACAATGTTTCAAGTTATTTAAGTTCAAAAATGCTTCAAAAATCATAAAACAATTTGAAACCCCAAGATTCCTTGTCCAAAAATCCTGCAGATATCTGAACACGGGGCCGTGTTCACTGAACACGGGGCCGTGTCCGAAGTACTGAACCCATAAAATTGAACTCTTTTCGGCATGTTTTCTCAGAATGGCAAGCAGAACAAGCGGAAACTCTTCGTCGCATTCCAGGAACAACCGGCAGGGGAGAAGATCATCTACAGTTGAGGATTCTCTTGTAAACTAGGTTTACGCCTTAAGAGAAGCTCTTGATGAAGTAACAAGTGTGGAAGAGGCCTTGGTCGACCGCATTAATCATTTGACGGTGGGACTAGAAGGATGTCTCCGGGAGGTCAACCTTTTGCACCAAAGGTTGAACATTCTCGCATCTCCTCCTTTGGTACCGATTATCACCCAAAGGGCATGGAATGTGGTGCCGGAAGTCATCATCCCGGCCGAATGGTACGCCCTACATCCGGAACCTCCTCAAGACATACTCCGAGGGGTCCCGGTTGGTGTCGCTCATCCTCCACCAAATGTCGAGGAGCATGATGCCGCCTCCCTTCTCCCTAGGGAAATCGAAGAATGGCTCTAGCAACATCTAAGGAACACCGTTCGGCTTGGAGTTCTACAAGACTTTTAAACCGGAAGTCTACTTCCGGAATTTTTGGTTCTTATTGTAGAAGTAGAACTCCTTAGGAAGATTTTACGGATCACTTGACCATTAGGACTTTTAACTTTTATTTTCTGCTTTATTTTTAATTTCTAGGAATACTATGTAATTCTCTCTATGATTAATGAATGATGGTTTTAGTTAAAATTGGTGTTTTGGATGGTGTTGAAATGAATAAAACACACTTGAGATGGCAAAGGATGCAAGGGAAACTTGAACCAGCACTCCATACAGGAAAGCAGAACCGTCCGACAAATTTCTTCGTTTGAAGTAAGCTCGGCACGGGCCGTGTCCACCCAACACGGCCCCGTGCTGCACAGTCTGCAGAAAAAGACCCAGTTCAGGTAACTGGACACGGGCCGTGTTCACCCAACACGCCCCCGTGTCCAGACTTCTGTTTCTCTTGTTTAATTTTGTTCCTGGCACTTGAACACAGGGCCGTGCCCGGATCACACGGGGCCGTGTTCAGCGCCCAGTAACACAAAATTTTTGCTTTTCACACCTTTTTACACATTCAATCAACCTAAAAACTTATTTTTGGGACACATTGAGGACAATGTGTAATTTAAGTGTGGGGGGGATGCTAAAACCTTGAAAATTGCAAGTCCTAAATACAAGCCTTACACAAAACTCTATTGGAACCGCTAATCACCCCAAATTTTTTTCAAAAATTTTCATTTTTTTACTTGTCTAGGTTTAATTCGGGAAATTCAAGTTCTTAAAAAAATTATATTTTTATGAATTTACAACCGATAGCGTCGTGATAAAAAGAACCAACATAAGAAAATTATGAAAAGGCATGACAAGCTTAGTTAAAATTTAATTATATATACTTGATCACATAAAAACCCATTCCCACAAAAGTGAGTTTTGAGCTTTTATTGAGCAAACACTTACATATCATTTGACTAAATGCTCATTTTCGTTTCTTGTGTGAATAGCCGCTTGGTTCTTACGACTCTAGAACTTGCCATGACGATACATTCCCGGTCCTTACCAACTTAAACCCGAGTAAGTAAATGATGGAGGCATTAGGACTAACCATTTTTATTTCTACACCATTATTTTTCTTTTTTTTTTACCACATACCCAAAATCCCCCTAGTTAGCCCCTTTGAGCCTAAACCTTTTCATTTCATAACCCAAATCAAACACCCTTTTTACCCACCAAAACCTTTTTCATTTTTACCCCTTTGTTTTAGTAACAAGTTCGGTTCTTTATATGACTTTTTAAAAAAAAAATTGTTGATGAAGCAAAAGAAAATAAACAAACAAGTTCATCAAAAATAACTTTGTTTGAATAAATAGCTTCATCAAAATAAAAGTTACAAAAATAGAAAGTCATACGAAAACCGACACTTGTTACGCTTTTCGCCCTTTTTACTAACCACTAAACACCAACCCAACCACCTACCTTTAACCCAAGCCTAACCCTTAACCCACAAACTCCTCTTGATATTTACAAAGGTATATAAGTTAAAAAGGAGGAGGATTGATTGCTTGGTAAAGCCTATGGTAGGAGTAAGTTCCATGCCGCTCTCAAGTGATCCATAAAAATACATTTCCGGCCGAGTGTTGAGTGATCCCCGTGAGGTATGTGAACTTGTATATAAATAGAATTTTACAAAGGCATGTTATGCCCTAATAAGTAATTTATCTTATGAAAAGTTTTAAATAAATCATGACGAATAGGATTGTAAATAAATAAAAATAAAATTAAATAAAGAATCTTGGAAATCCCGACACTCTACGACAAGCCCAAAAACCTTCTTCTCTACCCATTCCATTTGAGAGTGTAAATAGCCACATATTAAAGAGTTTTGCTTGAGGACAAGCAAAGATTCAAGTGTGCGGGTATTTGATGTGTTCAAATATTAACATATAAATTTCATCAAATGAGGCATAAAACTAACCCTTTTTTAGTACTAATGTTGGAAAAAGTGTGCTTTTGTCTTCCTTTTGTATTTTCACGATTAAATGAGCTCAAATTAACAAAAGAAGCAAAAAGACATCAAAATCTAACATAAATACAAGAAAAGGAACAAGACGTGACATGCCCGACCCCACGACAGCATCTTCCCAAGCAAAACAAGAAGACAGAAGACTGAACACGCCCCGTGCTCAGCCAGCACGGGGGCGTGCCCAAGTGTCAGCAGAAAAGACAAAGTGGTAGAAGCTTCTATTGCCCACCACGGGGCCGTGCTCAGCGGACACGGGGCCGTGGTCAACTATAAGATTCGCACAATCCAGCAAATCTGCATAGTACAAAGATTCTTCTGCACCACGGGGTCGTGCTCAGCGGACACGGGGGCGTGGTCAACTAATAAGACAAAGCTGCATTTAATGAAGAAATAGAAGGATGTGGACACGGGGCCGTGCCCACTGGACACGGGGCCGTGCCCGAGCTTCTGTTCAGCCTATAAATAGATGTGCTTGGCTCAAGCTCAAACCATCCCTTGGCACACCACCTCTCTCACACTTCACCCACCACCACCATAACACCATCATCCACCACCATCATCCATTGTCCATCGTAGAGTGTGTGAGTCGTCTCGGGATCCAAGATTGATCGTAAGAGTTCTTGACAATCAAGGCCATGTTTGCCTAAGTCTCTTACATCACTTGGTGAAGACAAAGTGTCTAGTATAATACTTTTTATTTCTAATCTTTTGCACTTTTTATTTGGTTTCGTATTAATGACTTTAATAACTAGTTGCTTATGTTGAAGGTGATCTTTCTTTATCGTTTGTCCGTGGTGTCTTGAAATTATTTTACTGTCTATATAAAATAAAAGATTTTCACCATTCATATCTCCACGGTCTATATGGAGGTATGTTGGCTACCTGGTCGGGGGTTAAGGGAACGGTTTGGAAAAGGTCTTGCTATTGTTCAGCGTTTAGAGGTCCTGCAATGGACCTGGGTCAAATTTAGTAGGACCTCCTTCAATACTTCACGGTATTGGATGGCGGGGGTCCAAACTCTTTGATCCCCTCATAAGTTAACTACTATTAATACTATAACCCGGCTATTTAGGACTGTATCCCTGCTGACTCAGACTAGTTAGTCGAGGGTAACGTCACCTCCAAAAGAGGGGCCTACCATAATATTGCATTAATAACTTAATTAATTATCTTCCAATAATCCACCCTTTTAGGATTGTATCCTTGCTGACTCAAACTACTGGGGTGAGGGTAACGTTACCTTTAAAAGAGGGGCCTACTACAATAACTAAGATAATCTCTTAATTATGTGCAAAAGTGCGGAAATAATCAAAGGTTACACTAGATACGAGTCGGAACCAAGTGATTCATCTTGTCTATCTGTTTTTATTTTTATTTTTATTTTCAGCATTTTATTTAGTTTTTATTTTTCTTAGTTTAAAACATTTTTCTAAACTTTTTATTTTGATTAGACGTTGAGGATAAACCGGTACTAAAAGCTCTTGTGTCCTTGGAAGACCTCGGTATCTTGCCAACACTATACTACGCTCACGATGGGTGCACTTGCCCATATGTGTGTTTAGTGTTAGTGAAATATCGTGTTTTATAAATTTAAAACTTGGCTAAAAATAAGTGTTAAAGGGGCTTAAAATATACACCTAAAATATATAACACTTCACACGCATCAAACGGCTAAGATTGCTTCCTATACTTCCTAGCCAAAATAAACTTCCTATTTGATCTTTTCCCCTACTGTTGATATTTGTTATGGTTGTTGTGTTAATTTTGATGGCAGGCTTAACTACATATTTACACAAAGCTAAAGAGAATTAACATGTTAATGTTTTTTTTCTCTTGCATTATATAGTTGTTGTCACTCCCCTTGCACAACATGCTCCTTCTACACTTCAGGTCTTGCTAGAAAAAGAAAGAACATTTATCATGAACAAAAAAATTTTAGCATCTCATATATTGATACTAAATATTCATAATCAACATCCCGCTGCAACGCGCGGGTTAGCGTCAACTCGTTAATTACGTTTATTAACTAAAGTCCCACCAAGTTCATTATGACGGTATGTGAGACACGACTTGGAATTTAGAACTAGAGATCTCGTTGCAAATATTCATGAACACGAGTGTATCGGACATCCGGATAGAGCTTAGAAGCTTCTCCTCCCCCTTCTCCGATTTCAAAGTTCATCAAACAACCTTCATAGTAAATGTGATAGATACGCGCAAATGCTCCTTGAAGAGCAATGTCCACATCTACAAAATAATGGCAAATCAGTTTAATTTCTATCACGTTTTCACTTTTGTGAAAAGTATAACTAATCACGATAACATAAAAAATAATCAACTCTAAATAAGGCTTGGTTGTGACCAAAAAGTTCCATCCAGAATATTTACAACACTCATAAATGCATCATAGGCGTCACAACTTTCGCAACTACAAGTTATGCGGCAAAATTAGTGTATACCAAGAAACCCATTTGCAAGAACGGATTTCAAGTTACTTAGTAGCTAACTTTTTGTGTTTCTGGAGAAGATTGCTTATACTTATTAGAAAGTATAAACATAATTATACTTATATATATATATATATATATATATATATATATATATATATTCGAATTCTTATGTATGTATGTATAACTTAGCCTATGTGACTTATAATTACATGTATGTTGTGACCGGAATATTTGAGTGGTTATGTTGGTTGGGAGGCACCGGTTCAAAGGGTGGTTTCCCTCCAATTTTAACCGCTCTCAACTGCCATTTATGTACTCATATTTATATGTCTTGCCGGCAAACTATAACCGGTACCAAGACAATGATTACTCAAATTGTCCTTTATCATAAATCTGCACATTCTTGATCTTGATCATACTCGAACATGAATTCCAAGTATTATGATTATTCCGCTGCAAACGGTTTAGATAATCATCAAAGTGGTATCCGAGCCACTGGCGAAAATGATTCTGATGTTAGGCCAACTTCTTCTACGTTACCATTTAAACATTGCTCCGATGAAAAGAGAGAACGAAGATGGTTAGTGAGGCGATGTTATTACTGCAACAAACTAGGGCATCAAATCTCAAATTGCAAGATGAAGGAAGATGACGAAGAATCACAACTGATCCGTCTTGCAATTAACACAGGAACACAACAACAACAAAGTGTAGATCATGATCATGAGAGCGGTCAGAGGATAGAGTATCTGGTAGTCGGAACCGATGGAGGTTTCTGGTCGGAGATGTGGTATGTAAGTAAATCTCTGAAGCATCACTTTTCTGGCAATCTAGATATGTTTAAACGAATAAAATGCATGTCTGATGTTGAAACAAAAACTGGAGAGAATCAGTTTTATTTCATAAGGGGCTTAGGGGTCGTTGATGTAATTTCTGGGTCGAAGAAGGTTCGTATTCAGAGTGTGTATTACACTCTGGATATCGACATAAACGTATTAAGTTTAGATCAATTGATTACTCAAGGATTCACGGTAAAGTTCATCGGAGACAAGTGTAAATTGTTTCCTACGTTTAGTGTGCCATTAATTAATAAGAAAAGTGACAAAACTGGGATGACTAAAGAAGAAGAAGTCGGTATGTTGAAAAAGGAATCAGTGATTACTAGAGAATCGGATCATGAAAGGTTCAAAACAGAATTTTTAAACGATTATTTTGAAAGGCTGAATGTATCAACAAACGAACCGGACTGGAATGTTTTGATACTTCAAGCAATGTCTTTCAAGGAGTTTAATGACTGTAAGGCACTTCTTGATATGTTAGAGGATGAAGAATATGTGATGAAATATAAATATCATCTCGAAACCAAGTTCAATGATATGATCGATTGGTTTCTCAAAGAAAAGTTAGAAATCTACACAAGGCCTCTACCTACATATGCATCGGAAAACCGAAAGGTGTGTTTGTTGGATCTATACATGGGTGTTAAAAGAGAGGGTGGACACGGAATAATCACTGAAAATAATCTCTGGGCAAAGATTGCCAAAGAGGTAGGTTTTGATTATAGTGAAGGTGAATACATGAGACTGCTATATGCTATGTACTTGGACGTGATTATCTACTATTACAAGTATAAATCGACACAAGAGAAGGTGCATGAGACAGAGGAGATCAAGACGGTGGTTGATCCAAGACAAAGCAGGAGTGAAGGAGACAAGATGATGGGAACAGATGTAGAACAATCGGAAGGAAACTCAAGAAATGAAGACACTGCTGGGAATGAAGCTGAGCACTATGCGTTTTTCGCCGGCAACGATTGGCAAGGAATCAAGAGGCTGCACACTAGGAGGAGGTTCGACTTCAATAGAGCGAAAGCAGCCGTGGATGATGCCAATATCAGCGTTATAATGCACTCTCGTAAACGTAATTATGTTTAGGGGAGTGTATTAGAAAGTATAAACATAATTATACTTATATATATATTCGAATTCTTATGTATGTATGTATGTATGTATGTATGTATGTATGTATGTATGTATGTATGTATGTATGTATGTATGTATGTATAACTTAGCCTATGTGACTTATAATTACATGTATGTTGTGACCGGAATATTTGAGTGGTTATGTTGGTTGGGAGGCACCGGTTCAAAGGGTGGTTTCCCTCCAATTTTAACCGCTCTCAACTGCCATTTATGTACTCATATTTATATGTCTTGCCGGCAAACTATAACCGATACCAAGACAATTATTACTCAAATTGTCCTTTATCTTAAATCTGCACATTCTTGATCTTGATCATACTCGAACATGAATTCCAAGTATTATGATTATTCCGCTGCAAACGCTTTAGATAATCATCAATACTTACCCTTCCTGGAAGCAAGAAAGTCTTGAGCGGATATGTGCACTTTCTCCAATGTTTTATTGGTAAGTTTCTCCCATTTTTCAACTAACTGGTTGTGGGTAAGAATGTTCTCTTGTGGTCGAATATACAAGGTCTTGTTCAACATGCGAGGATCATCAAAGGTCCTAACTGCGTATGTAGCAACATCGTCTTCATCATTGAAAACGACTACACACATTTTAAAGAAATTGATTAGCAGAAGTAATTGTTAAAACTACAAACCATCATAACATTTAGTATATAGTTATTGTGGTTGATCTAATATAGTTATTACGACATTTTTATAAATGAGATATATGGTTTTCATATTGGAAAGATACTACAATTTCATATATGTATTACTTTCTCTTTTCATATCTGTATACTTTCTCCTAGTTTCGTTTAGACCACTATTGCTTTACTTTCAACATTTTTATTCTCTTTAGTATTGAAAGCCATAACGGTTTGCACAATGCACACTAACAAAAACTACATCATACCCTTGCGATTTCCGTCACCATAAATATACACTCTGTCCTTTGGTGGCATGAGGGAGCCTAGTTGTGAAAGATTTCGGACGAAATAACCCCCTAAACAGTTGGCAGAAATGTAGGTATATGGAATTCCAGCCTCTTCAATAGCTTTGCGTATGATTATCTTGTCGAAGGTCTCCTGTCCGAGATCTAGTGCGTATCCCATTCGTGAAAGGTCCATCCCAAACTCTGAAGGCAAGAACCGCTGTTTCAAAAACACATTGTTAAATGACTTATATCGAACTAATAACATATTTAGAAGACACATGATATAAAGGACCTTGATGTTTCCGGCTTCTTTGATGGCATCAATAAGCTTAAGTTGAAGGAGAATATTTTGTGACCGATATAGAACCCCTGATATGGTGCATATCACAACATCAACTTGTTTGACGGCATCCACCAAACTCTGGTGGTCAGAAAACGAACCCTCGACCAAACGCGCTCCTTGTTTCTTGAACGACAACAACATCTGAACCTTTTCGATATCAAATCCGATCTCTCGACGCATAAGGATGTAGGTTGGATGGCCTTGAGCCAAACTAGCCTTCACAATCCTCTTGCCGACATACCCTGTACCACCCACCACTAAAATCTTGCTCTTCGACATGATCCTTTTATATTCTTTTTTGCTACATGTTCATAAAGCTTTATTAAGTTTGGTTTTTCAGGGTGTTTAAAGAGACGATGGATATCACATACTTTATATGAAGAAGATGATGTCATAATTGTTTATCACCCACATGTTTAATAAATGTTTTCTTGGTTTTTATCGAAACAAAGAAAAATGAACCACTTGATTCTGTTTGCTGACCAAAGAAAATAAAGATGATCTCATATGGTGATGATGTATTAACCAATCGAGCGAGTGTAAATTTAAAAGTAGGTTTTGAGATTATGTGAGTAAAAAAGAAGGATAAGGCTTACCACGCCATGTATATATTTAACGAACACCCTATTATGAGAAAAAGTATAAGAATGATGTGATTAATTTAGTAGAGGAAGGATGCATGCAAAACCTCTTACTCACCCATCATGCACCCAAGACTAACCCCACCTGCATTATGTGAGTTGCAAAACCTGTTACCCATGGGCCATAGACAACTCACTGAAGCCTGTTGATGGATTCATTCGTGGACCAAAATGGATATATATGAGAGGCTATCCTAAATGAGGACCAAAATCAGTGGCGGATCTAGAAAATCCGCCAAGGCGTAACGTTTTATAAAAAAGCGGTAGAAAATCCGCCAAGCCATAACGTTTTATAAAAAAGTGGTAACGAAATTTAAAAAACGTTATATTTTTCCAAAATTTACACTAATTTTACACTACCGCCGGAGCGCCAAACCGTAGCGGGGGTTGCCCCTTGTTATATGCTGGATCCGCCCCTAACCAAAATGGTAATATATATGAAAGGCTATCCTAAATGAGAATTCTATAATGATAAATGGTGCACATTACGTCCTTTGAGTTTAAGCTAAATTGTTATGTTATCTTTTAACTAACGAAATTATATTGAATGGCTTTTATGTTACTTTTTCATATCATGTGGTATCCTTTAGCTTAACCCAATTAACTTTTTTCTTTTAACCCGGTTATTATTATTATTATTATTATTATTATTATTATTATTATTATTATTATTATTATTATATACTTTTTGAGTGTTTATATTTGTTAAGTTTTTATTAATTACATACTTGAGTAACTCATTTTGTTATTCTATATTTACTCTACTTTTACTCTTTTTATCTTAATACATTTTTTTTAACAGCAAAATTTCTCATTTTAACTAGGGCTGTTCATGAGCCGAGCCGAGCCAGGCCAAGCTCGGGCTCGGCTCGATTATAAACCGAGCTGGCTCGGCTCGGCTCGGATTTGAAACCGAGCTGAAAATCTAAGCTCGGGCTCGGCTTGGTTTTAAACCGAGCTAGCTCGGCTCGGCTTGGTTTGGCTCGATTTTATAAAAAAAAAACTAAAATATACCTCTTAAAATTTAATAGCCTAAAATATTATTCAATAATTTAGAAGAATATATTCAAAATAAGTTCAACCTAATACAATTCAAACCAAAATCAAGTTTAACAACTCAAAATAAGTTTTAATTTCAATAAAATACAATATTAGTTCATTAGTATGGTAATCAATCTTCAAATATACCATAAATATCAAATTACAAACCTATATACATGTAAATAATAATCAGTTTTTTGTAATATATTATAATGTATATAAAATTATAACTTATTATAAGTAAAATAATTCGAGCTAAACCGAGCCGAGCTACAAAGCGAGCCGAACCGAGCCAGCTCGGCTCGTTACGAGCCGAGCCGAGCTAGGCTCACTTTCTAACCGAGCCGAGCCGGCTCGGCTCACTTTTAAACCGAGCCAAATCAAGCGAGCTTTTTCCGAGCTAAATCCGAGCGAGCTCCGAGCCGCGAGTTTTTTGAACAGCCCTAATTTTAACCACCCCAAGACTCGAAGTCGCATCACTTGGTTGGGAGGAGCACACCCATACCACTTCATTTCCTCATTGGGATTGGGATATGAACACAAAGTTGAATTTACCACCGTCCAAATTTATCAATCACCTTGAATAAAGAAATATTTTATGAAGGGTAACTTAATCCTATTTTAATGAAATTATATTGTTTTACCCATTTATGACATAATAAATTAATAATTAATTATGACGATATTTTATTCATTATATATAAATAAACCGTTAACTTTTATCGTAACTTTATAATAACTGAATATTAGTAAAATCCGCATAACAATTATTATTAAGAATAACAAGTCTAATTTATGGCACACCACTAATACAATTTTCACTTACTTTAAATAAATGTTATATTTAAAAGATACACAATAATAAAAACAATATTATTTATATAACATTTCAGTTATATGAAATATATATATATAGAAACGGGATCAGGAGAAAACGGCAAAAAGTGTGAGAACGGTGAGAACGTATCCTGGCCGAACACGTGGCGTGGGGCTTGATCAGGGACCGAGGGGTTTTTTTGTCTTTTTAGTATTCTTCTCCTTTCACGGTTTTCGCGTTTGAGAAGCTTCTTTATTTTTTTGCGTGCAGGATAATTTTGGCGTTTTGTAGATTTATTAATTATTTGGCGTTTATTGTTTTTTTCTCAGATTTCTTCTCTTTGAGGTAATTCTTTTCGTGTCACATAGTTAATATTTTTGGCGTTATGGTTTTTTTCATGTTTTTTTGGCGTTTTGTATCTTTTTGTTAATAATTCATTACCATAGATTAATATTTCAAAAAATTACAATAAGTAAAAAATTAAAATAATCTAATAGGCTTTCGTAGGTGGGATTACATCGGAGATGTACCTATCGCTTTGTTCTTCACTTTCTTCAGATTCTTCATCATCAAATTTCATTTTTGCGTATAATGTCATTAGCTCGTCTCTTCTTTGCTGCAGCCTATTCAAGAATATTACTGCATCATTGGATTTTGGATCGTTTGAAGGTGTTAAATCATAAAGTTGTTCAATGATATATAGCAACCCTGTCTTCAAAATTTCTTTCATTGGTCTTAAATATTGCACCCCCTTTTCATAAGTTACTTCAAGTGTTCCTTCTTCCTCATGCAATACCCAACTCCTAAGTTTTGGTATTTGTGTATCTTCAATATCATCTTCATCATCTTCTGCTGGAAACTTTCTCTCCAGTCTTCTTATTAAAGTTCTTGTTCTTTCACAATCGTTGTCTCTTGGAACCCCAAGGGCCAGGATATCCTTTTGAATATTTTCATTCATTCCCATCATGGCTTTTATTGTTCTTACCTTAACCCTTCTCCTATCAGCGAACTTTATGATGAATCTTTTTTCTTTCCTTACAAACTTCCATGCAATAACTTTAGTCATTTTTTAAATTTTTTGGCGTTTTGGAGAATATGTGGCGTTTTAGTTTTTTTGGCGTGTTTGAACTTGGGTTCTGATGGTTCTTTTATATTGACTTTTTTTCCCGCGTATGTCAGGTAATTATGGCGTTTTGAAAAAGATAAATAAATTTAATATAATAAATGTTAGTAATTATGTTTTCCGTCGTTTCATTTTACTGTTTTTTTGCAGTTTACCGTGTTTTGTTTTAAGACTCAATTGTTTTAATGGTGTAACACGTCAAATCTTTTGACGGCTGTAATTATGGCGTTTTGTTTTCCAATGGCGGTTAGATAACTATTGGACTTCTTTTGTTTTATATTCTTTTGCACATTTTTTCACTCTTTTTTTTTTATAATATTAGTTGTTCAAATTAATTTTATTATAGTTTGGTAGTTTATTTGGGGGCTTTTGTATGGCATTATGGCGTTTTACACGTATTTGCTAATTTTAGCGTTTTATTATATTTTTCGTTATAACATTAATATTATTTTGTTGTTTATTAACTGACATTACAAAACAAACAATAGACAAAGAAAATTAAAAAACAAAGTAAAAAAAATAAAGTAGAAGCAATTTATTATTTTAAATCTTCAGTGTCATCAGTCTTTTTTTTCTTTTGAAACTACAAGAAATGTGACAAATAAATGGCGTTTTGGGTTTGGCGTTGTTTATTTTCTTTGTTCATGTGTTTAATTGTCTTTGTTGATGTTTGAGTCATAGAGCAACCCCCCTGTGGGTGGATGCTATCTGCCACTGGTATAGGTCTCTTCTTATCATCCAAACCTTCTTCAGGAACAAAGATGACAGTATGACATATGGGTGTCATGAATCCCTCTTTTTTCAATTTTGTCCATCTCATGCAGCAAAATTTTTTCTTCACTCGCGTAAAAAATCATTAAATGAAGCTTCATGCAGAACTTTACTGAGGATCAAAGAAAAAGATGTTTTTGCTGTCGTTGAATTTTTTGGCGTTTTACATTGAGTTGTAAATTTTTTTAGCAACCACTGTGTGTGTGTGTGTTTTTTTTTTTTTGTGATAAACGGAAGGTGGTGAGACATTTCTATTTATAGAAATTTTTTGGCACGTAGGTTAGGCGGGATGTTATTTTTATAACACAAAATGTAAATAACATTTATTCGGATGTAAAGTTTGGCGTTATATATAATGGCTTTTCCTATATTATGGCGTTTTTGTAACCAGAGAGCTTAAATAAAAACACAGAAAAAAGCACCCAGTGATAAATTTGGTGTTTTGTATTTATTTGGCGTTTTATTTTCAATGGCGTTTTATGTGAGTAATAGTTTTTTTACTTTTTTACCCTTAATGACGCGCGTCCACGTAATAAAATTGGTGTTATTTACTAAAATGCCACCGCGCCAATCTAGTCCATAGATTGTTTTGATCGGACGATGCATAAGTGTTCTCTCCGTTCTCACACTTTTGAGCGTTTTCTCTAAATCCTGACCGTATATATATATATATAATATGTATTTGCGTATTACATAATTTTCAGTATTCAATTTGTGTAATACACGAGCTATCATGGTATTTTAGTGTTACTAAATATTAACATAAGACACTTTTGTGATAAATTGAAGTTAGTTGTGTAAATTGTCATATGGTGATAAAAATATATTACTTATACGATTTTTTTTTTTTGACAGAATTATATAATTATATCGTTTCTATTCCACAATCTCGTGTAACCATAGCCATAGAAAACATAAACTTATATCTTCGGCCCGTTTAAAGCTATCAATCTCAAAATTTATATTTAAGCTCATTAGGTATTAGCACAATACCCATTTTAGTTTCAATAATAATAATAATAATAATAATAATAATAATAATAATAATAATAATAATAATAATAATAATAATAATAATAATAATAATAATCAATCATACCCAGTAAAATCCCACAAATAGCAAAGCTACTTATAGGGTCTGGGGAGGGTGGGATGTAGACAGACATTGCCTCTATCCATAGGGATAGAGAGGCTGCTTCCAGAGAGACCCTCGGCTCGAAAACGAACATCATGCCAACACACCAAGTCAAAAAATATAGAAATAAGAAGTCATCCTTACCAGCACAATACAATGTAAATCATGGATAATAGCATACAACATCATTTGGGCGTAAACACAAGAAGGCAATCACTGGAAAAGTCCCTTAAAGAATAAGAAAAACATACGTCCCTGAAATACACCTAAAACCTTAATGCAATATCCTCTAGAAGTCGTTAACCCTAATCCTACGCCTCCACGAAGTCCTATCTTGGACCATATCCTCAGAAAGAAGCAACTCTAGTAAATCATGCCTAATCTGCTCATCCCATGTCAGTTTGGGTCTGCCTCTTCCTCTCCTCCCCTCCACAGTAAGAGTTTCCACTGCTCTAACTGGTGCCGTTGTTTCTCTCCGCTTCACATGCCCAAACCATCTCAATCTCGCCTCCTTGATCTTCTCCGATATACAAGCCACTCCTAATCTTTCCCTAAAAACCTCGTTTCTTATCCGATCTAGCCTCGTATGTCCACACATCCACCTCAGCATCCTCATTTCTGCTACCTCCATCTTACGCGCTTGTGTCTTCTTGATAGCCCAACAGTCTGTTCCATATAGCATAGCTGACCTAACTGCTACTCTGTAAAATTTCCCCTAACTGCTACTCTGTAAAATTCGTATAAGTAATAATAATAATAATAATAATAATAATAATAATAATAATAATAATAATAATAATAATAATAACAACAACAATAATAATAATAATAATAGGAGTAATATGCAATTTGCATCCCTGTGCTTTAGGGGTGGAGTCAACTTGAGTCCCTAAAATGAAAATTCGCTGCCTGAGTCCCAGCCCTATGAAAAGCGCTACACTTTGAGTCCTTCTGTTAAGAATCTGTTCGTTCGATCGTTAAGTCAATGGCATTTTAGTAATCTCAGCATATTAAAATGGAAAAAAACAAAAAGAAAAACCCTGAATCTAAATTCTATCATCTGCGCATAAACAAGAACCCAGATCTTCATGAATAAGAACACCATGAACAAGAACAAATAAAAACCAAAACCCCTAGAACTTCAAGACACCACCATATCTCCTTCAATTCTTAACGAAATCAAGTGGTTCTTGGGTGCAAATTGTGGTGCGAAACTGTGGTGCAATTCGAAAAGATTTGGTCACAAAATCTGGTCACCTCATAAATAAATGAATCTCAGGAATCCACTAAAATCATAGCGATTTGACCAAGATTAATATTTAGTTACAGATTTAACAAAACTATCCCTAAAATTCCCAAATTATGGAGATGATAACGGATTAGGCGTAAAATCAAATCATCAGTAGCAATAAACTATAAAATAATCTACATCAACCGAGACGTATGAAACTAAAATGATTCTAAAGAAAACACATTATGAAACAAAATGATTTTTCATTTTTCAAATCTGTGAAAGACACATGAAACAACGCTAATTTGTCATATTGCATTAAAAAAATTCACACACAGAATGATTTTCATTTTAAAATAGAGAGAATGAGAATTGGGGTGAAATTATGTGGAAGAAGGTATTAAACTAACGGGAAGGACTCAGCATATAGCGCATGTTAAACGATGGGGACGCAGGTAGCGAAATTTTCATTTTAGGGACTCAAGTTGACTCCGCCCCTAAAGCACAGGGACTCAAATTTCATTTTACTCCAATAACAATAAGCGGTAAAAAATAGTTTACATTATTTATTTCGTCAAGGTCTAAAAGACACGTTATCATCTCCATATAATTTGTATTTTATATTCGATTGAAAAGATGCCATCTGATAACATATTCATTTATAACTCTAGTAATGCATAAAACAACTGATTGGAGTCTAATGGATACTATTAGACTACATGGCGTAGGGGCTTGAAGGGAGGGTGTGGAGCAACACATAACTGTCACCTTCAGGCCCTTAAAACCAGGGGGTGGTGTTGGTCATCGAAATTGTTTAAAAAAAATTAAAAAAAAAAAAAACCTCATCACTCAACAACCTCCTACCATAAACCACCAATCAAATCTACCAAGTCATCCCCACCTTGGCCACTACGCCGGTGAGGATTCCCCTGCCCCTCCCCCCACGCCACCCCACTGGCCGGTGTGTCTGACATAGAGAAACTTCCACGTCATTTCCGAGCCTTCCACACCACATAGTCTTAGAGTGCACCCGAGCCTTCCACACCACATAGTCTTAGAGTGCACTTGTGAGATTTCATAAACATTATAAAATCCTTGGGCAATATCTCGTTATACAACAATATGTTGGGACACTTGGACTAACTTTACTTGATTAAGTTGATCAAAAGTGTGTCCAATCAATATAAGTTGTTCAATACATCCAAGAAAAACGTGGCATAGAGACTAGACTATAAAAGGAAAAGCAACTTTATTGTGTGAAGATAAAGGCACTTTGTATGGTCCAATTTAAGTATGGAATATTTCCATAATATAAATTTACAACAAATTAAATTGTTGGATTATGTATTGAACCCCAAGCATGGGGTTTCCCAAAAAAATTTGTGATTTTTCATTTTTTACCCAAAAGTTTTAATCATTTGTATTTTAACACTTTTAATTTGTTTAGTTTTAACCCAAAACTTTTCACCTTTTGTAATTTAACCCAAAACTTTTTTATTTACAACTTTGGTCCCCATACTTTTTATCTTTCGCAAGTTTTTCGTTTTACGTTTCGTTTTAATTTTGCGAGCTAATACGTCCCAACGTGCGTGTGTGGTTCAACGTTTTTTGTCTATTTTTTTCACATTTGACAGGTATATCGCAATGTGTCTATTTTCCCCCTTTGACAAGTTCGCTGCAACGTACGAATCCTACATTGACTTAGTTATTCTTTTCTACGTTATTTTGCGAGTTAACACGGCGCAACGTGCGTGTGTGGTTCAACGTTCTTACGTCTATTTTTTCCATGTAACAAGTTCGTCGCAACGCGTGTGTCCTAAATCGACATAGTTATTTTTTTCATGTTATATGTTTCGGTCTTATATTTCCGCATTAACACGCCACAACTTCAGTGTTGGTGGTCGCTACCAGCGGTGTGGCGTTGATGTTATTTGGCATAGTTTTAGGCCCCCGCCGCAACGCGGGGGTTGGTTAATTCTAGTTGGATATTAAAGGAGAAAATAAAATGCATTTCCTCAGCAAGAAAAAAATTATTAGATTCATGATGTACAAACACCAAGTTAATACTTATTTATATTTTCATGTAATTTACTCATTCTTCTTGTATGTATATGTAATATTTTCATGTACTTAACTTGTAATTTACTCATTCTCGTGTAAAATTGTTTTTATTTATACACTCCTTCTAACCTCATTTAGGGTATGCAATTGATGAAACACTGGTTAACACCTGAGGTGAAACTAGCATGTTCGTCTCTTTTGTGGGATTCAATCTCCTTCGCTACTCGCCAAATGACGGGCCCTGCAAAACAACAACACCGTTAGCTCGTTAAGAGGGGAATATGGGGGTTTCCCTCTTAACCGGGCTCCGGCGTGAGAATAAGTTCTGTTCTGAGGAGATAAAACAGTGTGTGTTAAGAGTGAGAGAGTGGTGAATAGAATGAATCAACCTGGATGATGAAGGGTCCTATTTATAGCCGGAGGGTGAGAGAGGGATGAGCGACCTTGCCAGCTGCTATGGGGCGCCAGCTGTCCGACCAAGGGGAATATCCTATTGGTCTCCTCTGCTGTGGTCAGGATAGTGATACACGTGGCGCGCCCATATTTGTCCATGCTGGAAACATCGTACCGTTGTTGTCGGTCTGCTCCTTGATTTGCTGCAGGTCTACATGGCGCTCGATGGGTGGTGACACGTATTGTCCTTTATGTCGGAAGGAGCATCTTTGGTGCCACCTTAACGTATTCCAGAAGCATCTAAAAGCTTCTGGATTCGCTTGCTGATGCAGACGCCATGTAGGATAAAAAGTGGTGTGATCCTTGCCATGTAGGCAAGGAATTGGGACCATACATCTTCAAGTCCCCCTAGTCCAGTGTGCCTTCTAGTTGAGTTGATCGTCTAGGAGGGATTCTGGACTTATAAGAGAAGTGGTTGTTGGTGTTGTCGGAATACATGTTATTTTGTACGGTTTCTCGTAATAGTAGCATTGCGCGTGGCGTATTGGTAACTTTGCGAAGTTGAGCCAACTGGACGCGAGGCGGATAGTGTGCTGGTAATTTTGCAAAGTTGAGCCAATTGGACGTGTGGCGCGTGGTGTGCTGGTAACTTTGCAAAGTTGAGCCAACTGGACGCGTGGCGCATGGTGACTAGGTAACTTTGTAAAGTTGTGCCGAGTGGACGCATGGCGCATGGCGTATTGGTAGCTTTGAAAAGTTGAGCCAACTAGACGCATGGCGTATTGGTAACTTTGTAAAGTTGGGCCAACTAGACGCATGGCGCATGGCGTATTGGTAACTTTGTAAAGTTGGGCCAACTAGACGCATGGCGCACGGCATATTGGTAACTTGTAAAGTTGAGCCAACTAGACGCATGGCGCGTGGCGTATTGGTATTTTCTTCTGAAGGAAGTTTCTTTACTTGGGACAAAGAGGATTGATGTGACCGTCTGATGTCCCTGTCTTGTCTGAGGTGAACATTCGCCTTTTCAGTGGTGTCAGTTACTTTCCATCCCTTTGTCAGATGTGTGCCGCCCACGCTCCCGGAAAAAGAGGTGACGGTTTCTCTTTCTGCTGACGTGTCTTCTCCCCATTGGATGACCTTCTGAATTCCTGACGGCCCACTACCCATCTCATTAAATGTGATGGGTATAAATACACGGCGGTTTCCTTCATTTTTTCCACTTTTCAAAATTTGAACTCCGGTTTTCTCTCCCATTCCATGATCTTGCTTCCCCTTTTTTCTTGAGTTTATTCATATTATCTTTCTTATCTTCTTTCGATATGTCCGGAGCGAATCCTTCATCGAAGAAAAGGAGGAACAAGGGTAAGAACCCTCCGGGTCCTGACCAAGCGACTATAAATTGGAAAGAGGAAGAGTTTCAGAATTTGGTGAGGGATATCGGTTTCCTTCCTGAATGGGGTGCTCAGTTCCCAACTCCTGGTTCTACTGTCATGGACGCACCTCCTGGTTACATTACATTGTATGCTGCTTTTTTCCGGGAGGGTAACTTTAGACTCCCAATGACCAGGTTTACTGCTGAGGTGTTGAGGAATTACGGGCTCCATATCTCGCAAATCAACCCCATTGGGCTTCCCCGTGTCACCCACTTTGAGTTTATATGTAGAGCCAACCGTGTTGAGCCAACTTTTGAAATGTTTAATGTGTTTTACACCGTGACCTACACCAGCGGTTTCTACTCTTTTAACTCCCGGACCGGTGGTGTTATCCCCTTTTGTTCCACTCCTTTAAAAACCTTGCATGATTAGAAGCAAAAGTTTTTCTACATTCGCCGTGGTGTTATCCCGGTAGACATGCATTATCGGGCAGGAAGTAAGGGGATCCCTAAGGTGAATGTGGTTGCGGATTTTGCTGAACAGGCATGGTACAAGAAAGTGACTCACAAGGCTACTGCTATTTCTCAGCTCGAGGAGATGGCGTTGGTGGGTGCTGGTATGAGTATGTTGTGGGTCCCGAAGCATCCTTTGGGTGTCCCGGTTTACGGTTATCAAGGCAAACGTGTGTAGTTTTGTTGTTTTGTGATCTTGTGTGTACTCTTCTGATTTTGTTGTGTTCTTATTTATGCCATTTCATTGTCACAGTTGGGTATAGTTTACTGAATGTTCTGGACACGAAGGCTGGTGGAGCGATGGTTGAGGGGGTGCAGGGGGATGGGAAACCAACGTGGTTGGACCAGATCCGCAACCGTTTCTTGCACCCGAGTAACGAAAGTTTTACCACCTATGCCAACACTGTTTTAGGTGAAGATAGTGAAGATGATGTTGATGATTTCATTGGTCCTTCTCGAGAGGAAGTTATTGTTCTCTCGAGTGGGGAATCTGATAGATCTCTTGAAGGCCTAACTTCTCATTCCCCGCGTGTAGGTCCGGCGCAGGGGGTTGCCCATGAGCCTGTTAATGAACCTGTTGATGATGATGTGGAGGTTCCGGTTGAGACTGCCGATCAGTTGGAAACGAGGAAGAAAACAAAGCCTGGCAAGCTAGAAGGGAAGGAGAAGAGGGCTGAGGAAAAAGCCACTGAGACTCCTCGTAAGCGACCCTCTACTCTTCCTGTCCTAGATTACGTTGTCGTTTCTGATACATTATCTGGTTTAGGGGCCGGAGAGAAACATCGTAGTTCCGATCCTGATGATATCGCTACTTTGACGGAGATGATGAGGAAAAAAGCTCTTGACGATAAAAAACGTAAGCTTGATGAGCAGGCTGCTGCCATGCTTGCGTCTAAAAAGGCCAAACTTCAGAAGGAGACTCCTCCTGCTCCTTCAGAATCTGAAATAAATCTGGGGATTTTTGCTGCTAAGAGGGGGAATCTTTTTAGAGGAAATATACGAGGCCTCTGCTCCCCCAGGTAGAAACTTTGCTGTCGTAAACCTTGTTATTTGGCTTTTGGAATCATGTTTTTTTATTATCACGTTTGTCTTGGTGGTAGATATGAAGTCAGGGAAGGTTCCCCGGAGGTTTGATATTTCGAAGATTACCCCTCCCCAATCTCCACCGTCTAGGACGTTTGACATGTCTCCTCTCCGTGACGAATTGGGTGAGAAGAAAAAACAAAATGATGTAGATGCTGAGCATGTTGGTGAAGGTGGTGGTGGTCATGTTGAGGGTGGCGCTGGTGTTCATGTTGCTGGTGGAGATGGGCGAGACAAGGGCATTGAGGACGAAGCACAGTCAAGTGAGGCTACGCCTCGTCAAACCATTTATACCAAGCGTCCACCAGGCGGTGGCGGTGGTGCTACTTCCGGTGTGGTTCGGAGTCCACAGTTTGAGAATGTTCGTGCTAATTGTAACACCCATCTTTTATTTAAAGTAAATGTGCGATATATATATAAATATTACGATCATTTTATACCATAAGATCCAAAAGTTTAATATTATAGTAACCAACATTAGTTTTCTACCGACTAGTTTAAACATCCATAAGTTGTTTAGCAAACACTTTACATCATAACATTGTTCAAAACGAGTTAATTTATGCGGAAGCTTCAAAAGTATGTGTTCGTTTCTTCAAAAGCTTGCTTGATCGTCATCCGTAATCCTTGAGTACCTATAAACTGAAATGTTTGCATAAAACATTTGTATTAGAATACTTAGAAATAATACATAATTGAAACTAGAATCAAAGTGGATTCAAATAGTTACAATTATACAAAATTTATAAATTTTTGTCAGGCTCTACCGTAACTTACGGTCCTACCGTAAGTTACGGTAGTCAATTTACAACAATGATCCACCGTAACTCAGAAGAGTTCCACCGTAAGTCTTTGACCTCTACCGTAAGTTACGGTGGTACCGTAACTTACGGTAGGCTCTGCAAACACATATTTTGACTGTTTTGTTTGTTTGCTTCACCCACACAATTTCTCAAATCTTTCATTCTTTCAAACCAACATTCTAAATTCTCATGTTTTAACATGTCAATTATCAAATGATAACAAATGACCAATCAATCACATTACGTAGCAATATCCATGCTTTATTTGATTATTCGACCCGTTTGGCTAGTCTAAGGAATCCTCCTTTATGACGACTACCAACGAGTTCTAACCAAATTTTGACCTATTATTCAATATTGCGACATTATTACTTTAACTCAAAACAACCCTTATTCTAAAATTCAACTACGCATGTGATAATCATCAAAATTTACTTAATGTAACGGGTCAAGTTACATACCTTAGTGTACGCCCTTCAACCGCAAATCACCACCGGCTTGTCCACTCGACGTTCCGGTATCCTTCCCTATAGAGTTCAATTTGAGACATGTTTAGAACTCTCTTTAAACCTTATATCGCATAATACACCGAAACATCATAATTATGCGCTTGAACTTTAAATTTCGATTTTAAGCCTTCTTTGAGGCATTTTCACAAACACTTTAAGGGCAGATTTTTACATGATTATATGACAAGTTTCTAGCTTATCACTTAGCCCTAATTTCACATCTTTCAACCATCTTACATGATTTATTAACTTCTAAATTTCTGAAATCACTTCAACATTGTCAAATTACACTAGATCAACACTCTATTTCCTAGTGTTCATCAATTTACACATAACCCACTAATCACCTACAATGGTGTTCATGGGTTTCACTAAAATTTCATATGATTTCAACTTCTATTGGTCTAGGGTTTGTCCCTAGACACTATAGTTGTTCCTAAATCATCAATACACACACATGCAACCATAATTTCAGAATTTTTCCCAATTCATGAAAATTTCAAGTTGAGAGATTTCTCAAAATTTTACATACCTTGAAATCCCCTTGTGATGAGGATCAGTAATCTATGTTTGGATTTTGATTTGGGACTGAATTTGGCCTTCAATTGACTGATTTTATGAATGTTTAGAGTTTGAGAATGGGGGTGTCGCCCCCTGCTTCTTCTTGATCGACCAGACCCCCTATTTGGGGTGTTTGGTTTATTTTTTATTTGTTTCCCCAAATTAAGTTTCAATTTTAACACTAAGGCCCCTCTACTTTGTTCAACATTTAGTTTGGTAGCTATTAACCCTATTATAAGCTATTTCTAGATTATTAACTAACTAGGTTAAAATTCCTAGTTAGTAAATTCTCGTTTATTTAAACTTTATAATTCTAATATAAAGTTTTTAAATTTTTCGGGGTGTTACAAGTCCACCCCCCTTAAAAGGGTTTTGTCCCCGAAACCGTAGTACGTACCAAATAAGGTAGGGTGGAGACGTCGCATCTCCTCTTCGGACTCCCACGTAGTGTCCGAACCTTTCCTATGCTCCCATTTGACTTTGACTTGATCGATTTGTTTATTTCGTAAGTGTTTGACCTTTCGATCTAAAATCTCCACCGGTCTCACAGCATAATTCAGACTATTATCCACTTCGATATCATCGTAATGGATATAGGTTGTTTCGTCTGCTAGGCACTTTCGTAACTGTGACACGTGAAACGTGCCATGAATCCCAGTTAGTTCCTCTGGTAGCTCAAGGCGGTAAGCTACCTTGCCGACCCTTCCGATGATTTTAAATGGCCCAATAAACCTTGGGCTTAGCTTCCCCCTTTTTCTGAATCTAATAACACCCTTCCATGGGGAAACTTTTAGCATAACCATGTCGCCAACCTGGAATTCGATTGGCCTATTCCTTTTATCAGCATACGCCTTTTGCCTGTCTAGAGCCGCTTTCAAGTGTGCCCGAACCATATCTATCTTTTCATTAGTGGCTTGTACTATATCCTGGTGGGCGAGTTCACGTGGACCCACTTCACCCCAACGTACCGGGGTTCGGCACTTCCTACCATAGAGCATTTCGTATGGTGCCATCTTGATACTAGCGTGGTAGCTGTTATTATACGAAAACTCGACTAACGGTAGATGAACATCCCAACTTCCTCTAAATTCGATTATACACGCCCGTAGCATGTCCTCCAATGTTTGTATTGTTCTCTCACTCTGTCCATCTGTTTGAGGATGGTACGCAGTGCTAATGAACAATTTGGTTCCCATTTGCTCTTGGAAATCTCGCCAGAAATTTGAAGTGAACCGGGTATCCCTATCAGACACGATAGATACCGGTACTCCATGACGTGCTATTATCTCATTAGTATAAACTTCTGACATCTTTTCTGACGTATAAGTCTCACGAATCGGAATGAAGTGAGCACTTTTCGTCAATCTATCCACCACTACCCATATAGCATCAAAACCACGATTTGTCTTAGGCAATTTGGTTAATAGGTCCATAGTAATATGTTCCCATTTCCACACCGGGATTTCCAACGGTTGGAGTTTGCCGTAGAGTTTTTGGTGTTCTGCCTTAACTTGTAGACATGTCAAGCATTTTTCTACATACTTCGCCACATCCCTCTTCATTCCAGGCCACCAATAATTTTGTTTCAGATCGTTGTACATCTTGGTCGCACCCGGATGAATTGAATATCGGGATTTATGCGCTTCATCAAGTAGAAGTGCCTTCACACCACAAGTATGTGGAACCCATATCCTTCCGGATCGAGTCTTCAACCAGTTGTTCCCATCCGATAAATCTTTCAACTGACCGATTATTCTTTCTTTCTTCCAATTTTCCTCTTTCACTGCTTCTAACTGCGCCTCTCGAATACGTTCAAGTATACCCGAGGTCACCACGAGCTGCATCGACCTTAGTCGTATTGGGACGTAGTCTGCTTTTCTGCTTAGAGCATCCGCCACCACATTTTCCTTTCCGGGGTGGTAATGTATTTCACAGTCGAAATCTTTCACCGTTTCTAACCATCGCCTTTGTCGCATATTTAACTCCTTCTGATCGAAGAAGTATTTTAAGCTCTTGTGATCGGTGAATATGGTGCACTTCACCCCATATAAGTAGTGCCTCCATATTTTTAAGGCAAATACCAACGCAGCCAACTCAAGATCGTGCGTGGGATATTTCTTCTCGCGTATCTTCAATTGCCTTGAGGCATAAGCTATCACCTTGCCCCGTTGCATCAAAACGCATCCGAGCCCCGATAGTGAAGCATCCGAATAAACCACCATCTCTTCGACCCTGTCCGGCAATGTCAGTACCGGAGCTTGAGTTAGCTTTTCTTTTAGCATTTGAAACGCTTTTTCTTGATCGACACCCCAGATGAATTTTTCTTTCTTTTGGGTTAGCTTTGTGTAACACCCCAAAAACGGGTTTGGTAATCAAACCACGTTAATACTAAAAGACGGGTAAGGTACCGTTAGTGGTAAAATTAAGCCGGAAAATATTAGGATTCATATAACTAAATCTAGTATTTAACAAAACAAGAAAAAGAATGCTTTTGGGAAATAAAGTTTATAGAAGGCCCGAGTTAACGGGACTCAAAATAAACTTAGTCATAGATTCCCCGAACCCACTAATTTAATTAGGAATGTTTAACCTAGTTAATAAGTGGGGGAATATTGTTAGAAATAGGTGGGTTGTACCCTACCTAATTAACTAATCAAACTTGAGGGGCCAAAAGAGGAAAATGGAAACTTAATATTTATTTTAATAAAAAAAACACACTACACACAAACTAGTGTGTGTGAGTGTGTGTGTACGTGAAAGAGGTCAGGGGAAGCAAGGAGAAGCCAAAACCCTAACTCAAGCTAATTCACCAAATTGAAGGTCAAAACTAGCTCAAATCAAATGCATGATCACTTACAAACGATCACCAAGTCAAGGGTATCGTGAGGTATGTCAAATTTTATAATTTGGTGATGTTTCAAAATCTATGATGAACACTCAAAATCAGAATTCGTGAATGAATGTTGAGTTTATGAGTGATATGTTATGAAATTCATGTTTAGAAGTGAACCCTAGATGAAAACTTGATGAATTAGCACTAGAAACAAAGGATTTGATGATAACCCTTGTATGTGCTAGGTGGGTTTTGATTGAATAATGAAGATGATGATAACCTTGTGTTTAAAACCATTATAATTGATAGTAGAAACAAGGTACTTGAACAAATTACATGATTGGGTATTTGTTCATACAAGATTGAGATGGGTTTTTATGATATGATGATATTAGTGTCAAACTTGTGATTAGAATCATCATATTAGTTAGTAAAGACATAGTACTTGAACAAATTAGGTGTTTGGGTACATAAATCATAATTGCTATGAAATGGGTTTAGTTGATTTGAAGAAATTAATGTTGTATTGGTGTTTATAAACGCCATACTAACTCGTATGAATGAACTACTTGAACAAAATAGGGATTTTGTTAAGAGTTCATAATTGATTAGAAGTGAGTCTTGACACAAGAATTAAACTCATGATTTATGATTGAGTTTAAAGAGAAAAATAGTCAAAGAATCATAAGGTGTGAAAGTCATGATTTGGGATGGCTAATCTAACAATCTTGTGAATAATGAATGATAGTTGGCGCTTAACAAGCTAGGTGAAGCTTGGGAAGAAAGCGGTACGAACGAGTCAAGCATAAAGGAAAAGCGTATTCGGGATGCAAGGTAAGTGTAATTTACACACTTATGTAGAATACTCGTTTATTCGACACGTTGTAAACGTGAAAACGATAATATTGGAAATTTGGAAATTTGTCAAGTGTCGACTTATGTAAATCATGGTTAAAAGGATACCCATGGCGTAAGCCGAAATGGGTTGAAACTGTAAGAAAAGAGTGTAAAAGAAAAAAAGGTATGGTTATAAAATCCGGGATGGGATGATGTATGAATTGGAAATCAAAAACGGTGTTTTTGATTTAAATAGATAATGTTGGGCATATAGTCCAAACGGGTCGAATGGTGGTGATAACACCATTTGACAATATCGACTAATGTGGTCGTCAAGTCTTATGTTAACAGGACCGATTAGCAAATTGGATAGTTGCGTCATCATTGATGGTGTGATAATGAAAATGAGGTATAAACTGGGTCTATTTGTTGATCTGGGCCAGGTACGCATAATTATGTTGTAGTTAAAGTGCTATTTTGGTTGAATAATTTGAGGGAGAGTCCTTCGTCATAAAAGGACTAAAATCGACCAAAACGCCCTTGTAGGCTAAATGGAACAAACGAACCTTAAAGGTTGTTTGGAAACAAGTTTTATGACTAGGTAAATACTTAGAATAAGTATAGAAACTAAAAGAGGTATTATAATAGCCAAATGGCACTATTTGAGTTTTTGCCGTAAAATAATGGTTCGAGAGGTAAAATTTGGTTTATATTGATCACCACATTAAACCCGCCATAAACTCAGTTGTGGTGGTAGATTATAGGATAAGAAATGTGGTGATGAAGTGCTAGAAGTAATCGAAAGCGATTTTAGGCTCGAAAGCGCTTAAATACCCTTAACGGGTCAAAATAAGCATACGAGCGAAAACGGGTTTAAATGGTGTAATAAGCCTATGATTAGAACCTAATATAGTAGGTAACATCAATTTAAAGAAGTGTATGAGATATATGAATCAAATAAATACGTTTGTTTGATAAAATGCATAAACGGGTTAAAATTCGGTAAAAAGGTAACGAGTCGAGGGCTTAGAAGTCTCAAAATTTCTTATGTTGGATGTAGGATTTTAACTCCATTAGATGGAGGATTAAATTACGGACGCGTAGGAAAAAGAATCGGGTAAAACGGATCAATAACGAAGAAGTTATGGCCGTTTCCGTGAAATCAGGTCGTGCTGGGAATCTGCAGCACCAGTCTGTCGAAAACAAGCCGTGGCGTAGCGCGACGGGCAGTGGCGCTACGCGAGTGGGTGTCAGTTTCGCGAAAATCGCTTATTTTAACCGTTAATGCATTGCGAACCCGTTTAAATACGTTCTAAGTTAAGTATGACTAATCCAACTCATGTTTTATGAGTTTCAGGTATAATTTTAGCACCGGAGGACGATCAAGCACAATGAAGAACCGAACACGATCAAGAAATAAGCTTCCGCACTATGCATCGTTATTATGTTAAACGACGAACGTACACATGATATGTGTATACTTTTAAATTGTAAAAAGTTTTAATAAACCCGTAATTTCCAATGCATATGTAATCTTAATTACATTATTTTTTTTTTGTAAATGATACGTTAAACCTTAATTTATAAGAACGGGTGTTACACTTTGTTAGCGGTGACGCAATCTTGGAGAAATCTTGAATGAATCTCCTATAGTATCCCGCAAGCCCCAAAAAGCTTCTAATTTCCGAAGGGTTCTTCGGGGAATTCCATTTTGACACAGCCTCGATCTTGGACGGATCCACCAATACTCCGTTGGCACTTATGACGTGGCCAAGAAATTGCACCTCTCGTAACCAAAAGGCACACTTAGAGAATTTCGCATACAGCCTCTCTCGACTAAGTGTCTCTAACACTTCTTGTAAGTGGTGTGCGTGTTCAGCTTCACTTTTTGAATATACCAAAATATCATCGATAAACACGATGACCGACTTATCCAACATTGGCTTGCAAACCCGGTTCATGAGGTCCATGAAAGCCGCGGGTGCATTTGTTAGCCCAAATGACATCACGAGGAATTCGTAATGTCCATATCGCTTACGAAAAGCCGTCTTCGGCACATCTTCCTCTTTGACCTTTAGTTGGTGATACCCCGACCTAAGGTCGATTTTTGAGAACCAGCTCGCACCCTGTAATTGGTCGAATAAATCATCTATCCTTGGAAGTGGGTATCGATTCTTTACCGTGAGTTTGTTTAACTCCCGGTAATCGATACACATGCGCATGCTACCGTCTTTCTTTCTCACGAACAATACCGGTGCGCCCCAAGGAGACACACTCGGCCTTATGAATCCTTTGTCAAGCAGGTCTTGAATTGGGGACATCAACTCTTGTAATTCCAACGGCGCGAGTCGGTATGGTGCTTTAGCTACGGGTTTTGCGCCCGGAATCAATTCGATCCCGAACTCTACTTCCCGTTCAGGCGGTATCCCCGGTAAATCCTCCGGAAACACATCTCTATAATCCTGTACTACCGGTACATCTTCAATCTTCTGTGATTCTTTCTCGGGCTCATTTGCGTATATCATGAATGCCTTGCATCCCCGCTTCATAAGCTTGTGAGCTTTCAACATTGAGCACACTATGGGGTTACCTCCCTTTTCGCCATAAATGGTGAAGTGTTTCCCGCTCGGAGATGTTAGTTTTATCTCTTTACGAAAACACACGACCTTTGCATGGTGTTGAAATAGCCAATCCATCCCAATGACTACTTGAAATTCTCCCATTGACATCGGGATTAGGTCTATCAAGTATTCCTCATCGTCGATGCTTAATTTGCAGCCTCGACAAACATCACAAACTATAAAACTTTTGTTTTCCCCTATTTCAACTTCTAAGGGCACAGATAATTTTGTCAATACAAATGAAGGATGTCGAATAAATCCATGCGAAATGAAGGATTTATTTGCACCCGTATCAAACAATACACGTGCTGGAATTGAGTTAATTGTGAATATACCTGAAACCACATCGGGTTCTGTCTTCGCTTCAGCCGCAGTAAGTTGGAAGGACCTAGCCTTCGCTTTGGGAGCTTCTGTTGGAGATTCTTTAACATCTCTCTTTCCAACTAAGTCCGGACATTCGGACTTTTTGTGGCCGGGTTGATAACAATTGTAGCAAACAGAGACTTTTCCCTGGCATAGCGAGGCCGTGTGCCCCGTCTTATTACATATGGGGCATGGCTTGTCTTTGAACCGACATTCCCCTTTGTGTCCCTTCCCGCACACTTTACAACTTGGCGACCCACCTTTAGCATCCACCTTCTTTCCCGATTCTCCAGTTCGGGCTTTCTTTGTAGGGCTTGGATTCACATCATGTGCCCTTCGCTCACCTCTTTCGACTTGTTTCTTCAACTCGATTTCCCGTTCCCGAGCAACGTTAATGATTTCAGTAAGGGTCTCGTATTTTGAAGGAGTCATCAACTCCCGATATTCAGCGCTCAACATATTGTAGTAGTAGTAGTATATTTTCTGTTCTTCGTTCGTCACCAATTCACTACTAAACTTCATTTTATCCATAAACATCGTCGTGATCTTGTCTATGGTTTCACCCTTGTGCCTAAGTTGCATGAACTCTTCCTTGATTTTGTTAATGAACGCTTTGGGACTATGATGTTTAAGAAATGGCGTCTTAAACTCTTCCCATGTCATGGCCCTTGCCGCTTCGGCCCCTATTTCATTCTTTTTGTTATCCCACCAATCCTTGGCTTCTCCTCTTAACTGACCCGTTCCGTAGGCAACGAAATCGCTTTCGTCGCAATGGGTCCTTTCAAACACCCCTTCAATATCGCCCAACCATATTTGGCAAATTATCGGGTCGACTTCCCCGTTATAGATTGGCGGTTTACACGCCATGAATTCCTTATATGAGCACCCTTTACGTTCTCCAATTTTGTCTTTCATAAGGTTGACAGTATCCTCCAACCTTTTAACTCGCTCTTCTACGAGTGACAACACCGTACTTTGAATCTTGTCTATAAACCCGGATAGACTGCCTTCAATTGCCTTTCCTACTTCCTCGGCAATTATTTCTTTCATTTGTTCGGTGCTTGTCGGCACCGGATCATTATTGCTCCCTTTCGACATCTTGAAACTGAAATGTTTACATCAAACGTTAAACATTTCATTTATGAGATTGCTTTGTTTGTTTCGGTTTAGCCAAGTTCCTAACTTGCTTTAACCGTTCACATTTAATGCACTTTCCGGGTTTGAGTGTGTTAACACGCTCTTCCCATGCATAACAATTCGTTTCTCATTCCTTACATAAGACATAATCTACTAACATAATAAGTTAATTCTTACAGGACGATTGATCAAGCTTGAATCGAACACTTTGTTGACAACCTTAAGCTCTGATTACCAACTTGTAACACCCATCTTTTATTTAAAGTAAATGTGCGATATATATATATATAAATATTACGATCATTTTATACCATAAGATCCAGAAGTTTAATATTATAGTAACCAACATTAGTTTTCTACTGACTAGTTTAAACATCCATAAGTTGTTTAGCAAACACTTTACATCATAACATTGTTCAAAACGAGTTAATTTATGCGGAAGCTTCAAAAGTATGTGTTCAGTTCTTCAAAAGCTTGCTTGATCGACATCCGTAATCCTTGAGTACCTATAAACTGAAATTTTTGCATAAAACATTTGTATTAGAATACTTAGAAATAATACTTAATTGAAACTAGAATCAAAGTGGATTCAAATAGTTACATTTATACAAAATTTATAAATTTTTGTCAGGCTCTACCGTAACTTACGGTCCTACCGTAAGTTACGGTAGTCAATTTACAACAATGATCCACCGTAACTCAGAAGAGTTCCACCGTAAGTCTTTGACCTCTACCGTAAGTTACGGTGGTACCGTAACTTACGGTAGGCTCTGCAAACACATATTTTGACTGTTTTGTTTGTTTGCTTCACCCACACAATTTCTCAAATCTTTCATTCTTTCAAACCAACATTCTAAATTCTCATGTTTTAACATGTCAATTATCAAATGATAACAAATGACCAATCAATCACATTACGTAGCAATATCCATGCTTTATTTGATTATTCGACCCGTTTGGCTAGTCTAAGGAATCCTCCTTTATGACGACTACCAACGAGTTCTAACCAAATTTTGACCTATTATTCAATATTGCGACATTATTACTTTAACTCAAAACAACCCTTATTCTAAAATTCAACTACGCATGTGATAATCATCAAAATTTACTTAATGTAACGGGTCAAGTTACATACCTTAGTGTACGCCCTTCAACCGCAAATCACCACCGGCTTGTCCACTCGACGTTCCGGTATCCTTCCCTATAGAGTTCAATTTGAGACATGTTTAGAACTCTCTTTAAACCTTATATCGCATAATACACCGAAACATCATAATTATGCGCTTGAACTTTAAATTTCGATTTTAAGCCTTCTTTAAGGCATTTTCACAAACACTTTAAGGGCAGATTTTTACATGATTATATGACAAGTTTCTAGCTTATCACTTAGCCCTAATTTCACATCTTTCAACCATCTTACATGATTTATTAACTTCTAAATTTCTGAAATCACTTCAACATTGTCAAATTACACTAGATCAACACTCTATTTCCTAGTGTTCATCAATTTACACATAACCCACTAATCACCTACAATGGTGTTCATGGGTTTCACTAAAATTTCATATGATTTCAACTTCTATTGGTCTAGGGTTTGTCCCTAGACACTATAGTTGTTCCTAAATCATCAATACACACACATGCAACCATAATTTCAGAATTTTTCCCAATTTATGAAAATTTCAAGTTGAGAGATTTCTCAAAATTTTACATACCTTGAAATCCCCTTGTGATGAGGATCAGTAATCTATGTTTGGATTTTGATTTGGGACTGAATTTGGCCTTCAATTGACTGATTTTATGAATGTTTAGAGTTTGAGAATGGGGGTGTCGCCCCCTGCTTCTTCTTGATCGACCAGACCCCCTATTTGGGGTGTTTGGTTTATTTTTTATTTGTTTCCCCAAATTAAGTTTCAATTTTAACACTAAGGCGCCTCTACTTTGTTCAACATTTAGTTTGGTAGCTATTAACCCTATTATAAGCTATTTCTAGACTATTAACTAACTAGGTTAAAATTCCTAGTTAGTAAATTCTCGTTTATTTAAACTTTATAATTCTAATATGAAGTTTTTAAATTTTTCGGGGTGTTACAAGTCCACCCCCCTTAAAAGGGTTTCGTCCCCGAAACCGTAGTACGTACCAAATAATGTAGGGTGGAGACGTCGCATCTCCTCTTCGGACTCCCACGTAGTGTCCGAACCTTTCCTATGCTCCCATTTGACTTTGACTTGATCGATTTGTTTATTTCGTAAGTGTTTGACCTTTCGATCTAAAATCTCCACCGGCCTCACAGCATAATTCAGACTATTATCCACTTCGATATCATCGTAATGGATATAGGCTGTTTCGTCTGCTAGGCACTTTCGTAACTGTGACACGTGAAACGTGCCATGAATCCCACTTAGTTCCTCCGGTAGCTCAAGGCGGTAAGCTACCTTGCCGACCCTTCCGATGATTTTAAATGGCCCAATAAACCTTGGGCTTAGCTTCCCCCTTTTTCTGAATCTAATAACACCCTTCCATGGGGAAACTTTTAGCATAACCATGTCGCTAACCTGGAATTCGATTGGCCTATTCCTTTTATCAGCATACGCCTTTTGCCTGTCTTGAGCCGCTTTCAAGTGTGCCCGAACCATATCTATCTTTTCATTAGTGGCTTGTACTATATCCTGGTGGGCGAGTTCACGTGGACCCACTTCACCCCAACATACCGGGGTTCGGCACTTCCTACCATAGAGCATTTCGTATGGTGCCATCGTGATACTAGCGTGGTAGCTGTTATTATACGAAAACTCGACTAACGGTAGATGAACATCCCAACTTCCTCTAAAGTCGATTATACACGCCCGTAGCATGTCCTCCAATGTTTGTATTATTCTCTCACTCTGTCCATCTGTTTGAGGATGGTACGCAGTGCTAATGAACAATTTGGTTCCCATTTGCTCTTGGAAATCTCGCCAGAAATTTGAAGTGAACCGGGTATCCCTATCAGACACGATAGATACCGGTACTCCATGACGTGCTATTATCTCATTAGTATAAACTTCCGACATCTTTTCTGACGTATAAGTCTCATGAATCGGAATGAAATGAGCACTTTTCGTCAATCTGTCCACCACTACCCATATAGCATCAAAACCACGATTTGCCACCTCTCAAGAGATTGTTCGTGAGTGGAAGTTGATGGGGGTGGAGACAGTTGAGTTTGAAAATTAGAAGAAGGCAATTGCGGAAGAGAGAGAGAAGTTTAACTCTGAGCAGAAAGGTTTGTATTGGAGGGTTTTAGATGCTGAGAATAAGCTTGCTCAAGAGAAGGAAGCTAACTCCCAGAAGCAGAAAGATTGGGAGGTTGCTTGTGAGCGCACCAACAAGGAGTTGCGATCGCAATGTGATGCAATTGTGCAGATGTCCGCTGAGAAACGTAAAATCAGTGAAGAAGCTGAGGCGGAACGCACTGCACATCAGAAGAGAGAGCAGGAGTATGTGGAGCGTATAGCTGCGTTGGAGGAGTTTGTTGAGAAAAAGATTGCTGGGTGCAAGGCTTCCGAGCTTCTTGCTGAAGAGATATCTGCTGATTGCAAGTGGTTGCTTTCTCGCGTTGTGCCCTTGGTAACTTCCTTTGTTTATGTCTGCTTTCAGTTTGTGTTAATTACTTCTTCTTATGTTGTTGTGTGCTCCTCGCAGATTGCTGATCGTATAGTGAAATCTCATGAGCTTGTCAGCTACATGTTTGAGTTGGGCAAAGCAGGGTACAACAGCGGTCGGAAGGATGGTTATAGCAAAGGTAGGGCTGCAGCTGTTAACAATGAGAAGGAATATCATTTCGAGCTCTACAAGGAGGATTGTACTGCTGCTTATGCCGTGAAATGAAAAGAGTTTGCCTCTCTGGAGTTTGGGGTTGTTAAAGCTGCCCAGAAATTATCCCGAAAGGCTGATGGTGTTGCCTTGTTGAAAAAGGCACTTGGTGAAGACGGGCATGGGGCTGGTGGTACCGGCTCTAGCCATCAAGGTTGAAAAGTTCAGGCCTGCGTGCCGCGTATGGCCTTGGTTGGCCTTGTATTCATCAAACAATCCCATGAACAATTTTAGGTTTATGTTTTGTGAACAAATTACCTGTGATTGCCTGCGGACACTTAGCTATTTATGGCTGTTTATATGTTAATATTTATCCTTGCTATTTTGTTTGTCTGTGAACTTTGCTATCGTTACAATATGTGCATGTGTAATTACTTTGATTCAGGTATCACGAATGAATGATGGCGCTGACAGGTTGTGTTGTGTTGGTTACAACGTTTGTTCCGTCATTTGCGCGCGTGGTTTGATTCGTGTGTACGAAGTGATCGAGTTACAGGTTATTGTGTTGACCCGGCTGTGTTCAGTTTTGCGGGTCCTACAATGTTTATTTACCGTGTTATCGATGCTTTTCGTGTTTATGTGGGCACGAAGTTCTTGTTTGGCGTTTTATAGGCTTTGGTTGTGTTTTTTACCCGGCTGTGCACTTGGTTGTGACAAGCCTTGGAGGTCTACAACGTTTCCTAAAGTTGAGCCATTGATGTTTTCGTGTATGCCCGAAGTAATATATGCAGTTGTAACAAAAAATTCGCATGGAAGAGATAGCCAAAACACTTCTTGTATTAGTGCTAAATATGTTGGCGCGCAGCCGTTACAAGTACATAAAGAAAACTTTGGCTGTTTACATGTAACATCTTCTTAACTGTTGGGCATTCCAGGTTCTTGGGACTTCTTTGTCGTCCAGGGTACGTAGCTTATATGCCCCTTTTCCAAGTACTGCATCTACAACATAAGGGCCCTCCCACTTGGGAGCTAATTTTCCGGGCTTTTCGACGTTAGATGCCTCATTGTCCCTCAGGACGTAATCTCCCGGGTTAAAGGTGCAGATTCGGACCTTGGAGTTGTAATACTTTTCCAGCTTTGTTTTGTATTTTGCTTCGCTTATTGCCGCCATCTCTCTCCTTTCTTCTCGGAGGTCGTGGTCTAACCTCCTTTCTTCTTCGTTGTTGATCATGTTCATGGAGAGCATTATTGGTGAAGGCAGCCTGATCTCTGCTGGTATCACGGCCTCGGACCCATAGACTAAGCTGAACGGTGTTTCTCCTTTGCTTGTTTTGGGCATCGTCCTATGGGCCCACAAGATGCTGGGCAATTCGTCGACCCAGCCTCTTCTTTGCTCTCCCAGTCGTGCCTTGATGCCGTCGACAATGCTTTTGTTAACGGCTTCTACTTGGCCATTCACCTGCGGGTGCGCAACCGAGGAGAACGTATGCTCTATGTGTAACTCTTTGAACCATCGTTGGAGGTCTTCTGCAGCGAAGTTCGTCCCGTTATCGGTGATGATTCTCAGCGGCAGCCCAAATCTGCAGATTATCTGTTCCCAGATGAATCGCCAAACTACGGTAGATGTGGTTGACGCGAATGCCTTCTCCTCTACCCATTTTGTGAAATAGTCCACCGCGACTATGATGAATTTCACCGCACCCGGGGCTTCAGGGAAGGGGCCAACCATATCTATGCCCCATTGTTGAAACGGCCATGCCGTTGTTACGGGGACTAATTCGTTCTTGGGGCGCATCGTCTTGGGAGCGTGTCTCTGGCACCCGCTACATTTTCTCAGTACCTTCACTGCGTCTAGATGCATCCAGTAGTACCCGGCATTCATCACTTTAGCTACCACCATTCGCGGTCCTGCATGAATGCCGCAGATCCCCTCATGCACCTCTCTGATCAATTAGTTCGCGTCTTCTGGATCGACGCATCTCAACAATGGCCCGAGGTATGATTTCCGGTACAGGATTCCATCAACCATCTGGTAGTGCTCGGCTTTGTATTGAATTTTCCTTGCCTCAGCTTTGTTTTCTGGCAGTATCCCGAACCGAAGATACATGATTATGGGGGTCATCCAGGACGTCGTTCCCTACTGAATAACATTCACTTGCCTCAATGGTACCCATGGGTTGCTCAAGACTTCGATGCGCACATCCTTGGCCAAATGCTGGAATTTTGTAGATGCTAACTTACTAAGTGCGTCGGCTGGTTTATTCTCACTTCGATTGATGTGGTGCACTTTGTAAGAACCGAAGTTCTGCAGCTATGCTTTCGCTTGGTCTAGGTATAACGCCATTACATCTCCTTTGGCATCATATTGGCCATTAATCTGCCCAGCTACTAACATGGAGTCCACATGCGCCTCTATGTGTTTGACTCCCATTTTTATCGCTAACCTCAGACCGGCAAGGAAGGCCTCGTATTCGGCTTCATTATTCGTGCTCTTGAAGTCTAACCGGATAGCATACGTAAATTCATGTTTGTCAGGACTCACCAGTCTAAGTCCTGCGCCTGCGCCGTCCTCGTTGGACGCGCCGTCTGTATACAGTAGCCACGGTTCTTCCGAATGTTGCCTTTCAGCTCTTTCCATTGCCTTGCACTCCCGATCCCTGTCATCAGGCACTTCTGTCATGAAATCGGACAACACCTGGCCCTTGATTGCTGGTCTTGGTCTGAAAACCACATTATGGCCTCCCAGTTCTATCGCCCACTTTGCTAATCTTCCAGAAATCTCGGGCCTCGCAAGGATGTTGCCGATGTTGTAATTTGTTAAGACATGAATGACGTGATTGGCGAAATACTTGCGCAGCCGCCTTGATGCATGAATTAGAGCCAGCACTAGTTTCTCCATTATAGCATACCTCGTCTCTGGATCATTGAGAGTGCGAGACACATAATAAACTGGTGTCTGTATGCCTTGTCTGTCTACGAGCAGAACTGCGCCGACTGCTTTGTCAGAAGCTGACAGGTACATCACTAAAGGTTCTCCTTTTACTGGTGCTGTCAGTGTTGGTAACCTTATGAGGCAGTCTTTCATATCACGGAATGCTTTTTCGGCCTTCGGAGTCCATTGGAACTAACTCTTCTTTACGCAGTTTCGGAGTGTCTTGATAAATGGGAAAGATTTGGCAGCGCGATTGGCTAAGAAACGGTTGAGTGCTGCTAACCTTCCGGCCAACTTCTGCATTTCCTTGATCATCGAAGGTGAAGGCATGCGTTCGATTGCTTGTACCTTATCAGGATTTACTTTGAAACCGTCTTTTGTGACGATGAAACCCAGGAATTTTCCCTCTTCCATGCCGAAAGAGCATTTCGCTGGGTTTAGCTTGATACTTACTCCGCGCAATGTGTCAAACGTTTTTTGGATGTTCATCAGCATCGTATTCTCTTCTTTGCTCATGATGACTAGGTCATCCATATACACTTCGATGTATTTTCCGTTAGCATCGTGGAACGTTTCATTCATCAGTCTCTGATAGGTCGCGCCCGCATTCTTTAGACCGAAAGGCATCTTGGTGTAGCAGTATAGCCCTGTCGGTGTGCGGAATGCGGTTTTGTCTTCATCTTGCACAGCCATCTGTACCTGGTGGTACCTCTTGTAACAGTCAAGTAAACATTTCCATCGGAATGTTGCCAGCGAATCAAACTTTTCATCGATATCTGGTAAGGCGTAACAGTCGCGTGGACATGCCTTGTTTAGATCCTTGTAATCTACACACATCCTCCAACTGCCGTTCCCTTTTTGAACCATGACGGGGCTCGCCACCCAAGTTTGGTACCGGACTTCTCTGATGATGCCTGCATTCAATAGCTCTGTGACTTGTTCTTTCATGGCATCGTGCTTTATGTCTCCTAAATGACGTTTGCCGTGTACTACAGGTTTGGCAGCCTCTGAGACGTTAAGTCTGTGCTCCGCTATATGCCGTGGAACGCCGGTAATGTCAGCCGGTGTCCAGGCGAACACATCCATGTTTTCAAATAGTAATTTTTTAGCGTTGCGCGCGTGAGGTCAGAAATTGCGGGGCTAAGGTGATTGGTTGTTCTGGGTATTTGCTGTTTATGTAACAACCCTCATTAAAAGTCCTATTTATTTTATTATTTTATCCAATAGGAAACCCTAATTGAGACACCCAAGTGATTCTGCACAAACCCTAAAATTTTCAGAATCATCAGAATCAGGATCAGGGCCCCTAAAACTCAGGGGGGGGTATTTTCTACTCGACGATTATCCTTATAAGTTGCTGTCAAAATTGAATTTAAACGTTCCGTCGACTCAGCAAGCCTACACCCACACGTGGCTAACCTTTAGTGAAAATGTGTCCCTTACGGACCGTAAGGGATTAGGCTTACGGTCCGTAAGCGATGTCAAATTGGTGTATAAATAGCAGAGTCTGGGACTTGATTTCTGGTGTTCGTCCGACGAAGAAATTCGTTATACACTCCGAGTTATAGTAGAAATAGTCTCAAAATCACTAATTAGTATAACGGGGTGCTGCTACGATACAGGGTATTAACTCGATCGCTGCTACGATTCAATGTCCGATCGATGGAAACTATCCGATGGATGTTTTAGTACTATCCTTTGTCATTAGTCGTGATTCCGACAGGATGTTTGAGTACCACCCGAACTCGGGGAATACTCTGTCATTCGTTGTGAATCCGATGGATGTTTAAGTGATTGCACTTTGTCATTCGTTGTGAGGGTTTTAATCTCGTGAGTTATCGTAAATGTTGTATTAGTTAATTACCTAGTTCGTGTGCACTAGGTTACAAGGCTAATCAAAAGGCTAAGCTCTGCCTGTATAAATCTGCAATATATCAAGGCGTATCTGTAGATTAAACTTTGCCGTATGAATCTGCATGCTGATAATGTGAGTCATTCTCGTTTTATCAAATTACTTTCAAAACCATGTTTATTTTCAAAGTTATAATTACAGGGATTAAGTTTATGTAATCACCAAATTACAGCCGGTACGTGGGGTAGTGTGCACATTACTGCTTTTTATCACTTTAGGTGGGCGAGCCTAAAATTTGTGATACTCGTCACTATTGGGGCAGCCAATAGTGGTATGACCACAGTCACCGAAACGAGTCGATGACAAATACTGTGGGTAGTTGGTTGATATCTGAAACATTGTAATCTCCCTTAATACTGTAAATTATAACAAATAGGTCGTTTTATTAAATAGAATGATTCACTCAGTATTTCCCGCTGACAAATCCTTTTCCAAACATGTTTCAGGTAATTACAGTAGATTGGAGTAAGAGATGGATACGGCACTGAAAGGCATAAAAGAAGTGGCTTATTTTATTAATTAAATCAAATTAAGAAATATTGTTTTATGTAATTGGGTTTATCCCTTACTAAAGCTACCTTTGTAAAATATGGGTTTATTCCGTCTATTTAATAAATAAAATCCGGTGTTTTCTAAACTCTGATATTTTTCCTAACTCACGGTCCTGATGAAATTTCCGCTGCAATATTTTTTTAAAATAATCACCGGTACCACTGGGCTGTTCGCGGCTCCCGATTCTGTCCAGGGTGGGTCGGGGGTCGTGACAGAAGGTGGTATCAGAGCCACTGATTTAAGCCTATAGGTGTTGTAATAAAATACCTAAATTTAAAACGAAGAGTTAGGAACTTGATATTTTATGGTAGCACACATGATAGCATTTAGACTTGAACTTAAGAAAAGATGCCTTAGTATAAACTTCAAGATAAGCTAAGTACTTATGTGAATAAATTATGATGGGTTTTTGTATGCCATAAGAATGGTAATTATAATATTGCAAGATACGATAAATAAGCAATAACATTTAATTGCTATTAATCCTTGCTTATTGACATTACTTGGTCTAGAATAAGATATGTTACGGGAATATAAATTTCCTTGATTATGGATAAAAGCCCTAATGAAAAAGGCACTTTTAAAATCTTGAAAAGATACTATTTATGGGAAATAGAACGTTTTCTCCGGCAAGACTGGGTATGGTGTAGCAGACTCTCCAGTGTGTCCGGATATACTGAAGTTACCTCTCCGGCGAGAACCGGGTAAGAAGGTATATAATATGTCAGCAAGTGACAAAATTCCCTAAATAGTATCAAGATCAGATATCTGACTGGTTTTTGGAAATATATATCTGTTAAATACATTGACCTGATAGATGGTATGTTTATTTCAGCATGTGAAATATATAATTATATAGATATATATATATCTATAAGGAATTCCAAAAGCCAAATAGGAATAAAGCACAAGTATATGTGTCTAGATTTCTTTATTTGGAATCTCTTTTCCAATATCAAACATTATTTCGTTTGATCATTTACCTCGTAACTCATGTGAAAATATAAACAATAGAAACCCATTAAGTTGGGATATCATCAAAAGTATAAGAAATTCCAATGCTTTACCATAGACTATTAATGCAAGTAAGAAGCATGTAAAGTTGTGATAATGTACAAGAAAACACATAAAAAAATTTTAATTATAAGTCCACAGAAGTTGAAGTATATCACATACGACTTCCAAAGCAAGACCTTTGGAAAATATAAATTAGGCACAATGACACCAATACTAATTCCGTCAGTAGAAGAACTACTAATCAAAAAGAAGCACTTTTGCCACGCGATCCTACAAGCGACATGAATATCACTGAGGTACGTTGTAACAAGATTTCACAACCATTGGTGCACAATCTAATCAGAGTCATAATTATTATACCTGCAAAAGGAGTCACATACCTTTGCAAATTCCCTATTTCATTTTATTCACATTCCCTGGTAATGTCACTTAACAACAGTTATCACACGGAATTCCAGATAGAAGTTCTTATATTTCTTTCGTTGAAATTCTAACTTCTGCATATAATAAATTGACTTTTGTGTTTCTATTTCCTCTAATGATCATCATACCATGAGGATTTCTTTCATAGTAGTAAATATTGATCTATTTTATTTCCTGGTAAATTCACACATTATACATGCACTGTTTGTTGCGCATGTGATTCATTTGATTTATAAAGACCAGTGGAGTGCTTCATTCCGATTTGTTATTTTATCCAAACTCAAATATCATTCCGCTTTTTGTACTGTGAACCGCATTATTGCAAAATAATAACTCCTTGATATCGAGTCAATAAATTTCTTGAAAAAACTTAATTTTCTTTGGCATACATAGTTTCTATAGTGACCATGTCTGAACTTTCTTATTAAAACTTGTTTTGTTTAAATCAAATTCAAATTATTTGACTTGCTCACATTACATATTCATTTCAAGATTCCATATGATGGATGGAAGCTATCATATTCAAAATAGTCCCAACAAGCACTTCATTTGTTTTGAACCATAATAGGTTTGTTTAAATCTTCGACTTCATTGAATCATTTCTTTGATCATGATCACCTTGTACTAACATTTTCACAAAATTTAAAGCTTGCACTAATCTCGTATATATATATCATATACGAATTTAATTATTTATTTAATTATATATTAAATTGCTTTGTTGATTTATCTTATAAAAGTTATCTTAACACAAATAGTGTGCTAAGATAATGATACACAAATTCTTGTCATATTTCAGTGTATCTCTTAATGATTCTTACAACATCAATCAAGCCTTTCGTGATAATTATTGCTTTAACATCTTCAATTGAAAAACATTATATAAAATTAATTATATATGGAAACTTACATAAGTGATTACCTAATTTACAAAATAGTATTACTATATTCTTATTAAACAATTGAGGTGAAGAATTATATTTTTATATATATGTATAAAAATTATGTTTAAATTATACTCTCATTTAAGTGTATGTTTAGTTATTTATTACTAATATTAGTTTTATTATTAGTAAAAAAATATTAATAGTAATAGTGTTAATATTATTTTAAAATACTAGGGTTATTGTCAAGGGCAGATATTGGGTAACCTAGCCTTAGTTAGGCATGGACTGGCAACCTATGCTTAAACAAGGCAGCACTAACCAATATCCAACCATGATAATGATTAGTTAATATATATAAATTAAGTCATCATACTTATTTAGAAAATTTTAGTTATATATAAAAATATTTTACTTTGTACTGTAAGGAGAAAACATATTTTCATAAAACAAGTATAAGAATTAGAGAGATGAATAAAATTATATAAATAATTGTCTATCACATGTTTTGTGGTAACTATGTACCCTAACGCTCTGGCAAGAAAATAACCATATAAGAATAATATGGTAGTCATCAAACTAAGTTGGGTTAAGGGAACATTGTACTATATAAGAATAGTCGCTGTTTTCACTTATTTACAACATTTGTAAATACATTCACAACGTTATATGGTTTCAAAATGAAAATAAGTAATCACATAGAACTAACCCATTAAGTGTTATATATTTACAAAATATTTTATAAATATTCTTTTTTACAATAAATATTTTTACACCTTTATTTACAACTTTCATTTAACGTTATAAATAAAAGTAATTTCTTTTACAAAATAATAATACTAAAATATTTTGTAATGTAATAACTTCATTGCAGTGTTTTGTAATATATATATTACATAGAAAATATAAGTTATTTTACATAATATAGTAAAATACTAAAATAACATTTATTTAAAAGTGGGGACCATTTACATATAATAAAAATACGTAATAAATAATATATATTACATAGTATTTATATTTGATATATAAGATACGGTTCAGACAAGTACACAAATAATATATATTTGCTTTACAAATATAATATAATGGTTGGTTATGCCAAAACAATTTGTTCTTATTATATTTCTATCTCTAGGACATAGTATGAAAAAAAAAATATGATCACTAATAGTGTACTATCACATTGTTTCACAATTAAAATAACTTGAAACTCTAAAACAATGATACACTAATTTTATTGTCTTTTGATATATCTTTGCAATTCACTCATTTCAACACTTTGATTTTCTCATATCATAAATATTTGACAAATCATTTTTCATACTTTTATTTCATTTGGAATCTGTCAATTCTAAGTCTTCCTCAGTTGCCAATCAAAGTAAGCTTTCTTTGACAAAGAATTTTATTAATTCTAAAAAGTCCTTCACAATCATTCTAAATATCTATTGATCATATATCTTTTGACTTTAACCTAGTCACCTTGGAAATTATATCATTTCATCTCATCCGTTTGTCATCAATTTCTTGAACTAATTCAGCGGAACCATTGAATCCTACCTATTGTACAACTTGTATTCGCAAAATTCGATATTTTAATTCTGTGTCATCTACCTTAAAAATTGTGTTTATTGACTAAAATGTGACATAAGTCTAAAAGAAATATCATAACCCAAATCTCGAGGACGAGATTTTTATTAAGGAGGGGAGAATGTAACAACCCTCATTAAAAATCCTATTTATTTTATTATTTTATCCAATAGGAAACCCTAATTGAGACACCCAAGTGATTCTGCACAAACCCTAAAATTTTCAGAATCATCAGAATCAGGATCAGGGCCCCTAAAACTCAGGGGGGGTATTTTCTACTCGACGATTATCCTTATAAGTTGCTGTCAAAATTGAATTTAAACGTTCCGTCGACTCAGCAAGCCTACACCCACACGTGGCTAACCTATAGTGAAAATGTGTCCCTTACGGACCGTAAGGGATTAGGCTTACGGTCCGTAAGCGATGTCAAATTGGTGTATAAATAGCAGAGTCTGGGACTTGATTTCTGGTGTTCGTTCGACAAAGAAATTCGTTATACACTCCGATTTATAGTAGAAACAGTCTCAAAATCACTAATTAGTATAGCGGGGTGCTGCTACGATACAAGGTATTAACTCGATCGCTGCTACGATTCAATGTTCGATCGATGGAAACTATCCGATGGATGTTTTAGTACTATCCTTTGTCATTAGTCGTGATTCCGACAGGATGTTTGAGTACCACCCGAACTCGGGGAATACTCTGTCATTCGTTGTGAGGGTTTTAATCTCATGATGTATCGTAAATGGTGTATTAGTTAATTACCTAGTTCGTGTGCACTAGGTTACAAGGCTAATCAATAGGCTATGCTCTGCCTATATAAATCTGTAATATATCAAGGCTTATCTGTAGATTAAACTTTGCCGTATGAATCTGCATGCTTATAATGTGAGTCATTCTCTTTTTATCAAATTACTTTCAAAACCATGTTTATTTTCAAAGTTATAATTACAGGGATTAAGTTTATGTAATCACCAAATTAAAGCCGGTATGTGGGGTAGTGTGCACATTACTTCTTTTTATCACTTTAGGTGGGCGAGCCTAAAATTTGTGATACTCGTCACTATTGGGGCAGCCAATAGTGGTATGACCACAGTCACCGAAACGAGTCGATGACAAATACTGTGGGTAGTTGGTTGATATCTGAAACATTGTAATCTCCCTTAATACTGTAAATTATAACAAATAGGTCGTTTTATTAAATAGAATGATTCACTCAGTATTTCCCGCTGACAAATCCTTTTCCAAACATGTTTCAGGTAATTACAGTAGATTGGAGTAAGAGATGGATACGGCACTGAAAGGCATAAAAGAAGTGGCTTATTTTATTAATTAAATCAAATTAAGAAATATTGTTTTATGTAATTGGGTTTATCCCTTACTAAAGCTACCTTTGTAAAATATGGGTTTATTCCGTCTATTTAATAAATAAAATCCGGTGTTTTCTAAACTCTGATATTTTTCCTAACTCACGGTCCTGATGAAATTTCCGCTGCAATATTTTTTTAAAATACTCACCGGTACCACTGGGCTGTTCGCTGCTCCCGATTCCGTCCAGGGTGGGTCGGGGGTCGTGACAGTTTAGCACCCATTTTTCAGTCTCTGCGCGTGGTACAGATTTTCTTGCCTTTGCTGGCCTGATTTCGTCTGTTGCCAAGACTTCTTTGCTTGCATAGATCAGTGCTACCCCTGTCTCTGTTGGGAATCCTACGGCTGAATGTGGGCCCGAGCAGATCATGCTAAAGTCTCCTTGAGATTCTCTTCCCAACAGAATGTCATGCCTTGAATGCGCTGGTAGTACCATGAACGTAACCTCTTCCGTTCTTGAATTTCTTCCATCTGATAACAGCACTGGGAACGATATCTGGCCTAGAGGAAAAATGGCTGCATTGCAAAAATCGGTCAGCGAGTAGTCTACTGGTTCCAGGCGCGCTTTGTCCTCTTGGTCAAATTGATTAAAACATTGTTCATAGATGATATCTGCAGTGCTCCCTGGATCTATGAAGATGTAATCAGTTTGGTAGTGACCAATTACACCTGATATGACTATGGGCCTTCGTTCTCTCGGACCTCCTCTTACCACAGGGAAAACAATTTGTCTCTCGCGCCAAGAGTCATCTTGTGTGCGCTTGTTATAATTTTTCCTTAGCTTTCGTGGACCCCCTTGAACCATGTGGGTTTCTAATTTTCGGAGTTTTTTGTTATCTGGCCCTTCTTCTCTTCTTTGAATCTGGCGGTAGTCACGCTTTCCACCTTTTACCAGATGAGTGAGCTTTCCGTCTCTTAAGGCCCTTTCGATCTCATGCGTAAGGCTGAAGCAGTCGTCGGTTAAGTGGCCTGTGTCTTTATGAAACTCGCAGAAAAGATTTGGCTCTTGGCCCCTCTTGTTTCGTATTTGTAGCGGTGGCTTGAACTGGTGGTTCTCAGTTGACAAGACTTCTGAAGGGGTTTTCGTTAGGGGTGCCCACTGTTTTTCTCTGTTTTCTCTTTTCACTTCTTTTCGATGGGTTATCTGATTGATTGTATGATGCGCGTCCTCTTTTACTGGGCTTCTTTCTCTGTGACCGGATGCTTTCCATGGTTGGCCTCTGCCCTTCTTGTTATGCCGGTCGTTATGGTTGTATCCGCGCTGACGGTTGTCATCACCGGTCAACTATTTGTCAGTTTGCGCAATGGTTTTTGCTGCCTCAATGAAGGTTTCCCAATCTTTGGGGCCTCCATCTCTTCCCTTCACTCGCTTGATCAAGTCGTCGCACTTTACTGCCCTCATAAAATGCGCGCGCATCATCTTTTCGCCCACATCGCCAATCTCCAAACATTCTTTATTATACCTCGTAATGAAATCTTCCACGCTTTCATGGTCCTTTCTCCATATATTCAGACAGTCTGCCGGATCTCTAGTATGCCTGCGCTGTTGAGAGAAGTGCGCAAGGAACTTGTCTTGAAAATCGATCCATGACTTGATTCTTCTTGCTGGTAGGCTGTCAAACCAAACCAAACGCGCGCTGCGCCGACGAAGGTTTGAGCGAAAAGATGACACCAAGTTGGTAAATTCCATCCATATGTTGCTCCAGCACCGTTAAAAACTTAGAAGTGATCATCTGGGTCTGTCAAGCCGTTGTATTTGCCCCCGTTGTGTGGTAGTTTCGTTTTGTCGATAGCGGCTGTGGCAATCTCTTTGATGAATTTTGAATTTTCAGCCATGTCGTCCGGACGATAGCTCAAGGTGTAATCATGCTCTGCTTTTGGGTTATAACCTACGCGCTTGTGAGGTTTGTATGCTTCATGTTCTGGCGGCAATCTGCTGAACACTGTGCTTTCTTTGTATGTCCCATCGTCTTCCTCTTTATAGTTATCAAGCTCGTCGTTTATGTTGCGCGGACCTAAACGACTTTGTATTGGCTTCCTTGGTGGGTGGGAATATTGCACGTAGTTGCTTTCCGTTTCGCCGTAAGTGTCGCATGTGTCCTGCGCACTTGGTTTCCTGATGTTTGGCACAGGTCCTTTTTCTGGACGCAAGTTCCATGCATTGGTCTGCTGAGTTGTGTGCATACTCAGAGACCTTTGCGGTGGGGTAACAAATGCGGACTGGTTGGCTTGCGCTTGGAGCAAAGCTTGTTGCGCGCTGAGTTGTGTATAAACAAGATTTATAGACGCCATTTGTTCGGCATACCAGGAAGCCAGAGTTTTTCCTTCGGGTAGCCCTAAAAGTGCAGAAAAGTTCAGTTGTGCTTGTTCTGATGGAGCTGAGGGGCCAGCTCCATGGCTTGGTGTTTGCACTGGTGGGGGTGTTTGTTGGACTACCCCAGACGGAGGTTGGAAAGTGGCTCCGTTTGTAGTCTGGGTGATGATCCTAGGCGGAGGTTGGAAAGTGGCTCCAGTTGTTGTTTGGCTAACAACCCTGGATGCACTTCCAAATATACTAGGAAAATCGTTGTTCATTTGTCCTTCTTGGATGATTTCGTTCCTTTGGCCCCTTTGGACGTGCGCGGTGTCCGAAATGAGCTCAAAAGAAGAAACTTCTCCGTCCACCTGGTGGGAAGGGTTTGTTTCAGTCATTTTGAAGAGTGTATTAAACGAAAAGGAGACGAAAAAGGTTTGCAAAAACTGCGGTGGGCGCCAATGATGGAACACTGGTTAACACCTGAGGTGAAACTAGCCTGTTCGTTTCTTTTGTGGGATTCAATCTCCTTCGCTACTCGCCAAATGACGGGCCCTGCAAAACAGCAACACCGTTAGCTCGTTAAGAGGGGAATATGGGGGTTTCCCTCTTAACCGGGTTCCGGCGTGAGAATAAGTTCTGTTCTGAGGAGATAAAACAGTGTGTGTTAAGAGTGAGAGAGTGGTGAATAGAATGAATCAACCTGGATGATGAAGGGTCCTATTTATAGCCGGAGGGTGAGAGAGAGAGGAGTGACCTTGCCAGCTGCTATGGGGCGCCAGCTGTCTGACCAAGGGGAATATCCTCTTGGTCTCCTCTGTTGTGGTCAGGATAGTGATACACGTGGCGCGCCCATATTTGTCCATGCTGGAAACATCGTACCGCTGTTGTCGGTCTGCTCCTTGATTTGTTGCAGGTCTACATGGCGCTAGATGGGTGGTGACACGTATTGTCCTTTATGTCGGAAGGAGCATCTTGGTGCCACCTTGACGTATTCCAGAAGCTTCTAGAAGCTTCTGGATTCGCTTGTTGATGCAGACGCCATGTAGGATTAAAAAGTGGTGTGGTCCTTGCCATGTAGGCAAGGAATTGGGACCATACCTCTTCAGCAATGTTTTACATTCACATAGTATCATGAGCTTGTGATGCCACTTAGGCATGTGGCCTAATAGTCAAGAGAGTTTTTCTCTTGTGGAGTGAACCAAGTTTAAATCTTGGGGTGAGGATTGATTTAGGAGTGTAACCAGGCTGTTAAAAAATATCATACGCCTGTGATCCTTTGATTCCTTCCCCTCCCTTGCTCTATCGCTTTCTTTCCCTGTTTTCTCGCTTTCTTCTTCTGTCTACATCCCTCCTCAATGCCGATCTCCCTCTCACCATGTCACATTTCTATGCCACTAATTTTGATAACACCCTGTCAATGAACTTGATCCTTCACATGATCGCCATCAAGTTAACACAATTGAATTTCTTGGTGTGGAAAAATCAGATGATCATGTTTCTACCGTTCCAGAACCTGACATGTCACATTGATGTTTCTTCACCCATTCCGGCTGTTGAAATCACCCAGGAAGACAAATAGACAATCTCACCCAATCCCTCTTTTGCTTCATGGATTGCAGTTGATCAGAAGGCTATCATTCTCCTTATCAATTTTGTAGATGATAGGATCAAGACGTAGCATATGTTTGGCAACTCCAGTTAAGTGACAACTTGACAAAGACTTATTCACAAACTTACTATTAGCAAAGTTATTGAATGCGTAAACAAGATCAACATCAATCACTTTAAGAATATACGTGACGTGGAGTATTATATGCACTACACTTTCTTTTTCTTTTACCTAGTTTTCTATCCCACTAAGTATTTATGATAAAACTTTTAATTAGACAATCTACGTATAATAATGAATAACTAATTTAAAAAATATTTTAAAACTATTACTAATATGTAATCTTCAACTCATGCAAACTCTCTAAGTAACTTCCTACTCACAAATAAACTCACTTTGTTAGCCCATGAATAATATATCTTCTATAAATTCTTATTATAAGTTAAAATAAATTTTCACTTGTTAGCCCATAAATAATATATATTCTATAAATTCTTATTTGAGTAAATTACAAAAATCGTCCTTTATCGTCCTTTATGTATGTCACTTATTACAAACTGTGTCCTTTGTCTTCAATAATTAGAGAAAACGTACTCGATGTTTGTAAACTCTTGCAAGTTATGTCCTTTAGCCCTAACTCAGTTAATTTTTTATGGTTAAATCTGACCAAACAGACCCCACATGAGAGTATTTTGGTCATTTTACTCTCATGTGAGGTCCATTTGTTTAGATTTAACCACAAAAATACCCTCATGTGGGGTCCATTTGGTCAGATTTTACCACAAAAAATAACTGAGTTAAGGCTAAAGGACATAACTTGCAAGAGTTTGCAAACATCGAGTACGTTTTCTGTAATTATTATACCCTTATACAATTAGCAACTTGGGTTATGTATCATTTGTTTAAAAGTCACACCCTTTAGTTTATTTTACTCACACCCTTTCATTATATTATATATAATGCTACAAATACACATGAATTCAAATATGCATGAACCATCGCATCAGGTATTTATTACCAAGCATCGGAATTCAGATATGCATGAAAAGCCACTTTGGTTAAAAAATGAAAAGGTGTGTGCACCCCTATCACCCTTTCACAAACTGATAATATAAATAAAATCTCTATACCATATATACAAAATCTCTAGAAAGTGGCGAAGATTATGCAAATAGACCGTGACAGAAGAAATTAGCAATTAGAGATACGGAGATACCTTGCGGAATTTGAAGTTTCTGAGACTTACGTCACGTCGTGTTCTTTGGTGAAATTCGTTCATACATATATTATATTGCGAATTAGTTTATGTCAATTAATTGTGCGTTGTTCTTTATTTCGTTATTTTGTGTTAATTGATCCTTTAAATTGGTATCAGTCGCGAAGAACGAATCAAGAATGAGAACACGATCAGGAAGTGAGTGATTTCGATTACCGATCAAATCGAAAAAAGGAAAAGAACCCGGCCTGTGTTTTCTGTTGTAATTAAAGAATTGCGGAATTGTTTCTAGAGAATTGAATTCTCAGATTGCGAATATGAAGAAGATCGGCGAAACGGAATTAGAACATGTGTTAATCACATGGAGAGCATAAGAAACATCGCAGAGGTGAGATTAATTGTGACAACAAACAAGAACGAAGAAGGATTCGAAACCCCGAGTGCAAAAGGTTTGAGCATTTGCTTGAGGCCGGCGGCAAAAAAAATCACCGGAGGAGAGAACCGACAAGAAGAAACAAAATGATGCGTTTGCAAATTGTTTGTGAATTAAAACTTTGACCAAAATTCAAAACTAAACATAAATGGCATTCTAACACAATCGTGTGAGTCATTTATATTTTTTTACTCGAAACTAAAATTCGTTTGCATGAAAAGGGCTTCTGTCTTTTTCAGTTATCGTAATTTCGTTTATGTTTTATTGATCTCCATTTAGAATTGTTCTATTGGGATTTGATTGTACATGAGATGAATATTTCATATATATGTTTCAAGAATTATCCTTTGTCGATCCATGTTTCACATCATAACATAAATATGGGGTAGTAGATTTTGATACAGGATAATGGTGCCGTCTATTGTTTTTTGATTTGTCAATTAACTTGATTTTATTTCAATCCATTTACATAATGGAATTCCTTTATAGCACGTAATAATTTGTTCTTCAATGAAGAAATACATAACCTCCCCCTGCTAACAATAGTTTGAAAGCAAGAATGCATCTTATAAAGATATTCCATTCAAAATTTCCTCCTTATCTTTAATCAACCAGGGCTGGGCTGGGCTGGACTGGGCTAGGCTTGGCTGGGCTGGGCTGGGGTATGTAGTTGGCATTCAAATTTTAGATATAGTGTCATGTAAGTGTAACTAGAGATGTATCTATGTCAAATTGAAGAAAAGTGTGTTTCAACATGTACTAAAGGCACGTTCGTAATCAACATCTCATATAGTGATAATACAAGCATTCATAATCAACATCCCGCTGCAACGCGCGGGTTGCGTCAACTCGTTGAAAACAAAAGACATAGTTTGCAATAACTTACATACATAAAGGACGATTTTTGTAATTTACTCTTCTTATTATAAGTTATGGGTAAAGATCCTGTTCAAATAGTCTTTCGTACAAAACGTACAAAAGGCATGAAAAGGTCCAAAAAAACGCGGTGGCATTTTCGTAGTTATTTTACTCGTAATTAATCTACATGATCAAAATTACCCTACAAGATTAAAATTACCCTACAAGATAATTTGTAGACTAATTATGATGCTCTACAAAATTACCCTACAAGATGAAATTACCCTACAAGATCATTTGTAGAGTAACAAGATCAAAATTACCCTACAAGGTCATTTTACAAAATTACCATACAAGATCATTTGTAGGATAATCTTGATAATTACTCTATGAGTAAATAATTACGGAAATGACACCGCGTTTTTTTACCTTTTCATGTTTTTGGTACATTTTGTATGATAAGGCTATTTGTATTTGATTTTTTGCCTATAAGTTATTATATCTATATGGCCGGCCCTGAAGGTGGGCGGGGAGGACCACCGTCCAGGGCCCGATATTTTGAAGGCACGTTATTTTTTAAATAACTCCGATATGTATATGTAAAATTAAATAAATAGGGTATACCCATACAAACATCAACATAGGCCAACTTACAAAACTATTTTTATAGTTTAGGGTAGTTATTAGCCTATTAGCATTAGATTTAGAGATTTAGTGAGCCGGCCCTCCATATCTATGTTAATTGAAAGAACTTTCTAGAGTAATTGCGTGTTATTTGATGAATGGGATGGTGGATGCCACATATGTAGGTTCGTTGTGCGACCTGAATGAGTCGTTCAGAAGAGTTTGGATCCGAATCAAAGGCGGAATCAATGAAACGGACTTGAATACAGCTTGATATATATTTAATAGTCTCTATTATTGATATAACAGTGATTTACAACCTGGAGACAATTCGGCAGCACTTCGTTACCGAATTAGAAAAGTTACAAATGAATTGAAGACATCAGGTATTTATAGGTGAGTGATTTCGCACGGAATAAGCAAGTGCTATTTCGTGCGAAATAGCCAATGGTTATTTCGTACGAAATAGCTCTTTGCTATTTCGTGCGAAATAGCTTAATCACACTCAAACCTGTTTTTCTTGTACAACGAGCCCTGATCTATCATTCTAATTACACTACATGATGCAAGATGAAGTCAACAAACATATTGCACTAACAGACTCCCCCTTGGATGTTGATGAAGTCTTTAGCGTCTAATCTTCAACATGACACATCTTCAGTTTTGATCAGTCTTTTTGCTCTTTTCCAAATTGTCTAACATTGTAAGCATCCATCAATCTTTATTTTCTTCTCTCTATCAAATTTACTTTCTTCAGGCTCCCCCTTTCGTTAAGCTTCCATGCTTTTTAGGATCGACACCTGTCTTTCTGGTTACAAGCTCCCCCTTGTTTCGTGCTCGTCTTCAGACTCCCCCTTAGACTCAGCTGTCAGGATCGTAGTCTGGAATCACATCTGCAATACTCAAACATTTATAAGTAACAGTGTTTTGAATATCCAGGATCGAAAATCCTGGCTCTTTTAGCAGATTTTAACAATCTAAGAATCCAACTCCCTCACAGTTAATCATCCAAGTCCAAATTAATGACCTTGGAGATATCACAAATTGTTTTTTATTTTTCATTTTAAACACATCAAATTTCAACTTAATGAACTTGATTTATTTTCAGAAACACAATCAGCATACTTAGATTCTGAAACTCAGCATCCCAGATATCAGTTATCGAAAATAAAGTGAGATCAAAATCTTTTTGTATTTTTCTGAAACATAAAGCAGTAAAGAAATATTTACAAACATATTTACAGACAATATTTTTGTTTGAGTTTGCGACAGAGGATCATATCAGTTTTTGACAAATCATAAGTACCGTTGAGCTTTAAACACTTTAAGTTTTAAACGATTCACTTAGATTGTCAGTATACTGGTCCACTTAAATTTTCACACAAAGTTCAATTGATTCGAGATACGAGATTAGTGTTTTAAGGACTTAAACTTATTCGCGTGTCCCACCTCAGAATATACTCCCGTATCCAGATCCCATTATTCAGTCTTACAGGTGAGTATACCTAGATGATATCTTTAAAGGGTTAAATGCGAGACCGTGAGAGCTCAGGCTATTGCTTCCGCAAAATCAGAGAGATGACGGTTCGACTTTAGGTGTGTTCCCTTTAGAGAATCTTTTCTTCAACAGCACATGATTAGCATTTTGCAATGTTTCATCATTTTTTATGCTGAGGGTGATGCTATATTTCAAGCAAGCGAAAAGTATTATACGGGGACTAGGCCATTGCTTTCGCAAAATCAGAAGTCCCGGGATAATACCCCAGATATCACTAAGCATAAAGACCTAGTATCTCAGAAAGATGGGTCTTTCAACCAAGATTTCGGGGGTTACCCATATATCCGAGAGATGTTCCCCACGAGATAAGTAAGTAATGATATTTAGGTTTATATCTCGAAAACTGATGGGTGTCAAGTGTTATATATATTAGGTGTATATTTTAAGCCCCTTTAACACTTTTTAGTCAAGTTTTAAATTTATAAAACACGATATTCACTAACACTAGACACTCATATGGGCAAGTGCACCCATCGTGAGCGTAGTATAGTGTTGGTAAGATACCGAGGTCGTCCAAGGACACAAGAGCTTTTAGTACCGGTTTATCCTCAACGTCTAATCAAATCAAAAAGTTTGGAAAAATGTTTCAAACTAAGAAAAAATAAAAACTAACTAAAAATGCTGAAAATAAAAATAAAAATAAAAACAGATAGACAAGATGAATCACTTGGTTCCGACTCGTATCTAGTGTAACCTTTGATTATTTCCGCACTTTTGAACTTATTAAGAAATTATCTTAGTTATTGTAGTAGGCCCCTCTTTTGAAGGTGACGTTACCCTCACCCCAGTAGTTTGAGTCAGCAAGGATACAATCCTAAAAGGGTGGATTATTGGAAGATAATTAATTAAGTTATTAATACAAATTATGGTAGGCCCCTCTTTTGGAGGTGACGTTACCCTCGACTAAGTAGTCTGAGTCAGCAGGGATACAGTCCTAAATAGCGGGGTTATAGTATTAATAGTAGTTAACTTATGAGGGGATCAAAGAGTTTGGACCCCCGCCATCCAATACCGTTAAGTATTGAAGGAGGTCCTACTAAATTTGACCCAGGTCCATTGCAGGACCTCTAAACGCTGAACAATGGCAAGACTTTTACCAAACCGTTCCCTTAACCCCCGACCAGGTAGCCAACATACCTCCATATAGACCGTGGAGATATGAATGGTGAAAATCTTTTATTTTATATAGACAGTAAAATAATGCCAAGACACCACGGACAAACGATAAGGAAAGATCACCTTCAACATAAACAACTAGTTATTAAAGTCATTAATACAAAACCAAGTAAAAAGTGCGAAAAGATTAAAAATAAAAAGTATTACACTAGACACTTTGTCTTCACCAAGTGATGTAAGAGACTTAGGCAAACATGGCCTTGATTGTCAAGAACTCTTACGATCAATCTTGGATCCCGAGACGACTCACACACTCTACGATGGACAATGGATGATGGTGGTGGATGATGGTGTTATGGTGGTGGTGGGTGGTGGGTGAAGTGTGAGAGAGGTGGTGTACCAAGAGATGGTTTGAGCTTGAGCCAAGCACTCCTATTTATAGGCTGAACAGAAGCTCGGGCACGGCCCAGTGTCCAGTGGGCACGGCCCCGTGTCCACATTCTTCTCTTTCTTCATTTAATGCAGCTTTGTCTTTTTAGTTGACTACGCCCCCGGGACCGCTGAGCACGACCCCGTGGTGCAGAAGAATCTTTGTACTATAAAGATTTGCTGGATTGTTCGAATCTTATAGTTGACCACGGCCCCGTGTCCGCTGAGCACGGCCCCGTGGTGGGCAATAGAAGCTTCTACCACTTTGTCTTTTCTGCTGACACTTGGGCACGCCCCCGTGCTGGCTGAGCACGGGGCGTGTTCAGTCTTCTGTTATCTTGTTTTGCTTGGGAAGATGCTGTCGTGGGGTCGGGCATGTCACGTCTTGTTCCTTTTCTTGTATTTATGTTAGATTTTGATGTCTTTTTGCTTCTTTTGTTAATTTGAGCTCATTTAATCCTGAAAATACAAAAGGAAGACAAAAGCACACTTTTTCCAACATTAGTACTAAAAAAAGGTTAGTTTTATGCCACAATTGATGAAATTTATATGTTGCATTTTGCACACATCAAATACCCCCACACTTGAATCTTTGCTTGTCCTCAAGCAAAACTCTTTAATATGTGGCTATTACACACCCAAATGGAATGGGTAGAGATGAAGGTTTTTGGGCTTGTCGTAGAGTGTCGGGATTTCCAAGATTCTCTATTTAGTTTTATTTTTATTTATTTACAATCCTATTCGTCATGATTTATTTAAAACTTTTCATAAGATAAATTACTTATTAGGGCATAACATGCCTCTTTAAAATTCTATTTATATACAAGTTCACATACCTCACGGGGATCACTCAACACTCGGCCGAAAATGTATTTTTGTGGATCACTCGAGATCGGCATGGAACTTACTCCTACCATAGGCTTGCCAAGCAATCAATCCTCCTCCTTTTTAACTTATATACCTTTGTAAATATCAAGAGGACTTTTGGGTGAAGGGTTAGGCTTGGGTTAAAGGTAGGTGGTTGGGTTGGTGGTTAGTGGTTAGTGGTTAGTAGAAAAAGGGCGAAAAGCGTAACAAGCGTCGGTTTTCGTAAGACTTTTTATTTTTTTCACTTTTATTTCTATGAAGCTATTTTCAAAACAAAGTCATTTTTGAAAAACTTGTTTGTTTATTTGCTTTTGCTTCATAATCAACAATTTTTTTTTTTTGAAACAGTCATACGAAAGACCGAGCTAGTTACTAAAACAAAGGGTTAAAAATAAAAAAGGTTTTGGTGGGTGAAAGGGTGTTTGGTTTGGGTTATGAAATGAAAAGGTTTAGGCTCAAAGGGGCTAACTATGGGGATTTTGGGTAGGTGGTAAAAAAAAAAGAAAAATAATGGTGTAGAAATAAAAAGGGTTAGTCCTAATGCCTCCATCATTTACTTACTCGGGTTTAAGTTGATAAGGGTCGGCAATGTATCGTCATGGCAAGTTCTAGAGTCGTAAGAACCAAATGGCTATTTACACAAGAAACGAAAGATGAGCATTTAGTCTAATGATATGTAATTGTATGCTCAATAAAGGCTCAAAACTCACTTTTGTGGGAATGGGTTTTTATGTGATCAAGTATATATAATCAAATTTTAACTATTCTTGTCATGCCTTTTCATAATTTTCTTATGTTGGTTCTTTTTATCACGACGCTATCAGTTGTAAATTCGTAAAAATATAACCTTTTTAGAATTTGAAAATTCCCGAGTTACACCTAGACAAGTAAAAAAAATGAGAAATTTTTGAAAAAATTTGGGGTGATTAGCGGTTCCAATAGAGTTTTGTGTAAGGCTTGTATTTAGGACTTGCAAGATTCAAGGTTTTAGCATCCCCCCCACACTTAAATTACACATTGTCCTCAATGTGTCCCAAAAATAAGTTTTTAGGTTGATTGAATGTGTAAAAGGTGTGAAAAAGCAAAAAATTTTGTGTTACTGGGCGCTGAACACGGCCCCGTGTTGTCCGGGCACGGCCCCGTGTTCTAGTACCAGTAACAGAATTAAATCAAGAGAAACAGAAGTCTGGACACGGGGGCGTGTTGGGTGAACACGGCCCGTGTCCAGTTACCTGAACTGGGTCTTTGTTTGCAGACTGTGCAGCACGGGGTAGTGTTGGGTGGACACGGCCCGTTCCGGGCTTACTGTAAACGAAGAAAATTGTCGGACGGTCCTGTTTTCCTGCATGGGGTGCTGGTTCAAGTTTCCCTTGTATCCTTTGTCATCTCAAGTGTGTTTTATTCCTGAAAATTAAAACTAACTAGAAAACATGAAAATTAATCTAAACTAAACTAAGGATAGTTCCGCGGAATGCCTCCGTGGTGCGCCACGTTTATAAGGGTCCTTGGCTAGACCCAAAGCCTGGTCATGTGTTACTCAAGTGGGATGTATTGCATCCCATGTTACACCGTCGGAGAGCGTCATCCAAGCTCGAGTCTATGACCTTCATGTAGTTGACCGGGTCTTCGTCCTCCACTCTCTTTCCACATTCAAACTTCACTTCCTTGTCCCCAAACTTTAATGTTAACGTTCCGTCATTCATATCTACCACGGCTTGGGCGGTGGCTAGAAATGGCCTCCCGAGGATGAGGGGGACATCGGTGTCTTCTTCCATGTCTAGGATGACAAAGTCGGTTGGGAAAACGAAGTTGTCAACCTTGACTAATACATTTTCAGCGACACCTTGTGGAAATTTGACGGATCTGTCGGCGAGTTGTATGCTCATCTTTGTAGGGCTTGTTGCTCCTAGGCCGAGTCGTTTGAACATTGATGTGGGCATGAGGTTAATGCTAGCCTCAAGATCGGCTAATGCATTACGAACGGGGGATCCCTTAATTGAGCAAGGAATTGTGAAGCTTCCGGGATCGATTTTCTTTTGTGGTAGTTTGTTGGGTACTAAGGCGGAGCATTCTTCGCCTAAGTTAACTAATTGCAATGATTCAATTTTCCTTTTGTGAGTGAGGAAATCCCTCATGAATTTTGCATACCTAGGCATTTGGGTTAGGACCTCAATAAAAGGAATATTAACATGCAATTGTTTTAGTAAATTTTCGAACTTTGCGAATTGCTCATCGGTCTTTTGGCGATTTAACCTACCGGGGTACGAAATTGGAGGAGTCTTGGTGGGCTCTTGAATTGGTGAAGAAGCCTTTTCTGGTTGAGGTGTGGGTGAAGTCGTGCTTTAGCTGAGTTGACTTCCTTCAACCGGTGGTAATTGGGCATCCTCGGGACCCACGGTTCGGTTTCTCAATGTGATTAAGGTGTACTTGCGCCTTTGGGTTGGTTTTGGTATTACTCGGTAACGCGCCTTGTGGTCTCTCAGAGAAATTTTGAGCTAGTTGATTTAATTGTTTTTCAATGTTCTGAATGCTAGCTTGTTGATTTCTAAAATTCGATTCCAATTGTTGAAATCGATCCGAGTTTTTCTTTTCGGTGTCGGATATGAGGCGAGATACAGTATCTTCAAGCCTTTCTCGTCCACCTTGTTGTTGAGAAAAAATTTTTGGTTGTTGAAAGTTAGTTCGTTGGTTTTGTTGGTTAATACTATTGCCGGGATCTCTCCAACCATGGTTTGGGTGGTTACGCCATCCTTGGTTGTAGGTACCCGTTGGAGGACCCGACGGCCTAGGTCTATTATCAATGTAGTTTACCGTTTCTGTTTGTTCATCTAATTCTTTCATACAACTCCAATTTTCATGTGGCCCACCACACCCTTCACAAGCCATAACCGAGGCCGTTTTTGTCATTTCTAGCTTTTTGATTTTCGAAGAGAGGGCCTCGATTTGGGCTTGTAAAGAGGTGCTTTCATCAACCTTATGGGCGCCCGGGGCAATAGATTTATTACCTCGGGGAGTGTGCCATTGAAAATTGGTTTGAGCAATTTCCTCAATTTGATTATATATTTCATTTGGGCGACGATTACCTAAAAGTCCCCCGGAGCTAGAATCAAGTGTTTGTCTTGTGTGTGGCAACAACCCATTGTAGAAAGTGGATACTTGTTGCCATACCGCAAGACCGTGATGAGGACACTTTCTTAGTAGCTCCTTGAACATTTCCCAAGTTTCATATAAGGATTCCCCATCCTCTTGCAAATATGTATTAATTTCAGTCATTAATTTAACCGTTTTAGCAGGAGGGAAATACTTATATAGAAACTTTTGGGCTAGTTCATCCCAGGTGTTTACCGAGCCAACTGGGAGGGTGTTGAGCCAAGCCTTAGCTCGGTCCTTTAGCGAAAATGGAAACATTCGAAGGCGGATGGCGTCATTTGATGCTCCATTGATCCGAAAGGTATCACATATTTCTAAGAAATTAGTAATATGTAGATGGGGATCCTCGTCCGCAAGCCCATGGAAGGTTGCGGAGTTTTGGAGCATTTGTATCAAGTGCGGTCGAAGTTCGAAGTTATTGGCTTCGACATTCGGCGCATTGATAGCGGCGCCTAGATTACCCACGGTGGGTCGAAGGTAATCCATAAGGGTACGTTGGTCCGCCATTGGAAGTGGGTCCCCCGAAACTTTCTCTTGATTTTTAGCTTTAAGTCTTTTTTTGAGAAAGCGTTCGGGTTCTTCTAGAGTTCTTTTATATCTCTACTAGAACTGGAGCTCATGCACTACGTAGGAAGTTCAAATGTGGCGCCTGGATTCCAAGTCCTGCAATAAAAACAGAAAAGAACATTGGTCAAAATGTTCACCACGGCCCCGTGCTCAGTGAGCACGGCCCGTGGTCAGAGATACAGTAATTGTTTTCCGGATCCCTGTTACTGGGAGTTGGACACGGCCCCGTGTTGCACCGACACGGCCTCGTGCTCAGCTCTCTGTAACTCAGAAAATAAAAACTGCCAGTGATAGTGCTGGGCACGGCCCGTGTCCGACCAGGCACGGCCCGTGCTGAGCTCTGCAGAAGCTGAAAAAACTAAGAAAAAACCTAAAAAAAATGAAAAATAAGAAAAACGATTAGGCCGTCGATTCCTAACTTTCTTAAAATCCTTGTGTCCCCGACAGCGACGCCAAAAACTTGATGGGTGTCAAGTGTTATATATATTAGGTGTATATTTTAAGCCTCTTTAACACTTTTTAGTCAAGTTTTAAATTTATAAAACACGATATTCACTAACACTAGACACTCATATGGGCAAGTGCACCCATCGTGAGCGTAGTATAGTGTTGGTAAGATACCGAGGTCGTCCAAGGACACAAGAGCATTTAGTACCGGTTTATCCTCAACGTCTAATCAAATCAAAAAGTTTGGAAAAATGTTTTAAACTAAGAAAAAATAAAAACTAACAAAAAATGCTGAAAATAAAAATAAAAATAAAAACAGATAGAAAAGATTAATCACTTGGTTCCGACTCGTATCTAGTGTAACCTTTGATTATTTCCGCACTTTTGCACTTATTAAGAGATTATCTTAGTTATTGTAGTAGGCCCCTCTTTTGAAGGTGACGTTACCCTCACCCCAGTAGTTTGAGTCAGCAAGGATACAATCCTAAAAGGGTGGATTATTGGAAGATAATTAGTTAAGTTATTAATGCAAATTATGGTAGGCCCCTCTTTTGGAGGTGACGTTACCCTCGACTAAGTAGTCTGAGTCAGCAGGGATACAGTCCTAAATAGTCGGGTTATAGTATTAATAGTAGTTAACTTATGAGGGGATCAAAGAGTTTGGACCCCCGCCATCCAATACCGTTAAGTATTGAAGGAGGTCCTACTAAATTTGACCCAGGTCCATTGCAGGACCTCTAAACACTGAACAATGGCAAGACCTTTACCAAACCGTTCCCTTAACCCCCGACCAGGTAGCCAACATACCTCCATATAGACCGTGGAGATATGAATGGTGAAAATCTTTTATTTTATATAGACAGTAAAATAATGCCAAGACACCACGGACAAACGATAAGGAAAGATCACCTTCAACATAAGCAACTAGTTATTAAAGTCATTAATACAAAACCAAGTAAAAAGTGCGAAAAGATTAAAAATAAAAAGTATTACACTAGACACTTTGTCTTCACCAAGTGATGTAAGAGACTTAGGCAAACATGGCCTTGATTGTCAAGAACTCTTACGATCAATCTTGGATCCCGAGATGACTCACACACTCTATGATGGACAATGGATGATAGTGGTGGATGATGGTGTTATGGTGGTGGTGGGTGGTGGGTGAAGTGTGAGTGAGGTGGTGCGCCAAGGGATGGTTTGAGCTTGAGCCAAGCACTCCTATTTATAGGCTGAACAGAAGCTCGGGCATGGCCCCGTGTCCAGTGGGCACGGCCCAGTGTCCACATCCTTATCTTTCTTCATTTAATGCAGCTTTGTCTTTTTAGTTGACCACGCCCCCGTGTCCGCTGAGCACGACCCCGTGGTGCAGAAGAATCTTTGTACTATAAAGATTTGCTGGATTGTTCGAATCTTATAGTTGACCACGGCCCCGTGTCCGCTGAGCACGGCCCCGTGGTGGGCAATAGAAGCTTCTACCACTTTGTCTTTTCTGCTGACACTTGGGCACGCCCCCGTGCTGGCTGAGCACGGGGCGTGTTCAGTCTTCTGTTATCTTGTTTTGCTTGGGAAGATGCTGTCGTGGGGTCGGGCATGTCACGTCTTGTTCCTTTTCTTGTATTTATGTTAGATTTTGATGTCTTTTTGCTTCTTTTGTTAATTTGAGCTCATTTAATCCTGAAAATACAAAAGGAAGACAAAAGCACACTTTTTCCAACATTAGTACTAAAAAAAGGTTAGTTTTATGCCACAATTGATGAAATTTATATGTTGCATTTTGCACACATCAAAAACAATCTACTAAGCGTGTAAAAATCTACTAGCACATCATCAGTGAGACCGTTTATTACATTTAACATTCCATTTCTTTAGCGTACTATGATTGTCTACTGATGTACTATCATTTCCTCTTTTTCACAACAAAACTCTTTTTGAATTTTTAATGTTTTTGTCAGTAGGTTTTTATCATGTTTTTGGCTTTTTCAAATTTTCTAATGTTTTTGGATTTTCTGACAATTCTTTCTCCCCCTAAAATTCAAAACCATTCTAAAGAAAATTTGACAACCCGATACTGATAGCTTCGTCTCACCATCCACTTTCTGCTTTTCATGCTCTGTTTTTTTTTTAATAACGTAAAGCAGTAATTACCCCCATGATTTACAACACATTGATATTTTACAGTTTGAAAACCGTTTTTCAATCTTGTGAAATTAATCATGTTTGTTCCGCCGTGAGGGTTTCGGCATATTCAATCAACATATTTTTGATTTTTTTTAATATAAGACAAATTTAAAAACAAACATATTTTTGATTTTTCAAATTTTTGACAAAATGAAAACATATTTTTGGTTTTTAAATTTTTCAATTTTTAGGATTTTTGAAATATTGGTTGTTTATGTACAGAAAACAAACAAACTCCCTGTTTCAACAAACATAGGGTTCAGCAGCCTCCTCTTCTCGTTGTGCCAGGCTGCTCCGATTTCCATTCTCACAATCTTCAATTTTCTTGAGCACCTGCACATTAAACTATTCAGTCACTTGAACAATTTAGCCCAGGTCTGTTTGACCTTAGGCATTTCAACACAATATGCATCATTTAGTTTCGGAAAATCTTTGTCATATTGTACAAAGACTTTTTCAATTTTAACTTCACCTTTTTCATCATTTACCGAAACAATTTGTTTCTTAGCACTCCAAGTTTGACCTTTAGGAGTACCTCGTTTGTAAAAATGTGACTCTTTTTGAACATTTTGATTCTGAACAACAACTTTTGGTTTCCAAAACTGTTCTGGTTTTGTTACATCAACAGTTGTTTTCCAACTTTGTGTTGTTCTTAATCTGGGTGTGTGAGAATTCCATGTCTGTCTTGAATCGAACCTATTCGGGTTTGAATTCCAAGTTTGGTTTGAAACAAAATTGTTTGTGTTGTACCTCCAAGTTTGTTTTGAATCAAATCTGGTTGACCTTTGTTTCACATTCTCAGATTTCTCATCATCGGACTTCTTTATCGTCTCAACATCAACAGGTTTCAGATTTGGACACTTGCGTGCAAGATGTCCTGTCTGATCACATTTGAAACATGTTCTTTTGGACACATCTTTGACCTGTGGTTGTTGCTTTTTCTTTTGAGCATAGAACACTTCATTAGACTGACGCCTAAATTGGAGTTCTTTCTCTTCTTCAGAACTTGTTCCCTGAACAAAATTCGTCTTTGTCTGATAATTTGGCATTTCATTTCTTTTCCAACTTTGTTTCTTCTTATAACCCAACCCAGCCTTCATGTTTTTCTTTTTGTAACCAGGTTTGTTATAAAAAGTTTTGTGACACTTTCCAGCAAACTTTGGAATTTCAGATTTTTCAATCTCGACCATTTTGAAAACTTTATCAATCTTTTCTAGAAATCACATTCTGAATCGGGAATGCAACATCTAAGAATAATTTGTCCGATCCAATCATGGTATAAACCAATCCTTTTGAATTATCATCCAAATTTTTCTCAGATTTTGAGTTTTTCTGATATCCATCATGAAAATTACCTTCATTTTCATCCTGTGATTCAGATTTACCTGTATCAACCGACTCTTCTTTCAACACACTTTCAACGACCTTACCTACCACCTCTGAATCACTAGAATCATCAGATTTGGAATAGGTTACGTCAGTGTTATCTGGCAATTGATCTACCATGTTGAAAGCTTTTTCGACCTTTTCATCATCATAAAATGCAAACTTTACCGGTGGTGGAACTTGATGAAACTCTGAGCCTATGCCCTTTTTGTTTTGCTCAGAATCTTTACCATCCGGTTTTATGTTGAAAATTCTTTCAAGCACATATGATGACGCATGATAACTTTTTAACTTGTTGTTATCCTGTTCTAAATCAGCAATCTAACACTTAAGTTTAGCAACATCCTCAACGTAAGAATTCACAAGCTTTATTTCATACTATCGCTTAAACATATCAGTTGTTTCAGAACAGTATCTCAATCTGGATTGAACAAGTTTCATTTCACTTTTCACATTTTCATGACTCTTTTGTAATGTGATATGCCAGTTTTATTGAATCATATTATTTTTTTCATTTCTTGACAAACATTTTCTTTTTGAGAACATTCTTCTGTCATTTTCAAAACATTTTCTTTCAAAACTTCTTTTTCTTTTGCTATCAAACAAATCAAATTCTTTCTTTAACAAAGCAATTTTATTCTTTTTTTATTTGTTTACCCCCCTCAGCTTTAACTCGTAAAGCTTCCCAAACTGATTTTGATGACCCGTCATGTTGTAGTAAAGCAAATATGTCATTTCTAATTGATGACTGGATCAAGGCAATCATTCTCTGTTCAGATGAGAATTCCTTTTTGTCCTCAAGGCTTAAACTCTTCAAAGAAATTTCCTTTCCTTTGTCATTTTTTGGTCTTTCATATCCGAACTCTAGACAGAACCAGTTTTCATGTGCGTAAGCTTTTGCCCAGTTAATGAAACGTTCTTTCCACCAAATGTAGTCCTCAATACTATCAAGCTTGGGTGGTTTTGAATGAGTTCCATAAAAATTGTCATGATTAATGTTTTCATTGACTGCTTTTGTTATTGATTTTGGTGTAACAATTGATGTTTCAGATGACTCTGATGTAAACGCATTGTTGAACGTGTAGTAGAATTCTTCAGCCATGATGTGAACTTCTTGAATTTCCTGGAGACAACAACAATCAAACAAACACAATCAGTTTAAACAATATCAAACAACTTGAAACAAACTGACACTCGGTTGATGCGAAATGATCTTGACACGAAATGTCCACTTTCAAACGAAATAGAGATCTTCAAACGAAATGAAATCTCAAGCGAAATCACTTTGGTGCGAAATAGACTTTCTTCAAGCGAAATACCAACTTTCAAACGAAATGACAACTTGGTGCGAAATAGAGAGTTGATTTCGTGCGAAATAAGTTCCACACACTTTATTTCGTGCGAAATAAGTTCCACACACTTGATTTTGTGCGAAATAAGCCTTCATATAATGATTCCGTGCGGAATTACCTTCACCAGATTGATTTCGTGCGAAACTAACTGTAATTTCAAACGAAATACTAATTTCGTGTGAAATCAAAGACCTATTTCGTGCAAAACATTGCTGATGTCATCATCTCGGTCATACTTTTGTCAATTTGATCAGGATTTAATTCGAATTTTGGTCCAATTCTTTCAAGGCTTTGTTAAAAATGTATTTCGCGTGTAATGTATGAAAATCGGTCCATTTTATCCGTAAAAACTTGTTAATTTTGAAAAAGAATGAGTAGAAGTGAGAATTTCTGATAAAATCAAGCTGAACTCTTCCTCCTGAGCTCTGATACCACTTGTAGGATCGTTGTGCGACCTGAATGAGTCGTTCAGAAGAGTTTGGATCCGAATCAAAGGCGGAATCAATGAAACGGACTTGAATACAACTTGATATATATTTAATAGTCTCTATTATTGATATAACAGTGATTTACAACCTGGAGATAATTCGGCAGCATTTCGTTACCGAATCAGAAAAGTTACAAATGAATTGAAGACATCTGGTATTTATAGGTGAGTGATTTCGCACGGAATAAGCAAGTGCTGTTTCGTGCGAAATAGCCAATGGTTATTTCGTACGAAATAGCTCTTTGCTATTTCGTGCGAAATAGCTTAATCACACTCAAACCTGTTTTTCTCGTACAACGAGCTCTGATCTATCATTCTAATTACACTACATGATACAAGACGAAGTCAACAGACATATTGCACTAACAACATATCATCCATTAACTTTCCTTTGTTTTAGATTTTGTTATATGGAAATCGAAACTGCTACAAAGCACAAGTGATCTTATGGTGGAAGGAGTGGTCAATCACTGGTGAGTATTTAAGTTATTTTTTAGCTAATAATATCATGTCATGTCAAGTCCTCAATCCACTTCTCATTTTGCACTCAATCATTGACAATGGTCAAACACATGGAGAGTGGTAAAGAATTTAAAAAAAAGAATAGTGGATTTTAATAATCCAAATTATTAGCCGTTTGCCGACAACGGTTCCAACTTCAAAAATAACTAGTGGTGATTCCACATTTTCACATATTGTAAACTAACGGACCTTTACTAACATAACCTTAATTTCTTTATGCCCCCTTGTCGTTTTCGATTTAGTAAAGGTCCACTGGTTTACAGTATATCAAAAGTTGGGACCACCACTGGTTATTTTTTAAGTTGGGACCGTTACCGGCCAATGGCTAATAGTTAGGATTATTAAAATCCATTATTCCTAAAAAAAATGTGAATGGTTGAAAGGGGTTGGGGCCCACCATTCACCCTCTCTCTCCTCTCTATCTTCTCTTCCCACACATCGGTGTATACTCACCGCAAACACCACTCCCCACTCACCGATTTAAAGCTGGCATCCCCATCACCGCTCGGCAACCCCCCTCCCCCAATCAAGTCCCCGAGACCATACCATCCCCCCTTATGGTGTTGTGGTTTCAGCATTTTAAATTAAATGCAGCATCCCAATTCCCAAGTTCGTACCAAAGGACATCTAGTTTTTGCAGCTTTTTTTTATTTTGTTTGGGTTTACAGCAACAACAACAAATGTAAATTGGCACTTTTTTTATTTAACGAACTGAACCAATACTGATTATTTTTGGGTTTTCTCTTTCGTGTGTTATAACATATGTCCATACCGTAACGAACCAATACCGATCAAACTCTCGTGTCATCCTAGCGGCAACTCAAATCCGGTTAACTATAATAATAAAGGAGTTATGATTTGTTTCCACTAAAATCTGTTTCTTCTTGTTCAATACTTTTATGACATGAAAAATTGAAGCTAAATCCAGACGTTGGGCTCTATACTTTTTCTAACACCGGGTCAACGTTCGTTGGACCAGGATGGGCATAATAACCGGTTCCAAACCCGACCCGGTCGACCCGACCTGGAACCGGTTCCAGTTCCTACCCGCTTTATTAAAGAACCGGTTCCGGGTTCAAAAAAACCCGTAGATTCTTACCCGGTTCCACATTTTATAAAAAAAATAGGTTGGTAACCGGTTCCTACCCAGAACCAGTTCCTCCGTAAACAAATACAACCCGGTGCATTAAATTCTATCATTTATTGGTTTTGTTACCGTTGGAATCGATTCCAGTTAGTATAACTAGTGAACAAAATTCATTTGTTTTTCACACCATCTTCATCTTCTTCTTGATTTTTTTCTACTCAATAAGCTCGTGATTCATTTGTACTATGGCATCCAAGAATTCCAAAACCACCAATTCTCCATCCGTCAACAAGGGTCCTCAATCCGCTCCATATGTTGTTGGGACACTCATACATAATCGCAATATGGAGGTATGGTGCAATTGGGATTTGGTGGAAATGAGTGACGGTTCGCAAAAAGCTCAATGCAAACCTTGTGGAGCTTTGTTAAGCAAGGACTCCAATTCAACATTGACGAAACATATAAAGAACAAATATTTCAAGGCTTTGAAAGAGGTAACACCCGGTCAAGTGCAACTATCTAAAGATGGTTCAATATTCTGTTACGATCACATTATAGGATGGCTAAGTTAGTGATTCAACAATCATTTCCGTTTGGACACTTAACAACACTCTTTTAACTAAGGTTATTAGAGAGACGCTTCAACTACGCTACAAACATGTAAGTCGTCGTACTTTAGAACGCCATTGTTTAAATTTATGGGAAAATGCAAGAAAAGGCTTAATTGATTTTTTTTTTAAATTTAAAAACTAGTGTTAACTTAACTAGTGATGTGTGGTTGGCTCCACACGGTTTACCCAAATCGTACATTTGTGTCACCGCTCATTGGGTTGATCCCGATACGTGGCAAATGATGAAGCGTACGATTATGTTTGATGAGTTTCCTTCTCCTCATACCGGAGAAAATTATTTTTAAAATTATAAATGCCACAATCATTAAATATTGTTTAGAGGATAAAATATTTTCAATATCATTTCATAATGCTTCAAGCAACACAACGGCGATCGATAAATTAAAATTAAAATACAAACCGATTATTGATGGGGTGTTTTATCACACACGTTGTGTTGCACATATCATTAATTTAGTTGTGCAAACGGGGTTACGTGATAGATATGTTTCGGATTTTATTAAAGCTTTTCGAATTATGCTACAAGATGTTTTCAAAAGTGGAAAAGAAAGATATCAAGATTATAAAAAACTTTGTAAAGATGTATTTTTTAATATGTAATTTTTTATTCAATTTAAGGTATTTTTTTAAGAACCGATTCCTACAGTAACATTGCAGCGATTTTATTGACTTACCTAATGGAACCGGTTCTTTAGAGGAACCAATTACAACCTTACCTGGAATCGGTTAGTATCGGTTCCAGTATTAATGGTCTGAAACCGGTTAGGAACTTCACTAGGTTCCTGCAAGAACCGGTTCCACCCACACTCATACAAGAACCAGGTCCGGTTAGGAACTGGTTCCGGGTATATAAAAAATCCGATATGCCCATCGCTAATTAAGACCATGTATTGGGTTTAAGGCCCAATGTTTTTGTGATATTGAGTTGTTATTGTAATTGGGTCCCTTTAACTTAAAATCCTTATAAATATTTTTTGTGGGCCGGAGGTTAATGCCCTCCAGTTCTGCACGAGGTCGCCCATTAGGCATTAGCCCAAAAGAGTACAAAATGTTTGTGCTTTGGTATATTCTGCCCATTATAACAGATCTGTCATTCTATATACACTTTTTTTTTTTTTAATGGCTAAACTTGCAAATCATGGGGATTGAACCCATGACCTCCTACTATTCTACACCTTATCTAACTCACCAACACCATTGGGCTATTCCCAATGGATATTCTATATACACTTAAAAGGCTATGTCGGCTGACCACTCCGACATAGCCATTTGTCCTCTTATGAGTGGTCAAAATAATTTTTCGCTTTTAACCCTTAACTTTTCTAATTTACGTGTTTAGTCCTTCTATTATAACTATCATAATATACATGTTTAGTCTCTTTACTTAATAAACTTTATTCCTCATTAGTTAACTTTGCTAATATACATGTTTATTCCCTCTACCTAATTTACGTGTTTAGTCCTTCTATTATAACTATCATAATATACATGTTTAGTCCCTCTACTTAATAAACTTTATTCCTCATTAGTTAACTTTGCTAATATACATATTTAGTCCCTCAACTTAATAAATTTGATTCCCCATTAGTTTACTTTGCTTATATACATGTTTACGTTTTCTAAATACTTTTCTAATTTTCCCAGTCAATGTAAGACACGTGTCGACATACTTTTGTTTCGGATCAAAAATCGGGTCGCCCCGCCACGAAGCGCGGGTGCAACACCCTAGTTAGTAAATAAATAGGTGACATGCATATGTGATATGTGTAGCCATTATATGTATTAATTTCAACTCTTCATGAACAATGAATTCATTTGTTTAATTATTATATTATTCTATTATAAAATAATAAAAATATTATAATTATAATTATGTATTGTGTGGTTAACTGAACCGATTCCAACCGAACCACATCCGCTTATGTATCGAAGTTATCGATTTCAGTATTTGTTTTTTTATAGTTTTTGATCAATGTTGATAGCTTCTAATTTTTTTAGTATTAATTTTTTTGAATAATATGTACGTATGTGTGTGTATATATATTATAAAATTTTAAATATACTGTCGCGATTCAATTAAAGTTCTGTCATCACGAATGGCACATATCCGGACTAAGCAACATCAGTACGCAGGGGCGCAACTTTGAAGGGACGGGGGGGTGCACCCACCCCCGCCAATATTTCGGTTAGAAGTGTAATATTTTCGATTTTTTGTTCGAAAATTTTACAATTATATAGGTCAGCCCTTCAATTATTTTGCCTAAAAATCCCCTACCCCTCATACATATTTTCGTAGTGAGTTAAAAAAAAATTAAAAACGAGCTATTGGTAAGTTTTTATAATTATTTATAAACTTTGAGTAAAGTTTTTTTATGTTTAAGAACACGTTATTTGAATGAATGAAGATTATGTAGTTTTATCTGAAGTTATTATTGTTTGACCCGACCCGAATCGAATATCCGACCCGATCATATAACACGAAACATAGCGATAGAAAAAAAAACTGGTCCCGTGATCCCCCCCCCCCCCCCCAAACCTCGCCGAAACTTTTGGTCAAGCTCCGCCACTGTCAATACGCGTACCATATTCGTTTTTATAGTTTTCTTTATATCACTTTTTGGTATTGTAAGTTTTATCGAGTATGGTAGTGTATCGATATCGTGACGAACCACACCGATACCGAATAAACAACACCGGAACTGATATTGAAAATTGTTTTTATGGTTTTTGATCGATGTAAAGCACCTGTCGATTGATATACCAACTATCGGTATCGTACTGTACTATAATGAAACAAACTGATATCGGCCGAAAACCCGCCGCAAAGCGCGGGAAGTTTATTTTTCTCTTCGTTCCGCTAAAAGTTTTGTTCAAAATCAAATGGATAAATATAATTGATTTTTATTTGTTCTTTACCGTAATCAACCGATCAAATGATTTTTATTTGTTCTTTATTGTGATCAACCGAACAATTGATTTTTATTTGTTCTTTATCGTTATCAACTGAACAGATACCATACGAAACTTGGATAGCGGTATATAGTATCTTTTTATAATAAACTTTAGCGAGTATGAATACCGTACAGGTACCTTGATGAACCGTACTTATACCGTTTGTTCTTTACCATGACGAATTGAACTAATATTGTGCGAACAACTTTGATGGTAGTATAGAGTTTTTTAATATCATAAACTATAGCGAGTATTTATACCACATCAATTCCAATTGAACAACATCAGCACCTGTATCGGTACCATCGGAATGAATACTTATATTCATTTCGGAAGACATTACTGATATTCGTTTTTATGGTTTTTGATTTATGTAAAATATGTGTCGATATCCATTTAGGCATATAATGACTTTATTTTTGGGTTTTACCTTTTGATTGCTATAACGAGTGCAAGTATCATACCGATATGTTGTTCAATCGGTTTCAATTCGGTTTGGTACGATAACACCACCCGCCGCAAAGCGCGGGGGAACCTCACTAGTTTTATATAATATTGGAGAAAAAATATATTATAACATTAAACCAAATTTAGACGTGCACAGAACATGCCCAAGAATCAACTATTAGTCTATTCTTATATTCAACATCAATTATTTGAAGTTAAATCATCTAAACCGACACACAACGATATGGATACGTGTGCTAATTCATTAATTATTTACATGTGAATATTTTAAATATTAAAAAAGAAAGAAAATCAAATTCGCTACGGATTCTACCTATGAACACCACCTTAATAAGTTTCCAAATGAATATAATATAAGAACTGAAGAACTGATATGTTGTTCTTAATTTTTGCCAATAATAATAATAATAATAATAATAATAATAATAATAATAATAATAATAATAATAATAATCTTTCTATACTAATAAACAAAAAACTTTTTTGGACACGTGTCATTCTCTGGTAATTTCTCACCCTTATTTTTTATTTATCTCTTTTATTAAAGAATAATAATAATATTAAACATCAGTTTAACTAAATCTATTTATCTCTTTTGTTTTCATAATCTGAAATTAATTTCTTTTTTAACTCTAAAGTTTCAATCTTTGGCAATTTAAGTCTAAAGTTTCAATCTTTGGTATTTTAACCCCTTTGATTAATTTGATTTTTCACTTCTAATTCAAGAGTTTTCATCTTTTGCAATTTAACCCCTTTAATTTTTTTTTACTTTCAACCCAAAGCTTTTCATCTTTCGCAATTTAATCTCAACATTTTTTTTTACTTTCAACTTTAGTCTCTTATATACTTTTCATCTTTCATAAGTTGCCCGTTTAACGTGTCGTTCTAAATTTCCGAGTTAACACGCCGCAACGTGCGTGTGGGGTTTAACGTTTTTTCATCTATTTTTTTCCTGTTTGACATGTCTATCGCAGCGCGTCTATTTTCCCCTTTGATAGGTCTGTCGCAACGTGCGAGTCAGAGATCGACTTAATTATTTTTTTCTCGGTTTTACACATAGGCTCGTAGTCATGTGAGAAACATTTGCCTTTCATCTAACATGATATATAACTAATGAATCCCCCGCCGCATTGCGGCGGGTGGTAAACTTTCTATACTAATAAACAAAAAACTTTTTTGGACACGTGTCATTTTCTGGTAATTTCTCACCCTTATTTTTTATTTATCTCTTTTATTAAAGAATAATAATAATATTAAACATCAGTTTAACTAAATCTATTTATCTCTTTTGTTTTCATAATCTGAAATTAATTTCTTTTTTAACTCTAAAGTTTCAATCTTTGGCAATTTAAGTCTAAAGTTTCAATCTTTGGTATTTTAACCCCTTTGATTAATTTGATTTTTCACTTCTAATTCAAGAGTTTTCATCTTTTGCAATTTAACCCCTTTAATTTTTTTTTACTTTCAACCCAAAGCTTTTCATCTTTCGCAATTTAATCTCAACATTTTTTTTACTTTCAACTTTAGTCTCTTATATACTTTTCATCTTTCATAAGTTGCCCGTTTAACGTGTCGTTCTAAATTTCCGAGTTAACACGCCGCAACGTGCGTGTGGGGTTTAACGTTTTTTCATCTATTTTTTTCCTGTTTGACATGTCTATCGCAGCGCGTCTATTTTCCCCTTTGATAGGTCTGTCGCAACGTGCGAGTCAGAGATCGACTTAATTATTTTTTTCTCGGTTTTACACATAGGCTCGTAGTCATGTGAGAAACATTTGCCTTTCATCTAACATGATATATAACTAATGAATCCCCCGCCGCATTGCGAGGATTAAATTTATATAATTTAATAATAATGTATGCACAAATTTACATAAATAAATTATTCTCAACCATGCAACTTGAGGGGCAATGGAGATAGTAAATCATGAAACTTTATTTCTGGCCGTGACTTCGTCTAAATCTTAATAAATGGTCAATTGCAATTTTATAATTAACCACTTTGATGTTATGGTTTTTATATCTAAGAAAAAATAAAATATACTTATAAAAAAGTTATAACAATATGTAAACGTTATACATAACGAAAATATAACCATAATCAAATCAAATCAAATCAAATGATAACAAAGCCAAGCTTTGTAAAAAAAATAGTAGTAGGAGCATAAAGCAAACATGTATCTACATTGGCTTAGCAACTCCATAATAGACTGGATAGTAAGATGAGAACATAATTATTATATTATGGACGACTTATTAAAAATGATTGGATATAATTATAAGAAAGTTTCGTGAGTTAAAAAATTAGAAACGTGCAAAATAGTTTAGAAAAACCAATAAAATCACGTAATTAAGGAAATAAAATAGTTACCATAGTAAATATGGTATGGTTACCATATATTTGCGATATTTGATTAAAAAGTAATTCTGACACCTATATCGGTCATGTATATGAGCATTGCTAAAAAAAAATTGTGTATCATTATTAAGTTATAAAATTTTATCTTCAAACCCGTGTAATACACGGGGTCTAATAATAATAATAAATTCGTTGAACTGGTTTGGTATATTAGAATCACTCAAATTAAGAAAATAAAAAGAAAAAAAAAACATGAAAAGGTTATCATATTATTTTTGTATATTAATGTCATCCAACTTATTTAAAACACGCAAGTATATGTAGGCTTTTTGTTAGAATATTAACTTGTTTGCTTTTACATAGATCAAAATATGATAAACTGACAGTCTATTTGATCAATTTAAATGTTAACAAGGTATTATTTAAAATAAATCTTAAGTACATGTATTTTAAACAAGATTTAGGTTAGTAGCTTTTATGTAATTTTTTTATTTTACAAGCATACACAATTAAAGGTTTTGATGAACATAACGGGAGATATGATAATAACCGTGAAATAACAAATAAAACACTAATGTGATGGTGGTCCATTAGTAAAGGCAATACTTTTAAACATCTTAGTAACGAAAGGTATTGGGTTTAAATATCACATACGACACGAATTATGAAATTTGCCGTAAAAAAAAAAACAAATAAAGCATGAAAGAGATACGGTGGTAATTGCGTTGAAGCGTCCAATGGCCTTGGAAGTAGCAACATGAAATTGAATGACACACCGACCACGACACGTTCTACTAATAATTATATATTATTATAATTATAATTATTCTTATATTCTTATTATTATAGGGCTCTTTCTACACAGCATTCACATCCTAACCATCAAATTATGTGAGTAGGGGTTTTTATATTATAAAGGGTATAAAAAGTGGTTGTGAGTAGAGGAGAGAGAAAATGTTACTGTTCATCTGTATATTTGGGGGGACACTGTTCACCTGTTATAATTTTTTAATATATTTTGAAAGTGGTTGTGAGTGGAAGTGAGAGAAAAATGTAATGATAATATTATTTAATTGAAAGAAGAGAGAGAAAGTATTTGTTTTTAGTGGAAATATATTGATATAAGAGTTGTTTTTTAGTGGAATGTATGTATAATTTGATGGATTGGATGTGAATGCTCTTATAATATTATTTTTACATCTTCTAGTGTATACTGGCCCGTATAGAATGTTTTTGCATAGAAATAAATGCCTTATAATCTTTTTTTTTGTTTTACATGTATACGGGACGTATAACATTATACGGTCCGTATACATGTGTATATAACCAATGTAATGTTGTACGATCAAATGTGTTTATTTTTTGAGGTTTGATCAATTTTTTTTGGGTTTTAAGATCTGTATAGGGGCCGTATAAAGCTATATGACCCGTATATAATTTTTTTTCTTTTGTGTAAAACCGAACAATCGTTTAATAAATTTTAGTAATTCTTTAGATAATGTTTTCAGTATCCGGAGTTTGTTGGTTTGTTTGTAGGTAGGGTTTGGTGATATTAGAACACTGTACACTACATGTAAACACAGTGGCTTTGTGATGCAAGGATCTCCGAATGTCGTATGTACATTAAATTTCATTAAATGATATTGTTATTCGTCTGTTAACTACCAGATGGAGTCCTTTCTAATCATATCAACTATGTAATAGAGAGAGAGAGAGAGAGAGAGAGAGAGAGACCTTTAAGTATGGATCCTACAGTTTCATTTGGAACAAGAAATCCAACAATTCATTCATTATCTGTTGTTGTCTCAATGCCCACAACACGCAGTCGTTGATGGGCTTTGCGGGCCTGTTGTTTAATAAATTTTAGTAATTCTTTAGATAACGTTTTCAGTATCCGAAGTTTGTTAGGTTGTTTGTAGCTAGGGTTCAGAATGCTTAATATGGTGATTTTAGAAAAGGAAAAACACTACCATAGGTGAACCATCCAGAAGAAATCGCAGACTAATACATAAAAATACATATAACGAGTTATCGTCTTCTGAACCCTAACAAACGTCCATGTGGGTTGTCGCCAGAACCCTACCGATGATCGTCTGTTAACCACCGGATGGAGTACTTTCGTGGTCTAATCATATCAACTATTCACTACATGGAGCAGATAACGGAGAACTTTACGTCGGTGGGAATAATGAATGGAGGAATATATTTTACTTATTTTATGTTTAATATAGAAGCATATTATATAAGTTTTCAGATGGTGTTTGTAAGGTTTAATTGACTTGTGTAACTATGATTGACATCTATCATTGACATCTATATACAGAATGAGATTCTTCGGGAACTAGAAAAGGAGAAAATACAGAACGAGATTCTTCGAGAACTAGAAAAGGAGAAAATACGGAACGAGATTCTTCGAGAACTAGAAAAGAGGAAAATACGGAACAAGATTCTTCGAGAACTAGCAAAAGGAGAAAATACAGAACGAGATTCTTTCACTAAATGATGAGTAATGTCAGGAGAAGCGTAGAGATTCAAGGATTTAGACGCCATGATGAGTAGTTGGTCGATGACATGATAGATAAAATGCGGAAATGTTGCATAATTCATTTAGTTTCTGTTTGGCACCTTCAATCTCCGTTGCTTCATTAAAATTAACAATAGCGGTTTGCTATTTTTAACAAAGCGGCCTCGGCTGCATGAAGCGTTGCATTCTCTTTGGTGTCAGAAGAGCGGGATGCGATAAGTGTACCATCCATATAGACACTTGCAATGGTTCTGTCACCTGCGAGTTTATATGGATTAGAACAACATTTAATCAAATCCAAAGTTGCATTTTGAAACACTCACCATTCCTTCGGTATTGTATATCAAGTTGCTTTTCATCCTTCTGACATGCCTCATACAATGCTGTAATAGGTTGTGGTTCAGCTAAAATGACATCAAGCATGATTAATGGTTCAAGTAAGTATCTAAACAACAAGTTGCTTTCCGTCCTTCTGACACGCCTCATACGTGAACAAACCATCCATGTATGTTGCAAGTTAAATCCACAATCAATGTATAGAGCTTCAGCAACAGATTCAACAATATCACTGATCTGGAATTGGAGAACCGTTGTGTATTTGCTTACTTATTGTTGAAAAGATTTGTTTAAATCGAAGAAAAGAGTAAAAAAGATGAAATGAGGTGTGTCTTCTTCAGTGACTTTCTTTTCAGAATCTGTCATACCTGTTCGAGATGGAATAAATTCTGGAATTTCCTCGGTGAGGAATTTTCCAAAGCTATTCTTTTTCAATTCTGGCACAAATACAGGAGATTCACAAACAACTTTATCATCACAAAATGCAGAATTTAAATCATGACATTCAAACATAGCATGTTCACGATCACGGGTCTCAAATGTAGGCACATGGCCCTTACAGTCATCCGAAGATTTAAATTTAGGCACACAGTCATTACAATCATCCATCCTAATTAAATTATTACATTCATCCTGAATATTGTTTTTCTTAGAACAGTTCCAGGCGAACCAGTTAACAGTGGAATAATTGTCGCCTGAATAACCTATTCCTATTTTTGAACCGCCGCAGTCTCCATCCTCATCGCACACATCTTCTTTACACACAATTGGATCTGCATTACTTTTAGAAAAGTTAGCGGTTGTTTCGTTTTCACAAGAATCGTTTTGTTCTACAGAGGCCTTTTCATCAATGAGATCGTTTTCGGGATGAGGAGTAGGTATAGGCACATAGTTTTTGCTATATGGTGGAAAGAAGAGTTTTCTTTCGTTTCCTTGCCTATCCTTATACCCGATCCCGTCTTTTACATACGTTGGTCGTTGGCAATTTTTGATGTCAGTAAAGGCCTTTTGACTGACATTCCATTTATCGATGATAATTTGCAATTTATTCTTTTCATTCAAAGCCTTTTCTAGTCTATCTGTGAGATCGTTAATGATAAAATCTTTTCTAACCACAAATTCTTTTAGAGTTTGCATTTCAGCTAAAGTTGAATTCAACTTTCTCTGATATGCGGCCTCGTTCAGTTTAAGTTCTTTATTCATTTTTAAGGCTTTGTCTGTTTGTCTCTCAAATTCTAAATTAAGAGACTTGTAATGTGCCACGACATCAACGCATGCTGGTGAGCATAACTTTACTTTAAAGTTATGTGGAATACTATTTACCAAGTCTTTGTCAGCCTTTTCTTTGGAAGATTATGTTTTCATTGCTGCGGCTGAGGCTTTTTCTTTATCTTTCTTCTGGTCAAATGCATCCTTAGGAATCTGCTCCTTAGCTTCTTCAGACTTCTTTTCTTTCTCAGGCTCTGGAGAGGTGAGAATGCTTTTCAAACCCTTGTCAGCGATGTTGTCACCTTTTGGAATTCCAGCTGTCGGTTTCTCAAACTGCTTTGATGATGATCCGCCTGAGATCTTTGCCATAAGAGCTTTGTTGACTTGTTCCTTGGCTTCCGCAATTTCTTCACTCCAATCATAATCTTCAACGACTAAGGCCTTTGGTGTGCTGGGAGACGCGTTGTTTTTTTTTCTTCGATGGTGATTTGTTTTACAGCAGGAGTAGCTTCAATGTTTCCTTCTTTCAACATGGGCAGTCACGCTTGAAGTGGCCTAGATTCTTGCAGTTGTAACATCTCAGTTTGGATTTGTCAAATCCAGCCTTTCCCGGTCTTATCCTGAAATTTCTTCAACCTTAAGGTGATCATGGCCATCTGCCATTTCAGATCCATTTCTTCCATGTCATCTGGATCGACCTGATACATGTCTTCAGTAGTGAACATTTCCTTCTTGAGCTCTCGTGACATTAAAGCTTCATAGCTACTCAGAAACATGTTGAAAAGTGCCACATTTTCAGTAGACACTTTCAACGCTTGTGTATCACCAACCGTGACAGTCTTCTCACTAGGTTGTGGAGCTTTTGATACGCTTGCGGAAGCGTTAGCATAGATCATGTCAGAAGCTTGTTGACTGATGCCACCTGAAGCAAGAAATGCCACATTCTTCATTCCAGCAGAAGTTTGATTGGTCTTTGGAGTGTAGCCAGCAGTGTTCAGTTCTCGTTTGGTAACATCCATTTCAAAGGCTCTTAGAGTGTTAATTAAGTCTGACAGAGTCACATGATTTGGATTATTGAGAAAATCCTTCTTGATCATCATGCATTGCAAACTCCATTCCTTAGGGAGTGAGTCCAGCAGTTTCTTTATAGCGGCACGATTTGTTACAGGATTTCCTGCCTTCTTCATTTTGGTCATCATATTCAGAAAACGACTGATATGATCAGAGAGACTTTCTCCACGAACTCCACAGAACATGTTGTATTGCTTCTGCACCATGTCTCTCTTACTTTCAATTAGCTCTTCATTTCCCTCATAATATTCAATCAATGCATTCCAGAGTGCATTTGCAGTTCGGTGTTCTTCAAACATGTTGCAGTCATCAGTAGACAGAGCCATTGTTAAGGCGGCATGCGCACGGCGATCGCGTTGGATTAGGGCCTTGTCTTCGTCAGTGAAGGTTGTGGGGTCAGGGTTAGCAACTACCACATCATTTCGAACCACCGTTGGAATGGGGGGTCCAGCAGTGACTGAGACCCACAGATGGTAGTCCGTGTATTCGAAGAACGACTGGATGCGAGTCTTCCATGTACTTCAGCTCCTTTCAACTTTGGTGGCCTAGTAGTGGTTCCGGTCTCAAGTTCAGCTTGAGCGATTGGACTTAGCTGATTTAACGACATCTTGGCTAGTTTTTGACAAAAGAGAGCTGATCAGAGGTTAATTTCGCTGGTACTACTGCTGGAGCACAATTTCGCCGGAGAATGTAGTAAATCCGCCGATGATCTGACTGGTCTCCTGTCTTCGCTGGTACACGGAAATATCCTGCACGAACGAGGACGCTAATTCCGCTAATACAACAAGAACAAACGTTAGTTTAACTAATTTCTCCGAATACCGTGATAAGAACACTGTGGTTCTATGTCACGGTTCTCGAAGTCGCCTTCGATAATACCGCCAAAGGGTCAATTTGCACTATTTCACCGAAAATCAACAATTTCGCTCGAGTCTTAGTCGTCGAAATTAATGATTATGCGATGTTTTTCAAAGATTGTTTGTTATATTTTTCTTCGCTATATTCAAAAATGTCTTCGCTATGTTCAAAAATAACTTCGATGTCTTCAAAACTTGTTCGTTGTATTCAAGTTAATTTCGCTGGACAAAGGGTTTAACACGAATTAAAACCCTCTAATCACTCAAAAACAGCTCAAAAACCATGTTTTGATGCATCAAAATGTCCAAAATGACTCCCTAATCATATATTAACAACAACCTATCGATTAAACGCACCAAATCAGTCCATTTTAAGTCCAAAAATTTGAAAACCTTGAAACTTTGAAAAACCTTCAAAACTTTGAAAAATCTCAACAAGAACACAACAACCAAGAGCACTAAGGCTCTGATACCAAATTGTAGATCCCAATATTAATCCGGATCACAGTGGTTGGTTGTTTTAGTCCATAACACCTATTGATTAAGTGTTTGAACTATGAAAAAGTTAAGAACAATCAAGAATGAAGATGAAGCTAATGGATTGATGAATACAACAAGTGTTGTATTGAATCCAAGCAAGTATATGAATCTATAAAGCACCTTGGAATACTGATTTGAGCACACAAACAAGAGATCTAATGTAAACAACACTTCATTCACCAAAGAGCCAAAAGCTTAGCTAGGTTACAATGCTTGGGCTATATATAGTGCCTGACTTGCCAGCAAATTTATAAATTTGCTGGAATCTTAACTACACCAAGTCAGGATTTCAAGTTTCATGAAATTACAAAATAAGCCCCTATACTAGTAAATTAGCTACAATCAACTATAAAACTAATCCAGTACAAGTATGAACGATCTCAAAAGTTCCAACAGTGCGCGAGTCTGCTAACTATCGTATTACTTTAAAACGACCTTATTTCAAAAAAAAAAATTAAAATGTAACGGTTAATATAGCATATTCATGTGTACACTAAATTACACATGTTCAGTTTAGGTTATTCGTTAAGCGGTCCATTTCTCTCGTCGCGTGATTATTATTACTTAATAAATAATAACAATAATAAAATAATAATAATCATACTAAAATACCCCCTCTCTCGATGATTGAGATCGAGAGTACGGGTTGTCACAGTTTCACCTAAATCAAATGAATGGTTCCTATGCACCGATTGACTTGCATTGCGGTTGGATTGCTTATGGGTTCACCCTCGCTCCATCCATGGAATTCGATATCTTGTCTTCCCAAGTTTCTCTTATGAATAATGTGAATCTCTTTTGCGATTAAAAGTTTTTGTTTTTACAATGGCCCGGTAAGAAGGTTTAGCATCATTCTCGTAGCGTCGGGCGAGGACATGGTCTTGTGGAGAACCATCCACGAGGTTTTTTCCTTATAATTAGCTTGGATGATATGCTTTTGTAGCGTCCAACGGAGCCTAGAAGAAGATGACTCACGCAGACAGCTGACTCATTTTCAATAGAAAAAAATAGCCAAACCAACTCAGCTGCCTGATTAATCTTAGAAAGAAGATAAGCCGAAAAAACGGAGACGTACGACCACAATCCCAACCTTACCAGACCAGGGGTGTACTAATCAATGAACCCGCAAAACCTACGTTCTTATCTGACAAAATCTACCAAGCCTAACCGGTCACGACATATTGTTGATATTGATTGAGTTGGAGGGAATTTAACATATTAAGGAACTTTTATGATAAAAAAAAACGTTATTGTGTGATTTTTATGATAAAAACGTTATTGTGTGATTTAACATATTAAGGAAAGTGTTGATTTTTTATATAAAAAAGTTATTGTCTGATTTTTCATGAGAAAAAAAAAACAAAAAAGTGTTTGAAAATTTTATGATATATACCCTTTAAATCATGGTTGTAAAAGAATTTCTCCAAGGCCGAGTATACTTCGAGTAATCGCTATAAGTTAGGCTGTCGAGGCGGCTTTCTTCAACTCTGCCCAATTACTCGGAATCGATCAAACGCGGTCAACCTTGGCCAGAATCGAATCTAGTAGGTTAACTCTGGCTTAGTTTGACTTACAGAACGAATATCATTTTCACGTACTTTGTTATAAACATTAGTATATTTATTTTATTTGACATATATTTAATTTTCGAAAACTAATTTCTTTATAATTTAATATGTCCGCGTACTCCTCGAGTACTCTGCGCCTAGGCCGAGTACTCTCAACTCTCCAATGGACTAACTAGGGAGCGCTTCCGTGCTTATTTTTTCGTTTCCGTAAATTTTTCACGGTAATGAGTCCAGTCAAATATAATACGTTTCCGTGCTTATTTTTACGTGGGTTTTCAGTTGGTCTACGTTTTGAGGTAAATATGTTCGAAAACGAGTAGGGTCAAATATTTGATGGTATATATTCGAGCTAGTTTGAGTTTCGACGCCGCTGCAACACGCGAATAATAAAAATACTAGTTCTATCTAATTATATGAATCGGTTAAAAATTCGTAACAACATATTTAATCATCCTAATAAATCAATAACATTTAACAAAAATTAGTCAAGAAAATGTGACAAAATTCAAAATAAACAAAGAAAAAGGAAGACAGTTGCTTTTATGAGAAGAGAAGTAGCCAAAAAAAGAATTGTCACACTAGAGTCTTGGACTCATCGTCAATGGCTTTGCTTCAAAGTTAGTCTACAATATATTCGGATGAGTAAATTACGTTTTTGGCCTCTGTGGTTATATCACTTTTACTATATTAGCCCAAAATAAGAATTTTTAACATATCTGCCCCCATGGTTTCTATAACTAACAATTTTGGCCCCTAAGTCTAGAGATCATGGGGGGCAAAATGGTTAGTTATAGAGACCATGGGGGCTAAAATGGTTAGACTTAGGGGCCAAAATGGTTAGTTATAGAGACTATGGGGACAAATATGTTAAAAATTCTTATTTTGGGCTAATATAGTAAAAGTGATATAACCACAGGGGCCAAAAACGTAATTTACTCTATTCGGATTTATAACTTCTTTTCCTTTTCCTTTATGTATGATATTTAACTTGCTAATTAAAAAGGAAGTATATTATTATACATCCATAACAAAAAATATATACTATCTTTTGAATTGTGGTTTTTCCTGTATAGCCGTAATGTATGATATTTAACTTGCTAATTTATAAAAAATAAAGTATCTTATTATACATCTATGTCAAACAGAAAATATAAAGTATGTTTAATATGAAGATATATAGTAGATATGAGAGAATACGAAGAATAAAGATAGGAGGAAAATTATATAATTCATCTCCTTTTTTTTTATACAGGGTGAGATTCGGTACAAATCAACTTAACGTATGAAGTGAGGAAGTAGAAGAATGCGTAGCCAATGAAGATACATGGCTATGAACGTAGATCAAGTTTGTGTGAAGAACACGGTCTTAACCACAAATAGCATAGGTATCCAAATTAGCCAATAATCTTTAAATCAAGTGGTGGGAGGTTTTGGGGATGCAGGTTGTTTGACTTTCATTTGGTACAGAGTGGAAGCACTGGTGAATAATGATAGGAGACCTAGGGAAATCTGGATTCGATCCTTGAGCCAAGTGGGTTTTACCGGCAATTCCACCATTGTGCCTACGAGCTGGTGGATTACCAGGTTTTTCCCGAAACTGATGATGAACTCGGATTACTTTCAGAGTATTACGTTTCGTCTAGAAGGTACTCAAAGAGTGATCGAGAGCGATTCTGTTCACCTAAACACAAATAAAAGGTCGGCAACAAAGCGTGTTATTTCAAAGCGTGTACTCGTTAAAAACCAAACCAACTTTAACAAGAAACATTAATTTCTGTTGTCCTTTTTCATCTTGAATTTGAAGCCAGTCCCTTACTCCATAAGCATCATCTCCATTATTTATATTATATTCACACCTTAATTATTTCTATCCATACCTCACTTCTTTAACGGCCCTTATTTCTATAAATATCATGGATAACGAATCTCAGATCAAGAAACAAAAGCTTGAATCACCAACAACAATGGAACCTTCCGGCGAGATTCTCGTACTCCCATTTTTCGGCACCGGCCATATCAACCCATCAATGGAGCTATGCAGAAACATATCTTCACATAACTTCAATGTCACACTCATCATCCCTACACATCTTTCTTCGACCATACCTTCAACTTTCTCCGATCAGTCACCGTTTATTCATGTCGCCGAGATCCCCTTCTCAACGCCGGAGACAGGATCCGGCCCGCCTAGAGGGAACCCACTTGAGCAACAGAATAAGCAGATGGGTGAAGGGATCAAGTCGTTTTTGTCAACTAGATCCGAGACCCGACCCGTTTGTGCGGTGGTTGATCTCATGATGAGCTCCTGCAAGGAGTTTTTTGTGAATTACCAGATTCCGGTGGTGTCGTTTTCTACCTCCGGTGCGGCTTTTTCGGCTCTGGCGTATGGACGGTGGAAGGCGAAGATCGGGGATTTGAAACCCGGAGAGACCCGAGAGCTCCCCGGGTTGCCTAAAGAAATGGCGACCTGTTATGCAGATTTATTTAACGGTCCCCGAGGTAAACCTCAGAGACCCAACAGGCCGCCAGGTGGTCCGCCTAGTGACGGACCACCAGATATGATCCGGTTCGGATCTAGGGGTGGTGGTCCGCCTGATGGTCACCAGGGTGGACCACCAGGAGGTAGGAGCCGGTTCGGATCTAGAGGAGGTGGTCCGTCCGGGCCGGATTCGAAGCCGCGTTGGGTGGATGAGGTGGTCGGGTCGGTCGCCTTGCTTATCAACACGTGTGATAGGCTCGATCGTTTGTTCATCGATTACATCGGTGAACAAACGAAGCTCCCGGTTTGGGGGATCGGGCCGTTGCTTCCGGAAAAGTTCTGGAAGTCAGCCGGGTCGATCCTCCATGACCACGATATGCGATCGAATCGCAAAGCGAATTATACGGAAGATGAGGTGTTTCAGTGGTTGGAGTCAAAACCAAAAGGATCAGTTATATATATCTCATTTGGTAGTGAAGTTGGACCTTCAATTGAAGAGTATAAAGAGCTAGCAAAAGCATTGGAAGAGTCAAACCAGGCTTTCATATGGGTGATCCAACCGGGTTCAGGTAAATCCGGGATCCCCAAATCCTTCTTAGGGCCGGTTCAAACCGATAGCGAAGAGGAAGAAGAAGGGTACTATCCAGAAGGTTTGGATACCATAGTTGGGGACAGAGGTTTGATCATCACTGGATGGGCCCCACAGTTGTTGATTCTGAGCCACCCGTCTACAGGCGGGTTCCTATCACATTGTGGGTGGAACTCGACTGTAGAGGCGATCGGGCGAGGGATCCCGATCTTGGGGTGGCCGCTCAGGGGCGACCAGTTCGACAATGCGAAGCTGGTGGCGAACCATCTTAAAATCGGGTTTGTGATTACGAGAGGCGTTGGTGAAGATGGGAGGCCAAGAAAGATTAACAAAGATGATATTGCAAGTGGAGTTGAGAAATTAATGAGTGATGAAGGGGTGCATGAAGAAGCAAAGAAGTTAAGTAAGGAGTTTGAGAGTGGGTTTCCAATGAGTTCAGTGAATGCATTGGGTGCTTTTGTGGAGTTTATTAGCCAAAAAGCAAAATGATGATTTGGTTCATTAATAGTATTTGTGATTTATGTAAGCTTTTCTTGAATCATCTATGATTTTACCATAACAGATGATGATGTATTTCAGTTTGTTAACTTAAAAAAAAATAAAGGTTTTGTTTTTGGGTTTATGATTTTGTTTATAGGGTCAGTGTCAAATAGAAAGTTTATTTTGTCTATAAAGAGGATATGAAGCAATATGATTACGACATGAGGCAAAAGTGAAAATAAAGAGGAATGATATTTTAGTTAATCTTATCATTTTCTTCTTCAATCTTCTTCTTCTTCCCAGTAACATCAAAACCCACCATTTTCAAAACTCACCATCTTCAACCATTTCTTCACTTTCTATCTCAATAATCACTACATTATAGTGCGATTTTCGTCACCAATCAATGATTTAAACACCCGATCAACGTGTTCTTCAGCTTTTTTTTGAAGAAAACCCAGTTTAATTTCATATAAAATCTCGTTTTTTTGTGATTTTGAAGATAATAACTCGATCCGTTCGATTCGATCGCTGATAAGTATTTCAATCATTCAAATTTCGTCAATCGTTGAAGAAATCGGCTTCGATCCATGTAAGAAATTCTTTAATTTAATTTTTACGATCTGAGTTTTTGATTTAGTCATTGCGTTTTACGATCTTGGCGGGGGTTCGGGGGCAGCGCCCCTGGTAGCAGGGTCCAAGGGGCGGCAGCCCCTGGCTGGGATCGAGCTGGCCGTTGCTACTCTTTGGTTCAGAAATTGGCTCATTTCGAAGACAGTAATTCGTAGACAATTTTTTATTTGCTACTCTCTGGTTCAGATAGTTCAAAGACAGTTTTATGTGTCCATTGCGTTTTAGAAAAAAAACACATTTTTTAATTTTTTTAGTCATTGCGTTTTAGGTAAAACACATTTTTGAAGTGTTTTTAGTCATTGCGTTTTAGGTAAAACACATTTTTAGGTGTTTTCAGTCCATTACGTTTTAGAGAGAACACTTTCTTTTGTTTTTTAGACCATTGTGTTTTAGAAATGAGACATTTTTAACTGTTTTCTGGCCATTGCGTTTTATAAATAAGACATTTTTTTTGTGTTTTTTGTGCATTGCGTTTTAGGTAAAAACACATTTTTATGTGTTTTCAGTCCATTGCGTTTTAGAAAACAGACATTTTAAGTGTTTTCTAGCCATTGCGTTTTAGAAATAAGACATTTCTTTGTGTTTTTGGTGCATTGCGTTTTAGGTAAAACACATTTTTATGTGTTTTCAGTCCATTGCGTTTTAGAAAGTACACTTTATTTTGTGTTTTTAGGCTATTGCGTTTTAGAAATAAGACATTTCTTTGTGTTTTCTGGACATTGTGTTTTACAAATAAGACATTTCTTTGTGTTTTTTTGTGCATTGCGTTTTAGAAAAATGTCATTTTTAGGTTTTTTTTCATTACGTTTTACGCAACTGGGTTTTTTCCATTGCGTTTTACGCAACTGGGTTTTAGAAAAAAAAATTCGAAAATATATCAATAGTATACTCGTTTTAAATATAAAAAACGCTCGTTTTTTTGGTACAATTTTTATAAAAAAAATAATGTCGTACGAAAGAGTTATTAACGTTTAAAAAATGGGGGGGGGGGGATTGGAAGAGAGAGAAACTATTGCCTTTGATTGACTAGAATGCCCCTAAACAAAATCATGTGCATCTTTTTTTCCCTTCAGTTTCCCTCATTTAATCTTAGCCATTGATTAACTAAATGGATGGTCAAGATGACTTTCTAGCATTCTTAGCCAAATAAACTTTCTATTATATCCTAACCCTTTGTTTATATGCAAAAAGAGAATAGAAACAAGTAACAATATTGGAATTAAACTACCGGATCTATAATGGATAATGCAATCTGAAAATCAAATTTGAGAGATTAAAGATGTGACCTCCATACGCCCCACTTGCGGTATGCGCATATAATGTATATATGTGTGGGTCATCGGGGGGCAAAGGTGAAAGTGCACTAATTTTTACGTTATTTTACTAATTTCGTGAAAATGACGTTAAAAGCTGAGGACGGTTAATCATGTATCATGTGGTGGCGTTGATAGCTGAAAGACAAAAGGGTACATGCACTAATCGGTCTTTGTCCCGATTGCTGAGTGTTATGTGTCTTATGTCCAAGACTTGATGCAAAACTACTATCGAGCCGGGGGTCTCCTTGATAGCAGTCTCTCTATTTCTATGTGATAGAAATTTACTAGGGTGAAATTTACTATGATGATGAAAGATAGGAGCTGCATTTAGGGACTAGAAAGTTCTCTTTTTTTTTTTATTGCCATATCCCACAGGTGGACAGTGCAGAAAGTCAAAAGGAATTTTGTTTGGGGCTCACTTTAAAGTTGGTTGGCCAGGGCCTACTGATTTATTAGAAGGGGGCCTATTGATTTATTAGAAGATGGAATAAAATTAAATGGCTAAAATTTCTGTTTTAAATCAGGGATTTTTTTTAGGTTTTTTTTTACAGCAGCGATGATATATATCGTATCAAATAAAAGATACAAAGATTTAACAAGAAGCTAGGAACGAAACAAAAGAATGCAACGTTACACAAAAACAACACCAAGATCAAAACAACGCACCACCTATTCTAATCTAAGCTACAACCTTTAGACCTGTTCGACTCCCACAAATAAGACAACCACGTCTTGGCAACAGAAATGGGTTTATTGTTGAAAAGTTCGCCGTATCTACTCCTCCATAGACACCAATAAGTCACCAAAAAGATCGATTGGACCACTTTTTTCCTCATTTTAGAGCAAACTATCGTCTCCTCAAAGACCATCCTAACCTTAACCGAATGATCAAAGGATGAAATGGGGATTTTACACCAAGAACACACTTCCCACTAAACCGATCTCTCGACAATACAACTAACCAGAAGATGATTAACAACAAAACCACAATTAACACACAAGTTGTTCCCCAACTACACGCCCGGTACAGAAGCACGTCTTAGTAGCGATCTTACCCATCTCCGCGCACCAAACAAAATAATTGACTTTAAGTGGGACCAAAGAACTCCAAGGAAAAATGATGCCTGCATAATCCACTTATTTTCTTTATTATTAATCTTAACTTTCGTAAGCTCACCCATCAACCTTCATAAGTCTTCCCACTCATACAATGTAGAAGGATCATTTTCCCCTTCCACCTCCACAACACCTTCCTAGGAGGTACATTGTACACATTTATATTAGTTAAATGGATTAAATTGGTTAGTGGGTTTCTAGGTTAATTGGGCTTTTGATTAAATGGGTTAGTGGGTTATTATTTCATTTTTTAGATTTTGGGGCTAAAAGTTTCAAAGAAAAAAAAATTCGTGAAAAAACGAAAAAATTTACACTACTGAGCGAAAAAACAGGTAGTTTGGGTCCCTGGCCCATATGAAGATGCACCCCTGCCGATGATGGGTATTCAAGTACAAGACCGGGTATAGGATTAATTCTAAAATTTTCACTAGTGACGAGCATGGAATTACATAACACCCAACCCATTTACCCAAAACATATGCTATACATTTTTTTGTTTTAGTTTTTAACTTCCATTAACGTAGTATAGTAGTGGTTCCTTCTAGTACCTTCATTGTATGAAAAATAAACTTTTTTTCTTCCATTGAAATATGTATTTGATAATATTATTCATATTTTACATGACATGAAGTATTAGCTTATCTTTTATGATTGATATCATCATAAAAATCAGTGGTGTCTCTGAGAATTCATGTACCATGTTCGAGGTCAAAAAAATGTGCCCTTATATCTTAACGATAAACAAGGCATTTACGAAAATAACAAAATCGTATTATTCGATAAACAATGTGTAACATCCGCCAAAAACGGATCTCCGATACCCATCCGTTTTGAAAACCGGATCCTAAACGAACTTTTTTTATTAATATTAGATGTCGCGTATTTAGAAACTACTATAACTAGTTTTTTCGGGTTTAAAATATTAATTTTATGAATGAAACTTGTTAGTCCCGTTAATAATTACAAAAGAAATAACTAACCTAGTTATAAATTTTAGATTAAACTAATTTCCTAATTGAAGGGACTGATTTGGTAATTCTTTAGAAGTTTTAAGTGCAGGGACCAGTTGTGCAATTATTGGAAATTGTTAAATGAAACTCAATAAAAAAGAAGGGAACCAAGGGACTCGAACCCTGGTCTCACCGGACCCAAAGAAGTAACCAAAACATGCACGCACTGCACCAAAGATCATTTTATGTATATTGTTTGATTCGATTTCTATTTATTAACATATATATCAGTTTAAAAAAAACATGTGCCCTCGAAATCACGGGTCCTGTGCGAAAGTCCTCCCCGCACACCCTCATAGCCACCCCTGATAAAAATGTACATGTTTCAGATACTGAAAACTTTTTATATTGATGTTGATATGTATATAATTTATCATAGGGTAAATTACTTTTTGAGTCCCTGTGTTTTATTGGTTTTAACTAGTTGAGTCCAAAAGCAAAAAGTTTAACGACCTGAGTCCCTATAAGCATTTTCTTTAACCATTTGAGTCCAAATTTCTAACTCCATCCATCAAGTCTGTTAACTACAAGGGCAATTTAGTCATTTACACACAAAGTACAACTCTAATATGCATAAGAGTATAATGAACAAGTCTTTAATGCACAGGAGTAAAATATTATATATTATACTGCACCTTCTCTCTCTGTGGAGATCCTACCACCACCACCCTCCATCACCGCAGCACCACCACCATCCCCGCCATCCCACCACTGGACCACCGCTAACAGACATCGCTGAATGAGTACCTGAACCAATGGTAGACAACGGGTATGGAAACACATTGCATTTAATAAGCTTAACCTTTCTCACAATCCTCAAATAAATAAAGGATTACAGAAACAAAATTGAAGATTAAAAATTGACAGACAGACAACAACTTTTATATTCTTCAACGCCTTTTCAACTTGTTCTTTTTCTTCAATAGTCAACTTTCTTGACTTTTGCACAATAACTTCATGAAAAAATGCAACCGGTTTTCAAATACTGGATCACACCACCACAGCTTTCTTCAACGCCTTTTCAACTTGTTGTGTCGGAGCGTTGAGAGAGGTGGAGCAGCTTCTTCAATTAGGGCGGCGGTTCTGCTTCACCTCCGCCGTGTACGGTTGGTTCTGCTTCACCTCCGCCGTGTACGACGGCGAAGCACAATTAGGGCTTCCCACCCATTTTTACACCCACAAAGCACTGACTACAGGGAACCAGCCATATGAAATCAAGCATCAACTACCCTCACCAACCATCGAACTAGTATCCGTCTTGGATGAACAAGATGAAGAAATTGAAGAATATGATGATGAAATTGAGCGAAAAGGGGATCGAGTTTGTATGACTTGTTACCATGATGATGTTTCAATTGTTGAAGATCGTCTTGTTGTTGTTGAAGATCGGTGGTGGGTGTTGTGGTGGTGACGGTGTAGTGGTGGTGGTGACGATGGAGGTGCAGGGGTGGTGGGTGTTGTGGAGGTGCAACGGTGGTGGTGACGGTGTAATGGTGGTGGTGGTGACGGTAGAGGTGCAGTGGCGACGATGGTGTTGATAGTGGAGGTGTGGTGGTGGGATGGGGATGGAGATGGTTTAGGTAGAGAGAGAGAGAAAGTTCTAGAGGTGCTGGAAATGATCTAGAGAACATGTAATATATTTAATAATAAAATGGTTTTTTTAATTAAAAGGGTAATTTGGTCATTTAACAAAAGTTAACAGAATAATTTTAACAGTGTTAGAAATCTGGACTCAAATGGTTAAAGAAAATGCTTATAGGGACTCAGGTCGTTAAACTTTTTGCTTTTGGACTCAACTAGTTAAAAACTAATAAAACACAGGGACTCAAAAAGTAATTTACCCTTTATCATATTACCTTACTATAAATTACTAACATTGTTATGCTATATAATGTTGTAATTAATGCATAGTGAGTTTTTCAAAAAAAAAAATAATAATAATTGATTTTTCATTTTAAACCCAAAAGTTTTCATCTTTTCTATTTTAACCCCTTTGATATTTTACATTTGACCCAAAGTTATTTTACTTTCAGCAAGTTAACCCCAACATTTTTTTATTCACCTTGGGTCACCATACTTTTCATATTTCGCAAGCTTTTCTTTTACTTCTCCTGTTAAATTTTGTGAGTTAATACGCCACAACGTACGTGTGGGGTTCAACGTTTTTTTCGTCTATTTTTCCCGTTTAACAGGCCTGTCGCAACGCGTCTATTTTTCCCGTTTTTTAGATTCGTAGCAACGTGCGGGTCGTAGATCGACTTAGTTATTTTTTTCTACGTTTTTACGTTTCGGTCTAATTTCTTCGCATTAACACGCCGCAATGAACGTGCATGGTTCAACGTTTTTACGTCTGCTTTTCATTCGGTGTCATTTTTCTTTTTATTTATTTTATTTTTATTAGCTTTTCTGATGTTAGTGGTCGTTGGCAGTTGTGTGGCATTGGTGCTACTTGGCATGGTTTTACTAACGTTTTTAACATATTAATTTTTTACTAATAATTTGTTTCGAGTTTACCCTATACTTCCTTTACTTAAAAAAAAAATTATTTACGTGCATATTTTTATGTACGTTGTCGCAACCCCCGACCCCTGCCTCTGGAAGCGGGCGGTCGCGGCCTACTCAGAGATGGTGGTATCGGTGTTTATCATTATTTGGCAGCGGAAATTTCATCAGGACCGTAGTTATGAAATATTTTATCAGAGTAAAACACCACACTTTTATATTAATAAACACATGGGTAAAACCCAAGTTTCTGTTACAACATGTTTATAGGGATAAAACCTATTTTATTGAATAAAACTTCTTTCTTTATTAGGTAACTTTTATAGCCACATTTTTCCAAGCATTCAGTGCTCTCCAGCTGGCTTCTATTTTGGCTTTCACATTTTGTTACCTGAAACGCGTTTAAAAACATTTGTCAGTGGAAAATATTGGTGAGTGAATCCAGTTTAATTAAGACAGATTTTATCCTTGTACAGTATTGAGGGCAATCAGAAATTACATTTGTTTACCATTCTACCTTAATTATCACCCACGGTACTGTCAACCCGACTTTTGGTCATGTTACTACTCACAGTGTAGTAACAAATTTTGTATACAAAACTCCAACATACCGACGATAATTGTAGAATTACAAATACTCAATCACTTTTAATTATAATGAAAAGCATTGAGGTTTTGTAAAAAAGTCTGCAAAAAGGTTTAAAAAGGAGATTACTCACTTTGCTAGTTTAGACTTTTCCTGATGGTTTCCTGGTTATAATCTATTAAATTAAACAATGCACATGCGGTAGTATCATAACCCAATATTTACATTAGTTATACCCTCCCCGAGACAGAACTCCAACGACTACGTCGGGCAGAACCTCGACAGCCGTTACAGAGCACTAGATCAATCGGGCAGCGTATCTAATACGTAACCGGGGTTATAATACTTACAACGGGGTAGAACTTCGTTAATTAGGGAGGTATAATATCCGATTATAACTTCTACACTATAGAAATTCGAGAGAAAGATTTGAGATTTGAACGACTGAAATGAACAGCCGATGCTCCCTATTTATAGGAGCTGATCTGAGCTTTTTCGCGGCCCGCGTAAGCCGAAGGTAAGTCCTTCGCGGCCCGCGACGTAGGGTTATAGGGGCTAGGGTTGCTGATTCGCCAGTTGTAGACTCGACACGATGCTGACACGTGGCAGCTCAGGGTGTCGCCCTGACTTTGAGCTGTCGCGCCCCGCGTAACCCGAAGAGTAAGTCTTCGCGGCCCGTGAGTGATGACTGAATTTTGATTTTTATTTTATTTTAATTATATAAAGGTATTTATGGTTAAATATCGTGTACGGGGCGTATTTTAAGGAGTATAGAGATATTATAAATATATTAGGGGTGTCGAAAATATTTTAGGAGGGTTGTAATATCCTCCCAACCTTAATTTAGAACTCGTCCTCGATGTCTACTGGAACAGGTGTGGATATTTCCTTTGCATCTCTGATTCAAGCTCCCATGTGTATTATGGTCCTCTTTTGGAATCCCATTTCCCTTTGACCAGAACTAGTCTCTTGTGTTTGAGATTCTTGACTTTCTTGTCATCAATCTATAGAGGCTTTTCTACAAACTTAAGTTTTTCATTGACCTTTATATCCTTAAGAGGTACCACTAGTGATTCATCGGTTAAACACTTTTTGAGATTACTTACATGAAATACATCATGTATTCCTGCCATTTCTTCTGGCAGTTGTAGCTGATAGGCTACAGGTCCTATTTTTCTGATAATCTCAAAAGGTCCAACATACCTGGGGCTTAGCTTTCCTCTTTTGATGAATCTTACCACTCATTTCCAGGGAGAGACTTTTAACAACACCTTGTCTCCTACCTGAAATTCCAACGGCTTTCGTTTGTAATCAACATAACTCTTTTGTCTGTCATGTGCTGCTTTTAGTCGTTCCTTGACTTGAATGATTTTTTCCGTTGTTTCTTGCACGATCTCGGGTCCAGATAGTTGTTTTTCTCCAACTTCTGCCCAACAGATTGGAGTTCGGCACTTTCGTCCATAGAGTGCTTCGAATGGTGCAACATTGATACTGGTATGATAGCTGTTATTGTAAGAAAATTCTATTAATGGTAAATGATCGTCCCAACTTCCTCCGAAATCAATTACACAAGCTCTAAGCACATCTTCCATTGTCTGAATTGTCCTTTCACTTTGTCCGTCAGTTTGTGGATGATAAGTTGTGCTTAGATTTAGCTTGGTTCCCATTGCTTTTTGGAAACTTGTCCAAAAATGAGAAGTAAAACGGCTATCTCTATCAGAAACAATTGATAAAGGAATACCGTGTAATGAAACTATTTCATTTACATATAATTTTGCTAACTATTCCATACCGAATGTTTCCTTCATTGGTAGGAAATGAGCAGACTTGGTTAATCTATCTACAATCACCCATATTGTATCATTACCTTTTCGTGTTTTGGGTAATTTAGTAACAAAGTCCATTGTTATAAATTCCCATTTCCATACAGGCATTTCCAATTGCTGCAATAAACCTGAGGGTTTCTGATGTTCAGCTTTAACCTGTGAACATGTTAGACACTTGGCAACATAAGCTGCTATATCCTTTTTCATTCCTATCCACCAGAAATGCTTTCTTAAATCTTGATACATCTTATCACTTCCAGGATGCATCGTATATTGAGATTTATGAGCATCGTCTAATATTCGGTGGCGTAGGTTTCCTTGTTTGGGTATCCAAATCCTTTTCTTATGGAATCTCCAAATTCCATTTGTTCCTTGTTCTAATTCCTTAATCATTCCTTTCAGTTTCTCAGTATCATCCTTGATTACTGATTCATGTGCTTCTCTAATTTGATCATTTAAATCTACTTGTAGATTTAATTTAAGAGAACCTACTCTTTTTGGCTTTTCATGATACTTTCGACTCAAAGCATCGGCTACTACATTGGCCTTTCCTTCATGATACTGGATATTGCAATCATAATCACTGAGAAATTCCATCCAGCGTCTCTGTCTCATATTCAACTCTTTTTGCCCAAAAATGTACCTTAAACTCTTATGATCAGTGAAGACAACAAATTTATTTCCATATAAGTAGTGTCTCCAAATCTTAAGGGCAAAAATTATAGCTCCTAACTCTAAATCATGAGTTGTATAATTCTCTTCATGATTCTTAAGTTGTCTAGAAGCGTAGGCTATAACCTTTTGGCGTTGCATCAACACACATCCATAACCTAACTTAGAAGCGTCACAATAGACTTCAAAATCTTCCGTTCCTTCTGGTAACGCTAGTGTGGGTGCGTTGGTTAATCTTTGCTTAAGAATTCTAAAGGCTTCTTCATGTTTTTGGTCCCCATTCAAACTTAACAGATTTACAGGTTTGCTTAGTTAAGGGAATGGCTATTCTATAAAAATCTCAGATAAATCGTCTATAATAACCGGCCAATCCTAGAAAACTTCTAACCTCCGTTGGTGACTCAGGGGCTTTCCATTTAGTAATTGCCTCAATCTTAGTGGAATCCACATGAATTCCTTCATGATTAACTATATGTCCAAGAAACTATACCTCTTCTAACCAAAATTCACATTTCGAAAATTTAGCATAGAGCTTTTCTTTTCTCAGTAAATTTAAAAGTATATGCAGATGCGCTACATGCTCCTTTTCACTCTTAGAGTAAATTAGAATATCATATATAAAGACAATTATGAATTTATCCAAATATGGCTTACACATTCGGTTCATCATGTCCATAAATGCGCCTGGGGCATTGGTTAAACCAAATGGCATGACAGCAAATTCATAATGGCCATACCACGTTCTGAATGCGGTCTTAGGGATGTCCTCTTCTTGTACCTTTAATTGATGATATCCTGATCTTAAATCGATCTTTGAGAAAAATCGAGCTCCTTGTAGTTGATCAAACAAATCGTCGATTCTCGGTAATGGGTACCGATTTTTAATCGTGACTTTATTCAATTCGCGGTAGTCAATGCACATATGCATTGATCCGTCTTTCTTCTTGACGAACAATATTGGTGATCCCCATGGCGATGAGCTTGGCTGTATGAATCCTTTCTCCAACAGTTCGTCTAACTGTTTCTTCAACTCTTGCATTTCTGCAGGTGCCAAACGGTAGGGTGCTTTGGCGATCGGCGCTGTTCCGGGTAGCAGGTGAATCCTGAATTCGACTTCTCTGTCTGGCGGTAGTCTTCGTAATTATTCTGGAAATACATCTGAAAATTGAGATACTATGGGGATATCTGTTAATTCTTTTCCCTTAGTGTTAATGATTATGGAAATCATATACACTATTGACCCTTTTCTTGCACAACTTGCAGTTTTCATCACAGAGATGAATTTTGTGTGTCTGGTTGGCTTATCTCCTTTAATTGTGATATTTTCACCTTTTGGTGAATTTACTTGTATTGACTTTTGATCACATAGAATACTGGCTCTATTGGCTATTAACCAATCCATTCCTAATACAACGTCAAATCCTGCCAGATTCATTGGGTACAGATTTGCAATAAACTTTTGATTTAACATTTCTATTCTTGCTCCCTGCAAGATTTCAGAAATCTTAATGGTTTCTCCGTTTGCTGTTTCTACCAAACATTCTTGTTGGAGTTTAGTTAATGGTTGGTTGAGAATTTTGCAAAATGAAGTATTAATAAAACTTTGGTTTGCACCAGAGTCAAATAATACTTTAGCAAAAACATCATTAACTAAAGACGTATCGGCGATCACGTCCGGGATCATCTTTGCTTCTTCTGCAGTCAGAACAAATGCTCTAGCATTCTTAGTAGTCTTGTTGTTTGTAGCTGGAGCTAGTTTCGGACAATTTGGCTTGATATGTCATTTTCTCCACAGTTGAAGCATACCCCATTACTATGTTTCTTCCTACAATCTTCCTCCTTGTGTCCTGGTATCTTGCAGTAGTTGCAGTAGGTGGAGCATCTTCCTGAATGCTTCTTCTTACAGGCTTTACAGTAGGGTGCAGAGCTAGAACCTATATTTTTCCCACAGTTGGAATTACCGTAGCGAAATTCATGGGTAAGCCTTTGAGCTAGGTTTTTCCTCTGGTTTTCTTCTTGCGTACGTACCAGTTCGTCAGTCAAGGTGTTTGCTAGTTCTACAGCTTCTTCTATGGTTGGTGGTCTAGCTGCCTTGACTATATGTCTAATTTCACCAATTAATCCCCAGATGTAACGAGAGATTAACACTGGTTCTGGGGATGCTAGGGTTGGCACTATTCTAGCATATTCAAAGAATGTAGTAGTATAACCCTTGCTGTCTACTCCAGTCATTCTAAGGTTTAAGAATTTATTAGCAATCTGCTCCTTTTCATTAGGAGGACAGAATTTCCTTTCCACCATATTCTTAAACTCAATCCATTCCGTACTATATGTTCTGTCACTTCCCCTAGTTTGGAGGATAGTGTTCCACCATTCTAGAGCTGCATTCTTAAACAGATTGGAAGCAAACATTATCTTATCTTCTTCTGCACACTTGCTTATTTTTAAGACTGTTTCAGTCTTTTCTAACCAGCGTAGAGCTGCAATGGCTCCTTCATTGCCTAAGAATTCCATTGGTTTACAGGACCAGAATTCTTTATAAGAACAACCATAAGACATGGTTCTTCTTCTTTTTGGAATTGGCAATTGAAGAAATGGCCCATTGTTCACGCTGTGTTCTGGTTCAGTATGGGTTCGCTTACTTCCACTATTACTTTTATTATTATCCGCTTCTCTAACATGTTGGATAATAGATGGCAGAGCATCTCTAATTCCCTGGGTAAGTATGTGTCGAATAGCACTGTTATTTATCTGGTTTTCATTATTCTGGTTTTCTCGATTTGCACTGTCGGCCATCTGGATTTTAAACATTTACCAAGTATTAATATCATGAAATAATATTAAATGGGAATAATCACACAACAACATATTGATCCAAAATCGTTGTCATTGCGACTTTTACTCTATTTGATAGTATGCATCTTTATCTATTACAAACCATAACTGGAAATGAAAATACAATACTAATATGCATCAGTAATTATAAGATCATCTATTATAGTTTGAATTTTTTTTACATACACACATATATATTTATATTATTATTATTATTATTATTATTATTATTACTATTACTACTGATAGGGGTTTATCCAGTATTGCATATTACGCTCGTCATATTTCCAGACGAGTCTCTCCCCTATCTGTCTCATCATCTCACTTCCTTCTACGATCTCCTCACCAAAGGTGCGGAGTTCCTGTATGTTCTCAGTACTCATGGGTGGGGCTGGGGCTGGTATCGGATCAGGAAACTAGGGCATGGGTTCTTCCTGAGGGTACGGGTTCTCTAGAATCTCCCTGATGTATTGGTCATAATCATAATAGGGATCTAGGGGGTCAAGGTCTGGGTAGGGTCCTACTAAATCTTGCATAGGTTCCTCTATCGGGATTGGGTAACGTTGCTGGTAATCCCTGTGGTCATCAAACCATGGGTCATAGTCTGGGGGATGGGGTACTGGGATTCTAGGGATTTCAGCTGGATCTAGGTCAGGTAGTGGGTTTTGGTCAGATGGGTCAATCTCTACTTCCATGGATTGTGTCGGGAATAACTGTAGTAGCTGTGGTGCTACAAGTCGTTCTAGGTTAGGGTCTGCAGCTGTGGTAGCTAATATGTGAAAATTAGCTAATCTTCTATTGAGTATGTCCTGAGTTTGCATATTCATTTCCCTATTGGCCATTGCTAAGGCCATTTGCTGTTGCAATTTCCGCATCCTCTTTCTACGTTAATTAGCTCCTCTGCTGAACCATCCTCTCTTTTTGGGAGGGAATGGTTCTTCAGATTGTGCCTTGAACACAAAAATTCCTTCTTCAGTATCAGCCGAATACCCCGAGGGGGTAGAATGTGAAGAGGTTCCTTCGTCCCTAGGAGAGTGGGACAACTGACGATAAGCGTCCGAAGGTCCTTGATCACTCATACTGTAAACTAACAAATTGTCAAATAACACAAAACAATAATATACACGTGGATACGCCGATGGTACTTCCTATATATAAGTGTTCTTATTGTGTTATTCTTCAGAACGTTGCTAAGATCACTTGGTGATTTTATGTTATCTTGGACCATGATGTGTTTATGTGCTTATTTGGTATTTTTGTGGTTATTTACAATGGACGACTGCGAGTACATTCATTAACTCAAATCGAGCCGACCGGGAGTATATTATGGTGTTAAAGATGACGATCTTGATGCCATAGGTATGTTGACCCGTCTCCTATGCATGAGATGCTCATGGTGCATTGGATGTACCTTGTGGGACGTTAGAAACCGTGTACGTGTAGGGCTTGAATGTACACCCCTTTGTTTGCTAGGAATTACACTAAGAGCTTAGTATAACATAGTGCCATACACAAACAATTTTTGAACACTGGTCAACTTTTTCTTTAAATTCACAAGTTTCAAAGGGATGAATACCTTGAGATACTTGAATATCCCAAATCACATTTTGATTCCCGTAAAATTTCCAACACCAAACGATGCTCCGCATCTTTGGGATCTAGCAATTTGCTTATCCATCCGTTGTTTCAATTACACTCTACGGTCTCCTTCGAATAAATTTCTGGATGAAATTTCCTAAAGTAGGGGAGACTGTGACACTTGTGCTTCATAAACACCACACGATGTAGGAAAATATCTTTTATCAAAGAAACAATGTGTTTTGGTCTCAAAATTTGTTTATTTGTGTTTTACAATTACACGTTTTAATTTTAAGTTCAATTTCAAGCTCTAAATCGCTTTCTGGAAAGTTATACGCAAACTGGTACATAAACGTAATCAATTTAATGCGACAAACACTCTGGAACAGTGACATAGGCTTAACATACCTTAAATAACTTTTATATCACTTACAAATAAGTTTTGAAGGCTTTGGTGTGTCAAAAACAAGTTTATTCAATCACAGGGACTATTTGCGTCAAACTGTGAAAGTCTACTGATTCGTATAGTAACGAACATTCCATAACATGATCATAAGCTAAACGTACCCTAAATATCCTTTACATAGCTTAGAAATAAGCTTTGAGGGGTTCGTTATGCGAACAAGTGCTTATTTGATCAATAGGGACTAAAAGCGCCAAAAAACGCATAAGTTTGCATTTACGCGCATATCTTACGTTCTGAACATATCCGGACATCCAAAAATTTTTGTAATCAATAAAAAATTTTATTTTAGTGACTGGAATACAAAAATACCATTCGTCGCGTAATTTGGATCGATTTCGCGTCCGTTACGACTTCCGTCGTAATTAACCGAATAACGCAACCGTACGACCAAACGAACCGACATCCGAGATAATTTCAAGCATGTTTTAAGTTCCCTATGCTTTAACATACTTGTAGAGCCTTGAAAATGGGTTAATGGGTTAAACGCGTCGAAAATGGCTTAAACGAGCTGCAGGGACCATTTCTGCCATTTTTCAAAACTTTCTGAACCTGGGCAGTGGTGGCGTCGCGCGACCTCAATAGGGGTGGTGCTGTGGCACGACGCGACGGCCCTGTTTTGACATAAATATCAGTTTTCAGCAACTAGTTTGAACTTGGGGGTCTTTTATGCAACTTTCTCAATACTATGAACTAGTTTTGGAGCTCCCATTGTTTATAAAACCATGTTCCATAAGTGTATGGCTAGGATTGAACCTTGATTCTTGCAAAAACACTTGTCATGGTCTTGTTAATCCAAGCTTACTATAAATAGAAGTGGGTTCTTCACTTCATTCCTCATAATTTGATCTTAATTTCTTCTCTAAGTTGAAGCTCTCACTTGTGAAGCTTCATACCTGAGAATTTTGAGTTCAAATTTTCCTTGCTTGGACCTTTTGTAAGCTTCTTTCATGTTTTTTATGCTTTTCAAGCATGAAAGTCAAACAATGTTTGACTTTCTGCTTTTACCACGAGTTGGTCAACACAAAGTTCATTTGAACTTTGCAACGTGAGCGTAATCACGATGGTTATAGTCCCTTGTGACTATACCTACTGATTACCACGTTGATTAGTCGAAGTGACGAGTCAAAGTTTCGGTCAAAGTAAGTGTTTATGCGTATTTTGAAACGAAGCTATTTTCGGGTATCAAAACACTTTGTTTTGATATCAAACCTATTTTCTAACTTAGTTAAACATGTTTTAACATGTTTAACTCGTCGCTTTTAGTCTAGTGCTTGTATAGGGTCGTAAGTCAAGCGGTCTTGACAACCGCTTAGACTCTCGAACCCGACCCGTTTGGTCGATCGTTAGGATCCGACCAAACATAATTTGTGACCATAGTTGTATAGGGAATAACCTTCCGAGGTTATACCTTATGGTCACTTCGTTTAGTTAGTTGTATGATAGGTAGTTTATATGCCTTAGGAAATGACGCAACCGTGTCGTCCCGATCAGTCAAAAACCCAATTAAACCTAGGTAGCTAGGGTAAGTCGGGTATCGTATCCACGAAGAGCATGTGGTCAGTATCGCACGGCCCGTTCGATTAGTTAGACTATTTACAAATAATGTACAAAGTGATTATGAAGATTGCTATTTTTATATATTTGTTTGGTTTTTTAAAATAAATCGGAATGAACCGAGAAATTGATGTTATCAAAATCAATTGAATATTAACTAAAATTGTAAACTAAACTAAAGAGTTGAAACAAGAAATTAGAATACGGATCACACCCGGTTCGATAATTGCAAGACCTAGGGTTCCTACATGTTTTAATTCAACTCAATTGCATAACGATTAACGGATTTAGTGTACCGTGACTTAGGTGCCAATAACTATCAACGTCCCAAAGAACGGACAAGAATGCACTTTGTAATCAACACAAGTAAATCCTAACCACGACAACGCATAATTACACATAACCATTTCGCAAAGTCATAACTTTATCATCGTTCGACAATTCACGAATACAAAACAAATGCAAACAATTGTCTATGGTTTACAAAATCAACACAAATTGTCACAAAGTCGAATCAAACTACAAAAGCATAAACCCTAGAAAATCTTACAACAATCTACACCGGGGTGAATCCGAAGAAACTAGTCGCGCATCACCTTCAAAGCAATTCCCATATTTTCTTTTTGTGCTTCTCGATGTGTGTGCAGGTGACGAACAGTGAAAAGGCTCCTCAAAATTGTTACTTGCGTTTCCCTTTCCTGTCGAACTCCACACCCTTTTTTATAATTACCCCCAATCTATATCGGCCCATGGTGCCATTTAATTTAACTTTTGCAGCCCAAGTTGTCTCATGTGCACTGTGGTATGGGTCCTTTTATTTCTCGATGTAGCAGCTAGGCCCAGTAAATAAACTCAATAGTCAATACCTGATCATTCGTTTCTAACTAAATTATATTTGACCAATGAATTCTTTTTGATGGTTCTCGAATATACCTGCAAATGTCAACATGTTATTTTTTTCATTTAATATCCATAATGACTAATAATAAAAGCACCAACAAATTTAGTTACATATTGTAAAAATGTCCATTATGTAGCTTTAAGTATGTTGATGATTATTAACATTTTTTAAATGATATTAGTATGATCATTTTAGCCGGTTCTCTTATTCAACTTATCAAATTCAAAAACATATTAAAGTCATGTGTATTATACCAGATCAATGCATTTTATTGAATAATTATTATCAAATAAGGTGTGGCCAAAATGCACCGATCAGGAAAATGACCAAAATGCCCTTTTGCGCATAATTTCATTTTAAGCATATGTAACACATGTTTTGACAACTAAACTGATTATATAACATAATTAGATATGTTAAGGCATATAATACTTGTCATAGGACTAGTTAGGCGTCTCGAACGCGCATTCGCGCGAACGACGCGTTAAAGTAGCGTAGACTACCTTAACGGGTCGTAATGGGTCGTAAGCACTTAGGATAGGTTCCGATTTAGAATGTAGGCTTTGTTAAACCATATCACATGAGTTCCAATACTCATTTGGTTTACGAGACCTCACTCTACCCGATCTTCCGATTTAGGTGTCGATTCACTAACATAGTATCCGTTACACTAGGAACCACTTCGACACTTGAACTTTTGATCCTTTGAGCTTTGTTATATCATTTGAACAAGACCTACACGCAATACCAGGCGAGTACATAGTTCCCCTCTTTTACCGTTTTCAAATATTTTGGGGTGATTCATATGTGTAATTGATTTGTTTTCCAAAGGTATGGAATATATGTGTTTACTAAGTGCTTTTATGTGTATTATTCCGATTGTGCAAATACATTTTTTATCTAAATCCTTAAAAGATCTATCTATCTTCATAGATTGATTCTTATTGGATGTTTGAAGTACAGTCTTAGATCTTCCTATCTTCATAGTGAGATTTTTAAGAAATACTTTACAGGACTACAGTTATGGTTTATGTGTAGATTGTTGGTGATTTAGATAACGAAACTAGATAATACAATAAGCACATGGTGGATACGCCGCTGGTACTTCCTATATATAAGTGTGCTTATTGTATTACCCTTCGTGGCGTTATCCCGAATCACCATTAGGATTTAGGATTGTTTTGATTCAATAATTCAATGTAACAGAACCCAGAATCCTTATAGCATCTATCTATCTTCATAGATTGATTCTTGTAGGATGTTTAAAGTACTAATATTGAAGTCCTTGATTGGATTCATTGTGTGCTTTAATGCGTATGTGAGTAGACAATGTAACAGAAACTGAATCCTTATAGCATCTATCTATCTTCATAGGTTGATTCTTGTAGGACGTTTAAAGTACTAATATTGAAGTCCTTGATTGGACTCATTGTGTGCTTTAATGCGTGTTTTCAAGTTGATTGACATATTAACAATTTATGTGTTTATGTGATAGTTGTGATTTAGATAACGAGACGAGTATAATAAAATAAGAACATGGTGGATACGCCGCTGGTACTTCCTATATATAAGTGTTCTTATTTTATTACTCTTGTAGCGTTATCCGAATCACTTTAGGATTTTGTGTACAATTGATCCAATGTTCGATTATCCAAATCCTTGAAGAATCTCCCATATCTTTATATGTTAGATTCTTTGAAGGATGTCTAAAGTATTATTATAAATCATTGACTTAATTTATATAATACTCACACAAGTTTTGATTAATTTCAAAACTGTTATTATTAATCCTTGATTGGTTTTCTAATAATACATTAACGAGTTTTACAATGATTTCAACGAGGTTACAATGTACAATTTCAAATGGCATAAAAATTACTTAGTAATAATCATATTGCCATATACAATACTTTTTTGCCACGAGTTTTCACAATCAAGATTATGTATTGCAATACTAAACTTTTGCCATTCTTTGGCTTCAAGATTCATTTTCAATCGACAACTCTTGTAGTTGTCAAAGTATTGCAATATCAAACTTTTGCCATTTATTTGGCTAACAAAACCTATGTATTCGCCGGCATTTTTATGCTAACTATTTTTCACATATGTTTTTCAAGCATGCAACGCATAGGACTGCATTCGGGCCTTAGACTTCTAAATCAAAAGACAATTACATGTATTCTTTGTTTGTAAAACGATGTTAATAATATTGAAACAATTTAGTACCAGTAGTTGTGAGCAATTTGTAACGTGACTCCCCGATATTTCCGCCGCGTGTTGTTGTATTACGTGATTGGGGTGTTACAGGGCAGAACTTCGTTAATTAGGGAGGTATAATATCCGATTATAGCTTCTACACTATAGAGAGAGATTTGAGATTTGAACGACTGAAATGAACAGCAAATGCTCCCTATTTATAGGAGCTGATCTGAGCTTCTTCGCGGCTCGCTCCTTCGCGGCCCGCGACGTAGGGTTATTGGGGCTAGGATTGCTGATATGCCAGTTGTAGACTCGACACGATGCTGACACGTGGCAGCTCAGGGTGTCGCCCTGACTTTGAGCTGTCGCGCCCCGCGTAACCCGAAGAGTAAGTCTTCGCGGCCCGCGAGTGATGACTGAATTTTGATTTTTTTTATTTTAATTATATAAAGGTATTTAGGGTTAAATATCGTGTACGGGCGTATTTTAAGGAGTATAGGGATATTATAAATATATTAGGGGTGTCGGAAATATTTTAGGAGGGTTGTTATATACGTGTCAGTATAAATTTGATTTCCTCTACATTTTGATGTAAACATTTTCCGGAAACAAGTTAACTCAAATATAATACATTTTCTTTAAAAAAATCATTTTTAAGTGCATATTTTTATGTACGTTTTGGTATAAATTAGAGTTAGTCAACGATTCGACAAACTTTTTTGAGAAACGAGTCAGGTCAAATATAATATGTTTACGTGCTTATTTTATGGATGTTTTGAAATTTTGTTTCGAACCGAGTGGAGTCAAATTGTGGTTTCTTTTTTTATTTTTTCAAAAGCTTTAATTAATCGCTTTTGATTACATGTGTCGCTTTTTTTCTTTCATACCCGTTACATTTCCTATATATGAGTCGAGTCACATACATGTGTTAGTTTTTTTTTTCTTTTATACTCGTTACGTTTTCTATGTACGAGTCGGGTCACATATAATACGTTATGATTGTACGTTATAAACTCGATTTACTTTACGTTTTGATACAATCGTAATGCTTATATAAGTTACATTGAGTTCAATTGAATACGTCGAAATACTTGTTTTCATATGGTTAACGCAACGCATAACGATTGAACTAATCGATTCGATATATATGATCTACTTGCGCCGCAACGCGCGCGAGTCTTATGACTAGTTCCAATTAATTGTAGTTGTTAAAAAACACGTTATGTAAAACTTAGAATAATAAGAAAACATTTATATTTGAAAATCCCAATCGGTATTGTATAATAAACTAAGTAACTAACGGGCAAACCTGTTAACAAGCATATACCCAATGAGTACTAAACCGATGAACTTAATTTTGGCTCAAAGTACACTACCCCCGACCAACCGTCACCTATCACGTCAAATTTGGCTCAAAGTATCCATTAGCTAGTAGGTAGTGGCGGCACCTACCCATACCATAAACTTAATTTTTTTTATAACTTAAATAAAGTTAAATGTTAATAAAAATAAACTTCATTAAAATAAAAACACACAATTGAAATTAAACTGAAAACCGGAAAATAAATAAAAAATAAAATAAAAACAACCTAGAAATCGGGTAAATATCTTGTCGGCCAACCCCATTTTTCCGCAAGTTCTCATTTGCAGGCTACAAATATTTTTTGCACTTCGACGGCAAGATTTTCGTGAGGCGTAATATATGTTTGAAAATCTTTGTCTTTCGTCGCTCGGGCGACATTTTCGCGTTGTTCGTTAATCAAGGTCGTAGTGGCTAGGATATTTTCTTGTCTTGCATCGACCAACACTTGCATCATCGCTTTCTTCTTTTGGGCGCATGGCCGTCCCCGAAAATCACAAAAATAATTTTGGCCTTGTGCAAGATAAAAACATTTGAGCCCTATTCGTAAATCTTCATGTAGTATAAGCTCATCATTCATTCAATCACATATATATAAAAACTAAAAACCCTTATACAACAATAATTGTTATGAAATAGATAATACAAATTAACAAAAATAGTGTAACAAGAAGTTCACTATAAATATAATTTTAACACAAAAATTTCATTTAAGTATATCCAACCTAATGACAACATAGAAAGGAGAAATGTTTTCATCAAATTTCTCTCCAATGCATTAATTGTGTTCAATCTCCATTAAAAAGAATTCACTGACTTGCGGTTGCGATGGCATACAACACAAATTCTCATCACTTCGAGATGGTTAACAACTCAATTTCAAAAGTTGTGTTAGAATCTATACAAAGAAATTTTGCATAGCCCACATACAATAGTAGTACAATACAACCATGACATGGAAAAAAATAATACCTTTTTACCTTGGTGCAATGAAGCAAGCAAACTTTATTAGTTCATTTTTTTTCTTAGCTCTAAAACATAACATGGGGCCCAAAGGAAAAAAAATTGTTTGGGGATACCAAGTCTCGATCCTAGTATGTCAAATATACTATTAGTAGCCTTTTTAATTTTTTTGGCTTGTATATATTTTATTATACATATAAAACAAGAATATTTTCTTTCGGGCCCCTAAAAGTTTTGGGCCCAGAGCGGTGGCACACCCTGCATGCCCTTTGGGCCGGCCCTGTTTGGGCGTAAGCTCGTATTTCATCGCCTACCAATCTGACTTGGCTTGTACTTTGTCTTGATGAACCAGGAGTCCTAACTTGCACCCTCCTCTTGGGTTGTGTTGGGCTAACTTTGTCGTTCAAGTCCGGCACCGACTTATCAGATGGCCCGAAGTTAGTCGAATCCGAGGATTTTTACTTGCTAGAACTTCCACCGGAATCTTCGCTTAACAAGATGATTTGACACCATTTTGTCGCGTCCTTAACAACGTTCCATGCAAGACTGTGCTTGAACGCTTGTTTGTGTTTTTTTTTTAGAAAATCTTGTTGCGCCTTTTCCAAAACGACTTAACCATTGCACCCATTTTTACGTATGCGATCCTATATTTAAAAAAAACAATGATAATGTAAGAATGCAAATATAAATAAATAAAACTAGTATTAACCCCCCCCCCCCCCTAGCGTTGCGGCGGGGGGCATAAACCGTGTTAAGCAGCACTAATGCTACACAACTACCAACAACACCGAAAAAGCTCGTAAAAACAAAATAAAGAAAAATGAAAAAATAACACCGAACGAAAAGCATATGTAAAATCGTTGAATCACGCATGGCCGTTGCGGCATGATAATGCGAAGAAATTAGACTGAAACGTAAAAAAAGAAAAGAATAACTAAGTCGATCTAAGACCACGTGTGTTGCGACGAACCTGTTAAACAGGTAAAAATAGACGCGTTTTGAAGGTCCTATCAAACGGGAATAAATAGACGAAAAAATGTTGAAACCCACACTCACGTTGCGACACGTTCACTCACAAAATTAGAACGAAACGTGAAGCGAAAATATTTGCAAAAGATGAAAAGTACGGGGTTCAAAGTTGAAAATAAAAATGTGTTGGGTTAAATTGCAAAAGATGAAAAAATTGGGTTAAAAGTAAAAAAAAAATAAAACCAAAGAGGTTAAAACGAAAAAAAATGAAAACATTTGGATTAAAAGTGAAAACTCAATTTTTTTTTTTGAAAAACTCCCCAACCTTAGAGTACAACTCAATAAACCACCAACATGTTCCTATTTATAGTATGGTAAACGTCGCGGCGCATTCATTCGCAAAATTAGAACGAAACGTAAAACGAAAAATTTGCAAAAGATAAAAAATAAGGTGATCAAAGTTGAAAATAAAAATGTGTTGGGTTAAATTGCAAAAGATGAAAAATTTGGGTTAAAAGTAAAAATAAAAAATAAAACCAAAGAGGTTAAAATGAAAAAAAAAATTAAAACATTTGTATTAAAAGTGAAAACTCAAATTTTTTTTGGAAAACTTTCCAACCTTAGAGTACAACTCAATAAAGCACCAAAATGTTCCTAATTTATAAGGGAATCAAAGTTGAAAATAAAAATGTGTTGGGTTAATTTGTAAAAGATGAAAAATTTAGGTTAAAAGTAAAAAAAAATAAAACAAAGAGGTTAAAATGAAAAAAAAATTAAAACATTTGTATTAAAAGTGAAAACTCAAATTTTTTTTTTTTTTTGAAAACTCCCCAACCTTAGAGTACAACTCAATAAAGCACCAAAATGTTCCTAATTTATAGTATGGTAATGGTAATTTATAGTATGATAATGGTAATGTTAAAGTGTGAAAAGAAATAAAAACAATTAAATTAAAATTTTTACCACTTGAATCTAAAAGCCGTTGAGCCAATTAAATTTAGTCAACATTACACCCTATTTTGAGTTAAGTTGATCGTGTGTTCGTTCGCCATTACCCCCAAGCGCAACGAACGCTTACCAAAAACCATCTCTTCTTTGTTGGTTTTCTTTTAACCGCTCTACCGATACATTGATGAATGCTTTAGCTAGCATTTCTTCCTCCTCGGGGCTTCATTCCACTAGGGTGCCCCGGTTCGAGAATCTTACATTTTTATTGCTTTTAGTGTTTTCCACATCCTCCTCTACATGCTCTTCGGTTCCAACTTGCATTTCCTCCAAGTTAGGCTCAATTTGCGTTTCTTGGACATATTCCTCGTCACCGTCATCTTCAGCAATGTCGTAATGTTTGGTAAAGGATTTTGAGAATGTGTGTTTAATGTATGTATGTATGTATAAAGTGTGTAAATTAATTTTTTTAAAAGGTCAAATGGTCGGATTAACGGTGGGAATTTTTCGAAAACATCTCGTGCGGGTACCCAAGCTAGCCAGCCCAACTCGCCAAGCCTACTCCCAAGGGTTGCGGCGATGCGCCGGCGCTGTTTCGAATCCGCAAAGATCTACCCGGTCAGTGCCGTGGGTGCCCTAAATACGAAACTATAAGGCTAAACTGCTAAAGGGTGTGGGGATCATGGTTGGGACATGATTCGCCACGTAGGAACATGAACGGAAGGCTACACCACACCCTTGCCTAATTCACCATGATTCACATGGATTAACCCATGACAACTATGGTCCTCTTTTTCATTTTTCTAGATTTTCTTTCATTTTTCTTTAGACAAAAATAGATTAAAATAAATAAGGGGATGATGGTTTGGGTCATGATCACACCAGTAGTGGTTTTGGATGGTGAATTAAAGATGAGTGACATAACGTTGACGTGGAGGGTCATGACCCTAACCAAAGCAGTTGAAACATTTAAGGTGAGAAGAGAGGCACATGTTTTCCATAACCACAAGTCGTGGGCCCCAAAACCACCTCATGGTCGTAAAAATATCAGTCAAATAATAAATCTATGAACCCATAATTGTAAACTTTTCAAGTTTTTCTTGCTGTGATAAATCTTCCATTTTTCTTTTTGTCACTTTTCCTTTTTTCCCAGAAGGCATATGTGCCCGATCCCACCGTCTTCCTCAATAATAATCACTTAATCATTTTTCTTTCACACCCATCTCTCCATTCTTGATTTCTGTAATCTTTTCAATCATGTTATAATCATTCAACAAGCGTCCATCAGTGTAAGTTCCAATTTTCTTTTCATGTTTCATGATTTTGTTGTTCATATAAACATTTGGTTATATGATCTGTTTGTTTCTTGATCCCATCTTTCATTTTGATTTTTGGTTGTTGTTTGACTTTTGACCGTTGACCATAAGCATGATGATGTATAACTGTATAAGTATGATGACAGTTAATTTCTTACTTACCCTAGCTAGGTTTTGTTTTTGTGAGATTTGTATCATGTATGATGTTATTAGATGTATGTTTCATGATATAAAGCTTCCATTTTTGACCTTTTAGTATTGGTTTGACTTTTTTAATAATTCAATGTTAGTGTGACATACTAGAAGCTGCTCTTCAATTTCTTAGAAATAGCATATGGGATTTCTTTTTGACTAAAGTTTTCATTTTTTTCAACACAGGAATTTAATTTAATTAATTGGTTTGAAGAACTTGAAACAAACAAGGGTATTTGATATTTCAAGGTTTACCCTAATTGGAATCTTTTTCTTGGATTATCCAATAACCCGTCTCGAATTCTTAGTTTTTTGTTCGATTCTCGAAGAAGTTTTCGAGGATCACGCGTTTGTGGAATTTTGGGGACAAAAAAATGGGATCTTTTGCTGGACATGTGGTTCCGGGGACACTGTTTCTTGTGGTTGGTGTTTGGCATATATGGTGCAGCGTGGTCCGGTATGCAGCGGATCCGAGCTCGTTTCGTGTACGAGTGTGGAACCCTGTTCCGGGTTTTAACGGGAAGTTGAAGTATTTGGAACTTTATGTCATATCAGTTGGAGCTTTTATTGATATGTGTATAGAGCTTTTGTATTCTACTCACCTTAAGTTCTTTGTTAACGGCGTCTTGAACCCGCATCATATGAATGATTTTGAGCACGGTGGAATGCTTCTGATGTTCTTCGTTTTCAGTATCGTTGCTTTGCTCTCTGAAAAAACCAGGTTAGTCTTCATCATTCATACCTTGCTTTTTGTTATTAATTTTCTGTTAAATTTGTTTATTTTATGTTAATTCATTGATTTCAAGCATCTTACTTAAAATCTGCGAAAAAATGAATGATTTATCGTATATGAAATGCTCAAAGGTGAAAGTCTGATGCACACCCTTGATGTTTGATACAATAATTAATTACATATTTTATATTTTTTGCAGAGATAATTACGTTTTTCGTCCCTGTGGTTTGTTGAAAATAACGATTACAGTCCATTAGTTTAAAAACTGGCAAAACAGTGCCAGTACTTTCACTTTTGTAACATTTACAGTCCACCTCAGTTAACCCCATCCAATTTATCGTTAAGTTTTTGGTGAAAAGACTAAAATACCCCTATGTTAAAAAAGGGAGGTGGACTGTTTACAAAAGTGTAAGGACTTGTACTGTTTTGGCAATTTTTAAACTAATGGACTGTAATGATTATTTTCAACAAACCACGGGGACAAAAAACGTAACCAACTCGTTTTTGCATATAAGTTCATAAAGATTAACGTAGAACTCTTTATCTATCTCTGAAATTCTGTTTTATAAAATCTTGACGTTGACTTTTTGGTCAAACTTCAGCTTTCTTCCGTTACCCGAAGGCGCGCTATGCTTAATATCCGCCGCAGCATTCTGCGCAGAGTATCTTTTATTCTTTTTCCACTCAACAACACACCAAGGTCTAGAGGGTCACTACCATCTGCTTCTCGTTCTACTTGTGGCCCTTTGCATTATATCAATCGTTGCTGGGGCCCTCATGCCGACAAGCTTCCCTGCTGACCTGTGCAGTGGCATCGCGATAACCCTTCAAGGCCTATGGTTCTATCAAACTGCATTCACCCTCTACGGCCCTTCGATGCCAGCTGGCTGTAAACTCGAAGAAAATGAGATTTCATGCTCGTCACATGACCATGAGGTTCATGGGCAGTTGCTAGCTAATGTGCAGATATTCGGGCTTGTGTTCTTGGTTCTTGCCGGTGTTGTGGGGTCGTACATTTTTGTGGATAAAAGATCTGGGAAGGATGAGTTTGGTGGAGTGATTCATATGAAACCTCTTGATGGATTTCGTGAGGAGTTATAAAGGGTTTTGTGTCAAAGTTTTTGACTTTTTTCGGTAGTTTAGAACTTGCATAAGGTCAGGTACTTTGAACTTCTTAGTTTATACTTTTTAGTAGTTTTCCTTTATGTTAGTTGAATTGTGTAGCACACATATTTTGTAAAAACTTTTTCTGTAATATTCGTTTGTGGTCCTATTTGTTTTTCTCAAATTAGAGAGTTTGCAAACTTGGATTACAATTTGTGAGAGTGAATGCCTTCAAGCACACATGTGTTCATAGACTTCATGTACAAATGTGAGGTTCATAGACCTTAGTTGTGTAGGTCAAATCCTTCAAGTACACATGTGAGGTTCATAGATCTCAGTTGATAGTTCATTGCATATAGGTCTAAAGATTTGAGCAATCTCAATCATATTTATCTTTTAAACAGACGATTTAGCGGCCAATGATGCCATGGTAACATGGTTGAGGCATCTTGGTTTTTCCCCTGAACGTCGTGTGGGGGCACTCAACTAGCTTGGAGGTCTCTATGGGGTTTTCTTCAGTTGAACGTCGCGTCACTCTCTGTGTCAGCGTGCGCCTTGTTGTAATGAACGACCATTTGGCCTTAGTGGGACCGAGCTTCCAATGGGGAAGTGTGATGAGTCGATGTAGATAATTTGCCGTTCAAAAAAAGGACAATTTAGCGTGTATAATTAGTCATTTGAAATCTTAGGTAATCAGTGTGGCCAATCAATTCACCAAATTGTTACTTCGGATAGCTTTTAGTTTTGAAATCGATTAACGATAGAAAAATTACATAAGAATGGCAGAAAAATTACTTCGGATTAAACTCTGTCAAAATTACTTTTTTTCCGAAAAATCCTAACTTTTACATTAAACATTAAATAACCATCCAATCGAATGGTAATTTCAATCCATTCACATCAATTAGTGATTCTTATAATACAATTTTATACAAAACTCTACTGTTGATCAAAATTGGTTAAAATTCTCAACAACTCCAATCTTTTGTTTAAGTTGTATGTTCAAAATCAAACTTAACCAAAAACTTCTAAACTTCTAAAAAATTGAAATATTCTTACAAATTCAATTATTTAGTACATGAATGATGTGGTTTGGCATATTTAGAAATATAAAAGTAGGCAAGGCGGTATGGTTATAATTTTGTTACATATGCACAGACAACCAAAAACGAAACCAAACACGCGATAAATAACACATTAGATAACGTCTAGCACAACTTGTAACGACAACACCTTATTCAGCCCCGATATAATCAAACTTAAGGGTACGTAAAACGCAAAGGTATTTCAATAAGTGACAATGGATTCTATAAGCTCATGAAGTGGGGCTAGTTCCTTTTTGTCAATCAAAGAAAATTCCTGCACATCAAAACATTATAGTTTCAGTAAACCTTTAACGACGAAAATCAACAAGAAATAAGTTCTTGTGGATGATCGAAAAAACTTACACATGTAAACAATATGAAATGCTTGAAACAAGTGTTTAGATGGGCTTCTTCTTTAAGACTCACAATCTTCTGAAAATGTGTGTGGTAGATATGCGCATATACACGAAACAAGCGTTTAAATATCGTTTTCACAACGTCCCTAAAATTGGCTGGAAATGGCGCTCCTGTACGACAATCCAAAATTACTATTTCAGTTTCCTAAACACCCCGAAAACGCTTTATTAAATGATGCATTACAGACATGGTAATTAACTAATTACCAAGTCGTTGAGGAAAGATGGATTCGTCATCCAATTGTGACTCAATCCAATCCATCAAGAACTCTACGTACTTTGGAGCCGAAACTTCAATAGGCTTCTTGATTTGCACACCATCAGCCCATCGGTATTCATATCTGTCAAGTTTTATTTACATAAATTCAAGAATCATGTATCTTTCTATATAAATCAAGACTTACTTTGGACCTGCGGTCATGGTCGGGCAAATCTCTGGCGTACAGAACTCAGTTAAGGTTCCATAAAGAAGATTCACCTGGTTGAAGAAATCCACAGCTGAAAACCGAAAACCAAAAGTCAAAAGTCAAAATTCAAAAGTCAAACGACAGCCATATATCTTTCAGACGATTAATGAAAGAGATTTTAACTGTTGACAGCAAGCCATTCATTTATATCCTCTCCAGGAGGAAGCCTCACAGCTTCTCTCAAGTTTCCACTACCCAAAGTGGCATCAATATGCTGCCTTAGTTGTGCCCCCTATACAAACAAAAAAAAACATTTTTTTTAAAACAACTTAGAACAAAATTTGATATTTCAATTCAAATCACAAGATATCAAGTTTTACAAAATCCACAGCCACAAGAACTGAAAAAAATTAACCTTACTCCCTGAAGGTGCACTCTTTTTCGGACGAAACGTCCTCTGATTCCTGCAAAATTCCCACAATAATCTTTTTTAGCAACTTAACAATAAAGTTTCTCCCCATTTGATCAATTTAAATCATTGCTCATAATTTAACAAACACAACACCCCCCCCCCAAAAAAAAAAAAAAAACTGTCTACAACCAAATAATCCCAATGAAAATCAGCACTTTGTGATCCCCTTCTTAATACTAACATACATAATCAAGATTCAATAAAAAGTTACAACCCCCCCCCCCCCCCCCCCCCCCCCCCCCCCCATTTCAAAAAAAAGGTATTAACTTTCTACATCTTAGATCAAACCCATGACTACCCAGTTTCAAGATTCATGAATTCAATCTAAAAACCAAAACTTTAACATAATCAAAGGGTACCCAGATCAAGAAAGTAAAGGCGATCAATCCAAGAACTTGAAGAAAATCAAATTAAACCCTTAATAATAATAATAATAATAATAATAATAATAATAATAATAATAATAATAATAATAATAAAGATGCAAGATTAAAAGATTTGTTTGTCTTGCCTGCCGAGACCGAAGAGGCTCATAATTATGCAGAAAACAAAATTGTGTTGTTTTTGATTATTGGGGGTGAAAATTGGGGAGTTTAGTGGGAACGTTGAAAAGGGTTGTCACGCACTGCGATCGCATCCAATACCCTTTGCCAGCTTCGTGAATTGACAAGTGTTCAATCATGTTTTTCAGATCTAATCTTGTATTAGTAATTATATTTAGAGTTAAATGTCATTTTAGTCCGTGTGGCTTGAGCCATTTTACCTGTTTAATTTAAAGGTTTAAAACTTTGTCATTTTAGTACAAATAGTTTCAAATGTTGTCATTTTAGTCCACTGGATTAACTTCATCCATTTTTCTTTGTTAACGAGAAAGGCGATTCTGTCATTTTATATGATCGAATTGCCATTCTAGTTAACAGAATTACATTTAAAATGACAAAATTACCATTCTCGTTAAAGAAATGGATTAAGTTAACTCAGTGGACTAAAATGACAATTTTTGAAACTATTTGAACTAAAATAGGAACGATTCAAACCTTTAAACTAAACTGGGAAAATGACCCAAACCACAGGGACTAAAATGACATTTAACTCTAATATTTAATAAACACCATTATTGTTGTTATTATTTATCATAAGTACAAGTACTATATTGTTATTATTAATAATCCCATGTGGCCATATACTTCATGATGTTACAATATGGTTCATGACGTTTTGTTCACGTGTTCAAGATCTTATATGATGGTTTATAATAAAGTTTAAAACTTTAAATATACCACAATGATTGATGATGGAATTTTAAAGTATCATGATGGTTTACAATATATAGGTTATAAGTATTCAAAATAGGATATATCACATTAGGTCCATGAAATCTACTTAGAGTTTATTTATAAAATTTGTTCTAGGATTTTCTCAAAGTCAATGTAGTCGTTTGAATTTTATTTGTATTAATTATCTGAACCAATAAAAACAGAGATCATCATGATATCGTTTGAATAATTAGTGTATGATTTATGAGTATTATTAGTCTTGTTTCATGTGTTATAACAAGTCAATTAAATGATAACTTTAAAAGAACTCAAGAACGGGTGAACCATATATTCATACATGAGGAAAGTGAATACGATGCTAGGCATATCACCTTACATGCAAAACCAATCAAAACTATATTTAAAAAAGAGTTAATTACTTTTTCAGTCCCTGAGGTTTGCAAAAAATAACGGTTTCAGTCCATTAGTTTAAAAATTGCCATTTCAGTCCATTAGTTTCATTTTCATAACCATTTTAGTCCACAAACTTAACTCCATCCATTTATTTTGTTAACTTTGGGGTGAAATTACCAAATTACCCCTGCTAACTTAACAAATTGTAATAAAAATCATAAAAATTCCAAAAAATTCAAAAAAATTCCAAAAAATCTAAAAATAAAAAAAAAAATTCAAAAAATTCAAAAAATTAAAAAAATTCCAAAAAATCTAAAAATCAAAAAAATTCCAAAAAATTCAAAAAAATCTAAAAATCAAAAATTTTTTAAAAAATCATAAAAATTCTAAAAAATCCAAAAAAATTCAAAAAAATCCAAAATGTTTCGAACCCGAACCGTTTCGAACCCGAACCGTTTCGAACCCGAACCGTTTCGACCCGTACCGTTTCGACTCGTACCGTTTCGACGCTAACCGTTTCGACCCGTACCGTTCCGTTTCGACGCGAACCGTTTCGAGCTGAACCGTTTCGACCCGTACGGTTCGCGTCGAAACGGTTCGGCTCGAAACGGTTCGACTCGAAACGGAACGGGTCGAAACGGTTCGCGTCGAAACGGTTCGCGTCGAAACGGTACGGGTCGAAACGGTTTGCGTCGAAACGGTTCGGCTCCAAACGGTACGGGTCGAAACGGTTCGCGTCGGGTTCGAAACGGTTCGGGTTCGAAACATTTTGGATTTTTTTGGATTTTTTAGAATTTTTATGATTTTTAAAATTTTTTTTTATTTTTAGATTTTTTTGAATTTTTTGGAATTTTTTTGATTTTTTGGAATTTTTTTTATTTTTAGATTTTTTAGAATTTTTTGGAATTTTTTTATTTTTTTGAATTTTTTAAAATTTTTTTTATTTTTAGATTTTTTGGAATTTTTATGATTTTTATTACAATTTGTTAAGTTAGCAGGGGTAATTTGGTAATTTCACCCCAAAGTTAACAAAATAAATGGATGGAGTTAAGTTTGTGGACTGAAATGGTTATGAAAATGAAACTAATGGACTGAAATGGCAATTTTTAAACTAATGGACTGAAACCGTTATTTTTTGCAAACCTCAGGGACTGAAAAAGTAATTAACTCTTTAAAAAAAAATATCAGTTAAAAGCCACTAAAACATATATTAAATACCATACCATTACTGTCTTTGTACCTATGCTTTCTCATGGTGTTCTTATTCCTCCCTAGCTTCAAAGGACAGAGGGAGTCATACATTGCATCCCATAATTCCATTCATATCGGTCATCTCGATGGCGATCCTGAAGGTGGGAGTTGTGTTCCCGCTCATCCCAGAGTGTCGCATTGACTTTCATCTCGCTTCCTTATCCCACACTTGCAATTTCCTTTTGTGTTGCTTCTTTGGTTTGGCATAGAGGCTTCGCTTATTCTTCCTCTCCATGCCAATTTTTTCATCTCTCTGCCACCTGACTCTCCCCCGCCATCACATAGCCCATCCCACACCACCATCCTGCTTCAACATCTACCACCCTAAATTTTAAATGTTAACTAAGCCCATCTCATCCAACGTTTGTGGGTGAGGGAGAGGGGGTTTCGAATTGTATATTAGAAAAATTGTAGTATTAAAGTTGGTGGTGGTACTATTAATACCGACCACCAACTTTAATATATTAGGTCATGGGGTGTACTCTAACATCTAGAGTGTTAACAATGACATTGCATGTTAACTAACATTGCAAACCACTCCCTCCTTGTGTTAAAATGCATTAAATGAGTTATGTGTTAACATGTTAACCCAATGTTAAGATATTGAATTAATACTATTTTCTATTTTAGACAAAAACCACTAAAAGATAGGTTAAAGTGTATTAAATGAGTTAGGTGTTAACATTGTTATAATAAATGCATATATTAACTAGCTCTATATAAACTTAGTTATAATACATATATTACTTGGTCGATCTAAGATAAATTAATTGTATGAAATTCTACATCATATTGTACTTCTGTTTTTTCTCTTGTTTTATCACCTCACTAAAAAGTATGATTGAATTGGTATGAAATTCTTGGATCTTTTTTAAGAATACTTTTATGCATACATGATACATCATATATTCTTGGATCTTTTTTAAGAATACTTTTATATCTTCTTTCGAATATAATCTAATTATGTTTATTATATTTGATTCATGTTCATAATCACTTATAAGAGCAATTCAAGAGTAAATTAATTTGATCAAATTACATAAAAGTATATGATCGGTATACTTATAAGAGTTATAAAATTTACAAGTGGGTTTTTGTAGGTAAAAAGTATATATTTTCATTTAGAAGCAACAATTTTTAAATTGAAACTTAAATATATCGGTTATAATTTATAAATATTAGTACATAATTACAGAAATTGTTTAACAATTGTGACATTGGATTCTTAACCAATTGTGTCATTGATGGCCCTCACTCAAATAAGAAAAGTTGATATTTTTTTATAGGATGATTCTTGCAACTTGCAAGTTATAATGCTTTGAGATTCAAGAGTTTATGATATCAAAAGCACCCCACAAGTTTGAAAATTGTGCTAAACACCATCTATGGTGGTTGTAAATCAGCCTTGAAATGTAGTTGGTATCCAACAACACATACATTATATAAACTATTACAATATAATTTTAATAAATTGCAAATGGTTGAAATGGATTAAAAAGATTAATTACTACCTAGTTACCTAAAGCATAATATGATATTAATAAATTGCAAGTGGTCCCCTGAAATGGATTTTTTTTTTTTAATTCACCACCTAATAAATTACCTAAAGTATCTCAAAAGATAACTAGCAAACAAAAAGATTAAATATTTATCAAGTAATATTAGTTTCTTCCACTAATATTATTTCACAACAATACTTATAAAAATATCAAATAGCTTCTTTTAATATTATATCACAACAATACTTATAAAATTATCAAATAGCTTCTTTTAATATTATAATTAGTTTTTAGCTGGAGTGAAAAATAAAAAACAAACACATTAACTAAATAAACTGTATTAAAATTATTTTTAACATATGATATGAGGATTTGTGAATCTTTTTGTGAGGTTATTTGACCAAAATATTTTATTGAGTTGTATAAAAAAATTCATTGTCATCATACCACATACTTTTTTTTTCTTCTATATTTCATGTGAGATATGTGTTACTGTAAGTATTTATTTATAAATGTGTCATATTGAAGTCGGATTTACACTATTAAGTATAACACCTCCACTCTAACGACGTTAAGGCATATGTACATGTATGTGTATGAACCGAATGCGTGTGTATAACAAATCTTTTCAACTTAGGGATATAGATACATTGGCTACCAAAGAGGGTTTTCTCCATAAGTTGTCCAAACATATAGAAATGGTCAAATGGACCACTATAGCATGAAGACAACACCTTAATGACAAATCTAGTAGCATAAACTCCACACCCTTAAAAAGAATGCAACAAAGCATCCAACTTTAGTAGAGTGGTTGTGGAGTAGTTGCACTTCCTCTAACCTTTAACTTAACCTTCAAGATTTGTATGATCAAGATAAACCCAAATGCTTACCACTTAATTACACTCAACCATTACTCACCCTCTTACTAACCATTTCCAACCATAACCATGAAAGACTCACCAAAACCATGGAAACCACACTGTTGTTCATCTGAAAGCAAGGTTTCATTCAACTTTAGCCGGTGCAGGCCCTCAAGATCAGAGTTTTCCAAGAATGTAGCACCATGTCCATCTTTTAGACGCTTGTCTTTCTCGGACCTTAGCAGGTCTTCTTCTATGCGCATTAATGAAGACATAGCGCAGGCTTTTGGGCCTGATTTGATTGACTTTAAATTGAGTGAGTTGCGAGCCATGACTCAGAATTTCTCGAGCAGTTTTTTGTTGGGTGAAGGTGGGTTTGGTAAGGTGCATAAGGGTTATGTGGATGAGTGCATGAGGACTGGTTTGAAGGCTCAACCTGTTGCCGTTAAGCTTCTTGATATTGAAGGATTACAAGGTCATCGCGAGTGGCTTGTAAGCTTGTCCATCTTATATATGATTGAAGATATCTTCTTTTTATCTTAATTATTTTGAAACAAGTTTACAAACGTCTGACTATCTGACATATTGTATAATTATAAAGGCGGAGGTGATATTTCTTGGTCAACTTAAGCATCCAAATTTGGTGAAACTGATCGGCTATTGTTGCGAAGAAGAAGATAGACTTCTCGTATATGAATTCATGGCGCGTGGAAGCTTGGAAAATCATTTGTTCAAGAGTGAGTTTTTATAACTTTTTATCGACTTTCATGACTATTTCTAATGATTTTATTATAACCTAAGATAAGATGTAAGTTACTGGATTTGCAGGAATTTCAGTTTGTTTGCCATGGGGGATCAGAATAAAAATCGCGATAGGCGCAGCCAAAGGTCTTGCGTTCTTGCATGGTGCCGAAACCCCTGTTATATATCGCGACTTCAAAACATCAAACATCTTACTTGATTCTGTATGTGTTTCTAACCTCTTAAATCCATCTAATTGCTACAATATTATGTTTTTCTCTTTAAATTACAACCCGTTTACCCTTTTCGGATATTCACAGGAGTTTAATGCCAAATTGTCTGATTTTGGGCTGGCAACAATGGGTCCAGAAGGGTCAAACACTCATGTCACTACTAGAGTCATGGGCACATATGGATATGCTGCCCCTGAATATGTCAACACTGGTAATCTTCCAACCTACCACTAACATATGGTTCATAAATAATATATATAGGATCCGATTCATCTGAGAATCACCCCGAGTTGCGAGAACTGTGAAAAATCCGGCGGAAATCCTACTTCTTATACGAGTTTTTCAACCAAATTTTGCATAAACGTAGATGAACATCATCTGCAAAAAAATTGTCGAGCTAACATTTATTCGACATGTAAGTTTGTCTTACACTGATGTAAATTTGTTACAAAACTGATGACGACACCCGTAACTCGCTGATGTAAATTTTCACAGCCGACCTTTTTTTTTTTGAAAAAAAAACTTTTATGTGGCCTAGTTTTCACGGTTCTCTCAACTCAGGGTGGTTCTCATGTTACCCTTTCCATATATATAATTCATAATTCTGTTGATATGTTAATTGCAGGACACTTAACCACGAAGAGTGACATCTATAGTTTTGGAGTGGTGTTGCTAGAACTGTTAACAGGAAGAAGAGCAATGGATAAAAACAGGCCAAAACGTGAGCAGAATCTTGTGGACTGGGCCAAACCGTACCTGACTAGCAGCAGAAGAATTCGTGCAGTAATTGACCCTAGGTTGGGAGGTCAATATTCAGTTAGAGGGGCCAAGGAGATGGCCCTTTTAGCATTGTATTGTGTGAGTCCAAATCCTAAAGACAGGCCAAAGTTGCCTTCAATAATTGAAGTCCTTGAAAGTATTAAGCACTTCAAAGATATGGCAATCACTTGTGGACAATGGCCCCCTGCTTCACAAAAGACCTCACGAAATGCGGTTTATTCGCCAAAAGATGTAAAAGAGATCAATGGCGGTCGGATTTACTGGAAACAGACTCCTGTTAAGACCGTCAGGTCAAGAGGGTAAATAACCGAAATGAAGATTGTGCAGAGCGGAAGAAGCATATGTAAATAATAAACGCTTATATGTATATAAACTATAATCTTTATGTATCCTGTCATATTACTTGCATGTAAAAACACAGATGTTATATATACAAGCCTTGATCTCCATTCGAACTTGAATGAACGTTATATTGTACGTTATGTATCCTGTCACCTTATCCTTGATATCTCGAGTGAACGTTATATTGTACGTTAACTTTTGGTGTAATGTTGTGAAGCTGAGCTCTTGACCGTTAACCACAATACTCACACCCTGCGGTACGGAAATATCTCTAATGGTGTATGTAGAGTTTGTTAAACCAACGTTAGTGACCGTTCTTGAGTATTTTTTGCTGTCACCTCTTTTTAGAGATACCACTAAAGAAGGATAGTTCAGTTGGGCCTCCGGTATGGTTTTTGAGCAGTTAATGGTCTTTTTAACAATAGGTGCCTTTCGTGCCATACAGAAAGGGATCTCCGATCAGTTTGTTATTGCACCCTCCTGACACCTCACATTTTCCTTTCCATCTTGAAGGTGGAGCAGGGATGCCATTGTCGTTAAATGATGTCCCGGAGTAATTCCAGTGTCAATCGTCCCTGAGGTTTGGGCATGTTTGTCAGTTTCATCCAAAACAACTTTTTTGTACCATATTGTCCTTCACTTTTGAGATTTTTTGCCATTTTCATCCAAAGTCTTAACTTTTTTGTCAAAATCGTCCCTTAGATTTGGAAATTTTGCCATTTACATCCAAATGTTTGACGGAAAAAAAATAAAGCAAATTAGACGTTTGGGTGAAAATGGCAAAAAATCCCAAAAGTGAAGGACTATTTGGTACAAAAAAGTTGTTTTGGATGAAACTGGCAAACATGCCCAAACCTCAGGGACGATTTTGGCAATTTACTCTTTTTACTATAACATTATTTAAAGTCTGAATGTGCTTTTTATAATCTTTAATCTCAAAACAGGCTGAGTCAGGTCGAGTAGCGGTATACCAGGTTCAGGTCAAAACAGATCACTTTGGAAAAATTATCAATTTGTTTAACGTGAACCAGTTCTGAACAAAATGAGTTTGGTTAGTCATTTAAAAAGAAGTATTAAAAAACCTAAAACTAATAATTATAGAAACTATATGAGCAAATTATCTTATATATTTTCATTCATGAATTTTACACCTATAAATTTAAAGGACAAAGGAAACATACAGGTTCATTATACCAACTGAATTCAGGCTGTTGTTCTTAACAATCCATCAATTGCATACTTGAAACTCAAACCGTTCGGAGTGTACCCAATTCTTTGCATTCTGTTCTGGAATTCCAGAGACTTATTAATATCACCTTCCTCACAAACTACTTTGAAAACCTCGTTATAGCATTCATTGTAATGTAACTGAAACTCCTCAGCAAATAGGATCAATAACACTTCCGCTTGATTAATATTCTTCTCTTTACAATAACCCGAAACCAACGATCTGCAAATTGTTGCATCAGGGTGAATGCCAAATTCAGCCATGTCCCTCATGAATATTTCACCCTCCGTTGTTCTATTTAGTCTACACAAACACTCGATGATTGCTCGATAAGTGGTCAAACTCGGCTTAACATTCTTGAAAAACATCTCGTCTTTTAGTTGTATAGCCTCGTTTACATAATTCGATCTACAAAACGAAACAATCAGTTCATTGTAGATTTGTAAATTTGTTCCTTCCCCATCTTGCACTATACGTTCGAACAGACTCTTGGCTGCAAACGGTTTATCTACTCGGCACAAAGCAACGACAAGATCGGTTTGGAGATCTTTCGAAACCGAAATTCTGAATTTTTGAAGCTCAACGATAAGATTCACAGCTGAAATCAACTTGTTTTCCTTTTTATATCCTTCTATAAGTACTAAACAAGTGAAACTATTAGGGGCGACTTTTTCTTTGATCATTTCATGAAGCAAAGCACGTGCTTCTTGCATCATTCCTTTGTTAACGTAACCACATATTAACGTATTGTACGAAAACGCATCTGGGTTCACCCCGATTTGAACCATACGATGAAATAGCTTATGGGCTTCCCTTACATTACCTTCTTTACAAAGCCCGTTAATTAAAGACGTATGAGAGATTAAATCAGGCGTCACACGTCTTATATACATGATATTATAACGATAATGCGCATCTTTCAACCGGCCTTTTCTCACATAACTATCTATAAGCGTGTTGTACGTGACAATATCGGGATCAAAACCTTCTTCTTCCATTTTCTCCAAAAACGTATTCACCTTATCAACATCCTCACTCTTGCATACAACATGAGTCAATATATTAAAAGTAAACGCGTTACCACGAACACCGATTCTCCCCATCTCTTCATAAACCCCCCAACACTCATCAACCCGATTCAACTTCAAAAGCCCATCCAAAAGAAAGTTAACCGAAACAATTTTCGGTACAAAACCAAGCTTAACCATCTTCCTAAACGTAACAAACCCGTCACGAACCAAACCCGCTTTTAAATACGCCTTAAAAAGCATGTCGAACACAACCGGATCCCAACTACAATCTTTACTACACATAACCAAATTCTCAAAAATACTAATTTTCCCATCTTTACTCTTATTAACCTCAATCAACTCAGATAAAAGACTCATTGTTTCCGAAAACTTATGAGACCAAGCTAATATATGCAACATAATACAATAATCTTGAACAGTTGGGCCAAAGGTTAAATCTTTTTTGACCCAATTGAAGAAAGAAAGAGCTGCAAATGGGTCAGACTGGCATCTAAGAAGAACCCTTGAGATTTCTTGAGTACCCATATGGGGGATCATGTGGGTGTCAAGAAGGGTGCTTTTTCTGTTCTTGAGATTTGTGCATATGATGTTGACAATCTTGTTGGGGTTTTGGGTGTGGGGGAGAAGATTGTAAAGTGGGTTTGGTTTTGAGTTGGGTAATGTTTGTAGGGGTGAAAGATTGGGGTTTGGTGGTTTGGAAAGTGGGTGTGAAATTGATTTGAGAAGGGGTTGATTGATGATGGAAGTTCGATTCATGTTTGATGATGTTAATTTGTAAAGTAAGAGTTTTGCATACCTGATTCCGACGAACTGTTAGTTTTTCAGGGTGGTGAGAGGCCTTGAATGCAAAAACCGCCCAATTCTCCGTCGAGACGGCGACTGTCTCCGGGAAAGCCTGAATGTATTTGCAATTTTACAAGGAAATCACATTTTTTTTTCTTACACTTATGTATTTTTGAAAGGCACATGTAAACCCACTCTCCTTGAAGCTAAGGGGCAGTTTGGCAACCTCTGACTGGATAAGTGTTGAACCAATAAGAGGTCTGAATAAGTAAGAGACTCTGAACCAGTAAGTGCTGAGCCAATAAGTGCTGTTTGGTTGGACCTCTGAATGACTGCGCAGAATGACTATTTTACCCCTCTGAACTAATATGTGTTGAATGAAATGTATCTGTTTGGCCAGAGAGTTCTGAATAACTATACAAAATGATGAAAATACAAAACATCATATAAATTCCAAATTACACATAAATCCTTCGCAATCCATGAAAAATACTAAAACCCAAATGAAAATTAATACTTTGCGTCCAATTTTTATCGAAATGTTTTTTTATAAATAATATCATATATGATAGAAATGCTTTGTTATAGTTTTATTATAAATGATAAATATATTGCATGTTGTCATGTTATGGTCTATTAAAGTTGAAACACGATCTGTCCAAAGTGGGCAGTTTTGACATTCAGTTTTGCGAACAGCTTTTGGAGGTTCAAACGGTATTAAAAACTTACGGAATTTTGTGGGTGAATGACCAGCTCAAAGTACTACGTTTTAGGCTCAAGAACTGCTCAAAAATGTTTTGAAATACTGAGGTATGGCCTCTTAAGGTTGGTTTTAAATTCTGCCAGCATTGTTTTAAAACTTGTGTCCTCTTTTGACTTAATCTTTACATAGAACCCATGGGTTTTAGTGAAAACGACACACATGTTAATGAGGCTGATTTGAGCGAAAACAACACAAACCCAATCAACTACAGTAACTAAAGAATTGCACACATAAAGCGAATTAAAGAAGAATACAACAGAATCCACTTTTCATCCAATAAAATCGAAAACCAAAGACTGCAGCATAATAAACATTTATAACATGATTATAAAGCGAATTAAAGGAGAAATCAACGGAACATGTATAACAGAACAGAGCAGAGCCCTAGAGGTCGAAACACATACTCTTCACATAATGAACAAACCAAACACATACCCTTCTTTTGCACGTAACAATTTTCACTTTTATCAGACCAAGAACTTTCATTTATGCACTGATGTAACAATTTTCATCCTAACTTATCACTGTCACACTGAAAATCATGGCACATAGTTCAATCATCAATACACTGGGGTTAATTAGACCAAAAACTATACAAATTTGCATCAAAAACAAAACCTAGGTACAATGAATGGCAGAGATTAGGGTTTGACAACCGTTTGGGGTTGAAAACAAAGATTAAGAGCAGATTGTACATACCTGCGTGAGTAGTGCCTTCGCCAGAACAGCGGTGGTGACGAGTGATTAGGGCTGAAACTCGTTCGTTGAGCAATCGAGCAAATCTCGCTGATATCTTTGAGAGAAGGTGTCGCTGAGTTATCAGGGTAAAGGGTAGTTAAAATCGTTCGCGCTCGTTCGGAAATTGCTCGGAAAATGCATGTTCGATTTGACGCTCGGTTGTAAACGAGCCGCTCTGCTCGGTTCGGTTTGTAAACGAGCCAAGCATGAGCAAAGGTCCGCTCGGCTCGGTTCGGCTCGAATTATTATTTTAATTAGTATATATATATACATATACACATACATCTATAAACATGTATATACACATATATATACACAAATATAAATTATACATATATATACACACATACAGAAGGATCCACTTGCCTAAGTAGCCTAAGAAGTATTGTGATGATGACATGTGTCACTCCTAATAAGTAGGAATAAAGGGCATTTTGGTCCTTATAAATAGGAGTGAAAATTACATGTGCCAACCCTTTTGTTTTTTAAAAAAACAACAAAAAAAATCTAATACAAAAAAATCTAGCACAAAAAATCTAGTACAAAAAAATCTAGCACACAAAAATATAGCACAAAAAGTGTAGGACAAAAAAAAATATAGCACAAAAAAATCTAGTACAAAAAAATATAGCACGAAAAAATTCAGCAAAAACAATGTAGTACAAAAAAATCCAACACAAAAAATTGAGAAAAAAAATTTAAGACAAAAAAATTCAGCACAAAAGTATTGTACAAAAATCCAGCAAAAAAAATGTTATACAACATAAAAATACAACACGTTTTAGTGGGTTTTTTAGTCTTCATATTTTATATATAGCAATATGGTACTCAAATTAAAGATAAAAAGACGCATGATTTTATAGTGAAATTTTTATGAAAAAATAATGTTGTCGTTTAAAAAATGGGGGTGTAATATGCATGTGCATTGCATGTGGAGAGAGAAAGTCCATAAATAGGATTTTCCCAAGATACCCTTGCACTTCTCCTTTCTCCTACACTCTCAGCTTAACCATTGATTTGAAAAATGAATGGTTAAGATTCCTTCTCATCCTACTTAGGCAAAATTAACTTTTTATTTGATCTTACCCCTACACTTATATACACACACACTTACACGTACATATATACTTAAATATAAATTAAATTTATAGTTATATATGTACCAAACTATTATATTTTGGTCGACTATAAACAAATTTACAATTATATCTATACGTACTAGCCCAACCACGCCAATGAATAATTAAAATCAAAACTAAAAGTTAAACCCTAAACCAATAAACGACAGTCTGTTCATCGCCTCAATGTTTCATGTCGTTACCCTAAGTCGATCGTCTCCTGCTCTCAACGTAATTGTTCGTGCAATATGATCATCGTTTCGTCAGCCACAACAATGTTATTTATAAGAAAAATATTATGCCATGAAATGTGCATGTTTTTAAAGACATAAAAACTTGAGACTCAACATTGTCACTGTCTCTCTCAGCAAATTTAAACTGGGCGACACGGTTGTCCAAATCGCTCGACGCTCGCTCGGAATTTTTACTGCTCGGAAAATGCTCGCTTGATTTGATGCTCGGTTTTAAATGAGACGCTCCGCTCGGTTCGGTTTGAAAACGAGCCAAGCACAAGCAAAGGTCCGCTCGGTTCGGCTCGGCTCGTGAACAGCCCTAGTAAAGGGTATGCATGTCTATTTTTTCATTCAGAGACTTTTTAGTTTTTAAAACTGAATCGGTAAGAGGCTAATGAACCATTAGAATGGAAAGCATGGGGGCCGGCTTAGGCCCGGCGTAGCCCGGCGCCGCACCCCCACACCGCCCCCCATAGGCCCGGCTCGTCCTCTCCGTCTCCCACACGACGTGCTCGACGGTCCAATATTAAAAAAAGTAGCCGTTTTTTAACGGCTATATTAATTAAAAAAAACTTTTTCACTTTAAATAAATACCCCTTATCTCATACATTTTTATATCCAAATTCTCAATACTTCTCCCTTCTCTCATCCAATTTTATAAAAAAAAAAACTCCATCTTTTTTATAAAATCATGAATCCGTTCAACCCAAACAACCCCAACCCGAACAATCCCAACCCGAACCAACCTAACTTTTTTTCGACTCCCGCTTACACTCCGATTATCGATCCTTCGTGGGTGTCTCCGCAATTTACGTTTTCGGGTTTCCAACAATCACCCAACGCCTTCAAACAAATGTCTCAAGTTCAACAAATGCAACATTACCAAGCGGTTCTAATCACAACCCCCGGTTCCACTTGACGATGATGAAGAAGCCGTCCCCGAATCGAAACCAAAGGCGGTTCGAAACCAAAGTCGAGACCTTGGACAAAACTAGAGGAGGAGGCACTAGCAATTGCGTATGTGAAGTCCTCAACTTGCCCGATTGTCGGTATGAACCAAAGTTTATTTTTTTAATTTAAATTTAAAAAGATTTATTTTTTATTTTTACTAATGCATTTTCTTTTAATTTAGGGAACAACCAAACGGGTACTAGTTTTTGGAAGACGATAACGGAAAGATTTAACGGGATTATGGAGCAAGGCCCGATGCGTAATCTCGATTCCGTCTCGGGCAAGTGGCGTAAAATGCACAAAACCATCAACACCTTTAGTTGGTTTTATAACTAAATTTACACTAATCCTCCTAGTGGGAGTAACGACGAAGACATTCTCAACCTTGCTTTGGCTAAATGGGACTCCAAAAATTCAACGTCTTTCCAACACCTCCGAGCATGGAACGTTTTAAAGAAAGAAAACTGAAGGGGTATGGTCCCAAAAAAAGCCGCGCAAACCTCCGTCAAGGTTGCGCACGGAACCATACTCCTTCAACAAACTTCCTACCACGAGCCTTGCGCGAGTTACATCATTTCTATTTTACGCCGCGCAAGACCTAGACGACAAGAAGCTCCGATAGCAGCACTTAGCATACTGAAGGAGCACTCAGTCACCCAAACCCCGCGCGGGTTGGTTACGTGCCCAGCAAGAATCGCACAGGGAAGCAGTGCAAGGCTGCTCCAGATAGTACACAAGGTACAAGTGGCAGAAGAAAAGAGCCAATCGGCGTCCTTCTGGCTCTGCTCAATCGTGCTCCACGATCATCGGACATGCAGGAGACAAAAAGTACTTAAGGACGCCTACATGGCACCAATCATAGGGCAGAGACAACTGCCCCGCGATCTCCACTTACCTGCTGATGGCAGAAGGGCGGCCAGGCCGACAACAGTGACACGTGGCTCCAATCACATTGCGCCAGCTCCAGAAAGCTCCCAGAAGCCACTAACGGTCGACACCACTGAGACAAGGAGCATATCCTCCATGTTGTCGCCTTCCGGCCCAAGGCCCATCAGCCCACATCCTCTTACACCTCTCCGGCTATAAATAGAGACCTCACTTCACAGGTTAAACATTCCATTCCCTCTACTCTCTCACTAAATACTTAATTATCTCCCCAAAGCAGTAGCTTATTCTCACGCCGGAGCCCGGTTAAGAGGGAAACCCCCACATTCCCCTCTTAACGAGTAACGGTGTTCTGTTTTGCAGATAACCCCAGTCATTAAGGAGCTCAAGAAACCATAAAGAAGATTAACCATCATGGTAGAAACATAAACCAAACTGATTAGTCTCATAATTAGTTCAGTGTTTCTTCATTGGCGCCCACCGGTTTTTTCTACAAAACACTTTCATTTTCTTTTTTTCTGTGTTTTCGTTGTTTTTTCTTCCTTCGATCATGGCTGGTCAAGGAATCATTCCTGAGTTTGTTGGTCTTGGAGCAAACCCTAATGCAGCGTTGGGGGTGGATAATCAAAACATCCAACCCCAACACGTTGAAGAAATCGGCGAAATCGAAGTAGCCAACACGTGGGGTCCGCGCGGGAGCTTCACCCGCATCACTCAAACAACCACCCCAGGAAACAACGGTGTTGGACCTTCAAACCCAGCTCCACCCCAGAACATCTCGGCGCTACTAGGGCTACCAGAGGGCGAAACTCCAGCCTCATGGTACGCCAAGCAACTTGCCACCATTAACGAGGCATATCAATCCTTGAGCGCACAGCAAGCAGTCTTAACGGCAGAACCATCCTTGGTTACTCCTCAGGGACAGAGTCAGGGGGCGCGCCAGATACCCCCGCAGCAAAACATCCAAGGCAGAATGAATAGACCACCCCCTACCAGGAGACTAAGCGTGCACGACACGCGCGATACACGAGAAGAAACAGAAAGCTACTATGACTATCCGTCACACGTCCAAAGAGGCCCAGTTCATAGCCGGCTCACGCCGCGCAACATGAACAATGAGTGGGAAGAAACTGACCCGAATGATCCAACTTGGGAGGGCGACGAAGAATCTTCAGTCTTCAATCGTTTGCAAAGAAATCACGAATACTACAAACCAAGACAACACGTTGGGTATACCGAAGAGGCAGAGCAAGACTTTCGCCTCGCCTACCGACCAGCTGAAGCCGTAGAACATTCAAAGTTCGTTCCAAAAATCGCTCTCGCGCCACTCAAGAGAGAAAAGTTACCTCCGACAGTCGGAAAGTTTAACGGATTGACTGATCCCGATGATCACGTCAGAGTTTTCACAAGCGTGGGCTGCATGGGAGGATGGAATATGCCCATGTGGTGCCATATGTTCATCCAAATGCTTACGGGGGCTGCTCGCGCCTGGTTCGACAGCCTTCCTCCGGGAAAGATAAAATCATGGGTGGACTTCAGGACTCAGTTTTTGAGTCACTTCAGTCAACAAAGACGATACCAGCGCGACACAGCCGAAGTTGAAGATATCTGGCGCAAAGATAACGAGGGTCTGGAAGATTTTATCACTCGCTTTAACAAAGAGTGTTTGGAAATCGGTGGCGTAAGCGAACAACTCATGCGCTGCCATTTCAAGAAAGCCATCCGCTGTGATAGCCTAATTAGAACCATCACTGGGAAAGATGGAATGCCCAAGGAATGGGATAAGCTCATGGAAGCCGCGAAGATTGTCGCGCAAACTGAATAGTCACTCGCCAGAAACAACAGTTATCGTTCTGAAGATCGATTTTCTAAAGGGGGTCACTCGCGCGACGACAACAGACGAAACAAAGGCAAAAACCCTGGGTGGAAGGCCAATCACTCCAGTGGTTATAGTGAACGACCTCGTTATGAAGAACGGTCCCGCTACAAAGAAGACGGGCGAGATACTATTGACCGCATCGGCTATCGAAAGGCAGTCAGAGATGATAATCGAGAAAAGCATTGGACTCCGCTCATAAAAACACCAAAAGAGGTGCCAATGACGGAGAACCATGATTTTAAGGCTCCAAGGCCTATGACGAACAAAAAGGGGCAAGACCCCAACCTGTATTGTGATTTCCACAAGGATACAGGCCACTTAACAGATGATTATTACAGCTTACGTCAAGAGATCGAGAGAGCGCTGAAGAGTGGAAAGCTGAGCCACTTGGTGAAAAACGTGCGCAAAGAAACTCGACAGCTCCATCGCCACGATGAGGGAAATCACAAGAAAGTCCGACGCTTAGAGACCCACATGGTCAACGGACCAAGGTATAGCGAGAGAGAAAAAGGCAAGAGACCTTATGAGCCTTCATGGCAAGAACAGCAGGTCATTTTCTCGGTGGTGCGCGGGGGTCCTCGAGCCACACGACCCATCGTCATCACCGGTATCATCGGCCATTATGAAACTGAATACGTCTTCATTGACCCGGGGAGTACAGCAGATATCATCTATGAGCAGTGCTTTAATCAGTTCGACGATGAAGACAAAGCGAGACTCGAGCCAGTTGACTACCCCTTGTCAGGATTTTGCAACGAAATGGTTTTCCCACTTGGCCAAATCAGCTTCCCCGTCACACTTTCTGACGGAAAGCACTCAAGAACAACGACTGTAAACTTCATGGTAATGCCTGTTAAGTCAAGACATGATGTGCTGATCGGGAGAGAGACGCAAGGAGAGCTGAACATGATAACGTCCACCCCCCACTCAGCGATTGGTTTCCTAACCAAGACGGGGGTGGCAATCATTTATGCAAAGAAAGAAGTGATGTCAACAGAAGAGATGCGCCCAACAAAAGCGGCGAAGGTGTCAACAACCGAGCCCGAAAAATGGGTTTTAAATCGCAAGTTCCCGGAGCAAACGGTGACGATAGGCCACGCAATCTCACCAAAGATTAGAACTCGTCTCAAGCAGCTCCTATTCAAGAACATGGATATCTTCACCTGGACCCCGACCGACATGACCGGAGTCCCGCGCGACATTACTGAGCACTGTTTAAACACCTACCCCTCTGTTGAGCCGAAAGTCCAAAGAATGCGCAGCTTAGGGGCAGACAAAACGAAAGCAATGAATGAGCAAGTATGCGAACTACTCAAAGCTGGAATCTTGCGAGAAGTACGTTATCAAAGTTGGGTTGCGAACCCCGTGATGGTGGAGAAGTCTAGCGGAGGATGGAGAATGTGTGTTGACTATACCGATCTCAACAAGGCATGCCCTAAAGATTGCTACTCTTTGCCTGAGATCGACAAAAAGATAGATTCTCTCGCGCCATACAGATGGAAATGCTTCTTAGATTGCTATAAAGGGTACCACCAGGTTCAAATGAAGCTCGAGGATGAAGACAAGACAGCTTTTCGTACTGATCTTGGGATTTTTTGCTATACAAAGATGCCATTCGGCCTCAAAAACGCTGGCGCCACATACCAGCGCCTGATGGATAAGACCTTCGCGGGAGACATCGGGAAGCACATTGAGGTCTACATTGATGATCTGGTGGTCAAAAGTCCTGAAGAGGACCAAATGTTGAAGGACATCGAAAAGACATTCAACTCATTGCGCAGCGTGAATATGAAACTGAATCCAGCCAAGTGTTCGTTTGGTATGGAAGAAGGGAAGTTCTTAGGCTTCATAGTCACAAATAGCGGCTTTAAAGTGAATCCAGAAAAAGTCCAGGCAATAGAACGAATGCCATCACCAAGAACAATCAAGGAAATGCAACAGTTGGCCGGCCGCCTAGCCGCGCTTAACCGTTTCCTGTCAAATCACGCCGCAAAGTCATATCCTTTTATCAGCACTCTGCGCAACTGTGTGAAGAAACAAGAGTTCAGGTGGACCCCTGAAGCAGAAAAGGTTTTTCAGCAAATGAAAGAATGTTTGATCGAGCTCCCTACCCTGACTGCACCGTTTGAAAAAGAGCCACTTGTACTGTACTTATCTTCTTCAGATAAGGCAGTAGGGTCGGTATTACTGGTGGAGAGAAATGGAGTCCAGACTCCAATTTATTACGTCAGCAGGGTACTCACTGACCCGGAAACGAGATATTCAACGATGGAAAAATTGGTGCTTGCGCTACTACACGCCTCCCGAAGGCTGCGCAGATATTTTACAGGGCATGTGATCACCGTACTTACAAATTTCCACATCAGCACGATATTGTAAAAACCAGAAACATCCGGGCGGTTAGCAAAATGGGCCATCGAGCTGGGGGGTCACAACATTTTGTACAGGCCGCGCCCAGCCATCAAGGGCCAAGTCCTAGCTGACTTCATCACAGAAGTCCCAAGTGATAAAATCAAAGATTGTGAGCTGGTGGAGACTCCCAAAAAAGACACGACAAATGAGACTTGGATGCTTTATACTAATGGGGCCTCAAATGAGGACGGCGCGGGAGCCGGATTGCGCCTAGTAAGCCCCGAAAACCATGAATTCACTTACGCCATCAAGTTGGATTTTAAAAACACCAACAACGAGGCGGAATACGAGGCATTTCTGGCAGGCTTGCGCCTCGCCATCAAAATGGGAGCCAAAAATTTACACGCACACGTGGATTCACTCCTGATAGCCAGCCAAGTTAACGGTATATACGATGCAAAGGGCGAGGTTATGGCCCTATATCTAGAGCAGGTAAAAGAGTTGCTTCAACAGTTCAAGTCTCACAAGGTAATCCACATCAATCGCTCTGAAAACAAACCAGCTGACGCTTTGAGCAAGCTTGCTTCAACTTCCTTCCAACATCTTGCCAAAGATGTAAGGATTGAAGTACTCAAGAATCCATCAGTCTTGCTACGACAAGTCAACGTGATCGAGATAGGGCAACCATCCTGGATGACCCCTATAATTCAATATCTGCAAGAGGGGATACTCCCTGAGAACAAAGCAGAGGCGAGGAAGATTCAAAACAAGGCCCTGTATTACGAGATGAATGGTGGTATTCTATACCGAAAATCCTTCTTGGGACCACTGCTGCGCTGTGTGGACCCCCAAGATGCGAATTACTTGATCAGGGAGATCCACGAAGGGATCTACGGCATCCATGCAGGGCCACGCATGGTTGTCGTGAAAATTATGAACGCCGGATATTACTGGCCAGGGATGCATGTCGATGCCCTGAAGGAGCTGCGCAAGTGCGACTCCTGTCAGCGACACTCTCCAAAAACCATGCGCCCTAAAAACGATCTTATCCCTGTATCCACTGCTTGGCCTTTTCAGCAGTGGGGAATCGACATGGTGGGACCCTTCCCAGAGGCTCCTGGCGCCGTCAAATTTATAATAGTGGCCGTCGATTACTTCACGAAATGGGTGGAGGCCAAAGCTCTCGCTTCAACTACAGCTATGATGGTGCGCAAGTTCATTTGGGAACACATCATCTGCAGATTTGGTCTACCACTCAAGATTGTAACTGACAACGGCACCAACTTTGCGTCTGAGGACCTCCAGAAGTGGATGAAAGAGATGAAAATCGAACACACTTTCTCCTCCGTTGCGCATCCTCAAGGCAACGGGCAGGTTGAAAGTGTGAACAAGTGTATCGTCGATGGGATAAAGGCCCGACTGGGCACAAAGCGAAGAGGCTGGGTGGATGAGCTCCCGAGTATCTTGTGGGCTCACCGAACCATGCCAAAGACAAGTACCGGCGAAACCCCTTTTAGCCTAGTCTATGTCTCAGAAGCGGTTATCCCGGCTGAAGTTGGCCTGCCCTCCCCGCGCTTGACAGCAGTCAACGCAATCGACAACGAGGCAGAGCGGCGTCTTGACTTAGATTTGATACAAGAAAGGCGCGAAATCGCGCGAATTAGAGAAGCCAAGTACAAAACACAACTGGAAAGGTACTACAATGCAAGAGTCCGCATCTGTACCTTCACTCCAGGAGAATACGTCTTCCGAGACAACGAAGCGTCAAATGTTGAACGCCCAGGAAAACTAGCACCCAAATGGGAGGGCCCATACTTGGTTCACGAAGTGCTAGGAAAAAGGGCTTACAAGTTGCGCTCCCTGGATGGTCACATCATCCCGCGAACGTGGAATGCGCAACAACTGCGCAAATGCTATATGTAATTAATCTCGGCCTTGCGCCTTTACCCACTAATGTCGGCCACGCGCCTTTTACTTTCCTATGTTGGCTACACGCCCTTTACAAGCAATGTATGTTGGCCTAAGCGCCTGTTTCCAAGTCAATGAAAGCATACGACATGTTTTCCATTACTTCTTTCGTTACAAATGCATGTTAAACTTCTGATTAGCACAAAAACACTCCAGTAACTTACGAGCTCTCGAGTTACGCCTCCAAGGTCCTCCGCGAACATAGCGCGAGACCGGGCAATTACACTCACACGAGAGACACTTACATTTATTCGAGCTAACTTAACCAAAGTTTATAACAACAGTGCAATAATTGTAACGGGAAAGAACAAATAGCATTCATTCAGTCTAAAACAAGCACGACCGCGCAAGAGCTTACATTCAAAATAAACAAAAAATTACAAGGCACAAAGCCTGTCGACAAAGCCTATTCAAATTCATCATTCCCACTACCATCATGCTGATCGCCTTCATCACCATCATCACCACCAGGCTTACCGTCATCACCATCGTTTCCACCGTCATCACCAGCTGGCTCCTCTCCATCTGATAGTTCAACAGTTATCGGCGGGTCGAGAATGGCCTTGAGGCGCTGACACCAGTCATCATGCTCCAGAGCCTTCGCGACTAAGTCCATCACAGGCAGTGATAAGTGATCATAAGCATTTTCAGCACGTGTCAACTCGGCACTAGCCTGGTCAGTCACCGAGCAATGACTAACGTCAAACTCCTGTCCAAATACCTCTTCAACGTGTTGCGCACATTCCAGATACCCTCCTTAATGACCAACTGCGCGCGCGGCATCTGTCAAAGCAGCAACAGCGCGATCTAGCTCTCCAGCGTTAAGGACAGAGTTGGCAACCTATAACGAAAACTGCGTATTAAAAACAACTCCTAACAAATAAAACTTCCGAAGGAAAAAAGAATAGCATACCGGCACTACTCCGCGGCCGCGCATCCACTCGGCCTCAGAGACAAGCGTATCAACGATGCCCTGAGCCTCAGAATAATTAGTCTGCGCTACATTGAGGGCGGCGGTACTAACATCACGCGCTTCCTCAGCAGTGGCAGCCTTAACTTTCTTCGCTTCAAGGTCTATTTCCAAGGATTCGCATTTATCAACCTGATCATTCAGGCGGCGTTTCAGTTCAGCGATCTCGACATCCTTGGCCTGCAGATCCTTATCTTTGCTCGACAGCTGCAACTTCACATCAGCCAACTCAACCTAAAAAGCAACAAAGGACTTAGGCTATTTTGCAAACAAAGCACAGAAGGAAATGGTATAAGTTTTACAAACCTCAATCTGCTCCTTAGCAGCTTGCGCATCCTCGACCTTCGCGGTCAACTCAATAACCTTGGCTTCAAGGTCGACAATCTTGTTACGAGCCGCGAACGCGCGCTCATTGTCTTTCTCACATATGCGCTTGAACTCGGCTTTCTCCTTAGCCAGCTGCTGTTCAGCAGCTTGAAGTTTGTTTTTTAGGCCCTCACGCCCCCATTCCTCCGCTTTTTTGTCAGCCTCAAACTTTGCCTTCTCTTCATCAAAAGCGGCTTTCGACTTCTCAAACTCGCTAACACGCTTCAACATTCGCTCACGGTAGCTCTCCCAATCCGACCGCTCCCTAACCATTGTGCGCCACTCACGAACTATTTGATGGTTAGCAGCGCGAGTGTTGGCCTCGCCGATCACATAGGTGCGATATAGCCCTTCATGAGTCTTCGCCCTCTGCCGGATAACCTCACCAGGAGTGAAGGAATTTAAGAACCAATCGCGGCAAGGTCCAAACTCTTGAAAGGTATCCTTTTGCTTCAAACCCCATGGAGCCTGGTGGGGGGCATTACCGCGTTCCTCTTCAGTATAACTTTTATAGTAAATGTCAGCAAGGGTATCCTTCGCCCCGATAGCTTGTGGGTTATAACCCCCAGCGCCACCAGAGCTCGCGCCACTAGAAACATACGGGCCCGATCCCCTGGTAGAAGTTACCTTGGAGCGATGGGGGACCTTAGTATGCGTGGGGCGGGTAGGTTTCTCAACCTCGGGCTCTTTTCTCCTCTCTTGATAGGGCTTCTCAGGCCCCGTGGTGAGCACAAACTCCGGAACCTGCGCTTTCTCTTGAGTAGCGATAGCAGCGGCACCGGTATATCTCAAAGCATCATCAACAGGCTTTTCAAAAGCCTTTTTCCTCTCCTTCTCCTTCTCTATATCAGAGGCTTTCTTCCGCTTCGCCTCCTCAGCCTTTTTATCTTCCTCAGTTTTCCTCTTCTTCTCTTCCTCCGCGTTCTTCCTTGTGTCCTCATCAACCTTCCTCCTACGCTCCTCATCAACATTTCTCTTCTCTTCAGCAGCCTTCGCCTTATCCTCCTCGGCAACATGTTTATCCTTGGCAGACTCAGTGTAACACCCCAAAATATAATATTAGACTATTTGAATGTTTAAAGGTTTTAAATAAAATTTATTAGGTTATAATAAACAAGGAAGTTTAGAATGTTGGTAAAATTGTACTAGAATTATAACATGATTAATCCCAAGGGACTGAATGTGTAAAATTAGCATATAAATAAGAAATTAAAGGATTTTTATGTGGGGGAATGGTGGGGGCGACGCAGGGGAACGACCAGGAGGGGAAAACCCTTCTTCTTGCCCTAGCTCCTCAAATCACAAGCAATTGAATGAGTTTCTGGCCCTAATTCGAATGCATGTGAGCGAATTCTCAACTATCTAAGAGTTTCCTACATAGGGTAAGTCAGATTTTGTGAATTGATGCTATTTAGTGATTATGGGTTTTGATCAATCTATGAATTTGTATGAAATTAAGCTTGTATATGCTTTAGAATTATCATTTAGAGGATGTTTTATGCCTGAATTCGTTTGTATTGAAAGTTTGAAGTAAAACCCATTTAACCTAGTGATGTGGTGTTCTTGCAATTCTATAAATTGAGTAGTTGTGATAGATGAAAGTTTGAGTATAAAGATAATGGATGAATTACCAGGTTATAGGATGATTTTATGATGTGATTTGGATTGATAAAAAGAGTTGTAAAGGCTACTAGGGAAGATATGAATAAAACACTTGTACCTTATGCTTTGTTAATGATACGCACACCAAGTGTTTGATGAAATGCTTAGGAGAAAATGATAAGTGAGATTGTATGCTAATAATAAATAAAGGTATATAGAATGTGATGATGATGTATTAGATAATAGATTTGTATAAGGAATATGTTTTGAATGGATTACAAGTGGGAAATTAGTTTGATAAGATGATATGGCAAGAAACCTTCATTAAAAAGTATGTATGCTCATGTATGCTAATCATGTTATGATGAATGTGATGGCATGTACGGATAGGAGTCATATTAACATGGATACGAGCATGGAAGGGCAACATGCCAAGGATAAACACGGAAGCTATGCTTGAACTCGGGTGCACGAGGTAAGTGAATCACGGACTTACACTTTAGATGTAAAATGTATTGTAGTATAATGATTATTGTGAATCATGTGAGTCAGTATGAAACAATGGAAGTAATAAGGTAAGTTTACGGTAAATGAGTCGAAATGTGGTTTAGAAATAGTTTCTATTAAGTATAGGTGAGAAAGAAGCTTACATGATGGTATTATGCATAAAGATGAAATAAGTAGTTATACGCGTAGGTATGGGTTAGTTTGTAAGTAAGCAATTGGGACTCATAGGAGAGTATGACTATAAACTATTAAGTATGGAGAATTATGTGTATACGATTTACATGTATAGACGTGTATGTTAAGGACTTGTAAGTAATATTATGTAGAATGTAAGTTGTAAGTACATGTACAAATAGAAAGGGTATGTATGCATGAATTGGAATTTAGTTATATGTGCAAATGAATGAGACTTGTTATGTGTATACATGGATATGTTCGTATGAATAAAATCTAATGATGCTAACCGTTTTCCTATTGAGAATGAAATGGGAATGCAGGTATACTAGTGATAGAAGTTGAAGGTAGACACCGAAATCCAATGCAGGTGGTTTGAATGGATGGATGATTGGACTAACTTAAGCGAAAGCATGATATGTTGACGCCTAGTTATGCATGTTTCAATATTATTTATGATGAAACCGGTTGCTAATGATGTGATTGTACGTGGTGTCTCCAGGTTGTACAGAACTGTGGATTCTCATCATGGAGTGAAAAAGGTTGAAGATCGAGTCAAGACATGGATTGTACATGTGAGTGTGTGGTCATGTAATTTAATATAAGTATGTCAGATTTTATAAGTTTATAGAAAGCATTAATGTATTTAATGTAAAAGAGTGATTTAATGTATTTGCAAGCATGTTAAAATGAAAATAATGAAAGAAAATTTTTAAGTTCGTATTTCCGCTGCGACTTTTGGTTAAAACGTGTTAGGGTGTTACACTCGGCCTCAGCAGTCTTGGAAGATTTAATGGTAATCTTTGGCCTCTTTGGCTCTGGCTGGGTAAACGTAACACCCTTCTCAGGGGTCTTCTTCTTGGTCTCTGCAGAAACCAAGTGATTAAGAAGAGAAAGTAACAAAAGGAAGAGAAATTAAGAACTTACCAGGAGAGAATTTATAAAGAGAGCGCAAGTTGCTCGTTTTCCCAATCAAGGGAATCGCACCAGCTATCGACGCAGAAGCCACACCAGTTGTGGTCTCGCTTCTAGTTCTTTTTCTGCTGATCAACTTTTCAGCAGCCTCCTCTTCTTCTACTTCTTCTTCTTCTTCCTCTTCCTCATGCGCGGCAGTGGAAGGAGTAGCACCAGCATCAGGGTTACGAGAACCCGTGCTACCAGAGCTTTTTGAGCCACCTGCTCCAGTCTTCTTCTCGCCTGCGCGCGACAAGCCTTCAAGTGAATCACTAATTATCACATAATCTTTCAAGTCACTCTGTCGAAGGCGTAGAGTACCTTTACCAGCAGCACCAGCGGTTGCGCGACTACTCCCAGCCCCCTTGCTGGTCACCTCAGGATCCAAGTTGACTACCTTCTTCTTCCTCAAAGGCTTTTTCTTCTTATCTTCAGGGTCAATCCCCAAGTCGCGCAACACACCTGCAAAGATGTTAGACCACGAACTTAGCTCTCCGTTCGAAGACCCTACGGACTCCTCGCTGGAAAGATAGACAACCTCTTTCCCAGCAGAAGTCACAGAGCGCAAAGGACGAGGTTTAGGTATTTGCGCACCTTCGGTTGCAGTAGGCGGCGAGGCAAATGCATCAGCAACCGGGTACATGAAATTACCCCTAATCTGCTCGTACCAATACTCTTCTCCAGCTTGGAGCGGGCGCACACTCATAGAACCACCAAAGGTGGAGAATGCAGCTTGATACAGTTGCGCCTCTACACAACAAATTACGAAAATAAACAAGAGTTACGAAACAATAAACCAAAAAGGCTAAGTAAATTACTAACCTCTATCGTTGAACATCAGAACCGGAACGTCCTTGCTATCAGCCGGCCATTGGTCACTCATGCGCGCCGCCACCAAAACATTTTCTCCAAACACTCGGTTTGGAGTAGAGGTAAGCTTATTGTACCAAGCGTCATTCTTGGGGATCGCCAAATCCTCCTTCAAAATTGGTTCGGACCACGTGCGGAAAGTCATGGCGATCGGTATCACCTCCTCACGAATATAAAAGAACTTCGGTTTCCACTCATGAAAACTCTTGGGGGGGTTCAGAAGTATCTTTTTTGCAGCACCCCGACTGGCGAATTAATAGAAGCCCATGTTTTTTATTAGCTGATAGAATACCCTAAACTTCTCAACCGTCGGCTCAATACCATGAGACCAACACAAGAACTCAAAGTGACGAACCCGGACCATCCCGGGAGGGCTCATCTGCGATATATGAAACCCATAAAACTGCAGAATATGGGCCATAAAATTCGTCGCCGGCAGCCGGAAATTACCTTGATGAAAGAAATCTTCGAACAACGTGATGTACCCCGGTGGTGCATCAGCGGCCGTCTGGTTTTGACCGGGGTACTTAGCGTCCCATTCCGGTGGAAACCGGAAACTCCTCGTGATCTGCTCAAAAAGACCCGGATCCCACCGGAGAACGAGAACAGGGCCCTCCTCCCCAGGAATATCCTCTTGATGTTCTTCAGCCATAGTAAATAAAGATTCAACTTTTCTTGAAGAACTTGAAGATACGAAGAAGGATCTTGAAGATCTGCTACAAAGTTTGAAGATTCGAAGAGATAAAAGATACGAATGGAGAGAAAGATAGCAATAGTAGAAGAGAAAAGTGATGACCTCCCACATCTCTTCAGATATATATACCCATCGCATTTAATGCGATGGGTAAACGTGCCGAGATCGCTGCGCACGTGACCAATCAGAAGATGACACGTAAGGCGGGAATCCCGGAACGACGGTTATCAAGCGCGCGTGGAACTCACTCTCCTGACGGAATGACCAACCGTCAGAGACAACTTGATGACAGCCGTGTAACAGGTCAACTCAAACGTCACCATCAATGACGTTTCTCACCAACTTGTCAGAGTTCAAATTTCGAAGGTTTTCCCGCCATAAATTACAACAAACTCCATGCAAAAGCTACTAAGGCCGCGTAGTGTTAGCAATGCCTTAATAACCCTGCGCGCCTACACAGAAAGGCAATAACCCACCTGGAACCAAGTCGGTAGTCACGCCGTTGTAACCAATAAAAGGTTACACGCGCCACATCTACCAAAATCAAGGAAGCATTTTCTTCAACTTTATTTTTCCTAAGTCCAGAGCTCCAACCACTTGCCTCGCGCATGGTGCAGCACTGGACTGGGGGGACTTGAAGGGGTATGGTCCCAAAAAAGCCGCGCAAACCTCCGTCAAGGTTGCGCGCGGAACCATACTCCTTATTCAACAAACTTCCTACCACGAGCCTTGCGCGAGTTACATCATTTCTATTTTACGCCGCGCAAGACCTAGACGACAAGAAGCTCCGATAGCAGCACTTAGCATACTGAAGGAGCACTCAGTCACCCAAACCCCGCGCGGGTTGGTTACGTGCCCAGCAAGAATCGCACAGGGAAGCAGCGCAAGGCTGCTACAGATAGTACACAAGGTACAAGTGGCAGAAGAAAAGAGCCAATCGGCGTCCTTCTGGCTCTGCTCAATCGTGCTCCACGATCATCTGACATGCAGGAGACAAAAAATACTTAAGGACGCCTACATGGCACCAATCATAGGACAGAGACAACTGCCTCGCGATCTCCACTTACCTGCTGATGGCAGAAGGGCGGCCAGGCCGACAACAGTGACACGTGGCTCCAATCACATTGCGCCAGCTCCAGAAAGCTCCCAGAAGCCACTAACGGTCGACACCACTGAGACAAGGAGCATATCCTCCATGTTGTCGCCTTCCGGCCCAAGGCCCATCAGCCCACATCCTCTTACACCTCTCCGGCTATAAATAGAGACCTCACTTCACAGGTTAAACATTCCATTCCCTCTACTCTCTCACTAAATACTTAATTATCTCCCCAAAGCAGTCGCTTATTCTCACGCCGGAGCCCGGTTAAAAGGGAAACCCCCACATTCCCCTCTTAACGAGTAACGGTGTTCTGTTTTGCAGATATCCCCAGTCATTAAGGAGCTCAGGAAACCATAAAGAAGATTAACCATCATGGTAGAAACATAAACCAAACTGATTAGTCTCATAATTAGTTCAGTGTTTCTTCAAAAACAAATGGAGGCCGGTTCCAAATGAGGTCGCAACCGCCAAACGCAGTAAAACTTCCAAGTCCGGAAGTTATAGTGCGGGAGGCTCCACCGCTCGTTGTCAAATCGACATAAACGACGACCCGGAATTTGACGAGGAGGTGTTGCCCGTTCACGAGTCAGAACGTCCCCCCGGATGGAACAAAGCAAAAAAAGAGGCGGCCGGAAAGAGAAAAGGAGGCGGCTCGAGCCAAACGTCTTCCGCGGCGGGTTTGAAAGTGGACGAGTTGATATCCGAATTCCGTTCGTTCAAAGAGCTCACGGCGGAAAAATATAGTTATAAGAAAAACTTGTCGGCCGACTATGCTCGAGCGGAGGATTTTAGGATTATGAGGTTGGATCTCGAATCGGTTCCGGAGGATGAACGCGAGGTTTACCGGAGGATGAAAGAGAAGGTTAAGAAAAAATGGACGTCGTATGTGGTTTATTTTTTTAGTCGTATCGTTATTTTTTTTTCGCTTTTATGTTTTCCGTTTCTAGGATTAGTAATTTTAATTTTTAGGAAATGTAATTTTTTTATGTTATGAAATGAATTTAATTATGTTGTTTTATGTTTTAATTTTATTTAATTTTTAAGAAGTTCTAATTAAGTTAACAAGAAAAAGTTAGAAAATTATCAAATAATTGTGTGGGGTATGCCCATCCTCCACCCCTTTAAAATGCAAGGAGGGTCATCCTCCATGGGATGGTGATGTGGCGTCTACGTGGCGGCTCATCCTCATGAGGATGGGGCTCTCCATACCCTCCAGTCTTAAGATGTTTTATATTATTGAACCAAACACTCTTAACTCTTAACCTTTAAGATGTAGCCTCTTAATAAAATCATTCAAACAGCCCTTAAGCTTTTCCAACCAACTTATTGACTTAATCAAAAAGCTAAAAATGAGTTTTAGTGTTTGGCAAACCTAAAAGTCATTTTCAAAATGACTTTTTAAAAAGAAGAAAAAAGAGTTTTTGAGAAGTTAACATGTTGTGACTTTTTAATCAGCTTATAACTTTTCAAACACCAAATTACCATATTACCCCTGATTTAACACTCATTATATTATTTGTTTGTCCATTTTAGTCATTTTACATCAATAACCTAAGCCAAACACTTTAAAAAAAAAAAACAACTTATTGACTTATTGGTTTTTCCCACCTCATAAGCTAATCCAAACACTTTTTTAAAAACTCATTTTCAAAAAGTCATAAGTCAATAAGTTCTTTTCACAAAAAAGTCATTTTCACTTAAATAAGCGTAGCCAAACATGCCCTATATCTAAGGTCGACTTCGTGACTGCCATAAGACCGTCCCCCTGATGCGCGGAATCCGTAAACCCTCGCTCCTCGTCAGGTTCAAACCAGGAATTAAAGTCTCGATTCACCTCTTCACCCAAATGTCCATAAAAAATGGCCCAAATGAGAATTGAACCTGTGTCTCCACTGGGGAGGGCATGCCAATTAACCGTTCAGGACCACTAGCATTTAAGTTAGTAGTTCTTTTCATTTGCATATTCTATATATGTCTCATTAACTAACACTTATGTTAGTGAAAATACTGTTTGAGATTGGGGAGGCATTGAAAGGTGTAGTGACTTTGGCGTTAGCGCTAGCTTGGTTTTGATCCACTCTCTCGTACTCAACATCGAAGAGGTCGGAGCAACCTGTCGTGTTTCTGACGCCCGCCGACGGTAAAACAGAGGTGAAAGGAGAGATCATAGGAGATATAGAACTCATAATAATCAAAAAAAGAAAGAAAGTGAGATTGTTCTAGGCGAAAATACGGATGGCACCAATGAAGCAACACCAATCTAATCCGGTTAGATTAGACAAATGCTCAGCCAGGGATGGGTTAATCCGACCTTCATAAGCTCTAAACCTTGAATAATCTGACAAAACTAAACAACATCGTGAGACTCGTTACGGGAAGGAGAGGTGAGGGGTCTTCTCGTAACCACCTCCAGCGTGAGAATAAGTATTGCTTTAGACAAAGAAAATGTAAGTAAGAGTGAGAGTCGAAAGAATGGAATGACTTCACCTTGATGAAGTGTGATATTTATAGCCAGAAGGATGGAAGGGGATTGGATGAGATGTCGCTATCAGGAATATACGTTTAGTCCCCTTTATACTAACAGTTTGTGTCCGTAGTACATCCACGGGCCCTGATTGGCCACACGTCACTTTCAGGATGTCTTTGCTGTCTCTTCTGTGTCATCCGTTACTGGAGATTTAGGAGGACATGAATATGTGGCATGTGATTGGCCAGATGTTATCACCTGTCACTCCTCTCTCTTTTTCCATAATCGTTAGTTGAGATCACCTTATACAACGATCCGTAAACTGTCATTGGCTACACGCCGCTTTCAGATTGTCTCCTTCGTACTGACATATCAAGTACATTCGGTTGTTTGTTGGGTTACATATGGGTTTTGCCCGAACCCGCAAAAACCCCACACCATATCACTTCAATATTCATAGACCAATAAATAAAATCCAATATTATTTGTTTTCCTTTAACTTTCTCTTCAATTATCTATGGCCATTCTTGGGGTTTAACTGTAACTGCCTCTGCATCCACAGTGTTGACAAAATGAAGTCGAAATGAACACCAACAATCACGACGGCAGCCATTCACAACCACCGCAGCAGCGCCGCCCACGCGGCTTCGCTGCGGCGGCGATATCAAACACCACCGTAACCACACCGACCACCACCACCAATCCAAGAACCACTAGAAAGGAGAGAGAAAAAGAAAAGGAACGAACCAAACTTCGTGAACGCCACCGTCGAGCCATCACCAGCCGTATGCTCGCCGGTCTCCGCCAGTACGGCAACTTCCCGTTACCTGCACGCGCCGACATGAACGACGTACTCGCCGCCCTTGCTCGTGACGCCGGCTGGACCGTCGAGGCTGATGGCACCACTTTCCGACAATCTCAACCCTCTTCTAAATTGGTCAGATCATTTTTTCATTTTTTAATTCATGTTTGGTTCTCAGATTAGGGTTTTTAGTATTGAGCATACGGGACCATTAGACTTAAGTTAAGGAACTGGAATCTTGAATAAAAATCGAAGCTTTATTCGAACGGGAAACATGAAAATAGAAGAAGAAACTAAACGGGATTGGCATGCCCGTGGGGTGTGATTAGGGCTGTAAATGAACTCAACGTTCAGCGAACCGTTCGGCTGGAAGTTTATTCGTTTAATAAATGATCAAACATGAAAAAGGAATTTCGTTCAATTAGTTAAATGAACGAACACACGAACAAAGGTTGCGTAGTAGAATGTTCGGTCGTTAGTAGAAACTTAGATCTTTGAAACAATTTGGGATAATTATGTTTATGCTTATCATGTCTAACTTGTGATATGCGCATATAATATATATATATGTGTGGGCGCTCGGGGGGCAAAAGTGAAAGTGCACTAATTGTAACGTTATTTTACTAATTTCGTGAAAATAATGTTAAAAGAGGGGGATGGTTAATCATGCTTCATGTGGTGGCGTTGATAGCCGAAAGACAAGGGAGTACATGCACTAACTGGTCTTTGTCTTAATTCCTGAGTGTTATGTGCCTTATGTCCAAGGCTTGATACAAAATTACCATCGAGCCGGGGGTCTCACTGGAAGCAGCCTCTCTATTCCTACGGGGTAGAGGTAAGGCTGTCTACATCTTACCCTCCTCAGACCCTACCTTAGCTTTGCTATTGGTGGATGATGATGATGTCTAACTTGTGATTTTGTTTTGGGATAATAATGTTTATGATTATTATATCAAGTACTTACAAAGTGATTATGTCTAATGTTTGGGTTTAAGAATGTTGTTTAAAAAGAAAATTAAAATGGTATAAGTTCGTTTGTGTTCAATTCCTTAATGAACGGAAATGAACAAGAATTTTCGTTTGATATGTGTTTGTGAACAAAGCTCCGTTCGGTTGGTTTGTTTACAGCCCCAGGCATGATGGTTGGCTCTTATACCATGTAAGATTATGAAATACTAAATTGCATTACTGAATAAGTTACCTTACAATTTATAGACTATACAAGGAAACACTAATAAACCTAATGGGCTCGTAAACTCAATACTAAAAAACCTTAATCTGATTGATATATATTCCAATACTTAGTTGTTTCAAATTAAGCATTATTACATTTATGCCATTTCTATAGTTCTATCTTATATATGATTAATCAACAGGGTGTTTATCCTGGAAGATCAGTAGAAAGTCCACTGTCTAGTAATTCATTAAAAAGTTACGCAATGAAACCATCACTTGATTTTCCGTCATCAGTTCTCAGAATCGATGACAGCTCATCACCTGCTTCTCTGGACTCTGTTGTAGTCCCAGAGAAATATAGTGTCGGTTCTATCGATTCACACGATTGTTTAGAGACCGATCAGGTTCGTGTTGTTGAATTCATCGAGCATTTGATTCTAACAACAGCTAATGAAATATTACGGTTCACGACACTTGATCATATGGCAGCTTATGCAAGAAGGGCATAGTATTGATCATGAGTTTAGCTTCATAGGGACTGCATATGTACCTGTTTATGTCATGCTTGGAGTAAGTGATTTGTTATCTCAATTTCTGATGTAAAAAAAAGAGTAAAATCCCATTTTCTTTCCAGAGGTTTGGCCAGTTTTGCGACTTCCGTCCAAATGTTTGTTTTTCCGCATGTGGATCCAAAGGGTTTAAAATCTTGCCATTTTCATCCGGCTCGTTAACTCCATCCATTTTTCTCCGGTTAAGTCAGGGGTATTTTCGTCTTTTTTGTTAAACTAAGGGCAATTTGGTCTTTTTTACTTTATGTACAAGCCTTTAGCATAATGTACAAGTATTCAAAAGACCGAATTTCCCTTTAAGTTAACAAAAAAGATGAAAATACCCCCCACTTAACGGAGAAAAATGGATTGAGTTAACGAGCTGGATGAAAATGGCAAAATTTCAAACCTTTTTGGATCCACATGCGGAAAAACAAACATTTGGACGAAAGTTGAAAAACTAGCCAAACCTCATGGACGAAAATGGCATTTTACTCTAAAACAAATAATCGGTGCTACATTTATGATGTTATTTGTTGAATATGCTTGATTTAACGATGCAGACTGGGTTGATCAACAAATTCTGCCAGTTGATTGACCGTGAAGCTGTTAGAAAAGAGCTACGCCTTCTGAAATCATTACACGTAGACGGTGTATTCGTAGACTGTTGGTGGGGTATTGTCGAATCGCAAGGTCCGCAACGATATTGTTGGTCTGGATACCGGGAGTTATTCAACATCATCAACGAATTTGAGCTGAAACTACAGGTATCAAAGTATTAATAACTCAAATACGATTTAAACATTTATAACATCAGTTTTATTTTCTTGATTATAAAGGTTGGCTTGGCGTTTCACGAGTACGGAGGGAATGCTTCCGGGGGGATACCCATTCCCCTCCCCCAATGGGTTCTTGATATAGGTAAAGAGAATAATGATATTTTCTTTACTGACCGTGAAGGAAGAAGAAACACTGAGTGCTTATCATGGGGCATTGATAAAGAACGAGTACTTAAAGGAAGAACCGGTGTTGAGGTATGATTATTATGCTTTCATTTATTTAGTTATTTACCACCTTTTCTTAATTATTGAGTTCACTGTCATTTTCGTCCCTGTGGTTTACTCAATTATGCTAATCCAAGCCAAATTTCAAACTTGTACCATTTCTGTCCATGGCATTCTTGAAACATGCTAGTTCCGTCCAAAAACTTAACGTCTGTTAAAACCTACCATTTAACGAAGGGTAAAAACGTCATTTTTCTTTTTTTCCCCTTAAACCCTATTAATAGGGTTTAAAAAAAGGAGGATTAATAAAAAAAAGGAAAATGACGGTTTTACCCTTCATTAATCAGTAGGTTTTAACAGACGTTAAGTTTTTGGACGGAATTGGCATGTTTCAAGAATGTCAGGGACAGAAATGGTACAGATTTTAAAATTTGGCCTGGACCGGCATAATTGGATAAACCACAGGGACGAAAATGGCAGTTAACTCTTATCTTAATATCTTCTTTTGGCAGGTATATTATGATGTTATGAGAAGCTTTAGAACAGAATTTGATGATATGTTTATCGAAGGTCTTATTACTGGTGTTGAAATAGGGTTAGGACCCTCTGGGGAGCTGAAATATCCGTCTTTTTCAGAAAAAACAGGGTGGATTTATCCGGGTATTGGTGAGTTCCAGGTATTATGAATTTTAATTATTATACATATTAATAATTAATGTCTTCAATCTCAACTTAACATTCATCTAAAAAGATGCATTTTCTTTTGCAGTGTTATGATAAATATATGCAACAGAATCTTCATAAAACTTCAAATATACGCGGTTACAGTTTTTGGGCGCAAGGACCTGAAAATGCTGGTAATTATAATTCCAGACCACATGAAACCGGTTTCTTTTGTGAACAAGGTGATTACGACAGCTATTACGGCCGTTTTTTTCTTAATTGGTATGCTCGGTTTTTAATTGATCATGCCGATGTTATCCTCTCTCTTGCAACCCTAGCATTTGAGGAAATACCAATGGTTGTTAAGGTAATAATTTTCATTAAATTTTCTGTTTATTAAAAGCTTGTTTGAGATTATTATTATTATTTTTTTATAATAATATGGTGAACAATTTAAAATTTTCTCTAGGCAGATTCCATCTGTTTATTGGTGGTATAAATCTACAAGTCATGCAGCCGAGCTGACAGCTGGATATTACAACTCGGCTAATCAAGACGGTTACTCCGCACTCTTCGAGATTTTGAAAAAATATTCGGTTATCGTTAAATTTATCTGCGAGGGGCTGCATTTTTCCAGTGACGGAAACCATGACGCACTTGCTGACCCGAAAGGGTTGACTTGGCAGGTATTGAATTCAGCTTGGGATAAAGGGTTGACTTTAGCTGGTCAAAATGCATTAATATACTATGATAAAGAAGTATTCATGAGGTTAGCTGAGACTGCTAAGCCAATCAATGATCCAGATCATCATCACTTTGCATTTTTCACTTTTCAACCGCCATTACCTCTGGTCGAAAATACTTCATGTTTCTCAGAACTCAACCACTTCATCGGATGCATGCATGGTATCGTACTATCGTGTTCTCCAACCCATGCTAAATTCTTTTTTTTTTCACATATCTTAATCTTGTTTTTACGATGTGTAGTCGATCGTTATGCAGCTACTTAATTTTTTCAGGAGAAAATGCGGGGACAGAAATGTGATGCGCGGTTTTGATGGAGAAGACGCTACTGAACTTGTAGCCGTTTTAAACGTATAAAATATTCGATCATATAAATTTAATTATGTATTAACTTCAAATAAATTATATTTTGTTATAATTGAATTGATTTAAAACTCAGCCTCACATTTGTTTGTTGTATAATGATCACACCCACTTTCCTGTAGGAAAAATTGACTGATCCAACGGGTATTTCCAAATTTACTTCAACAAGTGTAAGAATTTACAAAATTTGATGGTGAAACTTGATCCTTTTGCAATGATTACATGTTAATCTGGATCCAAAGTAGGGTGTGAAATCACTTCTTTGTTACATATCTTACAATGTCGAAGACTTCAACCGCCGCCGGTTATGGAACACTCCCCACCAGCAATCCACCCGCCGGTTATGGAACCCTCCCCACCAGCAATCCAGCCGCCGGTTATGGAACGCTCCCCACCAGCAATCCAGCCGCTGGTTACGGAACGCTCCCCACCAGCACCGCCACCGGTGACATACTGCCACCGTCAACACCGAACACGTTGATTGCACGCGCCAGGCACCACACAGAGGACTTTATATCCAGGCGTCGACCATGGCGGGAGCTTTTCGATTACAAGGCGGTTACTTGGCCGCAAAGCTACAGCGACGCTACACGTCGAATCAAACAGAATCTTAACTACTTTCGGGTGAATTACGCGATGGTGACGCTTCTCATACTCTTTCTGAGTCTCATTTATCAACCGATTTCGATGATTACGTTTTTGGTCGTGTTCGTTGGTTGGTTTTTCCTTTACTTCTTCCGTGATCCACGTAGTCCGGTTGTGATTCTCGGCTACGTGTTTGATGACCGTGTTGTGCTCATGGCGCTGAGTTTGTTGACGGTGTTTGCGTTGGCTTGCACCGATGTGGGAGTGATTCTACTAGTGGCTATAGGCCTTGGGGCGGGTGTTGTGGTGATACACGCGGGAATCAGGAGCACGGATGACTTGTTTCTCGAGGAACCGGAGGTTACCGATGGGGGTTTGGTTTCGGTTGTTGGTGACAAGTAGTTTATATAAACGAGCGACGGTTTAAATTTACCAAATCAAAGCAAATTGTGGGAAGATCACAAGGGACATTAGTGTTGTTTTTTCATAAGGTTGAAATCAATTTCCATTGATCTTGTAGGCTGCAGTTTTTCTGTATAGTTGGTGAGGATCCCTTTTTCTCATTTGGTTTATTTGATATTTTTGCTATTATTGGGTCTATTTGCAAATTTATTGAAACTTGAAGCTCGAATTTCAAGTCTAATTGCTCTTAATTTTATATGTTTGATGATTGCAATTGGAAACACATTGTGACTTAGAATTTTAATAAAGTTGTTTTACAAAATAATGACAAAGGATAGGGGGTTAAGTGTAGCAATGTGAAAAGTATGGTACTTGTAACCTTTGAGATGTGGTTCCATTTTAAAATTGGGATATTGAATTTAAATAACCCCAACTTTTACCAATTGTCCGATAATACTTTCAACTTTCGATTTGTACACGAACACTCGCAACTTTCAACTTATTGGCCGATACCACTCCCTAACTCACTAAACCCAGTTAGTTAATGCTGATGTGGCATCTGATGTGGCCATTTTGCTGACGTGACAGTTGATATGGCATTTTTGATGATGTGACAACTGACATGACATTTTTTTGATGACGTGGCAGCTGAGATCAACTAACTGTGTTAGGATTCTGTTAGTTAGAGAGTGTTATCGGCCAATAAGTTGAAAGTTGAGAGTGCTGGTGTATAAATCGAAAGTTGGGAGTATTATCGGTCAATTGATAAAAGTTGGGGTTATTTAAATCTAACATCCCTTTAAAATTCAACCTCCACTGGTTTTATGTCTTAGTTCATTGAAGATTACCTGTCGGTGTAAGTTACACTTTACCTGGTCCCACTAGTTAGTAGGTACTGTCACGGTGTGTCACATTTTCTTTAACAGGTTCTTACGATTATTAAAAAAAGTATGGTAGCTTGACACAAGAAATTGTACAAGTGGCAATTCTGCCATGACTCAAACCAGCCATGAAAATAGTCAAGTTTTGGGTTTGGGTCTAAATGTGCTAAATTGTAAACAAGTTGAGCTCATGCTTTCACCTACTCTGATTCCAAATACATAACACGAGCACCTGACAGCACTGCAATATCAAGGATTATACTGGAGCCACTGATATATTAAAATCTGACTTATTCTATTAAATGCACATGCAACTAAAGGCGTAGCTTTGTGGGGGCGGGAGGGGGCGGCCGACCCCCCGAGCTTTTCGCTCGTTAGTGGAGAGTATGTAGTTTTCGTATAGAAATTTTTGGGTATATATGTTTTTGACACCCCGGTTTTATAGAAATTTTTGATATATACGTTTTCGACCCCCGGTCGGAAATCTCAAGTTTCGCTACTGCATGCAACAACAATAACTATGTGTCATAACAACATGAATGAACAAATAATCATATGACTGACTACCATATGAATCTAAGGATGTATACACAAGCACATTATAGTTTCAGAAACAATTTACATACCAATGTTTTAGAGATCTAAATGAGTGTCAAAGAGACCATCTTTTAAGCGCTTATTATACTTAATAATATCAAAGTTCAAATCACTTTCAAACGAGATTAAAAACATACAAATTTCAAGACGGATAAAAACATTTATTACTACATAATAGGTAAGGTGCACAATCTGATACTGGTTTCTAAAAGAAGATAACTTTTAGGAACATTTCGTTACATTTGCTGTCATTTCAAGCAATCAATAGTGCACACAATTCCTTTTTTTTTATCAATTCACAACATAAAGCACCATCAATTCTATTTCTACTAAAATTAAAAAAATCAACAAGTATCTACAACATATTCCAAAGCGCTTGTAGGCAGGTGATAATAAGGAGTGTCGTAAGGTGCTGCCCGTATGTGCTAAGAGTTCTAGTCCGCTACATTAGTAAAATATCTACGAGTGGATTTAAAGGTGCGTGTGAGTTTGCCGTGTGGATCTTACCAAGGTGTCCCTCTTGTTGGACTCCGTGAAAACCTTTTCGTGGTTGATCAGGCTGTGTTGAAGGCAGAATCAGGGAAGTTCGCTAAGCATGAAAACACTTGTGCTGAGAATCAACATGTTTTCATTCCTTTTGCCTTCGATACTTTCGTGTGTCTTGCCTCTAAAATTGTCGGTTTCCTAGATAGAAGGTCGTGCACAACAATTTCTCTACGCCAAAGAGCTGAAGAACCAGAGTTTTTGGTAGAATTGGATTTGCTATTCAAAGAGGTTGCGGCACCTGCCGTTTACCTGCCATTGTTATGTAATTTCTCGTAATTAATTTAGTAAATACAATTTTATATAAAAAAATACACACACATATCATATCACGAAACCAAATTCAAATTAGCATAATAAAACACAAATCACCAACTTTAAATCAAAATTAAAACATCCATATGCAATAATAATACAAAAAATCAAAAAAAAAAAAAAATGAAGATCTCCACCATCCACAAACATTCACAGCGGCTTCCGATTCACTTGATGCAAGGCGGGACCTGATATCTCTACACGGATCACGTCCGCGATACCGTTCCCGACCTGCACCAAGCGAATCAGAAACAGCAGTAACAAAACACAGATATCCGTCACCTCAAACCTGCAAGAAAATCTGTGTAAAATCAACAGATCTGCAAGTTAACTGAACTAGATGGAGAGAGATGATGATTGATGAATGATGAATTGAAGAAGAAGAAGAAGAAGCCTATCTTTCAGTGAAGAGTTGTGAGGTTATTTAGAGGGTGAACAAACCAATGGAAGGGTGACACGTGGAGGTCCGGTGGCGAATTTATGATGCGGCAACTGGTGGTTGAGGGTTAGGGGTAAGAAAGGTGGGAGAACGGGATTCTGGTTGGGTGAATTGACGGGAATGGCCCTGATTCAAGGCGGTGTTGGTACACACGGGGAGGGTGAAAGAGTAAAAAGAGGTGAGAAAGGGTAGCCGAGTTTGACACTGGAATCAAAGTCAATGGCTGCTGTAGATTGCAGAATGCATGCACTATACATTGTGTGTATGTATACATGTATGTATATTAACTAGATTTAGCCTCGACCGCGTTGCGGGACACTAAGCCGAATATTTCTCTTTCATAATATGTATGTCTGTATTTCAGTTACTTGTATATACTACTCATAACACGATCTCAAAAAAATTTACAACGAGTCCACCAATTAAAATAAAACATTATCATACTTTTGCTAAAAAAAACAAAAACGATGGAAAAACTATAATTTTAAATTGGGGGCAAAATTGTAATTTTTCAGGACAAATGAGCGTGTGCCAGGCAGCCGCCTGGCACGAATAAAAATTACACTGAGTCAACCAATTAAAACAAAACACTACCATAGTTTTATAAAAAAAAAAAAAAAAAAAAAAAACGATGGCATGACTGTAATTTTACACTGGAGACAAAATCGTAATTTGGTTGGGAAAACAAACGAAAACTATGGAAAAAATGTAAATGTAAATTGAGGGCAAAATCGTAATTTGGCTGGAAAAAAAAAACAAAACTAGTGGCAAAACTGTAAATTTAAACGAGACAAAATCATAATTTTGAACCGAGGAAAAATTGTAAATTTTAGCTGGGGGCAAAAACGTAATTTTAAACTAATGGCAAAATCGTAATTTTAAAACGATGATAAAATCGTAAATTAGTTGAACTAATGGGGGAGTGTCAGACAATTACCTGGCACTATTCCCCATCTTGTGTTTGTAGTTATAGACTTATAGGTAATATTATGAACATTTTTCTAGCAAAAAATAGCGACCAGAGATTGACGGCGTTAGTGTTCTGTTAGTCAGGGTTCATTGGAGGTTGTATTCATAAAATAGTTATTTTTTGTATCATAAGTTATACGAGTGACAGTGCCTTGATGAACCAAACCGGTTTCGACCAAACAATACTGATAACAATATCATTTATCAGAACCGGGACTAATATCTATTTTATGGTATTTAATCGATATAAAACAAGTGTCAATACCATTGAACATATTACGACTTTAATTTTGTATTTTCACTTTCAGTTGTTATATTGAATGCTAATATGATACCGATTAATGAAATAAACCAAATTAATATCCACCGAATTCACATCATGCACGAGCAAATTTCTTTGGTTAACATTTAACGTTTAATGAGCCATTGTGGATGATGGTAACTTTTGACATTTTGGCCCTATAGATCGAGAAAAAGACAGACAAGATCGCCCTTTTTGACGGCAAATCCACTTTTATATTCATGATTTTTCTTTTTGAGGAAATGATTTTGAATTTAAAAGGATTAAAAGTTCGAGTTAGATATTTTCTTGGGTCATGCTATTTACACGGAGAAATTTATTTTCACACCTCAAAGCGCCGCGCTAGGGCTATAGCGGGGCGCTTAGCTCGACAAAATGTGATTTGACTGACGTTTGAGACATAAGTTGCTGTTTGAGAGACATAAAGCTGAAACGAGGTTTCAGGCGTCTCGTGAACCCTAAGCGCCGCGCTATGGCCATAACGCGGCGCTTCGACCCCAAATTTTCACTTTTAAAAGCTGCTCAGACACAACATTTAGCGTTCGAGACATAAAGCACTCAATATGTTGTTTACAAACATACGGGGGTTTTGTTGTTTGTCGATTTCTAAATTACTTGTGTTTCTTCAAAATAACGCACGGTTTTGTTGTATTAGTTACATGTCTTGAAAAAACGATGTCGTGGTTAAGCAACTATCTTTTCGGTCAATATTCTAACGAGTCAGTTGTTCCTGATTCTTACGAGGGGACCGCTATTTCTGACTCGTATGAGAAACCGGTCTCGTCCAACTTGAGGGAGGCAGAGGTTGTATCTGGCATTCGTTATCGTGATAACACGGTGAAGCTGGATTTGAATACCCCTGTGGAGGACCCTTACGCACAACAAGGTTATTCGAATTTCGGTTACGGTGGCGAGCACAGCTTTGTACAGCAGGAGTGTTATCCAAACCACAGTTACGGTTGTCAACAGAGCTTTGAACATCAAGTCTATTCGGACCTCGGTGACGATGGTGAGCCGGAGGATGTGTCTGTTGACGAGGAAGGCTGTTACCCGGTTACATTTTCATTTGATACAACGCAGACCTTTTCTTCACGTAAAGAGTTGGTGCGTTGGGTACAAGACACGGCAAAAGACAATGGTTACCTCATTGTGATTAAGATGTCGAATAAAAGAGGAGAGAATTACAAGATTTGGTTTCAATGTACTTTTGGTGGGGAGCATAAGAGTATAGCTACACAGAGGAAAACGGGTAGCAAGAAAATAGGCTGCCCGTTCGAGATGATCGGGTTTTCGGAATCATCCGGAAGTGTTTGGAGGATCGAGGTGACGAAGGCGAAGCATAACCACACTCCCATTGAAAACTTAGAGGGTCACGCGTATGCGAGAAGGCTTTCTTCGGAGGACACAAAACTGGTTAAGGAGGTGGCAGGGCAAGATATTCCCAACCAAAGTATTTGGCGAACGCTAACGAAAAACAATCCGGCTAGAAAGCTTATTCCGAAATATATACACAACGCTGTTCAGAAGATCAACGCCGGAAAAAATGTCGGTAAGTCTCCGATGCAAAAACTTGAAAACATTCTTCTCGAAAAAAATTACACTTATTACATGCGCACGAATGAGATATCGAACGCAGTTGAAGATGTCTTCTTTGTTCACAAAAAAACATTCACTATGTGGTGTGCCTTCCCGCATGTGCTAATGATTGACGCCACCTACAAAACGAACATGTACAACCTGCCATTTGTTCAGGTCGTAGGCATGACGTCGACAAACAAATCGTTTACGGCTGCTTGTGCGGTAATTTCCGCTGAGAAGTTAGAGAACTACCTATGGGTGTTGCAGAGGATCAAGTCTATGCTGGTAGGATGTATGGAACCGCGCGTGATTTTAACAGACAGGGAATTTGCGCTAATTAACGCGTGTGAACAAGTTTTTCCAAAAGCACATAAGTATCTTTGTCGGTTTCATATTCAACAAAATATTAATAAGAACAGCAAGAGGAAATTCTCTGACAAGCAGTGGAAAGAATTCGTACGTACATTTTGGACATTGTGCGAGTCTACGACCGAGGAAATATACAGGTATAACTTGGAAAACCTTGAAGCACAGCTGAAAGAAGATGGCCGTGAACGTGGGTATTTCTTACATAATTATGTTCAAATTTTATATAATAACAAAAACTAACTATTTACGTTTTTTAATTTCAGAGGTTTTTGATTATTTGATGAAATCCTGGTTGGATCCGTACCGTGAAAAGTTTGTATCTTGCTGGATTAACAAAACTATTAACTTTCACCGAACTACGACCAACAGGGTTGAGGGCATGCATGCAACACTAAAAAGTCACTTTCCAAGTCATCGCAACACACTGGATAAACTTGTACTGTATGTTGATCATGTTGTTGATAGACAATACGCCGAGATTAGAAGTAGCTTTGAAACAAGCCTCCGAAAAGTGATGAAGCACCACAAAGATCATCCCATGCTTGCATATATTCTCAGAAAGGTTTCAATATTTGCGATTGAGCTTTTGAATATGGAACTAAAACGTAAGGAAGACGGGTTGAGAGCCTACGGTGCAAGCTGTGGTTGCCAACTTTTTACCAGCTGTGGTTTGCCATGTGCCTGTCGTTTGGAAAAGTTGGAAAATAACGGTAATTAATATTTTTGACCTTTCTCGTTATGATTTTGCCACCTAATTTGTTTTCGTCCACAGGTCAGCAAATCCGTATCAATTTGATAGACGTGTTCTGGAAGAAGCTTGACTTCAAGCCTGCAAGGAATAAGATAGAGGATATCGATGTAGACGCGGAATTTGAAAAATTAAAACAACAGATTGATCCAACACCCCATCAAGTGAAAATGAGCTTCTTTGAAAAGTTTCAGCAAATCCTCAATCCAGGGAACAATAACAAAAAACCTCCTGTTGTTCTGAAGAAAACTCGTGGTCGCCCAACATTGAAAACGCAGGAACAAAGGAAGGTTGAAGCCGCTAGAAAAAGCTCGTACATTCCGTCGGAAGAAACTTGGGTCGAGGCCTCAGACGATCTTCCCCGTCACAGCTCGTACGTATCATCCCAAGATTCTAGAAGACAAAAGAATACCAAACCACTCAACCTACACCCTGATTTCCCGGTGATCAAGCTCTGTCCTAAGACGGATATAGCGATCCGCAACTACGCATCTCAGATTCCCAAAGTGATCCATCCATACATCGTGAGAATAAAGGACGTGAAACCAGATGGTCATTGTGGGTTTCGATCGGTGGCTGTTGGGTTATGAGTGAAACAAAATACGTATTTGATGATCCGGAAACAACTTATAATGGAGTTACGTATGAACGAATCGCTTTGGAGGCAGGTTTTCGATCCGGAAAATGTAGGACATTATGATGCGCTGGTTAGACAGATCGATTTCAAGGGGGTGGGACGAGCAGCTATCGAAAATTACATGACGATGCCTGAGACGGGGTTTCTTATTGCCCAATGATACGGTGTGATTGTTCACACCTTCGACATTCGTGGGAACGATACAATTTTCCCTCTGCTGGGCGGGCCAAACGAAGCTGAGGAACCTCACCTGGTGGTTGCGGTTGTGTTCGTCGACGGTGGGCATTTCATACATGTAGAGCTTGGAGGTTGTTATCCAATGCCTCCCCCAAACCCACTCTGGACAGCGAACAGAACAGAGCGCGCAGCAGCCTGGCATACATTATACAGGGATCAGATCAACGCGTACGAAATGCTTACGTATCGTCCCCCTGACCTTAATGTAACCCCATATGTTCAAGATGTATGTTAAATGTGTTTAATAATAATCACGTTAATTCTTTTACAATCCAATAGTACGTTTGTGTTTGTTCAATATATGCGTTACCTCACGTTAAAAACCGAATGTCACCGACACGACCCAATCAGATTCAATACGCACTTGTACGACCCAAAATGACAATATACATCATAATACTACAATTAATGAAAAAATACGTCATGTACATGTACGGTAGGCGGCTGATACACATAACACTACTCATAGGAGTACTTGTGCTTTCAAACCAAAATGATACGATATAATGGAATACGACATCACACGTAACCGATTTGATCCGGAACTTGCAGTATAGTCCATATATATTAATAAATGATGTATAATGGAAAAAGCGTAAAATTTAGACTATTATCGACGCGTTTGTGAATTAAAAACAGTTTTAAAAAATTTAAAAAAGGCCCTAAACGCGGCGCTTTGACCTAAGAGGGGCGCTTTGTCCGGAATTTTGACCTGAAGCGCACCGCTATGGCCAAAGCGGTGCGCTTTGGTCCCTCGTTTAGCCTGAAGCGGGGCAGCTTCTCCCCCATTTCATTAACAAACACAACACACACACAAAGGTGCGATTACACACACTTGGGCTACGATCTTCTTTTTCAAGATTTCAACCGCTAAAAGGTAAGATCGAACATCCTTTATCGTTTTGGTTAAATAGTTATGTTTGATATTGTTTTGATTGGGCGGGTTTTGATTCGGTTGCTGGGTTCTGTTTTTGAAAACGAAGAACCAAAGCGCCGCGCCGAGGCCAAAGCGGGGCGCTTTGGTTCATGTTTAATTTTTTTCTATTATTTATTTATTATTATTTATTGTTTGAATTGTTTAATAATATTATTTGTTTATTATCTTTTATTTAATATTATTTGTGTATTTGAATTGTTTAATAATATTATTTATTTATTATCTTTTATTTAGGATCATGCTATTTACACACGACCAAAATTAATTTCACACGGCCAAAGCGCCGCGCTATGGCCAAACGATATTGTTTAATATTGTATTTGTATTTAAACGTGAAGGGATGGATTCCGATCACGAGGTGGAGGAGGAGATTGAGCATATGGAGGCTGAGGGAGAGGAGGTATGTCCGTACCTGCAGTTTGTGCAGGGGTCACGGGCGGCGAGGAGATGCGCTAGGTTGCACACCATGGAGATTGGGGGCATGTAGGGATAGACTGGGACCTGCTGGAGACCGTGGGAGAGGCCGCACGGACACGTGATATAGTTGGACTAGATACTCCTTGGTCGCGCCTCTTTCAGATAGCGGTGGAGGACTCGTACCGTGAGCTTACGGTCGAGTTTCTTTCTACGTTTACATACGCGCCGCATCCGGCGGATTACGTGGAGGACCCGGATTTTCCAGTCCACGAGGTTACATTCCGTCTCGCCGGTCAGCAGTTTGAGATGAGTGTGCGGGAGTTTGCTGTCCATTCAGGTTTGTACACAGAGCCCGAGCTTGATACTGATTTATATACACAGGGGGTTAGGGCGATGGACAGGCAGACGCTTATTAGTTTCTGGAGGGCCATTTCCAGGGTTCCCTTTGGGAAATCCTCGCAAAAGGCCACCACTATTAGAGACCCTTTGTACCGATACCTGCACCATATTATCGGGTCATCTATCGTGCCGCGGGGTACCAGCAGGGAGAAGGTCAACCTCAGTGACCTTTTCTTTCTATACTGCCTACTTCGCGGCTAGACCTGCGATCTAGCAGCCTGCCTGGCAGATTACTTTGCAGGTGCATACCACCGGCAGCTCCGCGGGAAGCTACACGGTGGCTCATACATCACCGCCATTGCACGCTCGCTAGGGATCATGCCCGAGAGTGATCCGGAGCTGTCCGCGCCGATCCCGTCAACTAGGTTGGGCCGCACGTCAGTATCTAGCATGCAGATCACCCGTACCTTTGATGTTGGTCTGAGGTTTAGGGGCCGTGACGGGCAGATTTGGCATGCGGAGGTGTTGCCGGAGGTCATCCCGGTTGTTATTGAGGTGAGGGATGGAGTGTTAGCCCCTCCTAATGTTCAGGAGGCGGCTCGGCAGGCTCAGCTACAGGCTCTGGGCCAGGCTCTGGCTCAGGCTCAGCCTGTATTCGAGGATCCGGCTCAGGAGGAGCATGTCGAGGAGATCCCGGTACCACCAGTTCAGCCAGCTCCTGAGCCCCCACAGTACCCACAGCACGTTTACGCTTACCTGCCTCCGGCAGCGCGTGAGGTGGCTCGGGATTTCGACCGGCGCCTCAGACGCCAGAGCGCACTCATTGACTGGATGGTCGAGACGCTCGTTGCTCTACGAGAGTTCGACGGGTTGCCTCCACTTCCCCTCCTACCGTCCCCACCGCACGAGGATTAGTACCTTAGTTTGTTTGTATAGTGTTTTGTTATGTATTATGTACTCATTTGTACCTTTTTGTTTTGTATGTACAAACTGATATATATATATATATATATATATATATATATATATATATATATTGCAGTTAATCTTCTATTTACATCACGTTGGTTTTGGATTGTTTATGTTTTATTCTTATGGCTTTCTGTACATTTTATTTAACGTGTTCGTTTAATTTAACAAAATAAACTAGGTTAACAGTTTATAAAGACGCACTTATATTATATACGTTCTATAAAAATAATGACGTAAAAAACGTAATTATAAAACAACTATGAATTATATGTAATACTAATATCTTATAATAATAATAAAACTCAAATACAATTTTTTCCTCTAAAAAACACTACCAAACTAACCCACATCTCACCTATTTCCAACAAAAAAACAACACAAACTCCACTGCACACGCCATTTGTCTTTTTGCACATCCAATGCGCCGCGCTATGGCCAAAGAGGGGCGTTTTTGGGCTTGGTCAACAGACAAGGACTGACAGGCGCCCCTCTTTGGCCATAGCGCGGCGCTTTGGATGTGCAAAAAGACAAATGGCGTGTGCGAATTGACCAGACCATTTTCTACTCTTGATCATAAATTTTAATAAATTTGTTAGTAACATAATAAACTTATAAAACAGATTCATTAAAAATTTAAAAGTAAATTAAAGTTATAAAACATATTCAATAAAAAATTAAAAAAGAAATCTAAATTATTCTCGTATTGTTTTGCCATAACAAAAATAAAATACATTGTGTGGTTCTAAACAAACTGAATAACTTTAGGCATCGTATTATAAATTCGTAATCAACTAACTTTAATAAGATATTTATGAGGGAAAGTTGTATATTGTGATTATATATAATACTAGGTTAAAACCCCGTGTATTACATGGGTTGAGTAAATAAATTTATATACTAAATAATAAAACATTATATCTTTAAAAACTTCATTTATTGCACGGATTGAATAAATATAATTTTATATATTAAATAATAAAAAGTTATATATATAAGAACCATATTGTACGGGTTGAATTAATGTAATTTTATATACCAAATAAAAAAATTATATCTTTAAAACCACATGTATTACACGGATTGAATAAATGTAATATTGTTTACCAAATAATACGATAATACATCTTTAAAAAACCTCATTTATTACACGAGTTAAATAAATGTAATTTTATATACCAAATAATAAAAAAAGTTAGTAAACATAATTTTGTATAGTGAAAATAAAAATATTTAATATATTAATACAAAGTTCGGTTTTGTGATAAATTATTTGTTTTATTTAAAATGTTTTAAACTAACAATTTAAAATTTTGGATAATATTTTATTAGAAAAATAGAAGAATGGTATTCGAAATTTAAAGTATGATAAAATTTAATATTAACTCATTATTCATTTATTTATTTACTTAATATAAGATAAGTTTGAAAGTGATGCGAGAAAATCATAAAATAAATACCTACAATGAACGTCATGTGTCACACATTAATGTTTTATTATATAGTATAGTATAGATAAAAATTTAGATTGATATAAATAGATTATTTTGTTGTAGCAAAATTTGTTAACGAAGTCTCAATAAATTTAACCCATTATTTAAAACTCCGTAAATGTATAAATGATAAATAATATTAGTTAGAGTAAATTATGATTTTGGCCCCTGTGGTTATATCACTTTTACCCTTTTAGCCCAAAAAAGAATTTTTTAACATCTGAGCCCCCAACGTCGTTTTTTCTAACCCTTTTCCCCCTAACACTAATCCCATCTATTAAGTGTTAGGGTCCAAAAAGGTTAAAAAAAGATGTTAGGGGCCAAAAAGATTAGAAAAAAAAAACGTTGGGGGTTCAGATGTTAAAATTTTTTTTGGGCTAAAAGAGTAAAAGTGATATAACCACAGGGGCCAAAATCATAATTTACTCTATTAGTTAAATAAATGATATTATAAATGAGGAGGAGATTAAACTAAATAATAATTATCCATAAGAAATTAAACTAAATAATATTTAGTAGGATGATTATCTATAATTCATTAGAAAAGATTAAACTAAAATAATACTTATCTATAAAACAAGGCCTAATATGATGACAAGTGTCCTAAATATGGTTTCTTTTATTATATAGTATAGATATAGATTTAAATGAGTTATTAGATTTTAATAATTTTAAGTTTCACCTGTTGGCTAATAATAATCTCAATTTTAAAAATTACCTCCAACGATTCCAAGTTTTAAGAATTTTGGTCTCCATCGATCTTTTTCAAACTGTAGGTGCACTTAATTCAATTAAAGAGGCTGTAGATGCACTTAAATCTATATAGTAGACAAAATTCTTATATGTTATTAAAGGATCAATAGGGGCCAAGTTTTTACAAGTTGGGATCGTTGGAGAGAATTTTTAAAGTTGAGATTATTATCGGCTAACAGGTGAAACTTTGGATTATTAAAATCCAATAACCATATTAAAATAAACTTTCTAACCATACTTGAAAAATTGAAACTATCTTATGTTTTGGTGTGGTATTACAATGTCTGATCAAGTCCAATTACTAGATGCCATCATAAATGATTAAGATATACACAAATATACATACACACAACTAATTGAAATATAATACGAAACTATCTTATGTTTTGGTGAGGAATTTCAGTGTTAATACAATATGGAGCTTGAAACACAGAAAATATGTTTTGGGTAAAAAATACTTAACAAAGTGTAATGAAGATTTCCCACCCGCATTAGATATTTATAAGTTGAAAGAGACGCTACAAATAAAAGGGAGATAACTACTTTTTTTTTTTTTTTTTTTTTTTTTTGCAAAATAGCAAAATAGGACATCAATCAATGTTTTGATTCCAAAAGCATCATCCATGCTTTTTTTAAAACTAATATTATATACTTTCTATTAGGCAAGGGAGTGTGGTATACTGTCCCTAGTCATATCACCATTTTTAGCGCCCCTTAGTACCCCCTACCCATCACCTGCGCGCCGGGAGGGGGGGGGGGGCACCATCAATCCTCCGCCAGCCCAGCAACGAGCCCTATTAAGGATGCATGTGGAACCCATTTCTTTTCCACCAATCACATTTTCCTCTTTTTTGATTTTCTTTTTCTTTTCAATTATATTATTTAAAAGACGCTTTAAAACATTGCAAGGATTTTAAAGGAAGGAGCTTTAAAGCCTTCCATATGAGGTGACGCCTAGGTGGAGCTGATGTGGCGTGATAAAGCCCCTAAGGCTTTAAACCGCACCCTCTATCCTTAGATATATAGTATTTTGAAGGACGAGAATACAAAGAAAGTTGGTAATTCATCAAAGCACTACTAAAAGTAGGAAGGATGAGTACATTCGTCCTTTTTCATGTAATAACTCGGTATCTCATTAATGAAACAACTATTAGGGTGGTCAGGACGGTCGTGTGATGAGAGCTCGTGATGGGTGATAGCACACCGCCACGATTAACCTATCACGCGTGATGAAGAAGAAACACGTGATGTTCATCGTGTAACTGTGTAAGTGATATTACCGTTTGGCATGCTTTAAAAAAAAAATTCTATCTTATATATATACCTCTACAATTAACCTATTTATACACACTTTTTTTCTTCAAAATACACATTTAAAACACCCAATCTTCAAGCAAAAGACCATGTGAAAAAAAAAAAAACGCTCGCTACCAAGAAAAAATTTAGGCCGCATATAAAAAAATTTAGTATCATATTTATAGTTGTATATTTTTATGAATTACCATTACCATATATTACCATATATTAAATGAATAGTGATTTTAATATTATAATAATATATAGTTTTTTAATACTTTTATTATTTTAATATTATAATAATAGTTATTTTCTTTATTTTTAACTTTAATCTTTTTTTTTCATATCAGGAGTTAGGATAAGCTTGGTGTCAACCGATATCGAACCAATATTAGTATCGAAAATACCGGGCCGGTCCTGTTCGGTATCAGTACATGAAGGTAAAATCCGGCACTAATACAGAAAACGTCAAAAGTTGGTGCCGAATTGATATTGGAAATCTTTTGGTTCGGGAAATTCAGTGGTGCTACCCGGTACCATTTGCTCATCCCTGATCACGGTTACCGTACGAACAACGATATCGTACAACCTTTTTTTGTTGATTTTCTTCAACTTTTAATTTTTTCTTTTTTTAGTTTCAGGGGTAGGGATGATCTCGGTGCCAACCGATACAAAATCGGTACTGATACCAAAAATACTGGTTACGGTACTGGTATATGAAGGTAAAAAACGGTAGTGAACCGGTACCAGGAATGACAAAAGTCGGTACCGAATTGGTACTTAAGATCTTTCGGTTCGGCAAATTTGGTACCGGTACCCAGAACAATTTCTCATCTCTAACCACGGGTTTCATACGAACAACATCGTTACCATACAACTTCTTTGATTGATTTTCTCTCGGTTGTCTTTTAGTGTTTTTTTTCTACATTTTCTTTTTATTCTTGTCAACAGTTCCGTTTGCAACACGCTTGTAGTGATTTCAAAACACATGTAAACACAGACTAAATAACAAAATAAATTCGCCGCCACGCGGCTAACTTTTTTAAACCTAGTTAAGAATTAATAATCTAAATATATTTTAAAAGGATTTTTGTATTCTCACTTAGTGATGTTACATCTCATTTGGGGAGGAGTAATGGAATACGATTAACATTATTTTATAGATTTGAATATGTATTTTATATCTCTGTTAGTTTGTTTATATAGATTTAAAACAAGTAGTACTGTAACACATCAATTTAATAATTTGCTAACCAATAAATAAAAAAATGTTCAAGCATGTGACTGAAATGAATTGGATTCCTGTTAAAAATAATAATTAAAAAAACATTGGTGGTCCGTCCAAGTCTCCAAGATGGATTTTTCTTTTGAATATATGACTAGAGGGATTATGAATATAAAAAAAGTAAGAAAATTTTATTGGTTTTACTTAATTCTTCATTTAGACGAGTGTTGCTGCATCTTTTGTTGACAAAGATGTATGTATTTTTCTCCTTGAAATACTGTAATCTTATTGTTTCCTCAATGTATATTTGGTAATGTATCTGTTTGCATATCATAGTGTAAGACCATGCGTAGTGGGGCATTTTAAAAAAAAAAAAATTCAAAAAAAACGCCGGATCACGCCCCCAAACCATTACACCCCGGCATTAGTGGGCGTTATTCGCGAAAAAAAGCCCCCTTGGCGTGGTTTGAAAAACGCTGAAGGGGGGAAATGTTGACCAATCAGATTAGAGATTCCATTTGCTTGGCCAATAAGATTTTTATGTGTTTTTTCTTTATTTTATTTACTACAAAACATATTGCCCAATAATGCCCCATCCCCACTACACCCATTTTAGAAAACGCCCAATAATGCCCCTTTGCTGACTGGACCGCCACATGGCGTAAAATGCCCTAAGATGGGGGCATTATCTTCCCCTTCCACTACACATGTTCTAACAACTCAACTTTTGTTAATTGTCGCTTGTACTTTTAACAGGTCAACTTCCAAGTTGTATTTTGTTGGTAAGAAGATATGCCTGAAAGCATAGTCACATGGAACGCGGTACGCTCCGGTAGGCGGTACGAAAACGGGTACGCAATTCGGGCCTTTCTAAAAATCGGTACGTTGGGGGTAGGTTCATTTGGGAACACTAATTCGGTACATGGTACGGTGTATCCTATGGCGTACCACCGTAGTTTGGTACACGTATCATATACCCACAATTCTTGCTATTCCCATCACTTATAAAGTCGACTCCCTGCAACAACGGTTTGTTCTCCACCTTCACCTTGCTGCGAACATCAGAACTTTCATTCGTGGTTTCTGTCTCTGTTGCTTCTGATCTTGTGTTTTCTATGAAATCGTTCTCTTCAAATTCATTATCGCTTGCATAATTTTGTTGCTGCACTCCAGAATTTTGAGTATCTTGTCTTGAGGTCGACCCACTCTTACCGAAAGCCATTTACTTTTAACCGACTGAATTGAATTGAAATATTTTATGTGTGCTAGATTGATTGTTACAACATGTATTTATAGTTAACATGGGAAAAAGTTATTGGGGGGAAAAACTGTTCAGTTACCTATAAAAAAGCGGGAAAAAGTTAATGGAGGGAAAAACTGTTCACGACCTGGCTGGCTGTACCGGAATCTGACCTTTGGAACGCCGGAACACCGGTACACTACAAACGGAAACGCGTTTCCTATTAATTAAAAACGCGTATTCACCGTTTGGAACGCTACTTTGGTACACAATCGGGAACGGTCCAAATTAGCGATCCGGTTCGCGTACCGGAGGCGATTGGGACGACTCTGTACCCCGATTCGGTACGGCGAATCTGGTACGAAATACAAGGGTCTTTTAGCGTTTCTTGTGACTATGCCTGAAAGGTAACCTGTAATTCCAAGTTGTATTTTGTTGGTAAGAAGATATGCCTGAAAGGTAACCTGTAATAAGTTAACGAAAGAAGAAACATATCGTGTATGGATTGTTCGTGTTGACTTGTTGGCGTATTTGGAAAGCTCGAAACGACAAGATATTTCGGTATCATGAAGCCAATGTCCCTCAAATAGTGTCCGATGTAAAAGGGTTGGGTTATCTTTGGTATAGGAGTCGGATGAGAGATGGTAACGTGGATTGGAAAAAAATGGTGTAATTTCTCTTTTGATTTGATGTAATTGTTTTGGGCGGTTTTCTCCTTCTTGGAGATCCGCGGTGTTTAATGAAGTTCAAGTTTCAAAAAAAAAAAAAAAAAAAAAGGTAACTTGTAATAAGTGAGAATTAACCAATCACAAGTGACAGTTAATAAAAATGTGGGATCATCACTGGTTATTTTTTAAGATGTGACCGTTGCTGGCCAACAGCTAATAGTTATGATTATTAAAATCCATTATTCCAAAAAATTCTTATGTTGATGGTGAGACACTGAACTACCTCTGAATGGATTTAACTTAAAACTCTCTCTATTACAATTTGGATGTCTATGGTAACACATCACATCTATTAGTCTATGGTAACACATGTGTTAACCTGAATTAAAACATGATTGTGACCAAGTAATTTTTTTATTTCTTTATGTTTATATAAATGATGGGATATTTGGTACCCCTCGATAGACTTAACTTAAAACTCCACTCTAAAATGTGGGTGTTTGTTAAAAGGGTTATTGAATTTTAATAATCCTAAGTTTCACCTGTTGGCCGATAATAATCTCAACTTTAAAATTTTCCTCCAATAATCCCAACTTGTAAAAGTTTGACACCATTGATCCTTTTCAAACATATAAGAATTTGGTATCCTCAATAGATTCAATTACATCTAGAGACATCTTAATTGATTTAAGTGCACCTATGTTAGAAAATGATCAATTGCGGCCAGACTTTTACAAGTTTGGATTATTGGAGGGAAATTTTAAAGTTGGGATTATTATCGGCCAACAGGTGAAACTTAGGATTATTAAAATGTAACACCCTTGCTTGTTAAATACAATATTTTATATAAGTTTCGTAAAAATGCATGTTTATATGATTACACGTAAGTATGTCAATACGAGTTTAATAAAACTTTTACAATAAAAAAAATAACAACTTAATGTAATTGAAATCGTCGTTTAAAAGATACGACGAAACGCCGCGCGGAAGCTTTTAACTTTATCGTGTTCGGTTCTTCTTCAAGCTTGATCTTCATCCGGACACTCTTGGCAATCACCTATGATCAAAACCAACTTAAAAGTTAGTTTTGATAGTTAAATAACAAGTTTAAACAAGTTATATGGGTCAAACAAACAAAATTAAACGTTTTTCAGGTTCAGGGGGGGCTAGGCGTCACGCCTAGGGGCTAGACGCCCCACCTAGCCCCCTTTTTGTGCAGAATGTTTTTATTATGTTGCTGCATATTCCCAGCATAACCTGATTTCACGGAAACGAGCATAACTCTCTCGTTTTTAATCCGTTTTACGCGATTCTTTTTCCTACGCGTCCGTAATTTAATTCTCCATCTTATGGAGTTAAAATCCTACATCCAACATAAGAAATTTTTGAGACTTCTAAGCCCTCGATTCATTACCTTTTTGCCGAATTTTAACCCGTTTATGCATTTTATCAAGCAAACATATTTGTTTGATCCTTATTTCACACGCACCTCTTCAAACTAATGTTATATATCATAATAGGTTCTAGTCACAGGTTTCTTACACAATTTAAACCCGTTTTCGCTCGTATGCTTATTTTGACCCGTTAAGGGTATTTACGCATTTTAGTCTAGAACTTGTGCTTTTCTTTTGACACTACAAAATTTTCCATGTCTAATTAACTACAAATATTCCACCACAACTATTTTGTGGTGGATTTAACATAATGAACACCTTTTTCCCAATTTTACCCATCGGTTGGTCATTTTACGCAAATGACCATTTTTGGGCATTTGTATTCCTATGACTTTTATTCATATTTAATGATTCCCTAATCTTAATACAAGTTCCTAAACAACCCCTATGGGTCGTTTACCCAATATACCCTTCAAGGGTGTTTTGGTTAACTTTAGTCCCTCACTTTATGACGAGGGACTTTCGCTAAATATTTGACCAAAAATTGTATGTTTAACTAAAAACTTATTTATGCGTACCTGGCCCGGGTCAAAGTACTGACCCGTTTACATAACTTTTGCTTTAAATCTTTCTAGTTAAAGCAACGCAAGCTTATGTTATTTCCTGTGATTACAAAACTCAACAAGCGATTGTCAAATGGTGTTAACCACACCATTTGACCCATTTAGTCTAATTGACCATTTGTCCGTATGAGATGGTATTTAATTACCATTTCACCACTTTAAACCTATCCCGGTTTTCCTTTGAACTTGTTTTACTTAAAACCGTTTTTATTTATTCGTCATTACATGACTAATTTACCATTTTACCCCATTTACTATAATTCATGATTTCTTACCATTTTCCCTCATTCCGACTCTCATTGAATCGTGTCGGAATATCATATACCAACCACTTAGTAGCATTCATATCAATACTTGAAATTAAGTAACTTTGCAAATAATGTAAAGGGGCGCAAGCTCTACTTACCTCGTATCCGAATACGCTTTCTTCTCGTGCTTGATTCGTTTGACCGCTTCTTTCCCAAGACTCCACCTAGCTCGTTAGGTGACAAACTATCATCATTCACAAGGTGGTTAGATTAGTCATTTCAATTCTCGAGTATTCCACCTTACGTATTTTCTATGTCGAAACCACTATTCGACTTTATCATTGGTTAGTTTGACTTTTATAGGTCAATTATCTTAAATCATACAATAGGCATAATTAAGTTAAATCAACATTATGATTAGAACCCGTTTTAACCCTTATTTCACGTAATTAGTCAAACAAGGCAATTACGCGTTTTATTCGTAATTTCAACATATAAACATTCACTTAGGCATTTTAACAAACACCTTGCGGGCATAATTTCTCACAATTTATTATCAAGCTTAATACTTGTCATTTAGCCTTGGTTAACATCAACTAAGCATGTTTACATAAATTTTCACATTAACAAAATCTGAATTTACTTCCTAGAACTCAAATTACACTAGAACAACAATTAAAATTCTAGTGTTTAACATGTTCCTACAACACCCACTTATCACCTTCAATGGTGATTGTGAATTCACAAGAAATAAGCATGATTTCAACATGTGATTGACTAGGGTTTTACTCCTAGACATTATATCATTCCTATTTCATCAAAATAACAAACATGCAACCATCAATTTCGAATTCTCTAGGTTTGATCAGAAATTCAAGTAGAGATTTTCTATCAAGTTTCACATACCTTATGACCCCCCTTGCAATGGAGATCACCAATCTAGGCTCGGATTTCGTTTTGGAGTTGATCTTGACCTTCAATTTGATCAAATTGCACAAACTAGGGTTTGAGAGCAAGCTCTGGTCGTCCCCTGTGTTCTAATCGACCAGACACACACTTAAGTGTGTGTTTGGTGTTAATTTTTTTTTGTTTTAATAATATAACTTTGCAATTGTCCAACTTTGGTCCCTCAATTATCCATGGTTTATAAAAGACTTACTAGTCCATGCTTCTTTATTGTTTTTAAACAAATAATTAACTAGGTTAATTACCCCTAGTTAACTTAGTGAGTCCCGGGAGTTCTAACCCGTTTATTTTAAGTTCCGTTAACTCGGGTCTTTTATCCATTTCATCTCTTGAAAGTTCTTATCCGCTTTTTAATTAATATTAGGATTATTTATTTAAATCCTAATATTTTTTGGGTTACTTTTACCACTAACGGTACTTTACCCGTCTTTTAGTATTAACGGGGTTTGATTACCAAACCCATTTTCGGGGTGTTACAAGTCTACCCCCCTTAGAGAGGTTTCGTCCTCGAAACCTTTTCTTACATAATTCATTGAGTTTAAACTCAATGTATTTGATCCGAGAAATCTTTTCAACATTACTTATACTTTTATCCAATTGTTAGTATTACCAGATATGTATGGTAACATCCTTTTTTTGGTCACTAATTGTCTACGTATCTCATACGACATAGTGCAACTTGAAATAACGTAATCTCGTTATTTCCACTAGTTTAGTTAACTTAGCGATATCCATCGCTTTCATATACTATCGAATTCTTTATGAATCCGTTACTTTGACCCGTTTAAAGGTCTTTAGTGAAATCTTTCACTTTTAGCAACAAATTCTTTTGTTTTCAAATTCATTTATTTGGTTCAGTTATACCGAATCTACTGCTTACAAGCAAACCAAATTTCTTGATTTGAATTGCTGACCTTAACCGGTTTCACTAACTAGACTTATTAGTCCAGTTACATCATGTTGAATTGCTTGGTTATAATGTGATTCTACCTCACATTGCATTTCTTGACCGTGATCGTGTCACATCATGTTTAATTCATATCAACTTTTCATTTTCGAAAACATCACTTTTTCGAATATATCGTCTTGCGCCTATTAGCGTCAAGACTTGTATCCTTCATGCTTACTATTTAAATTCCTATCAAAATTTATATTTGTAAAAACGTTATTTCTTACTAAAACCAAAGTTTTAGTTTTAGGATCTTCTCTTTGACTTTTGTCAGAATTATGGATATTGACAGTCCATAATTTATTCTTTTACAGTCTTAGTTTTATGCAGGGAATCGTAACAAGTTCCCTCACCTTATACTATTGACCCGTAGGTTCCTTCACTTAACCTCGTAGGCTATTTCCTTAAGCTTTCACCTCTTTAAGGCGAGGCCCTTATGATCCCTTTGCTTCAATTCATGATCCGTGGGTCATTTTGGCCTCGTAGACCTTTACACTAATTAATATCCCGTAGGTTATGATGATCCCGTAGATCATCTTTTATTCGAGTCTTTATTCAAATGTGTATACGTTTATATACGCATATGGCGTTAAGGCACCCCTTTTTATGGTTAGAATTATTCACTTTTACTTTTTGGATTTCGTTTGACCTTGACCGTAGTCTAAGGCTACATTGTTTTCTTTCAAATTATCTTTCCGACTTCGTGACTTCTAACGTCAATTACACGTCGATTTTCCCTACACTTACCGTTACCCGGTTCTTACCTATACTTCTTTACGTCCCATTACCCGGGTTCTTTTATTTTAATGTTTTTAACGCCTATAACTCCTTTACACAGGTTTATTAATATTTCGCACTTTTATTTATTCGATTCGCGCTTACTTACTTTAGCAAGTGTCATCCTTTATTAAATTTGTTTGACTTGTTCGTGTGAAAAATTCATCACTTATAAATGTCAAACTTCAGGCTTTGTTCGACCCGTTCAGCTTTGAAACAGTTGAACATAATTTATCAAAATTTCTATTTGCAGTACCTTATCGTCCTTTAGTCATGACCCAAAACCCGAGTCTTTTTTACTTTCCATACGCGTTCCTGTTTCTTAGTCTACGCGTGCGTTTAATTCCTTACCCATCAACCGGGTGTTTTACCGAAATCGTTATCATTGCACCCCTTCCTGTATGCATTGAGACTTCATTTTGATTTACTTGGTCATCCTAGCGAAATCCGTCGCTTTTATTCGACTATGTCTTTTATTCTTTACGTGACCACCATTGACGGCCTTATTAATTACGAGGGACGATTATCATCGTTATCCTTGCTTTACTACGACTAAAGTTAACAACCTTGATTATCTTTTTCGTGTGGGCAACACCTTTGTTTTTATGACCCGGCGGATCATCTATACTTTGGTTTTACTTGCCCATTTTGTTCACCATGGCCCTTTCGTCCAAGATGACTTATTTTCGTGAATTTTCTTTTGATCATTCATTTATATCATCATTTACATTAATCCTTGTCCCTTCTCTCGGGCTCATTATCCTAATGTAATACGCTTCCGTCACCCGGCTGTGCGTTTACATTATTATCAACTATTTTGTTCATTTGTTTCATTTGGGTACTTTTTTTAATTTGTCCCATTCACCCCGTCCTTACTACATCGGATGTAAATGTGTTCGCTATAAGAAGTTCATGGTATCATATGCCACTACTTACTTGGCCAGAGTAAGCGATTAACACATGACACGCATGACCTTTTTATAGTTTTCACATCACGCCCTATGTAAGTAATGCCTCTATTTGTTTCTCTTGGAAACAATATCCCGAATAGGTTTTCTATTCGGGTTTTTCCAAGTTTTCAATTTACATGAGCAACAATCATTCTCTACATGTTTGTCGCATATTTCTATTTGTGCAATTAAATTTAAAATGTGCACCTGGTAATGCTTGCCCTAATGGGCTTCTTTTGCCGTTAACCTTGTTCGCGATCACTACGCGATTTAGATCTTTGATGAGTATGCTTTGCTTATCATACATCGGACCGTTTCACCGTCATATCCGTAATTCGTCCAACTCTCGTCATCTTCAGATGCGAGTGTCCTTCAATTAAAACATTCACAAAAGTTAATAATGTTGTCATCAATAATCGCCCGTATTCTAATACAAGGATTTTCCATTATACGTGTCAACACATGTAATTTCATTGACTATATCTATCCTTTATCAATTTGATTGATGTAACGTGTATTACACGATAACCCTATGTGTTGTTCTCAACACTTTAATCATACTAAATCATTACTATATACATGTACTTACCGGATTTGCGATCAAGCCTCGAACCGAACACTTTATTCTTTTAACCTTGAGCTCTGATTACCAACTTGTAACACCCTTGCTTGTTAAATACAATATTTTATATAAGTTTCGTAAAAAAGCATGTTTATATGATTACACATAAGTATGTCAATACGAGTTTAATAAAACTTTTACAATAAAAAAAAGAACAACTTAATGTAATTGAATTCGTCGTTTAAAAGATACGACGAAACGCCGCGCGGAAGCTTTTAACTTTATCGTGTTCGGTTCTTCTTCGAGCTTGATCTTCATCCGGACACTCTTGGCAATCACCTATGATCAAAACCAACTTAAAAGTTAGTTTTGATAGTTAAATAACAAGTTTAAACAAGTTATATGGGTCAAACAAACAAAATTAAACGTTTTTCAGGTTCAGGGGGGGCTAGGCGTCACGCCTAGGGGCTAGACGCCCCACCTAGCCCCCTTTTTGGCAGAATGTTTTTATTATGTTGCTGCATATTCCCATCATAACCTGATTTCACGGAAACGAGCATAACTCTCTCGTTTTTAATCCGTTTTACGCAATTCTTTTTCCTACGCGTCCGTAATTTAATTCTCCATCTTATGGAGTTAAAATCCTACATCCAACATAAGAAATTTTTGAGACTTCTAAGCCCTCGACTCATTACCTTTTTGCCGAATTTTAACCCGTTTATGCATTTTATCAAGCAAACATGTTTGTTTGATCTTTATTTCACACGCACCTCTTCAAACTAATGTTATATATCATAATAGGTTCTAGTCACAGGTTTCTTAGACAAGTTAAACCCGTTTTCACTCGTATGCTTATTTTGACCCGTTAAGGGTATTTACGCATTTTAGTCTAGAACTTGTGCTTTTCTTTTGACACTACAAAATTTTCCATGTCTAATTAACTACAAATATTCCACCACAACTATTTTGTAGTGGATTTAACATAATGAACACCTTTTTCCCAATTTTACCCATCGGTTGGTCATTTTACGCAAATGACAATTTTTGAGTATTTGACCCACGAATGTGTATTCCTATGACTTTTATTCATATTTAATGATTCCCTAATCTTAATACAAGTTCCTAAACAACCCCTATGGGTCGTTTACCCAATATACCCTTCAAGGGTGTTTTGGTTAACTTTAGTCCCTCACTTTACGACGAGGGACTTTCGCTAAATATTTGACCAAAAATTGTATGTTTAACTAAAAGCTTATTTATGCGTACCTGGCCCGGGTCAAAGTACTGACCCGTTTACATAACTTTTGCTTTAAATCTTTCTAGTTAAAGCAACGCAAACTTATGTTATTTCCCGTGATTACAAAACTCAACAAGCGATTGTCAAATGGTGTTAACCACACCATTTGACCCATTTAGTCTAATTGACCATTTGTCCGTATGAGATGGTATTTAATTACCATTTCACCACTTTAAACCTATCCCGGTTTTCCTTTGAACTTGTTTTACTTAAAACCGTTTTTATTTATTCGTCATTACATGACTAATTTACCATTTTACCCCATTTACTATAATTCATGATTTCTTACCATTTTCCCTCATTCCGACTCTCATTGAATCGTGTCGGAATATCATATACCAACCACTTAGTAGCATTCATATCAATACTTGAAATTAAGTAACTTTGCAAATAATGTAAAGGGGCGCAAGCTCTACTTACCTCGTATCCGAATACGCTTTCTTCTCGTGCTTGATTCGTTTGACCGCTTCTTTCCCAAGACTCCACCTAGCTCGTTAGGTGACAAACTATCATCATTCACAAGGTGGTTAGATTAGTCATTTCAATTCTCGAGTATTCCACCTTACGTATTTTCTATGTCGAAACCACTATTCGACTTTATCATTGGTTAGTTTGACTTTTATAGGTCAATTATCTTAAATCATACAATAGGCATAATTAAGTTAAATCAACATTATGATTAGAACCCGTTTTAACCCTTATTTCACGTAATTAGTCAAACAAGGCAATTACGCGTTTTATTCGTAATTTCAACATATAAACATTCACTTAGGCATTTTAACAAACACCTTGCGGGCATAATTTCTCACAATTTATTATCAAGCTTAATACTTGTCATTTAGCCTTGGTTAACATCAACTAAGCATGTTTACATAAATTTTCACATTAACAAAATCTGAATTTACTTCCTAGAACTCAAATTACACTAGAACAACAATTAAAATTCTAGTGTTTAACATGTTCCTACAACACCCACTTATCACCTTCAATGGTGATTGTGAATTCACAAGAAATAAGCATGATTTCAACATGTGATTGACTAGGGTTTTACTCCTAGACATTATATCATTCCTATTTCATCAAAATAACAAACATGCAACCATCAATTTCGAATTCTCTAGGTTTGCTCAGAAATTCAAGTAGAGATTTTCTATCAAGTTTCACATACCTTATGACCCCCTTGCAATGGAGATCACCAATCTAGGCTCGGATTTCGTTTTGGAGTTGATCTTGACCTTCAATTTGATCAAATTGCACAAACTAGGGTTTGAGAGCAAGCTCTGGTCGTCCCCTGTGTTCTAATCGACCAGACACACACTTAAGTGTGTCACACACTTAAGTGTGTGTTTGGTGTTAATTTTTTTTGTTTTAATAATATAACTTTGCAATTGTCCAACTTTGGTCCCTCAATTATCCATGGTTTATAAAAGACTTACTAGTCCATGCTTCTTTATTGTTTTTAAACAAATAATTAACTAGGTTAATTACCCCTAGTTAACTTAGTGAGTCCCGAGAGTTCTAACCCGTTTATTTTAAGTTCCGTTAACTCGGGCCTTTTATCCATTTCATCTCTTGAAAGTTCTTATCCGCTTTTTAATTAATATTAGGATTATTTATTTAAATCCTAATATTTTCTGGGTTACTTTTACCACTAACGGTACTTTACCCGTCTTTTAGTATTAACGGGGTTTGATTACCAAACCCGTTTTCGGGGTGTTACATAAAATCTAATAACCCTTGTTAAAATAATATGAGTTTTTTTTTTTGCATAAATAGGGGACTTCAACCACAAAAGAGTGCAAGTAGGTGGGCTGGAAAATAATGAGCAATTTTAGTTAATTCGTTGTTTGAAACAGCGAGCTTCTCTCCCAAATCTGCAAATTCTACTGGTTTCCTGCAAAGTCTGAGATTTTTGCTGAACTTCGTTGTTTGGAAGTGAATTTAAAGAACCTCGCTGTTTTAAAACAAGAGATTCCAGAACTTCCCTGAATGAAAGCAATATATAAAAGAACATCGCTGTTTAATATCAATACTTTCCAGAAATTCGTTGATGAGTATAAATACATAAAACAAGTTCGATGTTTTGAAGTAATAGGTTCATGTGTGTGTATTTGAGAAGACCTTACTCTGAAAAACACTATTCTACGATTCTTTTGTATAATACATTCAAAATATTTGACAAGACATTACTATGCATACTGTTAGGATCGGAGGCTCGCATGATTGTGTTTGTTTGTAATAAATTAACAGTTAGTAAACATGATTCAATGAGTTATGCAGCGAAAATGAAACACAAACTTTGTAAACACAATCAAAGAGGAAAATAGTTTTGATAAACACATGTTTTTCATTGAGTCGAAAGATTTACAATACAAATCAAAAGATTTCAAAGCAAGCTTACAAACTAAACTCCCCCTCAGCCTGATGCTCCAAGGTTGATTGCACACAAGATGAAAGGATTGGACTAGAGGAGAAGAACTCGCTCAGTCAATCCAATGTAACAGTACAGAGTACTGCTCCATTTATAGGCAAATCAAACCACTGAGGCATCTTAGCTGATGTCACCATGAAAGTGACGTCTAACAGCCTAACAACCTGTAACCACTGTTCCTATACAAACACTGCTAATCTTAACCACTGATTCTACATAAGAGAAGTAATACACTAAACTACTGCTATCTTCTTCTATCAGTGCTTTCCTCAAAGTTGATCAGTCTTGAGTGGGCAGTGCTTTGTCATCAGTAGATTGAACCAGCAGTGTTTACTTCTTCAGGGCTATATCGGTAGTTTAAAGGGTAGCAACAGTTGTATACGGACAGTGGATAGAGAACCATCAGTTGTTATAATCACTTTCAAGGGGAAAGTCTAATGTAAACAGCTGCTTATTGTGAATCCATTGTTCTGAACCAGTTTTGGCTTTACATCATCTGTTCCTCTGCAGGGTTCAATCCCAACAATCTCCCCTAGAACAGATGATGCCAAAACACTTCATTATTCAGGATCTTTATTGTCTCATCAATAATTCCCTAACTTGTCCTTTGAATTGTATTTCAAAGTTCATGGAATCTGAGTCATCCTCATCCCTGCACAATGTAAGCTCAAGGAGATCTTGCAAATCTTCAACACCCAGGCCAAGTGTTGTTTCCCTTGATATATGCTTCACTTCACCATTGGACCTGAGCAAAGTCAATACGTAGGTCTTTTGATCAGACATCCACTTTAGTATTTTTGAGTTCAATGGGTTTCTTGGGAAAGATTTATTTGAAGAGATTGGAGATTGAGGCCTGGTAATAACAACTTTGAGTAGTGTCTTGAGATTTTGCTGTTTCTTGTAGTTCTGCTCTAAGTTTCTGAAGAACCATCTTCATGATATATTCTTCTGAAGCTTGGTCTTCTTTTTGGTATTTCTGCATCCATCTGCTTTGTTTCCTTCTTTGATAAAGGATGGCAGCAGGTGGTGTTGGTGGTGGTGAGGATGTTTTTGGTGGGGCAGTGGATTGTATAGTTGTTGTTGAAATGGTGAGAGCAGTTGTTGAAGTGTTTGTTGATGTAGTATTGGTGGCAGTTGTTTGAGTGACAGATGTTGTTAATGGTGGATGTGTAAGTGATTCTGTGGGAACAGAAGTTGTGGTTGAAGTAGTAACTGGCTTAGTTTTAGAAGCTGTGGTGGTGATTGCCTTGTTTTTCTAACAGGACTCTTTTTTAATGAAGTACCAACCTCTTCTTTTTCTTATTGCAGAACTATCTTTTTCTCAACCAAAGCTCTGCTCTCATCCCTTACCCTTTTAATATCAGTAGTGGTTTTGAGACCAGCTGAATTGACTTGACTTTGAACGATCCTCATTTGTGTATCTTTATCATCTGCTAGAATTTTCAGGGTTTCATCACATCCCTTTTCCTTTTCTTTGACAGATGTTTCAGCAGAAGATACTGAAAGATTTTTCTCAGAGTCATTTTTCTCCCCCTTTTTGGCATCATCAACTCTTTCGAAGATAGGTGCAGGGGTAGTGTCAGTGGTTTGTAATAAATGGGCCTTGATTGCCTTAATATCTGCCTGTGTATCCTTGAACCTTGCTTCCATGAGATTTCTGATCTTTTGAACTTGTATCTCATATTGCTGATCTCTTTGATAGTCTAGCAGAGATTGAAACAAATTCCACAACTCATCTGGAGTAGAAGCAGATGATGGAGTAGCTGTTGGAGGTGGTGCAACAGTGGATGGTACCCTTTGTGCTTTCAACAAGTGTTGCAATATGTCTTTGATTTTTGCAACAGATGTATCCAGTTTATCAATTCTAGCCGTCAATTCACGGTACATTAAACCATCACCCAGCTTAATGGGGTCATCTGATTTCCCACTAGCAGTGGTTGTAACAGTGGTTGATGCAGGGAGTGTACTCCAGACATTAACCACTGATGCCCCTTTTTCTTGGTACTGGGTCTTCTTTCTTCATAATGAGAAATACTTTTTAGTGAACCAGTGAAGATTGGATACACAAGAGTTCCCAGTGAAGAAATTGCCTTCAAGGAAGTCTTATTGATGAAACTACTGTCCAAGTGCAAACCAGTGGGTTCAGCATTTGTAGTAGCTGCTTCACTTGAACTACCACCAAGAGTTACTTGTAACTCAAGGGGTGTAACCTCCTCAGTTGTTGCTGGGATAGCAGAGGTATAAGCATCAGACTCAGTCACTTGTTGGAGTATACTCTCAGTGATAGGTGGTTGAGAGGAACTGATTTATGTCTGATTCATATCCAAAGCATGCAACAAGGTCATTATTGATGGTGGTATTTGTGAAGTGATTATGGGAGTTGAAAGTGAATTTGCCCCGGGCAGTGGGCTGTGGATAATGGAATCAAGTGATTCCAGAGCATCATAATTTGGTGTCCCTGTTCTTACAACATGTTCTTTTTTAGAAGAAGCAGGAGGAGTTTGAGGCATGGGTTGAGACCTTTCTATTATCTGCTGTGAGGAAATAGCAGCAGTGGTTTCTAGTGACTTTTGTGTTGTCACTGGCAGTTGCTCTGGGATCTCATCTTCCAGAGTTGCCTTTATTGTAGGTTTGGAGGGCTTTTGAATTTTCTTTTGTTTTGGTCTTTTGGTGGATTTAGGTGTGTGTTTCACAGCAGTTGTGTTACTGCTGTGATCACCTTGAGCAGTGGGCTCAGCAGCATGTGTCTGAGGAGTAGTGGTAGCTGCTAAAGTCTGCTCAGGAACCTCTGCTTTTGTTTTGGAAATTTTTGATAACCTTGTAAATGTTTCAGGTGTGAGGCCATTTATTTGAAAAAAAAATGATCATGGCATCTGATGCACCCAACTGTTGAATAACATCTGTCCATGTGTAACCTCTGTTGTAAATCAGTGTTTTGCACAAACAGAGGATACACTTTGGCAGTGGATAGATTTTACTATTTAACAGAGTTTTAATGCCATCAGTGCTTTGAACAGACTTTGAGGATTTATTGAAAAATTCAATTTTAAACTAATAATTTTTTAAGGTTATTTTGGTTAAACACTGTTTGTACATCAGTGGATGAGCTTTAACAACTGTTTTGTACAACTGCTGCTCTAATGAAGGAAATGATTTTGACTTGTGGAATCACAATATCATATCCAGCATCTGTTGATGGTGATTACGAGTTACCTGCAGAACCAGAAACTTGACAAACACGTTTTACATGCAAATATATAAGAATTAATCATAACAGCAGGGTTTACAGGAATTTTTAATGCAGAGAATTCACTGATTTTGTCATCAAGCAATCATGCAAAGTCAGGTATCCCAGATGATTACAACTTCTTACTTTGACCACACATTTTGTGTTTTAGTATTTTGGGAATTTAGACTAAAACATGAGCAGCCAAATGTATGAGATTTGTTAACAATCATCTTTTAATACATATTTAGACTTGAGTTTATGAATGAAATGACCCAGACTTTGACACCATCTCCTTTTGATCAATTATCAAGGAATATATCACCTTAGATAAAAATCAAAGGGTTCTATATCCTGACAGGAGATTGAAACTTTTACAATAAAAAACCAGTAAAAGTACAAAATATATTATTCTTAAAGAAAAATAAAGAATAATATATCCTGCTTTATTTGAGAAATTCCTTTTCCAGAAAAATAATTAAAGGATTTTCTGAAAACAGCACCAAAAGGATCTGGTATATTTTCAATAAAACTCATAATCATATCATTCTCAATTTTATGAAAATGGTCAGTGGTTTGACAACAGTGGTATGAAATTGTAGATACATTTTGACCACTGTTTGGTACCATTTTCTTGTCAGTTGATTACAAAAATGAGGACACATGAACACATAAGTTTTGAAAACCCTGTTACAGATTTTGTTACCCTGTGTTGATTCTGATAGCTTGTCTAGTCCTCTTGTAAGTTTACTTACTGGGGATACTATTGTTACCTGAACTTCCCTGAACCAATGAATACACACAGTTGCTTGTGCTTGATGACCATTGTTACCCCCTATTTTGACTCTTAAGTGTTTTACATTTATGCTCTTTTCTTTTGACATGAAAAGTTTTGAGATAAACACACTTATTGAGTACTTGTGAATTTTCTTTTTACCTTTTTACCCATCCCATCCATAAGTAATGAAATACTCACTAGAAGGGTTTTTTTTTTTTTTTTTTTTTTTAAGGAAAACCTTATTCCAGAATCATTTTGCAGCAATGTTTTGAGAGATTTGGTCATTTCTGCACATACTTATGCCAAATTTCACATTACCCATGATCTGGACATTTTTTACTTGCTTATTTTCTTAATGTATTCTTAACAAAATTGATTTTGGTCCTTTTGAAGGATTATCAACCTGTTCTTCAATACATAAGATCTATATGACTAAAGTTTTAATTTCCCTCTTTTTGTGTAAACAAAAACACTAGTGTTTTTATCCGAACATAGATTTTTGTTGACATGAGGTTTATACCTTAGTAGCAAACATGATGGACAACAAAAACTTCATAACAACAGTTAAAATCAATTTTCATAAATAATTTTACCATAGTTACCAGACATATTTTCAGATCTGAAAACTATAGGTGGTTTATGTATGACATCACTTGTTATATGAAGTTTGTGTGTCCTATGACATCTTGGTTGTTTTAAAGAGCTTTTGAATAGTCACTTTGAACATGATTTCTCGTTACTCTGTTTTTCAACTAAATACAAACAACCTTAGTATCAATGATTTTTGAGCTGAACTGTTATGTCAAATTGACTGTTAGATCGAATTTGACTATCCAGGCTCTGATACCAATTGTTAGGATCGGAGGCTCTCATGATTGTGTTTGTTTGTAATAAATTAACAGTTAATAAACATGGTTCAATGAGTTATGCAGCGGAAATGAAACACAAACTTTGTAAACACAATAAAAGAGGAAAATAGTTTTGATAAACACATGCTTTTCATTGAGTCGAAAGATTTACAATACAAATCAAAAGATTTCAAAGCAAGCTTACAAACTAAACTCCCCCTCAGCCTGATGCTCCAAGGTTGATTGCACACAAGATGAAAGGATTGGACTAGAGGAGAAGAACTCGCTCAGTCAATCCAATGTAACAGTACAGAGTACTGCTCCATTTATAGGCAAATCAAACCACTGAGGCATCTCAGCTGATGTCACCATGAAAGTGACGTCTAACAGCCTAACAACCTGTAACCACTGTTCCTATACAAACACTGTTAATCTTAACCACTGATTCTACATAAGACAAGTAATACACTAAACTACTGCTATCTTCTTCTATCAGTGCTTTCCTCAAAGTTGACCAGTCCTTGAGTGGGCAGTGCTTTGTCATCAGTAGATTGAACCAGCAGTGTTTACTTCTTCAGGGCTATATCAGCAGTTTAAAGGGTAGAAGCAGTTGTATACGGACAGTGGATAGAGAACCATCAGTTGTTATAATCACTTTCAAGGGGAAAGTCTAATGTAAACAGCTGCTTATTGTGAATCCATTGTTCTGAACCAGTTTTGGCTTTACATCATCTGTTCCTCTGCAGGGTTCAATCCCAACACATACATTTAAGTTTTGCATTCTACACACACTATTGAAGATGTAAATTTCAAAGCTGCATGTGTAGAAAACATGAAAAAAGCTCCATGTCATCTAACTTTCTGAAAGGGATATAAAAATCCAGAAAATTACCCCAATATTTGTGTGAGTTTTATCATACTAATCCTCTCTGATCACCAACACTTGGTATCAGAGCTACAGGTTCAATCAGTTGATGCCCAAATACCCCAGATTCAAAGCCATGTCAACCTTAGCCACTACATCAAAGCCACCGAAGGAAGCCGGAGTCGTTTCGTTGCAATGCCCGATCTTGACCGCCATGAATTACACAACTTGGGCGATCAAAATGGAAGTAATTCTGGATGCTCAAGGTCTTTGGGAGTCCATAGAAACAAAACATGGTGTTGTAATTGATGAAAAAAAGAGAAAACTTGCAAGAGCTTTCTTGTTCCAAGCAATACCAGAGGAGGTTTTGCTGCAAGTTTCAAAGAAAAAGTCGATGAAAGAAATGTGGGAGTCGTTGAAAGTGAGATACTTGGGAGCCGAGAGGGTGCAAAAAGCACGTTTGCACACCCTCCGAAGTGAGTTCGAGGCAATGCGTATGAAGGACGGGGAGTCCATAGATGAATACGCCAGGAAGTTATCCAGCATGATTTTGAAGCACAGTGGGTTCACATGGCTTCTTCAGACTATATTAACACCTCTTGGTACATACAACAGACTTCATATTAACTTTATAAGGTTGAAGGCAGTTTATTTGAATATTTCATTAACACCTCTTGGTAAGTATTTATTTCAAACAACTCTTGTATCAGTTTGATTCAGCGACATTAATTACATATGGGTTCAATTCAGCGACATTTATGAACATATAGAAATAAAACAACAAAGTTTATATACGTATCAGTTTGATTCAGTGACATTTATGAACATATGGGTTCAATTCAGCGACATTTATGAACATATCAGTTTGATTCAGCGGTGTTATTTGATGTATGGGTTTAAAACAGCGAACTTCTGAGTGTATGGGTTTAAAACAGCGAACTTCAGCTACAAAAAGAATCTTTGCAGAATGATGGCAGGACTTGCAGGTTTGGCAGAAATTTTGGTTAAATGTCGCTGAATCAAACAGGGTATTACCTATAAGTAATTAATTTTTTCCACACCACCTAGAAGTAGTCTTTTGATGTTCAAAGCACCTAGTAATGCAAAAAATTCAAATAATATAGTAGCCTTCTTGAGGACATTAAATTTGAATTAAAACATGTATTAATGTATATGTTCACATGTAGTACTAATAATAATAATAATAATAATAATAATAATAATAATAATAATAATAATAATAATAATAATAATAATAATAATAATAATAAGAAGTCAAAACGTAAATAGGTACATCAAACAATCGAAAATAAGTATAATACATAAAATATATTTTTATAAAGTTAAAATGGTGTTTATTAATTAACAAAACTTGAGAGATTATCCCGCGCTAAACGGCAGTAATTCAGTCGGTATCGTTTAGGCTCGCTATGGTACCGACACTATACATGTAATTTTTTTTACTCTTCTGGTGGGCGTGAAGCAAACGCTCAAAGTACAAGCTTTAGTTGAGGATGAATAATGACCTCTTTGTTCATTACTTAGGGGACCCGGGGTGGAGGAATATTTCTCCGTGATAGAAGTATATAACGTGTGGAAGAAACAAAAGACCGCCACCACCCACAATGTATCACGCGTCAAATGTAAAACGCGTTAAAAATACAACGCGTGAAACTTCAAAAATCTGGCTCTGGAGACCCACTGCATGTTTGACACGTGTTTATCGCAAATAAAACGCCTCGAATTCTTGTAGATAAGGGGCTCCGAGTTCACCGGAGATATGCCGGAAAACATGGAGATTCAAGCGAAGAAGAAGGGTGCTTGTTATGTTTTAAAAGTTTTTGTTATTTGTACACAAACATCCCATTCACTTTGATTATGTTTTAAATAGTTTTAAAACATTGTATTCCTTTGTATTTATCTTTAGTAAAAAGGCAGTTTTAGTCCCTTCTTGTTAAAACTTATAAACTTTGTAAATCTTTTTTTTATAACTTTTTAAAAAAATAGCTTTGTAAAAATAGTTTCATCAAATAATTTAAAAAATAAAAAATAAAAAATAAAAAATAAAAAATAAAAAAGGTTTTGAGTGATGGAATTCCATCACAAGTGATAACCATTTCTACTAAAAAAAGTTGTGCGTGATGGAATAATGGTTGATGACGTGGTGGAACTTGATTGAATGTTGTGAGTGATGAGTGATAACCATCACTACCCCCTTAGGGGGTAGGGCCGTAGGGGGTAGGGCCGTAGGGGTGGTTATCACTCACCACCAATTTATCACTCACAACTTCCCATTAAGTTCCGTCATGTCATCGAGTTTTATTCCATCACTCACAACCTTTTTTAGTGGAAATGCCCATCACTCACCACCACACCCAACAATCACTCACCACCACACCCAACAATTTCCCCCCAACCAACAATTTCTCTCACACCCATTAAAACATAACGCGTCAAATTTTTAACGGGATTTCAAGTCCACGCGTGAATCTTATGCGGTGGCGGTGGTTTGTTCCCTTCTTCCACGCGTGAACATTTTTTATAACGTGCAAATATGCCACCGCCCCGGGTGGCCTTATGAGACATAGTTTTGGCACTTGACTATATATATGTTTGTAAGGGGCTGTCTGTTTAGCTTTTAATGAGGCTCTTAATGGTTCAGACCTCTTACTGGTTCAACACTTTTAGACTATTTGTTTCACGAGCAGATGTCTAAATGGTTCAGACATTTGCCTCTGAATGGTTAAACATTATACTGAGTCTGAATGGTTAAGACCTCTAATCTGAATAAATCAGACATTTGTCTCTGAACGGTTAAGCATTATACTGTCTCTTAATGGTTCATACCTCTTATTGGTTCAGCACTTAATGGTTCAGACCTCTTACTGATTCAACACTTAACCATTACTGATTCAACACTTAACCATTCTGAAGTTGTCAAACAGCCGCTAAGTTGTTAAGATGTTATGGGCTTATGGCATTTGATGTAACCATAAGAAATAACTTTCAGTATAATGAGTATTTAAACGGTGCTTTAACAAGAACACATTGCAACACAATTATTCATTCGATCATTACAACAAATCATTTCAACAATCGGCAATAATATCACTACTAGCTAAAGAATGGTACACGAGTTAACTCTCGAGTCTTCACGGCTCGTATTAACGTTAGCAACATCATTTGAACCAAGTGGTCGATACCTAGCCCGAAGAGGCCATATGTTTGCTAACCGTCTCCACCTCAAACACCTTCGTCGTCTTCTACCCCTACTATCAACCGATGAATCAAACCCACCGTCAGAAGACTCACTAGACCCGTCGGTGGTAACCGTGGGCACCGGAATCTCGTTCCGACAAATGGGACAAGAGTTATGGAGTCTTAACCATGGCACAATACAGTTAGAATGGAATATATGGTTGCATGGTAACTCCTTTGCCTCTCCACCAACTTTAAAGTCCTCCATGCAAATTGCACAAGATTGTGAGTCATTTAGAAGATGTGTTTGTGTGATTTTAACGTTTGGTAATGCGTTGATTGCCGAATCCGGGGCCGGTAGTGGACCGGGACGGTCGTTTTGCGTTAGTTCTTCGATTAATTCGTTTAATCCGGTCCCCGCGTAATAGTTTCGAGGATCAACCCCTCTTGGCACCTGATCCTCTGCTTCATTATCATTATCATTATCGTTATCATTAACTCTAGGGAGGTTATTTGGGGTAAGAATAACCCAAGAACGTGACCTCGGACGCGCTAGAATTCCAGGACCCGGACCCCACCCGTCCATATCATCAAACCGCGAGTTTGAACGAATCCTACGCCTCCACGGTGGTTGGATTCCGATGTCGGTAAACCTTTCTCGGCGTCGGTCAGTTTGTGGAACATGAGGATCGAGCATAAGCGAGAGCGCTTCGAGTAAACGGGCTTCAGGCGAGGGGTCAAATTCAGTGAATTCGACCACGAGCCTTGGTCTAGCTATATCGATTTCATAGACAAACTGGCCGAAACACCTCGGACACATGACCGGGGAGTTACCGGTTGCAATCCTCACGGTTCGGTGGCATTGGTAACACCAGTAAAGCTGGTAGGTTCTGCCACCGATGTCGATGGATCGGTCATCGGAAGCCAAAGGTTGGTCTTGGTCTGATGGCATGATTAGGAGACCTTAAGTTCTAAGTTATGTAAATTGTGGTGACACATGTGTATATATATGTATATAGTTTTGAACAAGTTTGGAATATGATGTCTCCTTGATCCTAAAATGTATTCAATCAATCATGTCATGTGTTTGGGGAAAAGTATTGTATTCTTTACTTGATGACCATGTTTCATTCATAATTTCAACTAATTTATTTTTTAATACATAATAATCTAAAACGTATGATAAAATTGGGCCTGGATATTTTGGACTTTTAATTTATTTTAGGTTATATATTAATGGTCATGATGAACCCCTAAAAACTGCTTTCGTGAATTGCTTTTAATTGCCTCTTGATTTTGTTTTGGATCGTTACTGTGCACTGGGCAGCCCAACCAAGTCATCTAAATTGATCGACACAAGGCCCATGCCATCTTTTAATTTCAGTCCAGTAAACGTTAGCCTGTGACCTGTGTTCCACACTTCCACTACCATAAGTGAACAGTGAAGTAGGGACGAGTATTTTGTATCGAATTTCTCGAACCGAAATTTACCTTTGATACCGAATCGGTATCCGTTTTTTGACGTTTTCAGTACTGGTACTTTAGGTACCGGTTTGGTACCCGTATTTTACCTATTTTTTCCTTCAAATACCGGTCTGTACTAGTACTGGTACCTATATTTGGCGAATTTCGGTACCGAGCTCATATCTACGATGAAGTGGTGTGAACCTCCAGTTGTTTTCCCTTTATTCCACAACCCAAACACCTCACATAGTACTATTTGTTTAAATACGTAAATATATCATTACTAAATATTTACGTAATAATAATAATAATAATACACAAATATAATTAGTGTTTAAAGAATGTCGGTTTGATGACGTTCTCCAAAAAAGCCTTGCTAAAACCTGACGCATTGCGTCAATGAGGTAGTGGTGGAGTGGTTGGGAAAAGAATTGGTGTTCCTTGTGACCCAGATTCGATTCTCACTCTCCTCATTATTTTCTACGGCATCCAGGTGAAGAGCGAATACGGCTGGCGCCGGTTTGACTTGGATGAGAGGCGAGTTTTACCGATTATTTCACTGTCGTGCTTTAGGGCGGGTGGAGGTCGGGTTTCCACGCAACTGGGGAGAGCCAAAGGGCTGGCGGCGGTCGAGTAGTCGACCTTGGCCACAGCGCTCGGTGTCACGGTGATTGGTACGTCGTTCCTTGCCGTAAAAAAAAAAAACCTGACGCATTGCATACGTTAACCCACTAGTAATAATAAATATTAGGCTTTCATTGGGAGTATAAATAAATGTTCGTTTGTTATAAACTAGTTGATGTCCCGCCCGCGTTGCGGAGCGATGGCCGAATAATTCTCAATCAATTAAAAAACACTATTATAGTTTTGTTAGGAAAAAAAGCTAAAACGATGACAAGACCGTAGTTCTGAGCTCATGGCAAAACTGTAGTTTGTCAGGATTAATGAGCGAGTGTTAGGCAGCTCCTTCACATGGAAAAAAATTAAATCTATTCAACCAATTAAAAAAACACTCTTATAGTTTTGCTAAAAAAACTAAAACGATGGCAATAATTTGAACTGAGGACAAAGTTGTATTTGTTGAGTTGGGTAAAATCGTAATTTGCCAAAAGTTAAAGTGATGGCATACTATAAATTTGAACCAGGGACAAAATTGTAATATAACTTTGCACTAAGGACAAAATCGTAATTTTAAGCTGGGGACAAAACTATATTTTTAATTTGAACTGGGGCATAATCGTAATTTTGAATTGGGGGGCAAAAGCATACTTTTATTTTGAACGGGGCAAAAACATAATTTGAAAGTGAAGGCGAAATCATAATTTTTGAAACGGGGTGAAAATGCAAAATAGTCATTTTTAGTTTGGGGCAAAAGCAAAAATTTATTCTGAACCGGGGCCAAAATTATAATTGTAATATGGGGATAAAATCATAATTTTGAACCGAGGGCAAAATCGTAATTTAGTTTGGGGCAAAAGCAAAAATTTATTTTGAACTGGGGTCAAAATTGTAATTGTAATCTGGGGATAAAATCATAATTTTGAACCGATGTCAAAATCGTAATTTTGAGCGATGGGCAAAAACATAATTTTATTTTTAAGTGGGGGCAAAACCGTAGTTTTATTTTAAAGTAAGGACGAAACTGTAATTTTAAAACGAATATAAAATAATAAAATGACTGATCTAATAGGGAACTATTCCCTATTAGTTCCCCTAACTTCTATTTGTATATGTAGGAAATCTGTTAGCTCAATGTACAATCATTTAATGCAATGGTTTTGAATGTTAACCCTTCCAAAAATTATAATGTCCGGTGGACGAGTTACGTTAAACAACGTAACAAACAAAGATAATCTATATTAAGTGGACACAAATCTAAACAACATTACAAACAAAAGCACCATTCTTTAATTTATAAAAAGAAAACCAACGTCAACAGTTTACAACCACAAAACGATAGAAAATAAAACTGATATAGTAAAATATGAAATTGTGTCATTTTAATACAAAAGTGAACGGTAGGCAAAACATATGCATTGTAACGTACAACAACATGGACGGGTTTTTTAGTGTTATAATGAGATGTTTTTATTTACATTAATATGAACTCATTAATTAAGTTCACACTGACATGTAAAAAGGACTGCGTTAAGTCTTTAAATGGATCATTGATTACTAAAATATAAAAACACAAATTTTTTTTTGAACGGCGATATTTCTACAACAGGCGATAGAGATCGCACCTACCCTATAACTCGGGTAGGCCCCTCCGCCCCACTCCGGCATCCAAGGCTATGTTGTCTTAACCGGGCCCACGCTTGGTGCATCAGAGTTTGGCTAAGGCGTTCCCCGAGAAAATTTCCAGCCCACTGCCCACCCGATTAACCGGGAGCGTGTAGTTGCACCCTCCACAAGAGTCGGGGACTCTCTGGAGTAAATGCACTGTAATAGAAAACTCGGGGTGGCTCCCGGGTTTCGAACCAACTGGCCCTCCACCCGTTCATTGCCATTCCCCCAAATGTGATGGGTGTGGGGATCGAACTTGGCCATCCAAGGAAAACCAAATCCTTTCCACCACTCCACCACAAGTGGAGGATAAAAAAATAGTTAGCTCAAATTAAACCTAATCAAATATAATATTAAACTAAAATAGATTGCACGGAAAATATGATGAAGTAAAAAAGAAATGTGACTAATCACAGGCAAAACCAAAAGAGAATGTGTATTCTTAAGGAGCATATCCTAGATCTCAAAATCTCAAAACCAGATAGATTATCAAACTTATATTACCAAGAATTAGTTCATTGATAATGTAAGGCCATGTGTAGTCATAAAGCCCTTTGTGGGGCGTTATGCGACAAGTGGCGAAACGCGTAAGATAGGGGCTTTATGGGTCTTTATATAACTTGAGTGTGTAATGGGGTTATATATGTATGGGGCTTTATATATATGTATGTATGTATATGTGTGTGAGTGGGGAAGAAATCAGGGGCGGACCTATGTGGACACAAGGGGGAGCGCCCGCTACCGCTTGGCGGGGAAAAATTTGACGTTTTTAGTGTAAATTTTGGAAAAATTTGACGTTTTTTCGATTTCGTTACCGCTTTTCTTATAAAACGTTCCTGCTTGGCGTGAATCCTAGATCCGCCACTGGAAGAAATGATCATGCCGTGATATTAATCGCAGGACCAAGATTTCAAACCCCCATAGCGCCGCCCGTAGCGGTGTTCCGCGGCGCTATGGGGCGTTATAGCGGGAAAACTCGTGATATGGCGCTGCATTACACAAGGTCTAAAGGGCAAAATTACACTATCATGATAATCTTTTATAACTGTTGGGGCTTATTAAAATGAAATAACCACTTTTTGATTTCTTGCAACGTTTTTTACCTGCTCTTTTCTTCTGATTGCCAGTCCTCATTGTTTTTTTCTTTTCCACATAACAATCTTTGATACATAATCAAGAGGCCGTGATTCATCATCAACCATTAAAGTTGATAATACCTAATAAAAACATACATATATATAATAAACTTTGCCTATGTCCACAAAGATACCATAATAAAGAATTAAAAAACTATGCTAGTACATTGGTGGCTTTCAACATGGCTATAGCATACCAAAGTTCGATTCGACTTCCTAATCACATATACATTAAAAATTAATAGTTGATGCATACATTTAGCCTAACTATAATTAAAACTCTACTATCAAGATATCATCTTATTAAATTTTAAAAGGTTGCATGCTTCTAAACATCACCACCATCACCACCATTATCGCCTTAAATCAGATGAAATCACAATCAAGTGAGAAGTATTCTGCAATCTATAACTAACGGTATATGCTATAATCTGCCAGTTAATTGCTTTAAAGCATAAATCATTTATTCAAACGGACAACTACAAGAGGTAAACACTAACGCATGTAACATGGGCTCCTACGGCGTCTTGAGCTTGGGCTACGGCAACATACGATTCCTAAATCTCGTGAGCGACAGTCCCGTACAAGGTGACCAAGCAAACCATATTCATAGCACTTTACACTTATAATAATACTTTAAAACTAATTTCATATCTACCGATCATAAAAAAAACCTTGTACAAACCAGTTTAGTGTCAAATTCACCTTAAAAGTAGGCATAAAATCAGATTCATAGTATTATAACATATATGAAGAAAATGAAGATATACCACTGCCATTTTTGGAGCATAAAACTGAGTGCAGGTAGAATTTTTTTGAATATGCAAGCCTGTATGTTCAGACAAAATTATGTTCATAGCATTTAAAACTTCAACCACATTGCATCATATGTCTCTTGAACTCAATCCGACTTTAACTTCTTCTGCTATTTGTGTACGCACACGTATAGCTGAATCATCAAAATAATTAACTAAACCGACATTATAGAATAAATTTTAGCGCTTTATTGATTTAAAATAGGACAAGAAAAGATTTGAAGCTTGAAAGGGAAGTAACCTTAGACCTTTATACAGAGTACGTGAACCACAAGAACGTAAGCAGGCATGATCATACTCGGATCTAAGAAATTGACGTATTCTTTGTATATTCATGTTTCGCCTCCATTGTTTCCATGACCATGCAAGAGAAAAAGCAAGGAAGACAAGAATGCTGTAAATTGATCCCTCCCACCGTTGATAAGTGGCTAAGGAATTAAGCTCATCCACATATCTATTATACGCCTCCTCATATCTGCAAGTTCAACTTGGTACACTTAAAATAATCACAACCAAAATATATAAAGAATACCGAGTTTGTCCCATTAAAACATATTTTTAACATTTAAAATGGGAAGATGACAAGGATCACTGAAAGTATTTAGAACCATACAGTACATTCTATAAAGATGACCTTGTGAATCTTCCATAACCTAAAAGTAATATTATTTGAAGTGCAACAAACAAAAAGTTGTATTATAAAATTAGTAATATTCAAATTGCTATCGCGAAACATTTTAAATTTAAGAACTTGATGAAGATACCTCATTTAATGATTCTAAGAAAGGGAAAGAGTGATCCATTTGAAATCCTTGTGTAAGAGCAGAGCCTGGTGACTCATCAAACCTTACAAATTTCATTCTTGCATCGCTAAGCACAAGGGCCAATAGGATAAGAAGACCCAAAAGATGCCCCCAAATGTGCAAATCAATACTTCAGGTGTTGTATAATAACTTAGCATACCGTATCGGTTTGAAACAAATTTGTAAGAACATGGTCTTCCAATTACACTCCATGACACTGATCGAATCTAATATCCAATCTGGTAACCATGAATACAAGAGATAAACAACACAAATTTGTTAAGTTATTAATCTGATTAAATTGCATATACAAAGTAATAAACATCTATTCTAGCATCAAAGGTAGAAGAGTTTTTGATAAAGTCAAACAGAGAAACTCAAACACTGCATCACTGTAAATGGAAACAAATTAAATTACCTGATAAGTTTTCGATTGAGGGTGACTGTTGAGAAGACGCACATCCATGCCCCGATTTCACCAGAATACCACCCTACATGTAAATCACTCAAAATACACCGCCATATACAAAAAAAAAAAACCCTTATGGATCGATCACTAACAAATAAAAAAAACAAATTAGCATGAAGTACCTTGCGAAATTGACTTGGAGGGGATCAGCAACAACAATGGCATCCGGAAGCAATAGTGATCCTTGTACAAACATGCATGAAGCCTAGTTTTTACAATTTGGGTGTAAATCAAATGGGTGATTCTCTGCCTTCAAAATTTGGAAGAAGGAAGATGAAGAAACGATTCAGAAGGTGAAAGTTAATCACGGATAACTACAAAGATGGATGCTTTAAAGGACATACATGTATCTACAAATGGGGGACTAAACAACCAGGGGAAGGGATGATGCTTGACGGAGAATTTGTTTATGCAGGCAGTTTAGGGTTTTAAATGTGTAAGAAAATCCCTAATTTGATCCATCTTCTGTTGGAATGCTTCCTCAACTCTGCTTCAACTGTAGGTGCGAACATTTGGATGTAGGGTCTGCATTTTATAAGAGCAGTCTGCAATTGAATTGAACCCACGAACCCAGTTTTGTAGGAGTCGTGATTTGTGGGGAAGATGGGCAGGAAAAGGCGGAATTAACTGCAGAAAAAAAAAACTGATGAGAACTGCCACAATAGCAGTTGAAAAATGGAGTTTAAATGGTCAGGATTTAGCTTCAGCAAGATCTAATGGTGAAGATTAATTTAAAAGTTGATTAGACTTGATGGGTTCCATATATATATACTAGTATTAAGCCCCTGCATTGCATCGTTTGTCATAAAACCGTGTTAAGTAGTAGCAATACTATACCATTGTCAGCGACCACCAACACCGGAAAAGCTCGTAAAAACAAAATAAATAAAATGGAAAAAAATAAAGCAGAGCGAAAAGCAGACATAAAATCTTTGAATCATGCACGCTCGTTGCTGAGACACTAAACCGAAACGTAAAACATAGAATAAAATAACTAAGTCCATTCAGAACCCGCATGTTGGACGAACTTGTCAAACGCAGAAAAATAGATGTGACGCGACGGGCCAGTCAAACGGGAAAAAATATACGAAAAAATGTTGAACCCCACACGCACGTTGCGCTGTGTTAACTCACAAAATTTAGAACGAAACGAAAAACTTGGGAAAGATTAAAAGTATGGTTGACCAAAATTGAAAATAAAAAAGAGTTGGGATTAAATTGCAAAAGATGAAAAATTTCGGGTTAAAAGTAAAAACACAAAGGGTCTAAATTGCAAAATTAAAGTTATTTATTAATTTTAGATAAAGATAAGGATAAAAATAAGTGATATCTATATATTGGTTATTAATTAATTAATATTAATATTAAAGAAATTTATTAAACAAATATGAATAAATTTCATGATGTTGAAGGGGGAAAATCATGTGGCATTATTTGAAGTCTTTTATTATAAGTTAGATAATTACAAGTTAACAAGCGTCTCATTTATAAGTTTTTCTTTTCCTTTTTGTTTTTGTTCATAACTTTTAAATTATTTTATCTACGTTTCGATATAAGTTTCATTTAAAACAGAGTTTCACACTATAATGTACAAGTCATCTAAGCACATATGTATATATTGTTAAAGTTATAAAGCCGCAATGCATGGGTTTAAGTTAAGGTGTCGGTTTTTTATGTAAAGTTTTAAATAATATTAGGGGTGAGCAGAAAACCGAAATAACCGAACTGTAACCGAAATAACCGACAAAACTGAACCGAAAAAACCGACGGTTCGGTTTTAAAATTTTTAATAACCGAAAATTCCGGTTCGGTTTTTGGATAACCATTTTCAATAACCGAAAAAAACCGAACCGAACTAATAAGTTACAATCCATATATTTTTAAGTTTAAATTTAAGTTGTTTACATGTTTAACTCAATGCTAATAGAAATTATTAATTTTATTATTGAATGTTAAGTGTTTATAATAAAAACATTACATGTTTATTTATAATTGAAGTGATATATTTAACAGCGTTACATAAATCAAGGAATGATTTCCTCTTTATTCAAACGAGAAGAAATTTTTTGTAAGAATAAAAAAGAACAAATTTCAACCAATAAGAATGTTTTATTTTACTTCATTTAATATAAGTATTTAATGTTACTATAAGGGTACATTGGTAAATCTATATAGGTCATTAATTTGTAGTCTTCCTCTTTAATAGCTAATACATTAAATTTTTTGTAACTTATCTTCAAAATATATATTTTTTCAAAAAAAATATAATAAAATAATTTAAAGTGTAGGATAAATTACGAGTTGTGTAGGATAAATTTCAATGTGTAGGATGAATTTCGAAATACGTAAGATAACTTTTGATTTGCGTAGGCAAACAAAGTTAGTGTGAAGGATAATAGTCTTTATGACTAATTAATTAGTCAAAAATGATAATAAATGAGATAAGTGAAAAATCTATTTAATATTTTACAAAATTACCCTTTGTTCTTTTTCTTCTCAATTAAATTTTCTTCTCAAATAAACCTTCCCCCCCCCCCCCCCCCCGATTGTATTCTATATATTGTATTCATTTGTTCATAATAAAGTGGTGATTAAGAGTCCTTACATGGTATCAGCCAATTAGGCGATCCCCACCCTCCCTCCTTTCTCTTCTTCATCGGCCCACCCCTCTAAACCCTACTTTTTCTTCTTCTGCCGCCGCCGTGACTCTCATGGTTGCCTCCTCCAACTCTGATGTCCTTCCTCTCCGTTCTCTCCTACACTTCATCCCTTTAAAACTCACCTCCACAAACTATCTTGCATGGACACAGCAGGTTACCCTTGCTCTTTCCATGCAAAATCTCCTTTGCCATATTGACGGGCACTTCAACCATCCCAGTCGAAACCATCACTGAATCCGATAAACCCGACAAACCCATTCCCAATCCTGCTTATGCGACCTGGTTAACCAGTGACCGTTCCGTCTGCCTTCTTCTCCAATCATCTCTTTCTGAAGAAGCCATGTCTGAAATCATTGGTATTTCCAATGCTCGTCAGATCTAGCTTACGTTAGAGACTGCCTACAGTCAACGCTCTACTGATCGCATGCACATGCTTCGTGATACCCTACGGCTGTTACAGAAGGGATCCTCCCCTGTCACCGAGTTTGGCCGCAAGTTCAAAACTATTTGCGACCAACTCGCGGCCATCGGCCACCCTATTCCTGAAACCGAAAAATGCCATTGGTTCTTATCTGGCCTTGGCACCGCCTTTGAACAGTTCTCCACCACTCATCGTGCTTTAGGCACGACCTCCTTCCGGGAGCTTCTCGGTAAAGCCGAGAATAAGACTTGGCTAGCCTCTCTTCACGGCCAACAAACACCATCAGCAGCCTTTGTCGCTCAACACTCCCGTCATGGTAATTATTCTCGCAACTCTTCTAGTTCATCTTATGCTAACCGTGGACGTGGTCATGGCCGTGGTACAGGTCATTAGTTGGGGCTCTTCAATATCTCACCATTACGCGACTGGATCTCTCTTATGCCGTAAATCAAGCCAGTCAGCACCTGCAAGCTCCTACCCTCTCTCACTTTCAGTCTGTTAAGCGCATCCTGCGCTATGTTAAAGGCACCATCTCGTTTGGCTTAACTTTCTCCAAACCGACCACTACAAAATTAGTGGGTTATTCTGATGCGGATTGGGCTCGCTGTATTGAAACAAGGCGATCAACTTATGGTTATTCGATTTACTTGGGTGAAAATCTTGTGTCCTGGAGCGCAAAGAAACAACCCACTGTCGCCCGATTCAGTTGTGAATCTGAATACAGGGCTATGGCAAACACGGCTGCCGAGATTATTTGGCTCACTCATCTTCTTCGCGAGCTTTATGCTCTTCCAGCAGTTCGTCCAACTTTGCTTTGCGATAACAAGAGTGCCATCTTCTTAAGTCAAAATCTAGTTTCTCACAAACGCGCCAAACATATTTATATTGATTATCATTTTGTTCGTGAGCTAGTCTCTTTCGGGCGTCTTAACACGAAATTTGTTTCGTCCAATCTCCAGGTTGCGGACATTTTTACCAAAAGTCTCCCGCAGCCCTTATTTGAAAAGTTCCGCGGCATGCTACGAGTCGGTCCACCACCAGTTCGATTGAAGGGGGGGGGGGGGGGTAACAGCGTTACATAAATTAAGGAATGATTTCCTCTGTATTCATTATGTATTATTTGTTTCCTAGTATAGGACCCGATTGTATTCTATATATTGTATTCATTTGTTCATAATAAAGTGGTGATTAAGAGTCCTTACAATATTTATTACCTACAAGAAATAACAAAATTTTGTATAAAAATTAAATGATCTTCAAATTATTATAAAAGAAATTGTCTTAATAAAAACTTTAGAGAAACATTAAAATAGATTAGAATGTTAGGTTTATGTAAACAATATTAATTAAAGAAGTTAACTATAATAACTTAAATGTAAACATATAATAAAGATCCTTATATTTTAAATTATACTTTATATTTTTTTGAATCTTACATAATTTTGTTCCAAAAATCGGAATAACCGAAAAACCGAACCGAACCGACATAAAAACTGAAAAAAACCAAAAAAATCGAAACCGAACGGTTTTGAAAAGCCAAAAACCGACATTTCGGTTTCGGTTTTGATTTTACCCAAAAACCGAACCGAACCGTGCACACCCCTATTAAATATTGTCAACACCACCACCATAACGCGTGAAAACTCATTTATTTTTATCAATGTTTCGATGGCATTACAATTTTTTTTATACAAATGACATATATATGGATTGGGTCAGGATTAAATGAGAACCACATTGAGTTATAAGAACTATGAGAACTCTGCCTTTCAAAAGTTTTTCCTCAAAAAATAATTTCTCAAAAATCTTAAAAAAATCACTTTTCAACAACTTTTTTTAAAATGCCGCATGCACAATTTACATGAGGTGTAAAAAAAATCATCGCCGTAACAAAATTTACATCAGCGCGTAAACAAAACTTACATCAGGCAAAACTACCGACTCGACAATTTTTTTTGCTTTTTCTTTACAGATGTGTTTATAATATTTTAATCTACGTTTGTGCAAAATATTGCTGCCCAACTCGCGCAGAAAGTAAGAATTTTCATAGTTTTCACAACTCGTGGTGGTTATTAATTGAACCGAAGCCTATATGGCTTTAAATCCAAGTATTTCTTACTTGTATCACTTTTCACACGCTCATAATGAATCAAGGTCAGCCTTCTTATCTTAAAAGTAAACTTTTTTAATTTTGAATTTTTTTTTTCTGAAATCTTGTACATATTTCGACTAGGTTCTTTGTACGTTAAATTGACCGTTAATCAACTAGACAAGTGTTTCTTTCTAGATATTTTAACGGATATAACGAATCTCATTGTGGTGGCTCATGAGTCGTTCGTTAACCCATTTTTCCATACTCTCAAATTCAATCATCACCAACATGACACAACACAACCACACCTAAATTGACACTTACGTATTTGTCTCAAAACATTTCTCTTGCTTTCAACTTGCTTTTGTCTTCAATCCTCAATCAGTCACCATGAAACCTCCCAGATTGCTCACCACTAATCCCTCTAGACCCATCCTGTTCACCCGACCCAAACCCGGTTCAAATATCAACTGGCTCTATGGCCGGTCCCGGCCACCGGGTGTTAGAATATTACCGGTAGCATGTATGGCCACCAGCTCCACACATAACACCCGTTTGGCCGATACACCGGCCGACGTTGCATCTTCCGGCAAGCTTCATAATTCTCCTTCTTCTCCAGGGAAGAAGTTTGACGGTTGGGAGGAGACAATTGAGAAGGTTATATAGTTATATATATATATATATATATATATATATATGTGTATATATATGTAAATTGTAATTATGCTTTTATGGTTTGATTTGATTGGATGATGGATTGTGTTGAAGATTATATATTGTTGGTGTAGGTGATTTATAATTGCCGGTTCTTGGCTCTTTTAGCAGTTATGGGATCTTTAATTGGATCTTTCCTATGTTTTATAAAGGTATTTAAGTTAAATATTTTGTTACTAGCATGATTAAATTATCTATCATAATATTTGGGGTGAACCCGGGGAGTAACGGTAAGGTTGCTGTCATGTGACCTGAAGGGTAAGGAGACATACATCAGGCCCAAGTTGGCCCGATACCCATGTTGTATGCGTGGGACTCGGGCACTGGGTTTGCCCTTTTTTGATGATCATATCTAGGGGTGTAAATGAGCCGAGCCGGGCCGAGCCTGAGTCTGACTAGGCTCGAGCGCGGCTCGTCATGTTTTTATGAAGCTCGAGCTCGGCTAGTGAGTAAAACACAAAGCTCGAGCTCGGCTTGAGTTATTTTGAGAACAACCTCAAACGAGCTAAAAGCTCGGCTCGAGCTTGCTTCAATATCGCTTAAACGAGCCAAAGTTCGGCTCGAGCTCGGCTCGCCAATGTTATCATCATTATTATTATATTATATATAGAAAAACTAAAAGTTTTTTTTTTTGCCTAAACGAGCCGTTTGGCTTTTAACCAAGCCGATCACGAGTAGCTCTCGAGCTTCTGGGCTTGTTTAGATCATTTGTTGTGGTTAATATCTATGTTTGTGTGTTATGGTATCCAGGGTTGTGCATATGTTGTGGCATCATTTCAAGAATATTTTGTGTACCATGGGAGAGGGATCTTCCAACTAGTGGAGGCCATTGGTAATGTTTTCAAGATCCAAATATAAACATCTAATTGATCTTTTTTGAATTTATTATGTAATATATGTATGTACATATGAATTTTGTTAACCAGATGTGTATCTATTGGGAACTGTCATGTTGGTTTTTGGTATGGGACTGTATGAGCTTTTCATTAGCAATCTTGATCCAAGCTCAGAGGGATCATCTACTCGCAGATCGAATCTCTTTGGCTTGTTCGTTCTAAAGGTATTTATACCTGTTTGAAATTGTAATAATTAGATAATCAGAATATGTTTCTCCAAATGTTATAAAGTGATTATTGTACTTATTGATGTTTTGTAAGTTTTCAGGAAAGGCCAAAATGGTTGGAAATAAAATCGGTTAACGAGCTGAAAACAAAGCTCGGGCATGTCATAGTGATGCTTCTGCTAATCGGGTTATTCGAAAAGAGTAAGAAGGCGGCCATTCTAACCACTACGGATTTACTATGTTTCTCAGGCTCTGTGTTACTGTCTTCGTGTTGCTTGTATCTGCTATCAAAGCTTCACTAGATGCACAGATCGATCTCACGGCCCACGGGTCAGCCAGGTGCACTAAGGCGGGCTCTTTCTCTTGTTTCTGCATATAACCGGTTTCATGTAAAAATGTTCAGTATATACTTTCTATAGAGCATAATGTTGTGAACTTGTGTTTATTTAATAGCGCGATTACAAGTCGTTATTACCTAGCTAATCAATCAACCAGTCAGTCACAAGTATCATGTGCCGCAATGTTGTGAAACATACTATTTACTCGAATGCATGTGAATTTTACATGTTGGCCGCATTCGACGATGCACAGATCCTACATGATGTTAGTCTATTCCGCATACCACGACCCGTACATTGTTGTATCGGAAGGCCCTTGAACGATTTGTTTGGAAAACTAATGTTTTTTTAAAGATGTTTTTAATGGAATCCGGGTTATCAACCCTTACTTTGTGGTCTTGAAATTTGAATCTAAGATGATAACGTTGCGAAGTGGGCTTTGAAAGAAAAAGTAACAGGGGTGTCAAGCCCGCCTTTAAACCAAAAACAAAAAAAAACGGGTTGGGCCCGAAACCGGTTTTTAACTCGACCCAAAACCGTTTTGGAAACCGGTTTGAGAGATCTTGACCTAAACTGTAGGGTTGTAATCAGCTTTAGAACTCCTCAGTTGATACCTTGAAGCCCGAACCGAACCGGTTATAACCCAGTTTCAAGCCTGAACCGATTTGGAACCTAATTAATCCTTTTCCCTCTATGAAGAACTGGTTTTAACCCAAACCGGTTTGGGCCAAAAACAAGTGTTGACTGTGTTTGACCGAAGCCGAAGTGGTTTGGGCCCAGAATCTGATTTCAAATAGTCAAATTTTATATTTCAAGACCACAAATGAAATATGAATGATCATGGGCCTAGTCATAATCAAATTAATGCTCATGGGCCTAGTCATAATCAAATGAATGCTCATGGGCTTGGTCATAATAGAATCCCAACTTCTTCACACTTGGGCTCTTATGGACTTTGGATTTTCTTCTTTGGATCATCCAATTGACCTAAGCTTTTGTTGGATATGTTTGGTTTTAACTTTACTAGATAGTGTTTGCTCAAATCAAAGATTCATACATTTTTTTTTCTATCGGGAAGTATCCAAGAAATATATCAAAAAATAAAAGGGGGTGGGGAGGACCCTATTGTATCGAAATTGGGGCTCCAGATGATGAATTTCTGGTCAGATAGTTGGAACAAACCCACCCAGAGTCCTTTCTGTCCATTACTTAGACTATGGGGTATGGGGCTTGGGTTGGGGGAAAACGCCCAAGCCACCACCCCGGGTGAGTTTGGGTTGGGGCGTGGCCCTTGGGGCTTGGGTTTGAAGCCGGGCGTGGGGCGGTCTTGACATCCGATGTGGCGGCCTCCTATTGACTGTCCACCGCCATGTCATAGCGGGCCATTTGAATGTTTGAATTTTAAATTCAAACCGTTTGGCCAAGCCAAGCGGTCACACCAACCCCAACATCCCCTATAAATGTAACCCCCAACCCCACCGGCTACCCCATCCCAAACCGTCGCTATCCACCGCTACCCCACCGGCTACCCACTTGATCCTACGAACCCGCTACCCCAACCCGAAGAAGATGGCATCTTGGACCCAAGAGGAAGAATTGGCTCTCGTCACAAGCGTCGTTGACGCTATGAAGGGGCGGCAACCGGGCCAAACAAAATATTGGCCGGAAACATTCGCAACCTACCGACATAACGTCGGACACGACCGCCACAACCTCAACGCGTGCCAACATAAATGGCGCGAGCTACGGCTCAAGCTCGATCGTTTCAAGGCTTACTACAAAGCCGTTCCGAGCGGCGAGTTAAGCCACGAGGACCGGGTGGCGGTGGCGAACATTGAGTTTCGAGGCAAGGAGCGAAAGGCGTTTGACAAGATCGCCCTTTTTGAAATTTACCTAACGCTCTAGGTTTTTTATTTTGTAATTTTTAGGAATTATGTAATTTTTAGGATTATGTAATTTTTAGGACTATGTAATTTTTAAAATTTTAATGAAATTTTAGGTTTTATTTTATAAAAGTTCTGTGAATTTTATAAATTTTTTGTAATTTTTTTAAATAATCTGCCAACCCAAGCGGTGCACCCACGCCCCGCCATACCCCACGGACACGTCACTAGGCGGTGGGGAGGCTCCAACTCCACGTGTCAACTCATTCCCCTAACCCAAGCCCCACCATACCCACAGCCTTATGAGCTAATAATTTCGGACCTAACCTAAAATATGTTTTTTTTATCTCTTTTTTTCTATGCTAGTCTCCTTCAAGAGTTGGTTCAAATGTGAGTCCGATAACTTTTGGATAAGCATCATCTTGGTACCTCTGTGTGTTATTATGTGAGTTAATATGTTTATTGTGGTTGTTGGCATAAGAGGACTTTAGTATATATAATATAACTAGTATTAAGGTCCCCGTGTTGCGGCGGGGGGCGTAAACTGTGTCAAGTAGTACCAATACTATATCACTGCTAGCGACAATGCACACACGAAAAAACAGGTAAAAACAAAATAACATAAATGGAAACAATAACACTGAACGAAAAACATACGTAAGATCGTTGAACCATGCATATCTGTTGCGTCGTCGTGTTAATGCGAAAAAATTAGACTCAAGCGTAAAACATAGAAAGAATAACTAAGTAAATCTAGGACCCTCGCTCGTTGCGACGAACATGCCAAACAGGGAAATAAAGACGTATTGCAACAGGCTTGTCAAATGGAAATAAAATAGACAAAAAAACATTGAACCCATACGCACGTCGCAGCGTATTCACTCACAAAATGTAAAACGAAACGTATAACGAAAAATTTGAAAAATATGAAAAGTATGGGGGATTAAAGTTGTAAACAAAAAAGTATTATGGGTTAACTTGAAAAAATTGAAAAACTTTGGGTAAAAGTAAAAAAAAAAAAAATAATGAGGTTAAAATGCAAAAAAGATGAAAACCTTTAAATTAAAGTGAAAATACCAACTTTTTTTTTGAAACACTTCCTATGCTTAAAGTACAATTACATAAAACTCACACATGTTACTAATTTATAGTATGAAAATTTATAGTATGAAAATGGGTGTGAGGATGCACACCATGATTTATTATTCTGAACGTCCCTCAAGAAATTTGACATTGACCCTTATGATTTTTTTTTAACTGGCCACATGAAAAGTTTAAACAGATCCTTAAGAAAAAAAATATTTAACTATTTAATGTTATGCAAATCTAATCCAATACTAATAAAAGAGTATATTTAATGTCACGTGACATTCTCATATACTTAAGGGTGAAGGGAGTGGAGCAGCAAACTCATTGGCAAAGGTGTTTGCCGAGCGGCAACACCGCCGCCGGCCACCTTTGCCGCGCGGTAAAACATGGAAATCGGCAGGTGGTCACCGATCGACAAAGCGAGGTCTTTTTGACCGTTGTAATGATTGGAGCCTTGTTTTGTGTGTAACGGCAATATAGCCGGCTGTTGATGGGCGGCGTCGGTGCGGCGGCGATGGGCGGAGCCACGGCGGCTGATGATGCTGATGATGATTGGTAAGGCGGCTGTTGATGCTGCGTTGGGGGAGGGTGGTGGTGAACAGGAGGTGGTGGTGGTGGTGGTGGCGAGTGGTGATGGAGGTGGAACCGGTGGTGGTGGAGGTGATAAGGGTGGGTTGATTTTGAGGGTGGTGGTGGTGGTGGAACCGGTGGTGGTGGTGGTGAAGGGGTGTTTAAAGATAAAAAAATAAAAAAAGAATAAAAAAAAGTTTGCCACTTTCAAGTGTCTACACCACTGCCAACACTTTTCACCAAAGTTTAAACTTTTCACACTTGCTGACATGGCACACTCTGATTGATCCATTTTAAAGTTTGCCACTTTCACCTGTTTAACCACTCCCTTCACCCTAATGCCACAAAGTGGATGAATTGTTTAGCAGTTGTAAGTTTGATTTCTATGACTCTAATTTGTGTGTTTAGATATGACAGATGAATGGATGTGATAATCATGTGATTGTTCTTTTTATATCGTGTTGTTTTATCCCTCTCTCTATCCTATGATTAAATAGGTTATTATTCGTATTGTAGCTGGAAAAAATCGTTGTTCAATAAAATGTGGTATGTAAAATTCTCAAAAACTTCATGTGTTTGCATACGGGTTTTACATCTAGTACTAATAAAAGAGCATACTTATTGCCACATGGCATTCTCATACAAATAAAAAAAGTTCTCTTCTTCAGTTTACTATTATTACTACTAGATGTAAAACCCGTGTGAAAACACGAGTGACTTTTAGAAAATTTACATACCACATTTTATTAAACACCGAATGACTATGCATTTTTTAAGGTTTAATTAAAAATAGACTATAAAAGGGAACATCTTTTAAATAACAAATAAAAGAGAACATCTTTTAAATAATAATCGAGCACACATTGTTCTATATTCCATGATTGTAAATCTTGAAACAATGAAAAATTCATTAACAACTTAATACTAATAAATGTTTTATTGTTTACTTAGATATTGATCATTTACTTTTGACTTATCTAAAATATATAATTAGTTATTAGTAACAATTCTACTTATAATAAACAATTTCAAATAATGTCCATGTGACAACATCTTATTCTTTAAAATGATTTTTTACTATATGTTTAAAACATCTATTAAATAACTTATTATTTTATGTTATAATAATAAAAATGATAAAGAGTAGGTTAATCCGATACTTGAAAACCTGTTTACTTCCATGCTTTGAAAACACTTTAAATGTTATTAGACCCGTGTAATACACGGGTTTAAGGATAGAATATCTTCATAATAATTTAGATGCAAGTCTATACTTACCGGATGTCCTAAATGGAGTATTTAGGCTTGCCAAACCATTGATACTTACCAAAGGTCAGTGTTCCAGTGATGTTATCAAGAAATATTGACCGAAAGAATGGTTTATATAATGGAACTCGACTACAGGTCCTATCACTGGGTGATCAGGTTATTGAGGAACTCATATTATCCGGAAGTAATACTGGCACTCGAATGTTTATCCCTAGATTTCGTTTATTACCGCCAAATAGAAGAATTTCGTTTAAATTGAAAAGAAGACAGTTTCCTCTCTCCCTATGTTTTCCCATGACGATAAATAAAAGTATAAGACAATTGCTATGTAAAGTCGGTTTGTTTTCTAAAAGAATCGGTTTTTACACATGACCAACTGTCGCGTTAACCCCAAAGCTTTCTATCTTTGTCAATTTAACCTCATAACTTTTTTACTTTCAACATTGGTACCCTATACTCTTCATATTTCGCAAAAAATCCGTTTTACGTTTTGTTCTAAATTTTGCGAGTTAACACAACGCAACGTTCATGTGTGGTTCAAGGTTTTTACGTTTTGTTTTACACTTCGTTCTAAATTTTTCGAGTTAACATTACGCAAAGTGCGTGTGTGGTTCAACGTTTTTATGGTTGTCTATTTTTTCCCGTTTGATAGGTTCATCGTGATGCACAGGTCCTAAATTGACTTAGTTATTATTTTCTATATTTTATTTTTCGGTCTAATTTCTCTGCATTAAGACCATTAGCACGTCGCAACTTCAGTATTGATGGTCGTTGGCAGTGTTGTGGCCTTGGTGCTATTTGTCACGGTTTTACGTGCTCACCGCAACACAAGGGGATTAATACTAGTTAATTAATAATTAAAGCTATATTCAACAATAATTTATATTTATATTATATATATTAATATAAACAATTTTCCAACCTTCATGATATTATATTATTAATAATAATTAATAATAAAGACCACGAAGATGTCACATGGTATAAGCTCATGTAATACACGAGTTAAATATTTTTTATTGACTATATATTTTATTTGATTTATATGTGTTTTAAACCATGTATTACATGGGTTAAATATTAAAAATATAAATCATAAATTTTTTATAATCATTATCACATGGTTAAAGAATATAATAATATTATAATCTTATACATTCATGATTCATGATTTTTATCATACAGGTTAAGGGAATATAAATTATATTATTATAAAAAATGTGTAATACTGTTAATAAACGTAAACTCTAAATGTAATAATATTATAAAGTTAAAATTAATTTATGATTTTAGTTTTAAAACATCATCATCATGTTTCTTAATCTCTATATAGTTAAAACTAATTATTGAGTATGATGATGATGAGTTTTATATATTATTGATTAGTTATAGTTGGTCACATAACGGTACTTGATCAGTAACAATCTCAATTAATTAGACACAATTGAAATTCGTCAAGCATAACCATACTTGACCATGAGTAAGCATACATAATCAAAATTCACAATTTATCAAAAGGACTTTCAACGAGTTAGTGAAAAGCCTTATTCATAATTTCCTAATATCAATTTATAATATTAGGAAGATGTTTTAATATATAATATTAATTAAAGATAGACAGAGAAATCAAAAAAATTGAAATTGAGATAACTCATAGTAAATAGTAAATAATAATAATAATAAGGATAATGATAACAAAATTATTTTTAAATAAATTAAAAGTAAAGTTGTGAGATTGAAGGAGAGATTGCCATGGTTGTTTGGTAAACAAAGATGGTGATGAACTGTTAGCCTTCAAGTTGGTTGTCTTCTAGCCATGGTTGTTTGGAATAATTTTTCATGTTTAACGGAAAAAGGTTTGGGGGTTTGATGAATAAAATCGATAATTGAATTTGATGAATAAAATAAAAAATAGGTTTGGGAATTTCATTAATATATAATGGGTTTTTAATAATATAAAAATTACTATTTTTAACGATTAAGGAAACAAAATATATATATATATATATATATATATATTATATTTCTAAATATAAAATAAAAACGTCATTGTTAGTTAATCCATGTAAGCATAAAAAAAATATGAACTGACACGTCATCAAGCTTACCTGGTAACCCACAAATTACGCAACATTGAAACAACATATAATACTTGAGTGATTTTAGAATGACAAAAAAGTTTGAGTGACTTTTATAAAACAAAATGAAAATTTGGTTACTATTTTGTAAAGTTACCCCTAAACAAAACTAGTAAAAGTTTAGTGTAGGTTTTTTACTTTTAAAAGGTCCTACTATTTTTTAATTGAATGGTTTAACAAAAAGAACTACAACACAATGATAGTTTTTCTTTCCACAAAACTATAAAACATATTTTTTTATATTAAACTTAACTAAGGATTACAATAAAAAAAGTCTTAATTAATTGAAGGCAAGTTGGAAATAAATAATCCAAACTTTCTTAATTTGGCCGATAATAATCCCAAGTTAGTTATTAACCGATAATAATCCGAACTGATCAATTTTTTTTTGTAAAATAGTTCGCTGTTAAAATAGCTTAACGGAGTTAAGTTTTTTTCCAAATTACAAACCGATATTTTAGGGCTTTTGATTAGAACGAGGATACAAGTCTATTGATGTAAAACTTACCTCAAAATACTGCCCTCAACCCACGAATATGGTGCTTCAATTCAGGTGTTTAAATTCCAATTAACAAAAATCATGGCATTTCGAGCATAATTTCGTGGTAAGTTTTACATCAATCGACTCGTATCCTCGTTCTGATCAAAAACCCTAAAACATCGAATTGTAATTCGAAAAAAAAAAACTTAAATCCGTTAAGCTATTTTAACGACGGACTGTTTTACAAAAAAAATGATCAGTTCGGATTATTATCGGCTAATAACTGACTTAGTATTATTATCGGCCAAAGTTAAAAAGGTGAGATTATTTATTTACAATTTACCTTAATTGAATGGTTTAACTAAAAGAACTACAACACAATGAGAGTTTTTCTTTCCACAAAACTATAAAACGTATTATATATTATAAATTAGCAACTTCTTGTTGCATTGTGTGTAGTACCCTATGCTTGGAGAGTGTTTCACATTTTTTTTTTGAATTTTCACTTTTAATCCAAATATTATCATATTTTGTACTATAACCCTTGTTTTTTTTTATATTAAACTTAACTAAGGATTACTTTAAAAAAAAGTCCTAATTATTTTTCTAAATAACAAATGATTTGTATGTAAATAAAATGTCACTTTTTTTTATAAGAATATTGATTTTGTAAATAAAAATTTATTTTGTTATAAGAATATTGATTTTCATATAAAAGAATACAAAAGGTGTTGTAAATATGTAGAAATTGTGCTTTGCCGTTTAGTGGATTGTCACGCACGCATCAACCTCCCGATTGAATACTATAATATTTCAATCACTATAACAAAATATGAATATTATATTTAAGTGAAGTAAAACTGATAAGTCATTTGTTTATTTTAATGTAGTTTGTTATACATTTACCTTTATTTATAAATTTTGAAATTGTATTAGTTTATTTATGAAATCTAATGTAGGTTGTTATACATTTAACAAAGAATTATAATTTGATCAGTTATTCCGAATGTGTATTCAGTTGACTTGAAAAAGGTTCAAATAGGTGTATGTATGTATTGGCTTGATTTGGACAGGTTTGGAATTGTCACGAAAATGTAAAAAAAAAAAATTCCAGTTCGTGATGTTTATGACGAGGTTCATCATATTAACTTTAGTAATTTCTAGAATATGTAGTTTGGATTAAAAGACAAGGTTCATTTCTAATCCTTTTTAAGACAGGACTAGAAACTGTTGGGATTGAACCCTACCAGAGGAACAATTGATTAAAGGCAAAACTGGATCAGAACAGTGGATCCAGAATAAGCAGTTGATGCATACAAGTCTCTCCCCTTGAAAGTGATTCTAACAACTGATGGCTTCTATCCACTGTCCGTATACAAGTGCTGTTCTACAAACAACTGCTGATCATGTAAAGACTGATGAAGATTGAAGACCTGCTGATCAATCTACTGTTATGGGTCAAGCACTGCTGATGATACAAGTACTGCTGGAGTCACAACAGTGGAAGGAGAAGGCAGTAGTTTAGTCTTTTCTTGGTAATGTATTGTTTATCAGTAGTTAGCTAAGCAGTGTTTGTATTAGATCAGTAGTTAGAGTTTGTTAGGAGGTTAGATGTCACTTTCATGGTGACGTCAGCCAAGATGCTTCAGTGGTTTGCTCGTGCCTATAAATAGAAACAGTACCCTGTACTGTTCTATTAGCTCTTTCACCACTTGTCTTCCTGCACGAACAATTCTCTGTGAGCTCAGGCTGAGAGGGAGTTTGTACTACATGCATGCAAAGTTGTAATCAGTGACTGGAATAAATTTAATCATTTGGTCCAATGTTCAAACATGTATGTTGAAAGCATTTCTCCTGTTTGATTGTGTGCAAAGTTTAATTCCATTTCATTTCCGCTTCAATTACTTGTTCATCTTCATTAATCTCTAAACAAAAACACCATAAAAAAGAAACTCAGATCTTAACAATTGGTATCAGAGCTCGGACAGTCAAATTTGATCTAACAATCATTTTGACGTATATAGTTCAGCTCACAATCGTTGATACTGATAGTTGTTCGTTTTGTTGAAAAACAGAGCAAGGTTTGATCACCATCAAAGTTCATTAATCAGTGCCTGTAAAACAACCAGGATGACGTCACAATCACAAGATGCCAACAATAACATTGGTTCACTTTTTAAACCACCCATGTTGAAACGAAATGAATACAACATCTGGGAGAGAAGGATTGGTCACATCCTTGCTCAACAGAATACCGGATGTTGGAGATCGGTTGTCCTTGGACCACATGTTCCAATGGTGCCGAGTGCTGAGGATACAAAGAAGTTCGAACCTAAGAAACCTGAAAACTATACTGAAACTGATTTTCAAAAATTCGAACTCGATACCAAAGCATTTAGCATCATTGCATCTGCATTACCCAATTAAATTTATGTTGGGCTGTTACATTGTAACAGTGCCAAGGAATTATGGGATGCACTTAAGGAACAATTTGGGGGAACTGTCACGCCCCCCGGCCCGGTGTTATCCGGTCCAGAAACCGCGGGACAGAAACCCGTGGTAATTGTTATTTAATTTGGCAGCGGAAATGTTGACAGGATCTTTTAAACTGAAAATATTTAATTATTTTATTTCACATATTTGGGATAAACCCCATAATTTACATTAAAGGAATTTCACGAGGAAATTCCCTGGTTTGCAAAACATGTTTATTTATTTTTCTGAGCCACCTCTTCAAGCTTTAGTGCTACGCGACACTTTTTCCTTGGTTCACAGTAAGTCACCTGAAACATGTTTTAAAAAGATTTTATCAGCGGGGAAATACTGGCGACTCACTCAATTTGTACAAAACGACACATTGTTATAATACACAGTATTAAGGGTGATTACAATGTTTCTATCAACCAATTACCCCAAATCGGCATTTGTCACTTGACTGTGTCTGTGACTATGGTCAGATCATCCATTGGCTAACCCGTTGTCCAATGGTGACGGGTATCAAGTAATGTATACAAAACCCCACATACCGGCAGTAATTGAAGATTACAAAGACTTAATTCCTGTAATTATAACTTTGAAAACAAGTAGGGTTTTGGGAAACCAATTGGATAAAAAGAGAATGACTCACATTGCAAATTTAGACGGGCAGAGTTTTGCCTACTGATTTTAGCCTGGTAACCTAGTTAAATAACAATGCACACGAAACTAGGTTAGTAACTTAATACAACATTTACGATAAACTCACGAAATCAAAACCCTCACGACGAATGACAAAGTATAGCCCGGATTCGGGCAGCACTTAAATATCCATCGGATCGGTTTCAATCGATCGGACATTGTATCGTAGCAGTGATCGAGTTAATACCCTGTAATCGTAGCAGCGTTTCCCTACTTAAAATGTGGAATTTGAGCAGTAGACTTCGTTTTTGAATGAAATTTTCGAACACAGATGAAAGCCCATGCCCTGCTCAATTTATAGCAACTTTTTAGGTTTTACGCGGCCCGCGTAAACCCTTACTTAAACCTTACGCGGCCCGCGAGGCCCCCTAGTCTACGTGTAGGGCTAGCGTGTCATAGGTAGGTCCGCCACATGTGCGACACGTGGCCTAAGCGCTTATCCGGAGAATTTTAAGTTGTCACGGCCCGCGTAGCCTTACCTTATGGCTTACGCGGCCCGCGTGAAAACCAAATTTCTTAAATTCTTGATTTTTCATGAATATTAGGGTTTCAGGGGTCCGGGTTTTCACTTACGGGTCGTTTATGGACATTTTTGCAGGTCCTTACATCCTCCCCACCTTATTTAAAATCTCGTCCTTGAGATTTACTGAAATAAGTGAGGATACTTTCGCTTCATTTCTGATTCCAGCTCCCAGGTGTACTCAGGTCCTCTTTTTGAATTCCACTTGACCTTGACCAGTACTAGTCTTTTGTGCTTGAGAAACTTGACCTTTCTGTCTTCTATTTGGAGTGGTTTCTCAACAAATTTTAGCTTTTCATTTACCTCTGTATCCTGAAGAGGTACTACCAGTGATTCGTCAGATAGACATTTCTTGAGGTTAGATATATGAAATACGTCATGTACTCCAGCTAGTTCTTCTGGTAGTTGTAGGCGATAGGCGACTGGTCCTACGCGTTGGATCACTGGGAATGGTCCTATGTACCTTGGACTTAGCTTTCCTTTCTTACCGGACCGAACTACTCCTTTCCAAGGAGAAACTTTTAGGAGTACCTTGTCTCCGACTTGAAATTCTAACGGTTTGCGTCGATTGTCGGCATAACTCTTTTGGCGATCTCGAGCCGTCTTTAGTATTTATTTGATTTGGGTTATCTTATCGGTGGTTTCTTGTACAATCTCAGGACCTGATAATTGACTTTCTCCTATTTCTGCCCAACAAACCGGAGTCCTACACTTTCGTCCATACAGTGCTTCAAATGGGGCAGCTTCGATACTTATATGATAACTATTGTTATAGGAGAATTCAATTAAGAGTAGGTGGTCATCCCAGTTTCCACCAAAGTCTATTACACATGCCCTGAGCATGTCTTCCAGGGTTTGGATCGTCCTTTCACTTTGTCCGTCTGTTTGGGGATGGTATGCAGTACTTAGATTCAGTCGGGTCCCCATTGCTTCTTGGAAACTGGTCCAGAAATGTGAAGTGAAACGACTATCTCTATCCGATACTATGGAGAGTGGAACTCCATGTAGGGATACTATCTCGTCTACGTACAACTTGGCTAATCTTTCCATGCTGAAAGTTTCCTTCATGGGTAGAAAATGAGCTGATTTGGTTAATCTATCTACAATTACCCAAATCACGTTGTTACCTTTCCTGGTTTTGGGCAACTTAGTAACGAAATCCGTTGTTATTAGTTCCCATTTCCATACAGGCATTTCTAATTGTTGGAGTAACCCTGAAGGTTTCTGGTGTTCTGCCTTAACTTGCGAACAAGTTAGACACTTAGATACATATCTAGCTATGTCCTTTTTCATTCCTATCCACCAGAAATTATTTCTTAAATCTTGGTACATCTTATTATTTCCAGGGTGTAAGGTATATCTAGATTTATGGGCTTCCTCTAAAATCTTATTTCTTAACTCTCCCTGCTTAGGTACCCAAATCCTTTTCTTGTGGAATCTCTAAATTCCATCAGCCCCTTGCTCCAAGTCTTTTATTCTTCCTTTCATTCCTTCAACATCATCCTTGATTGCTGTTTCTTGCACGTTCTTCAGTTGTTCCATTAAATCTACTTGAAGATTTAATCTAAAGAGCACGAACTCACTTTTGCTTTTCATGATACTTACGACTTAGGGCATCTGCGACTACATTTGCTTTTCCTTCGTGATATTGAATATCACAGTCGTAGTCACTTATAATTTCCATCCATCTCCTTTGCCTCATGTTCAATTCTTTTTGCCCAAATATGTACTTTAAGCTTTTATGATCTGTATAGACTGTAAACTTACTGCCATACAGATAGTGTCTCTAAATCTTAAGGGCAAAAATTATTGCTCCTAATTCTAAGTCATGAGTCGTATAATTTTCTTCGTACTTTTTCAATTGCCTTGAGGCATATGCAATTACCTTTTTGCGTTGCATTAACACACATCCTAACCTAGCTTAGAAGCATCACAATAAACTTCAAAATCTTCTGTCCCTTCTGGTAAGGGTAGAATTGGAGTATTTGTTAACTTTTTCTTTAAAATCTTAAAAGCTTCTTCTTGCCTAGGTCCCCATTCAAACTTAACTGTTTTACAGGTTAGCTTAGTTAAGGGCATAACTATCTTAGAGAAATCCTTAATGAAGCGCCTATAGTACCTAGCTAATCCTAGAAAACTTCTAACTTCCGTGGCTGATTGCGGGACCTTCCATTTGATGATCGCTTCTATCTTGGAAGGATCTACGTGAATACCTTCGTGATTCACCATGTGTCCTAAAAATTGCACCTCCTGTAGCCAAAATTCACACTTTGAGAATTTGGCGTAAAGTTTTTCCTTCCTTAACAAAGTTAAGAGTGCTCGTTGGTGTTCACAATGCTCGTCCTGACTTTTGGAATAAATAAGTATATCGCCGATAAAGACAATTACGAATTTATCCAAATATGGTTTACAGATCCTATTTATCATATCCATAAATGCTGCAGGAGCATTTGTTAGTCCAAATGGCATGACTGTAAACTCGTAGTGACCATACCTAGTTCTGAAAGCGGTTTTAGGTATGTCTTCCTCCTGTACCTTCAACTGATGATATCCTGAGCGCAAGTCTATCTTAGAGAAATATTTAGCTCCCTGAAGTTGATCAAAAAGGTCATCAATCCTAGGTAATGGGTATCGATTCTTAATTCTAACCTTATTCAATTCCCTATAATCAATACACATTCGCATCAAACCATCTTTCTTTTTCACAAACAACACTGGTGCTCCCCACAGGGATGAACTAGGTTGTATGAATCCTTTGCCTAATAATTCATCTAACTGCTTTTTCAATTCTAGCATTTCAATGGGTGCTAATCGATAAGGTGCTTTAGCTATCGGTGTAGTCCCAGGAATTAGATGAATTCTAAATTTTACTTCCCTATCGGGTGGAAATCCTGGTAGTTCTTCCAGGAATACATCCTTGTATTCTGATGCTACAGGAGTTTCCTTAAGTTCCCTTCCTTTAGTGTTAATGATCACTGAAATCATATACACTATTCCTTGTTTTCGCTCCTAACTAGCAATTTTCATTACTAAAATGAACTTTAATGGTTTGCGTGGCTTATCTCTTGTAATCATAACTACTTCCCTGGCAGGTGTGTGAAGTTCTATGGAATTCTTGTCACAGAGTATTCGAGCATGGTTGGCTACTAACCAATCCATTCCTAGCATGACATCGAATCCAGCTAAATTCATAGGTAACAGGTTTGCAGAAAATTTATGGCCTAAGAGTTCTATCTTTTCTTCTTGCAAAACCTTATCTATGTTAACATAATTACCGTCTGCGGTTTCTACTGTATAAATCAGCCTAAGAGTGGTTAAGGGTAGCTTAAGAGCTTGGCAGAATGAAGTATTTATGAAACTTTGGTTTGCACCAGAATCATATAATACTTTTGCATAAACGTCATGAACTAGGAACGTACCAGCTATCACATCAGGGATCAGATCTGCCTCTTGGGTTGTCAGCTGAAAGGCTCTTGCATTTTTCTTGGTAGTCCCTTCGGCAGGTTTGGCTTTATTATCAGTTGGTTTGACCAGTTTTGGACATTCTGGTCTAAAATGTCCAGCTTCTCCGCAGTTGTAGCAGATCCTTGTTTTCTTTATGCACTCCTCTTCTCGATGCCCTAGAGCTTTGCAGAAGTTGCAAGTTTCATTACATCTTCCAAAATGCTTCTTTTTACAATTTCTGCAGAATGGTGGGGTGGAAGACTACCCAGTTCCCTTTTTCTTAAAAATATTACCCCCACGGAATCCTTGGGTAATCTTTTGGGCTAACTCCTTTTTCCTGTTTTCTTCTCTTGTACGTACCAGCCCGTCAGTTAAGGTGTTGGCTAATTCCACCACATCGTCAATTGTACGGGGTCTCGCAGCCTTGACGATGTCACGAATCTCGCTAATCAAACCCCAGATATAACGAGAAATAAGTACCGGTTCTGGCGAAGCCAGAGTTGGTACAATTCGAGCATACTCGAAGAACTTCGAAGTATACCCTCGACAGTCAACATCCACCATTTGGTGGCTAAGGAACTTATTGGCCATTTGTTCTTTTTCATATTCGGGGCATAATTTTCTTTCAACCAATTGCTTAAATTCTTCCCAATTCATAGCATAAGCCATGTCACTTCCTTTGGCCTGTAATACTGTATTCCACCACTCTAATGCCTCTTCCTTGAAAATGTGAGAAGCATACATAACCTTATCCTCCTTGGCACATTTACTTATTTTAATTACTGCCTCGGTCTTTTCCAACCAATGCAGTGCAGCCGTTGCCCCTTCATTGCCTGCAAATTCGACAGGTTTACAGGCAAGAAATTCTTTATAAGTGCAACCAGGTGTTGCAACTTTCATTTTCTTAAGTATTGGGGCCTGAATTACGTTGTCGTCATTATTGCCGCCTCCGTTAACACTGTTACTGAAATTATTGTCGCGCGTGCGTTTACTAGGGTTGGCTTGCGAAGGCTCAACAGGGCTTTTAACAGCAGCGACGATTGTTGGGATAGCATTGGCTATTCCCTAGGCAACGATATTTTCTATATCTTGTCTATTAAGAAAGTGATACTCATTGTTTTGCTCGGATTGGTTAACTTCGTTAATTGGTTCATTAACAGCAGGTTCCATCTGATAATTAACAATATATAAGTTATTGGCATCAAATAAATAACAACCAAACATAATAAAACAATCACACATAATCACGTCAACACATATAGCCAAAATTGTCGACTTTGCGACTTTCATATTTTATATATATTTTAGTATGCATCCATACATACCAGATATATTACAAAAGTTTTATTTTAAGTTATTTTACATGATTATATTTTTATTATTTATTATTTTATTATTATTATTATTATTATAAAACACATAACCACACCATCACACAACCACCGTCAGCTGGCATCTCAGAAACGACGTTCCCTCTCGTCGTATTTCCCGGTGATTCTCTCCCCCACATCCCTAATTCTATTTCCTGCCTCCACCAGCTCTTCGCCATAATGACGGAGTTCAGCCAAGTTTTCTGTGCTCATAGGTGGATTTGGTGCAGGCTCGGGGTCAAACTGGGGGAAATAGACGCGAGGGTTATTCAAGAGATTCTAAAATTGCCAGTCGTTTGTCCACCATTCTTCCAGCTCTCCTTGTAGAGGTCGGGGGTTGACAATAGGATATGGGATAGCAGGTTCCAACTTAACGGGGAGTTGGGATTCAACAGGGTAATTGAAGAGGTTTTCATCGGTAGGTCTGATGAGATCACTGTTCTCCAGTTTACGATCCAACTCCTCCCATGGTGGCATTTCCAGGGGTTGCCCTGAACTTTCCCTGATCTCCTTTCCTTTGCCTTTATTCTTTGGATCCTCAGTCTTTTTAATCTTTTGGGCAGTTGGTTGCCCTGAAACTGATTTTCAAAAATTCGAACTCGATGCCAAAGCATTTAGCATCATGGCATCTGCATTACCCAATTAAATTTATGTTGGGCTGTTACATTATAACAGTGCCAAGGAATTATGGGATGCACTTAAGGAACAATTTGGAGGAACTGTCACGGCCCCTGGCCCGGTGTTATCCGGTCTAGAAACCGCGGGACAGAAACCCGTGGTAATTGTTATTTAATTTGGCAGCGGAAATGTTGACAAGATCTTTTAAACTGAAAATATTTAATTATTTTATTTCACATATTTGGGATAAACCCCATAATTTACATTAAAGGAATTTCACGAGGAAATTCCATGGTTTTCAAAACATGTTTATTTATTTTACTGAGCCACCTTTTCAAGCTTTAGTGCTACGCGGCACTTTTTCCTTGGTTCACAGTAAGTCACCTGAAACATGTTTTAAAAAGATTTTATAAGCGGGGAAATATTGGCGAGTCACTCAATTTGTACAAAACGACAGATTGTTATAATACACAGTATTAAGGGCGATTACAATGTTTATATCAACCAATTACCCCAAATCGGTATTTGTCACTTGACTGTGTCTGTGACTATGGTCAGATCACCCATTGGCTAACCCGTTGTCCAATGGTGACGGGTATCAAGTAATGTATACAAAACCCCACATACCGACAGTAATTGAAGATTACAAAGACTTAATCCCTGTAATTATAACTTTGAAAACAAGTAGGGTTTTGGGAAACCAATTGGATAAAAAGAGAATGACCCACATTGCAAATTTAGACGGGTAGAGTTTTGCCTACTGATTTTAGCCTGGTAACCTAGTTAAATAACAATGCACACGAAACTAGGTCAGTAACTTAATACAACATTTACGATAAACTCACAAAATCAAAACCCTCACGACGAATGACAAAGTATAGCCCGGATTCGGGCAGCACTTAAACATCCATCGGATCAGTTTCAATCGATCGGACATTGTATCGTAGCAGTGATCGAGTTAATACTCTGTAACCGTAGCAGCGTTTCCCTGCTTAAAATGTCGAATTTGAGCAGTAGACTTTGTTTTTTAATGAAATTTTCGAACACAGATGAAAGCCCATGCCCTGCTCAATTTATAGCAACTTTTTTAGGTTTTACGCGACCCGCGTAAACCCTTACTTAAACCTTACGCGGCCCGCGAAGGCCCCCTAGTCTACGTGTAGGGCTAGCGTGTCACAGGTAGGTCCGCCACGTGTGCGACACGTGGCCTAAGCGCTTATCCAGAGAATTTTAAGTTGTCGCGGCCCGCGTAGCCTTACCTTATGGCTTAGGCGGCCCGCGTGAAAACCAAATTTCTCAAATTCTTGATTTTTCATGAATATTAGGGTTTCAGGGGTCTGGGTTTTCACTTACGGGTCGTTTATGGACATTTTTGCAGGTCCTTACAGGAACTGAAGAGGTAATTGAAAATAACAGGGAAATTCTGAATCAGCAGTATGAAACCTTTTGTCACATTTAGGGTGAATCATTAACCCAACAATCTGAGCTATTTAGTTGTCTCATTAGTGAACTAAGACTTGTTAAAGTTGAATTTGCTAAATCTACACAAAATAGCAGGTTTCTTAGACCACTGTCTGAAAAATGGGATACAATTGCATTTGTGACCAGAAATTCTGTTGAATTCAAAGATCTGACACTGACCCAACTTCATGGTAGACTCCTGACCTATGCAAGGGAGTTAAACCAGAAAAAGAAGTTGCAAGAGTCTGGCAAAGTTGCAGATGACTACTCATTTGGCAACACAGCTCTTCTGGGTCAAGAAGAGTCTGGCAGCAGTAAGGATCAGAGTTATGATCATTTTATTGACATAACTGCTGGTGGTAATTTCAACTCTGATCCTCACTCATCCAACTTTGCTTTCACAGCAAATGGAGAAATCCAGAGCTCAGATAATCTATGCTTTGAACCCAATGACTTACAGCACTTTGATCCAACTGATCTTGAAGAAATGGACATTTTGCATCAATTGGCTTTGCTTAGTGTAAGAACAAGCAAATTTTATAAAAGGACAGGGAGAAAATTCCCAGGGTTACATGGGAATCTAAAAGTGGGGTTGGATAAGTCAAAGATCAAGTGCTATAAGTGCAATAGGCTAGGTTATTTTGCCAGGGAATGTAGGAGTCAAACCACTGGTCCCATTATTACTCATCCCAGCTCAAACCCTAGACCTCAAAACCAAAGCACGGTGCACTATTGATGTGTTCAAATATTAACATATAAATTTCATCAAATGAGGCATAAAACTAACCCTTTTTTAGTACTAATGTTGGAAAAAGTGTGCTTTTGTCTTCCTTTTGTATTTTCAGGATTAAATGAGCTCAAATTAACAAAAGAAGCAAAAAGACACCAAAATCTAACATAAATACAAGAAAAGGAGCAAGACATGGCATGCCCGACCCCACAACAACATCTTCCCAAGCAAACCAAGAGATCAGAGGCCTGAACACGCCCCGTGCTCAGCCAGCACGGGGGCGTGCCCAAGTGTCAGCAGAAAAGACAAAGTGGTAGAAGCTTCTATTGCCCACCACGGGGCCCCGCTCAGCGGACACCGGGCCATGGTCAACTATAAGATTCGCACAATCCAGGCAAATCTTCATAGTACAAAGATTCTTCTGCACACGGGGTCGTGCTCAGCGGACACGGGGGCGTGGTCAACTAATAAGACAAAGCTGCATTTAATGAAGAAAGAGAGGATGTGGACACGGGGCCGTGCCCACTGGACACGGGGCCATGCCCGAGCTTCTGTTCAGCCTATAAATAGGAGTGCTTGGCTCAAGCTCAAACCATCCCTTGGCACACCACCTCTCTCACACTTCACCCACCACCCACCACCACCATAACACCATCATCCATTGTCCATCGTAGAGTGTGTGAGTCGTCTCGGGATCCAAGATTGATCGTAAGAGTTCTTGACAATCAAGGCCATGTTTGCCTAAGTCTCTTACATCACTTGGTGAAGACAAAGTGTCTAGTGTAATACTTTTTATTTCTAATCTTTTGCACTTTTTATTTGGTTTCGTATTAATGACTTTAATAACTAGTTGCTTATGTTGAAGGTGATCTTTCTTTATCGTTTGTCCGTGGTGTCTTGAAATTATTTTACTGTCTATATAAAATAAAAGATTTTCACCATTCATATCTCCACGGTCTATATGGAGGTATGTTGGCTACCTGGTCGGGGGTTAAGGGAACGGTTTGGTAAAGGTCTTGCCATTGTTCAGCGTTTAGAGGTCCTGCAATGGACCTGGGTCAAATTTAGTAGGACCTCCTTCAATGCTTCACGGTATTGGATGGCGGGGGTCCAAACTCTTTGACCCCCTCATAAGTTAACTACTATTAATACTATAACCCGGCTATTTAGGACTGTATCCCTGCTGACTCAGACTACTTAGTCGAGGGTAACGTCACCTCCAAAAGAGGGGCCTACCACAATATTGCATTAATAACTTAATTCATTATCTTCCAATAATCCACCCTTTTAGGATTGTATCCTTGCTGACTCAAACTACTGGGGTGAGGGTAACGTCACATTCAAAAGAGGGGCCTACTACAATAACTAAGATAATCTCTTAATCATGTGCAAAAGTGCGGAAATAATCAAAGGTTACACTAGATACGAGTCGGAACCAAGTGATTCATCTTGTCTATCTGTTTTTATTTTTATTTTTATTTTCAGCATTTTAGTTAGTTTTTATTTTTCTTAGTTTAAAACATTTTTCTAAACTTTTTATTTTGATTAGACGTTGAGGATAAACCGGTACTAAAAGCTCTTGTGTCCTTGGACGACCTCGGTATCTTGCCAACACTATACTACGCTCACGATGGGTGCACTTGCCCATATGTGTGTTTAGTGTTAGTAAAACATCGTGTTTTATAAATTTAAAACTTGGCTAAAAATAAGTGTTAAAGGGGCTTAAAATATACACCTAATATATATAACACTTCACACGCATCAAGTTTTTGGCGCCGCTGCCGGGGACACAAGGATTTTAAGAAAGTTAGGAATCAGCGGCCTAATCGTTTTTCTTATTTTTCATTTTTTTTTAGGATTTTTTTAGTTTTTCTGTTTCTGCAGAGCTCAGCACGGGCCGTGCCTGGTCAGACACGGGTCGTGCCTAGCATCATCACTGGCAGTTTTTATTTTCTGAGTGACAGAGAGCTGAGCACAGGGCCGTGTCGGTGCAACACGGGGCCGTGTCCAACTCCCAGTAACAGGGATCCGGAAAACAATTGCTGTACCTCTGACCACGGGCCGTGTCCACTGAGCACGGGGCCGTGGTGAACATTCTGACCAACGTTCTTTTCTGTTTTTATTGCAGGACTTGGAACCCAGGTGCCACATTTGACCCTCCTACGTAGTGCATGAGCTCCAGTTCTAGTAGAGACATAAAAGAACCCCTAGAAGAACCCGAACGCTTTCTCAGAAAAAGACTTAAAGCTAAAAATCAAGAGAAAGCTTCGGGGGACCCACTTCCAATGGCGGACCAACGTACCCTCATGGATTACCTACGGCCCACCGTAGGCAATCTCGGCGCCGCTATCAATGCACCGAATGTCGAAGCCAACAACTTCGAACTTCGGCCGCATTTGATACAAATGCTCCAAAACTCCGCAACCTTTCATGGGCTTGCGGACGAGGATCCCCATCTACATATTACTAATTTCTTGGAAATATGTGATACTTTTCGGATCAATGGAGCATCAAACGACGCCATTCGCCTTAGGATGTTTCCATTTTCACTAAAAGACCGAGCTAAGGCTTGGCTTAACATCCTCCCAGTTGGCTCGGTAAACACCTGGGATGAACTAGCCCAAAAGTTTCTATATAAGTATTTCCCTCCTGCTAAAACGGCTAAATTAATGACTGAAATTAATACATACTCACAAGAGGATGGGGAATCCTTATATGAAACTTGGGAAAGGTTCAAGGAGCTTCTAAGAAAGTGTCCTCATCACGGTCTAGCGGTATGGCAACAAGTATCCACTTTCTACAATGGGTTGTTGCCACACACGAGACAAACACTTGATTCAAGCTCCGGGGGACTTTTAGGTAATCGTCGCCCAAATGAAATATATAATCAAATTGAGGAAATTGCTCAAACCAATTTTCAATGGCACACTCCCCGAGGTAATAAATCTATTGCCCCGAGCGCCCATAAGGTTGATGAAAGCACCTCTTTACAAGCCCAAATCGAGGCCCTCTCTTCGAAAATCAAAAGGCTAGAAATGACAAAAACGGCCTCGGTTATGGCTTGTGAAGGGTGTGGTGGGTCACATGAAAATTGGAGTTGTATGAAAGAATTAGATGAACAAGCGGAAACGGTAAACTACATTGATAATAGACCTAGGCCGTCGGGTCCTCCAACGGGTACCTACAACCAAGGATGGCGTAACCACCCAAATCTTGGTTGGAGAGATCCCGGCAATAGTAGTAACCAACAAAACCAACGAACTAATTTTCAACAACCACAAAATTTCTCTCAACAACAAGGTGGAAGAGAAAGGCTTGAAGATACCCTATCTCGCCTCATCTCCGACACCGAAAAGAAAAACTCGGATCGATTTCAACAATTGGAATCGAATTTTAGAAATCAACAAGCTAGCATTCAAAACGTTGAAAAACAATTAAATCAACTAGCTCAAAATTTCTCCGAGAGACCACAAGGCGCGTTACCAAGTAATACCGAAACCAACCCAAAGGCGCAAGTACACCTCATCACGTTGAGAAACCGAACCGTGGGTCCCGAGGATGAGCCCTTACCACCAATTGAAGGAAGTCAACGCCAAAACACTACTTCACCCACACCTCAACCAGAAAAGGCTCCTTCAACAAATCAAGAACCCACCAAGACTCATCCGATTCCGTACCCCGGTAGGTTAAATCGTCAAAAGACCGATGAGCAATTCACAAAGTTCGAAAGTTTACTAAAACAATTGCATGTTAATATTCCTTTTATTGAGGTCCTAACCCAAATACCTAAATATGCAAAATTCATGAGGGATTTCCTCACTCACAAAAGGAAAATTGAATCATTGCAATTAGTTAACTTAGGCGAAGAATGCTCAGCTTTAGTACTCAACAAACTTCCACAAAAGAAAATCGACCCCGGGAGCTTCACAATCCCTTGCTCGATTGGGAAGTCCCCCGTCCGTAATGCTTTAGCCGATCTTGGGGCTAGCATCAACCTCATGCCCACGTCAATGTTCAAGCGACTCGGCCTAGGAACAACAAGCCCTACAAAGATGAGCATACAACTCGCCGACAGGTCCGTCAAATTTCCACAAGGTGTCGCTGAAAATCTGCTAGTCAAGGTTGACAATTTCGTCTTTCCAACCGACTTTGTCATCCTAGACATGGAAGAAGACACTGATGTCCCTCTCATCCTCGGGAGGCCATTTCTAGCCACCGCCCAAGCAGTGGTGGATATGAATGACGGAACTTTAACATTGAAGTTTGGGGATGAGGAAGTAAAATTTGAATGTGGAAAGAAAGTAGAGGAAGAAGATCCGGTCAACTACATGAAGGTCATAGACTCAAGCTTGGATGACGCTCTCCGACGGTGTAACATGGGATGCAATACATCCCACTTGGGTAACATATGACCAGGCTTTGGGTCTAGCCAAGGACCCTTATAAACGTGGCGCACCATGGAGGCATTCCATGGAACTATCCTTAGTTTAGTTTAGATTAATTTTCTTGTTTTATAGTTAGTTTTAATTTTCAGGAATAAAACACACTTGAGATGGCAAAGGATGCAAGGGAAACTTGAACCAGCACTCCATACAGGAAAACAGAACCGTCTGAAAAATTTCTTCATTTACAGTAAGCTCGGCACGGGCCGTGCCCACCCAACACGGCCCCGTACTGCACAGTCTGCAGAAAAAGTCCCAGTTCAGGTAACTGGACACGGGCCGTGTTCACCCAACACGCCCCCGTGTCCAGACTTCTGTTTCTCTTGTTACAATTTTGTCACTGGCACTTGAACACGGGGCCGTGCCCGGATCACACGGGGCCGTGTTCAGCGCCCAGTAACACAATTTTTTTTTGTTGCTTTTTACACCTTTTTACACATTCAATCAACCTAAAAACTTATTTTTGGGACACATTGAGGACAATGTGTAATTTAAGTGTGGGGGGGGGATGCTAAAACCTTGAATCTCGCAAGTCCTAAATACAAGCCTTACACAAAACTCTATTGGAACCGCTAATCACCCCAATTTTTTTTCAAAAAAAAAAAAAATTTTTTTTTTCATTTTTTTTACTTGTCTAGGTTTAACTCGGGAAATTCAAATTCTTAAAAAGGTTATATTTTTACGAATTTACAACCGATAGCGTCGTGATAAAAAGAACCAACATAAGAAAATTATGAAAAGGCATGACAAGCTTAGTTAAAATTTGATTATGTATACTTGATCACATAAAAACCCATTCCCACAAAAGTGAGTTTTGAGCCTTTATTGAGCATACACTTACATATCATTTGACTAAATGCTCATTTTTCGTTTCTTGTGTGAATAGCCGCTTGGTTCTTACGACTCTAGAACTTGCCATGACAATACATTCCCAATCCTTACCAACTTAAACCCGAGTAAGTAAATGATGGAGGCATTAGGACTAACATTTTTATTTCTACACCATTATTTTTTTTACCACCTATCTAAAATCCCCCTAGTTAGCCCCTTTGAGCCTAAACCTTTTCATTTCATAACCCAAACCAAAAACCTTTTTACCCACCAAAACCTTTTTCATTTTTAACCCTTTGTTTTAGTAACAAGTTCGGTTCTTCATATGACTTTAAAAAAAAAAAATTATTTTGTTAATGATGAAGCAAAAGAAAATAAACAAACAAGTTCATCAAAAAAATTAACTTTGTTTGAATAAATAGCTTCATCAAAATAAAAATTATAGAAAGTCTTACGAAAACCGACACTTGTTACGCTTTTCGCCCTTTTTCTACTAACCACTAACCACCAACCCAACCACCTACCTTTAACCCAAGCCTAACCCTTAACCCACAAAGTCCTCTTGATATTTACAAAGGTATATAAGTTAAAAAGGATGAGGATTGGTTGCTTGGCAAGCCTATGGTAGGAGTAAGTTCCATGCCGCTCTCGAGTGATCCACAAAAATACATCTTCGGCCGAGTGTTGAGTGATCCCCGTGAGGTATGTGAACTTGTATATAAATAGAATTTTACAAAGGCATGTTATGCCCTAATAAGTAATTTATCTTATGAAAAGTTTTAAATAAATCATGACGAATAGGATTGTAAATAAATAAAAATAAAATTAAATAAAGAATCTTGGAAATCCCGACACTCTACGGCAAGCCCAAAACCTTCTTTTCTACCCATTCCATCTGGGAGTGTAAATAGCCACATATTAAAGAGTTTTGCTTGAGGACACGCAAATATTCAAGTGTGGGGGTATTTGATGTGTTCAAATATTAACATATAAATTTCATCAAATGAGGCATAAAACTAACCCTTTTTTAGTACTAATGTTGGAAAAAGTGTGCTTTTGTCTTCCTTTTGTATTTTCAGGATTAAATGAGCTCAAATTAACAAAAGAAGCAAAAAGACACCAAAATCTAACATAAATACAAGAAAAGAAGCAAGACATGGCGTGCCCGACCCCACAACAGCATCTTCCCAAGCAAACCAAGAGATCAGAGGCCTGAACACGCCTCGTGCTCAGCCAGCACGGGGGCGTGCCCAAGTGTCAGCAGAAAAGACAAAGTGGTAGAAGCTTCTATTGCCCACCACGGGGCCGTGCTCAGCGGACACGGGGCCGTGGTCAACTATAAGATTCGCACAATCCAGGCAAATCTTCATAGTACAAAGATTCTTCTGCACACGGGGTCGTGCTCAGCGGACACGGGGGCGTGGTCAACTAATAAGACAAAGCTGCATTTAATGAAGAAAGAGAGGATGTGGACATGGGGCCGTGCCCACTGGACACGGGGCCGTGCCCGAGCTTCTGTTCAGCCTATAAATAGGAGTGCTTGGCTCAAGCTCAAACCATCCCTTGGCACACCACCTCTCTCACACTTCACCCACCACCCACCACCACCATAACACCATCATCCATTGTCCATCGTAGAGTGTGTGAGTCATCTCGGGATCCAAGATTGATCGTAAGAGTTCTTGACAATCAAGGCCATGTTTGCCTAAGTCTCTTACATCACTTGGTGAAGACAAAGTGTCTAGTGTAATACTTTTTATTTCTAATCTTTTGCACTTTTTATTTGGTTTCGTATTAATAACTTTAATAACTAGTTGCTTATGTTGAAGGTGATCTTTCTTTATCGTTTGTCCGTGGTGTCTTGAAATTATTTTACTGTCTATATAAAATAAAAGATTTTCACCATTCATATCTCCACGGTCTATATGGAGGTGTGTTGGCTACCTGGTCGGGGGTTAAGGGAACGGTTTGGTAAAGGTCTTGCCATTGTTCAGCGTTTAGAGGTCCTGCAATGGACCTGGGTCAAATTTAGTAGGACCTCCTTCAATGCTTCACGATATTGGATGGCGGGGGTCCAAACTCTTTGACCCCCTCATAAGTTAACTACTATTAATACTATAACCCGGCTATTTAGGACTGTATCCTTGCTGACTCAGACTACTTAGTCGAGGGTAACGTCACCTCCAAAAGAGGGGCCTACCACAATATTGCATTAATAACTTAATTCATTATCTTCCAATAATCCACCCTTTTAGGATTGTATCCTTGCTGACTCAAACTACTGGGGTGAGGGTAACGTCACCTTCAAAAGAGGGGCCTACTACAATAACTAAGATAATCTCTTAATCATGTGCAAAAGTGCGGAAATAATCAAAGGTTACACTAGATACGAGTCGGAACCAAGTGATTCATCTTGTCTATCTGTTTTTATTTTTATTTTTATTTTCAGCATTTTAGTTAGTTTTTATTTTTCTTAGTTTAAAACATTTTTCTAAACTTTTTATTTTGATTAGACGTTGAGGATAAACCGGTACTAAAAGCTCTTGTGTCCTTGGACGACCTCGGTATCTTGCCAACACTATACTACGCTCACGATGGGTGCACTTGCCCATATGTGTGTTTAGTGTTAGTAAAATATCGTGTTTTATAAATTTAAAACTTGGCTAAAAATAAGTGTTAAAGGGGCTTAAAATATACACCTAATATATATAACACTTCACACGCATCAACTATTCCCAATGTACCCCTGCAGCCCATGCTAACACTGCTCATTATGCTGCAACCCGTGTTCCTATGCATTATGTTCAAACCACTGTTCCACAAATTCAGTATGTTCAAGCCCCTGTCCCTCAGGTTCAAGTGCAACCAGTTGTACCACAACAAGATGCTCCAGCAGTGGTTCAACCAGATCAGCAAAGCTTCTTTACCCAAGGCTTTGTTGACTGGAGCAGTATGCCTGATGAACTTGGTGATGAAAATTTTGCACTCTATGCTACTAATGATTCTTCTAATGATGAATTTTGTTTCTTGGCTTTAGAGTCAATACCAGAAGGGCTGAAGGCTGAAGAAGGACAGTCAAGTGATGAAACAGTGGAAAAAGTTGCTGAAGCAGTGGTTACTGCTGTTGCTGGTGAAATACTGCTGGGAGAAAATTCAGAACCCCTGATAGAACCACTGTCTGACCCCTGGTCTGAAGAAGAAGAAAAGAAACATGGTGAGAAGGAAGAGAAGGTGACTGATGAGAAATAGCATGTTTATGACTGTGCCATGATGGCTGCAGCTAAGGTACAATCTCAGGTTCTTGAAAATCTGTGTTCAGACAAATGCATCATAGCATTTGCTAACATTAAAGAGGTGAATGAAAACCTTAGGGATAGAGTGTTGAACGATGAAGTCAAATTTGAGAAGTCTTTAAAAGAACTTAAAAACAAATTGGCTGAAAAGGATAAAGAAATCTGCAGTCTAAAAGAAGAGCATAGCATTACCAAAAACCAACTCCAAACTATGATAGAAAAATATCAGGTTTGCAAAAAGGAGTTGGAGTCCACCCAAATCACTTGTGAAAAATGGGTGGAATCCTGCAAAGGTTTTGAGATAATGCTTGAGAAACAGCTTGAAAGCAATGTGAAATTTGGCATTGGTTTTCAAAAAGGTTTTGGTTCAAAACTCTGTTGCTAAGGAGTCTGAGAAGAAGAAAAGAAGAGAAAAAGTTAAAAACATGTTTTGTGATTTCTGTGAAAAGAAGAACCATCTAACAAAAGACTGTTTTCATCTAAAAGCATATGATATCAACAAAATTAGTGTTATTGTACCTGCTGAGAGCTGCACCATCTGTGGTAAAATAAACCACAAAACTCAGGAATGTGTGTATCTCAAATCCTTTGATGTAAAAAAGAATGAATACACTGCAAAAACATCCTTGAGTTCATCAACATCATCTGTCAAATTCACCAAGAATCAACCACTGTTTGTGCCAGTTCAAACAGCTGTTACAAAACAACTGAACCAAACCTCTGTTAAAAGAGATGTTCTGGTGACTGATGCACCCCCTGCCAACCAATACCGAAGAGGTAAAGGTCAACCACCATACCAAAGGATCCCACATGTTTATGAGGTTTACAAAAAGCCTTCTAAACCAAGAGTGAATAGGCATCCTTTTGGGTACCAACAAATCATTGGGCAAGACCCCCAGCAGTGGTTAGAGAAAAACTGTCCAAACCCCTGAGCTAACCACTGTCCATCCACCTGAACAAAACACAAACACTGTTGAGACCCCATCCAAAGCCTTGTTGGCTTTGGAGACCCAAATGAACTAATCCTTTTACTTCATGTGTAGGGAGCTTCTGCATGCTTAGATAGCCTTTGGTATGTAGATAGTGGAGGCTCCAGGCACATGACAGGATGTAGAGCCCTACTCAAAGATTTCAAAATCCATGGAGGGGGTGATATATCCTTTGGTAGTAATAGTAAAGGGAAGGTTCTGGGGTCTAGTATAGTACAGTCTGGTAATGTCAAATTTGAAAATGTCAATCTAATAGACAATCTAAAATTCAACCTCCTGAGTGTTTCACAAATGAGTGATAAGGGCTATGGCTCATTCTTCACAAAGGATTGTTGTAGGATTGTTGGACCAGAAATGGTTAAAAAGATTGAAGAAATAATAAAAAAGGAAAAACCCAACTTGTTTCTCAAAGGAGTGGCAATGTTTATGTGGTAGATATGTCAAAAGAGAGCCCCATGACTGATGCCTGTCTGTTCTCAGCTGCCTCTAATAAAGAGACAGAATTATGGCATAGGAGATTGGGGCACACAAATTTCAAGACAATCACTGCTATATCCAAACAGGGGTTAGTAAGAGGTCTACCTCAAAAACTGTTCACCTGTCCTGAGCATTGTGTTTCCTGCCTAAAAGAAAAATAACATAAAAGCTCATACAAATCAATTGAAGAGTCCAAAACAACCAAGTGTTTGCAAATGCTTCACATGGATCTGTTTGGCCCAGTTAAAGTCATGAGTCTTAGGAAGAAAAGATATTGTTTGGTTATTGTTGATGACTTTTCTAGGTTTACATGGACTTACTTTTTACACTCAAAAGATGAGACTGCAGGAATTCTGCAAGACTTTGTTAAACAGGTTGAAAAGCAATTTGACTTGCCAGTAAAAGTCTTCAGGAGTGATAATGGCACAGAGTTCAGAAACAAGGAGTTAGATGATTTTTGTGTGTCAAAAGGAATTGTGAGGCAGTACAGCATTCCAAGAACACCAGAACAAAATGGGGTTGTTGAAAGAAAGAACATGACTTTGATTGAGGCTGCCAGAACCATGCTTGCTGATTCAGGTTTGCCATTACCTTTTTGGGCAGAGGCAGTAAACACTGCTTGCTATGTCCAAAACTGAGTTTTAATCAACCCCAGGCATCAAAAGACTGCCTATGAACTGCTGTATAAAATAAAGCCATTGATTTCATATTTCAAAGTTTTTGGCTGCCCATATTTCATTTTAAACTTAAAAGATTCTATCTCAAAGTTTGCAGCCAAAATTGATTGTGGTTATCATCTGGGATACTCAACCACTGCTAAGGCATACAAAGTGTTTAACACTAGGACTAAGACAGTGGAAGAGACTTTGAATGTGAAGTTCAATGAACTTTTATCAATGAAAATCCCAGCAAACCCTGCTGAATTATTTGATCTTGATAAATTCACATTTGAAAGTGTTGCTGTCAAGACTAACAATGCAGGTCCATCAGAAAATCTCCCATCGGACTACAGGTATGAAGTCATCATTCCTCAACAAAAGTCTGCTTCAATGGGAAGAACAGCAGATGTCTAAAACAACTATCAAAGCTCATCCACTGCTACCTCAACAGTTGTTGACCAAAGTAGCCCTTCCTCTTCAACCACTGTTGACAAAAGCCATCAAACAGTGGATAAAAGTCAACAAGTTTTCACATCTGTTCCTCCTATTCCTTCACCTCCATTTGAAGCCACTGCTGGATCATCAAAGTCACCAGCAGTGGTTAGCTCAGATGATTCACATCTGCAGCCCTCACCATTAAATGCCATTGTTCCATACAAAGGAGATCTAATCTTCTTGAAGTCTCATCCACCTGACCAAATCATTGGCAACATCAGTGAAGGGGTGCTAACAAGAAGCCAATCCCAAAACATCTGTCCGTTTGCTGGTTTCCTATCTCTCCATCAGCCAGTCAAGTACCAAGAGGCACTGAAAGACAACAGCTGGGTAGAAGCCATGCAAGAGGAGCTCCAACGGTTTAGAAGACAACAAGTTTGGGAGCTTGTGCCATTGCCAAAGGGTGTGAGTCCTATTGGCACAAAGTGGGTCTTCAAAAATAAAACTGATGAAAGGGGCATTGTTGTCAAGAATAAAGCTAGGCTTGTGGTTCAAGGGTTCAGACAGGAAGAGGGCATTGACTATGATGAAACATTTGCCCCTGTAGCAAGACTTGAAGCTATCAGATTATTCCTGGCCTTTGCTGTCAACCACAACATCAAGGTGTATCAAATGGATATCAAATGTGCATTCCTCTATGGTAAGATTCAAGAAGAGGTTTATGTTTGTCAACCTCCAGGCTTTGAGGATCCATTTTATCCAAATCATATCTACAAGCTAAATAAAGATTTGAATGGCCTGAAACAAGCACCAAGAGCCTAGTATGAAACTCTTTCCACCTTTCTACTTTCCATTGGTTTCACAAGAGGTAAAATAGATAAAACATTGTTTTTGAAATGGAGAGGGAAAGACTTGATGATTGTCCAGATTTATGTGGATGACATCATTTTTGGAAGCACATGTAATAAAATGTGTGAAGAGTTTAGGCAACTCATGACAGCTGAGTTTGAGATGAGTGCAATGGGTGAACTCCAGTGCTTTCTTGGTCTCCAAGTAAGGCAACTGCAAAATGGCACTTTCATCCATCAAGGTAAATATGCCAAAGAACTTTTAAAGAAATTTGAGATGGATGATTGTAAACCATGCAGTACACCCATTGCAACAAATAAAATAGTCATGTCTGATGAGAAGGATGATTTGGTTGATCAAAATCTATATAGAAGCATGATTAGGTCTTTATTGTACCTAACTGCATCTAGGCCAGACATCATGTTTGCAACATGTGTTTGTGCAAGATCCCAATCAGCCCCTAGAAAGTCAAACCTTATTGCTGTAAAAAGGATATTTAGATACCTAAAAGGTGCTCCCACACTTGGTATCTGGTATCCAGCTGATGGAAATATCAAGCTTTCAGGTTTCTCAGATAGTAACTTTGCTGGATGTGACAAGACAAGGAAGTCCACTTCAGGACGGTGCCAATTCCTAGGCCATTGCTTAGTGTCTTGGCAAAGAAAAAAGCAAGCAGCTGTTTCCACATCCACTGCTGAGGCAGAGTACATAGCTGCTGCAAGCTGTACAGCCCAACTGCTTTGGCTTCAAAATCAACTGCTGGATTTTGGTATCACTGCCTTAAAGACACCTCACATGTTGGACAGTCAGGCAGCAGAAAATATCATCAAAAATCCAGTATCCCATTCAACCACCAAGCACATTGACATCAGACATCACTTTGTGAGGGATTGCTATGAAAAAGGTTTGATTTCTATGCACCATGTTCCAACTAAAGATCAGCTGGCAGATGTGCTAACAAAAGCATTAGACACATCCACATTTGAAAGCTTGATCTCTAGGATTGGCATGCTAAACATGGAATAACAAGCAAAATCTTGTTATTCTATGAATAAAAGCATTAAAATGTTTTCAGAAAATAAAAAATCCATCCTTAAAAATAGCTAAAAATGAATTTTTCATTAAATCCTTAAAAGTCTGCCATAACCACTGTTTTGCTAAAACATCTGTTCTGTTAAAAGTTGTCCACTGCTGAAAGTCAACCCCTGTTCTCTCATTTCCTTGGTAAATACTGTTGTTCAAAATCAGTGTTTTCATCCACTAATATGCTATCCACTGATAGTTAAAATCACCCACTGCTTTCATTATAACCGTTGCAACCACTGGTATTGCTCCATCAGTGGTTTCCAAAACAACTGTCTTCCATTATTCTTCAGGGGTTGGCATATGGACAGTACATAGCGGTCAGATCCTTTTATAACTGTAGCCACGTCAGCATTCACTTTTTCCCTTTATAAAACCCTTCTCAAACCCCAAACAGGGTTTTTCACTGTCGAATTGAATTCAAAAATTCCATTCTCAAAGCAGTTTCCATCTTTCCTCTCTCAAATCCCTCATCGTCTTCTTCATCTTGCAACCTACTCATGTCTTCTTCCGCTCCCAAATCACCATCTTCATCTTCTCAAAAATCCACTCAAATGGCCACCGAACCCATTGAAATTCCATACAAAGCTCCTCACAACTACTTGGGTCTTTTGACAAAACCAAGCAACACTAAAACCTTCGATTCCATCATCGATGCTCTTTCGTCTTCAAAGTACAAAACTTTGTTGACTGCAGATGCTCTAATTTTTCTGGCAACCCAGAGGGAGTTTTGGAAAAATGCCACACTTGAATCCCAAAATGATGTGGTAATCGCCATAAATTCCTCAATAAAGGGTAAAACAGTTCAAATCACACCACAGTCCATTTCAGAGGTATTTGAACTCAATGATCAGCAAGGTAAAACTTCTTTTCCCAAAATTGAGTATCAAACTGATTTTATTGAAAGGGGGTATGCTGAGGAAATGAAAAAGGATACCTTACAAAAAGGTAGTTTTCCTCCTGTAACAATATTTTTATTCCATACCCTCTTGATGTGTGTTTCAAACAAGACCACTGCTTTTAATGAAATACCATTAAAGATCCAATACCTGGGTTATGCTATTTTACATAACAAAAATTTTAACTACTCCCAGGAGATCTTTGATGATTTGGTCAAAAATGTTGATAAAAAATCATTTTTACTGTTTCCAAGGTTCCTAAGCTTTTATCTTCAAAAGAAATTTGGAAAGGATGATGCTCATGTGCTCATCCAGGGTGAACCTTTTCAAATAAATGGCCTAAAACCTGAAACATTTACAAGGCTATCCAAACCATCTTCCAAAACAAAAGCAGAGGTTCCTGAGCAGAATTTAGCAGCTACCACTGCTCCTCAGGTATCTGCTGCTGAGCCCACTGCTCTAGGTGATCACAGCAGCAAACCAACTGCTGTGAAACCCACACCTAAAACCACCAGAAAACCAAAACAAAAGAAAACACAAAAGCCCCCAAACCTACAAAAAAGGCAACTCCAGAAGACGAGATCCCAGAGCAACTGCCAGTGACAACACAAAAGTCACAAGAAACCACTGCTGCTACTTCCTCACAGCAGCTGGTAGAAAAATCTCAACCCATGCCTCAAACTCCTCCTGCTTCTTCTAAAAAAGAATAGGTTGTACACATAGGGACACCACAATATGATGCTCTAGAATCACTTGATTCTATCATCCACAGCCCACTGCCCGGGGCAAATTCGCTTTCTACACCCATACTCAGCGCCATAATTCCCCCACAAACAAAACTTTTGTTGGATGCTCTTGATTTGAACCAGACACAAACCAGTCCTTCTCACTCACCAGTAAATGAGACTATACATCAACAAGTGACTGGGTCTGGTGTTTCAATCATTGCTAACCCACCAACAACACCTGAGGAGGTTACACCCCTTGAGTTACAAGTAACTCTTGGTGGTAGTTCAAGTGAAGCAGTCACTACAAGTGCTGAACCCACTGGTTTGCACTTGGACAGTGGTTTCATAAATAAGACTTCCTTGAAGACAATTTCTTCTCTGGGAACATTTGTGTATCCAGTATTCAGTGGTTCACTAAAAAGTGTTTCTCTTTTTGAAGGAAGAGGTCCCCAGTACCAAGACAAAGGGGCATCAGTGGATGATTTCTGGGATACACTTCCTGAGTCAACCACTGTTACAACCACTGCTAGTGGGAAATCAGATGATCCCATTAAGTTGGGTGATGGTTTAATGTACCAAGAATTAACGGAAAGAGTTGACAAGCTTGATGCATCTGTTGCAGAAATCAAAGACATGCTGCAACAGTTGTTGAAAGCACAAAAGGTACCATCCACTGTTGCACCAACTCCAACAGCTGCTCCATCATCTGCTATAAATCCAAATGAGCTGTGGAGTTTGTTTCAACCTATGCTCATGCAACAAAGACAATTGGCTGATCAGCAACATGAAATTCAGGTTCAAAAGATCAGAAATATCATGGAAGCTAGGTTCAGAGATAGCTAAGTAGATATCAAAGCTATCAAGGCTCACTTGCTAAACACCACTGGCACTGCTCCTCCCTCTATCATTTTTATGGAAGAACCACCACCAACTGATGCCAAAAAGGGGGAGAAAATCATGCAGTGGAAGAAAAAGGGTTATGAAGATGGCTTGCATATTGCACCAGACAATTCCTGCATGCTTGCAGACATACCCTTGCCAGATAGTTCTAAAAAGATTGATGTAACCACAAATGCCATTGCTAAGGCAAAAGCTGTTAGTGCATTCATCTGTCGACTTCGTCTTTATCGAGTCTTGTGCGTAGATTGTTAGATCAGTGCACGTAGTTCGAGATATTATGATTTAGCTTGAATGAATAGGTTTCGCTTGATAGAGAGTAGGTCAGTTTCAAGCGAAAGCAACCAAAGAGGTTTCGCTTGAACTGAGTCTTGTCACTTTCAAGCGAAACCATAGTGCTTATATATAGTACTTCAAGCGATCTCATTTAAAAACTTTTGTGATTTTGGATACCGAAGTGCTGCCGGTTTATCCAGTGATTGTACAAGTTGTAATATCAATCAGAAACGTGTTTAAAGAGAATTGTTAGTTGTTTCGAAGTCAGTTTCTTTGTTTCCGCCACTGAAACTGATAAAAACTTCTCTGAACGACTCGTTCGGGTCATTACACGATCCTACAAGTGGTATCAGAGCTCAGGAGGAGGAGTTCTTACCGATTCAGCTTGAAATTTCTGTTTTCTACCCCTTCTTTTCAGAATTTACAAGTTTTTACGGTTAAATTGGATCAATTTTTCACAGATTGGGTAAAACTGCATTTTGATAAACCCTTGAAAGTTTCATAGCTAAATTCAAAGTAAAAATAGATAAAATGGGCTTCGGTTGTGGTTTCGATTGAACAATCATTTGAGGTTTCGCTTCAAACTGTTCTAAGTTCGCTTGAAATTTGAGGTTTCGCTTCAAACTATTCTAAGTTCACTTGAAATTTGAGGTTTCGCTTCAAATTGTTCTAAGTTCGCTTGAAATTTGAGGTTTCGCTTCAAATTGTTTGGTATTTCGCTTGAAAGTGAGTTATTGGTACTTTGCTTGGTTCAGGGTTATTCCGCTTGAAACAACTGTGTTTGAAAAACGTGTTGCCGAAACATGGATTCTGAATTCTACAATGCATTTGCTTCAACCCCGATTACTCCGACTACCATTGCTAAGAATATGAACATGGAAAACGAAACCGGAACAATGCAAAAACCCCCCCGAAACTTATGGGAATGGAAGAGTATCATGTATGGAAGAATCGTTTTGAGAATTGGGTCCAGGCAAACCATCTAAGAGCTTGGGAAAGCATTGAAACAACATACATCAGACCACAGACTGCTATGAATGTTGATAAAATTATCTCAGAGTTTTCAGACCAAGAGAGAGAGAGAGAGTTGTAAAGGAGAGAATATGATGATAAGTCTGTTGCAGCAAGCTATAAAAGAGGATATATTTGTTTTGCTCCAGCATGATGGAAATGCATATTCGATCTGGAAAGCTCTTGAGAAGAAATTTGAAGGAAATACAGAGATGTTACAAAGTAAAGCAGCGTTACTGAAAAAGGAGTTTGAGTTGTTTACTAGTATGCCTGGCGAGACTACAAAGACTCTCATTGAGAGATACTGCCATCTTGTGCGCACCATGTCTCAGTTGAAGATTACTAAAACTCCAGCAGAATGGGTTGAAAAGCTTGCTGATGCTTTACCACAAAAGGAATGGGGTACATATCTCATGATTCTGAAGAATTCTGGACAGTTTAGCAGATTGTCGATTGGTGAATTTATTGAAAAACTGGAGGCACAGGATCTTGAACAGCAGAAAATTGCAAGAATGAACAGTTCAAGCCATCAACAAGATATCAAACTGTACTACAAGGGAAATGTTCAAACTGTTGAAGCAAGTCCAAAGATCCAAACTGCGTTCAGTGCAGGAAATCAATCTGGAACAGGCATTCAAAGTTCAGTTAACACTAGTGGGTTTTCAAGTGTTAATCCTCCAAGTGTTCAAAGTGCGAATGTTGGTAATGGGCATATGATTCAGTGCAATGTGGCATTGCATCTTCAAAATGGTCAAAACTTTTCTGAAGAAGTTGTGAAAAATCATATGGGCTTATTAGTTACTGCATTAGAATCTTATGAAGGGTTGATTGCTGGAAAGATTGGTAATCCGATGTTAACAAAGGAAGATTACGATCAGGTTGATGCAGAAGAAATGGAACTTATGGATATCAAATGGTCTCTAGCAAGTGTCCTGAGAAGAGCCGAAAAGTTTAAAATGATTACAGGACGAAATGACTTTTTGGATGCTCATCTTTCGGCTTTAGGTTTTGATAAATCTAAAGTTACTTGTTTTAAATGCAGGGAGAAAGGTCACTTCAAAAGAGAGTGCAAGAATCAGGAGCCTAGTGGAGCAAAGAATCCTTTTGGAAAAGATGATTATTATAAGAAGTCCATATATCAACAAATCACTTATCAACCGCATCAACAAAAGGATTCTCATACAGCACATGGAAAAATGATCGAAGATGCAAACAGGAAAGCTTACTATGGCATCATTGATCAAGATGACGAGAAAGTGGCTGAAGGTTTTAGCTGGGATAAGTATATTCCAGCTGATCCCAATGTTAAAGCTTTTATTGCTCAGATTATTCAAAAACCAGAATTGGTGAAAGAATGGATGGCTGTGTTATCTGATGATGAAGAAAAAAATGAAGAATCTGTTTCCTCTGAAAACAGTTCAACAGATAACAGTGATGATGAAGAGCTTGAACAGATAAACCTTGGAAAAATACATTTATCTTCTGACAGATTTGAATTTTATTTTGCAGATAAATTGAAGAAACTAAAAGAGAGAAAAGCTGCAAAAGAATTGAAGGAGGTCAAAGTGATTGAGAAGATAGTGGAAGTGGAAAAGGTAGTTGAAGTTGAGAAGATAGTGGAAATCGAAAAGATCGTTGAAATCACGAAACCTTGTCTTACATGTTCAGAATCCTGCAAACAATGTGAAGAAAAAGACAAGAGGTTTAGTGAATCAGAAAAGATGAAAGAAAAGTTGATGTTTGATGTGAAAAATTTGAAAGAATCATACGATGTTTTGAATAGGACTGTGAATAGTTTGCAGAAAACTAACATAGAAAAAGAAAAAGCTTTGAAAATGTTGAATGCTACGATGATGTCGAAGCAGAAAGAGATAACTTTTTACATTGAAGAATGTGGGAAATGGAAGCAAGAGTTGGATGGTGAAAAAGTTGAAAACGAAAGAATCAGACGTTTACTGAGAAGTTATACAAGTTCTGATTACTTAATTGACAGAATTTATCCTACTGTTGCAGGTTTTGAGGCGTTTAAAGACGAAGACAAGAAGTCAAAGAAGAAAACGGATACTGGTAAGAAACAGAGTGTCTGTTATAACAAGTGTCCGCCTCCGATTTGGGAAGGGTATTCGTCTAGAAAACCAAATGAGGAACAAGTAAAAAAGGCAATCAATATTAAGTTGGAGTCCGAGATAACCGATGTATTACCAGACAACATTGACGTCACATTCACAGCGTCCGATACAGATCATGAGTCCAAATTAATTAAAAGAATGGTCGATCAGGTGTTGGATAGGGATGAGGAGTCAGAGTTAAAATCCGAGTCCGAAAGTTCGTGTCAGTCTGTTGGGAGTTCGAGTTCGTCTGGAAAGAGTTCAAAATCGTCGGGAAAACGGGTTTATAGTAAAGAATTTTTGTTGTCAAAATCTAATTTGAATGACGAAACATTTGAAGTTGCCTATACTTTGAGTGATTCTGACAAATTATATTTTGATAAAGAGTTTCCAATCAGAAGTGTTAGATTTGAAATGATCAAAAAGGTTTTCAAAATGACAGAAATTAAGATTTCTGAAATAAAAGATTTAAATCTTACTAGAAAATCTAAAAAATACACCTCAAGAGTTCAACAGCGTTTAAACAATAAAAAAAGTTACAATTCTGGTTCTGGTTTTCAAAAGAAACCAAACTATAATGGTAATTTTAAAAAGAAAGGTCTTGGTTTTATTCCACCTGAAAATTATAAAAATGAGAAAATGAGAAAATTTCTAAAAATACAAAATTTGTTTCAGGTCCGTCTGCTGAAGAGGAAAAGAAAAGCGCTTTTTGGAGACAATCAAATCAAGAATTTCTTGCTGAGAAGAAGAATAGTGAAGTTCACTGAGAAGAGAAACAAGAACCTGTTTTAGATGCAATGAAGTTGGTCATATTGCATGGAACTGTCCCAAAGCAACCAATACGAAACAAGGAGTCTCAGATAAACTTAAAGATATTGTTGTTGATAAAACAGAACCACCAACTGAGAAATTTAAAGTGTTTAAAAATTCAACATATGAAGTTGGTGAGTGTTCGAAAATTTTTTACAAGAAAAGGGGAAATCTTGACAGCCAAGCTTGGGTTGTTAAGAAATCAGATGTAAAATCTGGCGATGAATCTGACTCCACAAAGTCAGATGAGCCACAGGTTGAGATTAAAGCAGAAAACTCAGTGCCTCAAATGGATGATGTTCATTTTCCACCATTGAGTGCTGCGAATTTTAAATCAAAGTTTGGAAAAGTTGAAATCTCAAATCAATTTTATTCTGAAAAGAATGAATTTAATGTTGAGAAAGCTTTTAATGGAAATGTGAAAAATATTTTTGAGAAAATGGTCAATGGGAAGGTTAAAGGGGTAAAAGAATTTTACGAATCAAAGAAGACTACTTACAGCCCAACCCCTAGTGAAGTTGAGAAGGTTACACCCAAAGCTGGTCAAGCTTGGGTGTCTGTGTTCTTTACTTGAAAAATCTGACTTGCCGGAGCTCCCAGGTTGGTAAGAGTGGAGCAGGAATCGGCATCATTCTTGATATGTTTGATTGGTAAATATTCAGGTGATATCTTTATATTGTTATATTTTGATTCACATGAGGTTATAGTTGGTGAGTAGTGGTTGAAGAAGGTTTTCGACTTACAAGTAGTAAATCAGGGACATTAAGTTGTACTTGATTTTCTACAAATGATTGAGGAACGATATGATGAACCCCTAATTTTACAAGTGGTAAAATCAACAAAACTTATTTTCCAAAAAAATCATTTTGGTTAAAACAAACTTAAGTGTTTTGAAATCATAATGAGAAAATAGTTTTGTGTAAGGGGGAGTTCTGATTGTTTATGCCAAGTGGATGGCGAAGTGAAGTGATTCGATATCGGTTGTCAATTTGATTGTATAGTTTGATTTCAAATTTCCTAAAATGTGTTAGCATTTTAGGGGGAGTAAAAATTTCAGAAAATCCAAAAACATTAGAAAATTTGAAAAAGTAAAAAACATGATAAAATGAAAAATGAGTTTTTGTGTCAAAGAAGAGGAAATGATAGTACATCAGTGGACTATCACAGCATGCTAAAGAATTGGAAAGTCAAAATGTGATAAACGGTCTCACTGATGATGTGCCAGTAGGTTTTTGCACATTTAGTAGATTGTGACGAGATATAAACCTAAATTCAAACTTGCTTATATCGTGGGGAAACATCTCTTGGATATATGGGTAACCCCCGAAATCTTGTTTGAAAGGTCCCTCTTTCTGAGTTACTAGGTCTTTATGCTCAGTGATATCTGGGGTATTATCCCGGGACTTCTGATTTTGCGGAAGCAATGGCCTAGTCCCCGGAGAATACTTTCCGCTTGCTTGAAACATAGTGCCGCCCTCAGCAAATTGATGAAACAATAAAATTGATAGTCATTGCTGTTGTTAAAAAGATCCTCTAAAGGGGACACACCAAAAGTCGAAGCCGTCATCTCTCTGCGTATACGGAAGTATCGACCTGAGCTCTCACGGCCCTCACAATTTAACCCCTTTACAGATATCATTTGTGGTATACTCACCTGTAAGACTGAATATTGGGATCTGGATACGGGAGTATATTCTGAGGTGGGACACGCGATTGAGTTTAAGTATCTAAGACATTAATCCGTATCTCGAAACAGTTGAACTTTGTGTGAAAATTTAAGTGGATCAGTATACTGACAATCTAAGTGAATCGTTTAGAACTTAAGATGTATAAAGCTTAACGGTGTTGGTGATTTGTCTCAAAAACTGATATGATCCTCTTACACAAACTCACAAAAATAGTGTCTGTAAATATTTCTTTACTACATTTCTTTATATTCAAAAATTCCAAAAAGATTTTAGTGTGTTTTAGCATAAATTTTGAAAAATTCAAAAAGATTTTCGACAACTGGTGTTGGAGAGCTGATTTTCAAAATTCTAAGTGCTAGACATGATGACAATGTTGTGAGGGGGAGTATATGTTTTTAATAAAATGTGTTTTAATCTAAGTTACAAGTGGTTCATTAGGATTATTATTGATAAATTTTTCTGTTTAATTTGAGAGAGAGTTTGAGTTGATGTTTACATGTTAATGTTTAAAATTGTAAAATTTACTTTGAGGTAGAGATGGTGCAGGTTTGAGGAAAGGCTGGATGTGAGCTAGGTTGATCGATTATGAGAAGCTTATGTTTGAAAAGCCAGTTTCCGTTATTTGGGGACTCTGAAGACAAAGCATGAGCCAGGCAATGATTTTGAACCTATGAAAGCTAGACTTTGATCCTAAAGCAAATGATGCTGAAGAACTGAAGGAATGCCAGCACATTGTTAAGGGGAGTCTGTTGATGCTGATTGAAAAAGTGAAGCTCAGAGACTGATAAAGACTGAAGATGCGAAGACTCGACACTTTAAGACTCGTCAACATCTGAGGGGGAGTCTGTTAGTGCATTCATCTGTCGACTTCGTCTTTATCGAGTCTTGTGCGTAGATTGTTAGATCAGTGCACGTAGTTTGAGATATTGAGATTTAGCTTGAATGAATAGGTTTCGCTTGATAGAGAGTAGGTCAGTTTCAAGCGAAAGCAACCAAAGAGGTTTTGCTTGAACTGAGTCTTGTCACTTTCAAGCGAAACCATAGTGCCTATATATAGTACTTCAACTGATCTCATTTAAAAACTTTTGTGATTTTGGATACCGAAGTGCTGCCGGTTTATCCAGTGATTGTACAAGTTGTAATATCAATCAGAAACGTGTTTAAAGAGAATTATTAGCTATTTCGAAGTCAGTTTCTTTGTGTCCGCCACTGAAACTGATAAAAACTTCTCTGAACGACTCGTTCAGGTCATTACACGATCCTACAAAAGCTGATGTGAAAAAGGATAAGGAGGCTAAGGATAAAGCAAGGTTTGCACAGGAGAAAAGAGTTTTTATGGAGCTGAATGAGCAGGGTACTTCTGAGCCTAAGGATGATCAGGAAAGTCCAAAGCCTGAAAGTCCTGAGCCCAAAAAGAAGCAGCCCACTAGAAAAGTGAGGCAACCCAAATCCATACCATCCAGACCCACAAAACACACTCCTAAATCTTCCAAAAGCTCCAAACATCAATCTCCCAAACCAGCAGTTGTTAAGACTCCTGTTGTATCAACAACTGTTGATACTTCAGTGGTTTCAACAACTGCTAGCCAAACAACTGCCACCACTTCAACACACACCACATCCACTGCCTTACCACCTCCACCAAAAATCACCTCACCACCAAAAACATCATCATTACCACCATCACCTCCTGCTAAAAAGCAGAAGACATCAGATGTTACAACATCTGTTGTCATGACAACAGTGGTTGAAACACTAGTTGTTTCAACAACTGTTAGTCAGCAAACCACCACTTCACAACCATCCAAAACACCACCAACCTCTCCTAAACCAAAAAGGAGAAGGATTATTCTAAAAGATGATGATTCTCCACCACCACCACCAACATCATCACAATCACTGTCCCTTGTACCTATTCCAAACCCTGTTCCACTCTCTTCTGCACAAGTCTTTAATCCAAACACTGCTATTGTATCTGCAGCTGTTCAGTATCCCTTAGAGCTTGCAGCTGTCAGAGAAGAAATAAAATCTTTCTATTCAGAAGATGATCCTGATAAAAGGAGCTTGCCATCTGTTGAAGGATATCCAAGACCTAAAAATATTGAAGAATACTTAAAATTGAAAGGTCAACAAGCTGAGGATATCTCCAAAAGAAACTCAAAAGGCAAACCTGACAAAGAAATCAAAAGATACTTTCAATTCCTGCTCACACAAGTCAGGACTTTGGAGCAGTTTTCTAAAAATCTTTGTCAGCAATTGTCAGAAAGAGCAGATGAAACCTTGAGAAAAGACTATCTTGATAACATTATGGCTTACAAGAAATACAAAGGAGAAATGTACATGTACAAAGAATGGACCATTCAAGAGCTTGAAAGTGAAGCAACCAGAATTCAAGATATGATAAAAAACAAGGCAAGGCAGACTCCTCCTATCTAGGCAAAGTTCAAAAAGAATGTACCAGAAAGGACCCTGCAGCTGAAGAGGATGAAAGAAGAGCTGATTACAGCTGATTTTGGGTCAAGGAACCAAGTGTCAAGATGGACATAGGAGAAAGTGATGATATCTTACAAAAGGCTGGAAGAACTAAGGAAGAAAAATCATAAATTCCACAAAAGCCAGACTATCCTGAAGAAGTGGTTTCAGCTGAGCCACAAAAGCAACAATTCAAGAGATCCACTGCTCCACCTGCAGCCTTCATTTACTAAAGAAGGAAACAAAAGCAGATGGATAAACTAACAGCAGAAGATAAAGAAGCAGAGGATTACCTTGTGAAAGAAGGGGTTAAGAAGATGATTGAAGAAAGACTTGAGTCTGCACAAACTTCAACCACTGCTCAGCCAGTTATCACCAGGCCACCATCTCCAAACTCATCTGCAATAAAGCCTCTCCCAAGAAACCCACTGGACTCAAAAGTACTAAAGTGGAAATCTGACAAACAGACCCACGTACTGTCTCTGATCAAGTCCAGTGGTGAAGTGAAGAAAATATCAAGGGAACAAGCATTGGGCCTGGGTGTTGAAGATCTGCAAGATCTCCTTGATCTTCCACTGTGTAGGGATGAGGATGATACAAATGCCCTGAACTTTGAGTTACAACTTAAAGGACAAATAAGGGAACCGTTGATAAGGCAATAAAGATCTACAATAATGAAGGGTTTTGGCATCATCTGTTCCAGGGGGAGATTGTTGGGATTGAACCCTACCAGAGGAACAGTTGATTAAAGCCAAAACTGGATCAGAACAGTGGATCCAGAATAAGCAGTGGATGTATACAAGTCTCTCCCCTTGAAAGTGATTCTAACAACTGATCGCCTCTATCCACTGTCCGTATACAAGTGCTGTTCTACAAACAACTGCTGATCATGTAAAGACTGATGAAGATTGAAGACCTGTTGATCAATCTACTGTTATGGGTCAAGCACTGCTGATGATACAAGTACTGATGGAGTCACAACAGTGGAAGGAGAAGGCAGTAGTTTAGTCTTTTCTTTGTAATGTATTGTTTATCAGTAGTTAGCTAAGCAGTGTTTGTATTAGATCAGTAGTTAGAGTTTGTTAGGAGGTTAGATGGCACTTTCATGGTGACGTCAGCCAAGATGCTTCAGTGGTTTGCTCGTGCCTATAAATAGAACAGTACCCTGTACTGTTCTATTAGCTCTTTCACCACTTGTCTTCCTGCACGAACAATTCTCTGTGAGCTCAAGCCGAGGGGGAGTTTGTACTACATGCATGCAAAGTTGTAATCAGTGATTGGAATAAATTTAATCATTTGGTTCAATGTTCAAACATGTATGTTGAAAGCAGTTTGATTGTGTGCAAAGTTTAATTCCATTTCATTTCCGCTGCAATTACTTGTTCATCTTCATTAATCTCTAAACAAAAACACAATAAAAAAGAAACTCATATCTTAACAGAAACCCTGTCTTAAAGTCCAAATCACCCTGTCTAATGTTCCATTTTTGTAGTAGTGTGTATCCGTAGGAAATGTGTAGGAAAAATACTAAACAAGTTCCGTCACATTCCGTTGGAATTGTATACGAAAAAAAGATAATTTCGTAGGAAATACATAAAAAAACATACACTCTGTTGGAATTGTGTAGGAAAAGAAACTAATTTCTAGGAAATGCGTAGAAAAAAGAATACCTTCTGTTGGAATTGCGTAGGAAAAAAATATTTTCGTAGGAACTGTGTAGGAAAAATGATTACATTCCGTTGAAATTGTGTAGGAAGAAAAAAATCGTAAGAATTGTGTAAGAAAATTAAAAAGCATAAAAATTATATAATAAAAATAAATATAATGGATTTAAACACAAAATTTTAAAAAAGAAATATTCCGTGGGAAATTCATTGGAAAGTTAAAAAAAATAATTCCGTTAGAAATGAGTAGAAGAATTTTAACGAAACATTTGTGTGGGGAATGACTAGAAAAATTTGTAGGAAATGCGTCAGAAAAAGATTACCCACGAGTAGAATTACTACAACCGTTTTCGTGAGAAATCCGTGAGTAGTTGTACTTACTTATGGATTTCTCACGGAAATTGACGGGGAAACAGTATCACTCTTGCTTTTCCCTTATTTAGAGCAAGTCAAGAAATGTATTCTATATAGAAAATATTCCCATGATATGTATATTTATTAATTTGTGGTTATAATTTAGATCAGTTTTTGTCCTATTATTGATTATCTAAATGTATATAATTGAAGTTGAAGTATAAGAATATATTTGGATCCTAAGCTTAATCATAGTATTTATGCTAGTTGATGACATGTTTTCTTCTAGAAATATATATATATATATATATATATATATATATGACAAAGATCCGTTAGGAACTACATTTTATTACGAGAACCGTGAGAACCAATGTGAACACAACCAAAAATGCCTAAAAATAGCTAAAAACACACACAATTTTTTTTAATATTTTTTATAAAAAAATCGCTAATTTTAGTAGCAAAAAAAAATTTTTAATTTAAAAAAATAAATTAAAAAAAAATTAATTTTTTTTTAAAAAAAAAATTAAATTTTTTTTGGCTACTAAAAGTAGCGATTTTAACATAAAAAATATTAAAAAAAAATTTAGATTTTTTTAGATTTTTTTAGATTTTTAAGGTTTTTTGGGGGTTTAGTTTTTTTGCATTTTAGCTCGGTTTAGGTTTTTTTGGGGGGGGGGGGTGGGGGTGGGGGAGTTTAGGTTTTTTTTTTTTTGGGGGGGGGGGGGTTAGGTTTTTTTAGCTATTTTAGGTTGTGTTCACATTGGTTCTCGCGGTTCTCGCAATAAAGGTGGTTCTCGCATGAACCTTACCATATATATATATATATATATAGGGGATGGTTTATTGGGGAACACTAAAAAAGTGGGGAACAAGGGAACAAGGGCATTTTTGTCCAAAGATAATATCTAATTACTTCCAGCTTTACAAACAAAATCCATCCACACTTTGAAACCCTAGCTTCTCTCTGAGTCACCGTCATACGCCACCACCATCACCACCATACACCACCACCACCACCACAATATGCCACCAGCATCAGCGAACGCAAACATTAAACACCACCAACAACAACCACTGCGATTTAATAGAAGGTCTAGCACCATCCGTGTACGATTTTTTCAGATTTCGGCTGAGATTTTTCAAATCTACATTAATAATCTACATATTATTCAGATCTACTTGCGGAAAACTATTACAAAACTTTAGCTGGTGCCGATTTTGACTGAGATCACTACAGTATTAGTTTCTAGGGTTTCAGATCTTAAATCTCAGTTTAAGGTATCATTTATTTGTGATTATCAATTAAGTTTTATTTAACTTAACTTGATTATATGAAATTATGATTATGTCGATTTATGTTTCTGTTTTGTAGCTTTTTTAGAAAAAAAAATTTGTTTTAACATGTTAATAATTTTTAATTAAATTTGATTTATATAGACATGTGTTATATATAACATTCTATGTGCGTTTCATTCTTTTCATTGATTCTTTGCAGTTTAAGGTATCATTTATTTGCGATTATCAATTAAGTTTTATTTAATTTAACCTGTTTATATGAAATTATGATTATATGTAGATTTATGTTTTTGTTTTGTAGCTTTTTTAGAAAAAAAAATTGTTTTAACATGTTAATAATTTTTAATTGGTTTATATTTAATTTAACCTGATTCTTTTCATTGTTTCTGATATGTAGATTTATGTTTCTGTTTTGTAGCTTTTTTTGGTTATTGTAGTCTCTAAACTGATTGGTTTTTGGTTAATTGGCCTTTGTATTTGAACAATATTGTTGAATCTAGCATATGCTCCATGATCGAAACTGATATCTGATGCATCTTGAGTGTATGAGGTTCTAGGAGGAAATATTGGAGCATATTTTATTCGGATGGTAAATTAGGGTTGTCTTATACATGGTTATTGCTTCACATTCTTCTAATAATTTGAAGTTGAACTATACCTGAACAGTTGAAGATGTATTATAACATGATAATTTTGTAATTTGCAGATGCTCCTTGATCCAGGCTGACACCTGATGTATCTAGAGCATTTAAGGTTCTAGGAGACATATTGGAGCATATTTTCTTCAATTTGCATAGTGATGAAAAGAATTTACAATTTTGGCAAGCTAGAGCAAAGGATTGTAAGGGTCAATGGGGTGGGTGTAGGGAAGGCATCGGTGAACAGGTTTGCCGCGCGGTAACACTGTTGCCGACCCTCACCACCCCGGTGATTGAGTAAAGAAGCGGTGAGTGTTTACCGCAAAGGGGAAGAAGAGGGGAAGGAGAGAGAGTTGAATAATGACTCAAAGACTGAAGTAATTTTAGCCCTTTATCCACCCTGCATATCTTTCATTTCCATTAATAGGATATCGTCATTATTTACTGTCTTATTTAAGCTAAAATTGAAAATCAGGAAAAGAAAGGGTGTTCATAGAGGTAGCTCGTTTTCTCCAAAAGTTGAACACACAGGAAAAGGGATAAGCGGAGCTAACGAAACTGTCTCAGCTTGCCTCTATGTGTCACTTGGTTCTTCTTTCTGATAACGCGGATGGGTGGGCGTGGGGGCTGCAGGATATTGGGCGGTTTTCGGTGTGCAGTCTCAAAAACAGGTTGTAGTCACTTAAATACAGACCTCCGGATTATGTGTTCAGTATTGGGTCCTAAAAAAGTCTCAAAAGTCACTAGGAGGAGGGTAGAAAGAGCAGGTGACCTACACTGGAAGCACTCACAAAAAGGAATATTTTCGTGATTTAGGATTTATGTGTCTTATGTGGGGATGCAATAGAATCGTGTGAACACATATTTGTGTCGTGCTCCTTCGTGCAAAGTTTGTGGCAAATCATATCTCAGTGGTGCAAAGGTTCAATCCATCTATGCATTTCGTTTCCGAGATCTATTGCGGCTGCACGAATTTATCCAAGGCACAAAGAAAAAAAAAAGAAAGCTTTCTATGCTGTTATTTTAACAGGAATATGGTGTGTTTGCTGATTGAGAAACGATATTGTTTTCAATCAAGGCTGGGGAGGTTTCATTAAAGAAGGTTGTTGAAGAGGTAAAGGCCATGGGCTTCAGAGGGCTGAGAAACAGATCTAAGAAGCATTCAATTACGTGGGCTCGATGGAAAATATTTAAGGTGTTTGATGTTGGATGATGGAGGCTGCGCGGTTTTGTTTTTTTTTGTTTTGTTTTTTGTTCTGCGTTCTTTGGTCTAGTTTGGCTCATGTGATGTAAATTGGCAGATAACTCTGTTATGATGGGTGTATGTTTTGATCAAACATGTTAAAATAATTTTTGTATGATAAACTTTAACATGTTAAATGAGTGTTTGTGTTGATCAACTAGGTGCGATTCAACTTTATTTAACCAAATTATATATTGAATTTCGGCCTAGATTTCAAAATACTTAAATAAAGTTTTGCGTGTAGCCTATGCGGGCCCAAAATAATAAAATAAATTAATTTAACATGTTAAAAAAAGCATTTGCATTGATCAACTAAACTTGATTTGACTTTATTTGAACAAACATATTAAAATAAGTTTTGTACAATAAACATTAACAAGATGAAATGTTGAATTGTTCTACTAGGTTCGATTTAAATTTATTTGACCAAATTATATATTAAATTCTGGATAAGAGTTTAAAATACTGAAATAAAGTTTTGTATGGAGTTTATGCGGGCTCAAAATATCAAAATAAATTAATTTAACATGTTAAAGAAAAGTTTGCATTGATCAACTAAACTTGATTCGACTTTATTTGACCAAACATGTTAAAATAAGTTTTGTACAATAAACTTTAACACGTTAAATGAGAGTTTGCCTTGATCTACAAGGTTCAATTTAACTTTATTTGACCAAATTATAAATTAAACTTTGGATTAGAGTTTAAAATACTAAAATAAAGTTTTGTGTAGAGTTTATGCTAGCTAAAAATATTAAAATAAATAAATCTAACATGTTAAATGAGCGTTTACATTGATAAACTAAACTCGATTCAAATTTATTTGACCAAACATTTTAAGATAAATTTTGTACGATAAACTTTAACATGTTAAATGAAAGTTTAAATTGATCAACTAGGTGCGATTCAACTTTATTTAAACAAGTTATATATTGAATTTCGGCGTAGAGTCCAAAATATTAAAATAAAGTTTTGTGTGTAGTTTATGCGGGCTCAAAATATTAAAATAAATTAATTTAACATGTTAAAGAAAAGTTTGCATTGATCAACTAAACTTGATTCGACTTTATTTGACCAAATATGTTAAAATAAGTTTTGTACAATAAACTTTATCATGTCAAATGAGGGTTTGCCTTGATCTACTAGGTTCGATTTAACTTTATTTGACCAAATTATATATTAAATTTTGGATTAGAGTATAAAATACTAAAATAAAGTTTTGTGTGGAGTTTATGTGGACTTAAGATATTAAAATAAATAAATTTAACATGTTAAATGAGCGTTTATATTGGTCAACTAAACTCGATTGTAATTTATTTGACCAAACATGTTAAAATAATTTTTGTACGATAAACTTTAACATGGTAAATGAGAGTTTGCGTTGATCCACTAGGTGCAATTCAACTTTATTTAACCAACTTTTACATTGAATTTCAGCCTAGAGTTCAAAATACTTAAATAACGTTTTATGAGTGGTCTATACAGGTCTCAAAATACAAAAATAAATTAATTTAACATGTTAAAAAAATGTTTGCATTAATCAACTAAACTTGATTTGACTTTATTTGACCAAATATATTAAAATAAGTTTTGTACAATAAACTTTAACATGATGAAATGTTGTCTTGTTCTACTAGGTTTGATTTATATTTATTTGACCATATTATATATTAAATTCTGGATAAGAATTTAAAATACTAAAATAAAGTTTTGTATGGAGTTTATGCGGGCTCAAAATATTAAAATAAATTAATTTATCATGTTAAAGAAAAGATTGCATTGATCAACTAAACTTGATTCGACTTTATTTGACCAAACATGTTAAAATAAGTTTTGTACAATAAATTTTAACACGTTAAATAAGATTTTGCCTTGATCTACAAGGTTCAATTTTACTTTATTTGAACAAATTATAAATTAAATGTTGGATTAGAGTTTAAAATACTAAAATAAAGTTTTGTGTAGAATTTATGCTGGCTAAAAATATTAAAATAAATAAATCTAACATGTTAAATGAGCGTTTACATTGATCAACTAAACTCGATTCGAATTTATTTTACCAAACATGTTACGATAAGTTTTGTACGATAAACTTTAAAATGTTAAATAAGAGTTTGCATTGATCAATTAGGTGCGATTCAACTTTATTTAGCCAAATTATATATTGACTTTCGGACTAGAGTCCAAAATATTAAAATAAAGTTTTGTATGTAGTTTATGCGGCCTCAAAATTTTAAAATAAATTAATTTAACATGTTAAAGAAAAGTTTGCTTTGATCAACTAAACTTGATTCAACTTTATTTGACCAAACATGTTAAAATAAGTTTTGTACAATAAACTTTAACACGTTAAATGAGAGTTTGCCTTGATTTACAAGGTTCGATTTAACTTTATTTGACCAAATTATAAATTAAATTTTGGATTAGAGTTTAAAAATACTAAAATAAAGTTTTGTATAGAGTTTATGCCGGCTAAAAATATTAAAATAAATAAATCTAACATGTTAAATGAGCGATTACATTGATCAACTAAACTCGATTCGAATTTATTTGACCAAACATGTTAAGATAAGTTTTGTTCGATAAACTTTAAAATGTTAAATGACAGTGTACGCTGATCAACTAGGTGCGATTCAACTTTATTTAACCAAATTATATATTGAATTTCGGCCTAAAGTTCATAATACTTAAATAAAGTTTTGTGTGTAGTTTATGCGGGCTCAAAAAAATAAAATAAATTAATTTAACATGTTAAAAAAGCGTTTGCATTGATCAGCTAAACTTGATTTGAATTTATTTGAACAAACATATTAAGATAAGTTTTGTACAATAAATTTTAACATGATGAAAGATTGACTTGTTCTACTAGGTTAGATTTAAATTTATTTGGCCAAATTATATATTAAATTCTGGATAATAGTTTAAAATAAAGTTTTGTGTGTAGTTTATACGGCTCAAAATATTAAAATAAATTAATTTAACATGTTAAAGAAAAGTTTGCATTTATCAACTAAACTTGATTCGGCTTTATTTGATCAAACATGTTAAAATAAGTTTTGTGTGTAGTTTATGCGGCTCAAAATAAATTAATTTAACATGTTAAAGAAAAGTTTGCATTTATCAACTAAACTTGATTCGACTTTATTTGATCAAACATGTTAAAATAAGTTTTGTACAATAAACTTTATCATGTTAAATGAGAGTTTGCCTTGATCTACTAGGTTCGATTTAACTTTATTTGACCAAATTATATATTAAATTTTGGATTAGAGTATAAAATACTAAAATAAAGTTTTATGTGGAGTTTATGCGGGCTTAAAATATTAAAATAAATAAATTTAACATGTTAAATGAGCGTTTACATTGATCAACTAAACTCGATTGGAATTTATTTGACCAAACATGTTAAAATAATTTTTGTACGATAAACTTTAACATGGTAAATGAGAGTTTGCGTTGATCAACTAGGTGCAATTCAACTTTATTTAACCAAATTATATATTGAATTTCAGATTAGAGTTCAAAATACTTAGATAAAGTTTTGTATGTAATCTATGCGGGCTCAAAATACTAAAATAAATTAATTTAACATGTTAAAAAAAACTTTTGCATTGATCAACTAAACTTGATTTGACTTTATTTGACCAAATATATTAAAATAAGTTTTGTACAATAAACTTTAACATGATGAAGTGTTGATTTGTTCTACTAGGTTCGATTTAAATTTATTTGACCGGATTATATATTAAATTATGGATAAGAGTTTAAAATACTAAAATATAGTTTTGTATGGAGTATATGCAAACTAAAAATATTAAAATAAAGAGTAAACTGCCATTTTGGCCCCTGACGTTTGGTCACTTTTGCCATTTTAGTCCAAAACTCAAATCTTTTGCATCTGGGTCCCTGTGGTTTCAGTTTTATTGTCATTTTGGTCTAAAAATGAAATCAGGTCATGTTTGTCTTATAAAATCATGCAATTTTGTCCTTTTCCTCAGGGGCAAATCAGGTAATATTTGTCTTATAAAATCTGGTATTTATTTATAAAAAAGAAATGACCATTTTGCCACAACAAAAAAAGACAAAATAGTAGGGTTTTATAAGACAAATATGACCTGATTTCATTTTTGGACCAAAATGGCAATAAAACTGAAACCATGGGGACCCAGATGCAAAAGGTTTGACTTTTAGAATAAAGTGGCAAAAGTGACCAAACCACAGGGACCAAAATGACAGTTTACTCTAAAATAAATTAATTTAACATATTAAGAAACGTTTGCATTGATCAACTAAACTTGATTCGACTTTATTTGACCAAACATGTTAAAATAAGTTTTGTACAATAAACTTTAACACGTTAAATGAGAGTTTGTTTTAATCTACAAGGTTCGATTTAATTTTATTTGACCAAATTATAAATTAAAATTTGAATTAGAGTTTAAAATACTAAAATAAAGTTTTGTGTGGAGTTTATGCGGGCTTAAAATATTAAAATAAATAAATGTAACATGTTAAATGAGCGTTTACATTGATCAACTAAACTCAATTGGAATTTATTTGACCAAACATGTTAAAATAATTTTTGTACGATAAACTTTAACATGTTAAATGAGAGTTTACGTTGATCAACTAGGTGCGATTCAAGTTTATTTAACCAAATTTTATATTGTATTTCAGCCTCCTCCCGTGTGATACGTCTACAGTAGTACCTGTGTATAAGAACAAAGGGGACGCCCAATGTTGTGGGAATTACCGGGGGATTAAGCTGCTAGGACACACTATGAAACTATGGGAGAGAATAATTGAGACGAGAATCAGAAGAGAAACTCAAGTCACAGTAAACCAATTTGGTTTCATGCCAGGGCGATCGACTACGGAAGCAATACATATTCTAAGGAGATTGATGGAGAAGTATAGGGAGAAGAAACGGGACCTTCACATGGTGTTCATTGATCTTGAAAAGGCCTATGACAGTGTGCCACGTAGACTGATTTGGGATACTTTGGAGAGTAGAGGGGTTTCTGGGAAGTATATAGACTTAATTAGGGATATGTATGTTAGGACCGAGACTACTGCTCGAACGCCTGTAGGGGATACTGAGTCTTTCCCGGTGGAGGTAGGACTACACCAAGGGTCTGCTTTGAGCCCTTTTCTATTTGAAGTTATCCTAGATGAGTTGACTAAGTCAATTCAGGAGGCTCTTCCGTGGTGCCTGCTTTTCGCAGATGATATTGTGTTAGTTGCTGATAGTAAACATAGCCTGAATGTGAGGTTAGAACAGTGGCGAGCAGCTTTAGAGGACAGAGGTTTAAGGATTAGTCGTTCTAAGACAGAGTACCTATATTGTGACTTTAGTGGAGTAGACAACGTTGAGGACATCCAGATCACCATTGACGGTAAAGTGGTTCCACAGGTTAATAAGTTCAAGTATCTAGGATCGTTTGTTCAGAGGGATGGGGAGATAGATTGTGACGTTGCCCACCGCATCCAAGTTGGATGGTGTAAGTGGAGAGCTGCCACTGGGGTATTGTGCGATAGAAGGTTCCCAACAAAATTGAAAGGGAAATTTTATAGAGTTTCAATTAGACCTGCTATGTTATACGGAACCGACTGTTGGGCCATTAAGGAAGTACAAGCACGCAAGATGGAGGTGGCAGAGATGAGAATGTTAAGATGGATGTGTGGGCACACAAGGTTAGACCGGATAAGAAATGATGTTTTTAGGGAGAGGTTAGAAGTAGCTAGTTTATCAGATAAGATAAAGGAGGGAAGATTGAGATGGTTTGGGCATGTGAAGAGGAGGCAGACAATAGAGCCAGTTAGAGTAGTTGAAACTCTCGTGGTGGAAGGGAGGAGGGGTAGAGGCAGACCCAAAATCACTTGGGATGAGCGGATTAGCCAGGATTTGCAAAAATCGCACCTCTCTGAGAACATGGTCCATGATAGGAGCTCGTGGAGACGGAGGATTAAGGTTAAAGATTTCTAGGAGAGGGTTCAATTGTGTTTTTAGGGGTATTGTATAGTCGTAGATATGTATCTATTTGTATACGCTTTCTGTGTTGTTATATTTGTCTTGTTTACCATGCACTCTTTTACCACCCATGTTATATTGATAGCTCCATACTCACACACACACCTCATGGTGCTATTTTTTTTTTTTTTTTCTCTTTCTTTCCTGGTTATTTTGGAGCCGAGGGTCTCACTGGAAGCAGCCTCTCTATCCCTAGGGATAGGGGTAAGGTGTGCCTACATCCCACCCTCCCCAGACCCTACCAATAGCTCTGCTATTTGTGGGATTTTACTGGGTATGATTGATTGATTGATTGATTTCAGCCTAGAGTTCAAAATACTTAAATAGAGTTTTATGTGTGGTCTATACAGGTCTCAAAATACTAAAATAAATTAATTTAACATGTTAAAAAAATGTTTGCATTAATCAACTAAACTTGTTTTGACTTTATTTGACCAAATATATTAAAATAAGTTTTGTACAATAAACTTTAACATGATGAAAGGTTGACTTGTTCTACTAGGTTTGATTTAAATTAATTTGACCAGATTATATATTAAATTCTGGATAAGAATTTAAAATACTAAAATAAAGTATTGTATGGAGTTTATGCAGGCTCAAAATATTAAAATAAATTAATTTAACATGTTAAAGAAAAGTTTGCATTGATCAGCTAAACTTGATTCGACTTTATTTGACCAAACATGTTAAAATAAGTTTTGTCCAATAAACTTTAACACGTTAAATGAGAGTTTGCCTTGATCTACAATGTTCGATTTTACTTTATTTGACCAAATTATAAATTAAATGTTGGATTAGAGTTTAAAATACTAAAATAAAGTTTTGTGTAGAGTTTATGCTGGCTAAAAATATTAAAATAAATAAATCTAACATGTTAAATGAGCGTTTACATTGATCAACTAAACTCGATTCGAGTTTATTTACCAAACTTGTTAAGATAAGTTTTGTACGATAAACTTTGAAATGTTAAATAAGAGTTTGCATTGATCAATTAGGTGCGATTCAACTTTATTTAGCCAAAATATATATTGAATTTCGGCCTAGAGTCTAAAATATTAAAATAAAGTTTTGTGTGTAGTTTATGCGGGCTCAAAATTTTAAAATAAATTAATTTAACATGTTAAAGAAAAGTTTGCTTTGATCAACTAAACTTGATTCAACTTTATTTTGACCAAACATGTTAAAATAAGTTTTGTACACTAAACTTTAACACGTTAAATGAGAGTTTTCGTTGATCTACAAGGTTCGATTTAACTTTATTTGACCAAATTATAAATTAAATTTTGGATTAGAGTTTAAAATACTAAAATAAAGTTTTGTGTAGAGTTTATGCTGGATAAAAATATTAAAATAAATAAATCTAACATGTTAAATGAGCGTTTACATTGATCAACTAAACTCGATTCGAAATTATTTGACCAAACATGTTAAGATAAGTTTTGTTCGATAAACTTTAAAATGTTAAATGAGAGTTTACGTTGATCAACTAGGTGGGATTCAACTTTATTTAACCAAATTATATATTGAATTTCGGCCTAAAGTTCATAATGCTTAAATAAAGTTTTGTGTGTAGTTTATGCGGGCTCAAAATAATAAACTAAATTAATTTAACATGTTAAAAAAACGTTTGTATTGATCAGCTAAACTTGATTTGAATTTATTTGAACAAACATATTAAGATAAGTTTTGTACAATAAATTGTAACATGATGAAAAGTTGACTTGTTCTACTAGGTTCGATTTAAATTTATTTGACCAAATTATATATTAAATTCTGGATAATAGTTTAAAATACTAAAATAAAGTTTTATATGGAGTTTATGCTGGCTCAAAATATTAAAATAAATTAATTTAACATGTTAAAGAAAAATTTGCATTGATCAACTAAACTTGATTAAACTCTATTTGACCAAACATGTTAAAATAAGTTTTGTACAATAAACTTTAACACGTTAAATGAGAGTTCGCCTTGATCTACATGGTTCAATTTAACTTTATTTGACTAAATTATAAATTAAAATTTGGATTAGAGTTTAAAATACTAAAATAAAGTTTTGTGTAGAGTTTATGTTGGCTAAAAATATTAAAATAAATAAATCTAACATGTTAAATGAGCGTTTTAAGATATGTTTTGTACGTTAAACTTTAACATGTTAAATGAGAGTTTAAATTGATCAACTAGGTGTGATTCAACTTTATTTAACCAAACTATATATTGAATTTCGGCGTAGAGTCCAAAATATAAAAATAAAGTTTTGTGTGTAGTTTATGCGGGCTCAAAATATTAAAATAAATTAATTTAACATGTTAAAGAAAAGTTTGCATTTATCAACTAAACTTGATTCGACTTTATTTGATCAAACATGTTAAAATAAGTTTTGTACAATAAACTTTATCATGTTAAATGAGAGTTTGCCTTGATCTACTAGGTTCGATTTAACTTTATTTGACCAAATTATATATTAAATTTTGGATTAGAGTATAAAATACTAAAATAAAGTTTTGTGTGGAGTTTATGCGGGCTTAAAATATTAAAATAAATAAATTTAACATGTTAAATGAGCGTTTACATTGATCAACTAAACTCGATTGGAATTTATTTGAACAAACATGTTAAAATAATTTTTGTACGATAAACTTTAACATGGTAAATGTGAGTTTGCGTGTATCAACTAGGTGCAATTCAACTTTATTTAACCAAATTATATATTGAATTTCAGCTTAGAGTTCAAAATACTTAAATAAAGTTTTGTGTGTGATCTATGCGGGCTCAAAATACTAAAATAAATTAATTTAACATGTTGAAAAAACATTTGCATTGATCAACTAAACTTGATTTGACTTTATTTGACCAAATATATTAAAATAAGTTTTGTACAATAAACTTTAACATGATGGAGGGTTGACTTGTTCTACTAGGTTCGATTTAAATTTATTTGACCAAATTATATATTAAATTCTGGATAAGAGTTTAAAATACTAAATTAATCATATATAATCAAGTAAAAATAAATAAAATCATTAATTCAAGTAAAAACAAACCTAACATCCATGATACACAATATTACTTGCGCATAAATTAACCCAAATTAGATTATACATATACCCTGCTCAACTATGGTAGGTGAGCCATACCATGGTCTTGATTCATCGTCTGAACCAATGGGTGAATGATACACCCCGTCGAAGCTAATGTTTGAAGCTCCCTCAAGGTGAGCCAATACTTCAAGCAGCACTCCATCGCCCCATACATCTACCTGCCCACACACCTGTGGAAAACAGAATACTTGCTAACCTAAGGTAAAGAAACCTTAACATCTAACAGTTGATGTTACCAGTCATAATAAGATAACAGATGGCAATTTCGACTCGTTTTTTAATTCATGGATCAACTAAGAGTTATATTTTAACTCAAAGCAGTTTAATGCGTACAAATGTTTTTATATTAAGCGCTATTTATTCATAATGATACCTATAAAGACAAAGTGTTTGGGGTTGACATGACCCGACCCGTCTGACCAGCCCAATTTGTAATCACTACTCGCTAGATTTGCCTATAAGAAGTTGGAAACGACGTTACCTGTTTGTATCCCTGGCCAACGAAACGGGTGCGAAATGTAGCACCAGTTGAGATCAAAGTGCCTGACTCACTTGTAATACTAGCATCGGGAACAGTTTGCTTGACGGAAACTGGAATAGTTGTTGCAGGATTTGAGTTACCAAACAAACGACTGCCATAGATGTACATGCAAGCAGCTTAAATCGGAAATGAAAACTACTGAAATGTCTAGAATTCCCTCAAAATTATTGACAAAAAAGATTATCACAGAATGTAAACTATACAAGCCTGCGATACATACATATCTTAATTCTGGAGTATAAAAAGCTTTCCTACGGTTTTTCTCAACGTAATCCAACAGACCCCTTGTCTGATCAACAACTCCAGACACCCCTTTTGGCGGTGGCCTAGATATTAACATCAAAAGTGATAATAAATCAATGTTTAAACTTTAAAGCATCTATCTTCATGAATTGACTTGAAGTTTAAAGCATCTAGTAAATATATACCGAAGGGGAGATCCCAAAGTGAGAAGCAAGGAAATATTATTATTTGCCTCGGTGAACTCTTCCATATACACCCGAGCCAACCATCTTCCTGCAGAGTGTCCGATTTTAGACAATGTTCCACCTACAGAGTGACTAATTTAAGATTTAACAAGTCATTAATTAAAAAAAAGAATCAAAACGATGGGTATTTTAGACAATTATTCAACTTCAATACACAAAAACTAGTTTAGGACTTCTCCCTGCATCTTTTAGAGTAAATTACGCAGATGGTCCTGTTGTTAACTATAATTTTGGATTTGGTCCCAAGCTTTTCAAAAATAAATGGACGGTCCCTGTGGTTTGCACTTTGTAACTCATTGGATCTAATTTTATTCATGAAATGCCACTTGGAAAATAAATACGTCTTTCGGGTCCCTACAAACGTAGACGAACTTGCAAGAGCTCATGCAAGCTGGTAACAGAGTGTGAGCGAAACGGGTAGAGAAGAGTCGAGGAGTTGACGCGTTAGTGAAGTCGGTAATAGGGTAGGATTCAATGTCTAGTGCCGAAAAGGTGCTATGCGGGTTGTGCTTGTGAAGATAGTGGTCGGGGAAGGTGTAGCGGTGGCGGTTAAGGGCAGAGAGCATGAGAGCTTTAAGCCAGGTGGTTCCGGACTTCATGAAGGAGGCCAAAAAGATGTCGGTAGGGTGTGATTTGAAATAGGTATGTAGAAGCAAGTTGGTTTATAGGATATCAGCACGATGTGCTCCTGATAGTTGTTTAGAACACAGCTTTCAAACACTTTAATAAACTAACATATGGCGCCAGATCCAACCCAAATCGATGAAGCTAGAACCATAAATTAAACGATGAACGATATTTTGTCGTCGAAATGATTGGCATTATAATTTATGCTTGAATCTTACTCCGTATCCACTAAGTCATATGCAGATTTAGTGTTTCATTTTCTGTAAAACACGAATCAATTTCGCATTTAAATAACATCCTCTGTTCTTACCCAGTTCTGTTTCTGATCATTTCGTTCTTAGGAACTATAATCAAAACCTAAATGTGGATTATTTATCATCTAGAACACACAATTCGAACATTTCAACAAATAACACGAAAGAATAAACCAACAAGCGACAAGGAGTATTTAGTGAACAAAATAACTGACCTTCGGGGTAACAAACTTAGACCATTGAAAATGAACTGTTGCGATTGACCCTGCTCTACACGCTCCAGATTAGATCTGACCTGCCTAACCAACAAATCGGCCTTCCTGCTCTCCGTTTTCCATAGCCACGTGTCTGCCTCATCCTTCGCCCCATAGCTGGACAACAGAGTCTGCAGTTGCTGCAACTCCACTCTCTCTGACTGTGACAACTGGGGTTTTTTCAACATCTTGTTCCAGCCCGTGCTCGACAACTGCTGCCAAGTTAAAACAAAAGAGTCTTTTCATTTACTGTTTTAACAAATTCTCAAAAAAAAAAAGGAACAAAGTTAATTTACCATTGTGCTTAAATTCTTTTCTCCTAGATTCTTTATCAACAACATCATGCCTCTACTCGTGCGTTTTACTTTTTTCTACATAAACCCCATTGGTCTTACCATTGCTATGACCATTTGTCTCTTTCATCTTCATATCCTCCTCCAAAATTACTGGTCTTCATATTTGCAATGAGAGATAATTAAAATATGCACAACAAATGAAATTTGCATACATATGCCAAAATCATTATTTAGAATTAAATCATCTGTACAAATCTCCGTATCTTCTCATACAGTCCATTCTATTCGACAACCACGCCTATTAAAACTTCTTAGGTTTTCTCGAATTCTGATAATCTTTATTTCTTACATCTATAAACAAGTTTTTTACATGTAAAAATGAGTTGTTTGTGTCGATATCAGTCTCAAACCCTAATGTTATATTCACAGAGGAGTATAGGTATAAGTGTATAACAACTGAAGATTAACATCCTTGCATCGCATGGAAAAATCAGTTGTCATATATGCAAACATCCCGTGAAATCGTCCAAATCGAGCATGGAGAAACCACTATCGTTTACCTTCAACAATCTCTTGATGAAACTCACATCGCACGAAATGAGTAATCCGCCTGTTAACTATAATCTGAACTTATTTTGCAACATGTATATTCAATTTCAAAAAGCTGAATAAAGTTTTCAAATCCCTAGCTAATCAATACGAAAAAAAGCTGAAACCACTATCGTTTACCTTCAACAATCTCTTGATGAAACTCACATCACACGAAATGAGTAATCCGCCTATTAACTAGAATCTGAAATTATACGAAGCATAATTTCAGATCTAATCTCATCATCCAGAAAAAAATGTTACAAAAACGCAACATTATAAAACCAAATTTCACAATTGAATTAGTATTGTTTTTTCACACGATCATACAAGCAGTTTGAGTGATAGACATTCAATTCTCGTTTCAGAACTTTTGATTTTTTTCGTATTAACCGAACATGTATGTGTTCTTGAGCCAGTTCTTGAGCTTTCTACTCTTCTAGATTTGAAACTGAAAGGTGAATCCAATATATTACAAGTTTAGAGGTTCGTGTAATAAGTTTCAAATAAGTTTAACATGTTAAATTAGAAGTGTTTCAATAAAAAACCTTGCAAATGACATAAACTCTCTGCATTTTTGCAGAAAATACAAAGAAAAAGAAACAAAGGTCACAGAGATGACGTATTATACCTGCTAATCCAGTAAATCAACACACCGACTGTTCGTTCCATCTTCGTTGCACTCATCCGGTAACCTAATTCATATCTTTCACTTCCTCCAAACCCTAACGTTTGGTATCTCTAAACCCTAGGAATTACATCAGAACGGGAACTAACAATTTGCTGAGGTTTGCCTATGTCTTCAATTTCTTCTTAATCGGACTGGCAACGGTGAAATTTAACGGTTTAGGGTGGTAGTGGTGGTGGTGGTACGGCAGCCGGATTGTGAACGACGGCGATCGGAGGGTGGTGCCCAAGGTAGCAGATGGTGAATAGGTTTGTAAAATTGTGTGACCAAAATACCCTTCCGTGTGTTTTTATAATTAAAAGCATTAGATTATATCACAACCGTAGATTACTTTGATCTAAGGGCTCCTAATGGGGTTCCCTTGTTCCCCACTTTTTTGGTGTTCCCCAATGAACCTCACACTATATATATATATATATATATATATATATATATATATATATATATATATATATTTGAACTTCTACGCTATAACTAGAAAATTGTAAGTTTAAATTATATTAAATTAACAAGTTGACGCTACCCCCGCGCGTTGCGACGGGATGTTGATATGAAAGTCTTTAAAAACTAAAGTAAAGTAGTTAATTTTTTAATGACCAACAAAGCCTGAACACCTAGATAAACCCAATGACAAAAGGTCACCCACTCCTACAAACATAGACTGCGCTAGTGACCCTCTCCGCCACCACTCTAAAGAAAACACACCACTCGAAGGCCCACTCCGATAAAACCCCTGGCTCAATCCAAAGCAATTTTTGCTCTAGATCATGGGGCTATCAACGCTCTAGAATTTTATCGGCAATATAGAAGTTAATTATCTTTAACAAAACTTATCCTTATTACTCAATTAAAAGAATTTATACATATATCATTTTCTTAACTTATTTAAATTATACAGATAACATATTTATAGTAGTGCTAATAAACAAAAAGTCAGTAAAAATAACCCGACATCAACATCTTAATAATAACTTCACATTATTTTTTATCAACAATTATGGGTATATCTTGTAAGTTTTGTAAAGTTTTTGTACAAAATAAGTTTCATAGCAAAAATAATAATTATCTTTGTGTACCTACCATCAAAAAGTAACATAATAAAAACCATTATCAACCTGAAGATCACAATAGTAGTTTTATCCAATAAATTTGACACGGGTCAAACGAATTATTGCGGGAAAAATGTTAAAGGGGTAAAGGGGACATGAAAAATTCTAAGGGGTCAAGGGAGCAGCTTATGAAAAAATGAAAATTGACAGTAAATCAGAATCAACCAAAACCCATTAAATGAAGCAACTTGGGTGATATTTTTAGTGTAAACAAACATGTGTTACGAAAACAAATTTGTTAAAAAATTGTAATAGAAATATGTTTAAACTAATTTAAAAGATAGCAACAATTTCAGTTTTGTGGGTTGTCCTTTACGAAAACAGTGTATACAAAAACAGAGTTCAATTTCTAACCATTATATTTTTATGTTTGACATTTCTTGGATTTTTTTGGATAAACTGATGCTTACTCAATTCGTTTCTCCGTTTTAATTCCAAATTGGAATTGATTCATAAAAGAATGATTATGGGTATCCTTTTATTTTGTTTTGATTAGTGCATCAATTTTTTATTTTGTTTTGATTAATGAATCAATTTAATTATGTTTGAGTTGTGATTTTTTTCGGCCAAAGGAACTTTCATTATAGCCTGTACTTAGGTCTTTTTGGTTAGAGGTTTTGAATGCCTTTGTTCCGAATTAATCGATGATAAAGTTTGGCGGATTCAGATTTGAACAAAATGATCTGTATGAATAGTATTTGAGTAAACTATTTGCATTTGATGTACAGGATACATTATAAGTTCATAACAACAGATTGTACAAACCAAATAAGCCAAATGCGATAATAAAAAACCCAAATTTCAGCGGTTTTGTAAAAGAACTAACATAAAAAGAGATGAAAGAAACATATACTGGTTAGAAATCTAGTTTTGCATTTATTCCGTATTCAATTGCTGATTAGAAGTGTGAAGAAAGACACGTGAAATCGATCGTGACGATACAAAAGAAATCGAATGCTTCGATTATGTAGGAAAAATGCGAAATCAACGAACCCCTGTTTTTCGTCGTCTTCTAATGTTTAACTAACTTTTGTGAATAGATGCAAATATATGATTCTTGTAATCTTTTTATCGTTGATAAAAGAGTAAACTAATATATATTTATTTTCATGTATAAGCCTTAATCATCCTATGCATGAATAAGGAATGAGACCATCTCATGTTTAAGTCAACGATTGGTCATATCCTCAAACAAGCTTTGATGCAAAATGAAAGGGGTGAGAAATTGAAATTGTCTTTCGAGATCTGCTGAACCACCCTTGATGTCGTAACTTTATCACTTTCATATATTTATTTGACATTATTCCACGTCTTAAAGCCTCAACCCATCAATAGCGCCCCCTCCTTCACACACATACATCTTGTCATTGCAACTACAAACCACCAATAGCGTATGGGTATAGTAGGGGGCACTATTGGCTCTTTTTGGTTGATATGACATAGAGATGGCGCCCTAAACCGCTTAGCCATATTAAAGGTGGCTCACATTTCCGCATGTCATGGTGATCAATTGGCGACTAAGCGCCTCCAAGATAAATTATTTATGTATGTTTCATTAAGAGTTAATTGCCATTTTAGTCCCTAAGCTTTGTCCAAATTTGTCATTTTAGTCCAAAATGTTTTTTTTTCGCCTCTGGGTCACTGACTTTTTCCTTTTGTTGCCATTTTGATCACATACCCTAACTCCATCCAAAAACCCCATTTTTAACCAGGGTATTTTGGGGATTTTTATTTTAAATCTTTTCAATTGCCATTTTGATCCAATTATAAAAAATAAAAAAAAATTCTAAAAAATAAAAAAAAATCATAAAAATAAAAAAATCTAAAATTCTAAAAAATAAAAAATAAAAAATAAAAAAAAACTCTAAAAAATCCAAAAAATTCTAAAAAATAAAAAAATCATAAAAATAAAAAAAAAATCTAAAAATAAAAAAAATTTCTAAAAATAAAAAAAAATTCTAAAAAATAAAAAATTTCTAAAAATTATAAAAAATCTAAAATCTAAAAAATAAGAAAAATCTAAAAACTCAAACAAACATATTTTAAAGTTTCAAATTCAAAAAATGACGATATATTCCTCGTCCAGATGAATATATTTTCAAGTTTTATCTATTTTGTTGAGTGAATGAGTGGTCATGATGATATAGAACCATTTATCTATTTAAAAAAACAAATTTCATTTTAAGTTGACATCTTTCACAAACATTCTTACATTTCCACATTAATTATTACCCTTTTGGCCTTTTTATATATGTTTTCATAGTAAAACTAATTATTACAATAATATTTTCATCTTTAGTTTTGTATCAATTAATATAATTTACTAAATATAAATATCCTGAAATATAAATTTTATAAACTAAAACATAACATGCATGTTCGTTAGTTAGTGGTTCTATCTCATCATAACCACTCATTCACTCAATAAAATAGATAAAACTTGAAAATATATTCGTCTAGATGAGGAATATATCGTCATTTTTTTGAATTTGAAATTTTAAAATATGTTTGTTTCAGTTTTTTGATTTTTGTTAGATTTTTTAGACTTTTTTTTGACTTTTTTGATTTTTTAGAATTTTTTTTATTTTTTATATTTTTTTTAGTTTTATATATTTTTTTATTTTTTTTATTTTTTTTATTTTTATGATTTTTTTTAGAATTTTTTTTAGAATTTTTTAAATTTTCTAGAAATTTTTGAATTTTTTTTTTATTTTTTAGAATTGGATTAAAATGGCAATTGAAAAGATTTAAAATGAAAATTCCCAAAATACCCTGGTTAAAAATGGGATTTTTGGATGGAGTTAGGGTATGTGATCAAAATGGCAACAAAAGGGAAAAGTCAGGGACCCAGAAACGAAAAAAAAAACTATTTTGACTAAAATGAAAAATTTGAACAAACCTCAAGGACTAAAATGACAATTAACTCTTTCATTAAATTTATCAAGTTGCATGATATAATTTGAAAGAAAAGAATGAAGTGGTTCTAGTTTAACATTATCAGACGTACCAATGATTGAAAGTGGGCGGGTAAAGTTGAAACGCACTAATAGAAAATTAGTAAGAGAAACGTGATTTAATGTCAAATTGAACATCAAACAAATAGAGAATCTACAAAGAGGGAATCTGATTTTTAGGTAAGGAATAAACCATAATAAAAAGCTAGCTTTTATTGAAAACTTAGAGCATTCTCATTCAAATCACCAAAATTTGTGTTGGGGGTTTTAAAATATAAAAAGTATAAAAAGTGGTTGTGAGTGGAGGAGAGAGAAAATATTACTGTTCATCTGTATATTTGGGGGGACACTGTTCACCCCCTATACTTTTTTGATATATATTGAAAGTGGTTGTGCGTGGAGGAGGGAGAAAATGTAATATATATTGAAAATGAGAGAGAAAAAGTATTTGTTTTTAGTGGAAATATATTGATATATGAGTTGTTTTGTAGTGAAATGTATGTTTATTTTTAGTGGATTGGATGTGAATGTTCTTACACAGTATGATTTTGTGTTAGAAACCCCTTATTATTAGTTAACAATCCCCATTAGATTTCCGAAGCCTATAGAGTTTACTTTTTTTTTACGGCAAAGAATCTCACTGTAAAGCCACCTGGCTCGGGGTTATTTTCAAGGTCGATTCCTTGATCACCATAAGACCGTGCCCCCCCCCCCCCCCCGGTGCGTGGGAATCGTATGGAATCCGTAAACCCTCGCCCTCGTCAGGTTCGAACCCGGGATTAAAGCCCCGATTTGTTCCTTCACCCAGGTGTCCTTTGAAAATGGCCCAAACGAGAATCAAACCTACATCTCCATTAGGGAGGACATACCAATTTACCACTCGACCAAGTTCTCAGGACATAGAGTTTATTGTTTTAGTAATCGGGTTCAGTTGTCAAACATCTAAAGTCTGTAAAACACGGTTTTAAGTTAGCAACCTTCTAACCAAGGACGACCCTGGGGGTGGGCGGGGAGGACCACCGGGCAGGGCCCGATATTTTGGAGGGTGTGCTATTTTTAGAAAACCGGATATGTATACGTAAAAATTTCATTTTTAATAGGGTATACCTATACAAACACCAATATAGGCCCACTTACAAAACTATTCTTATGTTTTAGATTAGTTATTAGCACATTGATATTAAGTTTAGACATTTATTGAGCCCAATACCCAATTTCATTAATGCCTAAAGGCACGTTTTTTTGAGCTTGAACATGGTACATGAATTCTGAGTACCGGTCCTGCTTCCAACCAATGCTAGATAACTAGATTGATGCGTTGGATCGTGCTGAACTTTAGTTATCTCTTACTTCAATATTTTAATAAGTTCATTAAATAATATAACTCAATGAATATAGATCGTCCTCTTTTTCTCTCCGGTCGCTGGAAGTGCTCGACGGTGAGCTCCTTCCCGGAACAGCGTGTAAGGTTCCGAGTTCTTCTTCCTGGTAAGTTCTCGTGGTAACCTTTATCCCTATTCTGTGTTGAAACTTTACCCATTCGCCTTCTAGGACTGGCTGTTCCTCTTGCTCTCTTCTCTTTTCTTGTCTTGGGCTGTCCAGTTTGCATCCCGATTTCTTGAGTGCTTAGTAGGTCTGATACCGATCGCGGCTATTTTTATAGTTGAGCTAGATCAGGTTCGAATCCTATTAACCATTTAAAGTTCCGTGGTTTGTTTCTAGATCCTTTTTTCGTGGTGCTTTCATGGGTAGGAGGGTGTGGAAGGGTCAAAATGACAATTGGAATACGATCCTCAGTAGGAAGGAGTTTAGGAGGGAAAAAACTTTTGCTAATAGAGAAACTCGGTTACGAAACGTGACCACCTTTTTCTTTTCTAACCTCCCTAACACGTGTTGTGACAACCCGAGTTTTCAAGGTCATTCCTCGACACGTTATTTGTTTCTCACTGTCTGTGTTATAACTTATGCATAATTGTTGAATTGTTAAACTATTATGATGTTGAGTGTTTAGTGTTTAGTATATAAATTATGAATTATTTAAGGGTGTTAATATAGTCTTTCGCCACCCCAGTCTTTCGTCACCCTCTAACTCGACGAAAAAGAGGTCTTTCGCCGAGCTCATGTCTTTCGCCGTAGAGGGCCTTCGGCCCAGTATAGTTCGCGGCCCAACCTGTTATGTTATAACTTCATGTTTAGTAACCATAACCCAGAAAACCCTAGAGTCTCCCATTCCTTCCTCTATCGACGGCAGACCCTTCCTTCCCCGAGACATCTCTTTTTATCGGTCTTAACATCTCCGGTTAGTATCATTCCTTTTAACGAATCCCTAGCTATGATGTTTAACTGTATTATGTTGGCTTAATCAAATGCAACGTAAAACTGTGGTGTAAATGTGATATAGGGTTGCATTAGAAACCATACTCATATGTTGTGTTAATTAGGGTTTTGTTATCTAGATGTTTAGGCCGATAGATTGGAACACATATGATAAAGAATTGATGTCTTGTACACAGTCATGCTCACTGCTTGGTTAATGATTATGTTGTCATATGAACATGATGTTAACTGTGTATACAATTACTGAATAATCGAGATTGTGACAATATACGCGATGATTGGTTAGGGTACTTATGATTAAGTAATGATTGCAAATGATGGTTTGACATGACTAGGGTTGAGAAACACGAAAACTGTTAGGAAACTTGGAAACTATTAAGGCCAAGACGAAACACCTATGTGTTTCGCCACACAAACATAGACGAAACACCTATGTGTTTCGCCACACACACATAGACGAAACACCTATGTGTTTCGCCACACACACACATCGACGAAACACTCTAATGTTTCGTCGCCCTGATGTTTCGTCATTAGAACAGAAGCTCACAAACAAACTGTAGTCTGGAACGAGTATGATAATGAATGACTATATGTTGATCCTTGACTGTTAATGATATCAGCTATGTCTGAGGAAGACACATTTCGGTTTTGATTAGCACGGAACTATTGAATACTGTTTTGAGACATGTGTGTGAATAGTGCATATGTATGAGTTGAAATGTCTGCTTTGTGTTAATCGGAAACTGTTGCTTGAATGCACACCATGATTACAATTTATACGTGAACCAAGTGAATGTAAACTGATTTCGTGTACATGATTACCATAGGATTTGACTGGTTTATTTGTGAACAAGTAAATAATCATACCGAGCAAACCAAGGTGAGTTCACTACTCTTGAGCATGCGTCCCGGTGGTTGGGACAGTCAGTGGGTATCCCGGGGAGGGATAAGTCTTTTGGGTAAAACTGGAATGTTGGATAATACTCTCACCCTATCACTCTTAAGTCCCATCTTTTTGTTACCGGAGAGGTAACGGGGTATTAGTTGGTAGTGCTACTTAGGTTTGGCACCCTCACACATACCGGAGAGGACGGGTGTGAACTAATGACCCAGTCATGCCCAGTGCTTTAATAGGAGCACTGGGGAACGGGCAAAACATACATCAGGAGCCGTATTGTTCAGTAACGAGATATTATCAACATTACTTTCGGATTTGTTAACAAACTGGATTAAACACTTGGTAATTAACGTTTTCGATAAGCTGTGAACTCACCAGCGTTGTCTGATGCACTTGTTGCATGCTCGCAGGTCGTTACGTACTTTGGATAGGAACTTACTATCTGGATGGCTGGAGTGGTCATGGGTCACGTCGCTTGGATTTGCAAGACTTATTTAATAATTTCACGTACGTTGGTTTTCGAAATGATTGAACAGTGTTTAACCATTTGCTTCCGCTGAACATATTAAGCTTGGATATGTTATGAATATTTTATCTTATTGAATGGAAACTCTGTTTTATAATTTGATCTTGGTTCAATGTGATTGGTGGCTAGATCCCGGTACGTCACACGCCTAGCGGGGTTTCCGCATGTGGTATCTTGGGGGCGTGGCAGTTTGTGTCACACCCCTAAAATCCACAAGCGGAGTATCACCGCAGGAGGCGTGACTGACCAGGATCCAGCCACCAATCATATTAAACAATTTAGTAAAGCAAATAAAAGTTCAACCACGCAATATAATTGGTGTTCAAAAACAGTTTAACAAGACTAAGTTATCATCGGAAGCAAATAGTTCAAAACCCAATCATAAGTTAAAAGTGTTTAAGTTCATCATGAACACACAATGTCCATGCTCCACAACGACACCTCCCATGCAAGCTCCAGCTAAACCTCTAACGACCTGCAAGGCATGTAACACGAGTCAACAACAAAGTTAAGCGAGTTCACAGTTGGTTGTCCAGTTTCAATGTTATCCCAAAAACTATAAGTTGTTTTGAAAACCACGAGTTATCCAATTCCTTGTTTCCCAAACCATAATTAGTGGGGGCTACCCCATGTTGTAAACCACTAGACCGTTACCATATCGACAACTGACTGAGGAAGTTGTGCCCTACGTCAATGTCTATCATCATTGACTAAGTGCCCAGATCCATTAGTACACGCCCGTCCTACTAGCACGGTGTGAGGCTTGTCAACCCTAATAGCGCTATTAACTAATGACCCGCTCGCCATTGGCCCGTCGATTAAGTCGATATAAAAATGAGGGACTTCATGATAGAGTTTTGTCTAGTAAGTTATAGGTTATCGTCCTTCCCAACCGAGGACGGAGGTACGTATTCTACCCAACCGAGAATACGCAGGTTAAATGTAGTCGGCCTTCCCAACCGAGGACAGAGGTACATATTCTGTTAGAGGTGAATATGTAGGTTTCGTTTTAGCTTCTTAACCCATTTCCAACCAACCGGGAATCCCATGCCTTATAAACTGACCAGGGCTCTTGAAGTCGTCAGTCCTTCGCTGTTGAGACTGAGACTGAACTGAAGTAGAACCTTTGCTCGAATTTCCATCCCACTTACGCTTGTTGTCGCTAGGAGCATCAGATGTGGTTGTAGTACCAATACGCTTAGGCAGCCTGTTCTACTCAACTGCCTGATCAGTGAGACGATGAGCTAGCCGTATGACTTGCTGAATGGTACCAAGGTTAGCCGCAGCACATGTGACACCTGTGTCACTTCAACCATCCAACAAATGTCAAACCAATGAAATATTGTATTTCATACTTGGGATTTGTAAAAATATGTGTATCATTTGCACATATCAATTCTTGTTCGATTTCAAGCTTTAAATCGCTTTCTTGAAGGTTATACACGCACTGATGCGTAAATATAACCCGTTTAGTGCAACAAACACTCCGGAATAGTGAAATAGGCTTAACATACCTTAAATAACCTTTACATAACTTAGAAATAAGTTTTGAAGGCTTTGGTATGGCAAAATCGAGTTATTTCGCCTACATGGACTAAATTTGACAAACTGCGAAAGTATGCCAATTTGAACTGTAACAAACATTCCGGAACATGACCATAAGTTAAACATACCATAAATATCCTTTACATAGCTTAGAAATAGGCTTTGAGGGGTTCGGTGTGCTAAAATAAACTTCTGGGTCATTCAGGGACTAAAAGCGTCAAAAAGTGCACAAGTTTGCATTTTCGCGCATAACTTGCGTTCTGAATACATCCGAACATCCAAAAATTTATGTAAGCACTAAAACATTTTATTTTAGTGTTTGGCATAAGAAAAATCCACTCGTCGCGTCATTTGGATCGTTTTTCGCGCTTATGCGCATTCCGTCGTAATTAAGCGAACATCGCAATCGTACGGCCAAACGAACCGACATCCGAGATGTTTTTGAGAACATTTTAAGTTCCCTATACTTTAACTTCATTTTAGAGCTTTGAAATGAGGTTAACGGGGTTCAAACGCATCGAAAATAGCTTAAACGGGCTGCAGGGACCATTTCTGCCATTTTTAAAACTTTGATGAATCTGTTACATGGTGGCGTAGCGCGAGCACTTCATGCCTATCCAGTGGCGCTACGCGAGCACCTCATCTGGGCAGAAACTTTGCAGAAACATCGAATCTGGTCCGTTCCACATGTTGCACATGGTTTTGGGGAATCTATGGGCTGGTATTGAGTGCACATGGTATTACAAAACCATGTGTGCACATGTATGGCCAAGATCAAAGCACGGTTTCCAAGAAACGATCTTAACGGCTCTCCGAAAACTATAAATACCCCCCCCCATGCCATTGCAAAACCCACTCGAATTTTGATTTGAGAAGCTCTAAGTTGAAACCTTTGTTTCATACCTGAGCTACTTGGATCAAGATTAGCATCCGGGGACCCTTTGTAAGTATTCCTTCATTCTTTTATTGCTTTTCGAGTCTGAAAGTCAAACTTTGTTTGACTTTCTGCATTGACCAGTTTATGGTCAATGCGAAGTTCGTTTGAACTTCATAACGTGAGCGTAATCACGATGGTCATAGTCCCTAGTGACTATACCTACTGATTACCACGTTATCTAGGCTCAGTGACGAGCCGTAGTTTCGGCCAGAATACGTATTCTTGCGTATTTTGTAACCAAACTACTCTTGGGTATCAAAACCGTTTGTTTTGATACCAAACTTGTTTTCAAACTTAGTTAAGCATGTTTTAACATGCTTAGCTCGTTTCTTTTAGTTTTGTGCTTGTCTAGGGTCCTAAGGGTAAGCGATCTAATCAATCGCTTATGCTTTCGAACCCGACCCATTTGGTCGATCATTAGGATCTGACCAAACACCTTAGGTGACCATAGTATATAGGGAATAACCTTCCGAGGTTATACCTTATGGTCGCTTCGTTAAGTAGTTGTATGATAAGTAGATTATATGCCTTAGGTAAATTACCAAAATACCCTTTTCATGTGTAATTGGTAATTAAGCATATGTAACCTAAACTTTCGTCACTTAACTGATTTATCAACAATATTAAACATGTTAAGGCATATTTTACTTGTCATAGGACTAGTTAGGCGGTCCGAACGCGTTTCACGCGAACGACGCGTTAAAGTAGCATAAGCTACCTAAACGGGTCGTAATGGGTCGTAAGCACTTAGGTTAGGTTTCATTTAGTATGTAGGCCTTGTTAAACCATATTACATGAGTTCCCGTACTCATTTGGTTTACGAGCCTCATTCTATCCGATCTTCCGATTTAGGTCCGGTTTATTAACATAGTTACCTATATTAGGTGCCGTTTGATATCCGTGATCTCTAGCATTGTTTGGTTGTTACTCAAGGACTACTAAGCAATCTCAAGTGAGTACATAGACCCCTCTTTTACTGTTTTTCAAACTGTTTTGGGGTAAAACACATGTGCCTACTTGTTACTTTCATGCTTTCACATCATATACTTGCTATGTTCATTAGTACATTTATAGTACATGATTACATTACATTTCGTGCTATGTATGCCCATTGTGTGCATATTTAGTACAGTTGTTTCACGTCACATGCTATGTATGTCTATTGTTGCATACTTAGTACAGTTGTTTCACGTCACATGCTATGTATGTCTATTGTTGCATACTTAGTGCAGTTCACATGCTATGTATGTCCATTCGTTGCATTGTTCATCATACTTAGTACATTTGTTATTCATCACATGCTTACATTTTGGATACACATTACATGATTTACATTAGACATGAACATTTTACTTTGGTAGTTTGGTTTGAGTAAGTGATTAAGTAACGAGGCGTGTGTAATATGATACAAGCATGGTGGATACGCCGCTGTTACTTCCTATATATAAGTGTTTGTATGGTATCACATATTGTAGCGTTATTTGAATCATTTCAATTCGAGACATATAACATTTTATACAAATAACATACTTTTCACAAGGCATTGATTTACAAACAACTTATCTTATACAAACTCATTTTACATGGTTATTCATTTAACCATACATTATTCACTTATTTATACATATCATCTGATCTTATCGTTTTTCAAATGATTTACAAGACAAAGCAAATTACAAGGTTCATGACTAAACATTTTTCTTAAACATAAGTCATGAATCCTATTTTCTTAAAACCTATGTATCTCACAGGCATTTTTATGCTGACGTACCTATTTTCACATGTGTTTTCAAGAGATGATGCATAGGACTTATCAAGACATACTTAGGCGAACCTGTGCCTTAGTGACTTAAAACGAGACAAGAACTAGTTAAATTATGTTATGTACTCTTTGGTTCTTGTTTAAAACAATGTAAACTTTCATGTTTGATTAATAAAACGAAACTTCAATTGCCATGGATTTGAAACAATTAATTCTGTTACAACACACCCCGATGTTTCCGCCACGTTTCGTTGTCTCACGTGGTTGGGGTGTGACAGCACATGGCTCTGAATTTCTGGCACAAGACCCTTGAGGTACAGCTCAATACGCTTGATAGGAGGATCCACCATAGTAGGGCACAACACAGCCAATTCGTTCGATCTTTTCGTATACGCCTCTATTTCAGACCCCGTCATCTTTAAATTATAAAACTCTACTTCCAGCTTGTGAATGTCGTCGCGATGACAGTACTCCTCTTTGATCAATTCCTTGAAGTCGTTCCATGGGGTGGCATTAGCAGCTGCCAACCCTAGCATTTGAACCTGTACTTTCCACCAAGTTAACGCAACACCTTCGAGTGTTCCAGTAGCAAATTTCACCCTACGAGCTTCAGGGCATTCACACATCTCGAAAACGGATTCGATCTTTGTTAGCGCATATGTCTGTTGACTTCGTCTTGTATCGAGTCATGTAACTAGAATAGATAGACCAGGACACGTAGTACGAGAGAATCAGGAAACAGGCCTGAACTAGACACCTCACACGAGGTGACCAAGTTCATGCGACCTGGCAGGTTCATGCGACATGGCCAGTTCGTGCGACCTGGCAAGTTCATGGGGTCTGGCCAGAAAGCATGAAATGGTTCGTGGGGTCTGGCATTCCTATAAATAGGTGGTCTTGGATCTTCATTTGTAACTTTGTGATTCCGGAGACGACGTGCTGCCGAAGTGTCGAACGATCTGTAAACACTATCAAATCAATACAATCGACAGTTAAAGTGATTCTAAGTGTAAATCTAGCTGCTATAACATCAATACGTCTGATTCCGCCTTTCGTACTGATCGAGAACTCTTCTGAACGACTCGTTTGATCGAATCCCGATCCTACAAGTGGTATCAGAGCTCAGGAGGAAGAGTTCTTACCATTTCAGCTTGTTTTCATGGATAAAACTGATTTCTACTCATTTCTACTAATTTTCTACATTTTTTCATCAAATTTACCGAGATTCCACAGTTAAAATGACTTGATTTTGACAAATAACACGTAAAACACTGTTTTGAACAATCTGTGAGCTAATTTGACCGTAAAATCAATCAACCTAAAAACTGATCAAATTTGACAAAATGATGAACTATTGGACTTGAAATCGTTTGAATTTTGGCCAGATCGTTCGGAAATCATTCAGATAGTGTGAAAATAACCTCAGATCGGTTGGAAATCATTTAGATCGTGTGAAAATACCTCAGGTCGTTTGAATTTTGCTCCAGGTCGCTCGGTTTGATTCACTCAGCTCGCACGAAGTGACTCAGGTCGTTTGGAAGTTGTCAAACCGTTTGAAATCACATGAGGTCGCACGGTTTGAAATCACATGAGGTCGCACGGTTTGAAATCACATAAGGTCGCTTGAAATTTATGTCCAGGTCGTTTGAAGTTTGATCCAGGTCGTTTGAAGTGATCTGGTCGTTTGAGGTTATACCCAGCTCGCACAGGTTGAATTTCAGATCGTTTGGAATTTTACCAGGTCGTTTGGTAGTCTTTCAAACAGCTTGAAAGTATCTAGTTCGTACGGTTTGAGGATTTCCAGCTCGCGTGACATTCCAGAACTGTTTGAAATCTATAGTTTGTGAAATTTTTCGTACCGAAACATGGATTCTGAATTTTACAACGCATTTGCTACCCCGATCACTATGGCTCAGAACGTGAACTTAGAGAATGAAATAGGCACCATGCAAAAACCGCCTAAGCTCATGAATATCGAGGAGTATAGTGGATGGGAGGAACGTTTCGAAAATTGGGTTCAAGTGAATCACTTAGAGGCGTGGGAATGTGTTGAAGAACGATATGTTAGACCGATTGATGAATACGGAGAGATTGTTGCTATTAAAGATTTAGATGAAAAAGAGAAAAATAAATACAAAAGTGAAAAGATGATGATCAGTATATTGCAACAAGCCATTAAGGGAGACATCTTTATCTTATTGCAACACAACGGAAGTGCACACTCAATGTGGAAAGCACTAAAAAAGAAGTTTGTTGGAAGTTTAGACATGATCAAGAACAAAAAATCGCTTTTGAAGAAAGAATTTGATCTATTTCATGGATTGAAAACTGAAAACACCAAAATGATTATAGAAAGATATTGCAATTTGGTGGTTAACATGAAGCGATTGGATATCAAGAAAGATAGAGAAGAATGGGTGGAAAAGTTGGCCGATGCGTTGCCACAAGATGTTTGGGGCACGAATCTTATGATTTTGAAGAATAATGGTGAATTTGCGAATCTATCGCTGAGCAAGTTTATTGAAAAACTCGAAGTTCAAGAGATGGAACAACGGAAGATGGCGAAAATGAAGAATTCTAATGGAAGTATGATTGATAAGACCAACATTGCACCAAAGATCGAAACTGCATTTAATGCAAACAATTCTTCTGGAGGATCATCTCAAGGATCAAACAACAATAATGGATTCTTTTCATATCCATCATTTGATCTAAATTTTTCAGCAACCAATTCTAAACCGCAAAGCTCATACAACAATAATGGCCAAGTACTACAATGCAACATTGCATTACATCTTCAGAATGGTCAGAATTTCTCAGAAGAGGTTGCCAAAGGTCATATGTCTTTATTGGTGACCGTATTAGAGTCTTATGAAAGTTTGGTAGCTGGAAGAATTGGTAATCCAATGTTGACAAAAGAAGATTATGATCAGATTGATGCTGAAGAGATGGAACTAATGGATATAAAGTGGTGTATGGCTAGTGTGTTGAGAAGAGCTGAGAAGTTTAAACAGATCACTGGAAGAGATGATTTCCGTGATGCTGGAACTTCACCTTTAGGTTTTGATAAATCTAAAGTTACTTGTTTTCGTTGCAGGGAGAAGGGGCACTTTTAGCGAGAATGCACAAATTGCGAAGCAAGTGAAGCTCAAAATCCATTCGGCAACAATGATTATCATCGAAGAGCGATTTATCATCAAATTGCTCTACAGCTGCATCAACCACAATCGCCACAAACTTCACATGCTAGGAAGGATCCGATCGAAGAGCCATCAAAGAAAGCTTATCTAGTTCATCAAGAAGATGAAAGAATTCTAGAAGGCTTTAATTGGGATCATTATGATCCTAACAGAACTTCAGATTCTAAAGCATTTGTTGCTCAAATTTTTGAAGATTCAACTGCTGAAGATGAAATAGTGTATGCTTATTACGAATCTCAGCAATTCAGTCCTAAAAAGAAAGAAGAAGAACCAGTTTCAATAGAAGAGGCTTCAGAAAAAGCACCAATCTTTGATCACTCATCAGATGAAGAGAGTGATGATGACAGTGAAGAGATTAGAAAACTTGAATATTATAAAAGAGAACTTTCACCTGTTAGGTATAATTTGTATTTTCCAGGTAAAATGGAAGAGATCAAAGAAAGACAAGCTGTGAAAAAGAAGAATCATAAGGCAGCAACTGTTGAAGGAAAGGTCAAACCTGAGGAAAATGTTCGAGTAGTAAAGAAGCAGGTTAAAGAAATTCCAGCTATCAAGGTTGAGAAGGAAGCAGATACTGAAAAGATACCTGAGAAGTGTGAAAATTTTGATACTATGAAAAGGCACAACAACAAATTGATTCATAACATGAACAGACTGAAAGAATCTTATGATGTTTTAAACAAAGCTATGAATCAATATAGCAAGTCAAGAAATGAACAAGAGATAGCTATGAAGACACTCAATGGAGCGTTCATGACGAAGCAGAAAATCATCAATCAGTACATTGAAAAATGTGCTGAACTTGAACAAAAATTGGAAACTTAGAGGATAGAAACTGAGAGGGTAAACAGGTTATTGAAAAGTTATTCATGTGCTTCTTACGTGATTGACAGGATTTACCCTACAGTAGAAGGCATGGAAGCATTTGAAGAGAAGAAATCTGAAGTAAAGAATACTGGTAAGAAACATAGTACCAATTATACAAAGTGTCCACCTCCGCTTGAAGAAGGATATTCTCCATGAAATCTTAATTCAGAAAGAGTCAAAAAGGCAACCAATTTAAAGTGGGAATCTGAACCTTCAGATGGATTGCCAGATAATATTGACATCACATTCACTGCATCTGACACTGATCAACAATCTGAGTTGATTAAGAAAGTGGTGGATCATGTGTTAGATAAAGATGAAACCGAGGAGTCAAAGACAAAGTCAAAGTCTGACACTTCAAGTCCAACAGTTGAAAAGGGCAAAAGGGTTTACAATAATGATTTTCTGATATCAAAAAATAATTTGAATGACGAAACATTCAAAGTAGCATATACTTTGAATAACTCCGACAAATTACACTATGATGAAGAATTTCCAATAAGAGGTGTTAAAACTGAATAAAAGATGTAAATCTTACTGAAAAACCTAAAAAGTACACTTCAAGAGTTCAACAAAGATTGAATAAGAAAAAGGGTTATAGTTCTGGTTCGGCTTATCGAAAGAAACCAAACCGTAACAGTAATTTCAAAAAGAAAGGATTAGGCTTTATTCCACCCGAAAATCATAAAAGTGAGAAAATTTATAAATCAAAAACTGTATTTGTTTCAGGTGCAAGTTCTGAAGAAGAGAAAAAGAGCTCATTCTGGAAGCAATTGAACAAAGCGTTTCTTGCAGAAAAACATAACCATGAGAAAAATGAAGCTAATCAGAAAAGGGAGACAAGAACCTGTTACCGATGCAATGAAGTTGGTCACATCGCCTGGAACTGTCCAAATGCAACCAACACACAACAGGGAGTGTCTTCTAAAATCAAAGAAAAAATTGTTGATAAAACGGAGCCACCAACTGAAAAATTTAAAATGTTTAAAAATTCAACATATGAAGTTGGTGAGTGTTCTAAAAGGTTTTACAAAAGAAGAGTGAATCTTAACAACCAAACGTGGGTTGCTAAGAAATCAGAGGTTAAATCTTGCGATGAGTGTGTTTCTTCAGAAGCAAAGGAGCCACTTTCTGGTGATGAATCTGATTCGTCAAAGTCAGAGGAGCCACCAATTGAACTAAAAAGAGAAAATTCAGTTCCGCCAATGGATGACGCAAACTTTCCACCATTGCGGACTGAAAATTTAAAACAAAAAGTTGGAAAAGTGGAAATTTCGAATCAATTCTATTCTGAAAAGAAAGAATTCGATGTCGAAAATGCTTTCAATGTTAAAGTAAAACATATTTTTGGAAAAATGGTCGATGGTAGGGCAAAAGGGGTAAAAGAATTTTATGAATCAAAGAGGAGAACTTACACACCGAGTGAAAATAAGTCAGATGCACCCAAAGCTGGTTAGGCTAGGGTGTCTGTATTCTCTGCTTAAAAAATCCTGACTTGCCGGAACTCCCAGATTGGTAATTGGGGAGTAGGAATCGGCATCTTTCTTGAGAAATTCACAACTGTGATATTTCGACTTACAAGTAGTATTGTTGATAAGAACCTACAAGTGGTTAATCAAGGTCATTAAGTTAAACTTGATTTAACTTTCATACAAGTGGTTAAAGAAAAGGAAAAGTGAACTTACAAGTGGTAATTTGAAAACAATGTGACGAACAGTGTTTAACCATTTGCTTCCGCTGAACATGTTAAGCTTGGATATGCTTTGAATATTTTATCTTATTGAATGGAAACTCAGTTTTATAATTTGATCTTGGTTTAATGTGATTGGTGGCTAGATCCTGGTACGTCACACGCCTAGTGGGGTTTCCGCATGTGATATCTTGGGGGTGTGACAGTTTGTGTCACACCCCCAAAATCCACAAGCGGAGTATCACCGCAGGAGGCGTGACTGACCAGGATCCAGCCACCAATCATATTGAACAATTTAGTAAAGCAAATAAAAGTTCAACCACACAATATAATTGGTGTTCAAAAATAGTTTAACAAGACTAAGTTATCAGCGGAAGCAAATAGTTCAAAACCCAATCATAAGTTAAAAGTGTTTAAGTTCATCATGAACACACAATTTCCATGCTCCACAACGACACCTCCCATGCAAGCTCCAGCTAAACCTCTAACGACCTGCAAGGCATGTAACACGAGTCAACAACAAAGTTAAGCGAGTTCACAGTTGGTTGTCCAGTTTCAATGTTATCCCAAAAACTATAAGTTGTTTTGAAAACCACGAGTTATCCAATTCCTTGTTTCCCAAACCATAATTAGTGGGGGCTACCCCATGTTGTAAACCACTAGACCGTTACCATATCGACAACTGACTGAGGAAGTTGTGCCCTACGTCAATGTCTATCATCATTGACTAAGTTCCCTGATCCATTGGTACACGCCTATCCTACCGGCACGGTGTGAGGCTTGTCAACCCTAATAGCGCTATTTACTAATGACCCGCTCGCCATTGGCCTGGCGATTAAGTCGATATAAAAATGAGGGACTTCATGATAGAGTTTTGTCTATTAAGTTATAGGTTGTCGTCCTTCCCAACCGAGGACGGAGGTATGTATTCTACCCAACCGAGAATACGCAGGTTAAATGTAGTCGTCCTTCTCAACCGAGGACGGAGGTACATATTCTGTTAGAGGTGAATATGTAGGTTTCGTTTTAGCTTCTTAACCCATTCCCAACCAACCGGGAATCCCATGCCTTATAAACTGACAAGGGCTCTTGAAGTCGTCAGTCCTTTGCTGTTGAGACTGAGACTGAACTAAAGTAGAACCTTTGCTCGAATTTCCATCCCACTTACGCTTGTTGTCGCTAGGAGAATCAGATGTGGTTGTAGTACCAATACGCTTAGGCAGCCTGTTCTGCTCAACTGCCTGATCAGTGAGACGATGAGCTAGCCGTATGACTTGCTGAATGGTACCAAGGTTAGCCGCAGTCACATGGCTCTGAATTTCTAGCACAAGACCCTTGAGGTACAGCTCAATACGCTTGATAGGAGGATCCACCATAGTAGGGCACAACACAACCAATTCGTTCGATCTTTTCGTATACGCCTCTATTTTAGACCCCGTCATCTTCAATTTATAAAACTCTACTTCCAGCTTGTGAATGTCTGTGACAACTGGCACCAAACCGGTAATTTCCATACACTTTAATTATTATTTAATGACTGCAATTATGTGCTTAATTGTCAGCAATGTCTGAACACATGATTGAACAAGTGAATTCATACACGTTGTATACTACAAAATATTGCTTTATGCATAAACGAGAGCGTTGCGTCAGAAATACTTGTAAACTCACCGGTAAGACACACTGTGTCAACAGAACTGCAGAAAGCAGTCAGACATTATAATTGAGGCCTAGGTGTAGGTCCGACGACAAAAGTACATTAAAACCCAAGAGTACATGTAAGGGTTTAATTTTTAGACATTGCGAAAGCAAAAATAAGCACTAAAAAGAACCCGAAACGCACTTTAAGTACATAATTTTATACAATTCAGCTCTAATCAGCATTTAGACATAAATATTATGCAGAAATTTCGTTTTATTATCCAGAATACTTCCATAAGTGTTGGGAATTGAAAGGGTACAAGAAGGGTACTTAAAAGACACTAAAAAGTGTAATTTAGCACTTTAACGGATCAGTATCCAACCGAACAACCGGGCCCTACCCGGAACATAAAAATATTGTCATTGACATTGTTTTTCTTTTTCTAAGGCAGTTAGGGTCCCCGAATACCCTAACACCCGTTATAACTTATAACACACTAAAAAAAAAAAAAAAAAAACTATTTAAGCTCCTAACTTAACATAACTATATCTTAAGCATCTAGTTGAAATCGAACCGGTTACCCCACCCCCCATAACCGAACTTGGTTAGTAAAGGGGACAAACACTTACAACATTGATTATTTTAATCCCCTTTGCTTGATATCTTGACAACATAATACCCTTTGGTTAATTACAAAGAAATGGCCTACAAGTATAAGCATATGTCCATCATAACCTTCACCACACTTAAACAAAAACCAAACTCCTCTCTCTCCTTGCTCCTTTCGGCCGAGAATCACAAGCACACCACACCCATTTTTCGATTTTGATCAAGCTATTCCAAGTGTACTCAAGTGTGAAGGATATCATACGAGGAAGCCCGGTGCTTGCGGATTGTCAAGAACCTCACTACGTTGCTATTAACCACCCGTTTTTCGCCTAGCTTCTTCCCTAGCCTCGAGCTAGTAGTAAGTGACTCTAAACACCTTCTTGATCTTGTCTAGAGTGGTTAATAAGAGATTTGTCGGTTGAAAATCACGAACATACTAAATCACCAACTAAAAGTCTATTAAAGTGATGAATATGATGGTTAATAGATGGATAATTGTGTAAAACTTGTTAAACTTGCTTTGTGATGATTATTTTGTGTTGTTTAATGCTAGTAGTAGTTCGGATCGTCATCTAACCCGGCTAGGTTATGTTCTTAGAACATGAGCTAGTGTATGTTAAAGTATAAAAAGGACTAGATGATGAACACTACTACTATTAAACATGAACTTGTGTAAAAACAATTTATCTTATGAAATGGAGTTCTAAACTAGTAGATCTAAAGATCTACAAGTGGTATTTTCGAAAGACCAACTGTAAGACAAAACCATGTTTTAAAACCGGATCTTTCATGAAGTAGAGGTGTTTTTATGAACAAACAAGTGTGTGGACACTTGTGTAACAAAAGTTTTAACAAAGAAATAATTTTCGTAAAAACCGACTAGAAGTTGTGAAACTTCATATTCTTTAAAAATAAAGTTTTTAAGAAATTAAACTTATTTTTAAAGATAACAAGACTTACTAAATGTGCTAGTAAATTACTACACATTTTTGTAAATATTCAAGTTCATGAAATGGAGAAATTAGTGATTGTTGTTGATGATTATTGTTGATAATTGTTGTTGATGATTGTTGACGATTTAAAAGAAAATAAACACATGTTTTGAAAACATGGGAAACCTCCATTTTTAGGGGAAACTCTGTCAAAATTTTTATAAATTTTGACACTTAGAAAAATATAAGTTTTTGGGAAACTTATTCCCTAAAAATGTATTTAAAGTATTACCAAGGTTTCCCTAATTTTTGGTGATTAGAAATGAGGATTTCTTCAAAAATAAAAATGGATATTAAGTATATATATTTTTGAGAGAAAAATATACATTATTTGATCACCAACTTGTGTGCTAAGTGTATATAGTAGGTGTTATACGTGCTAGTGTATTAAGACTTCAAAAAAAATACACTAAATACTCATGAGGAGTATAAACATAAATATACACATACAACATACAAGATACATAATTCGGGTGCAAAGTGCAAAACACGAGATACTTATATTAATTTTAGAGAAAATAATACAAGTAAGATACGTAATTAAAAATATAGAATATTTTTAACACAAGAATATATACAAAAGAGAGTGACTGTACTTGTGCGACGCAAGTCTAGTGACTAACGTTAAGAAAACGCGTATAGGTTACGACGTTAATTAAGCAAATCCGGTGAAGTTTACGACGCACAGGAACGCAAAGTTGTGAGTTCATGCTCCCCCTTTTCTTTAACTGTTTTTGGTTTTATAACTTCGGGGGTGAAATACATGTTACAAATGTTACATTGTTTACATATGGTATGATGGAGTACAAAAACATTCAAGTGAAACATTCTAGATCATGTCTCGAATAGGGTACCATAAGCACCATTAATCAACGTATACATTCAGACCGCGGAACAAAAGGTTAGATTTAATGGGTTTCAGGTAACCCCACTCTTGGCCTACTTCTACCAATGAGTGCTTCTGTGTCTCAGTCAAAGTCGACAAAAATGCCTAGGTTTGGTGGCTTCCTATGTCGTGACATATGTTAGTGGCCTTGCAAACCACTAGCGATCTCACACAGTCAAACATTCATAATAAGGAGATTACAGATATGTGTTATCAATACATTCAAACGTTCATAGTACTCAGTTATAGATGCGTTTTACAAGTTACATTCAAACATTCATACATTCTACAAGTTACATACTATGTTTCCATTCAAGTATGTAAAACATTCAAAACAATCACTGCATGAATTCACACCAACATTATGTTGACGTTTTTCCAAAACTCACATGTATTTCAGGTAACTAGAAGTGGATGTGCGCGCGGTCTTAACCATGCTCGTGGATGTCGCTTATGTTTGTCTTTAAATAAAGTGTAAACCTTTTAAGACAATGTTTTATGCTAACTCGCGATGTAAACGCTATCTTATGTTTTCAAATTTTGGTGTTTGGAGTTATTTTCATGAGCATGTAGTATGTTTACCTTTCGTATGCAATGAGAACCTTTCATGATCACACCTCGTGCTTCTGCCTCAGAAAGGGGTGTGACAATGTTGTCGCGATGACAGTACTCCTCTTTGATCAATTCCTTGAAGTCGTTCCATGGGGTGGCATTAGCAGCTGCCAACCCTAGCATTTGAACCTGTGCTTTCCACCAAGTTAACGCAGCACCTTCGAGTGTTCCAGTAGCAAATTTCACCCTACGAGCTTCAGGGCATTCACACATCTCGAAAACGGATTCGATTTTTGTTAGTGCATATGTTTGTTGACTTCGTCTTGTATCGAGTCATGTAACTAGAATAGATAGACCAGGATACGTAGTACGAGAGAATCGGGAAACAGGCCTGAACCAGCCACCTCACACGAGGTGACCAGGTTCATGCGACCTGGCCAGTTTGTGCGACCTGGCAAGTTCATGGGGTCTGGCCATAAAGCATGAAATGGTTCGTGGGGTCTGTCATTCCTATAAATAGGTGGTCTTGGATCTTCATTTGTAACTTTGGAATTCCGGAGACCATGGTTGCAAAAGTCGTTAGGCGTTCCCTAGTCGGTCGACCGGGGAGTTGAGAGTACTCGGCATAGGCGGAGAGTACTCGGGGAGTACTCGGACATGTTAAATTATAAAGAAATTAGTTTTCGGAAATTAAATACATGTATAATAACATAAATTTACTAATATTTATAACAAAATACGTGAAAATGATATTCATTATTTAATATGATAGTGATATAAATTATGTTTTATTATTTTTTAAGTCAAACTCAGCCCGAATTGACTTTCTAGATCCGATTTTGGCCAAGTTTGACCACGTTGGATCGATTCCGACTAATTAGGCGGAGTTAGAGAAAGTCGCCTCGGTAGCCTACCTTGTAGCGACTACTTGGGGAGTACTCGGCCTTGGAAATCTTGTTTTACAACCATGCCGGAGACGAAGTGCTGCCGAAGTGTCGAACGATCTGTAAACACTATCAAATCAATACATTCGACAGTTAAAGTGATTCTAAGTGTAAATCTAGCTGCTATAACATGAATACGTCTGATTCCGCCTTTCGTAGTGATTGAGAACTATTCTGAACGACTCGTTTGATCGAATCCTAATCCTACAAGTTATATCAGAGCTCAGGAGTAAGAGTTCTTACCATTTCAGCTTATTTTCATGGATAAAACTGATTTCTACTCATTTTCTACATTTTTTCATCAAATTTACTGACATTCCATGGTTAAAATGACTTGATTTTGACAAATAACACGTAAAACACTGTTTTGAACAATCTGTGAGCTAATTTGACCGTAAAATCAATCAACCTAAAAACTGATCAAATTTGACAAAATGATGAACTATTGGACTTGAAATGGTTTAAATTTTGGCAAGATCGTTTGGAAATCATTCAGATAGTGTGAAAATAACCTCATATCGTTTGGAAATCATTCAGATCGTGTGAAAATACCTCGGGTCGTTTGAATTTTGCTCAAGGTCGCACGGTTTGATTCACTCAGCTCGCACGAAGTGACTCGGGTCGTTTGGAAGTTGTCAAACCGTTTGAAATCACATCAGGTCTCACGGTTTGAAATCACATCAGGTCGCACGGTTTGAAATCACATCAGGTCGCTTGAAATTTATGTCCAGGTCATTTGAAGTTTGATCTAGGCCGTTTGAAGTGATCAGGTCGTTTGAGGTTATACCCAGCTCGCACAGGTTGAATTTCAGGTCGTTTGGAATTTTACCAGGTCGTTTGGTAGTCTTTCAAACAGCTTGAAAGTATCTAGTTCGTACGGTTTGAGGATTTCCAACTCGCGTGACATTCCAGAACTGTTTGAAATCGATAGTTTGTGAAATTTTTCGTACCGAAACATGGATTCTGAATTTTACAACGCATTTGCTACCCCGATCACTATGGCTCAGAATGTGAACTTAGAGAATGAAATGGGCACCATGCAAAAACCGCCTAAGCTCATGAATATCGAGGAGTATAGTGGATAGGAGGAACGTTTCGAAAATTGGGTTCAAGCGAATCACTTAGAGGCGTGGGAATGTGTTGAAGAACGATATGTTAGACCGATTGATGAATACGGAGAGATTGTTGCTATTAAAGATTTAGATGAAAAAGAGAAAAAGAAATACAAAAGTGAAAAGATGATGATCAGTATATTGCAACAAGCCATTAAGGGAGACATCTTGATCTTATTGCAACACAACGGAAGTGCATACTCAATTTGGAAAGCACTAAAAACGTAGTTTGTTGGAAGTTTAGACATGATCAAGAACAAAAAATCGCTTTTGAAGAAAGAATTTGATCTATTTCATGGATTGAAAACTGAAAACACCAAAATGATTATAGAAAGATATTGCAATTTGGTGGTTAACATGAAGCGATTGGATATCAAGTAAGATATAGTAGAATGGGTGGAAAAGTTGGCCGATGCGTTGCCACAAGATGTTTGGGGCACGTATCTTATGATTTTGAAGAATAATGGTGAATTTGTGAATCTATCGCTGAGCAAGTTTATTGAAAAACTCGAAGTTCAAGAGACGGAACAACGGAAGATGGCGAAAATGAAGAATTCTAATGGTGAACCGGACATTGGTCTGTACTACAAAGGAAGTATGATTGATAAGACCAACATTGCACCAAAGATCGAAACTGCATTTAATGCAAACAATTCTTCTGGAGGGTAATCTCAAGGATCAAACAACAATAATGGATTCTTTTCATATCCATCATTTGATCTAAATTTTTCAGCAACCAATTCTAAACCACAAAGCTCATACAACAATAATGGCCAAGTACTACAATGCAACATTGCATTACATCTTCAGAATGGTCAGAATTTCTCAGAAGAGGTTGCCAAAGGTCATATGTCTTTATTGGTGACCGTATTAGAGTCGTATGAAAGTTTGGTAGCCGGAAGAATTGGTAATCCAATGTTGACCAAAGAAGTGGAGCTCAAAATCCATTCGGCAACAATGATTATCATCGAAAAGCGATTTATCATCAAATTGCTCTATTGCTGCATCAACAACAATCGCCACAAACTTCACATGCTAGGAAGGATCCGATCGAAGAGCCATCAAAGAAAGCTTATCTAGTTCATCAAGAAGATGAAAGAATTCCAGAAGGCTTTAATTGGGATCATTATGATCCTAACAGAACTTCAGATTCTAAAGCATTTGTTGCTCAAATTTTTGAAGATTCAACTGCTGAAGATGAAATAGTGTATGCTTATTACGAATCTCAGCAATTCAGTCCTAAAAAGAAAGAAGAAGAACCAGTTTCAATAGAAGAGGCTTCAAAAAAAAAACCAATCTTTGATCACTCATCAGATGAAGAGAGTGATGATGACAGTGAAGAAATTAGAAAATTTGAATATTATAAAAGAGAACTTTCACCTGCTAGGTATAATTTGTATTTTCCAGGTAAAATGGAAGAGATCAAAGAAAGACAAGCTGCGAAAAAGAAGAATCATAAGGCAGCAACTGTTGAAGGAAAGGTTAAACCTGAGGAAAATGTTCGAGTAGTAAAGAAGCAGGTTAAAGAAATTCCAGCTATCAAGGTTGAGAAGGAAGCAGATACTGAAAAGATACCTGAGAAGTGTGAAAACTGTGATACTGTGAAAAGGCACAACAACAAATTGATTCATAACATGAACAGACTGAAAGAATCTTATGATGTTTTAAACAAAGCTATGAATCAATATAGCAAGTTAAGCAATGAACAAGAGATAGCTATGAAGACACTCAATGGAGCGTTCTTGACGAAGCAGAAAATCATCAATCAGTACATTGAAAAATGTGCTGAACTTGAACAAAAATTGGAAACTCAGAGGATAGAAACTGAGAGGGTAAACAGGCTATTGAAAAGTTATTCATGTGCTTCTTACGTGATTGACAGGATTTACCCTACAGTAGAAGGCATGGAAGCGTTTGAAGAGAAGAAATCTGAAGTAAAGAATACTGGTAAGAAACATAGTACCAATTATACAAAGTGTCCACCTCCGCTTGAAGTAGGATATTCTCCACGAAATCCTAATTCAGAAAGAGTCAAAAAGGCAACCAATTTAAAGTGGGAATCTGAACCTTCATATGGATTGCCAGATAATATTGACATCACATTCACTGCATCTGACACTGATCAACAATTTGAGTTGATTAAGAAAGTGGTGGATCACGTGTTAGATAAAGATGAAACCGAGGAGTTAAAGTCAAAGTCTGACACTTCAAGTCCAACAGTTGAAAAAGGGCAAAAGGGTTTACAATAATGATTTTCTGATATCAAAAAATAATTTGAATGACGAAACATTCAAAGTAGCATATACTTTGAATGACTCCGACAAATTATACTCTGATGAAGAATTTCCAATAAGAGGTGTTAAAACTGAAATGATTAACAATTTTTTCAAATTAACAGAAATTAATATTTCTGAAATAAAAGATGTAAATCTTACTGAAAAACCTAAAAAGTACACTTCAAGAGTTCAACAAAGATTGAACAAGAAAAGGAGTTATAGTTCTGGTTCGGCTTATCGAAAGAAACCAAACCATAACAGTAATTTCAAAAAGAAAGGATTAGGGTTTATTCCACCCGAAAATCATAAAAATGAGAAAATTTATAAATAAAAAACTGTATTTGTTTCAGGTGCAAGTTCTGAAGAAGAGAAAAAGAGCTCATTCTGGAAGTAATCGAACAAAGCGTTTCTTGCAGAAAAACAGAACCATGAGAAAAATGAAGCAAATCAGAAAAGGGAGACAAGAACCTGTTACCGATGCAATGAAGTTGGTCACATCGCCTGGAACTGTCCAAATGCAACCAACACACAACAGGGAGTGTCTTCTAAAATCAAAGAAAAAATTGTTGATAAAACTGAGCCACCAACTGAAAAATTTAAAATGTTTAAAAATTCAACATATGAAGTTGGTGAGTGTTCTAAAAGGTTTTACAAAAGAAGAGTGAATCTTAACAACCAAACGTGGGTTGCTAAGAAATCAGAGGTTAAATCTTGCGATGAGTTTGTTTCTTCGGAAGCAAAGGAGCCACTTTCTGGCGATGAATCTGATTCGTCAAATTCAGAGGAGCCACCAGTTGAACTAAAAAGAGAAAATTCAGTTCCGCCAATGGATGACGCAAAGTTTCCACCATTGCGGACTGAAAATTTAAAACAAAAATGGGAAAAGTGGAAATTTCGAATCAATTCTATTCTGAAAGGAAGAATTCGATGTCGAAAATACTTTCAATGGGAAAGTAAAACATATTTTTGGAAAATGGTCGATGGTAGGGCAAAAGGGGTAAAAGAATTTTATGAATCAAAGAGGAGAACTTACACACCGAGTGAAAATAAGTCGGATGCACCCAAAGCTAGTCAGGCTTGGGTGTCTGTATTCTCTGCTTAAAAAATCCTGACTTGCCGGAACTCCCAGGTTGGTAATTGGGGAGTAGGAATCAGCATCTTTCTTGAGAAATTCACAACTGTGATATTTCGACTAACAAGTAGTATTGTTGATAAGAACCTACAAGTGGTTAATCAAGGTCATTAAGTTGAACTTGATTTAACTTTCATATAAGTGGTTAAAGAAAAGGAAAAGTGAACTTACAAGTGGTAATTTGAAAACAATGTGATGAAACCCCATGTTTGTGAAATCAACAAAACTAATTTTCCAGAAAAACCATTTTGATTAAAACAAACTTAAGTGTTTTGAAATCATAATGGGAAAATAGTTTGTTGTCAGGGGAGTTCTGATTGTCTAAGCCAAGAGAATGGAGAATTGAAGCAATGCACATTAGTTTGTCATTTTATTTGTACAGTTTGTTGATTTTACTTTCAAATTTTTCCGGAAAATCAAAAATTGAAACATATTTTTGATTTTAGGGGGAGTAAAAAATTTAGAAATTTTGAAAATTTGAAAAATCCAAAAACATGATAAAATCTAAAAACCAAAAAACATAAAAAAATCAAAAATGAGTTTTGTTGTGAAAAAGAGGAAATGATAGTACATCAGTAGACAATCACAGTACGCTAAAGAATCAGAAAGTTAAAATGTGATAAACGGTCTCACTGATGATATGCCAGTAGGTTTTTACACACTTAGTAGATTGTTTTCGAGATATAAACCTAAATATCAAATACTTACTTATCTCGTGGGGAACATCTCTCGGATATATAGGTAACCCCTGAAATCTTGTTTGAAGGGCTTTCTTTTTCTGACATACTAGGTCTTTGTGCATGATGATATCTGGGGTATTATACCAGGACTTCTGATTTTGCGGGAGCAATAGCCTAGTCCTCGTATAATGTTCTGCACTGCTTTAATCATAAAGCCCACCCTCAGCATAAAAAATGATGAAACATTGAAAAATGCTAATCATGTGCTGTTGAAGAAAAGATCCCCAAACGGGACACACCTAAAAGTCGAGCCATCATCTCTCTGTCTGAACGGAAGTTCTAACCTGAGCTCTCATGGTCTCGCATTACCCATTTACAGATATCATTAGTGTACGTTCACCTGTAAGACTGAATATAGGAGTCTGGATACGGGAGTATATTCTGAGGTGGGACACGCGAATAAGTTAAGTCCATTAAAACACTAATCTCGTATCTCGAATCAAATGAACTTTGTGTGAAAATTTAAGTGGATCAGTATACTGACAATCTAAGTGAATCGTTTAGAACTTAAAGTCTAAAAAGGTCAACGGTACTAGTGATTTATCATAAACTGATATGATCCTCTTACACAAACTCATAAAAAGATGTCTGTATATAGTTTATTTCCCAAAATCCAAAAAGATTTTCAGTATGTTTTAGCATAAAATTTTGAAAATTCAAAAAGATTTTATTTCATCTTATTTTCGACAACTGATGTTGGAAAGCTGATTTTCAAAATTCCAAGTGCTAAACATGATGGACAACAGGGTTGGGAGAGTTTGTTTGAAAAGATAAATGAATTTGAAATGATTAAATTGTTCATTAATTTGAAAACAAATTTGTTTTTACAAGTGGATAATCAAAGAACATTAATGTCAAAATTGTTTATCTTGCAAATGTGTCTAGATGATTAGACTATGAATGTTTTTAAAATGAAAAACCTTATGTTTTGGGTAGAGTATGTGCAGGTAAAAAGCTTTGAAAGAGCTAGGTTTCGACTCCTGAGGATTTTTCGCATAAGCGTATGCAGATTAGAGCCAGGTTTCCGATCTAAAGCCTGCAGATAGGGAATTCCGGACTGCGATCCCAGCTTATCGAAAGGGGGAGTCTGAAGACATAAGAGCCAGATTCAGATCTTGGAATAGAGTTCGAGATAGAAGCTGCTAATGCTGAAGAGCTTAATGAATCAAGAGATCTGATCAAGAGAGATTGAAAGACAAAGATTGAAGGATGCTTACAGAGAAAGATACTTTGGAGAAAGCGAGAAGACCGATCAAGACAGAAGACTTAATACACTGAAGACTCGTCATCATCCAAGGGGGAGTTTGTTAGTGCATATGTCTGTTAACTTCATCTTGTATCGAGTTATGTAACTAGAATAGATAGACCAGCACACGTAGTACGAGAGAATCGGGAAACAGGCCTGAACCAGCCACCTCACACGAGGTGACCAAGTTCATGCGACCTGGCAGGTTCATGCGACCTGGCCAGTTCGTGCGACCTGGCAAGTTCATGGGGTCTGGCCAGAAAGCATGAAATGGTTCGTGGGGTCTGGCATTCCTATAAATAGGTGGTCTTGGATCTTCATTTGTAACTTTGTGATTCAGGAGACGAAGTGCTGCCGAAGTGTCGAACGATCTGTAAACACTATCAAATCAATACAATCTAGCTGCTATAATATCGATACGTTTGATTCCCCCTTTCGTATTGATCGAGAAATCTTCTGAACGACTCGTTTGATCGAATCCCGATCCTACAATCTTCTTGAACCAGTGGAGAAGACCTACAGCTCCCTCCATACCATGGAAGGTACTAGGTCGCCAGTCCATAAAAGTCTTGAATGTACACACGGGAGGCTGAGCATGTTGACCTGTTTGCGCGAGAAAGAAAAGACAAAGTTAAGCGCAAGATTTGGTTCGCGAGAGTAAGATCTAAACATCCTAGGATAGGGCGGAATGGCAGGTTATACCTCCTGCAGGGGCTGCTGCGAATGCCTCAGCAACTCGTTTATTGATAAGAGCCGTCAGCTGGGCTTGAGTCAAGTTCAAACGTTCACTCATGATCTTCACATCAAAGAAAGCACAAGTGAGAGAAGTGTCGTGAAAGTGCATAAGTGTGTGATGACAGAAGAGGGTAAGCACACAGGTTTTCAAACATCAATTGTTATGCTAACTAAGCATACCATGATCAATGCACTATGTAAACTAACAGATAGGAAACATAAACACAAACCATATCACCTATAATGTAGAGTCTTGCACGTGGAGCGAAGCGTCGTTGTGGATCGTTGAGCACTGTACAGGTTATAGTCTGGTTTTGTCAAAAAGCTTTTCCTTTTTTAAAACCAAGTTCACTATAACCAATGGCTCTGATACCAATCTGTCACACCCCCAAAATCCACAAGCGGAGTATCACCGCAGGAGGCGTGACTGACCAGGATCCAGCCACCAATCATATTGAACAATTTAGTAAAGCAAATAAAAGTTCAACCACGCAATATAATTGGTGTTAAAAAACAGTTTAACAAGACTAAGTTATCAGCGGAAGCAAATAGTTCAAAACCCAATCATAAGTTAAAAGTGTTTAAGTTCATCATGAACACACAATGTCCATGCTCCACAATGACACCTCCCATGCAAGCTCCAGCTAAACCTCTAATGACCTGCAAGGCATGTAACACGAGTCAACAACAAAGTTGAGCGAGTTCACAGTTGGTTGTCCAGTTTCAATGTTATCCCAAAAACCATAAGTTGTTTTGAAAACCACGAGTTATCCAATTCCTTGTTTCCCAAACCATAATCAATGGGGGCTACCCCATGTTGTAAACCACTAGACCGTTACCATATCGACAACTGACTGAGGAAGTTGTGCCCTACGTCAATGTCTATCATCATTGACTAAGTGCCCAGATCCATTAGTACACGCCCGTCCTACCGGCACGGTGTGAGGCTTGTCAACCCTAATAGTTCTATTAACTAATGACCCGCTCGCCATTGGCTCGGCGATTAAGTCGATATAAAAATTAGGGACTTCATGATAGAGTTTTGTCTAGTAAGTTATAGGTTGTCGTCCTTCCCAACCGAGGACGGAGGTACGTATTCTACCCAACCGAGAATACGCAGGTTAAATGTAGTCGTCCTTCCCAACCGAGGACGCAGGTGCATATTCTGTTAGAGGTGAATATGTAGATTTCGTTTTAGCTTCTTAACCCATTCCCAACCCACCGGGAATCCCATGCCTTATAAAAGTGTGAACTCACCTCGGTTTGCTCAGTACGATTTACTACTTGTTCTCAATTAATTCAGTCAAAGCCTATAGTATGCATACATACGTAATCAGTTCACATTCACAAAGTTCACGTGTAACATACAATCACAGTGGGCGTACAATCAGTGATCACCCTATAGCACGTAGCAGCAAAATAGTTCATTCCCATTCACAGTTCACAAGTATGTTATGTAACAATTTCTAACAGTTAGGTGTACGGTTTGTAAGAACCAGCTTATATCATTTGATTATAAACAAACGTCATTAACAGAAGACACTACGATCTTATTCACATAATCAATCACTAATATTCATGCAGTTGATATGCCATGTTAACCTACTGTTCATGCAAAGACCCTCCTGGCGAAACTCCCTAAATGACGAAACCCCAAAGGTTTCGTCAAGTTGACATGCGACGAAACTCCCATGTTTCGTCGAGGATAGGAGTGACGAAACTCCCATGTTTCGTCGAAGATGGAAGTGACGAAACTCTCCCATGTTTCCTCTAAGTGTTAACAGTTTCACCCAACCCTAATCATGTTACTGCTACATTCATATCAGTACGATCAATTTGCAGTCATTACCCAAATCATTCCAATCATCTGTTATATCTTACAATTATCATTGTTTATATTCTCGGTTAGTCTATCAACAACACCATTCATCAACATAACATTATTACTCATCATAACAGTTAGCATGAATCGTTATTGCAACCCTAATAGTTCATCAATCACGCACAACACTGGGATCAAATACAAATCTAATCTATCAATGACCCTAGAAACACATTATCCCTAATTTCGTAATCATGGGTCCAAAACAGTCGATCAATCAAAGAACATCACACACACGATTCATTATATCACAATACTATATGACAAGATTAACCTATCAATCGTACCAAGACACTAACCGGTTACAGGATGGAACTAGCGATATCCTCAAGAGAGAGACGAGGGTTGCCGTCGGGTGTACAGGGGAGGAAAGAGTGTTAGGGTTTTCGCCAGTTGTGGATATTACGTGAAGTTGTGCGAGAAAGAAATATATAAGCTGATTTGCAACTGGGCCTCTCCGGGGCCGAATGCCCACACCACGAAACCTCATGTTTCATCGGGGTGTGTGGCGAAACTCTAGTGGGCGACGAAACTTCTCTAGGTTTCGTCGAATATGGGTGGTGACTAAACACTAGGGTTTCGTCGGGTTCGAGTTTCGTCTAAAGTAAGAATGTAAGGATTATGTTTGTAAACTTTAATTAGTTCCTAAATTCAACAGTTTGTTAATTAACCAAGTAACACAGTACATAATAATACACCATTTATTAACCACATAACAGAGTGTACACATTACAACACAACGAATTATGATTACTTAGTTGTGAGGAACGACCTTGAAAACTCGAGTTGTCACATCATCCCCTCCTTGAAAGAAATTTCGTCCCAAAATTTAGCACGTGGTTACTGAGGAAGCCAGTTAGGTTGCGTGGTTTTCTTGGTTTTCCCGGGGTGTCACATCATCCCCCCGTTGGTTTGGAATTTCTTCCCGAAATTCCACAGTAGCTTCAGCCTCAGTAGTCGTTGTACTTTTCTAGAACAATTGGGGATACTTGTGTTTCATTTGGTCTTCTCATTCCCAGGTAAACTCTGGGCCATGACGGGAGTTCTAACGAACTCGAACAAGAGGTATTCTGGTGCGCTTGAGAATCTTAACGTCTCGGTCAGTAATCTCTACTGGTTCCTCGACGAATCGCATCTGATCGTCGATAATGAGCTCCTTGAGAGGAACTACGAGGGTCTCATCTGACAGACACTTCTTCAGATTTGACACGTGGAATACGTTGTGAAGTCCGCTGAGTTCTTCGGGTAGGTTCAGTTTGTAGGCCACCTTGCCTATTTTCTCTATGATTTCGAAAGGTCCGACATATCGCGGGTTGAGTTTGCCTCATTGACCAAAACTAACTACTCCTTTCCAAGGTGAGACCTTAAGTAATACTCGATCCCCAACCTGGAACTCGAGTGGTTTCCTTCGCTTATCAGCGTAGCTTTTCTGACGGTCACGAGCTGCCGCCATTCGTTGTCATATCTGAGCAATCTTCTCTGTTGTGTCTATGACGAGTTCTGGACCAGTGATTTGGCTGTCTCCAATCTCTGCCCAACAAAGAGGTGATCGGCACTTACGTCCGTACAATGCCTCAAACGGAGCAGCCTGGATACTGGTGTGGTAACTGTTGTTATACGAAAACTCTACTAATGGGAGGTGTCTTTCCTAGCCATTACCAAAGTCGATTACACATGCTCGAAGCATGTCTTTAAGGGTTTGGATGGTGCGTTCAGACTACCCATCCGTCTGTGGATGATACGCCGTGCTCATGTCTAATCGAGAGCCAAAGGACTTGTGCATAGCTTGCCATAATTCAGATGTAAAATGTGAGTCACGATCAGAAATGATGGAGGTTGGCACCCCGTGCCTCGAAACTACTTCCTTTAGGTAGATGTCTGCTAGAGTAGAAAACTTATCCGTTTCCTTGATAGCCAGAAATTGTGCAGACTTGGTCACTCGATCCACGGTCACCCCAATGGTATCGTTTCCTCACTGAGATCTAGGCAGGCCAGTAACGAAATCCATGGAAATTTGCTCCCATTTCCATGTCGGTATCTCTGGTTGTTGAAGTAGGCCTGATGGTTTCTGGTACTCGATTTTGACTCTCGCACAAGTCAAGCATTTACTAACGTAGGTTGCTATGTTGGCTTTCATACTAGGCCACCAATACATAGTCTTGAGATCGTGGTACATCTTATCCGAACCAGGATGTACCGAGTAACGAGACTTGTGTGCTTCATCCATCACAAGCTCACGTAGATTTCCATACAATGGAACCCAGATGCGCCCTGTCACGTAATAAGCGTCGTCTTCCTTTTGCTCTAACCGTTTCCTCGATCCTCGTAAGGACTCAGCCCTGATGTTTTCTGCTTTCAATGCTTCAATCTGAGCATCTCGTATCTGAGCGGGAAGGCTAGAGTAGATGGTAAGCTGTAATGCACGTACACGCTTAGGTTTAGACTCCTTCTGGCTGAGGGCATCGGCCACAACATTGGCTTTGCCCGGATGGTACTTGATTGCGCATTCATAATCATTCAGGAGTTCGACCCATCGACGCTGTCGCATGTTCAACTCCCTCTGTTCGAATATATGCTGGAGACTCCTGTGATCGGTATAAATGGTGCACTTGGTACCGTACAGGTAATGCCTCCATATCTTGAGTGCAAAAACAACAGCTCCCAGCTCCAGATCATGAGTAGTGTAGTTTCTTTCGTGAACCTTAAGTTGGCATGATGCATAAGGAATGACTTTATCCCGTTGCATTAACACACAACCAAGTCCTTGGATTGACGCGTCGCAATAAACCACAAAATCATCGGTGCCTTCAGGTAACGAGAGGATAGGTGCGCTACAAAGTCTCTCCTTTAAGTGCTGAAACACGGATTCCTGTGCATCACCCCAACGATAGGTGACGCCCTTCTGAGTTAGTGAAGTGAGAGGTTGCGCAATCTTTGAGAAATCCTTGATAAATCTTCTGTAGTAACCCGCCAAGCCCAAGAATTGGCGGATCTCAGTTGGTGTACGTGGCGCAGGCCAGTTCTTGATCGAGTCAACCTTGGATGGATCCACATGAATTCCATCCTCGTTTACCACATGGCCTAGGAAATGGACTTCACGAAGCCAAAAGTCGCATTTCGAGAACTTAGCATAAAGCTGCTCTGTTCGAAGAAGTTCCAGAATAAGTCACAGATGTTGCTCGTGTTCTTCCAGACTCTTAGAATAGATCAGGATGTTGTCGATGAATACAATAACGAACTTATCCAGATAAGGTTTGCACACTCGGTTCATAAGATCCATGAAGACCGCAGGTGCGTTTGTCAGCCCGAAGGGCATAACTAGAAACTCGTAGTGCCCGTAACGAGTCCTGAATGTTGTTTTGGAGATGTCCTCATCTCGGACTCTTAGCTGGTGATATCCCGATCTCAGATCAATCTTTGAGTAATAGCTCGACCCTTGCAACTGATTGAATAGGTCATCGATACGCGGGAGAGGATAACGATTCTTCACGGTCACCTTGTTGAGTTCGCGATAGTCAATACACATTCGGAAGGTACCGTCTTTCTTCTTCACAAACAATACTGGAGCTCCCCAGGGCGAAGAGCTAGGACGAATGAAACCCTTGTCTAATAGCTCTTGTAGTTGGCGGACAATTCTTCTAATTCTGATCGAGCCAGACAAAAAGGTGCACGAGCTATTGGTGCTGCTCCAGGAGCTAGCTCGATTTGAAATTCGACCTGACGATGAGGCGGAAGACCAGGCAATTCCTTAGGAAATACCTCAGGAAAATCTCGTATGATGGGAATGTCTTCTATCTTCTTCTCTTTCATTGAGGTGTCAGTAACGAGGGCTAGAATAGCAGTGTGGCCCTTTCGCAAACACTTCTGGGCCTTAAGGAAAGAGATAATGCCTACGACTGCACCACTCTTGTCACCACGAATCACGAGGGGTTCTTCACCAGAACGAGGGATGCGGACAATTTTCTCCTTGCAAAGAATATCCGCTTGATGTTGAGATAACCAATCCATCCCAATAAGAACGTCAAAGCTACCCAGAACGATAGGAATGAGGTCGATAGAGAAGGTCTGATCAGCAAGAACAAGATTACAACCCTTAACTATGTGTGTGGCCTCTAAACTTTTACCATTTGCTAGTTCTACAATGTGCTTGGTGGTCAAAAGTGTTGGAGTACGCTTAAGCATCTGACTAACTTTTAAGGACACGTAGCTAGTATAGGCACCCGAATCAAATAAAATAGTAACATAAAAGTCGTCCAGTAGGAACTTACCCGTCACAACATTGGGATCGTTCCTTGCATCACCCTGACCAATCACGAAGACACGTCTCCTGGCACCATTGCCATCGTTGTTACCCCCATTGTTGTTCCCATTTCCTTGGTTGTTGTTGTTCTGATTCTGATTCAACTGTGGACAGTGTCTCTTGAAATGACCCTCAGCACCACACTGAAAACATCCCTTATTACCCTATTGTTACTGCTACTGGTTCTGTGGAGCTTGCGGCTGCTGTTGACGATTCTGATTCGCAGGATGTGAGCTCCTGCAATCCTTGGCTTCATGACCAAGCTTGTTACATCTCTAACAATGACCCTTGTTGCACGGCCCGCTGTGGTGCAAATTACATCGATTGCACTTAGGGTGATTTCCCCTGTATCCACCCTAACCCTGATTCTGATTACCTAAAGATTGCTGACCAGGGCTCTTGAAGTCGTCAGTCCTTCGCTGTTGAGACTGAAAGTGAACTGAAGTAGAACCTTTGCTCGAATTTCCATCCCACTTACGCTTGTTGTTGCTAGGAGCATTAGATGTGGTAGTAGTACCAATACACTTAGGCAGCCTGTTCTGCTCAACTGCCTGATCAGTGAGACGATGAGCTAGCCGTATGACTTGCTGAATGGTACCAAGGTTAGCCGCAGTCACATGGCTCTGAATTTCTGGAACAAGACCCTTAAGGTACAGCACAATATGCATGATAGGAGGATCCACCATAGTAGGTCACAACACAGCCAATTCGTTCGATCTTTTCATATACGCATCTATTTCAGACCCCGTCATCTTCAAATTATAAAACTCTACTTCCAGCTTGTGAATGTTGTCGCGATGACAGTACTCCTCTTTGATCAATTCCTTGAAGTCGTTCCATGGGGTGGCATTAGCAGCTGCCAACCCTAGCATTTGAACATGTGCTTTCCACCAAGTTAACGCAGCACCTTCGAGTGTTCCAGTAGCAAATTTCACCCTACGAGCTTCAGGACATTCACACATCTCAAAAACGGATTCGATCTTCTCGAACCAGTGGAGAAGACCTACAGCTCCCTGCATACCACTGAAGGTACTAGGTCGACAGTCCATAAAAGTCTTGAACGTACACACGGGAGGCTGAGCATGTTGACCTGTTGCGCGAGAAAGAAAAGACAAAGTTAAGCGCAAGAGTTGGTTCACGAGAGTAGGATCTAAACATCCTAGGATAGGGCGGAATGGCAGGTTATACCTCCTGCAGGGGCTGCTACGAGTGCCTCAATAACTCATTCATTAATAAGAGCCATCACCTGGGCTTGAGTCAAGTTCAAACGTCCACTCATGATCTTCACATCAAAGAAAGCACAAGTGAGAGAAGTGTCGTGAAAGTGCATAAGTGTGTGATGACAGAAGAGGGTAAGTACACAGGTTTTCAAACATCAATTGTTATGCTAACTAAGCATACCATCATCAATGCACTATGTAAACTAACAGATAGGCAACATAAACACAAACCATATCACCTATAATGTTGAGTCTTGCACGTGGAGCGAAGCGTCGTTGTGGATCTTTGAGCACTGTACAGGTTATAGTCTGGTTTTGTCAAAAAGCTTTTCCCTTTTTAAAACCAAGTTCACTATAACCAAAGGCTCTGATACCAATCTGTCACACCCCCAAAATCCACAAGCGGAGTATCACCGCAGGAGGCGTGACTGACTAGGATCCAGCCACCAATCATATTGAACAATTTAGTAAAGGAAATAAAAGTTCAACCACGCAATATAATTGGTGTTCAAAAATAGTTTAACAAGACTAAGTTATCAGCGGAAGCAAATAGTTCAAAACCCAATCATAAGTTAAAAGTGTTTAAGTTCATCATGAACACACAATGTCCATGCTCCACAATGACACTTCCCATGCAAGCTCCAGCTAGACCTCTAACGACCTGCAAGGCATGTAACACGAGTCAACAACAAAGTTGAGCAAGTTCACAGTTGGTTGTCCAGTTTCAATGTTATCCCAAAAACCATAAGTTGTTTTGAAAACCACGAGTTATCCAATTCCTTGTTTCCCAAACCATAATCAATGGGGGCTACCCCATGTTGTAAACCACTAGACCGTTACCATATCGACAACTGACTGAGGAAGTTGTGCCCTACGTCAATGTCTATCATCATTGACTAAGTGCCCAGATCCATTAGTACACGTCCGTCCTACCGGCACGGTGTGAGGGTTGTCAACCCTAATAGCACTATTAACTAATGACCCGCTCGCCATTGGCCCGGCGATTAAGTCGATATAAAAATGAGGGACTTCGTGATAGAGTTTTGTCTAGTAAGTTATATGTTGTCGTCCTTCCCAACCGAGGACGGAGGTACGTATTCTACCCAACCGAGAATACGCAGGTTAAATGTAGTCGTCCTTCCTAACCGAGGACGGAGGTACATATTCTGTTACAGGTGAATATGTAGGTTTCGTTTTAGCTTCTTAACCCATTCCCAACCCACCGGGAATCCCATTCCTTATAAAAGTGTGAACTCACCTCAGTTTGTTCAGTACGATTTACTACTCGTTCTCAATTAATTCAGTCAAAGCCTATAGTATGCATACATACGTAATCAGTTCACATTCACAAATTCACTTGTAACATACAATCACAGTGGGCGTACAATCAGTGATCACCCGATAGCACGTAGCAGGAAAATAGTTCATTCCCATTCACAGTTCACAAGTATGTTATGTAACAATGTCTAACAGTTAGGTGTACGGGTTGTAAGAACCAGCTTATATCATTTGATTATAAACAAACGTCATTAACAGAAGACACTACGATCTTATTCACATAATCAATCACTAATATTCATGCAGTTGATATGACATGTTAACCTACTGTTCATGCAAAGACCCTCCTGGCGAAACTCCCTATATGACGAAACCCAAAGGTTTCGTCAAGTTGACATGCGACGAAACTCCCATGTTTCGTCGAGGATAGGAGTGACAAAACTCCCATGTTTCATCGAAGATAGAAGTGACGAAACTCTCCCATGTTTCGTCTAAGTGTTAACAGTTTCACCCAACCCTAATCATGCTACTACTACATTCATATCAGTACGATCAATTTGCAGTCATTACCCAAATCATTCCAATCATCTGTTATATCTTACAATTATCATTGTTTATATTCTTGGTTAGTCTATCAACAACATCATTCATCAACATAACATTATTACTCATCATAACAGTTAGCATGAATCGTTATTGCAACCCTAATAGTTCATCAATCACGCACAGGTTTCGTCGAATATGGGTGGTGACTAAACACTAGGGTTTCATCGGGTTCTAGTTTTGTCTAAAGTAAGAATGTAAGGATTATGTTTGTAAACTTTAATTAGTTCCTAAATTCAACAGTTCGTTAATTAACCAAGTAACACAGTACACAATAATACACCATTTATTAACCACATAACAGAGTGCACACATTACAACACAACGAATTATGATTACATAGTTGTGAGGAAAGACCTTGAAAACTCAAGTTGTCACAGTTTGGTATCAGAGCCACTGGTTATAGTGAACTAGGTTTTAAAACGATTTTATAAAACTAGATTATAACCGAACAGTTCAGAAAGCGACCATGACACTCAGCTCCAGATTGCAAGGTTCGTCTCTCGTTTATTTATTACCTAGTATATCTAGAATACACTTATGTATGATGTTGCATGCGATTGCATATACTTAACATTCCGGACTAGATTCATGTGTATTTACCTGAGTTATGTGATTGATAGCGTCACAGTGCGATATCCCGTTAGCTGTTTGTGGTTTATGTTGGTGGTGCGTTGTTTTGTTGCGAGAACTTGAGGAACCTTTTAGCATGAGTTAGGAGGAGCTGAGATAAACATGCAAATCGCATTGTTATTATGGGTGCACACATAATAATAATGTGGGGTACATGTGAGTCCCAGTGAGATCTAACGACTGTGAAAGGGGTTCCGCCTTGTTGTCTGGTGTACTTGTAATCTGTAGAAATCGTTGTGAGTTTGACTCCTACCATATCTTGACTCTTAACCCTTCTCCTCTTCTTATATAGAATCATGAGCGGACGAGGTCATGGGCGTGGTCACATTGCGATGACCCAGGCTGAGCTGACTAATTTGATTAACACACGTGTGGCTGAGGCTTTGGCAGCCTATCAAGCTGGTACGATATGTGCTAATTACCCTTTATTCTTGTGTCGTGTACATAACTCTTACCTGTGTGCTGTATTTTTTTTCGTCTTTAGGTCAGCAAGCAAATCAGAATCAAAACAATCCACCTACTTGTACGTTCAAGACGTTCATGGATTGTAAGCCACAGACCTTCAGTGGGACTGAAGGGGCTGTGGGACTTCTGCGTTGGTTTGAGAAGGCAGAATCGGTGTTTGCGATGTGTAACTGTCCTGCTAGGGACAGAGTGAAGTATGCTACAGGCACACTCGAGGATGGTGCCTTGACTTGGTGGAATACCCAAGTCCAGATGCTGGGCATTGAGATGGTTAATGCCACTACTTGGGACGATTTTAAGGAGCTGATGCGTGAAGAGTACTGTCCCCGCGATGAGGTGCAGAAACTGGAGAATGAGTATTATGATCTGAAGATGGTGGGGTCGGAGATCGAGGCATACACAAAGAGGTCTCATGAGTTAGCTAATATGTGCCCGAACCTATCGCGACCTCCGCACCGAAGAATCGAGCTGTACATCAAGGGATTAGCCCCGCAGGTTAAGTGCTTGGTTACTTCAGCAAACCTCAACAACTTAGCTCAGATTATCCGCTTGGCTCACATGATCAGAGATCAGGAGGTGGAGCGTGGCTCACTACCACCGCGTGTTTCTGCCACTACTGTTGCTACACCCACAGCTACTACGCCCACTACTTATAGCAAGCAGAAATGGAATGATGTAGATAAGGTGACGAACTAGAATCAGTCACAGAAGTGGCCAGACAATAGCAGCAATTGCAGTTTCAGTCAGTCCTCCGTTAATCAAAGCCAGGGCAACAGTTCGGGTCAGGGTTCTTACGCGGGAAAGCTACCAAAGTGCAATAAGTGCAACTATCACCATCGGGGAGCGTGTACCCGAGTATGTCATAGGTGCAACAAAGTGGGGCATATGGCCAGGGATTGTAAGGTTTCACTTCCGAATCAGCAGCAGCAGCACACCCCGCAACAGCAACAGCCTCAGCAGCAGGAAAGGCAACAACCCTAGCAAAACCGTGGAAATCGTAAGGGATGCTTTCAGTGTGGAGCCGAGGGTCACATCAGGCGAGACTGCCCTCAACTAAATCAGAATGCTGATGGTAACCACAATGGGAACGGAAACAACAACAATGGGGGCAATGGTGGAAATGGTGCGCACGGGAGGGTGTTCACTATTGGAGCTGGGGAAGCTCGTAACGATGGCAATGTTGTGACTGGTACGTTTTCTGTGAACAATCTAATTGCTTTTGTTTTATTCGACTCTGGTGCCGATTGGAATTATGTGTCGTTGGAGTTCAGTCGTCAGTTAGGATTGACTCCCACACCTCTTGTAAATAAGCATGTAGTAGAATTAGCTGATGGTAAATCGATTGAAGCTTCTCATGTCCTTTTTGGTTGTAAACTTGATCTCATGGGTGAAGTGTTCGACATTGACCTACTCCCCATTACTCTTGGGAGTTTTGATGTTGTCGTTGGCATGGATTGGTTGCCTAAGCACCAAGCGGAAATTCTCTGTAAGGAGAAAATCGTGCGTATCCCTCTCCTCAGTAGTGGTGCCATGGTCATCATCATCTCAGCCATGAAAGCCCAGAACTGTCTACGAAAGGGCTACCCTGCTATCCTAGCTCTTGTTACGGATTCACAACCTGAAGAAAGGAAGATCGAGGACCTTCCAGTTGTACGTGAATTTTCTGACGTGTTTCCTGAAGAGTTACCCGGTTTACCTCCGCATCGCCAGGTGGAATTTCAGATAGACCTTATGCCAGGAGCAGCTCTGATTGCTCGTGCTCCTTACCGTCTTGCACCAGGATAGTTTCAAGAGCTGTCAAACCAACTTCAAGAACTGTTGGATAGAGGTTTTATCCGACCTAGTTCTTCGCCTTGGGGAGCCCCGGTTTTGTTTGTGAAGAAGAAAGATGGGTCCTTCCATATGTGTATAGATTATCGAGAACTTAACAAGGTAACAGTCAAGAACCGCTATCCTTTGCCGCGCATCGATGACTTGTTTCACCAGTTGCAGGGGTCAAGTTTTTACTCGAAGATTAACTTAAGATTGGGCTATCATCAGATGAGGGTCCGAGTGGAGGATGTTCCTAAAACGGCATTTAGAACGCGATATGGACATTATGAGTTTTTGGTTATGTCGTTCGGGTTGACTAATGCACCGGCGGTCTTCATGGACCTCATGAACCGTGTATGCAAACCGTATCTTGACGACTTCGTTATTGTGTTTATCGACGACATACTGATCTATTCAAAGAGCAAGGAAGATCACGAGCGACACTTGCGTCTTATTTTGGAGCTCCTGAGGAAGGAGCAACTCTACGTGAAGTTTTCTAAGTGTGACTTCTGTATTCGAGAGGTACACTTCCTTGGTCACATTGTGAACGAATCGGGAATACACGTAGATCCTGCTAAGATTGATGCTATTAGAAATTGGGCAGCACCAAAGAATCCTTCGGAGGTGCGATAATTTCTTGGTCTTGCTGGGTATTATCGAAGATTTATCAAGGATTTCTCAAAGATCGCTCAACCTCTTACCTCGTTAACACAGAAAGGCGTAGTGTATTCTTGGGGAACAAAGCAGGAGGATGTTTTCCAACTTTTGAAACAGAAACTCTGCAGTGCACCGATCTTGTCTTTACCAGTAGGTACCGAGGATTTTGTGGTATATTGTGATGCTTCTATTCAGGGTCTTGGTTGCGTGCTGATGCAACGCAATAATGTGATCGCTTATACCTCTCGACAACTGAAGGTTCATGAGAAGAATTACACGACTCACGACTTGGAGTTGGGGGCCGTGGTTTTCGCGTTGAAGATCTGGAGGCACTATCTGTACGGTACCAAATGCACCATCTACACCGATCACAGAAGCCTTCAGCATATCTTCGACTAGAAGGAATTGAATATGCGACAGCGTCGCTGGGTAGAACTATTGAACGACTACGATTGTGCTATCAAGTATCACCCAGGTAAAGCTAACATTGTAGCTGACCCCTTGAGCCAAAAGGAAATAAAACCCAAATGTGTTCGCGCCTTACAGCTCACCATTCAATCTAACCTACTGACCAGATCCGTTCGGCTCAGACCGAAGCGTTAAAGGAAGAAAATTATGAAGTTGAATATTTGCGGGGCATGGATAAACGACTTATAGAGAGATCTGATGGTATTCTCTACTTCATGGAACGGATATGGGTTCCTTTGTTTGGAAATCTCAGGGAGCTTGTGATGGACGAAGCACACAAGTCTCGATACTCTGTTCACCTAGGTTCGGATAAGATGTATCAGGATGTCAAAGTCTTGTACTGGTGGCCGAAGATGAAAGCTAGCATCGCGACATACGTGAGCAAGTATTTGACTTGTGCGAAAGTCAAGGTAGAGTATCAGAAACCCTCTGGCCTGCTTCAACAGCCAGAAATACCCATGTGGAAATGGGAGCAGATTGATATGGATTTCGTCACTGGTTTGCCAAGAACTCAAAATGGAAACGAAATCTGCGCACTTTCTGGCGATCAAGGAAACTGATAAGTTCTCTCAACTTGCTGCTGTTTACCTGAAGGAAGTTGTATCTAGGCACGGAGTGCCGACCTCTATTATCTCTGATCGTGATCCGCGTTTCATATCTGATTTGTGGCAATCTATGCATAAGTTATTTGGCTCACGTCTCGACATGAGCACTGCGTATCACCCACAGATGGATGGTCAAAGTGAACGAACCATCCAGACACTTGAAGACATGCTGCGAGCATGTGTGATTGATTTTGGTAAGGGCTGGGAGAAACACTTGTCGTTGATCGAGTTCTCCTACAACAACAGTTACCACACTAGCATCCAGGCAGCTCTGTTTGAAGCGTTGTACGGCCGGAAATGCCGTTCTCCCCTCTGTTAGGCTGAGGTGGGTGACAGCCAAGTCACAGGTCCGGAACTTATTCTTGAAACTTCTGAAAAGATTGTACAGATCAGAAATCGTATGGCGGCGGCACGCGACCGTCAGAAAAGCTACATTGACAAGCGTAGGAAACCCTTGGAATTCGCTGTAGGCGACCGTGTTATGTTGAAAGTCTCACCCTGGAAGGGTGTGGTGCGCTTTGGTAAGCGCGACAAGCTTAATCCACGCTATGTGGGGCCGTTCAGATTTTTGGAACGTATTGGTAAAGTGGCATACAAGCTCGAGTTACCTACTGAGTTGGGTAAAGTAATGTTTTCCATGTGTCGCAATTAAAGAAGTGTTTGTCTGATGAAACACTTTTGGTACTGTTTCAAGAGCTGAAAATCGACGACAAGTTGCAGTTTGTCGAAGAACCGATAGAAATTATGGACCGGGAGGTCAAGGTCCGTAATCATAGCCGAATTCCGATCGTGAGGGTTCGTTGGAACTCAAGACGCGGACCGGAGTTCACATGGGAACGCGAGGATCAGATGAAGCTCAAGTACCCACATTTATTCCCAGATGACAAGTCCAAGTCTGGCACAACTGGTGAACTTCAGGACGAAATTCCCTTTCAAGTTGGGGATGATGTGGTACCCACGAAAAATCCATAGTCATCCTGAGTTAACGTCTTGCTGTTTTGGGTTACTTGTCAAATTTCGGGACGAAATTTCTTTCAAGTTGGGGATGATGTGACAACCCGAGTTTTCAAGGTCTTTCCTCGACACATTATTTGTTTCTCACCGTCTGTGTTATAACTTGTGCATAATTGTTGAATTGTTAAACTATTATGGTGTTGAGTGTTTAATGTTTAGTATATAAATTATGAATTATTTAAGGGTGTTAATATAGTCTTTCGCCACCCCAGTCTTTCGTCACCCTCTAACTCGACGAAAAAGAGGTCTTTCGCCGAAGAGGGCCTTCGGCCCAGTATAGTTCGCGGCCCAACCTGTTATGTTATAACTTCATGTTTAGTAACCATAACCCAGAAAACCCTAGAGTCTCCTATTCCTTCCTCTATCGACGGCAGACCCTTCCTTCCCCAAGACATATCTTTTTATCGGTCTTAACATCTCCGGTTAGTATCATTCCTTTTAACGAATCCCTAGCTATGATGTTTAACTGTATTATGTTGGCTTAATCAAATGCGATGTAAAACTGTGGTGTAAATGAGATATAGGGTTGCATTAGAAACCATACTCATATGTTGTGTTAATTAGGGTTTTGTTATCTGGATGTTTAGGCCGATAGATTGGAACACATATGATAAAGAATTGATGTCTTGTACACAGTCATGCTCACTGCTTGGTTAATGATTCTGTTGTCATATAAACATGATGTTAACTATGTATACAATTACTAAATAATCGAGATTGTGACATTATACGCGATGATTGGTTAGGGTACTTATGATTAAGTAATGATTGCAAATGATGGTTTGACATGATTAGGGTTGAGAAACACGAAAACTGTTAGGAAACTTGGAAACTGTTAAGGCCAAGATGAAACACCTATGTGTTTCGCCACACACACATAGAAGAAACAGCTATGTGTTTCGCCACACACACACACATCGACGAAACACCCTAATGTTTCGTCGCCCTGATGTTTCATCATTAGAATAGAAGCTCACAAACAAACTATAGTCTGGAACGAGTATGATAATGAATGACTATATGTTGATCCTTGACTGTTAATGATATCAGTTATGTCTGAGGAAGACACAATTTGGTTTTGATTAGCACAGAACTGGTGAATACTGTTGTGAGACATGTGTGTGAATAATGCATATGTATGAGTTGAAATGTCTGCTTTGTGTTAATCGGAAACTGTTGCTTGAATGCACACCATGATTACAATTTATACGTGAACCAAGTGTATGTAAACTGATTTCGTGTACATGATTACCATAGGCTTTGACTGGTTTATTTGTGAACAAGTAAATAATCATACCGAGTAAACCAAGGTGAGTTCACTACTCTTGAGCATGTGTCCCGGTGGTTGGGACAGTCAGTGGGTATCCCGGGGAGGGATAAGTCTTTTGGGTAAAACTGGAATGTTGGATAATACTCTCACCCTATCACTCTTAAGTCCCATCTTTTTGTTACCGGAGAGGTAACGGGGTATTAGTTGGTAGCGCTACTTAGGTTTGGCACCCTCACCCCGTACCGGAGAGGACCGGTGTGAACTAATGTCCCAGTCATGCCCAGTGCTTTGATAGGAGCACTGGGGAACGGGCAAAACATACATCAGGAGCCGTCTTGTTCAGTAACGAGATATTATCAACATTACTTTCGGATTTGTTAACAAACTGGATTAAACACTTGGTAACTAACGTTTTCAAAAATCTATGAACTCACCAGCGTTGTCTGATACACTTGTTGCATGCTCGCAGGTCGTTAGGTACTTTGGATGGGAACTTGCTATCTGGATGGCTAGAGTGGTCATGGGTCGCGTCGCTTGGATTTGCAAGACTTATTTAATAATTTCATGTACATTGGTTTTTGAAACGATTGAACAGTGTTTAACCATTTGCTTCCGCTGAATATGTTATGAATATTTTATCTTATTGAATGGAAACTCTGTTTTATAATTTGATCTTGGTTCAATGTGATTGGTGGCTAGATCCTGGTACGTCACACACCTAGCGGGGTTTCCGCATGTGGTATCTTGGGGGTGTGACACGTGTAACAGAGACTCTTTGTGGCAGGCATTCGGACACTTTAACAATCTTGAGGATTTGTCCCTTTCAAAAAAGACAGATCTGGTAACAAGTTTGGATTCTTAAAACTTTCCAACGTCAAGGAGCCAGAGGAAGGGATTGACAGCCTTAAAAAAGTTTGTATTGATGGGGCGGTTATTGGTATCAATATCGCTAAATATAACAGAGATGGCTCTAAGGTGGATCCTAACAACTCTGGAAATCGAGTCTCTGTTTTCGAAAGGCTGCACGGTTTGGATCAGTCATCGAATCCTGTTTAGGGTATGCAGGGGCCGGTATTGATCAACATCGGAAGAAATCTTATTGCTCTGTTGTAAAAGCAAGCGGAGTAGAAACCATGGTGACTATTAGTCTTCCGTCGATAAACTCGGTGACTAAGAAATCGTTGGAATTTAAATCCCTCATTGGCGAAGCGAAAGATATCGATATTCTGAATAATTTGAAAGTTTTTCTGTCGGGGATCATGGAGGTGGGATTGAATCTAAAATATCTGGGAGGCTTGAAGGTTCTCCTGTGCTTTAATAGCCCTGAGGAAGCGGAAGATTTCCGGTATTCGAAGATGGAATTATGGGAGAAATGGTTCTCCAGGCTGTATCTCTGGGAAGGTATCCCTCCTATTTTCGAACGTATAGTCTGGATCAAGATTCTGGGAGTGCCGGTATCCCTTTGGGATCGCCACGTGATCAACAAAATTGGTGAAAGGTGAGGTCGTCTTTTAGTCAAGTCGGAGGCAGATGCGTCTGATGGAAACATGGCGGAGGATCGATTGGCAATCCTGGTAAACACGAGCAAAAGAATATCTTCGGAATTCAACCTGGTTTGGAAGAATCAAAGTATAACGGTGTGGGTGGAGGAAATCGCAGGCAAATGGAGTCTGTCTTTTTTGGAAGATGAGTCGCCGAAATCGGTTTTTTCGGAACAGGGCTCCGATGGAGTTAGGTCTTGTTTCTCCGGCGAAATTAATTCGGATGGTAGCATGGGGGGCTCTTCGGTTGCATGCATGGAAACTCAAGAGACATGTACGCCCCCTGGGTTTGATGTTCCCGAGGAGACTCGTCATTCAAGGGGGCAACATGTGGATAACATTGAGCTACAAATGGAATTAAACGAGGAGAGAGAAGTGGAAAAGGAAGCCTCTGGGGATAATGAATTGTCGGCTAATTATGATAAGTTGCACGAGTTGGATCAGGTTCAGGAAGTTGGGGGTAGCAATAATAGACCTGGGCCATTTCCGGAGTCCAGTAGGCCCAGCTACATAACTGTCAGGCCCAATAGAAAATCAAAAAGTAATTCAAATAAGGCCCATACCTACAAAACCCCTGACTTAAATTGTTGTGCTGTTAGTGGGGTCGATTCTGATCCTTTTAATACAGAGGAAATCTTCAGACCAGAGGAAGAGGCTTGCAGGGGTCTTGCTGAATTTGTTATCAGGGAGAATCAGAAGGAGCCGATTGATGATAATCAGGAGATGCCTCGCTGTAACAGGGGTTTTGAGTTTGAAGTTTCCAAAATGATGGAGCTGGGAGCTGCTCTAGGGATCGAAGTGGAGGGATTCGATAATTAGGTTAGCAAGATTGTAAATGGGGGAGATGGAGAACACTGGTCGTCAATGAATTTTATTTCGTTAAACATTAATGGGATTTCTTCGGTCAATAAAGGCCCTTGGGTCAGATCGTTGAAAAGGAAATTGAGAGCGGAGGTTATCAGAAATTGAGCTTCGAAGGTTTTGGGACAGATCGAATTTGAAAACTGCTTCTGTGGACTCGGTTGGTCGTTCCAGAGGTTTGGCGCTGTTATGGAACCCTGATGTGTTCAGGGATGACTCGATCCAAAAAAAATCAGCGTTTCCTGCTGGTCTCGGGTATGATTACGGGGGTGGAAGTTAGACTGAATATTATCAATTTGCACGCTCCTAACGACGCCAGATCCAGGTCCGGGATGTGGAATGATATTGCTGATCTTAGGAGGCATATGGAAGGTATGTGGGTTATAATGGGCGATTTCAATGACGTCCGTTCTGCTGACGAACGGGTGAATTCCAGTTTCGATCACGGAGCGGCGGATGTATTCAACTCTTTCATCTCGAGGGCCGGCTTATTGGAATATGGTTCGACAGGAGGTAAGTTTACGTTTATTTCCGGGCACGCCGAGGTGAAAATGAGTAAATTGGATAGATATTTTGTATGTGATGCGTTCATGAGTCGTTGGCCGACTGCCTCAGTTGCTGTCCAACCGAGGGGAGCCTCGGATCACTGTCTGATTTCCTTATCCTGTACTCCCACAGGTTTTGGCCCGATTCCGTTCAAGTTTTTTAACACTTGGACGGAGGATCAGAATCTGGGCATAATCATTCAGAATGTTCTTGCAGATCCTCCCGGTGATGGTAATAGGGATGTGATTTTAGCCTCGATTCTGAAAAAAATTAAGTTAGAGATTAAGAAATGGAGGAAGGAAGTTATGGCTACCGAAACGGCGGAAGTAAATAAGTTGATAAAGGATATCGATGTTTTAGAAAATAAGGCTATTATCGGTCCCTTATCGGCTGCAGATAAAAAGGCTGAAGCTTAGACTTAAATTAGCCAAGATGGATCAGGTAAAAGCCAGGAACTTGCAACAAAAAGCTATATTAAATTGGTTAAAGTTTGGGGATGACAACATGGCCCTCTTCCATAACACGTTGAATGTCAATATTGCGAGTAGCAGGATAAATGGTCTTAATTTTAATGGCATCATGGTCTTGGATCCAGCTGGGCTTAAGGAAGAAATTAAAAACTGGTTCAAAAAACAGTTTTCGGAACCGTTAAGAAGTCGGCCGAAGTTCAATGGTAGTGGTATTCCGAGATTATCGGAGTGTAATGGGGTAGCTCTTTGTGCTGAATTCTCCGAGATGGAAGTGTTAAGAGCGATTAAAGACTCTGATGGAGACAAAGCCCCGAGCCCAGACGGATTTACATTAAAATTCTTTAAGGTTTATTGGAGGGAGTTTAAAAATTTGATAGTGGGAGTTTTGACGGACTTTCACAACAACGGCAACATTAGCAAAGGTTGTAACTCCTCTTTCGTGGCGCTTATCCCTAAATCTAAAGACCCTCAAGTGCTTGGTAATATTCGGCCTATTTCTCTTGTTGGGTCGGTGTACAAGATAATTACTAAGGTCTTGGCTAATCGGTTAAAGTTGGTTCTGAATAAGCTTATTTCCCAACTCAATCGGCTTTCATGGGTGGCATGAATATTCTAGACAGCCCGCTTATTATTAGCGAGTCGGTCGCCTGGGCTAAAAGAAATAAAGATAAGTTACTTAAATTCAAAGTTGATTTCGAGAAGGCATACGATACTATCAATTGGAAATTTCTTTTCCAAATGATGGATTATATGGCCTTCCCAGAAAAATGGATATGTTGGATCAGAGGGTGTCTCGTCTTAGGTATGGGTTCGGTTCTTGTTAATGGGTCGCTGACGGAGGAGTTCAAATTCAAAAGGGGTTTAAGGCAGGGAGATCCTTTATCCCCTTTCCTTTTTATTATCGCTATGGAAGTAATAAATTTGTTCCTGAAGAGAGCAATGGAATCCGGCCTGTTTGAAGGTTTTAAACTCCCGAATGAGGGGCCGATAATCTCCCATCTCTGTTATGCGGACGATGTTCTTTTTGTGGGTAAATGGACGGATTCTAATGTGTTGATGCTCAGTCGTTTGTTGAGATGGTTAAATTTGGTTACGGGCCTCAAAGTGAATATGCAAAAAAGAAAACTTTTTGGGGTTGGCGTTGAGGAGGCCGAGAAGCTTAGACTGGCTAAAGTGCTAAATTGTGGAGTTGGTAAGTTGCCCTTCTTTTATTTAGGTATTCCTATTGGTGCCAATATGAAGCGGGCAAAATTTTGGCAACCTATTGTCGACAAGTTCCATTCGAAGTTATCGAAATGGAAAGCGAGACACTTATCGCTCTCCGGTAGAATCACGTTGGCCAAATCTGTTTTAGGCTGTCTTCCGTCGTACTATCTCTCGCTGTTTGCGGCCCTAAAATGCATTCTTAGAAAGCTCGAGAGGATCCAGAGAGATTTTATTTGGGGGATTTCAGATGCGAAAAAAAAAAAGATTAGATGGGTCCGGTGGGAGTTGTTGATTAAATCGGAAAAAAAAGGCGGGTTGGGTTTAGGTAGTATTACCGATTTCAACCTTGCCATGTTAACGAAATGGTGGTGGAGATTCAAATCGAGTCCGAATCAACTGTGGGCAACAATTATTAATTCAATTCATTCATATACTGGTAATCATTTAATTCCTCTAAAAAACTCGATCACTGGTATGTGGAAAGACATCGCCAAAGTGGACTCGAAGTTGCAAAAAATTGGATTGGATATTTATCAGAATCTGGTTGAGGTAAATGGGACTTGGAAGTGGAGTAGCGAACCGGAGGATTTGTTTTCGACTAAGCAGGTTCGTAGAGATATTGAAGATTGCAAAAATGTTGATTCCCCATATGTTCCTGAGTTCGATTGGAATAACTGGGCGCCGCCGAAAAGTAATATTCTGCTTTGGCGGGCGATTCTGGGCAGAATTGTGTCGAGAGAAGGGCTGGCCCGAAGGGGCGTGCCGCTGACCGATGTAGGCTGCCCAAGATGCGGGCACGAAGCAGAAGGTCCTGATCATATTTTTATTAAATGTTTGTGGGCTAAAAGTATATATGGTGGAACATCCTTGCATGGATCCGAATTCGATTCCCTTCTAATTGTGAAACGATTTCGGAGTTTATCAAATACATTAAGGAGAGCCTGGGATGTAAGATCTGGAAAAAAACTTGTGTACATGGTTGTTATGGCTGCGTTTTGGAGGATTTGGGGAGCGAGAAATGCGAATATTTTCGAGGATAGTTTTATCCCGATAATGAAGACGGTGGAGTTCGTAAAGGAAGACTCTTTTCTATGGGTTTCCAATCTCTCGAATCTTAGGAAGCCGAATTGGAAAGACTGGAGGATTTTTTATGTAGTTTCGTTGATGTAATTTATGTTTCTTGTTTGTTCGTTTTTTGTTTTGTTTGTTCTCCAGTTTCTTGCTGGCTCTCTTTATATATATATATATATATAAAGTGATTTGGCCGTTAAAAAAATAATAAGTTCATTAAATAACTAATGAGTGATTAAACGGTTCGAAATCTACAAATCCAACCAACTTATATATGTTATCTACTTATCTTAAACTAGATTGCCTCTTTCATAGTGATACATGTATAATGTTATTCACATTTTCATTTGTTTTGTTTACTAGATTGCCTCTTTCATAGTGATACATGTATAATGTTATTCACATTTTCATTTGTTTTGTTTGATTAAAATGTTTTCAATTTATATATTCAGTTTATAAAATAAACTAGAATTATCACCCGTCGCAATGTGTCGGGAATTCGTTAGTTATATATCATATTAGATGAAAGTCAAATGTTTCTTACATGACCGCAAACCTTTGTGTAAAAAATAGAAAAGAATAACGAAGTTGATCTCTGATCCGCGGGTTGCGACAGACTTATCAAACGGGGAAAATAGACGCGCTGCGACAAGCCTGTCAAACGGGAAAAAAATGAAAAAACGCTGAACCCACACGCACGCTACGTCATGTTAACTCAAAAAATTTAGAAGAAACATTAAACGGAAAACTTGCGAAAGATGAAAAGCATAAGGGACCAAAGTTGAAAGTTAAAAAGTGTTTAGGCTAAATTGCAAATGATGAAAAGCTTTGAGTTAAAACTTAAAAGTAAAAAAAAAAAATCAAAGAGGTTAAATTGGTAAAGATAGAAACTTTTGAATTATAAGTGAAAAATCAAACTAATCAAAGGTTTAAATTACCAAAAAACGAAACTTTAGACTTAAATTACCAAAGATTGAAGCTTTAGGTTTAGAAAGCAAAAATTCATGTTTTTTAAAGACTTCCAAAACCAATGGTACAATTACCATATGCACATACATATTGCTTATTTATAGTTTATAATTATCGACATATTAATGTATTCTCGTATTTCCTAATATAAAATAAGGAGATGTTGGTACTTTAAAAATGATATATCAATATATTAGTTCATGTTGTAATTATAAATTCTTAAACTTTAATTTAACATTATAACCATTAATAAGTAGATGTTGGTACTTTAAAAATGATATATCAAGAGATTACCTCATGTTGTAGTTATAAATTCTTAAACTTTAATTTAACATTATAACCAGTAATGTCTATAACGGACTATTGTCATTGGTAGACCTTTTTTAAAGCAAGGATTAGCGACACTTTTCGATCGTTGAACTACTAGTTTAAGTTCCAGTGTGTTACACAGATTGTATAAAGAAAATATTTCTTATAATTGGAATTACATTCCATTATCTTGAAGGACGACGCCCATAGGCCCATGCAATATCACATGTTCACATAAGAGATGTGTCCGTCGAGTTAGTTTTTGACGAAAACATCCTCACGGAGCTGCGTGATAAAGATATACGTTTCCGTCTTCATAATGATCTTGTGAAAGATCTACCCTACCTTAAAAAGTCAAGACTTGGAATAGTTTATTTATGTTTTTATTATTTTTATATATAACAAACTGAATATATTAACTTGTTAAGTACACATGTAATTGTATTTCAGAAAAAAAGATTGAAAGGAAACGGATTAGTAATTTAGGAAACTCAAGTTTGATTGAGAGATTAGACGGATCTAAGCATGCAAAAGTGGAACATGTAATTGGATTTAAGGTTTAAAAGAAAAAAGATTGAAAAGAAACAAATTAGTAATTCAGGAAACTCAAATTTGATTAAGAGAATAGATGATACGAGATTGAATAATAGAAGGGAGAAAAAGTTTTTGAACATCTTTGTTTTCTTTACATGCTCAAATTGAGTCAATGTTTTATAATACATTGTCATGAGGCATTAGATGTTTAAGAGAAAATAGTGTCACCTAATATGACTTTAATTTATTATAATTTATAGATTATAAATTATAGATATGATATTATAATAATAAAATGAAAGCAAGCGAATATCTAATCAAAACCTAATAACTTTCCAGTCCATAGTATCTAAAAATTTAAGTGAGGCTGAGCCCCTTATTTAGAGCGTGTATAGAAACGTAGTCTTTCCCAAATATAGAAAATATTCTCATGTGTCGTAGGAACTTTTCCCAAAACATAATTGTCTAGTTGTGATTTAAAATATAATAAATACACCTTTTGCTTTTCCACTTTACATGTTTCTAATATTTACAATGAACTAGTTGTGATTTAAAATATAATACACCTTTTGCTTTTCCATTTACATGTTTCTAATATTTACAATGAACATTAGTTAAAATTTGGACCCTAAACTGGAAAAAAATAGTCACCGGCTGAAAGGCTCACATGATTACTAGATAATTGCAATTACGATTCGTTATTTACCATTTTCAAGCGTCATAAATGAATCATATTGTAAACGAACCGTTCGTAAACTATTCAATGAGGAGTTCATTTATGTTCATAATACATTGTTTGTTTTATATGACGATATGTTTCTATTTCGTGTCTTTCTATGTGATTTCCTAGTCTTTTCACAACTTGTCTTCAAAATGGTTCTTTGATCATAATGAGATTAAAAAACACATATACACCACCTTAGGTTTTATACATATTATGTGTAGTAAATGAGTCATACATCACCTAATTAATTGTTATGGGACTTATCATGTTATATTGGGTGATGCATTACCAAACTCTACAGACGAGTTTTTTCCCATAATGGTGTTGGTGGGTAAACTATTTACCAAAATGGTGTTGGTGGAAAAGTATTTACCAAAATAGTGTTTTTAATAGATTCTTTTGTTTCTCATTCCTAATCTCATTGGATAATTCTAATAATTTGAATACCTATAATTTAATCATGGTATTGTATCTTTCACTTAACTTATTTTTATTAAATCTTAAAAAAAGCTTTTTTTTTAATCAAACCTACTTATATAAAAAAAGCCTTGTAGGTGTTTTTGGTGCCGCCTCGGTTTGAGGTTTTGGCTTGTTTAATGAAGTTCACTTTTCAAAAAAAAATAAAAAAATAAAAATAAATAAATAAAAAAACTGAATATTATATTAAAACTCTAGTTGATAGGACTTGTTAAAAAACAATTGAACTCATTTCAGAATATTATTCGTGCTTTTTTTTCTTCTACACAACCTATTTATTTTATTGCATTATTTTTTGTCAAGTTACGATATTACAGGTATCCACATACATATTAGTGGGATAGTTAACATATCGACTTGATAAAAAAATATTAATTAACTGTTTCATTGTAAAAAAATAAATAAAGAAAAACATTTTTATTTACCTTAAAATGTAAATTTTATTTATCGTATTTTAATAGAGGGAATAAATGTCGTGTAACTTAGACATTAAAACTTGATTTAAAAAAAGTTAACAACAAAAGAGTGACTTAAAAATCTGAACTTGATTTATAAAAAAATAGGCTTTTTTAAAGATTTTTAAAGAAAAGAAGTTAGGTGAGAGACATAATACCATGATTAAATTAATAGTTATTCAAAGAATTTGAATTATCCAATGAGGTTAGGAGTGATAAACAAATAAATCTTTAAAAACACTATTTTGGTAAATACTTTTGTAACAACACCATTTTGGTAAATATTTTATCCACCAACACCATTATGGTAAAAAACTCCTCTACAGACACGAAAAAGACGCTCTACATGAGACACGAAAAGATTGGTGTTGGTTGACATTGACACCTATACTGTAGCTCCGCTAATGATTATTCCGTATCATTGCAATATGCGTCGCAAACTAGCAATGGTTGGATCCGCCACAACTTTGCGACATTTTTTCCCAGTCGCAAAAATAGTAGCTTCTGCTATTTTTTTAGTGGCAGTGGTACTAAAAATATATCCATATGTATACACCTGTTAACTATAGTAGTGACAGTGGTACTAAAAATATATCCATATGTATACACCTGTTAACTATGAATTAGATTCATGGGGAATCAACATGACACTAATGTTATTTTTATTAGCAAGATATATTGTGTATTTTGTATGATTGTATTTGATTTAGGAGATATACTGTTTCCTTATTATTAGCTTGTACATCCCTATATAATGGGTCCTTTGTTTCTTATATGAGATACAGACTTTTTACCCTAATATCAAAAGCGTTTATGGTATCAGAGCCATAACACCTTTTCTTCTTGCCGACCAACCGCCATAGTCCCGCCGATCAACCATGAATAACGACAACACCACCAACGACACCCCCAAACCTCCTCCGCTCGGTGATTCGGCTACGGCCAAAACCCTTCACCCGGTCTATACGGTCAATAACATTCAACACAAGGTTCGTGTTCTTGATGGCATCAAAGTCACGTACACATCTTGGGTAAAGTTGTTCATGCTCCACGCAAAGGGTTACGAGGTTCTGCACCACATAGACGGAACCGACCCTCCGGCAGACACTGATCCAGAGTATGCCTCATGGGCCAAGATCGACTCCATCGTCTTGCAATGGATTTATGGAACGTTATCGGACGACCTTCTCGTCCGCGTGCTCGAGACTGAGACCACGGCTAGGGATACATGGGTTCGTCTACAAGGCGTGTTTCTAAACAACAAAGGTTCTCGGGCAGCCACTCTTGAACATGCATTCACCAATCACAAACTATCAGCCTGTTCGTCGTTAGACGAATACTGCACCAAGCTAAAGGAAATTGGTGAGCAACTGAAAGATGTGGATCAGCCCGTACCCGAATCTCGGTTGGTACTCCAACTTGTAAGGCCTCCCAATACAAGATCTCACTCAGCTAAAGCCACCAACAGGTGTGCGGAATCCACCTGATGATCAACCACTGTAGATGAAACACTAGAATGCAAATATGTGTGAGAGAAATCAAGAATACACTAAGTATTCTTGATGAGGAAGATGAATGACGTCACTCACACACAGTAGCCACCAGACAAACACACACACAATGATTAGGGTTAGGTGCACAGAATTTCACACAGAATCGCCGCCTTGTCTATTCCACATAAAGGTATATATACAAGGCAAACCCCGGACTTCCAAGACAAACTAGAAAGCCCGGACAAACGAACTACACAAAACAAAACTCTGACTTTTGTCCTAAGCAAAACTCAGACAAGAGTCTATCCTAAAACTTGGACAAAATGTCCAAGGATAAAGCTTGGACTAAGTTTCACTATATGTACAATAAAGACCCTATAGAATGGGAGACATGCACTTATCACCTAAAGTGCATTAACAAACTCCCCCTTGATCAGTGCATGGTCTTCATTGGTCTTGAGATCTTCATCCTTTCTTTGAGTACTCGCTGCCTGGTATTTCACACAGAACTGCACGACCTTGATGTATTGATCAGCTAACGGTTGATCTTCTTCAAAGGAATGCATCGGCAGACGTCTTAGCTTCTTCAAATCTTCCATCTTGAGATGAACGATCCAGACGCACACAGCTTCTTCAAATCTTCCATCTTGAGATGAATGATCCAGATGCACACAGCTTCTTCAAATCTTCCATCTTGTGATGAACGATCCAGACCTGAAACACTTAACACCGGATTAAGAATCTTAACCCCGGAGATACTCAGCCCAAACCTGGATCCCAAAAATAATTCCAATACCCCGGAATCAACAATTGAAATATTAAACAACCAATATTTAATAATTTGTATTTCAAAACACGAGCATCCAGAACAATTTACTTCAAAACTTATACTTTTGGAAAAATATCACAACTTGGAAGCAGATTTACCGAAACACCTTAAAATGACGTGATTACCCACACACTTAGATGGATCTTGCACGACCGATTTTTATACAAAAAGACTTATTTTAAGATTACCTAACTTGATGTTTAACACCTTATTAAAGAATGTTCACAACCCTTAGAGAATTTTCAAAATGATAACTCGCACATAGAAACAAGAAAGCAAAATCTTTTTGATGTTTTTGAATTTTTTTTTTTTACTGAATAAAGAAATTAAACCTACGAACGTATTTACACTAATTATCTTTTTGTGAAATCGGAGCAAAGGGATCATATCGGTTTTTCTGTCAATATCGAACACAAGAACATAGTTTATCAGCTTAAGCTCTTAGAATGATATTAACAGTTCAAGACGTTCAACGGTATTGTGGTCCACTTAAGCTTTAGCACGCTTTCGAACACTGTTTTCGAGATATGCGATTAAGTGTATTAATAACTGATTGTAACTATGTTTACCCACCTCAGAATATACTCCCGTATCAAGGTATGCACGAGAGTTCATCTTACTGGTGAGTATACCATTTATCATCTGTTTTGACGTATAAACTGATGTGAGATACTCACTTATTTAGAAATTGAAAACAAGCCCTTTGTGATAGGATCACTTATTGGGGAGGAACTTGAATTTCAGATGCATAAGGGCACAGGAGCAAGTCCGTGAACAGGTTAGTACCATCGTACAGACAAAGAGACGAACTTGACTCCCGCATAATTTTGTGGGACATGTGATTGTTTATCACTTATTGAGGTCGAATGCATCATGTATTATATGATATTTATACGTATGTATGGTATCATGGAAGATCTAGACTTGCGTCCCCGTTGTTTACGGTAAAAGAAACAACCATGATACCCAGATGATAAACAGCATAAAGACCACGTATCTCAGAACCTCGGCAATCTATCAAACGAAATTACGGTACCAAGACCATATATCCGAGAGATGTACCACACAAGTTACGCAGTTCATTATGTTTATATACCAAAAACAGGTTCTTATTGACGCGTAAAACCTACCGAAGCAACGTATAATGAAGTTGTTACAGTTAACGGTTAATTTTATATATTACTATAATCCTGCACCAGATACGACTAACCGATGTACTATCATATCCCTTATAACTCAACACGACTTCATTTTATATTTTTCAAATGTTTTTGTATTTTTCTTAAAGTTTATCCTACAACTAAGTAAAATATTTTTGGAGTTTTTCAAAAAAAAAAATTCGAAAGCGGTAAGAACTGTACAGAAAACATAAAATAAAGTTTCTATGCGAGTTTTGAAAAGCATTTTACTCGGGGTTGATCATGCCAATCATTCGGACCAGATTTTCAAATCTAGCCCGATCGAATGTCTTAGTAAACAGGTCGGCAAGATTATCCAAGGTGTCTACCCTAACCACTTCTATTAAACCCTTCTCAGCACAGTCGCGAATGAAATGATGCCTAACATCTATGTGCTTAGTGCGTGAGTGATTAACTGGATTGTTAGTTATGGAAATGGCAGAGTTGTTATCGACAAGAATAGGAGTTCGAGTAAAATTCAAACCGTAGTCCCTCATTTGCTGCTGAATCCACAAGACCTGAGCACAACAGCTTGATGCAGCAATGTACTCGGCCTCGCACGTGGATAGAGAAACGGCAACTTGCTTTTTGCATTGCCAAGAGACAAGACGGTTCCCAAGAAGTTGTGCGCCGCCAGATGTTGACTTTCTGTTCATCGGGCACCTTCCAAAGTCTGCATCAGCATACGCCAGCAAATCTAGACCACCTTCAGCTGGATACCACAATCCAAGCTTAGGTGTCCCTTTTAGATATCTGAAGATACGCTTGACCGCTTTCAAGTGAGACTCCTTCGGAGTTGATTGGAACCTTGCACACAAACAAACAGAGAACATAATATCTGGTCGTGAGGCAGTAAGATACATTAGCGAACCTATCATTGCTCGATATAGAGTCGGATCCACTTCAGGATCTTTCTCCTTATCGGGTGAAAGCTTGTGATTTGTTGGGAGAGGCGTGTCATAGGGTAAGCTATCTTCCAATCCAAATCTTTTGAGAATCTCGTAGACATACTTTGTCTGATGTACGTACGTCTCGGTTTTTTCTTGACTCACTTGAAGACCTAGAAAGAAGGATAACTCGCCCATCGTGCTCATTTCAAATTTTGACTTCATCACCGCTTCGAACTCACGACACAATTCTTCATTTGAAGAACCAAAAATTATGTCATCAACGTAAATTTGCACGATCAGAAAATCTCCCCCTTTCTTCAATATGAACAGTGTGGAGTCAATCGCGCCACGCGAGAACCCGTGCTCCAATAGATGTCTTGATAAAGTCTCGTACCACGCCCGAGGAGCCTGATGGAGACCGTAGAGAGCTTTGTCCAACAGATAGACTTTGTTGTCAGATCCTGGAGCTTCGAAACCCGGTGGTTGGGATACATACACAGTTTCATGCAATTTCCCGTAAAGGAACGCGCTTTTCACATCCAACTGATAGACTTTGAAACGCATATGTGCAGCAAAAGCTAGAAACAAACGAATGGTTTCCAGTCTTGCCACTGGTGCATAAACTTCGGTATAATCAATCCCTTCCTCTTGATTGAAGCCTTGAACAACCAACCGTGCTTTGTTTCGGACGACAACACCCTTATCGTCTTTCTTGCACTTGAAAACCCACTTCGTGTTGATTGCATGTTGGCCCTTTGGAAGATCGACCAAATTCCACACCTTTAACTTGTCGAACTGAGCTAACTCTTCTTGCATGGCCTCACACCAAGAATTATCCTTCAGAGCCATTTGATAGTTCTTCGGCTCTATCTGAGAGATAAAACATTCATGTAGGCTAAGATTGTAGATTTCTTCGTTCTTGATAGCAGAGAACAGACACTGCATCTCTGAAATACTCCTTCGCGTTTGCACTCCCGCATTTGGATTCCCAATAATATTATCAACAGGATGATGAATATTTGTTCTTGGAACTGGGATTGCCGGAGCTTGAAGATTGTTTCCCAAATTTGATTGAATCTCCCCCTCAGCATTTGCATTACTACTAGAAGCTTGATCATTTCCAGAAGACGCATTAACATTTGGATATGCTGAAAAATCAACGTAAAGATCACCACTTGTAGTTTGAGCAGCTGCATTGGGGATCTGCTCAGCAACATTTTCGTTTACGATCGAAGAATCAGCGACTGGTACATTCGGAGACACATTAGTAGGAATACTTGCTCTCCAGCTTGCATCCACTTCATCTTTGTTCACAAGATGTGTGTAGACAACCTCCGAATCTTCTTCTGAGACATCAGGAAGATCAAATGAATCAAATAATTTATCATAATCGTAACCACTTTTGGGACCGAATTCGGACTGTGGAGGATCGTAACTCAAAGGAGTTATATCAAACAGGATCTCCACTGAACGCTTCATAACGTTATAAACGCGTTTGTTGGGAGTTCCATTGGCATAACCCAAAAAGAACCCAACTTCCCCCATTTTAGGAGTATCTTTGGTGCGTTTGATAACACACTGGATCCCAAAAGGTTGAAAACCAGATAAGTTTGGTTTCTTTTTTTCAAGCAATTCATAGCACATTTTATCTTCTCTTTTGACCGTAAGCACATGATTTAACACATAACATGCAGTGTTTACCGCCTCGGCCCAGAAGAAAATTGGCAATTTTGATTCAGAAAGCATAGTGCGGGCCGCCTCAATTAGGGTACGATTCTTCCGTTCTGCAACTCCGTTCTGTTGAGGAACATATGGAGCGTTGAACTGATGAACTATTCCCATTTCCCGACATAACTCATCCATATAATGATTTTTAAACTCAGTGCCGTTGTCACTTCGGATTTTCTTAATAGGAAGTGAATAATTTTTCTCAAGTTGTTTGAACAAGTCTCTTAAAATACCAGTAGTTTGGTCCTTTGTTTTTAAGAAAAATACCCACGAGTATCGTGAGAAATCGTCAGTGACAACTAGGCAATAAGACATCCCACCAATGCTAGCAACATGGATTGGGCCGAAAAGATCCATGTGAAGCAATTCAAGTGGTTTTTGGATTGAGTTAACAGTTTTCGGCTTGTGAGGCTTTCGTTTGATTTTTCCTTTTTCACATGATTCACATTTGTTGTGCATATTGAAACTACTTAAAGGAACCCCCAACACTAAGTTGTTTTTCACTAAGTGGTTCATTTTCGCAGATGCACGTGGCCCATTCTCCTATGCCAGAGATACGATTGATCTTCAGTCGCCTTCGAAAGTAGACATGTCACTGGAGCAGACGAGTAAACCAACGGGCGCATGTCCATGACATATGTGTTATTCACCCTTGGAGCCCTCATAACAATCCAATCTTCAGGAACAACAAATCCCGGACGCAAAACGAAGCAAGCTTTATCAGTGAATAACATCATGTACTTGTTATCACAAATTTGAGAAACCGACATCAAGTTATGCTTCAGTTCTTCAACGTAGTTCACTTTATGCAGCGTAATTTTTCCATTTGACACAGAACCTTCACCGGTGATGTATCCACCCTTCTCACCGGCAAAGTTAACATAACCACCATGAATTTGTTTAAAATTGTTCAATAACTCTTTATTTCCTGTCATGTGTCTGGAACGGCCACTATCGATATACCAAATATAGATAGCCCTCTTCAGCTGCTCCTACACTCCCCAACAAGAAAATTTAGTTAGAGTCTGGGACCCAAGCCATGATGGTCTTGGGTTGTCCCGATTCGTCAACATAAGAAAACTCTTTGAAATAACCATCATCGCCTTTGTGTCCTCCATTTCCATTTCGGAAATTGTTGGAATGACTCCCCGTAAATCGTGGATTATACGAAGTTGACGATATGTTGGTATAACCAGAGTTTCCATAATCTCGGCTTCCATAGTTTTGGTAACCGTAATTTTGATTCCTGGGTGGCTCAAAATTCCTACCAAATCTAGGAACATCATCGTGTCTTGAGAATGATTGTGGATGATTATCCGAATGTTGTCTTTGATTTGGAAATCAGGGGGGGTGACGCATTTCGGTCATTCACGAATCTGTTTTGTGCATGAGGTCTAACATAGTTGTTGTTCGAACCTCCAAAACGTTGGTCATTCTCATGTGTTTGGAAAGTAACATGATTTTGTCGTCTGTGAGGGGTTTTCTCACGAGTATCATGTCTTTGAGATGAACTTTCCGATCCTTTACCACGATTTATAACAACTGGTTTCTCCCCATGATCCTGATTTTGTTGTGATTTAACATTTGTTTGGACAACTGGTTTTACTTCTTGTTTAATCACTTTGTTTTTCTCAACCTTCTGATTTTTACCGTTTTTCTTTTCAACATTAACTGTTTCATTTTGTGGCTTTTCACCAAAAGGTTTCTTTTGATCAGGATCAACAAGAGATTTACCCTTGTCATCTGGACAGTCTGCTGCTAATTGTCCTTTCCCACGACATTTGTAGCATTTGCGAATTTTTGCAGCATTCTTTGGACGTTCCTCATGATCGGTCGAAGATGATGAGGCATTGGTGGAATTTTTTGAAATTTGGTTCACAAACTGAGAGTTGGAACCTGTTTCGATCTTTACTTCTTCTTTGACAAAATCCTCCCCTTTAACAAACTCAGTTTTAGGGACATTTTTCAAAGCCTTTTTAGTTTTCCCACGTGACTTTGGTTTTGATTTCACATTTTGAACTTGATTGAAAATTTCCAAAATCTTATTGCTTATCAAATTTTCAATGTTTTCAAGATTCACCTCATTTTTCTTTGAAACTCCACTCATCTTCGACTGATCTGAGTCAGTAACTTCATCTGGCTCAGATTCTGACTCACTTTGCGGTTCAACCGTCAGAGGGGTCTTTGGCACAAAATTTGCCAATTCAGGATCAATGCTTGGCATCGATGTATAATTATGGTTTACCGGAGGAGGCACTTTCTTATAACCGATGCCGAACATTTCTTCCTCGGATTCTTTGAGACGTTGGCTGTTAATACAGAAATTCATCACTTCAGATGAATCCCCGAACTTTTCAATTTTTCGTTGCAAGTCTAAAATCAGATTATCTTTTTCCAAAATGATTTTGTTCTTTTCCAAAACACAATTTTGGTTCATTTCAAGTTCAGATTTTAATTCCTGATTTTTAACAGTTCCCTGAGCCATAAGTCTCTCAAATTCAGAGATATCATTTTTCAGCGCTTTTATCTTAATTCGGTGTTCTTTATCCGAATTAGACAACACAGCAATGAGTTCTCTGGATTTTTCTAAATCTGCAATTAAGTTTGTGTTATGAAGTGCATATCTATCGATCTTGTTGACAAACTCAACACATCTAGCACATCGCTTATCTACAGAAGATGATTTTACCTCAATGCCAGCCATGAATGCACACGCTTCGTTTTCTCCGGATTTTTCTTCCAACCTTTTAGCTTCTGCATCCGCAAATTACTGCATTTCAGCTGTGGAGATGTTGAACTCAAAGCATTCTCCTTTTTCATCATCTTCTGTTTTGTTAGCCTTCTCAACAGACTCTTCATTCGGATTGTCTTCATTCTCAGCAACATTGCCCGAATCCAACTCTTCCCCAAGAACCTCAGCTACAACCGCAAGTTCCTCAATGCTAGTCTCTTCGACAATCTCTTCACACACTTCTTCAGCTACAACCGCAAGTTCCTCAATGCTAGTCTCTTCGACAATCTCTTCACACACTTCTTCGTTGACAATTTCAGCTATAAAGGCTTGTGACACAATAGCTCCTGAAATGTCTTCCAATGCACAACCCCAGTCGTAAGGCTCAGTCACATTTCGTAAAGATTGAGCCACCATAGCATTGTTTGTCGAGGGTGTAAGATTTTCAGAACCACTTGGATGAGTACTTGAGTTAGAAGTAGCAGTTGATGCATTGTGGTGAGATCTTGAATTGTTTCCTCGAGAGTTGCTTTCTCTGTCAGATCTTTCCATTTTCGGCTTTCGACAATCACATGCGAAATGCCCGTAGATGCCGCAGTTGTGACATTTCACCTTTGACATGTCGACTCCCATTCGAGTCTTTGTATGACCTCCTATGAACTTCCTACCCGTTCTCAACAGAAATTTCTTCGCTCTACGGACTAAGAGTGCCATATTGAGTTGTAGATCAAGTTCTTCCATTTCTTCTTGGTCTATCTGGTCAAAGTCCTCATCGAGACTTGACGGTTCAACGAGCTTTCCAAGACAGAAGTTCTCGTAGGCAGTCATGAAGGACGTCAAAAGGCTCATGTTTTCTTCAATCAACTTTAAACAGCTTGCATCTACCTTTGGAATGTTCAAGCTTGTCGCTTGAGATTTCTGAGCTCCACTAGAAGAGTACATTCCTTGATTGGAATTTGTTGGTCCACTTGAACTGACATTGTGGCTCATAAAGGCGTGTTCACTTGTAGGAACTTCATTCTCTGAATATAGGGCAACACCGTTTACTCCATTACTACCCTTATCCGTCGGTTTTGAAGCTTTATATAACTGAGGATCTTGGATCTTCTCGAAATCAGATGCTTGATCTTCCATATTCCAAGCATAACCCTTCAGTTTTTGTATAACTTCTTCCAATGAGAGCTCCTCGTAGAGAACACCTTCTCTAATCAAAGCGGTGTACATATTCCATTCTTTGGAAAGGCAATTCAGAAACTTCTCAACCTTCTCAAATTCAGTGTAGATACCTTCTTAACTTCTATCAAGTTCGCTCAACAAATGATAAAACCGGTTCACTGTATCATCAAATGATTCATTTCTTAAAGCTTTAAACACAACGAATTGAGTCTTCAAACGTTCGAGTCGTCGTTTCTTGTATATTGCATTTCCTTCATAGCGCTCGATCATGCTATCCCACAACTCCTTCGAGCTACTTCTCTTACGGAAGGTGTGAAGTATAGATTGTGTCATAGCCATCGTAATCATTGACATAGCTTTCTCTTCACAATCATAAAATTTCTTCTGGTCGTCAGTAAGTGCCAAATACGTATCAATCGTCAACGTACGTACTGGAGTGGCTCCACATCCTTTAACGATGCACAACCAAATCTTGATGTCTTTTGCTCTAACATACCTCTCAAACCGATCCTTCCATTCTGGGAAATCCAATTCATTAATCAACAGAGGAGGCTTGTCGTTACTCCCCACTTCAGCATTGTGTTTGAGATTCTGAACCATTGCAGTAAGATTGTTCGCCATTTGAACAATGTTTAAATGAAACAGAAGTTCACAGAAGGTTAACAGAAGGTTTCCAAGCAAAAGAGGTACTGAGAGAGTTTCCAAGTCCAAAACTCGGAACAAAATGTTTGGAATTTAAAACACGGAGTTTAAAGCTCGGAATTTAAAACTCGAACCACATACCACTCAAAACTCGGAATAAATTTTATGATAAACCTTCTTTAAAACTCGGAACTGACTTAAACTCGGAAATGAATTAAGACTCAAAACATTCAACGATCGGAACTGGTTTACTTAAAACTCGGACACTAGACGGATGAACAAACAAACTCGGACACTAATTAAACTCAGACCACTATACTTATATGCTAAAATACGGACTTATTGAATTTTATAAGAAACTCGGACAAAGTTCGGACAGAACAGGACAGGACAATAGTTCGGACACCTTAAACCTTAAACAAAATTCGGACTCTTTAACAAAATGCGGACCTCAAGTAGAAACTAAAACAAGAAACTCGGACCAGTTGTGGTAGTTAAAACTCGGACTCAAACTTCAATTAAGAAACTCGGACTTAATATGAAACTAACAAGGAGACTCTAAAACTCGGACCTAATAAAAGTTCTAAAAAAAACTCGGACCAATTTAAAACTCAGACTCTATGTTTAAAATTTGGACTCTAATAATAACTAGAAGCTAAAATTCGGACTAATATTACTAATAAATAAAAGTTAAACCTCAGACTCTACTAACAAGTTAAAACTCGGACACAATGAATCCACAAAACCTATCTAAAAATTCGGACTCCCTATCTAAAGAGGTTAAAACTCGGACTCTAAGAAAAGGTTAAAAAATTCGGACTTCCCTATCTATAAAGGTTGGACAAGAGTTGAGATTTGAAACTCAGAACAGGCAAGAGTTCTCAAAACTCAGAAGAACCAATCTCCGGACTATCTCCCCAATGTGACTTCACACTGGTTCAACAATACCCTGGAGACACAAACATAGAATTTAAACCACGGACAAATCTTCCAAAGATCAAACTCAGGAATCTTTTTCAACCTTCAACACTGAATAAACAAGAACCAAAACCCCTGTAAAAACCCAGATGAAGATTAACACTAAAAATCACCAAACTACTCAAAATCCATCACCAAATCACTAGAGATGAATGAAGAATCATGAATAAAACACAAAAACTCACTAAACCCTATCAAAGTTTGAACTTTTCTCACAAAAACCTTCAAACTAAGAAACACCTACAGTAGTATGAGCACACTGCTCTAATACCACTTGTAAGGCCTCCTAATCCAAGATCTCACTCAGCTAAAGCCACCAACAGGTGTGCGGAATCCACCTGATGATCAACCACTGTAGATGAAACACTAGAATGCAAAGATTTGTGAGAGAAATCAAGAATACACTGAGTATTCTTGATGAGGAAGATGAATGACGTCACTCACACACAGTAGCCGCCAGACAAAACACACACACAATGATTAGGGTTAGGTGCACAGAATTTCACACAGAATCGCCGCCTTGTCTATTCCACATAAAGGTATATATACAAGGCAAACCCCGGACTTCCAAGACAAACTAGAAAGCCCGGACAAACAAACTACACAAAACAAAACTCTGACTTTTGTCCTAAGCAAAACTCAGACAAAAGTCTATCCTAAAACTTGGACAAAATGTCCAAGGATAAAGCTTGGACTAAGTTTCACTATATGTACAATAAAGACCCTATAGAATGGGAGACATGCACTTATCACCTAAAGTGCATTAACACAACTGGCTCGCGGCCTGCCTCCCGTGTACTCGGTAACCGCGGCACTGATCCATCAACAGTCGCCAACATGGGATATTGCTCGAGACATGATCGAACGCGAAGCACAATGACTGGCGGCTCTTGAAACTGCACAAGTGCACCTCACCTCCAACAAACCAACACCGCCAAACCCGTCCAACCCAGAACCGGCTCAGCAAACCCCTTCTCGCAACCCGGACTCCTGGAACTCGTCTCGTAACCCGGACTCGCAGAATCGCCGCGGACGTGGGCGTGGTCGCTGGAGAGGTAATCGTTCCAATAATGGCGGCAATGGGTATGGCAGTAGTGGCTACGGCTACGGTCGTTCTCAGGGCTCTCAACAACAATTTTTCCCCCTTGGGCCATCCCTCCCTGCCCCTATCCAACCCAGCCATTCGGCTGGCCCAACATGCCTACTATTCCCAACCAAAGCTCGCAGTCCTCTGGCCCAAACTCGCAACAAGCCCAGTCCGCTAACATGCTGTATAATCAGCCTAATGGGTCGTCGTACAATGCATTAAACCCAACCGATCTTGGCGCAGCTTTTCAGAATATGCAGCTTAACCATTCAGGCCAACCATGGAACTTCGATACAGGTGCGTCTGATCACATTACTAATGAACGTTATAAAATTCAACACCTGTTACCATTTAATTCTTTAAACACTATTTTTGTTGGCAATAGTCAAGGGCTTTCAATAAAAGGATCCGGTCATAGCTTACATGCGCTACCCAACAAAACCTACACCCTAAATAACATCAAATATTCACCTCAAATTGTCAAAAATCTTTTATCCGTTCGAAAATTCACTCGTGACAATCATGTTTCTATTGAGTTTGACCCATTTGGTTTTACTTTGAAGGATCTCAAGACTGGCAAGGCTCTTTCCCGCCACAATAGCACGGGGGACCTCTATCCGTTCACTCCACCAGCTCAAGTTTTTCTCACCACCTCCGCTACATCTCAATGGCATAATCGCCTCGGCCACCCCGGAACGCCAGTTTTAGATTTTTTATCTAGTAATTCACTTATTTCTTGTAATAAAAGTCAAACTTTGTCACTTTGTCATTCGTGTCAACTTGCAAACAGTAAAAGACTTCCGTTTTTTGATTCAAAAACAATTACCTTTGCACCTTTTGATATTATACATTGCGACTTATGGACCTCCCCGATAACTAGTAATTCGGGCTACAAATACTATATGGTTTTACTAGACAATTTCACCCACTTTGTTTGGACCTACCCACTAAAGTTTAAATCTGACGCTTTTCCCACATTTGTCAAATTTCATAAGCTAATCGACACCCAGTTTCATCGAAAAATAAAATCGTTCCAATGTGATCTCGGGGGCGAGTTTGACAATCACAATTTCAAGACCTTTGCTCAAAACAACGGTCTTGTCTTTCGTTTTTCGTGTCCTCATACGTCCTCACAAAATGGAAAATCCGAGCGGATGATACGTCGTCTAAATGACATTATTCGTTCTCTTTTGTTTCACGCTCATATTCCACCAACCTTTTGGGTCGAAGCTCTCCACACCAGTACTTACCTTCATAATATTTTACCCACTAAAAAGCTTAACTTCTATACCCCTACCTTTGCATTATACTACCGTCACCCCACGTATGACCACCTACGGGTTTTCGGGTGTGCGTGCTATCCGAACCAATCGGCCACTCAACCACATAAGTTACACCCCCAATCCATGCGGTGCATATTTCTTGGATATCCTAGTGAATATCGTGGTTATCGGTGTCTTGACCCAATTACCGGTAAGGTTCATCTATCTCGCCACGTTCAGTTTGATGAGCTTACTTTCCCATTTAATCATCCGATCTCGTCCTCCTCATACTCCTTCTTGGATGACGATCCAAGCCCCTCCATATTTTATCCAGCCCACATCCCTTCCGCTCCACCTCCACCGGCCCAAAACCCACACCTGCCCCCAACCCACTCACACACACCACCGGCCCAAATCCCACACCTGGCCCAACCCCACTCGCAAACACCACCAGCCCAACCTCACTTACAGCCTACCCCTAATTCAATACCTGGCCCGACATCACCAGCCCAATCAGCCCAACACCCTAACATACAATCGGCCCAACACCGTCCCACCTCTACCACCCAACTGCCAATCCAGTCATCCGCCAACCCGTCACCGTCACCTGTTGCACCTATACCTCCCACAACCAATCAGCACTCCATGACTACTCGTGCCAAAGCGGGTATTTCTAAACCTCAAAACCGTCTTAATCTCCTCACCACCGCCTCCTCTACTATCTCTCCCATCCCTTCCTCATACGCTAAAGCTTTATCGGATCCTAATTGGCTCGAAGCTATGAAAACAGAATATAGTGCTTTAGAAAATAATGGTACATGGGAGCTTGTGCCGCGTCCCACGGATAGCCCGGTGATACGTTGTATGTGGCTATTTCGTCACAAATTTAAGTCCGATGGTTCTTTGGAGCGGTATAAAGCTCGGCTAGTAGTAAATGGGAAGTCTCAAACAGTTGGTATTGATTGTTAAGACACGTTTAGTCTGGATGTTAAACCAACCACTATACGTACAGTATTATCTCTTGCGGTTTCACGTTCTTGGCCCATTCATCAGCTTGATGTCAAGAACGCTTTCTTGCATGGTGATCTCAAAGAAACGGTATATATGCATCAGCCTCCATGTTTTGTCAACAAAGTTTGTCCAGATTATGTGTGTCGACTCAAGAAGTCCTTATATGGACTGAAACAGGCACCGCGGGCTTGGTACCACAAATTTGCCTCCTTTATTATATCACAGGGATTTCGAAGTAGCACATGTGATACGTCACTTTTCATTTATAAACAAGGAAACCATATGGCATATCTCTTATTATATGTGGATGACATTATCCTGACTGCGTCTGAATCAGGTTTATTAGCTCGCATTATTGGTTCCTTGTCTTCCGTCTTTGCCATGACGGACCTTGGTCAGTTGCATCATTTTTTGGGCATCACGGCTACACGTGACGATAACGGTATCTTTCTGTCTCAAGCTCAATACACTCGGGAGATTTTACAACGAGTTTCTATGGAAAACTGCAAGCCGTGTACTACACCAGTGGACACGTCCACTAAACTTAGCGGTACTACCGGTACATTGTTACCAGATGGAACGTTATACCGTCAACTCGCAGGGGCCCTTCAGTATCTAACGTTCACCAGACCAGATATTACGTATGCCGTCCAACAAGTTTGTCTATTTATGCACGCACCTCGTGAACCCCATTTCGCTTTCATGAAGCGCATTTTACGCTACTTACAGGGCACTCTCGACTATGGTCTACGGATCACGGCTTCAAAGTCCTTAGCATTGACCACATACTCTGATGCTGATTGGGGCGGATGCCCCGACACTCGACGTTCCACATCTGGATATTGTGGTTTTTTGGGAGACAATCTCGTCTCTTGGTCGTCCAAGCGTCAATACACTATCTCCCGCTCCAGTGCTGAAGCTGAATATCGCGGCGTGGCTAACGCAGTTGCTGAAACAAGTTGGTTACGCAATCTACTTCTTGAATTATATGTTCCTTTGCGTACTGCTACTATAGTCTACTGTGCCAATGTTTCGGCCGTCTACTTGTCTGAGAACCCAGTGCAACATCAACGCACAAAGCATGTTGAGATGGATATTCACTTCGTGCGTGAAAAGGTTCAAATTGGTCATGTTCGAGTTCTTCATGTACCGGCCTCCAGTCAATATGCCGATATTTTTACCAAAGGACTTCCTCGACAACTTTTTCAAAGCTTCAGATCCAGTTTGAGCGTCCTTTTTACTACCGCTCGAACTGCGGGGGACTATTAGCAAGATATATTGTGTATTTTGTATGATTGTATTTGATTTAGGAGATATACTGTTTCCTTATTATTAGCTTGTACATCCCTATATAATGGGTCCTTTGTTTCTTATATGAGATACAGACTTTTTACCCTAATATCAAAAGCGTTTAATTTTATGCATGCTTGTGTCAATGTCTTACGATTTTTAACACAAGTATTCCTTAACGAGCCTAGGAAAGAATAAAGATGCACTTAACACCGAATAAGTCCTTCATAGTCATGATTGGAACATATAACATAAACTAATAGATTTTAACAAACTTCAATATAAGAAAAAAAACAATAAACAAACTTTACAATGAATATTAATAAATAACAGCCCGAGCGATTAATTTTAAATTGATAAAACTGATCTTTGTTTGAATTAGAAAATAATAAATACTTCAAAATCATGATTGGGAAAAATCAATAAAATAAAAGAACCATGTTGTGGTACACTTTACATTGCATATAAATTACACCCAATGTAACTGATAGCCTATATTTTGTTTTAAGAGCTTTGGCACATATAATCCCTAGCACTCAGCTTATAAGTGTTATACCCTCACTACTATCATGAGCATGTTACATCTTTGTGTGCTTATGTTACTTATACCATACAATATACATTCAATAGAAGCATCAAAAGCGCGAAAGATCCTTCCTCCCCCAATGCCACTCCAGTCCCCACCAGCGCCTATGATTCCAGCTGTATCGCAGCTTATGGTCAATCGTTACAAAAAGTATGAGACGAGAGCTTTTAGACCAACATGTCCAGGACCAAGCCCAGGTGTTGGCCACGAAAACCCTCCGGGATCATGTTAGCTAGCTAGCTAGCTCAATGTGTCCTGGGTAGTATTTATACGACTTGGTTGTGTGATTCTATTGATGAAGTTCTTAATTCCCGTGTAATTTTTTTCTTGTCTTGTTACACATTATGTTTAAGGGTTGCTTCCGTGTAATTTTTTTTCTTGTCTTGTTACACATTATGTTTAAGGGTTGCTTGTGATGAAGAAGAGTCAAGAACACACTTTGCAAGATTCTTTCTTCTGTAATTTTGGTTGAAATCAATATGGGTTTGAATCATGTAATGCATCAGTTTGTTATTTAGCTTGAAAATGAAATAATAATAGGATATTTTGGTACTGCAGTTATTATTTTGATAGTAAGACATTGCATGAAAGAAAACCCTAAAACATGTAGTTTGAATGTAATCATTTTCAATAATAAAATAAAGCTGCCGGATTACTACATATCTACACTTAACAAATAAGTACTTGTTGGAGCATATGTACAATTTTACAAGCTCAAAATTATTTTTACACGTCGTTTATTTCATCCATTTGTATTCTATTTATTTTTGTAAACGTATCTTATCTCAAACTCTTTTATCTTTATTCAACATTTGTAATACATGAACTAAAATGTGGATCAATTCCTTTATGCTTATGTTTAACTATCTAAGAATACCTATCATAAAATTAACACAATAATAACCATTAGCAATATGAAAATCACATAAGCATCAATGCGTAATCCGTGATCTCGGTTCTGATCACGTGAACGTTAGTTACTTTGAAATTCTTTTATTCAGAATTCTTGGAAATTAAGAAGATAAAAAATTTGATTAAAATCTTTGAAAACATATGCTGTGTTGAAATCGCTTTCAAACAGAAGTATTGACACCGATTTGACTTTTGCAAAAGTCAAAGTTGTTTTGCTTAAATAATTCTTCTTTTAAATGACAGGTGGGGCGGTGTGAGTGAAATAACGAAAAGTTGGAAGAAACCAACCTTTTGGATTTATATGTTTTTTTAAGAAATCATGCAAAAAAAATAAACGTTTAAGTTTAAATTTATTTATTATTTTATATATGGTTTTTTAGTAAATCATGCAAAAAAATAAATGTTTAAATTTAAATTATTTTATTATTTTATATTTTTTAAAACTTTTTTTTCGGGGGGGGGGGGGGGGGGTGAAGTTGGTTTTTTTAAGGATTTTGGTAAAAAAAACATTAGAAAACCTTTCATAAGGTCGAGTTCTCTAAGTTCTCACAACTCGTATAAGTTTTAATTTTACCCTAACCCTAGAGAAAGGATATTATGAAAACCCTTATAAGTTCAAAAAACTCAATCTCCACAATTGATGATGATTTTCATCGAAATATCATTAGTATGTTTGATAATCTAATTCTAATAAAAGACTCTAAAAAATGTCACATGGCATTTTCTCCATCAATTCCTTAATATTAATGATATTATTAACTAATTAATATCTAATTCTAACTAAAAAATATATAAATTATCCATAATTTTAAAACCTTTGATTTTATTACTTCTTAAAATGGATAAGCATAATCCCACATGACATTTTCTCTATCAATTCATTAATATTAATGATATTATTAATTAATATCTAATTCTAATTTATGATTAAAAAATATATAAATTATCTATAATTTTAAAACCTATGATTTTATTATTTTTTAAAATGGATAAGCATATGGTTTAGTTTACGTTATCTATTTTGCCTAAATCAAGTTGAGAAAAAATAAATGCTATTATCTAAGAAACATGGTGTTACGCTATTAAAATATTATTTTTTATAGTGGTACGTTATTAAAAATGTTATTTTTTAATTATATGCATCAATATTTCATATCAACACCATAAAAATATGTAAAATAATAACACTCGGATTTGAGTTTATATATTAGAAATAATCTAGTGAAGTGATTATTTCAACTAAATATTTTATGATGAATTTATCTATTAATTCAAAAAATAATTAATTAATAATATTATTAATGAATTGAAAGAGTGAATATTATATGAGATTAACTTAAATTTTTTATTAGAATTAGATATACCATTACCCATCACAATCCATCATTTTCAGTCACCAACTCTATCTCAATTAAGATTTAAGAGCCTTCTTATATCATCCTAAAATTTTAAAGAAACCTTTATGTGTTCGTCGGATTTTTACTAATTTGTCTCAATACCCAAGATAAAAATGAGATTTAAGAATTTTCGTCACATTCTTTACGTATCATATCATAACATAATATAGAAATCTAATTGTTAGATAAATATATATTTTATGTATATCTAATTATTATTACTAAAGTAACAAATAAATATAAAGTATTTGCTTAAACACATCATTTATAGTGAGTAATGTTATATTGTCTTTAACTTGATATGAATAGTTCATGTTAGGGTAATATGTGTTTATATCAAAACTTATTTTTAACATGTGCAATATCAAGAATGATTCAAATTTTGTAATAATCCTGTTCTTTGAATACAACCAATCTTATCATTCAACCCTTATAAGACACGGGACTATAAACTAGTAGATTATTAATATCATATTATAAATGGAGTATTTTTTTTATCTTCTAAATAAACACATAACTAATATATGTTTACTAAAATTTATTTCGTCTATAAAAAATCGATTCATCACATTATAAAAGAGTTTTTTTTTTTTTTAATCTTTTAAGTAAACACATAACTACTATATGTTTATTAAAATTTTTATTTGGTCATTAAAAAATTGATTCATATATTAATAATGAACCAGACTGTAAATTCAGGTAGGTTTTTTTTTAACATTTGCTTTTAGCTGAAAAATAATGTAAATTAACATGATATATATGAATTAGTATTCGTTTACTAGTTTTAACCAATGTTGATTCTCATATGAATTTATACATTCGATTATTATTAGTTCAAAGACGATTACTTCTCATTTAAATTTATACTCTAAAACTATATTATACATTATGAAGATACACCAGATGATTATACTGAATAGCAAGATATAAGAAAAATAAGTATTTATAATATCATATCCCATCACATATTAAAAAAAAGGTTTTATCATATTCATTTCCCATCACATAAATATAAATAACTAGTAATTGGAGGGACATTATTCACACTTGATAATTTTATAATATTTTTTTTAAAGTGGTTGTGAGTGTAGGAAAGAAAAATATATATTGAGAAAAATATAAAAAAAATATTATTTAATGAAAAAGAAAAGAGAAAAAAAGTATTTTTTTTGTGTAATTATAAAAATGGAGTAGTGAATAGATTGTGAATACTCTTACTTGTGTGATATTAGTTGCACCTTGAGCTAGATTGGTTGTACCCATCTTTGGCTTGTTTTTTTGTTTCTTTATTTTTTTTCCTTTTTACCCTAATGTTTTTAATTCTTTTACAATTTAACCTCATGACTAAAGAAATAAAGCAGTTCAGTTTTTTATGGGTCAAAAGTCGTTCTTGTCGAAGGATCTAAAATGGGAGGACTGGATTAATTTTGAAGTATCAAATATATGTAATTAAATCGGCTATGATTTTTGGCGTTGTATTATAACTTTGTGGAGTGGGCTAACAAGTTGTTAATCCTCTTATTTAATATATACTAGATTAGAACCACGTATATTACACGAGTTGATTAAATATAATTTTATATATTAAATAATAAAATGATAGTTATTCAATCCTTAATATATTTTTAAAAGCCTCGTTTATTACATGACTTGAAAGAATGTAATTTTATATTAAATAATAAAAAAGTTATATCTTATAAAAATCAGTGTAGTGTACGAGTTGAATAAATGTAATTTTATATACCAAATAATAAAAAGTTATATCTTTAAAAACCTATGTGTTACACGCGTTGAATAAATGTTATTTTGTATACTAAATAATAAAAAAAAAAGTTATATCTTTAAAAAACTCTGTAATTAATTTCAGATTATTATGAAAACAAAAGAGATAAATAGATTTAGTTAAGAGTGTGTGGTTGTATTTATAAGAATTTCTTTTACTCGTATAAAAAATAACCTATTAAACTAATTTCAGATTATAAAAACAAAAGAGATGTATTTATAAGAAATTCTTTTATCCGTATAAGAAATAACAAACCTATTAAATTAATCTCAAATTATGAAAACAAAAGAGATAAATAGATTTAGTTACATTGATGTTTGATTTTATTGTTTAACAAGAAAGAAATAGGAAAATCTATATAATCTATAATAAGAGATTAGAAGCTGACCTCACTTTGCTTACGTGTCAACCTCTGAGATATTCCACATTGTCCATGCTGGTGTCATAAATCTGATTTTTATTAAGATAAATTAGTGTTTTTTATGAGGGAATTTCAAAATCAATTTCAAAATTCAAATCATAATTTTAATCCTCCTATCTCTCAAATATAGTCCTGGCTTCATTTTCAAAATTCAAATCGTAGTCATCTTCACACCTCTCTCTCTTCAACTCAGAAATAAAACCCTAGAAACCCTAACTCTGAACAAAACCAGAAGAACATCGAAGCGATGGAGTCAAGCATCGGATCTAGAAAATGCAAGCAACGTCCATCGTAATCCGATCTACTTCCACCATCACAGATCCGGTTTCCAGCGACAGGTAATCATCCCCCTTATGTCTAAGGCGTTTCATCCCCCTTCTGTATAAGGATTTTGTTTCGATGTTATTCATAAATAAAGATACAATCTTTAATTTTCCAGAGTACAGGTAATCATCCCCCTTCTGTCTGAGGATTTTAGATCATATATGCATTTGAAGTACAGGTAATTATCCCCCTTCTATCTGAGGATTTTATATCATATATGCATTTGAAGTTCCAGTCTTCTCTCTCCTCTTTCTTTGTCTCTCTAGGGTTTTCAAAAGTGCCGCTTTTTGCCCTGTTTTCGCTGATCAGAGTGTGTTTGATAACTTAATCATCAGGTAATTTTCGTTTTTAGGGTTTGTTATCGGTTAATTTCACTTTGATTGATCAATTTGTTAGGGTTTCATATCCGTAAAGTGTCACACCCCGATATTTCCACATATCACCGGTGGGCCCGGTGGGGAGTATCGTGACGTAGTTGATATCATCATAGTCAATTAACACAATTATAGCACAGCGGAAGTCTTGGAATATAAAATATTAATACAAACCCAATGTTTGAAAATATCAAGTATTAATGTATAGACGAGCTTGTAATAATAGATCCACAGGCGGATCATTTCAGAAATGTATAAAATGAAGTTTAGCAGACTTTAAGGATTTGCAAGATCCTCTATTTCGACACCGAGCAGCTCCCAGCCTATTATGTGTAGTACCTGTCACTTAGTCTTTTGAAAATACGTCAGTTTTCACTGATAAATACAATTAACTTACTCTTTTGAAAAGAGTTTATGAAAATTGATTTAAGTGCACAAGGCACAAATCCATTTATAACTTGGGACAATCTATAATAAAATCTTGTATGCAGTTTTACATGTTTGTCATACATATGGGGCCGGTTTGGAAGCCGGTCATGATTAACCGACTCACCACTTATAGAACCCATAAAGGAGTTATCCCCAACATGTGGGTTATTTAGCATTTTGCATCTGTCAGGTGTATGCCTACACCCCGTACATAGGTCGTGGCCATTTTCAAATGAAATGAGCCGAGGATATCCAGGACACGGTCGTATTAACCCCCAATGTTTATGTTATCAACAAAACACATTAAAACGGGATATGCAAATTTATAAATCACAATCCGATTAAATGATTTCATACCCGACCAAGCGGCATTATTATAATACCGTATCCCAAGCCCGTATAAGGGAAAATAACTTAAAAGTATTTACCTGAGCTAATACTTGATTCACAGCAAAATAACTCAGTCGTATCCAATCTATCTAAATGCAGGTAGCTTTTACCGGGTGGCTCTAGTCTGGAGTGATGGTAATATATAGCCAATTCAGAATGCTAACGGTCTTATTTAAGTCGTAGACTTAGACCGGCTAGCTTAAAGTATCTAAAGCGGTACGATACGCTAGATTAAGCGATGACCGGAATAGAATGTTGTTTAGACCCAACAAGTATGAAGACTTGTATAATATGGGTAAACTAAGTACATTCTGGATTTTGAAGCAAAAACGATAAGGTTAAACCCGTTTCGGCAAACTTACGTAAACTAGTTACATAAACCGATCCGAACGCGTAAATGCATAACGGGCAACCAAATGAACCATATACAAGTCCCTTATGTTATTATGCTTAAAATATGTTAATACATCAGTAGGATGTTAACATATATGCCCAAAAAGTATTTAAAACCAAATTAAGTCCCGTAGGGGCATTTTGGTCATTTTAATATTTATAAAAGAGGTTTTAAGTAAACTGATATTCTGCTCTAAAACATTCAGTAAAAATATTTATTTTATGGTGTTAAAACAGTAGGATATCATTCATATGTATGGTTTACCATTTATGGCCAAACTATGCCCCGAAAGGGTATTTTGGTCATTTCACATATGATTTTAAGGACATAATTGGAAGTCTGAGTTCATGACTTATACCTACTATAAAAATATTAAATTTTTTTTATAAATTCAGTAGGTAACAAGTCTTAGGTGTTAAATATGGTTTTAAACCACACTATGCACCTAACTAGCGTAAAAGTCGATAATTGACGATATTTAAGATGTTTATGTGATTCTGAGATTTTGAACAACCTTGAATGTTTAAAATATTTTATTTTTCATATCAAATCAGTAGGAAAAGGTTTGGCATGCTAATCATATGTAAATCACATTTTATTAGTCAAAAGGGCATTATCGTCAATTAAAGAATTTATACAAGAACTCTATGTTATGGTCAGTATCAAATCTGATCCAACATTCCAAAAATTCCTAAAAATGATATATTAACAGTAGGTAATGAGTTTTGGTTCAAAATCCAAGTTTAAACATGTATTATGCATAATAGCGTAATTTAATTAATAAAAAGTTCTAATTTACGATATCATGCATAACATTGTTTTGAGACCAGAGAATCATGTCAAATTAATTTGGACATGCTTACATATCAGTACTTAACCTATTAGTATGCTCACATGTGCAAAAATCTCATTTTTAGATCAAAAGGGCAAAATGGGCATTTATAAGCATAATAACAGAAACTAGCATATAATTCAGAATACTAATGACCAGGTAATATAACCTCAGAGGGTTATACTACAACATAATATGGTCCTAATGGAATCTTAAAACATAAAAGATTTAAGATTAATCGGGTCAGAACTGAAAGTCAAAGCAAAAGTCAAGCCTTTGCGACTTTCGGTTGCGAACCGACCTTAAACTCAGAATTATCGGGCTGAACATGCTTAGACATGTTCTAATAATATTTACCAAGTTATTTAAGTGATAAAACATGGTTCATATCCTCTACATTATCAGTTTTAATTATTTCATAAAAATCTGACTAGTTGACTTTTTAATTAACTAGTTTGACCCGACAATTAACTAAGCAAACGAGAAAATTAGGAGGTGCCCTTATAAGGGATTAACACCTACCTAATTATGGTCACATAGCCATATTCGCCTCGAACAATGGCTGGACCATTTGGGTTTTAACCGAAGGTCAAAGTTATTTTACGACAACTTTGACTTTGAGCCATTTAACCCTTAAAACTGAACTAAGAGGGGACTAAGACACTTATAAAGGGTCTTAGCAATCTTTTCTACTAGAATGAGCTTCCTTTATAGCCAGGAATCCCAAAATTGAGAGAAGAAGATGATTTGAATGAAATGGTGCAAAGAAAGAATGAGAAAACAAGGCTATTTATACTTGTGGAAATGTTGTAGGATCATGACATGTGTGTTGTGTAGCCTCCAAGGAAACATCTTGGCCTTACAAGTGTGTGGATGTGGTTTAAAGCCTTGGAAAGGTGGTAACTTGGTGCCAAAACAAAGGAAATTACATGGAAAGTCCCTAAGAACCAAGCTAGTAGCAGCAAACAACCATTCTGTCGACACCAGGGGGTCGCGTGGCACGACAGAGAAGCCCCCCTGGGCGTCGCGTGATGCGAGCACTAAGCTGCTACTTTCAGAAAATTACCATTTCAGTCCCTGGACAATCATTCATGCATATTTAACGTATTTAACCTCCGTTAAGCCATTTTCAAGGCTCTACAAGTACGTCAAAGTATTGGGGACTTGAAATATGCTTGGAAATATCACGGATGTCGGTTTGTTTGGTCGTACGGTCGAGTTATTTGGTTATTTACGTCGAAACTCGAACGGACGCGAAAACGATCTAAATTAAGCGACGAATGGTATTTTTGCATTCCTATCACTAAAATAAAATATTTTAGTGACTAAAAAAATCTTTGGATGTCCGCATATGGTCAGAATGTAAGATATGCGCGTAAATGCAAACTTACGCAGTAATTGACGCTTTTAACCCTTCTTCTTGAAAGTTTGCGTAATTAACGCATAACGATAACGAAACATGGTGAATTTATTATCACTTATTCTTTGAGAGTATAATTGTACATCATAATGCTTCGGGTTCCTTAAAAGGTCATTCAGAGGCATAATTAAACATGTTGACGCTTTTAACCCCTTAACTTGCAAACTTGCGCGTAACTTTACCTATTGGCATAAAAGCCTTGAATGGCCAATATTAGGCATTCCCGAGAGTATGATCAAACATCTTGAAACTCTCAGTTCATTAAAAGGTCACTCAGAGGTAAGAATTAACATGTTGACACTTTCAGTCCTTCTATATTCAAGGTTTTTGATTTTTGACGAAATTAGTCCCTCACAGTGAACGTTTGACTTTATTAGGGTTTATGACACGTGTCAACATATCATTGGACACGATTTTATGAGGTGTTACATCCTCACTCCCTTAAAAGAAATCTCGACCTCGAGATTTGCTCAAAAATATGGAAGTACTTTCAGTCGTATAATGGACTTAACTTCCACAGTATATTAGGGCCTCTACGGGCATCCCATTTAACTTTTACAATTGGTACATGCTTCCTTCGGAGCTTTTTAACCTGCCAATCCTTGATCGATATAGGTCTTTCAATAAACCTTAGGCTTTCATCAATCTGCACGTCTTTATGAGACATTGCTAGCGATTTATCAGCTAGACATTTCTTTAAGTTAAAGATGTGGAACACATTGTGAATTCCACTAAGCTCCTTAGGCAAGTTTAGCTTATGAGCTATACTGCCGACAGATTCGATGATCTCGAATGGTCCTAAATATCCAGGGCTCGACTTGCCCTTTATACTGAAATGTATCATAACCTTCCATGTTGGTATTTTAATAGAGTCTTGTTCCCTACTAGGAACTTTAAGAGAATTGTGCTTCTTGTTCGCATTGTTCTTATGCCAATTACTGACAGCTTGCAGATGATTACGGATTCGTATTATCTTATCCGTTTTCTTTAAGATAATCTCAGATTCTGATAATTGGGTTTTTTCCAACTCCTGCCCCACAAACGGGCGTTTGTTACTTTCTCCCATACAAGGTCTCCAAAGGAGCAGCCTTGATGCTTATATAAGGCTATTGGTTTTAGGAGAACTTAATTAGGGTGAGATAGTCATTCCAACTACTTAAATCAATCTTAAAGAATAGCTACCCTTAGTTAGTCGTACAAATCGACGATCCTGGGCAGCTGATAACGATTTCTCAATCGTTTACCAGTTAGGTTTGTGGTAATCAATGCACGAGTGTGTTGCATTGTGCCTTCCTTTATAAAAAATAATCGGATCTCCTATGATGATGAGCTAGGCTGTACAAGCCTTTCTCCATAAACTCATCTGGTTAGCTCTCAGTTCTTCCATTTCCGTTGATGCTAACCGATATAGAGCTTTTTTAACAGATACGGCTCCTAATAGGATGTCAATCCTAACTTCATTAGCCTCTTAGGAGGTAAACAAGGTAGTTTTACAGAGAAGTCATCAAGTTATCCGAAAATGATAGCGATAGCCCCAATCTCCAACTTTGATTAACTTACTACTACTTGTGCCATGCAAATGACACATCTGTTTTACGAGTGCATGGATGCCTTAAGTAGAGACGCTTACTTAGGCATTTCTATAATGGATATCTTCCTTGAATACCACTAGCTGACTTTAGTACTATATGACCATTGGAATATCTTAGTGGTTCCATGCATTAAACCTCCATACTGATCAGGCATGGATGCAATCTATGGGACGCACTGGGATACGCCAATCCTCATATGGCGCTTTTATCGATCATAGTTGGCACTCGTAGTTGATAGAAATCAATGAGAAAATAATAAAAATAACATATATTGTTGTACTCCATCTGGGGAAAGAGTACTTCCAAATTTTATGAATGGGGATTATTTGATGAAAATGGAAGAAATAGTTTCTATAGTTTCATTGGTAGGTTCTACCTTACTTAGTATTTGGAGTTCTTATGAGTATCATCAAAAGTTTGTTAAGCTTATGGTCTATGAAAGACTTATTATTGCCTGTATTAAAAACAGGACACTTAGCAGAAATTATCATTGATAAATGATAAGGAATGTACTTGATGACATTATGTACTTGCTTTTAGCATTCATCAGGTGAGTTCAGGCATTTCATTTCTTAGCCTTTCTGGCTTAGCTGCACCTTCTTTGGCAGCTTTATGGCATCTAGTTCTGATGTGGCCTTTCTCACCACAGCCGTAACAGACTGCATTCTTTATGTCCCTACATTCATGGGACTGATGACCAGTTCCTTTGCAGATGCCACACTGCTTTGGTCTTTGTTCTATTCGACACTGTCCCAAGTGTCTTTTATAGCAGTTCTTACATACAGACTTCTTACTGAACTTTTGTTGGTTCTTATCAAGCCCGTACTTGCTCTTTTTCTTAGATTTCTAGGAGTTATCCTCCTCCTTTGGTTCATCCTTCACATTCGAAGTGTGAACAAAGCTCTTTTCATGAGCAATTGAATGTGGCTTTGAATGGGATTTGGAGCGAATAGCACTCGGCTCTTTAAACTGTTTCATGACCTTTTCCATGGCCTTCCCTACAGCTGCGTCAATCACAACTTGGAGATTAACTCCATTAATATTGAGGTTTATGTTTGTAGCATCATCAGCTTTTGTCGCATCATTGGTATCGCGACTGTTGTCTACTTCATCCGAGTTTGCCATACTCGAAGCTTGGTACTAACCACCAAATTATACAATTGTTAGTCATCATCCTGACGACCTGACATAAATTAGCCACGGCATCAATAAACCGTATAGGCTATTATGTTCCGAACATTCCTAATGAATGTTATTTAGAAGAATATCAAATTTCGTTTTTGCCTAGGTCACAAGAGAACCATCAACGGCGTTTAAGGTTTGGATCGAGTCCATTACCTGTTTCACAGGGGATCACAATGTCACAACTGTCTTTGTCATATAGATGATTATGAATAGCTCGAAGGCTAGCCTTAAAGGACTTTTAATATATATATGGCACAGAGGCCCGTCACTAGGGACATAAAAGGATATGGCATAAAGCCTAGGCATGAAGGAGATAAATAATCATATGGTGCAAGGGCCTTGTCGCAAAGGACATTTAGATATGGCTTAAAATGGCCTTGTCACAAGGACATTATAAGATATGGCACTAAAGGCCTGTCTCGGAGGACACTATAAGATCTGGCACAAAAGGCCTGCCCCAAAGGATGTTAACATTTAATATGTTAACTTGTCATGAACGACAAATTATAGCACATTGGCTTGTCATGAATGACTTAAAATAACTCGTTGATTTGTCACAAGGACATTAATTTATAAGCCATAATCTTATTAGATCAGGGGCTTTAAGGTTTGAACATAGTTCTTCACCTTTGGACAGGGAGTCATAGACTACAACTATCATTGTCTTGAAAGACGATTCATTTTGGCACAAAGGTAAACCAATTGACATCACTAATGGATGTTTATATATAATCATCGTATTTGATGATATTAGTCATGATCACATTGACCATATAGACTGCGAAACTTGGGCATAGCTTTCCACTTTAGGCAGGGAGCCACAATGGTCACAACTGTCATTGTCTCAAATGGACGATATAATGTAGCCCGTAGACGAGACATTACTAGGAATGTCTAGTATGATTAAGAGGTTGATGAGATTAGTCATGATCGTATAGATCATATAGACTATTAGGTTTGGGTATAACCCAACACTTAGAACAGGGGATCACAAAGACCACCACTATCTTTGTCTTATCGACAATAAAGTAAAGTATAGCCCGTAGGTGTAACACCTCGTAAAATCACGGCCAATATAGTATCGACATGTGTCATGAACTTTAAACATGTATCGAATGGATTACGAGGGACTAAAGTTGACAAACGAAGAAAGTATGTGTGTAAAAGGATTAAAAGTGTCAACATATGAAAATTTTGCCTTTCAATAACCCTACACGATGTTTATACCCTTAAACGAATAAATCATGAATCGTATGAAACCGTTTGTGGAAGAAAGTGAAAGTTTACAAGACGCTAGGGTTAAATGTGTTTACATGTTTAAGTAATACCTCTGAGTGACCTTTTAACGAACCCGGATCCTTATAACGATTAATTATGCTCCCAAGAATAAGTGACAAAAATTTCACAAGGTTTCGATATCCTATGAGATAAATACGTTAACTTTCGTAATTAAGGGGTCAAAAGCGTCAACGTGGAAAAAGTTGTGCTTTCGGTCTTCATTTAACGAAACCGGACCTAACAATGATTGGTTATATCTCAAGGATCATAGAAATATAAATTTTATGGGTTAAATGTGCCTAAATTGAAAGATATTACGTTTTAAAGGTTCAGGGGGTGAAAGTGTCAAGTTGGAAACTTGATTTGCTAGTAACCATGGTGGTGGCGTCGCGCCACAGGGATCCCCTCTGGCCGTGGCGCAGCGGGACTGCAGTATCTGGGCAGAATCCATGCACAGGTGCAGGTTCTGCCCTTCTCTTCACACATACCAGCTTTCCCTCGAACCTAGGGACTGTTTGATGGTTTTAAAACCATTTTGGACAGATGTGATGATCAAGGAAGAGCCAACACACCTTTATTGATCTGGTGGCACCTTCAATTAGTATAAATAGGTGGGTTTTTGGCTGCCTTTCTCACTTGCATGTTCATTTTCATAACTCTCAAACACCTTTTTTGCAAATAAATCCATAACTGATAATGTGGAAGTTATGGAACATGTTTAAACACTAAAATAACTTGGTAAATAATATAAGAACATGTTTAGGCATGTTCAACCCGACAATTTTGAGTTTAGGCTCGGTTCGCAACCGAAAGTCGCAAAAGTAGACTTTTGCTTTGACTTTCAGTTCTGACCCGATTTAGCTTGTTTTAGATATGCCTTAGGGTGCCTTTAGGACCATATTATAGGTTAGTAAAACCCTCTGAGGTTATGCTACTTGGTTCCTTAATAATCTGAGTCATTTGCATGTTTCCGTTAAATGCTTAAATGTTGACCATAATGCCCTTTTGATATTAAAACGAGATTTTTGAAAATGTGAGAGCACAAAAACCTTTATTACTGATTTATAAGCATGTCCTAAAAATTTGACATCAGTTTGTGGTCTAAAGTAGGAGTTATGCCCAATATCGTAAATGAAAGCCTTTTTATTAATTAAAAGACATTTTCGACATAAATCCTATTTAAACCCAAATTTTGACACCAAACCTTTTACCCACTGATGTAATATAATATTTGGGGATTTTTGGAAATTTTTATTAAATTTTAAACCGATCATAACATAAGGTTCTTGCATTGATTCGGTAATTGACTGTTATACCCTTTTTGCTAATAAAATGAGTTTTACACATCCTTTACATGTCAAACTTTTTCTACTGATTTTGTATAATAAATAAGTTATTCTAAACTGTAAAGGCTGGTCAAAATCTCGGATTTCTTTAATAAACCTGAATATCATCGAATACCGACTTTTATGCGATTTAGGCGCATAGTATGGTTTAAAACCATATTAAGCACCTAAGGCTTGTTACCTACTGATTTTATGAATCAACTTTTATACTTTAACAGTAAATAAAAGTTTTGAACTCAGATTTCCAAATTTGACCCTTAAAGCTTATGTGAAATGACCAAAATGCCCCTACGGTGCATAGTTTGGACATATATGATAAATTTCACATATATGCAATATCCTACTGATATAACTCACTAAAATAAATATTTTTACTGATCATTTTAGACCATAAACTCAGATTACCATTTAACCTCTTTTATAAGCTTTAAAATGACCAAATTACCCTTACGGGGCTTAAATTGATTTTAAATTCGTTTTGGGCATAATAGAAGGTATCCTACTGATATCATAACACATTTTAAGCATATTAACTTAGGGAACCTATTAATGACTCATTTGGTTACCCGTTATGCATTTTCGCGTTCGGTACGGTTTATGTAACTAGTTTACATAAATTAACCGAAACGGGTCAAACCTTATCATTTTCACTTCAAAATCCAGAATGTGTTTGGTTTACCCATATTAAACAAGTCTTCATACTTGTCGGGTCTAAATCACATTCTAATCCGGTCTACGCTTAATCTTGCGTTTTGAACCGTATACCTTTCTTTAAAACTAACCGGTCTAAGTTTAAACTTATGTAAGACCCGTCAGGAATCTAATAGGTTATTAAAACCTTCGTTCCAGATTAAGGAGACCAATAAAAGCTACCGTACTTGCTGCTTTGTTATACGACTGGGATTAAAATTTATATTTTAGCTCAGGTAAATACTTTTAACTTATTTTCCCTTATACGGACTTGGGGTACGTATTTAATAATACCGCTTGGTCGGGTATTGAATCTTTAATCATATGAAGGTTAAATCATTGAGATAACTCGTTTAATCTGTTTTGTTTGTTTTAAGCCTTTGGGGGTTAATGACCATGTCCTGGATATCCTCGGCTCATTCATTGAAATGGCCACGACTTAAGCACGGGGTGTAGGAATACACCTACCGGTGCGTATGTAAAATGATATTCCTGCTTGTTCGAGAATAACTCGCCATAGGTTATATTATGTGGTGTGTTTATTAATCTTTAACCCGGTATTTAACCCGGGCTACTGAACGTATAACAAACATATAATTCTTTTACAAGATTATTTTTAAATAATTATCCCAAGTTATAAAAAAATATTTGTTCCTTGTGCATTTAAATAAATTTTATACACACTTTTCCAAAAAGAGTCGGTTAATTGTATTTACCAGTGTAAACTGACGTATTTTCCAAAAAGGTTAAGTGCAGGTACTAAGCGAAATGGGCTGGCTACTCCTAGTATCAATAAAGAGTCTTGCAAGCTTTAGATGCTTAAGAATCTGTTGAACAATTATCTTCTTTTGTTTTGATCCGTCTGTGGATCTTTTTACATTCCGTTTGTAATATTTACGTTACTTTCAAATCGGTTTGTATTATTATTACTTTTAGACTTCCGCTGTGCATTGAACTGTGATTGTTTGACTATGATGATATCAACTACGTCACGATACTCCCCACCGGGCCCACCGGTAATACGTGGAAATATCGGGGTGTGACAGGTTGGTATCAGAGCCAACATTGAGTGAATTAAACACTAGCCTTTTGTGTTTAATCTCAATGACACAGTTTGCACATTCCTTGACCTCCGAGTCTAGACTAACGACATAGGACTAATCCTAATCTTATTGCTTTCTTTTGTTTGTTTTGACAGGATCAAGAAAATGCCGCCAAGATTCAGAAGAGGAGGATGACGCAAGGCGCCATTCACTGCTCCTAACGATCATGAGGCCGGGCCTCCCCACCGGCGAACTCCATCAGCAACATTAAGCTCAAGTCCCCACGAGGATTGGAGGACTTACTTGGAGCCGGCGAGGCGTTCAGTCTCGCTCAGTTCATCTCCTTCTTACCACCATTCATTTGGGCCACAATCAGAAAATGAGCCCAATAACTCTCACCACTCCTTTATCCCGTTGCAGCGATCGGGATCACACAGGGCTTTTCAAGACCCAACCCCATACTTTCAAAGCCGGTTCAATCCGGCAAATGTGAGTGAAGAACCAATGGGCCATAACCCATTGGGACCAGAAGACCATTTTCCTGGAGCCCAGGATATGGATGTGGATGAGGATCCAGAACCTGCCGAGATGCCAACTGGGACGTCGATGCATCCCATCGAGATTTCAGACAGGTCATCTTTTCATGGTTCACCATATCGGGGCCCAGACAGCTTTGCAGAAAGGTGGGCCACCTACCCTTGGGAGTTTACTCCTCCTTTCAACCCACCTCAACAGCAGCAGCAGGATCCCTCTGAGGATTCGCGTTTTCAGGCGGTTACGCCACCGCCGCCGCCAGAGCAGCAACCGCCTCCGGAGCCACCGAGACGGAGAAGATCAGGTTCACGGATGTCCGTACGAGGGGGATTTCATTTCAGCACTCCCCAACACAGCAGCAACAGCCACTACCCGCCGCTGTATGAAGACCCACAGATGGGTGGGCCTTCAAACCCAGTTTCAGAGGTCGACTCTCCGCCAGTCGCACCACCACCACCACACGTGGGTTTTGATAAGCCAATTCCTTCATACGCCGGTGCAGCGGCGTATAACCCATTTGAGCAGCCAGCCTACCCGGGGTACAACTATTACAATGCCCCCCATGTTAACCCATATCTCGTAGCGGCAAACTACAATGCTCTTCATCCTGAAGGACCTTTCGCAGCTTCATACCAGTCTGGGTACCAAGCGTATGGGTATCAATACCCGCCACCTCCTCAACCTCCGTAGCAGCAGCCGCCGCCGCAGCCGCCTATGATCCAGCCGCCACAACAACAGGAGATTCTTTAGAGGTTGCGCTAGGTGGAACGAGAGGTTCAAGAGGAGCATAGAAGCCACCGAGGATTTCTTAAGGGTCTGGCAAATCTGATCAAGGGGAAGAAGAAGATGGATTTTTGAAGATTCCTTATTTATTTATGTTGTAATTTCTTTATTTCAATCAAGTCCCTGCGTGGACATTTTTATTTATGTACCTAGTCCCTACGAGGACTTGTATTTTCATTTTAGCCCCTGCGTGGGCAAGTTATTTATGTAAAAGTCCCGTTTAGGGCATCTATGTACTTCTCTTTATTTATGGAATGTTTTAGATTTAAAATTTCATTTGTCATCATATGCATGAAAATAATATATTAAATAAATCAGATATCATTCCTTTTTGTAGTTAATCTTCCATTGATTATTAAGTGAAATCTTAAAGGTAAAAACCTTGCCCATGTATCATTCTTAGACAAGGCCATGATGGTAGACCCTTTTTAAGATTCAAATCTTTGTTAACATCTGAAAACATGTTAACACTCCTGACAAATATGATTCGATAAAATCACATAAGTCATCCTTATATTGGATTCTTCCAATTCCTTTCCCTTATTAACTAAACATCCATTAGTGATGATGTGCCTGCGGGCCATAATAATTGTCAAATAAGACAAAAGACAGTTGTAGTCTATAACTCCCTGTCAAGAAAGATAATGAACTACGTTCAAACCTAAATGCCTCGATCCTATAAGATCATGGCTTATAATTTAAAATTGTCCTTGTGACTATGACTTTTTGTATGCCACCCAATTATCCTTAATAGTTTATAACTGGATAAAATATAATAAAATTTAAATGAATTAAATTAACCAATATGGTTTATAGTTACCATGGTTAGTGAATTACCATAAAAGACAATTCCATAATAGACTTCTGAATAAATCTTTGACAATGTTTATGTAGCAATCAAGCTACATGGCTGGATCAGATGAAGTTAACAGCCACCCGAGGGAGAATAATGATACTACCAGAGTTAATGTAGCCGGTGCGGAACTGCAGGCATTAATAGATAATGCCGTTACTCGCGCTTTTGACAGACAGTTTAATGAATCAAGTGGTACTCGCGTCAGAACTCAGTCTATACCACATTCAAAACCACCCTCCAAGACTCATACAGCTCGCAAGAGCGATTATCATCACTCATCGAATCAGAGGAGTGTTCCATCTAAAAAGGTAGTGCTCAATCAAGAGCCACGTGCTAAAACCTGTTCATATAAGTATTTCGTCTCCTGCAAGCCCAGAGACTTCACAGGGGAGAAATGAGCCATCGATTGCATGACGTGGCTAGATGAGATGGACACAGTGGTTGATATTAGTGGTTGTGCCGAACAGGACATTGTGAAGTTTGGGTCACAATTGTTTAAAGGAGAAGCTCTAGCTTGGTGGAGGTCACTGATCCAAGCTACTGGGAAGATCCCAATGTATAATCTGACTTGGGATCAGTTTGTTGCTCTCATCAAAGAAAATTTATGTCCTCAACATGAAGTTGAGAAGATTGAGACTGATTACTTAACATTGGTTATGAAGAACTTAGACTGTCAAGCATATCTCACAAGCTTCAACACTATGTCACGATTGGTTCCATACTTGGTCACACTGGAACCGAAATGTATAGCTCGATTTATTGGAGGTTTAGCCCCGAAGATTAAGGCAAGTGTGAAAGCATCAAGACCTACTACTTTTAAGTCAGTGGCTGATCTGTTGTTATCTCTTACTCTTGATGCGGTCAGGCAGAGATCGCTTAGGAATTCCAATGAGGGAAAAAGGAAGCGTGAGGACGAGAACTCACGCCGTTCTGAGAAGAAGCATAAGGGGAACTCTGAGAACAAGAAGGGTTCCGGATTCAAAAAGGATAACCAACATCGGGTGGGAAGCCCAAATGCAAGACCTGCAAGAAACGCCATCTAGGGAAGTGCAGGTTCGAATCAAAATCCCAATCGCAGCCTAGGGCTTGTGAGATTTGCAAATCAAGCGAGCATAAGACACTGGATTGTAAAAAGATAAAGGATGCGACTTGTTACAACTATAACGAGAAATGGCACATCAAGTCCAACTGCCCAAAGTATGCAAAGAAACCTGAAGAAAGTAAAAAGACCAATGCTAGGGTCTTTCAAATGAATGCACAGGAAGCAGTTCAGAATGACAACGTGATAACAGGTACCTTTCTTATCAATGATGTTTATGCAAGGGTATTATTTGATTCGGGTGCAGATAAGTCATTTGTGGATAATAAATTTTGTAAGTTATTAAATTTGCCTGTTAAAACCCTAAGCATAAAGTATGAAGTAGAATTGGTCGATGGTACCATAGAAACTGCTTCAACCGTGTTAGATGGATGTTTTATATCCATTAGGAACCACTCTTTTCCTTTGTCCTTGCTTCCTTTAAAACTAGCTGGATTTTACATAGTGATAGGCATGGATTGGTTATCTTATAACCAAGCCCAGATTGTTTGTGATAAAAAGAAAGTGGTTATTAAAACTCCTTATGGTGAACCACTTATAATATAAGGAGATACTCAGTACGGGTTGCCTAAGAAAGTGTTTATGCTTAAGGGATCAAAGTGTTTAAAGAAGGGTTGTGTCATTTACATGGCACAAGTGACTATTGACGAACCAAAGCCCAAGATCGAAGATATCCCTATCATTTCTGAATATCCAGGCGTATTCCCTGAAAAACTACCTGGTTTAACCCCAGATAGGCAAGTGGAGTTCAGAATTGATATCATTCCTGGTGCAGCACCAGTTGCAAGAGCACCTTACCGATTGGCACCAACTGAGATGAAAGAGTTAAAGAACCAACTGGATGATTTGTTGGCAAAAGGTTTTATTCGACCAAGCTCATCTCCTTGGGGAGCACCTATACTGTTGTTAAGAAGAAGGATGGATCAATGCGGCTATGTATTGATTATCACGAGCTAAACAAGGTTACAATCAAGAACAGATATCCATTGCCTAGGATCGATGATCTATTCGATCAACTGCAAGGGGAAAGTTACTTCTCCAAGATTGATTTAAGGTCAGGTTACCATCAACTGAAGGTCAGAGATGAAGATGTGCATAAGACTGCATTCAGGACTCGTTATGGTCACTACGAGTTCTTGGTGATGCCTTTTGGGCTCACTAATGCACCAGCAGTGTTCATGGATCTCATGAATCGCGTTTGCAAACCCTACTTGGACAAGTTTGTCATTGTCTTCATTAATGACATACTTATATATTCAAAGAATCAGGTCGATCATGAAAAACACCTTCGATGTATCCTTAAACTTCTTCAGCAAGAGAAGCTCTACGCCAAGTTTTCAAAAAATGAGTTTTGGCTTCGTGAAGTCCAATTTCTTGGACATATGGTTAGCGAGCGTGGTATCCATGTGGACCCCGCTAAGATTGAAGCCATCATGAATTGGCAAGAACTGAAGACGCCCACAGAGATTCGCAGCTTCTTGGGTCTGGCAGGATACTATAGGCGTTTTGTTGAAAATTTCTCAAGGATTGCTGCACCCTTAACTTCGTTAACTACAAAGAATATAAAGTTTGATTGGGGTCCTAAGCAACAAGAATCCTTTGATATTCTTAAGCAAAAGTTAAGCAATGCACCTCTGTTGACATTGCCAGAAGGAATTGAAGAGTTTATGGTATACTGCGACGCGTCACACACTGGAATGGGTTGTGTACTCATGCAAAGAGGCAAGGTCATTGCCTATGCCTCGCGATAATTAAAGGTGCACGAAAAGAATTACACCACCCACAATTTGGAACTGGGTGCCGTTGTATTTGCACTGAAACTTTGGAGGCATTATTTATATGGTACCAAATGTGTGATCTATTCTGATCATAAGAGCCTTCAGCATCTGTTTAACCAGAAGGATCTGAACATGAGACAGCGTCGATGGATGGAGACACTGAATGATTATGATTGTGAAATCCGATATCATCCAGGCAAGGTGAATGTAGTCGCCGATGCCTTGAACAGAAAAGAAAGAGTTATGCCCATTAGGATCAACGCCAAGAGCATTGAATTGAAGAACAGCTTGAATGAAAGGTTGTTAGCCGCTCAAAAGGAAGTTGTGTTAGAAGCTAACTATTCGAATGAGAAGTTAGGCGTCATTGCTGAATAGTTATCGTATGGCAAGGATGGAATCCTAAGAATGAATGGACGAATATGGGTTCCAATTTATGGAGGACTTTGAGATGTGATTCTTCAAGAAGCCCATAGCTCCAAATATTCTGTTCATCCTGGCTGTGATAAGATGTACCAGGATTTAAAGGCAAATTATTGGTGGATAGGTTTAAAGAAGTTTATAGCCACTTATGTGGCCAAATGTCTGACGAGCGCTCAAGTTAAAGCCGAACACCAGAAGCCGTCAGGTTTGCTGCAACAACCTGAACTTCCCACTTGGAAGTGGGAAATGGTAACTATGGATTTTATCACAAAGTTACCAAAGACAAAGCGAGGAAATGATACTATTTGGGTTATAGTAGATAGACTGACCAAGTCAGCTCACTTCTTACCGATTAAAGAAACTCACAGCTCTGACAAGTTAGCTCAGCTGTACGTGGATGAGATTGTATCTCTTCATGGAGTGCCAGTGTCTATTATCTCTGATAGGGATACGAGATACACATCGCATTTTTGGAAAAGCTTTCAGCAATCTTTGGGCACTCGATTAAACTTCAGCACTGCATATCATCCTCAAATGGATGGGCAAAACGAGCGTACGATTCAAATGCTTGAGGATATGCTACGAGCTTGTGTTATTGATTTAGGAGGAAGTTGGTGTCGCAACCCCCGATCCCTTATTCCCGGGAACGGGCGGACGCGATCTCAGTTGTGGTGGTATCAGGTTATTTAATCTTGCAGCGGAATTTACATCAGGACCGTAGTTAGGAAATGTTTATCAAAGTAAAACCACCATATTTTATATTAATAATCACATGGATAAAATCCAAATTTCTTATTACAATACATTTATAGGGATAAACCCTATCTTATTGAATTTAAAACATCGTTTACTACGTAACTTTTATAGCCACATTATCTCCAAGCCTTTAGTGCTCTCTAGCTGGCTTTCTACTAATTGGCTGTCACATTGGGTTACCTGAAATGCGTTTTAAAAACATTTGTCAGTCGGAAATACTGGTGAGGGAATCCCAGTTTAATCAAGAAACATTTTATCGATTAAAACAGTATGGAGGACGATTACAATGTTTATGTCTACACAATTACTCCATTTGGTACTATCAATCCACTGACTTGTGGGTCATATTACACATTGGCTAACTCATTGTCCAATGGTAACGTACTGTCAACCTTGACTTACTACTCACAAGTAGTACAAATTTTGTATACAAAACCCCAACATACCGGCATTAATTGAAGAACTACAAAGACTCAATCACCGCTTAATCACATTGTAAAACATTTAAGGTTTGGTAAAACATTACAAAAAGGTTAACAAAAAGAGGATAAACTCACTTTGTTATCTTAGGCTTCTTGTAAAGGTTTCCTGGGTATAATCTATAATTTATACAAATGTACATTGGTTAGTATCATAACCCTTTGAAATTATTAATGATACCCTCCCCGAGACGGCATTCCAACAACTACGTCGGGCAGAACCACGACAGTTGTTACGGAACCCTAAATCAATCGGGCAGCGTAACTATTATGAAACTGGGGTTATAATACTTACAACGGAGCAGAACCTCGCTAATTAAGGGTATAATACCCGTGTATTATAACTTTCCTACAGCAATTGTGATTTGAGATTGAAAAGTGAGCGACGAAAAACGTAAACTGATGAGTTCTATATATAGTGCTGGATTCTGACTTCCAGGCGGCCCGCGTAAAATAAGGCTAAGCCTTACGCGGCCCGCGTCAACCACCTGGTCAACATATAGCTTGTCCCGGTCATCCTCTAGACCGCCACGATGTCGACACGTGTCAGCACCGGATGTCTCCGCGTTTCATGATCTCTAGCGGCCCGCGTAAGTGTAAGCTTAAGCTTACGCGGCCCGTATCAACTTAAAAAGTCAACGTAGTCAATTCCAGTCTTGATACCGCTCGTGTGAGATGTTGGGGTGGGTCTACGTGGCCCGCCTCAACTCCATTTTTCTTATTTTTGATTTATTTTATATGTTAAAACATAATTTGGGCTCGGTTTTCACATACGGGGTGTAATATAAGACATATTGGAATATTTTACAATATACTAAAGTGTCATAATAATTATGAGGGTGTTGGTTTTACCAAGGGTTGTTACAGTTGGGATGATCATTTTCCGTTGATTGAATTTTCGTACAATAATAGCTATCATTTGAGTATTCAAGCTGCACCTTTCGAAGCTTTATACGGAAGAAAGTGTAGGACGCCAGTTTGTTGGGTGGAAGTTGGTGATGTCCAACTATCAGGACCTGATATAGTCCTGGAGACGACAGATAAGATTGTGCAGATACGCGATCGTCTCAAAGCTGCCAGGGATAGGCAGAAAAGCTACGCAGATAAAAGGCGTAAACCTCTGAAATTCGAGGTAGGCGATAAAGTGTTACATAAGGTTTCACCCTGGAAAGGGGTGATGCGTTTTGGAAAAAAGGGGAAGCTCAACCCTAGGTACATAGGACCATTTGAGATCATCGAATGTGTCGGAACTGTAGCTTACAAGCTAAATCTGCCAGAAGAGCTCAGTGGAATACATAATGTGTTCCACATCTGCAACCTAAAAAATGTCTAGCCGATGAGTCGCTAGCAATGTTGCACCGGGACGTGCAGATAGATGAAAGTTTGAAGTTCGTTGAAAAACCTTTGTCGATCGAGGGTCGACAGGTTAAGAAACTTCGAAAGAAGCATGTGCCGATTGTAAAGGTAAAATGGGATGCCCGTAGAGGCCCAGAATACACATGGGATGTTGAATCCACAATGAAACAGAAGTACCCTCATTTATTTCAGTAAATCTTGAGGTCGAGATTTCTTTTAAGGGGGTGAGGATGTAACACCTCATAGAATCACGGCCAATATAGTATCGACACGTGTCATGAACTTTAAACGTGTATCGAATGGATTACGAGGGACTAAAGTTGACAAACGAAGAAAGTATGTGTGTAAAAGGATTCAAAGTGTCAACATAAGAAAATTTTTCCTTTCAACAACCCTACACGATGTTTATACCCTTAAACGAATAAATCATGAATCGTATGAAACCGTTTGTGGAAGAAAGTGAAAGTTTACAAGACGCGAGGGTTAAATGTGTCAACATGTTTAAGTAATACCTCTGAGTGACCTTTTAACGAACCCGGAGCCTTATAACGATTAATTATGCTCCCAAGAATAAGTGACAAAAATTTCACAAGGTTTTGATATCGTATGAGATAAATACGTTAACTTTCGTAATTAAGGGGTCAAAAGCGTCAACGGGGCAAAAGTTGTGTTTTCGGTCTTCATTTAACGAAACCGGACCTAACAATGATTGGTTATATCTCAAGGATCATAGAAATATAAATTTTATGGGTTAAATGTGCCTAAAATGAAAGATATTACGTTTTAAAGGTTCAGGGGGTGAAAGTGTCAAGTTGGAAATTTGATTTGCTGGTAACCATGGTGGTGGCGTCGCGCCACAGGGATCCCCTCTGGCCGTGGCGCAGCGCGACTGCAGTATCTGGGTAGAATCCATGCACAGGTGCAGGTTCTGCCCTTCTCTTCACACATACCAGCTTTCACTCGAACCTAGGGACTGTTTAATGGTTTTAAAAACCATTTTGGACAGATGTGATGATCAAGGAAGAGCCAAGACACCTGTATTGATCTGGTGGCACCTTCAATTAGTATAAATAGGTGGGTTTTTGGCTGGCTTTCTCACTTGCATGATCATTTTCATAACTCTCAAACACCTCTCTAGCTTTGGAGCTTTTAAATCACTCTCTGGAGCATCCTACTTTGGAAGGAAGCTCTATTAGTCTCAATCTTCGTGCTAAGGACTCTTGTAAGTGTACTTAGCCTCTGTAATTAAGTTTTTATTAGTGTAATAACCAAAAGTCAAAGTTGACGTAATTCTGCTTTGACTTTGTGATTAATCACAAACGGTCCAGCCATTATTCAAATTGAAAGTGGCTATGAGTTGGTAATTATGTAGGTAATAAACCCTTAAAAGGGCACCTACTGGTTTTCACTCTAACTTGGTCAATTATCGGGTCAAACTTATTAATAAAAAGTCAACAGAATCAATTTTTGTAAATAAATCCATAACTGATAATGTGGAAGTTATGGAACATGTTTAAACACTAAAATAACTTGGTAAATAATATAAGAACATGTTTAGGCATGTTCAACCTGACAATTCTGAGTTTAGGCTCGGTTCGCAACCAAAAGTCGCAAAAGTAGACTTTTGCTTTTACTTTCAGTTCTGACCCGATTTAGCTTATTTTAGATATGCCTTAGGGTTCCTTTAGGACCATATTATAGGTTAGTAAAACCCTCTGAGGTTATGCTACTTGGTTCCTTAATAATCTGAGTCATTTGCATGTTTCCGTTAAATGCTTAAATGTTGACCATAATGCCCTTTTGATATTAAAACGAGATTTTTGAAAATGTGAGAGGACAAAAACCTTTATTACCGATTTATAAGAATGTCCTAAAAATTTGACATCAGTTTGTGTTCTAAAGTAGGAGTTATGCCCAATATCGTAAATGAAGGCCTTTTTATTAATTAAACGACATTTTCGACATAAATCCTATTTAAACCCAAATTTTGACACCAAACCTTTTACCCACCTATGTAATATAAGATTTGGGGATTTTTGGAAATTTTTATTAAATTTTAAACCGATAATAACATAAGGTTCTTGCATTGATTCGGTAATTGACGGTTATACCCTTTTTGCTAATAAAATGAGTTTTACACATCCTTTACATGTCAAACCTTTTTCTACTGATTTTATATAATAAATAAGTTATTCTAAACTGTAAAGGCTGGTCAAAATCTCAGATTTCTTTAATAAACCCGAATATCGTCGAATACCGACTTTTATGCGATTTAGGCGCATAGTATGGTTTAAAACCATATTAAGCACCTAAGGCTTGTTACCTACTGATTTTATGAATCAAATTTTATACTTTAATAGTAAATAAAAGTTTTGAACTCAGATTTCCAAATTTGACCCTTAAAGCTTATGTGAAATGACCAAAATGCCCCTACGGTGCATAGTTTGGACATAAATGATAAATTTCACATATACGCAATATCCTACGGATATAACTCACTAAAATAAATGTTTTTACTGATCATTTTAGACCATAAACTCATATTACCATTTAACCTCTTTTATAAGCTTTAAAATGACCAAATTACCCTTACGGGGCTTAAATTGATTTTAAATTCGTTTTGGGCATAATAGAAGGTATCCTACTGATATCATGACACATTTTAAGCATATTAACTTATGGAACCTGTTCATGATTCATTTGGTTACCCGTTATGCATTTTCGCGTTCGGTACGGTTTATGTAACTAGTTTACATAAATTAACCGAAACGGGTCAAACCTTATCATTTTCACTTCAAAATCCGGAATGTGTTTGGTTTACCCATATTAAACAAGTCTTCATACTTGTCGGGTCTAAATCACGCTTAATCTTGCGTTTTGAACTGTATACCTTTCTTTAAAACTAACTAGTCTAAGTTTAAACTTATGTAAGACCCGTTAGGAATCTAATTGGGTATTAAAACCTTCGTTCCAGATTTAGGAGACCAGTAAAAGCTACCGTACTTGCTGCTTTGTTATACGACTGGGATTAAAATTTATATTTTAGCTCAGGTAAATACTTTTAACTTATTTTCCCTTATACGGGCTTGGGGTACGGTATTTAATAATACCGCTTGGTCGGGTATTGAATCTTTAATCATATGAAGGTTAAATCATTGAGATAACCCATTTAATCTGTTTTGTTTGTTTTAAGCCTTTGGGGGGTTAATGACCATGTCCTGGATATCCTCGGCTCATTCATTTAAATGGCCACGACTAAGCACGGGGTGTAGACATACACCTGCCGGTGCGTATGTAAAATGATATACCTGCTTGTTCGAGAATAACTCGTCGTAGGTTATATTATGTGGTGTGTCTATTAATCTTTAACCCGGTATTTAACCCGGGCTACTGAACGTATAACAAACATATAATTCTTTTACAAGATTATTTTTAAATAATTATCCCAAGTTATAAAAGAATATTTGTGCCTTATGCATTTAAATCAATTTTATAAACACTTTTCCAAAAAGAGTCGGTTAATTGTATTTACCAGTGTAAACTGACGTATTTTCCAAAAAGGTTAAGTGCAGGTACTAAGCGAAATGGGCTGGCTACTCCTAGTATCAATAAAGAGTCTTGCAAGCTTTAGATGCTTAAAAATTTGTTGAACAATTATCTTTTTTTGTTTTGATCCGCCTGTGGATCTTTTAACATTCCGATTGTAATATTCACGTTACTTTCAAATTGGTTTGTATAATTATTACTTTTAGACTTCCGCTGTGCATTGAACTGTGATTGTTTGACTATGATGATATCAACTACGTCACGATACTCCCCACCTGGCCCACCGGTAATACGTGGAAATATCGGGGTGTGACAGTAGGCATTTCATCACTATGGATGTTAATATTATGATCATCATACTGATGATATTAGTCAGGATCACAATGATCATATAGACTATGAGATTTGAGCATAGCTCACCCCCTTGGGCAAGGAATCATAAAAGATTACAATTGTCTTGTCACAATTGGACAATATAATATAGCCCGTAGGCAAAACATCTTTAAGGATGTAAAATTTAATCATCATATTGATGATTTTAGTCATGATCGCATTGATCATATAGACTATTAGGCTTGAGCATAGCTCACACTACCTTGGACAGGGGATCATAAAGATCACAATGTCAATGTCTCAAATGGACAATATGTTATAGCCCGTAGGCAAAACATCACTAAAGGATGTTAAATAACATGATCATCGTATTAGATGATATTAGTCATGATCTCATTGATCATATAGACTATTATGTTTGGACATAGTCCAATATTTTTAGACAGGGAGTCGTAGACCACAACTGTCGTTGTCTTTATTAGACAACAAGTATAGCCCGTAGGCACTTCACCACTAATGGATATTTTTGATATGATCATCACATTGCTGATACTTGCCATGATCTACTTTGATCATATAGGCTTTAAGGCTTGGACATAGTCCAAATACCTTGACGGCTGGTGTGGTTTCTCAAGTCACACTGCCAGGAATGTTAACATGGTCTTAGATGTTAACAAGGATTAATTGTCTTAAGAGGGTTTTACCATTACAGCCATGTTCATAGACATATAGGCTAGGTTATACCATTAAGAGGATCTTTTGAAACTTTCAGCTGATCGATAAAGTTTGAGTAAAATTCGGAACTATCGTTGGATAAAGGACGATATGATTACCTCTATAAAATTTTTAAAACTTTCCATAAATCATTAGGGAATTTACAATAGTGCCTTAATCAGGAGTTTTAGTAGTTCATTTGTCCACACAAGGACTTTAAAGCAACTCTAGTCCACGCATGGACTAATAGGAAATATAAGTCCGTATAGGGACTATAAGATATGTCCGCATTGGGATTATTATGATATAACATGTCCACGAAGGGATATTATTAAACAATTGTCCTCGTAAGGACTTTAAGTCGAAAGATACGTCCTCATTGGGACCTATTAATGAAACAATATGTCCTTGAAAGGACTATAATAAAATATCATATCCATAAGGGATTTTAATGGAATAATATGTCCATAAAGGGACTTTGATGAAATAATATGTCCTTGAAAGGACTATAATGAAATATAATGTCCATGAAAGGACTATATTGAAATACCAAGTCCATGAAGGGACTATTTTAAAATAGTGTATCCACAAAGGGATTTTGATGAAATCACATGTCCATGAAAGGACTATATTGAAATAGCATGCCCACCGAGGGACTTTATTGAAGTATAATGTTCACAAAGGGACTATATTGAATATAATGTCCACGAAGGGACTATAATGAAATATATTGTCCACGAAGGGACTAAAATGAAATATAAAGTCCACGAAGGGACTAAATAGCAAATGCCCATACAGGGTCTTAAGTTGAAAGATATGTCCACAGAGGGACTATATAGAAGAGATAGGTCCTTATAGGGACTTAAAGGATAATGAATATTATGAAAGAAGGATTCTCTAACGCCTTCCTTGCTCCGCTTCGATTGTTTCTCTTCTTTGATTAGCATATACGGTAGGAACACTGAAGACCTCAGTGAATAAAATAAGTATTCCAATCAGGATCCGTTATAGAAGTAGAATTCAAGGATTCCATGGTTAAAGAATTATATGGATCACGGATTGGGTTTTGACTGATAGAATCCAAGTCTGGGATTCTAAAACTTGGAGGTAAGAACTAGGGATCATTAGGATCCACTAATATTATTTTCAGCATGGGAGCCTCAGGGACCACCTGGTATGGACTCCATTTGCACAGACTTCAAAATTTTGAGCCTCAGGGACCTCCGGTATGGACTCGGAAATCTGATTACAAATTTCAATGGGTTTGGTTTTAGGATTAAGTCTATAAAGGTCTTCCTCCAAACCGGTCACACGCCCATTCTAGCCGTGATACGAAGCTTGGCATTCCTTGGCTTCAGATGAGGAGAATCTCCATCAACAACTTCTTTGCTTGGCGATATATTCAAAATACATAAAATCGAAAACAATGTTTACTTAATAGGGATGAGAGCATTCCTATGTTATGTCTAGACTCAGGAGGTCTAAGGAATATGCTACCGTGTCATTGAGATTAAACACAAAAGACTAGTGTTTAATTCACTCAACGTTAGCTCTGATACCAACCTGTCACACCCCGATATTTCCACATATCACCGGTGGGCCCGGTGGGGAGTATCGTGATGTAGTTGATATCATCATAGTCAATTAACACAATTATAGCACAGTGGAAGTCTTGGAATATAAAATATTATTACAAACCCAATGTCTGAAAATATCAAGTATTAATGTATAGACGAGCTTGTAATAATAGATCCACAGGCGGATCATTTCAGAAATGTATTAAATGAAGTTTAGCAGACTTTAAGGATTTGCAAGATCCTCTATTTCGACACCGAGCAGCTCCCAGCCTATTATGTGTAGTACCTGTCACTTAGTCTTTTGAAAATACGTCAGTTTTCACTAATAAATACAATTAACTGACTCTTTTGAAAAGAGTTTATGAAAATTGATTTAAGTGCACAAGGCACAAATCCATTTATAACTTGGGACAATCTTTAATAAAATCTTGTATGCAGTTTTACATGTTTGTCATACATATGGGGCCGGTTTGGAAGCCGGTCATGATTAACCGACTCACCACTTATAGAACCCATAAAGGAGTTATCCCCAACATGTGGGTTATTTAGCATTTTGCATCTGTCAGGTGTATGCCTACACCCCGTGCATAGGTCGTGGCCATTTTCAAATGAAATGAGCCGAGGATATCCAGGGCACGGTCGTATTAACCCCCAATGTTTATGTTATCAACAAAACAGATTAAAACGGGTTATGCAAATTTATTAATCACAATCCGATTAAATGATTTCATACCGTATCCCAAGCCCGTATAAGGGAAAATAAGTTAAAAGTATTTACCTGAGCTAATACTTGATTCACAGCAAAATAACTCGGTCGTATCCAATCTATCTAAATGCAGGTAGCTTTTACCGGGTGGCTCTAGTCTGGAATCTGGAGTGATGGTAATATATAACCAATTCAGAATGTTAACGGTCTTATTTAAGTCGTAGACTTAGACCGGCTAGCTTAAAGTATCTAAAGCGGTACGATACGCTAGATTAAGCGATGATCGGAATAGAATGTTGTTTAGACCCAACAAGTATGAAGACTTGTATAATATGGGTAAACTAATTACATTCTGGATTTTGAAGCAAAAACGATAAGGTTAAACCCGTTTCGGCAAACTTACGTAAACTAGTTACATAAACCGATCCGAACGCGTAAATGCATAACGGGCAACCAAATGAACCATATACAAGTCCCTTATGTTATTATGCTTAAAATATGTTAATACATCAGTAGGATGTTAACATATATGCCCAAAAAGTATTTAAAACCAAATTAAGTCCCGTAGGGGCATTTTGGTCATTTTAATATTTATAAAAGAGGTTTTAAGTAAACTGATATTCTGGTCTAAAACATTCAGTAAAAATATTTATTTTATGGTGTTAAAACAGTAGGATATCATTCATATGTATGGTTTACCATTTATGGCCAAACTATGCCCCGAAAGGGTATTTTGGTCATTTCACATATGATTTTAAGGACATAATTGGAAGTCTGAGTTCATGACTTATACCTACTGTAAAAATATTAAAATTTATTTATAAATTCAGTAGGTAACAAGTCTTAGGTGTTAAATATGGTTTTAAACAACACTATGCACCTAACTAGCGTAAAAGTCGATAATTGACGATATTTAAGATGTTTATGTGATTCTGAGATTTTGAACAGCCTTGAATGTTTAAAATAATTTATTTTTCATATCAAATCAGTAGGAAAAGGTTTGGCATGCTAATCATATGTAAATCACATTTTATTAGTCAAAAGGGCATTATCGTCAATTAAAGAATTTATACAAGAACTCTATGTTATGGTCAGTATCAAATCTGACCCAACATTCCAAAAATTCCTAAAAATGATATCTTAACAGTAGGTAATGAGTTTTGGTTCAAAATCCATGTTTAAACATGTATTATGCATAATAGCGTAATTTAATTAATAAAAAGTTCTAATTTACGATATCATGCATAACATTGTATTGAGACCAGAGAATCATGTCAAATTAATTTGGACATGCTTACATATCAGTACTTAACCTATTAGTATGCTCACATGTGCAAAAATCTCATTTTTAGATAAAAGGGCCAAATGGGCATTTATAAGCATAATAACGGAAACTAGCATATAATTCAGAATACTAATGACCAGGTAATATAACCTCAGAGGGTTATACTACAACATAATATGGTCCTAATGGAAGCTTAAAACATAAAAGATTTAAGCTTAATCGGGTCAGAACTGAAAGTCAAAGCAAAAGTCAAGCTTTTGCGACTTTCGGTTGCGAACCGACCTTAAACTCAGAATTGTCAGGCTGAACATGCTTAGACATGTTCTAATAATATTTACCAAGTTATTTAAGTGATAAAACATGGTTCATATCCTCTACATTATCAGTTTTAATTATTTCATAAAAATATGACTAGTTGACTTTTTAATTAACTAGTTTGACCCGACAATTAACTAAGCAAACGAGACAATTAGGAGGTGCCCTTATAAGGGATTAACACCTACCTAATTATGGTCACATAGCCATATTCGCCTCGAACAATGGCTGGACCATTTGGGTTTTAACCGAAGGTCAAAGTTATTTTACGATAACTTTGACTTTGGGCCATTTAACCCTTAAAACTGAACTAAGAGGGGACTAAGACACTTACAAAGGGTCCTAGCAATCTTTTCTACTAGAATGAGTTTCCTTTATAGTCAGGAATCCCAGAATTGACAAAAGAAGATGATTTGAATGAAATGGTGCCTAGAAAGAATGATAAAACAAGGCTATTTATACTTGTGGAAATGTTGTAGGATCATGACATGTGTGTTGTGTAGCCTCCAAGGAAACATCTTGGCCTTACAAGTGTGTGGATGTGGTTTAAATCCTTGCAAAGGTGGTAACTTGGTGCCAAAACAAAGGAAATTGCATGGAAAGTCCCTAAGAACCAAGCTAGTAGCAGCAAACAACCATTCTGTTGACACCAGCGGGTTGCGTGGCGAGACAGAGAAGCCCCCCTGGGCATCGCGTGACGCGAGCACTAAGCTGCTACTTTCAGAAAATTACCATTTCAGTCCCTGCACACTCATTCATGCATATTTGACGTATTTAACCTCCGTTAAGCCATTTTCAAGGCTCTACAAGTACGTCAAAGTATTGGGGACTTGAAATATGCTTGGAAATATCATGGATATCGGTTTGTTTGGTCGTACGGTCGCGTTATTCGGTTATTTACGTCGAAACTCGAACGGACGCGAAAACGATTCAAATTAAGCGACGAATGGTCTTTTTGCATTCCTATCACTAAAATAAAATATTTTAGTGACTACAAAAATCTTTGGATGTCCGGATATGGTCAGAATGTAAGATATGCGTGTAAATGCAAACTTACGTAGTAATTGACGCTTTTAACCCTTCTTCTTGAATGATTGCGTAATTAACGCATAACGATAACGAAACATGGTGAATTTATTATCATTTATTCTTTGAGAGTATAATTACACATCATAATGCTTCGGGTTCGTTAAAAGGTCATTCAGAGGTATAATTAAACATGTTGACGCTTTTAACCCCTTAACTTGCAAACTTGCGCGTAACATTACCTATTGACATAAAAGCCTTGAATGGCCAATATTAGGCATTCCTGAGAGTATGATCAAACATATTGAAACTCTCGGTTCGTTAAAAGGTCACTTAGAGGTAAGAATTAACATGTTGACACTTTCAGTCCTTCTATATTCAAGGTTTTCGATTTTTGACGAAATTAGTCCCTCACAGTCAACGTTTGACTTTATTTGGGTTTATGACACGTGTCAACACATCATTGGACACGATTTTACGAGGTGTTACATAAAGTTGGATCTTTGATCTTATTATTTACTGGTCAAAATCGATTATTATTTCATCATATGATCTCTGCGTGTTGTGTAATCGATTATTGTTTTAGTTATCAGTTGTTTGAAATTCTTTTGGTTGCAGTTTTATAGGTTTTAGGTTATTGTAGATCGGGATGTTTGTAGATTGATGTTTTGACGACAAATTTGTGTTTATCTTGTGGTCGATGATTTATATTTGGAGTTGAATTTGTTTTTTATTCGTTGTGGTTGACCTGTTTGATGATGTAATGCTTTTGTGTTGCTGTGATTGTGGTGTCTATTTGTCAGTTATGTATAATAAGTAGTTGTGTGTTTGTTTGATAGGATGATGATGATGTTCGTTTGTGAATGATGAATTTATCAATCTTATTGATAAGGTAACATACTTCTATGAAATTATTTCATTTAACGGAAATATATGGTTTGTTGTAAGGAAGATTTGAAATTATTTCGTTATCTGGATCTTTCACACCAGGCGAGTTTGGAGATTATCATCTTGTGAAACTAAGATGAGCATAACGTTATTGAGCCCTGATGGACGTGTGGTTGGGGGCCAGCTTGGAGGACTTCTCACCGCTGCTGGTCCTGTTCAGGTACACCGTTTATTTTCCTTTTTTGGATAGTTCATGATCACACATTGGTACAGTTTACTTTTGTGTTTCCACTTCTCACTGTTGCTAATTGGGTAACGGGTCAAGTTAGATTGACCAACCGACACATTTTTTTGTATAATTTCCATACGTATTTTATTAACTTACCGAGAAACTAATTTAAGGCTTGAACTGGTTTGACGCCACCCCCGAAGACGATGCGGAATTTGTCGGAGGAGGCAGCGAAAGAAGAGTCGTCGTCGTCGGATATATTTTCACTCGAGGCTTGAATCCAGCGCCAGCTATTGCAGCTACCTACTCGGGCATTACGGTGTATGATTTCCACCAATTGTATCTCCCAATTAAGAACAACTCCTGTTGTCTCACTCGAGGGAACCAACGGGTGGTTATCGACTGGTGAAGATGTTATCTCTTCATGATTTTGCTTTATGTTGACTATACGTTTGAATTTTTATGTTCTATCATTGATTTTTTAATAATCCCTTGAATCGTTGTGTTTTAGCTTGCATATCGGTTGTCGCTTTTAGGTGATAGCATCGTAGATTGCTATAGTATGATGGTTTTGAAGGTAATGTACCGATAAAGTTCATTTGGCTTAGTTTATAGTTACCTTTTTATATCTTAGTTTAGTCTATACTCTTAGTTTATGAACTATGCTTGCAGATTAATAAGGTTTACTCAAAGTCAAAGCTGCATCTTATTTGTTGAAATGATGTGGCTGAAGGATTTAATTTGTGTATAAAGGAGTGTTATCTGACAACCGCATTGTAGCGATAAAGCATCTTAATGAATTCAGTATTAGGCAAGATGAAGCTGAACTTCTAGCAGAGATAATGCTAACACATACTGTCTTTAACATTGTTTTATAAAGATATGTAACTAAACGCAAACAATTTAAATGATATATTATAATCTGTTTTTTAGTATTTGATTTCGATCGTTATTAAACCTACCCGTGTGTTCACACGGGTCTTACTACTAGTAAGGATGATAAGACACCAGAGAATGACACGTGTCCAAGAAGGATTTTTATTTATTAGTATAGGAAGATGCTTTGTTGGCCATTCAAAAAAAACCTCAGGACTTTTTCACTTTCAACTTTGTTCTCCTATGTAAAAATATATTTAATATAAATATATTATATGGCCTTTATTATTATTTATCTAGTAAATGATCATTGACTTTATTATCTCTTTATCATTAATTGATAGTTATTCAATAGAGATAGATGATCCTGTACATTAATCTAAAAGTGTGAGAAGAGTGAGAAATATTGTGGTGATGACATGTGTCTTCAATCTAAATTAATTCAAAAGGGTAAACAAGTAATTTTCTTACTGATTTAATTAATTGATAACCTTCCATAACCGCCACCCTTAATTATAAGAATACGAATTAAGAATTAATCTACGAATTTGTGTCATCTCGTTCAGAACTATATAGTGTTATATTTTTTTATATAGTGTTATATAGTGTTATATGGTGTTATATAGTTTTTTTGGTGTTATATAGTATTATATGATGGGTGTATAGTGTTATATAGTGTTATATTTGTCTGATAGCATGTCTATGATAGATGTATAGTGTTATATATTGTTATATAGTGTTATACAGTGTTACAGAGTGTTATATGGTGCTACATAGTGTTATACGGTGTTATATGGTGTTATATAGTGTTATAGGATGGATGTATAGTGTTATATATTTCTTGTAGCAGTTACATATTTCTAGATTTTTTAGAATGTCCAAATTTTAAAATAAGTTTAAAATTGAATCGCTAGATTTTAGGAGTGAATCGCTAGAATTTAAGAGATGTTACCTAATTTGAAACATATACAAAGACACTATTACCCCTACAATTTTCAAATTAGTCCAAATAATTAAAACACAATTTATAATTTGGTCACTATTGATCTTAACCATTAGATCAAAGATCTAATGGTTTAAAACACTTCTCACATTTTTGAATTGTGTACATTATCCCTACCCATTCAATAGATGTAATTACCCTTACTAGAAAAACATAAGCTTTCTCATTGGGTGTATATATATATAGAGGTTACTAAAGAGAGTTTAAAGGTTATACAATAACAACAACAACATCAATATCAATATCAACACCAATGATCTCTAGATCAAATGGTGGAAGACTTGCATTTCTTTTGGGAGATGCAGGTTCAACTCCCACTTGGTGCAGAGTGAGGCACTGGTGGGCAATGATAGAAGACCCAAGGAAACCTGGGTTTAATCCTTTAGCCAAATGGGTTTTACCGGTAATTTCACAATTGTGCCTACGGGCGGGTGGATTAACGGGTTTTCCCCAGAATTGGTGGTGGACTCGGGTTACTTTTGGAGTACTCCGTTTAGTCAAGTGGGTGCCCCAAGAGTGCTCGGGATTGATTTGTTAGCCGTTAAAAAAACAACATCAACACCAATTCCGTCCCTTCTTCCTCTCTCTAAATTTGTGATCATCAAGATCACCTTAGCCATCCTAACCATATACTCTAAATAGGAACTCGATTAATCAAAAACATGTCTGCTTCTTTCACTACGGTTGCTGGCTAATCAGGTACACACGTTCTACCTTCTTGTTTCTATCATGTTTTCCATTAGTTCTTACAGAAATGATCAACATGTGGTATCAAAGCATATATTGATTAATCAATTCTGTTATGTTTCCCTAACTCTGGAATTCAAATCAGAAATAATGAGTTTTAATGAAACCCTAATTAAAAATTGCTTCTTTATACATATTTTTGGATATGTTGTCATGTGTTATGTTTTTCATGGATTATCAGATCTGATAAACCTATTATAATAACCATGGTTTCATATTTTGATGGTAAATCTGATAAAATTAATCAAGTACAATTTAATGTTCATAAAATTGTTCTTGATGATCTTCCTTCTAAAACTGATGAAAATCGCATAATTAGATGATGAATGTGAATTACAATATGTTTTCCTTATTTTGGGTTACTTTATCTCCAAGTTTTAATAAAAATTTTAATTAATACATTTTCGAAATCTTATAAAATCCTGGACTTAAGAACCCCATTTTTTCGAAATTAGATATATTTGTAATCCCTTATGTTTAGGAACTCCGTTTGTATAAAATCTGCAGAATTTGTGATACTCTCCTAAAGTCCTAAAAACAAATTTAGGCGTCTCAGCCGAAACTTATTGTCGACGACATTAGTTGTCAGAAACGCCCATATTTTAGTCGGTCAAATACCAAGACTTAAACAATAAAAATTTACGACCAAATTTGAACTTTTACATATTACTAAGAAAAATTGATTACATGAACTAATTCAACTAGTTACAAACCATTCCAACATTTACAAAAATGGTTACGGAACACATGTTTTGGTTTAAGTTTAGTGTCTACACCTTAATACATAACCACAAAATGTTTGATATGTTTGCATAATTTAGTTTGAAAGCGTAACGAGGGCAAGTAGTGTTTGTGTGTTCGATCCCAAGCACCGCGGAGACTCCTAAAGTGGAGCTTTACCTAAAACAAAAGCAACAAAAATCATTATCAAATTCATACAACACAACATTCTAACTTCCAATAAACATGATAAACATACTATTTATCACTTTCATTCTTATTCCCTTTTTAGACTAATACTAACATTATTTCGTTTGGCCCGTTCATAGTGGATTATCATACGGCCATTCTTTTTACATCCTCATTCTAGTTCATTTGACTCGTTCATAACGGATCAACATATGACCATTCTTTTACATACTCATTCTAATCCGTTCGACCCGTTCGTAAGGGGTCTATTACAAGATCATTCTTTAACATAACATTCTAGTTCGTTCGACCCGTTCGTATTGGGTCTATTGCATGGCCATTCTTTGACATAACATTCTAGTTTGTTCGACCCGTTCCTATGGGTCCATTGCATGATCGTTATTTAACATGACAATTCTAGTTCGTTGGACCCGTTCGTATTGGGTCTATTACATGATTATTCTCTAACGGAATACAATTACCACAATATATAACAATAAACAATGTTATAATTAAAACCTTAATTGTACAAGTAGCGTACCTCGATCTTGAACGTCTTGTGCCTTCTTGTTACTCGGGCCTTCTTCTTTCACACCGAAAATTTCACAATTAGCATGCTTTAATCTCATGTTCTCGTTTCATTCTTTTCTTAACATAACACATTAATAATTCCTCACATTTCTTGACATTAACCATTTAGCATCATAATCACATAGGATCATTGAAATCACATAAAAATCTCTTTTCTAAGCATTTCATCAAACATTTGGTGTGCATACCTAAATCAAAGCATAATGTACAAGTAGTCTATGCACATTTTTCCTATTTCATAACATGGATTATTATAATCAATCAATTTCACATAATCTTCATCCCACATCAAATTATCTAACAATACTCCATTACATACAAGTTCATACATCAACATTACATCTATTTGCACCTACATGATCATCATGCTTCATCATACTATTACTACAAGTGGGTTTTTCATTTTTAATCATCAAGATAACCAAATTCAAGCATAATTCTTGTTCTATAAGGTGATTCTAACTCATAATCATACTAATTTCACATGAACTCATGGATTGGTTGCAACCCACTTTCTACGACAATCATCAAAACATGAAATTCAACTTACCTTATGTTAAACAAACATAGATGATTACTTATTAGGGCTCATGCATAAGATTGGCCTTGATTTTCCTTTCCAATTTCACTAATCTTTGGTTTGTGATGGTTTTCCTTTTCTTTCTCCTGCTTGGGTCGACATACACACACATCAGTATGTGTGTTTTAATTTTTGTTTTATAAATTCCATTCTCTCAGTTGTCCCAGATAGGCCCCTCAAGTTTGAGTGTTTGTTTCTAAATGGTTATGGTTCATTCTTAAACGAAAATTTCACGTGCATCTTAACTAGGTTCATATTTCTAGTTATCATTTTTCATAGAAATAGAAATCAGTTATACTTACATATTTATTTTAAACACATATACTTATTTAAACTTTTTGGGGTGTTACAAGGTGACTGATGTTTAGCAACGTTGAGTCGGCTCCCACTAAAGTCAGCGACAACATTGTTATCAGGCACATATGCCAGGCGACACTCATGTCTGTTGGCACTGAGCCAGGCGACACTCATGTCTGCCAACACTGTGCCATGCTATATTCATGTCCGCTGGCACAGCGTCAACCGCCGACACTCATGTCTATTAATCAACAATTCGACGGCACTAAAGTTGGTGACACTGCTGACACCGACAACACTAAAGTTGGGGACACCGTTGACACTGACGACGCTAAATTTGGCGACACTGGCCTTAGTTTTTTTACATAAACTTAAATAGTTTTGTTAAACCTCACAAATAAATGTTTTTACAAAGCTAAGGGGCTGTTTGTTTAGCTATTAATGGGGCTCTTAATGGTTCAGATCTCTTACCAGTTCAACACTTAATGGTTCAGACTGTTTGTTTTGCGAGCAGAGGTCTGAATGGTTCAGACATTTGCCTCTAAATGGTTAAGCATTATACTGAGTCTGAATGGTTAAGACCTCTAATCTGAATTGGTCAAACATTTACTTCTGAACGCTTTAAGCATTATACTGGCTCTTAATGGTTCAGACATCTTACTGGTTCAATACTTAACCATTCAGAAGTTGCCAAATAGCCCCTAAGACTGCTTAACTTGAATAACACTATGATGTTTCACTTATGTCCAAAAGTAATGTGTTAAATCTACCTTGTTATTCAAGTCTAAATGAGTATTGTCACTTAAATGAATACTATGTTTTATTCTATGTCGCGCGTTGCGGCGAAACAAAGCAAATAATAATGTAAGACAAACGTTATTTGAAAATGAAAAATGTTGTTTAGAAAGCCCGATCGTTAGAATTGATTCAGTTTATTATCGTACCATTTTTCGCTACCAAATACATACTCTATTTTGAGTACAACTTCGTTTTTTATAAAACTGTTTTTTATAAAACTTATACTGGTCGGAGGTAAAAATAAAGCACAACTACGTACTTAAGTTTTTAGAAAAAAAATGTACGAACTTAAGTTAATAAAGAAATATCAAAATAATTGATAAAGTAAAGATGATTTAAAAAAAAAGAATTATTAAAAATAAAAATAAATGAGATAGGAAATTTGGTTTTAGAAAAGAAAAAAATAAAAATATGTAAAAAGTAAATATAATATAAAAGGAAAAAAATAAAAATATGTTAAAAATAAATATAATGTAATATATTAAAATAATAAAAAATTAAAAAGCTATATCTCGTTCTAAATTTATAATTACTATTCATGGCCCTTAGAAAACTATATATAATAGGGTTTTTTCTGTCGCACGTTGCGGCGAAACGGAGCAAATGATAATGTAAAACAAACGTTGTTTGAAAATGTATCATATTGTTTAGAAAGCCAAACCGTTAGAATCGGTTCAGTTTATCATCGTATCATCTTACGATACAAAATAAATACTTTATTTTTTAATATAAATTCGTTTTTAACAAAACTTATACTAATTGGAGGTAAAAATTAAGCACAACTACGTGCTTAAGTTTTTAGAAAAAAATTAACGAACATAAGTTATTGAAGAAATATCAAATTAATTGATAAAGTAAAGATTATTTAGAAAAGAAAAAAGAATTATTAAAAACAAAATAAATAATAGAGGACATATGGTTTTAGAAAAGGAAAAAAAGAAAATATGTTAAAAGCTAAAAGTAAATAGAAAAAAAATTAAAACATGTTGAAAGTTAAAAGTAAAGATTAAAAATAATAAATTGATAAAACAAAATATTAATAAGCTATATATTATTTTAAATTTAAAATTACTATTAATGGCCCTTCGAAAACTATATATATATAAAATAAAATAAAATAAAATATCAAATTAGTTGATAAAGTAATGATGATATAGAAAAGAAAAAAATTAATAAAAACAAAATAAATGATAAACGAAATATGGTTTTAAAAAAGAAAAAAAAATACGTTAAAAGCTAAAAGTAAATAGAAAAAAAAATATGTTAAAAGTTAAAAGTAAAGATTAAAAATAATATATTAATAAAATATTAAAAAGCCATATATTATTTTAAATTTAAAATTACTATTCATGACCCTGCCAAAACTCTATATATATAAATTTCTAAAACCATTTAATTACCATTACCATTACCTTACTAATATATTATTATTATTATTATATTATATTATTATTATTTATTTATTTATTTATATTAAAATTACAACTTAATGAACAGTAAAATCATAATTACCTATGTTGAAAATACAACTTAATGAATAGTAACATCATCGAGGGATGAGCAAATGGTACCGGGTACCGGTACCGAATTTACCAAAACGGGTACATTTTCGGTACCGGTTTAGTACATGTATTTATCGGTTTTTACCCTCAAATACAGGTACCGTATCGTACCGGGTATATTCAGTACCGATACCCACTTTTGGGAATTTTTGGTAGCGGTTGGTACCGAGCTAATCCCTAACATCACCTTTGAGCTTATGTCACGTACCGACGCAAATAATTGCACCGTTTAGATTTATTTTTTTACACGTGGTAAGTAAAATAGAACTTATAATAGTAACATCACCTAGGGATGAGCAAATAGTACCGGGTATCGGTACCGAATTTACCAAACCGGGTATATTTTCGGTACCGACTTTTGACATTTCCGATACCGGTTTCGTACTGGTATTTACTGGTTTTTACCCTCAAATACAGGTACCGTATCGGGCATATTCGGTGCCGGTACCCACTTTTGGGGATTTTCGGTAGCGGTTGGTACCGAGCTCATCCCTAACATCACCTTTGAGCTTATGTCACGTACCAACGCAAGTAATTGCACCGTTTAGATTGCTTTTCATACACGTGGTAGGTAAATTGTATTTCGTTTGAATGAGATTTTAAATACATAAAAACTTCTTTTGCTTTCTTTTTTGTCTTTTTCTTGTAATTAATGAATTGTAGCATGTAAAATTAGCTTGGATATTTACATTATTGATGAGCAAATGGTATCAAATCCTGTAATCAAACCGGTATCGTATCGGTACCGAATTTACTATACCATAACATTTTCGATACCAATTTGGTACCCACCTTTTGGCGTTTTCAGAATCGTTACTTTCGGTTTGATACAGGTCTGACACCATACCTGTATTTACTGGTTTTTACCTTCAAATACCATACCATATCGAACCGAGCATTTTCGATGCCGGTACCTAATTTTGATGATTTTCGGGATCGGTACTTTCGGTGCCGTTACCGGTACCGAGCTCATCCATATTTTAACGTGTTAGTACCGTAATAACTGAACTAAAAACAACCGAATTTCCAACGTATAGGACGTGTGAGTCCTACTATTATATATTAGGTTGTTTAAAATCGTTTTTTTAGGACAGATTGACTATCGTTACTACGTTATTTTTATCTATGTTTTGATATTCGCTATCTGCTTGCCGTTGCCGGCACACGTTTTGCAGACATTGGATCCTCGCGGCAACGCGCGGGCGGAAAATCAACTAGTTAATATTCATATGACATTCTTCCTTGTATGCCTAAATGTTTCAGTTCTGCCCAATTTTTTTTAAGATCTTTTTCCTACTTTAGTGACTCCATTAACAATGGGTCCCTTATATCACCACCCTTGGTAGAAGATGAAAAAGGAACTTCGATTAATCGAAGCTTTGACAACCCAACAAATTTGAAATCCAGACAACCCGGTTGCCCATCTCCACCCACCATCGATTGCACTAATGTTGCTACTGTTGTTTTACTCTGATTTGATCAAAGAAAATGCGTTCTTTAAGATTTCCTCCCTTGTTCTAGTTGGACCCGTACCGGTTTCGAAAAAATCTACTCCTTGGAGCACATATGATAGCTGTTAGTAATTTTCAATTCTTCTTATTTATTTATTTTTTTCTCGATAAAAGGAGAATGTTAGTCTTTTCTTAAAAAAAATAATACATAACTTTTTTCGTCAGTTTGTATCAAGACTAAGTGAAATGTATTATTTGAGAAGTTAATTTGTAATTTGGCATTCTTACCGGAACTGGTCATGTTGTTAAATAATCCATCTTATGAAGTAATTATGATTTCTTAAAGTTAAATAATGGAAATTAAACTTTAAAGTTTAAACCCAACTTGTGAAATATATAAACATCACATCACCCAGGAAATATCTTGAATATATGAAGGTTGTTTTTAAATGTAGTTAAATATGAGATCTCATTGGAGACACCATAATCTTGAAAAGATATAAACAAAGCTTAAAACCAAAAGGCAAAGCAAATGGTTTCGATCATTTGACTTGGAACAAAACCATTGGCCATCCATGATTATGTCTAGTGTGTGGCTTGTAGACCAATTCCTTATTTGGAACGAGTCAAGAAACATAAGTTTCCAAAAATGGAAACCATTAGATAGCATATAGCTTATATAAACCCCAACCAGCCCACCAACAATCAACTTGGATATTATATAACATCAATATACATTATTATTGAGGTAGTGTTTGGTAGGGAGAGGATCAAATAGAAAGTTTATTTTGGCTCGGAATGATAGTAAGCTATAGAATTATTATATGTGGCAAAATTTAACATAAAGAGTAAGGTTATTTTAATCAATTTTATCCATTTTTCTTCCTTATTCTCCCCCAGTAACTCCAAAACCCATCATTTTCAAGATCCACCATCTTCAACCTTTTCTTCACTTTCTATCTTAATAATCACTACATTTTAATGCGATTTTCGTCACCAATCAATGATTCAAACACCCGATCAACGTGTTTTTCAACTTTTTTGAAGAAACCAAGTTTAGCTTCATATAATATTTCATTTTTTTCCGTTATTTTGAAGCGAATCACTCGATCCGTTCGATTCGATCGCTGATAAGTGTTTGTATCATTCAAATTCCGTCAATCGTTGAAGAAATCGGCTTCGATCCATGAAAGAAATTCTTCAATTGCATTTTTACGATCTGGGTTTTTGAATCTGGGTTTTTGAATTGAGTCATTGCGTTCTACGGGGGTTACAAGGGGGCAACGCCCCTTGGCGGAGGGTCTGGGGGCAGCGCACCTGGGAGCAGGGTCCAAAGGGCGGCAGCCCCTGGCGGGTTCTAAGGAGCAGAGAATTTAATTTTTTTTTCTGGTTAAATTGTTTTAGTGAAATTGCATCAGAAAATCTAATTTTCTTGAAATTGCCTCATTTCGTAGACAAAAGTTCGTATACAGTTTTTGAGAGAACACTGGTTTAACGCGTTTTAGAGAGAACACTTTCTTTTGTGTTTTAGGCTATTGCGTTTTAGAAAAAAGATATTTTTAAGTGTTTTTTGGTCCATTGCGTTTTAGAAAAACACATTTTGAAGTGTTTTTAGTCCATTGCGTTTTAGGTAAACACATTTTTATGTGTTTTCAGTCCATTGCATTTTAGAAAGAACACCTTCTTTTGTGTTTTTAGGCCATTGCGTTTTAGAAATAAGACATTTTTATGTGTTTTCTGGCTATTGCGTTTTAGAAAAAACACATTTTTGAAGTGTTTTTAGTCCATTGCGTTTTAGGTAAACACATGTTTATGTATTTTCAGTCTATTGCGTTTTAGAAAGAATACTTTCTTTTGTGTTTTAAACTATTGCGTTTTAGAAAAAAAAAATACATTATTAAGTGTTTTTTGTTCTATTGCGTTTTAGAAAAAACATATTTTGAAGTGTTTTTAGTCCATTGCGTTTTAGGTAAAACACATTTTATGTGTTTTCAGCCCATTGCGTTTTAGAAAGAACATTTTCTTTTGTGTTTTCTTGCCATTGCGTTTTAGGTTAAACACTTTCTTTTGTGTTTTTAGGCCATTGCATTTTAGAAATGAGACATTTCTTTGCGTTTTCTGGCTATTGCGTTTTAGAAATAAGACATTTTGTTTGTGTTTTTGGTGCATTGCGTTTTAGAAAAAAAATATATCATTTTTTTACGTTTTTTGTCTATTGCGTTTTACGCAACTGGGTTTTCGAAAAAAAAATCGTAAATATAGCAATAGTATACTCGTTTTAAAGATAAAAGACGCTCTTTTTTTGTGCAATTTTTATAAAAAAAAATAATTTCGTATGAAAAAGTTATTAACGTTTAAAGATGGGGGGAATTGGAGGAGAGAGATACTATTGTCCTTGATTGACTAGAATGTCCTTACACAAAATCACGCGCCTCTTTTCTTCTCTTCAATTTCACTCATTTAATCTTAGCCCTTGAATTAAATCAATTGATAGTCAAGATTACTTTCTAGCATTCCTAGCCAAAAAAACGTCCTATTATATCCTAACCCGTGTTTGGAATGCGTGAATGAGAGGCGTAAGGGTGTAGGGAGTGGTGCGGTAAAGGAGTTCGGCAAGGGGGTTTGCCGCGCAGTAACAACGCCGCCGACCCCCTTTGTCGCTCGGTTTCGTTAAACAGCGGTGACCAAATGCCGATGCGGGAAAGTTGTTTTCAAACGGCTATAATGCCGTTGGCATTAATAAAAAAAAATCATTGTTTACCTTTATAAATTACACAAATTCATTTCCATTTTCACCAAACAAACTCAACATCCATATTCACTACATTTCACACTCATTCTTTCAAATATTTTCAACAAAATGGAAGGCTCAAACAAAGGTGAAGGCAAGAAAAAAATGGTAGTGTCCGGTTCGAAGGCGAGGGCTCAAGATAAACGCGGTGGTTCAAGGTGAAGGCAAGAAAAAAAAAACCTTGTTTTTTTACCTTTATAATGTAATGCTTTATTTTTATTTATAAAAGTTTGATGTTTTTTCCATTTTATCCTAAATTAAAAAAAAAACAAAAAATAAAAAAAAAAAGTTTACCACTTCAGCAAGTGTCTAACCATTGCTAACACTTTTCAGCATAGTTTAAACACTTTTCACTGATTGACGTGGCGCACTTTGATTGGTTGATTTTTTAATTTGTCACTCTCAAGTGTCTAACCACTCCTTATACCCTAATGTAACGTGTCATTGTGAGCGAATGAAAAAAAGGTGTTTGATTAGTCAATAAAATAAACTCTTACACAAGCATTCTCATTCCCGGTAAACACCCAAAATTCATTTCATCACCCAACCACTGTCACCCACCACCGCCAACCATACACCACTGCTACCCACCACCAGCGCCACTTGCCATCGATATTACCATTTCGTTTGTTCCTGCCTACCAAACAACACAAACTAATATAATGATAACGATAACAAAACAATATAATGATAACGATCCATTTCATTTTTTGTCTATTTTATTACCTTGTTTATTTCACTGCCTAATATCAAACAAACCCTGAATATTTTGCATGTAACTTACAAATAACTAATAACTTTTTTACACTTTTGGTATTGGGTTTAATAAATAACTAAAAAAATAATATAATATAAAAAAAATAAAGTAACAGAAAAGTGATCTCTTTATAAAGTTCTTAAACAAAACACTCAACAAAGTAAAAAATAATAAAGTAAAAGATAAGTTATCTCTTCATTAAGTCCTTAAACAAAATACTCAACTAGTAGACTGTTCTTTACTACGTTTATTCGTACGACATTCTCTTCATTAAGTCCTTAAACAAAACACTCAACAAGTAGACTGTTCTTTACTACGTTTATTCGTACGGCATGACTTTACAAACTCTTTCGGTCTTGGTATCATTTTATAAACCCATTTGCATATCATAATACTTTCTAACCACCTTTTTATTCAACTTGAAATATTTTTGACTTGTTTTATCTTTGTTGGATGGGATGTTTTCACCTCCACAAGGGAATCTATAAAGTATCTTTAGTAGGAAGATATTCAAATGATTTAAAATATATTTGTTGGATGGGATGTCTTCACCTCCACAAGGGATTCCATAATGTATCTTTAGTAGGAAGAGATTTAAATGATTTAAAAAATAAATATCTATATATCGATGTATGAAAGTGACCATTATATTATATTATATATATATTGTTTTCGATGGATGAAAAATAGTAACTTTATTTTTATAATAATATATAGTTTTTTTTATTATTTTATTATTTACTATATTATAATTTAATAGTTTATTATTATATTTAATAACATATTTTTCTTATGTTTTAAACATGTATTTCCTTTACCTTTTTTTAATAATTGTTTTTTTTTCTTTTTTGAACATATATTAATTTATCGTTTAATTTGATACTTCTTTAATATGTTAAATTTATAACTTTTTTCTAAAAACTTAAATATGTAGTTGTGCTTGATAAATATATAGTTTTTTTATTATTCAATATATTATAATATAATAGTTTATTATTATATTTAATAACATATTTTTCTTTTTTTTTAAACATATATTTCCTTTACCTTTTTTTAATAATTGTTTTTTTTTTCTTTTTTGAACATATATTAATTTATCGATTAATTTGATACTTCTTTAATAAGTTAAGTTTATAACTTTTTTTCTAAAAACTTAAGTATGTAATTGTGCTTGATTTCTTTCTCTGACATTTCGTTATTAATTTTGTTAAAAACGAGGTTATACTCAAAATAAAGTATTTATTTGGTATTATAAAACGGTACGATGATAAACTAAATCGTTCTAACGGTTTGAGTTTCTAAACAATATTCATTATCATTTGCTCGGTTTCGCCGCAATGCGCGATAAAAAAAACTAGTAGATAATTATCACTCGTTCATGGCCTTGCGGTCTGTCTATTGTAGTGGTGTTCATGAGCCGAGCTAAACCGAGCGGGCCTTTACTCGTGCTTGGCTCGTTTACAAACCGAACCGAGCAGAGCGGCTCATTTTAAACCTAGCCTCAAATCAAGCGAGCATTTTCCGAGCAGTAAATATTCCGAGCGAGCGTCGAGCGAAGTTCGAGCGATTTGGACAACCATGTCGCCCGATTTAAATTTGCTGAGAGAGATAGTGACAATGTTGGGTCTCAAGTTTTTATGTCTTTAAGAACAGACACATTTCATGCCATAATATTTTTCTTATGAATAAGAATGTTGTGGCCGACGAGGCGATGATCATATTGTATGAACTATGACGTTGAGAGCAGGAGACGATCGACTTAGGGTAACGGCATAAAATATTGAATCGATGAGCAGACTGTCTGTAACACCCCAAAAACGGGTTTGGCAGTCAAACCACGTTAATATTAATGACGGGTAAAATACCGTTAGTGGTAAAAATTTACCCGATAAATATTAGGATTTAAATAAATCAACTAGATGTTAATAAAAAAAAGAAAATAAATACTTTGATAAAAACAAAGTATGTAAAAAGGACCAAGTTAACGGGACTTAAAATAAGACAGGTTAAGAACTTCCCGAACCCACTAAGTTAACTAGGAATAATAAACCTAGTTAATTAGAGGGAATATTACTAGAAATAAGTAGGTTGTGGCCTACTTAATAACAAACCAATACATGAGGGGCTAAAGATGGGTAAATAGGAAATTGTTTTAGTTAAAACATTTATAAAAAAAATTAAAACACACACATACGTGTGTTCCAGTTCGATCGACCAGGGGAGAAGAAAAGGGGTATAACCCTAATTTCAACAAAAGCATCAAATTGAAGGTCAAATCCAGCCCGAATCAGATGCATGAATACATAGAAACGATCACCTAGTCGTGGGGATCGTAAGGTATGTTGAATTATAGATATTTATGAAGTTGAGATTTTTGATGAACTTATAAAAATCGAAATTCAAGCTTGAATGATTGATGTTTGGCTGAAATTAGGATGAATTCATGTTTAGAAACAAACCCTAGTTGAAAAATTGATGAATCAGTATTAAAGACTAGGGAGTTGATGATTACTCTTGCATGTGCTAAGTGGGGTTTTACTAAATTCGTTTATGAGATGCTTTTAGGGGTTTTGATTGCTAAGAATAAGTGTTATAATGTCATAAACATGTTCAAATTCAAAGCTGAATTCTGATCAGAATTTACAGCCGAATTGTATCGGCTGTAACCTGGACAAAACATGACAAAAACATGTGTTTCTTGAGTCTAAAATGTAATTCCAGGAAATATCTTTAAAACCCCACTGGAATCGCATTTTTTCGACGAAAATTGAGCGTTTTATGAATTTTTCCGTATCAAAGGTTCAAGCTGCGTTTTCTGGCAGAATTTGCAGCCCATTACGAATGTCATAACTCGAATTAGGAATTGAGTTATGATCTCAAATTCTTACTGTAGAAAATTTTAAGTGATTAAAAGAATCTCCAATTGGAATTTCGTCAATCGGATAAACGAGGAATTTTAAATGAATTTTTCCGTAAGCTGCAGTCAGAAGTGATGAATCTGATTGCAGCTTAGTAAATGAATTTTTACGAATTTTTGGTAAAGAGTTAGATCTTGAAATTTTAACAAAAGGCCTAACCCTCCGAGAGGTACGTCACATAAAAAATCATAATTTTTGAAGACTTGTAAACAGGTTAAACAGGTCACCAAAAACAGTCTATTTTCAGTGATATGAACTTGCTTAATGTGACGTTGATAATCAAGAGCTAAGATAACTTAGTATTAAAAATAGCATGAACTCGGATTACTTATTAGTTAAAATGGTGGCCTAAGAATAGTGCTATCGAGTAAAGGGCGGAACGCCAACATGAGTTTGTCAAATTAGTTGCTCAATTTCATATGTTATAAGGCGGTTTGACTTTTAAAGGTCAACCCGACCTATGATAGAGTTCGGTAAGAAAAGTGGTATAAAAGTTCATAAGGCGTAAAGGTTATGATCTAGAAAGACTAACCTAACTACCTTGTGAATACTATATGATAGTTTGACGCTTGACGAGCTAGGCGGCGGCTTAGGAAAATAAGTGGGCCAAACGGATTGAATACGCGAAGAAAGGGCGAAATCGGACGAAAGGTAAGTAAAGCTTACGCCTTTTTATTTTTATTACAAAAATACTTATCTGTGAGTATTGAATATGAATTATGTTAAGTAAATGAAACGTGATGTTCTGGCACGATATAATGCGAGTCGGAACAAGTGAAAATGGTAAGAAACCATAAATTATGGTGAAAAGGGTAAAATCGGTAAAATAGTAATCCGGGCATGGATTAACCAATAGATAAAGGGATTTGAAAGGAAACAATTTGGCATGAGTCATAACGGGTCAAACAAAACGAGAAACGATTTTTAAGTAAGATGAATTCAAAAAGTAAACCGGGATAGTTTAAAGAGGCGAAATGGTAATTAGATATCCAAAAAGTAAACCGGGATAGGTTAAATGGGTGAAATGGTGATTAAACACCATCTCATAATGAAATTTGGTCATTTCGACTAAACGGGTTAAATGGTGTTGTTAACACCATTTGTCAATAATATATGATGATCGCTTGTTGAGTTTTTTTTAACACAGGAATTAACACATGGTTCGCGTTGCTATTAACTAGAAATTAATAGTGAAAGATAATTAAACGGGTCAATCCTATGACCCGAGCTAGGTATGCATGTTTAGAATTATAGCTAAAAAAACGATATTTTGGTCAAATATTAGCGAAAGTCCTTCGTCATAAAATGAAGGACTAAAATTGACCAAAAAGCCCTTGAGCGGTAAATCAGACAAAAAAACCTTTAAGAGTTGTTTAGAAATAAGCATTTTGATAAATTGAATCCTTGGGATAAGTATAAAAATGGAGATAGGATGTAAACTAAAAAAAGAAGCGTGATTTAAGCTTGTAAGTGTTAAATACCCTTAACGGGTCAAAATGAGTAGATATGCCAAACGGGTTAAGATTTGCTTAAGAACCCGTAATTTGAACCTTAAATATTAGTAAACTGATATAACGTGTTATGCATGACATTTTAAATATAACCAATAAGTTTGTTTGATCAAATCACTAACGGGACAAAAAGTGTCGTAATTGAATTTTAAGCCGAGGAAGCCTCTCGTGTGGCGCGAGAGGCATGAATCCGGAAAAATTATTTTGTTTTAGTTGGTTTGATGCTATGAACTTGATTAAACTCTTTTTTTGCGCTATCAAAACTAACTTTCATGTTGGTTTTGATCATAGGTATAATTTGGGATGCCGGATGACGATCAAGCTCAACGAGGAACCGAACACGATAAAGATACAAGCTTCCGCACGTCGTTTTGTCGTAACCTTTAAACGACAAACTCAAATACATTAAGTTATATTATTTTTAAATTGTAAAAGTTTTATTAAACCCGTATTTTTAGATGTATGTGTACTCGTAAATACACATTTAATTGTCGTTATTTGTACAAAAACCGTCATTTAATAGTAAGGGTGTTACACTGTCGTTTATTGGTTTAGGGTTTAATTTTTAGATTTGATATTAATTATTGGCGTGATTGGGCTAGTACGTATAGATATACTTGTAAATTTGTATATAGTAGACTAAAATCTAATAGAGTGGTATATATAAAACTATAAATTTAATGTATATATGTATGTGTATATATATAGGTGTGTGTGTATGTACATGTTTATATATGTATGTGTGTATGTATATGTATATAACTACTAATTAAAAAAAATAATTCAAGCCGAACCGAGCCGAGCGGACCTTTGCTGATGCTTGGCTCGTTTACAAACCGAACTGAGCAGAGCGGCTCGTTTACAACCGAGCGTCAAAGCGAACGAGCATTTTCCTAGCAATTTCTGAACGAGCGGCGAGCAAATTGAACGGCCCTAGTCTATTGGCACTGGTGATTACCCCTCACAGATGTGATATGAGTGCAAGTGTAGGTTAATTAGGTGGTGTTTAGGAGTTACATTGTTGTTAAAAAACTATATATACACACACAACTGATTATATGTCTTATGTCTTTTTACACTTTTTACGAAAAATATCCATTTTACAGGATCCTAAAACTTATATATATATATATATATATATATATATTAAATAAATTTTTCCCTTATATTTTACCAAAACACTTGTCAAGTTAAAGTTACATCAAAACAGAAGTTAGACGGGCAACAAGCTGCGCCGCCACCCCTTTCTGAATTACAAACCCTAACCTTCCAAAGACAAACCCATGCCCCCTGGAGTTGAACAACTGTTGTGGATAACCCGTTGGACCCTGGTCAAGAAGTGGATAGCATCCGGTGCTAGGGAGCCAAATGTATCAAAGGCAAAATGGACAAAGACATGTTGGTTCTCTGCGCAAGTTTTAGCGTGCTTGTCCACTTTCTTTTATTCTGCCTTTCTTGCTGCTTATCCAGCTACAAACCCGTTTTTCCTTAAACCAACCAAAGGGGAAACCCCCGTGAGGTCCACACAAGCATGTTTCCCTCAGCCGAGCCAAAGATGTGAAGATCCGCTGGTCGTAGGGTAGATCTCCCTTCTATAGGGTCCGTGAAGAAATTCACAAGGACCTCTTGCTTAGCAGAAATCCCAGCTCTTCTTAGGATATCCCACAAAACATCCTGCACCCAGTCATGCCGATATTTGAACCCAAGGAGCTCTTTACAATGAACTGTGTGCTCCCCGTATTTATTCATACAAGTTTTACGGCATATCGGGCGGGTTTCATCTTCCCAGGTACATAGGGATCATCAACCAGTATTTAAAAATGGCTCTGTATTCTACTGCAGACATGCATTGTCCCAACCCCTCAATCGGATTAACAGTCAAAAAATCCTGAACATGGGATATGGGGACCCTTCGATTTCATAATAAACTTTTCGTTAAAGTGTTCTAAACCTTTAACTATTCAGAATTTTACACGAAGCTATTCACAAGTCACCACTGCAAGTTAAACATTAAGAACAAACATGATCTTTTCTGTGACAACCCGAAATTCCAAGGTTAGTTTGGTAATCTTGATTCCTCGTTAATTCTTTGTCTTTCATGTTAATTGCCATTCTTGGTCCTTTATGTTACTTGCTAGGTTAAAACGGTTGAGCGTAAACGCAACTTTGTGCTACACACATATACTCTTATTACCTCATTTGTGTTCGGTCCACACTTGTGTTGAAACCAATTCACACAAGTCGCATAAGCCAAACCATCACTTGGGTTATTAAGCCAATCATGGGTATTAGAAGCCCATTTAAGTTATAGATTAGCACATGTGGGTTCGGCCCACATTTTTTCGATTTGTATTAAGGGGGCCGTGCATATATCTCGATCATTATCACAAGAACAAACCCAAACCCTACCTCTTCCCTAAGTACGTGCGGCAACAGTAGCAGACCCCCTTTCGAGTACATCAGTTTGTCGATCAAAACTTGTGGGTTAGTACGTTTATTTGATGCTTGTGTTTATGTGATTGCATCATTAATACACATGAAATTGAAATTACATGTTAGTGGCTGATATTGGTTTGTGTGTAGGCATATTGTATGCACAATCCTTGATATTGATGCCAATCGGTTGTGTGTAGGCATGATTGATAGGCTAGACATGAAATTAATATTGACCCATGTGCGACCAAACTCAAATCAGGAGGACATATAATGAAGTTGTCAGTAGGCATATTATATGCATGAATGATGAGTTGCATGATCATTGAAGTAGTAATAAGATATCATGTTAAAGCTATGGTTAACTACTAGTTGATGGCTAGAATTTCATATAATCTGGATTGTTAAAAATTGTTATTAATATTGGTTATTGATGTGGGGAATGCCATGATACGAACCTGACGAGTTGTTATGTGATAATTTGAACATGTGCACTGATAATTAGTCGCTAAATAAAGGCATGGTTCGGTTAAAGTATGAACCGTGAATACGTACGGTTATGCTAGATCTCAAGCTTGATATAGGGCCGAATTATATACAACTGTTGGGCCGAGATGAATGTATATGTATTTACGAAATTTACTTTGGGTCAGATATGTTGTTACACACTCATTTGATAAGCATTGACATGTAACCTATAAGGTGGGTTAGGTATTGCAAAATGAAACCACTACGTGATACATGAGTACTCGATGACTTAATGTGAACAGATTGATTACCATGATATCAATTACATGTGTGTGTTATATGTACAGTAAATATGTTGTACGTGATCGATAGATATGTGAACTATTTGTATGTGAAAGTGGTGGGTGATATGCAAGTAGAACTGACCGTTATCGGTAACTTTTTAGGACGTGATTGATCTGTTAAACAAGTAACATAATCTACCGAGCAATCAAAGGTGAGTTCACTACTTTTGAGCATGCGTCCCGGTGGTTGGGACAGTCAGTGGGTATCCCGTGGAGGGATAAGTCTTTTGGGTAAAACGGGTATATATTGTGTAATATTCTCATCCTATCATTCTTAAGTCCCATTCATTGTTACCGGGGAGGTAACGGGTATTAGTTGGTAGCGCTACTTAGGTTTGGCACCCTCACGCCGTACCGGGGAGGACGGTTGTGAACTAATTACCCAGTCGGGCCCAGTGCTTTGATAGGAGCACTGGGGAAAGGGCAAAACATACATCAGGAGCCGTCTTGTTCAGAAATGAGATATTATCAATATTACTTGCATTTGTTAATGAACTGTTTTATACATCTGGTAACAAACGTTTTCTGAAACCGTGAACTCGCCAGCTTTGTCTGATACACTTGTTGCATGCTCGCAGGTCATTAGATTTATTGGATGTGGAACTTGCTGTTTGGAGCGGCTTGAGTGGTCATGGTTCGTGCTGATTAGATACACTTATTGGAATATTGATTTTCGTATATTTGTTTTGAGAATATTTAAATTATGGTTTCGTTAACGCTTCCGCTGAACATATTGGTTTTTCGTATAAACTCATGATTGAGATTTTATTATTAGATCGAGGATTTTATTTTGAAACTTGTGGGTTCAATGTAATTAGTGGCTCATTGTCAGTTCGTCACACGCCTATCAGGGACACTCCCTAGGTGGTATTTTGGGGGTGTGACATTTTCTATAAGAGTAAATTACGTTTTTTTGTCACTGTGGTTATATCACTTTTACTATATTAGCCCAAAATAAGAATTTTTAACATATCTGCCCCCATGGTTTCTATAACTAACCATTTTGGCCCCTAAGTCTAGAGATCATGGGGGACAAAATGGTTAGTTATAGAAAACATGAGGGCCAAAATGGTTAGTTATAGGGACCATGAGGGCAGATACGTTAAAAATTCTTATTTTGGGCTAATATAGTAAAAGTGATATAACCACAGGGGCCAAAAACATAATTTACTCTTTCTATAATCTTGTATACCAATATTAATTTAGTTTGCTACAAAATGGGCTCAAATATGGAGATATCACTACATAATATGTATATATAAGACGATATCAAAGACCTTCACACTTATTTTTTTTTTTATCCAAGTAAACTCCCTCAACCAAGTTACTTGGTAAATAGACTTCGAAATTCCATTGCATAATGATATTAGGAAGGATTATAAGAAGGTGTGAAAAATTAAACGAATTTCAACAATTTAAGCATGCAAACTACACATGTTAACACAAAGACATTTTATGGTTTGACACCTCACATAGAGATTTACCTAAATTCCTAATGACTAGTGTCTATTCCAAAAGGATAAAAGGAGATAATATAGAAGATGGCTCTTTAGTTTTAGACATTATACACAGTTACTAATAGAATTACAATAAGAAATAATAGTTAACACTAACAAACAAGTTGCTATGTGCCTATAAATCTACAAGGATTTTATTGATCATTTTAATTTAGTTAAACAAATAAATAAACATAAATGAAAAAAAAAAGTTATGAAAAAATGACTTTCAAGCAACCAAATAATTAATCAAAGTTTCACATAATTCAAAAAAAAAAAAAATTTGAATTGATGGCGATTTAGACAACATACTCACTTGCAAAGGGTTTGTTACTTATACGAAGATTAAAGCCCAATAGACCTAAAAGTTAGGTTGGGCTTATACTAAAAAGTTGATTTGTATTGGGCCTACAAGCTTGTTGTGTGACTAGTGCCCGACTGTCTGCCAGCCCACTAATCAAGTGGTGTACATTTCTGTTATTTTCCCAAACCGGTTTTGGGAAGAACCGGTTCGGGTGTTAACTGGTTTTGAGGGGTGAAATGATCGGTTCGGGTTCAGGATTCAAACTGGTTTTAAACAGTATTAAAGTTTAGGTTCCCAAACCGATTACAACATAGCAGTTAGGGTCGGTTTCAAACAAGTTCTAGTCAAACCAGTTTTGATATCCTTATTGGATATTAGTGTTATTATTAAGAGCCCTGGGGGCCCATTAGATATCAAGGGTTTGCATTCAAAAATAGTTTAACCGGGTGTACTGGACGGTTCAACCGGTACTACCGGCCGGTTTGAACAGGTTGAGGATGACTTAAATTAATTAAGAGGTTGTGTGTTTAAATGCGTAAGCGATTACTATGGATTTGTATGTCTACTAATTAATCAAAGTTGATTTTCGATAGTTAATTAAACTGTTTTCTTTCGTTAAGCTATCGTATAACATTTAATATTTTTAATGTTATTGTTTTCATTTTTCTATTTCTATCTATAAAAATTAACTTTTGTAGCTTACGGTTGTACATATTGTTTGGTGATATTTTGCCTACACACGTGTACATTTTCGGAACCACGTAAGTTGCAATCAAAAGTAACCTCAATCAAGATTTTGAACACGTTTAAAAAATAAAAGTCAAATTTCAATAAATTTATGTAAGTAATATACTTATTATTTTCAATGCATTGAAGAGATATCTAGGAGTAGTTGAACTTCAAAACTACAAACATGTCTGTTGAATAAGAAAAAGTTAAGATCCAAGAATAATAATCCAATAAATGAATAAATCAACAAATAGGTTTGGTCATGGTCAAATGTTAAAACATGCTACTTTAATAAAGTCAAGAAATCATTTAATATTTGTTGAGGTTTCGATTTGCTAATGCTATAATGGAGCTTGTTTGCTTGGAAAGTAAACTCGTAGTCTTTAAGTTTTTTTAGAACAGCAAGTATTTTTATGGATTTCATTAATTAACCTGTTTATGTAGCTATACAGGGCCGGCCAAGAGCAAGTGTCAGGTGGGAAACCGCTATTGGCCTAACTTGAAATAGGGTTTAAAAATATTTTATTTAAAAAAAAAACTGGATGTTTTTAAAGAAAAAAACTTAAAGAGTATGAATTTATGAACCAAAAACGTTTTATCCCAACTATTTAGAAGTCCAACTGTTTCGAAGCGCAGCTATTTTTGCCAATGAAATTCAGAAGTCCAACTGTTTTAGTGTACAATGGATTAATGACTTGACCCGAATCAATAAACAAACATAATGGATTAATGAATAGGGTCCAAATTTTTTATCTAGCACAGGGTAAAAAAAAAATTGTGATTTTCGGAGATGGAAACGTAGCTATATATTATGATATCATATGCTGCTAATTTTCATTTCATGGAGGGTTTACAATACATGTAAAAGCCATATTTTCCGTGCATAAAACTTACAATAGTTGTTCTAGTTCAAAAAATTAACAAGTTTTCTTTTTGAAAGTATGCTCTTTGAACCAATCCACGAAATAGACGATGAGGAATTCATGGACCATTTCGATCTCTATTTCACGTATTCCTGGGCCGTCTCAATATTTTTGTCTCAATATTTTAAAAGCCCGAAGCGAAAAAAAAGTGAAGGCCTTTAAATTTGTATAATTTAAAAAAAGGAACATGCATCTAGAGGTGTACAAAAAAAAACTGAATCTGAAACCGATCCAAAAAAATAATTCGGAACCGATCCGATGGGGAAACCGGATTTTATAAAACCGGAAACACGTAGGATCCGCCGGATCCAATCCGAATTTCAAAATTTTCAACCCATCATATTTTTCCAGATCTTCTCTCATCGGATCCAATCCGGATTTAAAAAATCCGGTTTCTTATTTTTCATATAAATTTTATTGAGTTTATCTTATATATGTATTATTTACTTCGTATATTTTTTATCAAGCTATGTTATATTACTTGTAAAAATATATAAAGAACTTTGGTGAGTTTATTTTATTTATTTATTTATTTTCTATAGTTTTTTAACACATTTATGCCATATAACTAATAAAAAGTTCATAAACAAATATTATATGATTTTTAGTTTAAGTTACATATTTATTTGTTTATATGTTTTTTTAATCCGAAAGCCGGATTTTTTTATAAATTCCGGTTATGTCATATAACTAATAAAAAGTTCAAAAACAAATATTATATGATTTTTACTTTAAGTTACATATTTATTTGTTTTATATGTTTTTTTTAAATCCGAAAGCCGGATTTTTTTATAAAATCCGGTTTCCTATAATCCGACCCGGGTGTATAAGATCGAGTTTTATGGACCTTCGAACCTGATAAAATCCGATCCGGATTTTCAGAATCCGGTTTTGACCATCGTTTGACTTTATCCGGATCGAATAAATCCGATTCGGTTTTCAAAAAAAAATCTAGTCTGTGCACCTCTTGATGCATCTAAGAATATAAACTAAAATCACCGTAAGTCGTAACAGTATAGTGATTCGCTGGCAGCAGACACATGGAAATTGAGAAAGATAATAGCGTCTCTAATTGAGGAATTTTATAATGAATAACCAATACGTCAATGTATGCATGTTAGTTAGAGTTTTTAATTAAAAAGTTGGCCTTTGAAACTGGGCTTTTTTTTCTATTAGAAATTGATTTTATTTTGCAATTAATTTATGGTTTCAGGCCTTAAAACACTATATATAATAACTTACTAAAAAATGGGGGCCCTAGGCCCATGCCTAGGGTGAAAAGCCTAACGGACCAACCCTGACGTATTCAATCGGTGTAATACCTTTCTATAACCGATGTCTTTAAGAATGGACTAGACTTTCCATCGTATGGACCGTGAAAATTCTTAGACAACATTCTTGACCATTGCATTATATGGTCATGTTACATAAAATAAACTAATAAAGTCTTACTTTGAATTTTGATTTCAATCTTGAATGTGAGATGCAAACCTATACTTTTGACATTTGTGTTTGTATCAGTGATCAGCTTTTTGAAAACAAAAAACTCCAAATTGAATAATATCGTAGGTGGGCACAATGAGAGATTATGATAACACAAGTGTATGGATATAAACTACTCTCAATTTTTAACCAATTTTAACCTTTCACGTGACATATTAAACACGTACCCCAAACGTAGAATTTTATCTCTTTAGGTGTCAAAATACCATTACTTAGATTATATTAAATTCAAAATACTCAATGTATTCAAACACGGCACGTCACAACATACACACGATATAAGGCTAGTATAAATCAGCAAAAACTATTAATATAACGAGAAAACCACCTAAGGAGATGATTAGGCGGTATCATATGACTTGTTAAAAGGTAATATTACGTAATTCGGTATCAATTAACCGAGCTCTTTTAAATTTTTTTTTTTTTAAATTTGAACCTAATGTAAGCTCCCCTAAAAAAATGAGGAAGGAAATATAGAAAAGGTTATGTATTAACAAAAGATAGCTAAGGTTATCATTGTAAAAAATGTTAAAACAAAATAAAGCTATATAAATTATAATTATTTAAACAAACTAGTTGAAAATTATTAATATATAAATGAGAAATCTGATACGAAAAGCATGTCTATGAAGATATAAAAGGTCAAACATATTGTCAAACATTTGAATATGCTAAGGAACTATATACAAATCTGAAGAAGCATTCCAACTACAAGAATATACATTATATATAAGTAATAAGATTAAGAATAATGTATCAATATTTGAAGATAAAACTTCTACAAAGACGCACATGCATTCACATGAAAATGAAGAAACCATGTCAAACATTACATTTTAATTGACATTATGGTGATTATAAATTGTTAAATTTTCACTAAAAGCCATTTAAATGTTATGATTCCTAGTTTTATACATAAAACTAAATAATATTAAGTTCTTGAGGTAATAGAACCGGGTTGCTAAGTAAAAAACCGGTTGTTATATTATTATTTTAAAGTAGAAGTAACCAGCTGCTTCGAAAAAAAATCTAGTTCTATTACATTGAAAAAATTAAAATTTAAGAGACTTAGTTGCTTAAAAAAACGTTCGGTTGCTTGGTAAATTTTAGTTCTGTTACACATTATTATTATTATTTTATTATTATATATAAAAACACAACTTATTAGATACAATAAAGTTTGTTATGTTTAGGTTTTGACCACATATATATTTTTGTTGTTTTTTGCTTTAATTCCTGAGTACTTTGATGATTAACATGAAGTCATGGATCTTATATTTTATTGGTACATTTGGTGATCCTCCATCTCTTATATTAGAATTTTATGCCACATGTAGTTTTTGTTAAGATTAAATTTTGTTTTTATTATTTTATTATGTTACAATTATTTTTGAGCATGTTTTGTTTATCTTATATTTTTTAAGATACAATGTTTTATGAAATTTCAAGCATGTCGTGATGTGACTGTTTTTATCTACGTCTTGATCTAATATTTTATCAAACTTGGGTGGTGAGTAGTAATTATACATGTTATCAAAGCTTTTAGTTTTTCTATTTTTTAACGTTGTTTACCCTTTTCATTATTCTATAACGTAGTGCTTTACAAAATTCTGAATATACCATTGTGACACGTTTGTTTTTTACTACGTGCAAATTTGGTGGAAAAGGAGTTGTATTCACAAAAGAGTTTTTTTTTTGTATGGTAATTTATAGTGAGTGTCAGTGCGATGTTGGTATTGCGACAACCATGGGAGGCTTTGTTGGTGTGCAGGGAGGACCTCCGCACAAGGCTCACGATTTCGAGGGGCATGCGATTTAAAAGAAAATTGATACGTAAATGTTATTTTTTTAAATAGTAAACACATACCACTTCCAATATAAGCCAATTTACAAATCATTTCTTATGGTTTAAAATTTAGCCCACTTGGAATTAGGTTTATTGAGTCTAATACTAATTTGATTTTTTTTAAATAATAACAAAACATAACGGAAGGGCACATTTTTTCAATCTCGAACAGGGTACGTGAATTTACAGAGACGCCTCTGACGACAACATCAGTATCTGTACTATTGGAACCGATACTAATATCCGTTTTTTATGGTTTTCAATTGATCTAAAACACGTGTTGACATCCTTTTGGGTTGCTATATTTTTGTTTTTGGTTATTATACCGAGTGTCAGTACCGTATCGATACCGTAATGAACCGAACTGATACCGACTGAATTTTCACCTCAAGACACAGTTGAATTTTACTAGTTTACTTTTAAAAAAACAATATTAATAAAACCCATTTTTTTAATCTCTCTATATAACCAGTTTTTTTTATTTGTTTAACTCCGTGTTAAATATTACATTACAAAATATTTAAGAAACAAATCCAGTTTTGTAGTAATGGTATTTCATCGTACTGTATGCATGTTTGTCAAATATCATTTTACTTTTCTCCGTATGCAATATTTCAATCAGTTTTATAAAACGTTGTATTATTTTGCTGGCTTCATAACATAATAACTACTAGCTACTTCGGTTGGTTTAAAAAAAAAAAAAAAAAAGGATATGTGCAGGGTATCCCTAACCCCGGGAGCGTGCTCCCCAGCTTGCAACCCGGCAATGCGCCCTGGCGGTAAATCATCCTCTAAATCAACTTGCTCGGGATCGAACCCAAGACCTTCCACGTATGGGAGGCCACAAGAGACCTCAACGAGGTGGCCGGTGGCCAACTGGGCTAGCCAGTTGGTTACTTCGGTTGGTTTTATGAACACTTTTAATTTGGGTTCGCACGTTTCATCGATTTCCCAAAAATATACGTGAACTTTTCAAACTTAACTAGGATTTTGACCCGTCGCGCATTGCGGCGGTGTCAAAAATTAAAGTGACTCGTATTTATACTTTATATTTAACCCAACTATTTACTGAAAAAAATTACGTCATCGTCGAATGAAAACGTATTATATTTGACCCAACTTGTTTTCGAATACAGTTTACCAACGTACATAAAATAAGTATAAAACGTATTATTTTTTTACCAGACTCACTTGAGAAAAAAGTTTATGTCAAAACGTGAATTTAAAATGACATGTACGTTAAAACTGCGATACACAGCACATTACGTCAGCGGCACCTTAGTTGTTTATAGCGGACGACACGTTATGTGATGCGTTGACCATATAAAACACGTGTTTGATGTATCCAATTGTCACGGCCCATGACCCGGTTTGACCCGTTTCAAGAGCCGCGGGACAGAAATACTGCGGTATTTAATTAATTGAGTTTGACAGCGGAAGTTTCCATCAGGATCTTTTAAAATGTAAATATTTCCCGATTATTTTATTTCACAACGCGGGATAAAACCCAGTAATTTACAATAATTTGATTTCACAAAGAAATCTTTTATTTTACAAAACATGTTTTTTTATTTTATACTGAGCCACTTTCTTGAGCTTCTAGTGCTATATGGCACTTTTCCTGATTCATAATAGGTCACCTGAAACATGTTTGAAAAAGGTTTTGTCAGCGGGAAATACTGAGTGAATCATTCTATTTTGCATAATGATGCATAGTTATTAATTACAGCATAAGAGCGATTACAATGGCTTCTATCTTATTTTTATCTGGCATTCTGTCACAATGGTGACGATGGTCATACCACTATTTAGATCAATGAACCTAAATAGTGACGATTATCGCTGTAGGTCAATGAACCCAACAGTGATTATCCCGAGTAGGTCAATGAACCTAACTGGGAGAAAATTAGTAATGTGCACAATACCCCACTAACCAGTAATTCAAGATATCCACGACTTAGTCCCTGTAATTATAACCTTGAAAATAATTTGAGGTATTGTAAAATATTTGATAAAAAGAGAATGACTCACAAACTGTGAGAAAAGTTTTATAAAGCAATTTGATAAAAAGAGAGAATGACTCACAAACTGTGAGAAAAGGAGAATGACTCACATTGCAGATTTATACGGGCAGAGCCTAGCCTACTGATTAGCCTTTATCCTAATTTCAATAACAAGCACACAATTTGGGGTTAGTAATCAATCCAGCATTTACGATAACTCACGAGATCAAATTCTCACAACGAACGACAAAGTGCAATACTTCATCCATCGATTTAACGATGATTCGTTGAATTAACAACGAACGACAAAGTACAATACTTTATCCATCGAATTAACGATGATCCGTCAAATTAATGACGAACGATAAAGTATAACCCTAATGTGGGCGGCACTTAAACATCCATTGGATATATTGATCGATCGGACAATGAATCGTAGTAGCGATTGTGCTAATACCCTGATTGCGGCTTCAATTAGGGACCTGTGTGTGTTAATTGAAGTATACAGAGCATAACTCAGCGTATTTTTCGAATTTCTTCGTCGTTTCAACTCCCAGAATCAAGTCCCAAACTCCTCTATTTATAGCCGAATTTTGACCCTTAGGCGGCCCGCGTGAGATCTAAGCTAACTTGAGGCGGCCCGCGTAAGAACTATTTTTTAGCATAGGGTTGCCACGTGTGGGACTAGCTCAGCTGAGTCGACGGTTTCTGAAAATTCCTTTCTGCCTACGTTTTATATGGATAATCGTTAATAGGGTTTAACCCCCCCTGAGTTTTAGGGGCCCTAATCCTGATTCTGAAATTTATGAAAATTTTAGGGTTTGTTCAGAATCACTTGGGTGTCTCAATTAGGGTTTCCTATTGGTCAAATTAATTTAATAATTATGACTTTTGATGAGAGTTGTTACACCAATCAAACTCAGTGTAACATATATAAGCATTGTGGTTACAATGTACAATGATGACAATAACGTGTGATGCCCGCACGTGACATTACACGTTTTTGACTTTGTTACACAGGGTACATTCGTGACATTAACGTCATTAGATATATATAAAAAAATATGGTTCGGTCATTGTGGTGTAAAGTTGTAACAATATTTTAGACGATCGTGTAAAGTCGTAAAGGTAATTTAGAAATTAACATGGTTATACATAAATAAAAATAGTATAATAACGTGTGACGCTATGGTCTAAAGTCGTAAATGCAATTCAAATAAAATGAGACGTCAAGTTTTTAAGTAGAAAAAGTTGGTGGATCAAAGTTGTCAATTACCAAAAGTTAGAAGCGAATGTGTAACTTAGTTTGAATGTGTGAAGTGAAAGAATTAAAAGTATAAGGGGTTAGAAAGTAAAAGTATTGGAGTTGGAATTATAATATATGAAAATTGAAAGGAGATAGATGTTTAGGGGCTAAATGTGTATTTTTATAAAAGTTGAGGATTTAAAAAAGTCCATCGAATTTTTTTTTAGATGTTATAGAACTTCTTAACAGTTGAAAAACAATAAAGTCAGTGGCGGACCCAGGATTTTATTTCAATGGGGTCCATTTTCGGGTCGGTCCTCGTTCGGGTCGAGTCAAAGTGAGGTTTGAACTAGATTTAAAAAAAAAACAAGAAAAATGGGCTTATCAAGGATTGAACCCATGACCTCTTGGTAGAAAAAAGAGAGATTTACCACTACACCAGCTTTCTTTTTATTTCTATGGTGTCCACCTAATTGTATTTATGGGGTCCATATACAATTTAATATACCGAATCTACTATTTTTTTTTAAAAGATTGGGGTCCGGGGACCCCGATGGCACCAATGTGGGTCCGCCCCTGAATAAAGTATAGTTGTGCACTTATGTGCCCAAAAGAGAAAAACTATATAGTATGGGTGTGCACTTATATGCCCGAAAGAGATGTAGTTACGAGAAATATAAAATCTTTTCATGAGCACATTTGCTAATCACATCCAATAATATGCAATACTAAATCTTTGTCAAGGAACTAAAAAGTCTTAACATGTAACAATGGAAAATTATATATATATCTCCTTATTTTTAAACCTAATTACATATTATTATTCTACACAAAATTTAGATCACATATATTCCCTTGTAAACTTCATAATTATATATATACCTAGCCCAAACTTTAATTTATATGCATCCGTTTTCTAAAGTTAAAAATATCAAATATATCAATTTTATTAAAAAATAATAGACAATAACAATTTTATCCATTTTTATTAGATTGATGTAGATGTCTTTTACTTTAATGTTTAATGTCACACCTTGTATTTAGTCGACGTTTTGAAAAAAAAGAAAAAAAAGGAAAAAAAAACCAAGAAGTCATTTTCTCACATTCATATAAATTATTTTCACGTGTCATTAAAATTAGCAGTAAGTTTTATATATACAGATATCTCTTTCATTTTTTAATAGAGTAAACTGATGAAATGGTTCCTGAGGTTTGATCATTTTTGTCACTTTAGTCCAAAACTTAAACTTTTGAATATGGTTCCCTGTGGTTTCAATCTTGTTGCCATTTTCATCCAAAATCAAAATCTGGTCAGATTTTTCAGTTAAGCTCCAGTTCTTTTTTTGTCTTTTTCCTCCCTTTTAATGAAGGGCAAAATAGTCTTTTAACGTTTTATTATAACAAACTAAAAAATCTGACCATTTTGCCCTTCATTAAAAAGGAGGGAAAAGATAAAAAAGCTGCATGCTAATTGATTAATCTGACCAGATTTTGTTTTTGGATAAAACTTGTAACAAAATTAAAACCACAAGGACCCAGATTCAAAAAAATTGAGTTTTTGATTAAAATGACAAAAGTAACCGATCCTCATAGACCATTTTTTACAGTTTACTTTTTTGAATATGAACAAAGTATATTTTGACTGCTATGTTTTTGAATTATTGGCATCTTTGTCAAAATTGGTCTATGACTCTCAATGTACTACTTTGAAAGTTGGGTGCATTTATAATTGGTTTGACTTTGATTTTTTCTCTCCAGGTTATAAACACCTCTCGACATATACTGTTAACAATCAAATCAAATTACAACACAACACATCAATAATATATATTTGATCAAGATTTAACAAAAACTTTAATATAAACAAATACATCAATTTGATCTATAGTAAGCTTTTTGTATATTTTCATTTAGACTCTCTTTATAGGGAAAGTGACTTGTAAAACTATTAGATTACGTTCAAGGTGGTGTTTGAATGCATTGGACATGGAAACAATTTGCAGCTATCCTTTTCTTCAAATATTTTTTTTTATGGGAATTGAGATTGTTGTTCATGTAGTGGATATTCTTTTTTGGTTATATATCATGTCATCTTTACCCTTTGATAAATGGAAGATTGATGTACGATGCAGCTATCCATGGGATAGTATAAGACATTCGTATTATTTTAATATTCTTTTTCCATGAATGATCTTTTATCTTTTATATTTCCGCGCATGGTTGTAAAACAAGGTTTTTAATTTTGAGAAATCGCTCCAAAGGTAGGCTGCCGAGACGGCTTTCTTCAACTCCGCCTAATTACTCGGAATCGATCAAACGCAATCAACCTCGGCCAGAATTTGATCTGGTAGGTCAACTGAGGCCGAGTTTGACTTTAAAAAAATAAAACATAATTTCTATGCCTGTCATATTAAAAAGTGAGTATCATTTTCACGTATTTTGTTATAAATATTAGTAAATTGATGTTATTTGACATATATATATTTCTTATTTCCGAAAACTAATTTCTTTATAATTTAACATGTCCGAGTACTCCGCCTATGACGCGTACTCTCAACTCCCTGCTCGACCAACTAGAGAGCTTCTAGCGACTTTTGTAACCATGCTTCCACGTCACCATTAATCAAATTCCTTAGTTAACTTTTTTTTAACAAAGATAACACTACTCTTCATAGTTCAAGTTGTTGTGACAGTTTGAATTTTGCTCATCTAGTTTCTGATAAGAACCAAACTGTTTTGCATCCCATATAAACCAAGTAAACACTAAGTTTTCTCATAATTTTCAGACTTTAGATCCATAAATGATATATTATTGCATATCTTGTGGGTTATTATATGAATTAATCACGCATGCACAATATTTACTTAACATAAAAGCATGCATCATGGCATGACAAGTGTAATCATATTAATGAATCCTAAAGTCAAAGAGATTTAATTATAATATTATAAAAATTGTCAACCATTTTTTTTTTCTTATTCTTATGCCTAGCTGAGGGAGTAAGTAACCCAATTGTAAGTTGACCAAAATTACAATGTGATAAAATATCCATACACCCATGGAAGATCCGGTGATGGCAAAATAATAATTCAACACATTAATATTAATGTATTATCTGTTTGATATAATACATTTTTTATATTTTAGTAATATATAACTATATATACTATATCTCTATGAAAGTAGCCTGAAATATAATTGATTTGTATTCTTCTTAATGAAAATGACACAATTTTTTTTTTTTTTTGAAAATAATTGTAATCATCTCAATAAACCATCTAATGACATAATCAAGCGGTAATCCGTTAGGCTGGAGGGTGTGGGGGTCGTCCCCAGCCCGTCCTGCTTCGTAGACGCCGTCCCCCCCCCCCCCCCACTCCCACCGCCGGCGTCCTGAACGTCGACATCCATACGTTGGAGACGGGTCTCCCCCACTCTCACACACCTATACATACAACATATACATATATATATATATATTTTAGGTTCATCCCCCATTCCTTACCTCCATCCTCTTTGTCTCATCCTCATACCCGATCTACGTGGCGCTTACGTGGCGGATCATCCTCTAAGGATGGGCCATCAGCATACCGCATAGCCTTAGTGTACGCCTGTGAAAAAAAATCAGGTAAAGACTTAACACTAAGAGACGGATTACAGACGAAACTTACCGAAAATAAATCAAGCCTTAAAGTTGTATTTTGTTTTGTATAAATGTTTCAACTAACTAATTAGTTTATAATTTTGATATTGGAGGACCACTTGATGAATCGATCAACCATGCACGTTATTTATTGCATGACAAGTGTAATAATATTGTTAGTACTATAAGTTCATTATTTGTATTATAAAAGGTTTTTGATTAAATGTCAACCATATTTGTATATCCAGTTTAATACAAAGTCAAACGAGTGAGAGTTGACCGGATGGTGATGGGACTAAAGGTGCATACGAATGAATACATATGTATTATTGTAGTAGTTGACAACTTGACATACATTTATGGTATGTGTGGTTTTTAAATAAAAATGAAAAAGGGTATATATTAAAAAAATAGTTTAAATATTAATATCATATAACAGGGAAAGTTATACGAAGAGAAAGAAGTATGTAAGATAGAAGGATTTAAAAAAATTCCTTATTATATATATTTTACCCAACACCTAGTTTATTTATTTATTTTTTTTTTTGAGTGATACTCTTTTTATTAATAATTCATCAGGGCAAATTACATAAGGATAGCAGGTAGACGAGCAACAAACTGCGCCGCCATCCCTTTTTGAATAGAAAACCCTAATCTACTAAAAACAAAGCCTCGCCCCTGAGGGGTCGAAAAGTTGCTGTGGACCACACGCTGAACTCTAGACAAGAACCGAACTGCCTCCGGCGCCAAGGAGCCGAACGTGTCAAACGCCAGGGGGACAAAGGCATGCTGATTATCCTCACAAGCTTTCGCGTGCTTTTCCACCTTCTTCGACTCTGCTTTCAATACTGCTTGCCCCGCCACAAATCCATTTTCACGGAACCCGGCTAGGGGGGATACACCTGTGAGATCGACACAAGCATGTTTCCCACCCTCCCAACCAAAAACTAGCACGTCAGCCGGGCGTAGGGTGGATCTCCCCTCCGACGGGTCTGTAAGAAAATTAACCGGTGCCTCTTTCTTTGCCGAGATCCCTGCTCGTCTGAGAATATCCATTAACGCGTCTCGAACAAAGTCATGGCGATACTTAAACCCCGGCAACTCTCTACAGTGTAACGCATGCTCCCCGTATTTATCCAGGCATGCTTTACGGCAGACTGGGCATTTTCCATCATTCGGGAACATGGGGATCATCAAACGGTACTTAAGGATTGACCGGTACTCCACCGCTGACATACGTTGACCCAAACCTTCAATAGGAATAACAGTTAAGAAATCCTGAGCGTGAGGCCTCTGTAGGCATTCAATGACGGCTTTCTGGCGGGGGGACAAATGAAAATCTTCTCCCAAACTTTGTGCGATTCGACAACAAAGGGCATTCGCCAAAGTTTTCTGTGGCTTTTTGGGGGCGGTGTCCTTGTTAGAGAAACCGCCGAGATCAAAGTCGGGTATAGATTCATGCAAGCGTTCCAAGGCACTGGCATAATCCGGATCAGTGTTAGCAACCCCGCTGTTACGTAAGATGTGGTCCTGCAACTCCCAAGATTGAGACCTGGAAGCCACAAAGGCATATGCAGCCACATCCCGGGCCGAGAGAAGGCCCAACCCACCAAGCCGCATTGGCAAGGTCGCGATCCGCCACTGTAGTTCACCAAAAAAAGGGCCCCCACATACGACAATGTCTTCTATTGCCTCCCGAAGACCTTTATCAAAACATGAAACAGCATCATCCACAAAGGGGGGCTGGCAAGTTCTCAAACCAAAAAGCAACTTTGCAACACCCATACAAGATCTAAGCAAGAGAAGTTCGCTTTGAGGATCCCGCAACAAGGGAAGGTGTCCCATAATATCAACAGCACGCGTTGCCCTTTTAGCCGCTAGACCACTAATAAAACTGGCATCACGGCTGACTGCCCCTCCTAGCAGTTTGACACCTCTCTCCGGCCTCCCAATCTCACTAGGGAAAAGCCCTGGCCGGACCTTCACCCCATTGCATGTCGGCCAAAAAACTTCAGTTTTCCTAATATTAAGCCGTAGCCCCAAGGCTGGACCCTCCGAACCGATGATGTTTGTTATGACGTGGTCTTTATGTATATATCTTATAGGGTAAGTGGTACGAATATTAGATTAAGACGATGACACATAAAAGAGTTGTATAGGGTTCACTTCATTGAAAAAAAGCACTTAATTCTCGTTTATACAGGTAAAACAAATCTTAATCGACTAGTTTTTTAATAAATGGTCCATATTACTAATGTTTATGTAATATACATACAAAACTATCAAACTAATATGTTCATATGTTTTTATTAATCGTTTACCTATACATATCTAAGTTTTGTGTAGACAACATGATATAATGATATATAAGGATCTTGAAGTTTGTTGTTTAAGGTAAATAGAATTTCACAAATCAGTCTATATACAACTATTTTTTTTTTGGACTTACGACTCATTAAATAAATCTAGCAAGAAGCTAGAAAAAAAAACTGTCAACAGGAATACAATTCAAGAACACACCAATCTTTCTACGAAAGATTGTTAATTGGGGACCTATTTTTAATCCAAAGGTACGCCAAAGATCTTATGTCTTTCATTACATTAGCCACATTTGCCTTCTTTCCTGCAAAAACTGCTTCATTTCTTTCCTTCCAAATACATCAACTAGCAGTAACAATAATTCTATGTATCACCTTCTTTTTACGAGCTTCCATCTGGAGATTCTTATGAACCTAATACAAATCTTGTACTTCAAAAGCATATATCGATGGAATGCGACACCAAGTACTTACGCGTTGCCAAACCCGAGAAGCAAACTGACACGACGTCAATAACTGATCCAGCGTTTCCCCACTTTCACCACATAAACTACATAAACCATTCTCCACAACATGTCTTTGAATCAAAGCATCTACAGTCGGAATCCGCTATTTGCTTTGTATTTTGAAGTTTGTTATTCAAGGTGCAATAGAATCTCATAAATCATTGTAATTCGGTATTGTATTTTTTGTTGTTGGCTCAGAAAGAAGCTTTAGAGGGCCAACTTGAAAGAGCATCGCCTAATTTGCTATCTTGTAAACTGACCAAGTGTGAATTTCCAACGTTGACTAAGTTTTGGTCAACGTTTATTGCATTATCGGCTACACTAAGTTCTTATATTCAACATCTCACACTAAGCATACCAACTGATGATCAATTTTGACAATATTCGTAAATTTAGCTTTTTTATAGTTTTTACCATTTTTACCAACTTTAGTTATTTTATATCATGAAAATTTTGTTATTTTACCCTTAAACCATACGAAATAAAATATTAGGAGCCAGTTTTTATGCTAAATAGGATGTGAAAATAAGTTGCAAACCTGGATACATTTTTGGTTCTTGTCTACAGTTTAATCATCCCTAGCGACGCAGCTTGTTGCTCGTTTACCTACGATATTGATGTAAAGTGCACTTAGTTTAAATAAAAAAAAGGTTTAATTTACATGTAAAAGCTAAACATTTTTTTTCAAGTACTTTTTTTTTGGTTAGTGTTAACATAATTTAGACTATCCACTATCTATGACCTAGCGGTATGTGTTTACCCCCACAAAAATGGTGTAGATTCAAATCTTTGCAAGTGTAAATTTTGTTGGTATTCATGTGTAAAAAGATAAAGTTAAAATAATTTATACGTAAATTATTTCTTTTTAATTTATTTAAAAATCTCAATTTTTAAACACGGAAAACAACACCTTACACACGCCATATATCTTGTGTTTGAGGATGTCAACTCATGTATCTATTTGGATTTCTTATCAACTTTTTGGCGGTGTTATTTTCTCATTACTCCTTAATGGTACGTCGGTACTTATTTCACAGTGTTCAGTGATGGAGGTGCGATGAGGAAGACGAACGAAGGAGGATATCATGAATATTTCAACACACATTGTTGGAAGAACCCATAAACCAAACAACAAAATTATATCATTATTCTTGCCTTGCGGACTTCATACAAATGCAAAAGAAAAGTCATTAACTGTCCCTAACTTACTAGTTTCTATTCCTAAACACGCTAACAAGTTACGACATGAATATGCTACAATCGATCACAAATCTTTATCTCTATATTCTTCTTCGACCAGTTAAAGAATCTCTTTATGTACAATTTGGTTTCCTTTCGACTTTCGACTCTTACTTGTCTTTAACTTCCTTCTCTTCATGAATCATGATCATTCTTTTACTCACTCCCTTGACTATTTTAGTCAATTATGAATTATGATCAAATATTTAAACTTTTAAAGAAATCAATGTATTATTTTGTTTATCTTGAAAAAAGTCTTATTGGCAAGCCATTTTGAGGAAGGGCAAATGGGGCATAATGAATTTCATTTTGAGGTCCTACCATTGACCACCTGCACATAATAACAACAAACTTCTATATTAGCATACATACATACACATACATACTTGTACTTGTATACTTTCATTATTGTAACTAAGTATCTTTCACCAACCTGTACTTTGTAGTCAAATGATGTATGAGCACTAATATCTCCAGCTTTGCTAGCTCATTCCCTGGACATGAGTGGACCCCATTGCCAAATGGCATAAATGTATTCGGCTTCGGCGCCACCTCGAATCTCGACGGGTCGAACTTCTCCGGGTCAGTAAAATTTTCTGGACTGTGGTGAATGTTTCTAAAGAGTGGTAAAACCTTCCATCCTTTTGGAATTAAGTACCCTGAAAATTCCATTTTAAACAAAATTTTTAAAAAATTGAATCTTTAAATATATATAATTATTTTTAAACAAAAAAAGAATATTAAAGAATTATACAATTAAACACACCTTCAAATTCAACATCTTCAACAGCTTCTCTAAAGGTAAAAGATAAGATAGAAGCAACTCTTAGAGTTTCTTGAATAACTCTTGAAGTTATTGGCATCTTCTTGGTATCTGCCCAAGTCAAACCTTTGTCATCTTTCCCCTTCATTATCCCTTCTTGTTCTTCCTAAAAAGTCAAACAATCTCATCTTAATTAGATATTTATTATAAAGTTCAAAACTTTATGAATTGTAAGATTGATAAATGATGATCAATGATTACTTACAGTGACAGCTTGTAAAACTGATGGATTTTCAGCAAGGTATTTGATGATCCATGTGATGACACTTGCTGTGGTGTCTCTGGCTGCAAATATGACTCCGATTATGTTATCGGCGATTTGTTCGTCCGAAAGACCTTCTTTTTGTTCCATGAATGAACCCAATAAATCTTTGTGGTCTTCTCTGTTGGATTCTCTTCTTAAAGATAGGATTTTGGCCAAGATCTGAGCTAGCTCTTTTCTCGCTTTCATCGATTTGTTAAAGAGCGTTCCAGGAAGGTTAATCGGCATCGAATTGTACCCTTGTTCTAGAATGTAATAACACCTCTTTAGATCCTCTCTGTAGAGCACTTCATCTTTTCCAAATATGGAAAGCAATGCAACATTGAATGTGAACTGCAACACAAATATCAAATCAATTAAAAAACAGAGGAAAAACAGAGGAAAAACAGAGCAAAAACAGAGGAAAAACAGAGGAAGTGTTGTCAATCTGTTTTAAAACTTTACTTACCGTTTTCATTTCTTGAAAAGTGTTGACAAGTCTGTTTTCCAACGACCGAAGCGAATCGACAGCAATGGATTCGATATCCGGAATGATATTCTTGATCGATTCAGGCGTAAAAGCGCGTAGAACAAGCCGGCGTAATTTGGAATGATAATCACCCTGGTGAAAGAAAATGGCTTGTTTCCCCAACATTCTTTCTTTACTAGCAGGAAATGTGGGCTTAAAAAGCTCAGATTTCGTCACAAGCACAAGTTTAGCAGCTGCAGGGCTTGAAATCATCACACACTTACACCCCAACACATGTGTTTTAAAGATTGAACCATACCTGCAAAATTAATTATTTTTTTCCCAATTAGTAACCAATTTGTTTGCAAGATTGTACAACAAACAAAAGGGTATAAGAAAAATACTAACTTTTTCACTTTGGAAGCAAAAAATACATTAGGATTTTGAGAGTAAAGTTGAAAGGTTTCGCCGATATACGGCCAACCGAGGGTGCCCGGAGGCAGGGGCAGGTGTCTCCAGGCACCGCGGAAAGAGGAGGAGAAAAAGGAGGAGGAGATGATAACAAAAAAGGAAAAACAGATGGTAATGAATTCCATGTTTGTTTGTTTGTTTGTTTTGTTTGGTTGTTAATTAGGTGTTTGGTATTTGGATAGAAGTTTGGAGGGAGGGAGTGAGGTATTTATAAGTAGTTTGGGGGAGGGAGGGTGTACCATATTACAGCTAGATGAGATGGGGATGGGGGGAAGAAGGAGGTAGGCAAGTGTTGCCAATGTGTTTATGTGTGTATTTTCCATTTTTTTATTTTTGTTTTCACTATAATCATTACTAGTAAAGTTTTGATATTTTGTATTTAGTATTGTAAAATAATGTTTTAATATTAATTTAGGTTGTGTAGACCTTTCTACTTAATTGTGTTTCCTATTAGTAAGATGATAGTGGATCGGGTTTGGAACGTGTTTAGGTAATCCCATTCTTAAATCTGTTTTAAAATTCATTGGGTTTTTAGCGGGTAAAATGCTAATCGGGTGTACCATGGGTTTTGAGTATACCTGTTAATTTAGAAAAAAAAAAAATACTCTTTGGGCATACTCACCAAAACCAATTAACAATTATGTATTTATCGGATAACTACTAATCAGTTACATTTAGTATTGGTACTATAAATATAAATCAAATTACTATAATGTATATGAAATAAAATACACGTAGATATAAAAAATGGATGTGTCATATATATATATATATATATATATATATATATATATATATATATTAAAAGATACACAAGAAATCATATCGAGTATAGAATCGGGTAAGCGGGTACACTTTATCGGGTCAGATAGACATGTATATCACCAAATCCCAAACCCGCGGAAAAAAAAACTAGGCCCAAAACCAATTAACCGACCTCAAACCCGCCCCAAATAAGTCGGGTTTGAGGTTTACCAATTAGATTCGGGTTCGATTGTCATCCTTACCTATTAGAAGTGATGAAATAGTATTTACTTAAAACATGTAAAATTAAGCGTCCATAATGTTTCCGAAAACATATAAACTATTGTATTAAAACCATACATGTTCTTTATGTAAGTTTGTGTTTAGTTTTGTTAAGTTTTAATATTTAATATCTATATATTAATATAAACTATATTCTAATTTTCTCCAGATATACTTTGTTCAAAATATTTAATAACCCTTTAAATCATACTAAAAGTGTTATCTTAAGCATGTATAACATAACTCACAACGAGATCCCACAAACACCCACTAACACAAGGTGGACATGCGATATATGAAATAGTCACGAGCGTCACATTATGCAGGTTCGTCCATGGCCGAAAGACAAGGGAGAACCATGGTAACGAACGAACATGTAGGTTTTTTTGTCTATTCTATAATGTGTTTTTTTAACCCTCAAAAATAAATTTAAAATTTCCCTAATTATATAACATTTAAACATTTTCTTTACTTATCTAGCTTTTAAACATAGTTTATCATTATATTATTTATACCCTAATAGTTTATCAAATGGTCTTCGAAGTATAATATTATCCCACTACTCAAATTAGTATCTATAAGTATAATAATATTATTAAATTGGATAGGAGTCACTACATAAACTATGAGTAGAGTGGGGTGAGGGTGGAGATGTGGGGGAGTGACAGTTAGAATGCAGAAAGGGCGTGTTGGATGCGAGGAAAGGGAGAATTTGGTTGACTTACCCCAAGTGGCAACCTCCATTACCAATTCAATTCAAAGTTCAAACAAATGGGCTTATTTTTATTTAGTTTTTTGACTTTTAGTTTTTACAATTACACTTCACCCCTTAAACTTTATTTGTCTCAAATCTTGTTACTAGCCCCCTAGCCACTAGTTTAGTGATTAGAACTTAGAGCCGTCAATATTATATGATATAATATATATATTTATAATATATGATATATATTTATAAAAATGAAAAAGGTTAGTTGGTGGCTCATGTCACACCCAATACTTATTCAACCAAAAGTTATTAGGGGGACGGGGCGCCACGTTGTCGGCCAACCATCATGCGTTGATTGGCGTGGAACACCACTGCCGGTGGGTGTTATCACACGTCGTGAAAGATAAGTGTGATGATGAGCATGCATTGTTTGTGTTTGTGTGGTGAGTTGTTTTTCAATGGAGATAAGTGTGTGGTGAGTGATGGACATTTCCACTAAAATCCATCACTAGTGATAGAATAAAGCTCGATGATATGACGGAAATTGATTGGATGTTGTAAGTGATGAGTGTGTGGTGAGTGATAGGCGCCCCTATCCCCTTATGTTTAGATAGTAAGGTATTGAAAATAGAATGTTTATCGGTTTGGATATCAATTTGATTAGATTTGAACTTTTTTCTTATCTTAATTGAAATCTGATTCGATCTGAATTAAGAATGTGTCTAAACGAACTAAATTTTATTGATTTATTCTGTTTAGCTATCTGACTAAACTTTATATTATTCAGCTTAATTGGTTGAATTCAGATAGACTATCCGAATAAGTAAGACTTGTGAAACCTATAATCAAATTCACATTTGGATATGGTTAGGAGCCTAAAATCGAATTCACAATTCGGTTTATCTTTTTTCCTGTTATAAATACATTTTTTTTGCACACGTCTAACTGAAAAGGTCCTCTTATAAAATAGTTAATTGTTAAAAAATCACAAATCGAAGGAACAAGTGAATCATATATCTTACTATGCTAGATTTGATCAGTTATACCCGAACTGTTTTTGTTCACGTTTTTATGTCATTAGCTCATCTATATTCCTTACGGTTTATTGAGAAAATGTGTATGTGTTCTTAAAGTTTTTGAATCACCACCACCATCATTATAAACTATTTTGTCCATAAAAACCACCACCGAACACATAAAAGAAAACCAAATTGCACACATTTCATAAGCAAACCTTACATCATTTTAAGATTCAAATACATCTTAGGATATCTATACAAAAACCAACTATAGCAACACACATAACCGAAAACTAACACGTGTAAACCAAAACAAGTTTCATAACCGTAATTACATATAACGGGGTTGGTTTTGGTACAAATCATATTTATCCTACAAACCGTAAGAACAGATTCTAACTCTTAAAAAAAATTAAATTAGCACATACTAAAATAATACATACATAAAAGTAGTACTTTTGAATTATATTAGCACATGAAAATTAATCAAGATAATTGATTTTAGCACATATCTGAAATGATATCAGCACTTTTCTTTATCAGCACATTGAAAACAAAAGAAAGATCAAAATAAAGAATTAATTGCTTGGTAGCATAATTATAAGGAATTCAAGATAATTGATATTATTTAGGTTATCATTTTACCATTTCTCTATAATTGATTACATGTCACATGACACTTTTAAATGGTTCTTACAGTTTGTATACAAAATGTGTTTTGTATTTGATCTTACTCCTATAACAATAAAGGAAAGAAATATTTACACTAACATGTATAAATATCTCAACACATTTTTTAGAAAAAGAATAACAAAAATTTCTTATATAATGAATAATAATTTTTTTTAACGGCAAATTTGGATCACTGACGGACCACTGGAATATCATCGTGCCACCAGCAGAACCACACGATCATATCCATCTCCACTAGGCATAATGTCTATACACCAATTCAGGAGGAAACCCAATAAATATGGGAAACCCCCCTTATGGGAATCGAACCCAGAACCTATTAGTCCAAAGTCTTATCCTACCTCCAAGATATCACTAGCCTATAATGAATAATAATAAGAATCAATTATCGAACAAAGCAATTTAACACACGAAATAAAAGGAAGATATGGTGAATTTAACCCAATGATGATTTGATTAAAAATATATATACTATTTAAGCACTACGATGACAAAACAACTTATATCTACTAATGTATATAAAACACTTTTATGTTTCTTCAACGTTTCAATACCTTACTCTATCTAACTTTCCATATCATGTAAACAATATGTTCTTTTAAAATCACACTTTCCCAGAAGAAGAAATCATGAGTTTTTTTTATATAATGATCATGCAATATTCACCAAGAAACAATCTTCATAATAAAAGCATGCATTTCTAACAAATCAAACTCTTCTACACATAATCATGCCTTTCGATGACAAATAATAAACTAGTCATGCCTTTCTATAACCAAAGAATAAACTTTATCGGAAACTTTAGACCACCCGTAGTGAGGAAATATTTAGGCGTTTTATGCCAAAATCACGCCCATTCACGCCCCCAAACCGTCCCCATGGACGTTTTTCTCACAGCAAATTGTTTTGGCGTTGTTTTTTCCACGCCATGTTCATTTTGTGTTGGCCAACGACTGTGCATCCCTTTTTGTTTGGCTAATAACAATTTTTGATGGTTTTTTTATTTAAATTCTATTACACCCCTTTTAACATAATGACCACATCCCCACTACACTCATTTTAGAAAAACGCCCCATAATACCTCATTGCTAACTGGATTGCCGCATGATGCAAAACGTCCAATGGTTAGGTGTCTTCCACTATGTATGGTCTTAGAATAAAACATATCAACAGTGGCACATACAAGACCTAAATAAAAGCATTCAAATGCAAGTGTAGTAAAATTTTAAATAAAATAGTACAAAACAACCTTTATGTTTCATCTAAACTACAGACTATATCTTTCACTTTAAAATAGGTAAAAAACAACCTTTAACTTGATATTTTATTACGGGGATCAACCTTTTGCACAAACTTCGTTAGATTTCTTAGTTAAGTCACCTCAAATGCAAGCATGTGAGGGCTTTTTGGTCTTTTTACTTATTCTTTTAATATTAGTTTTTTAATACAAAACAAGAGGCAAAGTAGAGTTTTGTCAAAGTCCAGGGGTGTTTCTATTTCTTTTTTAGAGTAAATTACAAGTTTTGTCATTTATGTTTACATCAAATTGCAGGCGATGTCCTTTTGGCCAAAAGTTTACAGACGATGTCCTTAACCTTTCAAAATCTTGCACGTTTTGTCCTTTATGCCAAACCTAGTTAGAAATCTTAGTTAAAAACTGTCATGTGCAATGCACATGAGGGTAAAATGGTAATTTCCCTCTCAGCTCTTTCAAACTCAACACTCACTCCATCATCTTCCCCAAATTTCTAGGGTTCCACCTGCCCTAATAATCCAATAATATTCATTCATACCTTTTATCACGTTCACTCGAATCCTAGGGTTTCAAACCTTTTAGATCCCTCTAAATTGTTCATTTCTACAAATTTCCGCTGATTTCTTTCGGTTTTTCGCATTCAATTGCATGTAAATCACCTAAAGATCAACCCTAGATCTTCCGCAAACCAGGTTACACATTTCAACTAGTAAACTGAATTTAGTACTCAATCAATACGCTCGATACATCCAATCTAATTGCAGGAGAAAATCAAAGATTAACGAAGATGATCGAGGTGGTGTTGAACGATCGTTTGGGGAAGAAGGTCTGTGTGAAGTGCAACGACGACGACACCATCAGCGACTTGAAAAAGCTCGTTGCAGTGAAGATCGGTACCCGCGCTGACAAGATTAGGATCCAGAAATGGTACAACATCTACAAGGATCATATCAGCCTTAAGGAACACGAGATCCACGATAGGTCTTGAACTCTACTACAATTGAGGCTGTAGTTATGATGGTGGTTATGTAAGTTTGATGAATGATAATAATTTTTCAATCACTTGAATCATCGTGTATGAATAAATTTACTGGTAGGTGAGGGTTATAAATGGGGAATAGAAAGGGTTGAGAGGGAAATTACCAATTTACCCTCATGTGCATTGCACATGACAGTTTTTAACTGAGATTTCTAACCAGGTTTGGCCTAAAGGAAGAAACGTGCAAGATTTTGAGAGGTTAAGGACACCGCCTGTAAACTTTTTGCCAAAAGCACAGCGCCTGCAATTTGATGTAAACATAAAGGACAAAACTTGTAATTTACTCTTTTTTTTATTAACAACCTCTACAATTTGACTTTTGTTAACCGAGCATGCTTCTGCCTTGACCACCATAACTACACCGTCATATTCTTCATATATCATCTCTTCAACTTCAATCACCTCAAATCTAAACCCCTTAACCCCATCATCGTCATTACCATCATCAACCTCATACATCACCATACTACATCATTGTTACATTATTGAGTATTTTCATCATTCGGGCTATTTGATCAAACATTGTATAATTATTAAAGTGGAACGTACTATTTATGCAGAAGAATATATCGGCACGCTATTCCTAATGGCGATGGGGATGAGGTATAATTCTTGAGGTTGAGGACAGTTCCATTGCTTCCAAATTCTCATCCACTTGCAACATCTCCTACAGTGGCGGAGTTTGACCAAAGGTTTCGAGAGGGGGCGGGAGTCAGGGACCCAATTTATATATGGTATAAATACTTAGTCTTTGAATATAGTTATATATGGAAGCACCCTCATATTTAGCTTGGAAAAAGCTGGTTCGATATGGCTCAGTTTGAGAATGAGCTAAGACGGCTCGACTCGGTTAGAAAACGAGTCTAGCTCCGCACCGCTTGTAACCAGCCTAGCTCTGCTCCGCTCATAACGAGCCGTACTGGCTCGGGTTGGCTCGCTCGTAAGCTTGGCTCGGATTATTTTATCTTTGGTTATCTTATTTTTGTATACATATAATATATTATTTATTATATGTATGGCATATTTGGGAATTGATTAGGATGCTAAACTAACTTATATTATAATTCTTTGAAATTTAAAACTTATTTTGTATTTGGTTGAACTTAATTTTAGCTTGTTAAACTTATTTTGGATATGTTCTTTTAAACTATTGAATGACTATTAGACTTTTAAGTTTTGAATGACAAGTATTATTCAAGCCTAACCAAGCCAAGCCAAGCTCGAGCTTAGATTTTCATCTCAATTTCAAATATGATTTGCACTGAGTCAGCTCGGTTTATAATCAAGCCAGGCCTGAATTTACCCTTGGCTCGACACGTGAACAACCTTAATTGAGTTAGTGTGTTGTGGGTTGTCAGTATAATTTTTAAAATCCCAATGTTGCATCCTACTTTTAGATCAATGGAAGAGCCCTCTGTTTGATAATAAAAAAATAATTATAAAAACAGGCAGAAGAAGCACAAGAGAGGGGGTTCGAACCTAGGTGAATAACTTGAAGATGAGCACCCAAGTTAGTAGGCTACAAGATAACTTCCATTCATGTCCTAGACTTAATATGTATATGTATATGTATGAATTAAATAAAACCTTTTTTTTTAATTTAAGCCTTTGGATGAATGAGCCTTGTGTGGTGGTCCACACGCACATGGCCAAGTAGGCCCTGCTTATATTCTTTAAGTTTTATAATAGAAAATGGGCCTTGGGAAGCCTCTATAAGGCCAATCTTGCAAGACATTAACATTGCATAAGAGGAAACTAGGATTTTCGGTATCTAGCCCGGCCTATAGACCCTTCCAACTAATAATTAGGTTGGTTGATTCTTGAATATATTTTCAATTTTGAGGTTTCCAAATCCAGGGGTGCAGAATTGAAATAGCTAATGGAATGTTGAGGCTATATGATCGAAGAGAAAGATTTCTAACGAAGATTCAAAGAAACATGTACAAATTTAAACTTCAGGTATCATCTAATCTTAGTAGTTTTGAAAAAGAAAAGAAATAAAGTCCAGGTATTGGTAGAGATGTAGAAGAAACCATATTTGAAATTTAATGATAGAACAATTAAGCAAAGCCTGATTCAATTTGGAATGGTCCCCAAATATAGGTTCAAAAGCCTTGGAAGTATTAACTTTAAGTAAAGAGGTCAAGAACAAATGTCACATAAAGTTCTTGGAGTTGAAAAAGATCAACTCAAGAAAAGAAAGAGTAAGGTTATGTAAGGACCTGCAAAAATGCCCCAGAACAACCCGTAAGTGAAAACCCGGACCCCTGAAACCCTAATATGCATGAAAAACCAAGAAAACATGAAATTTGGTCTTCTCGCGGGCCGCGTAAACCATAAGCAGACCCTTACGCGGGCCGTGTCAACTTAAAAGTTGACCGGATAAGCATCTAGGCCACGTGTCGTCCACCTGGAAAACCTACTCGTGACACATAAAGCCTACACGTAGACTAGGGTCTCTCGAGGGCCGCTTAAAAGCCTTGTTAAGGCTTACGCGGGTTGCGTAAAACTCAAAATCTGGCTATAAGTAGCTTGTGCATGGGACTTTCATCTGTGCTCGAAATCTCACTTTCAAAACGTTTCTAGACTGCTTAAATTCGAATTTCCGAGTAGGGAAACGCTGCTACGATCAAGGGTAATAACTCGATAGCTGCTACGATTCAATGTCCGATCGATTGAAACCAATCCGATGGATGTTTAAGTGCTTCCCAAACTCGGGATATACTTTGTCATTCGTCGTGAGGGTTTTGATCTCGTGAGTTATCGTAAATGTTGTATTAAGTTACTGACCTAGTTTCGTATGCATTGTTGTTTTAATTTAGGTTACAAGGCTTATCAGTAGGCTAAACTCTGCCCGTTTAAACTTGCAATGTGAGTCATTCTATTTTTATTAAAGTTGTTTTACAATACCTCAAACTATTTTCAAAGTTATAATTACAGGGATTAAGTCGTGGTTATCTTGAATCACTGGCAAGTGGGTTATTGTGCACATTACTAATCTCTCACGGTTAGGTTCATCAACCTAACAGTGATAATCATCACCACTTGGGTGAAAGGACCCAATAGTGGTATGACTATCGTCACCAGGGTGTGACACAGCGCCAGATAAAAATAAGATAGTAGCCATTGTAATCGCTCTTATGCTGTAATTTATAACTAATGTGTCATTTTATGTAAACTGAGTGACTCGCCAGTATTTCCCCGCTGATAAAATATTTTTAAACATGTTTCAGGCGACCTACTGTGAATCAAGGAAAAAGTGCTACGGAGCACTATTAAGCTTGAAGCGGTGGCTCAGTTAAATAAATAAACATGTTTTGTAAAAATAGGGAATTTCCTTGTGAAATTCCTCTATTGTAAATTACGGGGTTTATCCCAAGTTATGAAATAAAATAATTGGGAAGTTTCAAGTTTTAAAAGATCCTGTAAATCTTCCGCTGTCAACTCAAATAATAAATACCACGGGTTTCTGTCCCGCGACTCCTGTACCGGGTCACACCGGGACGGGGGCCGTGATAGGTTACTTCAAAGTTGAATATGGAGGGACCAATGCTAAGTTTGTAGATCCGATTAAGCAACTATGTTACAGGAAATTGAAAGGAAAAAGAAAGACGAGAAGACAAATTGTTCAAGATTAGGGGGTGAATGAAGGACTAATTTTCTAATTAAATAAGATGAAGTCTTTGTTTTGATTATTATTTTATAGTTTTGGTTTTTTTTTTTTGTTTAGTGATATTGAGTCATATTTTAAGAATAATTTGTTTCTTTCATAACAAGTTACAATAGTATTTTGAAACAGGTTGAATGTTACATAATTTCTTGTAACCTCATTTGATTTTAATTTTAAGAAAATAGTCACATGTTGTCCCTTTGTGTCTCGACCCCAGTCCTGGTGTTACCCGGTCCAGGAGTCGCGGGACAGAAAACCCGTGGTATTTATTATTTGAGTTGACAGCGGAAGTTTAACAGGATCTTTTAAAACTTGAAAATGCCCAATTATTTTATTTCACAAATTGGGACAAACCCCAGAATTTACAGTAAAGGTAATTTCACGAGGAAATTCCTTGTTTTACAAAACATGTTTATTTATTTTTCTGAGCCACCACTTCAAGCTTGTTAGTGCTCCGTAGCACGTTTTCCTTGATTCACAGTAAGTAACCTGAAACATGTTTAAAAATATTTTATGAGTGGGGAAATACTGGCGAGTCACTCAAGTTATATAAAACGACACATTAGTTATAAATTACAGCATAAGAGCGATTACAATGGCTACTATCTTATTTTTATCTGGCGTCGTGTCACACCCTGGTGACGATGGTCATACCACTATTGGGTCCTTTCACCCAAGTAGTGATGATTATCACTGTTAGGTTGGTAAACCTAACCGTGAGAAATTAGTAATGTACACAATACCCCACTTGCCAGTGATTCAAGATAACCAAGACTTAATCCCTGTAATTATAACTTTTGAAAACAATTTAAGTATTGTAAAACATTGTTGATAAAAAGAGAATGACTCACCTTGCAAGTTTAGACGGGCAGAGTTTAGCCTACTGATTTAGCCGTGTAACCTAGTTTAAATAACAATGCACACGAAACTAGGTAAGTAACTTAATACAACATTTACGATAAGCTCACGAAATCAAAACCCTCACGACGAATGACAAAGTATAGCCCTGATTTAGGCAGCACTTAAACATCCATCGGATCGGTTTCAATCAATCGGACATTATATCGTAGCAGTGATCGAGTTAATACCTTGTATCGTAGCAGCGTCGTGACACCGTAAAATTCGTTTTACGCGGCCCTCCTGAAACTCAAAATTCTTGTTTTCTTGTTTTTTCATGCACATCAGGGTTTCAGGGGTCCGGGTTTTCAGTTACGGGTCGTTTATAGGCATTTTTTTTTTGCAGGTCCTTACATCCTCCCTACCTTATTTAAAATCTCGTCCTCGAGATTTATTGAAATAAGTGAGGATACTTTCGCTTCATCTCCGATTCCAGCTCCCAGGTATATTCGGGTCCTCTTTTTGAATCCCACTTGACTTTGACTAGTACCAATCTTTTGTGTTTGAGAAACTTGACCTTTCTGTCTTCTATTTGGAGTGGTTTCTCAATAAATTTTAGCTTTTCATTTACCTCTATATCTTGGAGAGGTACTACCAGGGATTCGTCTGATAAACATTTCTTGGGGTTGGATATATGAAATACATCATGTACTCCAGCTAACTCTTCTGGTAGTTGTAAGCGATAGGTGACCGGTCTTATTCGCTGGATTACTGGTAATGGTCCTACGTACCTTGGACTTAGCTTTCCTTTCTTACCGAACCGAACTACTCCTTTCCAAGGATAAACTTTTAAGAGTACCCTGTCTCCAACTTGAAATTCTAGTGGCTTGCGTTGATTGTCTGCATAACTCTTCTGGCGATCTCGAGCCGTTTTCAGTCTTTCCTTGATTTGAGTGATCTTGTCGATGGTTTCTTGTACGATTTCAGGACCTGATAATTGGCTTTCTCCTATTTCTGCCCAGCAGACTGGAGTTCTACACTTTCGTCCATACAGTGCTTCGAACGTGGCAGCTTCGATGCTTGAATGATAACTATTGTTATAGGAGAATTCAATTAAAGGTAAATGGTTGTCCCAGTTTCCTCCAAAATCTATCACACATGCCCTGAGCATGTCTTCCAGGGTTTGGATCATTCTTTCACTTTGTCCGTCTGTTTGGGGATGGTAGGCTGTACTTAAATTTAGTCGGGTTCCCATTGCTTCTTGGAAACTATTCCAGAAATGGGAAGTGAAACGACTATCCCTATCCGATACAATGGAGAGTGGGACTCCATGTAAGGATACTACCTCGTCTACGTATAACTTGGCTAATCTTTCCATGCTAAACGTTTCCTTCATGGGTAGAAAATGAGATGATTTGGTTAATCGATCCACAATTACCCAAATTGCGTCGTTACCTTTTCTGGTTTTGGGTAACTTAGTAACGAAGTGCATGGTTATTAGTTTCCATTTCCAAACAGGCATTTCTAATTGTTGGAGTAACCCTGAAGGTTTCTGGTGTTCTGCTTTAACTTGCAAACAAGTTAGACACTTAGATACATATCTAGCTATGTCCTTTTTCATTCCTATCCACCAGAAATTATTCCTTAAATCTCTGTACATCTTATTATTTCCAGGGTGCATGGTATACCTAGATTTATGGGCTTCCTCTAAAATTTTATTTCTTAAATTTCCCTGCTTAGGTACCCAAATCATTTTCTTATGGAATCTCCAAATTCTATCACTTCCTTGCTTTAATTCCTTTATTCGTCCTTTCATTCCTTCAGCATCATCCTCGATTGTTGTTTCTTGAATATGTTTCAATTGTTCCATTAAATCTAATTGTAAACTTAATCTAAGAGCACGAATTCGTCTTTGTTTCTCATGATACTTACGACTTAGGGCATCTGCTACTACATTTGCCTTTCCTTCGTGATGTTGAATATCACAGTCGTAGTCACTTAGAATTTCCATCCATCTTCTTTGCCTCATGTTTAACTCCTTTTGCCCAAATATATATTTTAAACTTTTATGATCTGTATAGACTGTAAACTTACTGCCATACAAATAGTGTCTCCAAATCTTAAGGGCAAAAATTATGGCTCCTAACTCTAAGTCATGCGTCGTATAATTTTCCTCGTGCTTTTTCAATTGCCTTGAGGTGTACGCAATTACCTTCTTGCGTTGCATCAGCACACATTCTAATCCTAACTTAGAAGCATCACAGTGAACTTCAAAATCTTCTGTCCCTTCTGGTAAGGCAAGAATTGGGGCGTTTGTTAACCTTTGCTTTAAAATCTTGAAAGCCCCTTCTTGTCTAACTCCCCATTCAAACTTAACTGTTTTACAAGTTAGCTTAGTTAATGGTATTGCTATTTTAGAGAAATCCTTAATAAATCGTCTATAGTATCCAGCTAATTCTAGAAAACTTCTAACTTCCATAGCTGATTGCGGGACCTTCCATTTGGTGATCGCTTCTATTTTGGAGGAATCTACGTGAATACCTTCGTGATTCACCATATGTCCTAAAAATTGTACCTCTTGCAGCCAAAATTCACACTTCGAGAATTTGGCGTAAAGCTTTTCCTTTCTTAACAAGGTTAAGAGTGCATGTAAATGCTCACAATGCTAGTCCTGACTTTTGTAATAAATAAGTATATCGTCGATAAAGACAATTACAAATTTATCCAAGTACGGTTTACAGATCCTATTCATCATGTCCATGAATGCTGCAGGAGCATTTGTTAACCCAAAGGGCATGACTGTAAACTCGTAATGACCATACCTAGTTCTGAAAGCAGTTTTAGGTATGTCTTCTTCCTGTACCTTCAACTGATGGTATCCGGAGCGTAAATTTATCTTAGAAAAGTATCTAGTTCCTTGCAATTGATCAAAAAGATCATCAATCCTAGGTAATGGGTATCAATTCTTAATTGTAACCTTATTCAATTCCCTGTAATCGATACACATTCGCAATGAACCATCCTTCTTTTTCACAAACAACACGGGTGCTGGGTGCTCCCCACGGGGATGAACTAGGTTGTATGAATCCTTTGCTTAATAATTCATCTAACTGCTTTTTCAATTCCAACATTTCAGTGGGTGCTAACCGATAAGGTGCCTTGGCTATTGGTGTAGTTCCAGGAATTAGATGAATTCTAAATTCTACTTCCCTATCGGGCGGTACTCCAGGTAGTTCTTCTGGGAATACATCCGGGTATTCTGATACTATTGGAATTTCCTTAAGTTCTTTACCTTTAGTGTTAATGATTACTGAAATCATATACATTATTCCTTGTTTTCTTTAATAACTGGCCATTTTCATTACTGAAATGAACTTCATTGGCTTATGTGGCTTATTTCCTGTAATCACCACTATTTCTCTTGTGGGTGTATGAATTTCTATGGAATTTTTATCACAGAGAATTCGATCATGGTTGGCTATTAACCAATCCATTCCTAACACAACATCGAATCCGGCTAAATTCATAGGTAACAGGTTTGCAGAAAATTTATGGCCTAAGAGTTCTATCTTTTCTTCTCGCAAGACCTTATCTATGTGAATAGAATTACCATCTGCGGTTTCTACCGTAAAAATCTGCCTAAGTTTGGTTAAGGGTCGGTTAAGAGCTTGGTAGAATGAAGTATTTATAAAACTTTGGTTTGCACCAGAGTCAAATAATACTTTCGCATACACGTTGTGAACTAGGAACGTTCCAGCTATCACGTCAGGGATTAGTTATGCTTCTTGGGTAGTTACCTGGAAGGTTCTTGCGTTTTTCTTGGTAGCTCCTTCTGCAGGTTTGGATTTGTTATCTGCTGGTTTGACCAATTTAGGGCAGTCTGGTCTAAAATGTCCAGCTTCTCCACAGTTGAAGCAGATTGTTGATTTCTTTCTTCTGCAATCTTCTTCTTGATACCCCGGAATTTTGCAGAAATTGCAATACCCTTTGCATTTCCAAAATCTTTCTTTTACAGGTACCACAGAATGGAGCAGTGGAAGATTGCCAGTTCCCTTTTTCTTGAAATTACTACTATTACCCACACGGAATCCTTGGGTAATCTTTTGGGCCACTTCCTTTTTCTGGTTTTCTTCTCTTGTGCGTACCAGCCCGTTGGTTAAGGTGTTGGCTAATTCCACAGCATCGTCAATAGTGCGGGGTCTCGCAGCTTTGACGATATCCCGAATCTCACTAATCAAACCCCAAATATAGCGAGAAATAAGTACCGGTTCTGGCGAAGCTAGGGTTGGTACAACTCTAGCATACTCGAAGAAGGTCGAGGTATACCCTCTACAATCAACATCCGGTGGTTTAGGAACTTATTTGTCATTTGTTCCTTTTCATATTCGGGACAAAATTTTCTTTCTACTAGTCTCTTAAATTCTTTCCAATTCATGGCATAAGCCACATCGCTTCCCTTAGCTTGTAGTACCATGTTCCACCATTCTAGTGCCCCTTCTTTAAAAAGATGCGACGCGTACATGACCTTGTCTTCCTCGGCACATTTACTTATTTTAATTACTGCTTCGGTTTTCTCTAACCAACGCAGTGCAGCAGTCGCCCTTTCGTTGCCAGCAAATTCCACCGGTTTACAGGCAAGAAATTCCTTGTAAGTGCAACCAGGCGTTGCAGCTTTCATTCTCTTAAGAAATGGGGCTTGCATCCCATCATTATCATTATTATTATTGTTGCCGCCTCCATTTACGCTATTACTAAAGTTGTCATCGCGAGTACGTTTGCTGGGAGTAACTGGAGGTTCAACTGGATTTCGGGCAGCAGCAAGGATTGCTGGAATAGCATTTACTATTCCATGGGCAACGATATTTTCTATATCTTGCCTATTAAGAAAGTGATCTTCATTGTTTTGCTCAGATTGGTTAACTTTGTTAACTGGTTCATTGACAGCGGGTTCCATCTGATAATTTCCAATATATAAATATATAAATTATTGGCACAAAATAAAATAAATAATAATCAGTCACAATAAAACAATCACCCATAATTATGTTAACACGTATAGCCAAAATTGTCGACTTTGCGACTTTCATCTTTTTATATATATTAGTATGCATCATTACACACCCGTTATATTACAAAAGTTTTATTTTAAGTTTTTTTACATAGTTATATTTTTGTTAATATTTATTATTATTTTATTATTATTAAACACGTAACCACACAACCACATACGATCCCGTCAGCTGGCACTTCAGAAACGACGTTCCCTCTCGTCGTATTTCCATGATATCCTCTCCCCCACTTCCCGGATTCTATTTCCTGCGTCCACCAGCTCCTCGCCATAGTGGCGGAGTTCAGGCAAGTTTTCTCTGCTCATAGGTGGGTTTGGTGTAGGCTCAGGGTCAAATTGGGGGAAAAAGGTGTTAGGGTTATTCAAGAGATTCTGAAATTGCCATTCAGTTGTCCACCATTCTTCCAGCTCTCCTTGTAGGGGTCGGGGTTTGATAATAGGATCTGGGATAGCAGGTTCCAAATTAACTAGAAGTTGTGCTTCAGCTGGGTAATTGAAGAGGTTTTCATCGGCAGGTCCGATGAGGTCGCTATTTGACAGTTTGCGGTCCAGCTCCTCCCACGGTGGCATTTCCTGGGCTTGCCCTGAACTTTCCCCGATCTCCTTTCCTTTGCCTTTATCATTTGGGTCCTCAGTCTTTTTAACCCTCTGCGCGGCTGGCTTCTTCCTCCGTGCGCGTCTCCAGCCTATGATTCTTCTTCTCTTTTTCGACTTGGGTTTCTCCTGAGGCTGGGCTTGGAATTCCATAGGTTTCTCAGTGTCAGCCCAATAACCGGAAAAGCCCCCGGAAACTTCCATGTCAGCGGAATAGATAGTGAGATTCTGAAGAGCTTCAGACAACTCATTCATGCTGTTAGCACATATAAAGAAACACACACACAATTCTAAGTTAAAATCTCATTTATCAACTTGAATTCACAGAATGGTAATCAGAAAATTAAGTATTTCTAAATACTTAATTGACTTAAATCAGTGGCTCTGATACCACATTTTTCTGTCACGGCCCCCGTCCCGGTGTTACCCGGTCCAGGAGTCGCGGGACAAAAAACCCGTGGTATTTATTATTTGAGTTGACAGCGGAAGTTTATCAGGATCATTTAAAACTTGAAAATGCCCAATTATTTTATTTCACAAATTGGGACAAACCCCAGAATTTACAGTAAAGGTAATTTCACGAGGAAATCCCTTGTTTTACAAAACATGTTTATTTATTTTTCTGAGCCACCACTTCAAGCTTGTTAGTGCTCCGTAGCACGTTTTCCTTGATTCACAGTAAGTCACCTGAAACATGTTTAAAAATATTTTATCAGCGGGGAAATACTGGCGAGTCACTCAAGTTATATAAAACGACACATTAGTTATAAATTACAGCATAAGAGCGATTACAATGGCTACTATCTTATTTTTATCTGGGGCCGTGTCACACCCTAGTGACGATGGTCATACCACTATTGGATCCTTTCACCCAAGTAGTGATGATTATCACTGTTAGGTTGGTGAACCTAACCGTGAGAAATTAGTAATGTGCACATTACCCCACTTGCCAGTGATTCAAGATAACCAAGACTTAATCGCTGTAATTATAACTTTTGAAAACAATTTAAGTATTGTAAAACATTGTTGATAAAAAGAGAATGACTCACATTGCAAGTTTAGACGGGCAGAGTTTAGCCTACTGATTTAGCCGTGTAACCTAGTTTAAATAACAATGCACACGAAACTAGGTCAGTAACTTAATACAACATTTACGATAAGCTCACAAAATCAAAACCCTCACGACGAATGACAAAGTATAGCCCTGATTTAGGCAGCACTTAAACATCCATCGGATCGGTTTCAATCAATCGGACATTGTATCGTAGCAGTGATCGAGTTAATACCTTGTATCGTAGCAGCGTCGTGACACCGTAAAATTCGTTTTTAGCAGAATTAGGACGTTTTGAAACTAAAATTTCGAACACAGAAGCAAGTCCCATGCACAGGCTACTTATAGCAACATTTTAGGTTTTACGCGGCCCGCGTAAACCTTAACATGAATCTTACGCGGCCCGCGAGGGACCCTAGTCTACGTGTAGGGCTTGTGTGTCACAGGTAGGTCTGCCACGTGTGCGACACGTGGCCTGGAACGCTTATCCGGTCAACTTTACTTTGAAGCGGCCCGCGTAAGCCTAAGCTTACGTTTTACGCGGCCCGCCTGAAACTCAAAATTCTTGTTTTCTTGGTTTTTCATGCACATTAGGGTTTCAGGGGTTCGGGTTTTCACTTACGGGTCGTTTATAGGCATTTTTTTGCAGGTCCTTACACTTTGTATCCCTGTGTTTGTTCATTTGTTTGACCACCTGGGCTAACAATCATTTAGTTGACTAGCTCTACATCTACTCCCTGAAATCGTTTATTGGTCGACGCTAGCCAATCTCATTGTTATATGCAATATCCCGTAAACCATACCATGCTTATAGTAAACATCACCCCCTAGGTGGATAATTTGATATTACTTGCTATTCAGCAGGAGCTTGAAATGATGATCTGATAAGGTAGATGACATATGCTACAATAGCCAACAACCAACCCACATTGTTTTCTATTATCAAAATTGAGAAACTAAACAATTTTTAGAAACTTAAATATATGTTTTTAGAGATTATGTACACCTTGGATTGGAAACTAAATGATTATTATTGATAATACCATTATATGTGGGATTTTGGTGATAACGCTTAGTGTCTCAATTCTTAAACTCATTAATTTTAGATTTACTTGAAGCCAATGTGAATGAGCACTCCTTCCATATTTTGGTTTTGACCTTGTAAACGTTTTTCTAATCGGTTTTGTGAATATACTAGTGGGTTGGCCCGTGTGATGCGATGGGTGTGTCCGGGACTCTTTTGGAGAACACAATCTAACTCAACCTGTCTTAAACACTAACTATATAAATATTATGTAAATATTTAGTAATTATATACTTAAGTTTATAAATAATATAATACTTAATGTAGTGAATTAAATAATCTCATGTGTATTAAATACTGTGTTCATTAGGTGAAGTTTATTAGCCGGGGCATATTAGGAATTTTTTCATAGAGCACATGTATCCTATGCGGAAAAAATTGTCTTAGACATCTTAAACTTTTAGGTTGCTTACAATGGTGTCCTCCTCAAGTGTATTATATATCTTAAATATATTAATGTTTAATGTTGTAATAAAATGTTTCATGGTTAAATAACAATAAGTTTTTAAGCAACTAGCACAAGCATGAAAAGTTTACTTCCACTTAAATCAGGTATCTAGTGATATATTGATGTGAGGTATTTAATTGTGCTTTAATGTATATAACTATGGGGTTTTACATCTTCATTTATGTGAAAATGATTTACTTTGAGTTGCTTTGATTTACGGGTACTTTGAGCTTAATGGATGGTTCTCGAAAGCTACATGAAGCATGGGAAGAGTGTATACAAGAAGGAAGTTGAAAATGAAAAGGTAATGAGAAAATCTGACAATTAGAGCACTGTGCGCTGGTGTCAAGTCCTAGGGGCGCAAGGTGGCGCTGAAACTGGCGTAATGCAGGGAACGCACGAGTCCTAGCACACCATAAGTTAGGGTTGCGCAAAGAGCGCCCTAATCTTATCTAATTTTTGGATTTAGGGGTTTTAACCTATTTAAATATTGACATTCCCCTTAACGAAATAAATCATCAACGCTAGCCATTTTTGACTTTCCAATGACGAATTTTGAAGATCCAGATCTCAACCCCTCTAATTCTTTCATGCAAGCAGGACTAATATATCAATTAAAGTAACAATGACGGGTAAGAGCAATTAAACCACCCGTGATCATCTCCGGGACAAGGGTTTGTGTTAGTGATCGAGTTCTACCTGGTTGGTACCTACTTTTGGATTTAGATTTCATTCTAATCATTCGGTCAATTGATTATCTATGTTTCTTTTGCTTTAATTATATAGTTGTAGAATTATAAACATAGACTCGATTTCACCAGTTATTTGGTTTTTGTTCATCAATAATTAGAATTAAATTCTAAGTTGACATTGTTTCTTTTACCTTTAACTATTGAAGTCGATTGTGTTTTTGATACCTACAATTGGTAATTAAGTATATTACTATTTAGTTGCATCAGTCTTTTGGTTTTCTATCGTGTATCATTGCAACCAAATATATTATGTGTTATTTTTCTATCAAAACAATTAGGTTAACAAATCATGTCGTTGTGATTTACAACTGGTAGTAACTAGGTTATACGATTTGCTTCACAACCCGAAAACCCAGAGATTGATACCTTTTCTCATTAACTGTTTACAAACAAAGTAATCAAACTTATTTTTATAACAACTTTCCCAATTAAACAAAAGATAATAACTTTAGAATTAGTTAATCAATAAAAACAATGAACTTCGACACTTTCCACTAATTCCCCGTAGATTCAACACCCTACTTACTCTTACCAGTAAAGGTGAATAGAAAGCACGTTTTAAATATATTTTTGACCGACCTTATGACATCGATCGTATATTTAAGTTTTGAAAGAGGCAGTCATTTTGTAAGTCTTGTTATTGTTTAGTCCATTTTAGAGTAAATGTGGTTTTCTTTTGTTGGCGTGTTTGTTTTTGGGATGGTGGGGATGCAAAAACAAAAGCTATAACTCTATATCATATGATTATATGATTCAATAGAGATGTATATCATATAACTAACTTGAATAGGCAATGTTTTGACATCCGGACCAGACCCGCGAGTCGGACCGAGAACCGGTGCCTTATCTGGTCGGGTTAAGGTGTTAGAATTGATTTGATATGAATAGGGGGTTGGACCAGAAAGCCGACGATCATACTAGAAAACCGGTAGGTGGGATTTTAGGGGCGTCGAACCGGAAATTGGTTAAATTCTTCCAATTTTACCCTGATTTTTTATAATATTTACGATGCTACTCGATCCATACATCTGGTCCGACTGGTTCGACCGGTCTGACTTGTGGACCTGTATGGAGACCGGTTCGACGTCCGACCCAGTCGTGAAAAAATTGGATAAATATCATGTTGGGCGAGGACAAGAGAAATGTTGCGACGATATGAGTTCTCCACATCAGATATCAATCTATCTTAGGTGCATTAATGTGGATGAGACGGAACTCCATGGTTAAGTGGGGTTCGTGGAAGAAATTATAGAATGGGTAACCTCATGAAAGGTAATCATCAGACAACTAAGAACAAAGACATTCATTGGTTATATGGTCAGATAATGCCTTGATGCCTAAGAGGTGAAAAATTTTGATTGAAGCTACAAGTATGACCGGTGGGTGGACTTTATGGATGTTCCAAAATGAAATAATTTTCGACCCTTAAAACATCAAGGAGTACATTTTTTTATTTGATAGTTTATCTCTCTTTTTGTGATTTGTTAATAGGAATCGTAAAGTTAATATTGCTTGGATAAAGCGACTCAAAAACTCTTTATTATTCATGTAACTCGATCATTTTTGCTCAACTAGATCTTCTTTATTTGGGCCTTATATATATTTTATAATTTTTGAGCGTTCATAAATATACCCTAAGGATAAGTATAGTGGATTATATTGGTTGTTATGTGAGATCGAATGTTATGTCAACATTGTAGTAATGTCTGCAAATATGTTTTGATACATACAAAATATAATTAAGACATAAAAGAAGATGGTTTTGGCGGGTACCTGGTTTTCACATAGAGTGTAACTCAACCTAGTTTTCTCACTTAAATAAAGGACACATGTCCGCTTGATCATCGACACACCTATGTAACACCCCAACCGACGACGGAATACGCCGAAGCATATAGATTTTTCATAACTCATGGCACTATTAAATATGATTTATTTAATCAAACTAAATTAAATATCAAATACAAGAATCAAATTGTGTTTTAACATAACATAACATGAAATAAAACCTTGTTTGTTGAGCCTAAGTCCAGTGCATCCTATATAAACCATCAAGCTTATAAAGTCTCAAACTGCATTTCATGTATCATGTATAAAAATAAAGAGTCAACTAAAAAGTTGGTTAGTAACATAGATTTACAGTACCTATAATATGAATGACAATAACGAATCATAAGTCCATGATATAATGTAAGCATATATGAATAAACAAATTTGCAATGATCAAAGTCCAGGGGTGTTTCTATTTTTTTTATTAACAACCTTTACAATTGAATTTTGTTGACCAGCATGCTTCTGCCTTGACCACCATAACTATAGTTTTCATCATCCAATTTACTTGTATTCCTTGCCAAACTAGAATATATATTTTAGTATTAGAGATGGGCATAATACCCGGTTCCAAACCCGAACCCGTAGAACCGACCCAGAACCGGTTCCAGTTCGTACCCGGTACATAGGAGAACCGGGTCCAGGTTCAAAAAACACGGAGGTTCCTACCTGGTTCTATTTTTTCTCATAATAAATGGGTAGTACCCGGTTCCGAACCCTACACGGTTTATACCCGTACCCGGATCCTCTCCTATACCCGGTTCTACCAGTACCCGGTTCCTCCAGTATACCCGGTATTATGTTTCCGTTAGAACCGGTTCTATCCGTTGCAAGCTCATTAAATGCATTAAATGCCTAATATATCGATCCGTTGGAAACGGTTTCTATCTGTTGGAACCGGTTACTAGCCGTTGTACCCGGTTACTAGCCGTTAGAACCGATTCCTATATATTTGTCACGGCCCCCGACCCGGTTTGACCCGTTTCAGGAGCCGCGGGACAGAAATCCCGTGGTATTTATTTAATTGAGTTTAACAGCGGAAGTTTATCATCAGGATCTTTTTAAAGCTAAAATTTTCCTGATTATTTTATTTCACAACTTGGGATAAAACCCTGGTAATTTACAATACTATGATTTCACGGAGAAATCTTTATTTTACAAAACATATTTCTTTATGTTATAATGAGCCACTTTCTTAAGCTTGCAGTGCTCCACAACACCTTTTCCTGAATCACAACAGATCACATGAAACATGTTTGAAAAAGGTTTTGTCAGTGGAAAATACTGGTGAATCATTCTATTTAATAAAATGACCTGTTTGTTATAATTTACAGTATTAAGGGTGATTACATTGTTTCTATATCAACCAACTACCCACAGTATTTGTCACTCGACTTATTTCTGTGACTGTGGTCAGACCACCCATTGGCTAACTCGTTGTCCAATGGTGGCGGGAAAAAGTAATGTATACAATACCCCACATACCGGCTGTAATTTGGTGATTACGAAGACTTAATCCCTGTAATTTATAATTTTGAAAATAAACATGCTTTTTGAAAGTAATTTGATAAAAAGAGAATGACTCACATTGCAGATATAACACGGACAGAATCTAGTCTACTGATTAGCCTTGTTAACCTAATTTAAATAACAAGCACACAATTCGGTTAGTAACTTAATATAGCATTTACGATAACTCATGAGATTAAAACCTTCACAACGAATGACAAAGTGCGATACTTAAACATCCATCGAATTAACGACGAATGACAAAGCATAAACCCTAATGTGGGCAGCACTTAAACATCCATTGGATAGTTTAATCGATCGGACATTGAATCGTAGCAGCGATCGAGTTAATACCCGGTATTGGAGCAGCACCTGACTAATTAAAGTTGTATTTTCGAGTTCAGAGCCTTATCAATTCGTTTTTACGAAAAGATTTTGACACCAGTGGATTGTGCAAGTGACAAGCTATTTATAGTTAAAATTAGGACCTGTCGCGGCCCGCGTAAAACACCACCTCCACTTTACGCGGCCCGCGTGCCGCCTAGTCTACGACTAGCTTTGACCAGTCATCAGTAGAGTAGCCAGGTGGTTCGATACGTGGATCTGGATACTTATCCGGTCAACACAGGTTTGACGCGGCCCGCGTAAAACACCCCTTGTCTTTTACGCGGCCCGCCTGAGACCTAATATTTTGTTTTTCTTAGTTTTTAATATGGTTTAAGGTTTCAGGGGTCCGGGTTTGAATTTACGGGTATTTTTAAGGCAGTTTTGAGAGTCCTTACATTCTCCCCACCTTATTTAGAATCTCGTCCTCGAGATTCACTGGAATAATTGAGGATATTTTCGCTTCATTTCTGATTCCAGCTCCCAAGTGTATTCGGGTCCTCGTTTCGAATCCCACTTGACTTTAACTAGCACTAGTCGTTTGTGCTTGAGAAACTTCACTTTTCTGTCTTCTATCTGAAGAGGTTTCTCAACAAATTTTAACTTTTCGTTTTCCTCTATATCTTGAAGAGGTACTACTAAGGATTCGTCTGATAGACATTTCTTGAGGTTGGATACATGAAATACATTATGTACTCCAGCTAACTCTTCTGGTAGTTGTAAACGATAAGCAACTGGTCCTATACGTTGGATTACTGGAAATGGTCCTACGTACCTTGGACTTAGCTTTCCTTTCTTACCGAATCTAACAACTCCTTTCCAAGGGGAAACTTTCAACAGTACTCTGTCTCCAACTTGGAATTCTAACGGCTTACATCTATTGTCTGCATAACTCTTCTGGCGATCTCGAGCCGTCTTCAGCCTTTCCTTGATTTGAGTAATCTTGTCGGTCGTCTCTTGCACTATTTCAGGACCTGACAATGGACTTTCTCCTATTTCTGCCCAGCAAACTTGAGTTCTGCACTTTCTTCCATACAGTGCTTCAAATGGGGCAGTTTCGATGCTTGAAAGATAACTATTGTTATAGGAGAATTCGATCAGAGGTAAATGGTCGTCCCAATTTCCACCAAAATCTATCACACATGCTCGGCGCATGTCTTCTAGAGTTTGGATTGTCCTTTCACTTTGTCCGTCTGTTTGTGGATGATATGCAGTGCTTAGGTTTAGTCGAGTTCCCATTGCTTCTTGGAAACTTGTCCAAAAATGAGAAGTGAAACGGCTATCCCTATCTGATACAATGGAGAGTGGAACTCCATGTAAGGATACTACTTCATCTACATACAATTTAGCCAACCTTTCCATGCTAAAAGTTTCTTTCATTGGTAGAAAGTGAGCTGATTTGGTTAATCGATCCACAATTACCCAAATCGCATCATTACCTTTTCTGGTCTTGGGTAACTTAGTAACAAAATCCATTGTTATGAGTTCCCATTTCCATATAGGCATTTCTAACTGTTGTAGTAGACCTGAAGGTTTCTGATGTTCTGCCTTAACTTGTGAACAAGTAAGACACTTAGAAACATATCTAGCTATATCCTTCTTCATGCCTATCCACCAGAAATTATTTCTTAAATCTTGGTACATTTTATTGTTTCCTGGGTGCATGGTATACCTAGATTTATGAGCTTCTTCTAAAATCTTATTTCTTAATTCCCTATGCTTAGGTACCTAAATTCTACTTTTGTGGAATCTCCAAATTCCATCAGCTCCTTGTTCTAATTATTTAATTCTTTCTTTCATTCCTTCAGCATCTTCCTTGATTGCTGTTTCCTGAACATTCTTTATTTGTTCCATTAAATCTAATTGTAGATTTAACCTGAGAGTACGAACTCGTCGTTGTTTTTCATGATAGTTACGACTTAAGGCATCTGCAACTACATTTGCCTTTCCTCCGTGATACTGAATATCACAGTCGTAATCCCTTAGGATTTCCATCCATCTTCTTTGTCTCATGTTTAACTCTTTTTGCCCAAAAATATATTTTAAACTTTTATGGTCTGTATAGACATTAAATTTACTTCCGTAAAGATAATGTCTCCAAATCTTAAGGGCAAAAATTACGGCTCCTAACTCTAAGTCATGAGTCGTATAATTTTCTTCGTGCTTTTTCAATTGCCTTGAAGCATACGCAATTACTTTCTTGCGTTGCATTAGCACACATCCTAATCCTAGTTTTGAAGCATCACAGTAAACTTCAAAATCTTCAGTCCCTTCCGGTAAAGCTAGGATTGGAGCATTTGTTAATTTCTGCTTCAATATTCTAAAGGCTTCTTCTTGCTTAGGTCCCCATTCAAACTTAATGGCTTTACAGGTTAGCTTAGTTAATGGTACAGCTATTTTGGAAAAATCCTTAATAAACCGTCTATAATACCCAGCCAAACCTATAAAACTTCTAATTTCCATTGCAGTTTGTGGAACCTTCCATTTGGTAATGGCCTCTATCTTAGCAGGATCTACATGAATCCCTTCGTGATTCACCATGTGTCCTAAGAATTGCACTTCTTGCATCCAAAATTCACACTTCGAGAATTTGGCGTACAGCTTTTCTTTTCTTAACAAAGTTAAGAGTGCATGCAAATGCTTACAATGTTCTGTCTAACTTTTGGAATAAATAAGTATATCGTCTATGAAGACAATTACAAATTTATCCAAATACGGTTTACATATCCTATTCATCATGTCCATGAATGCTGCGGGTGCATTCGTTAACCCAAAGGGCATGATTGTAAACTCGTAATGACCATACCTAGTTCTGAAAGCAGTCTTAGATATGTCTTCTTCTTGTACCTTCAATTGATGATATCCGGAGCGTAAATCTATCTTAGAAAAATATCTAGCCCCCTGAAGTTGATCGAATAGATCATCAATCCTAGGTAATGGGTATCGATTCTTAATTGTAACCTTATTCAGTTCTCTATAATCAATACACATTCTCATGGAACCATCCTTCTTCTTTACAAACAACACTGGAGCTCCCCAAGGGGATGAGCTAGGTTGTATGAATCCTTTGCTTAGTAATTCATCTAATTGCTTTTTCAGTTCTAACATTTCGGTAGGAGCTAATCGATAAGGTGCCTTAGCTATCGGTGTAGTTCCAGGAATTAGATGAATCCTAAATTCTACTTCCCTATCTGGTGGTAATCCCGGTAATTCTTCTGGGAATATATCTGGGTATTCTGAGACTACAGGAATTTCCTTAAGTTCTTTGCCCTTAGTACTAATGATTACTGAAATCATATATACTATTCCTTGCTTTCGTTCATAACTAGCAACTTTCATTACTGATATGAACTTCATGGGTTTACGTGGCTTATCTCCTGTAATCACGATTACTTCTCCAGTAGGTGCTTGAATTTCTATGGAATTCTTATCACAAAGAATTTGAGCATGGTTGGCTATTAACCAATCCATTCCTAACACAACATCGAATTCAGCTAATTTCATAGGTAACAGATTTGCAGAAAATTTATGACCTGAAAGTTCTATTTCTACTTTTTGCAAAACCTGATCTATTTTAACTGAATTCCCATCTGCGGTGTCGACTGTAAAAATCTGCCTAATGTTAGTTAAAGGTAACTTAAGAGCTTGACAAAATAAAGTATTTATAAAACTTTGGTTTGCACCAGAGTCAAATAATACTTTTGCATATACGTTGTGAACTAGGAACGTACCAGCTATCACATCTGGAATGAGTTCTGCTTCTTGAGTGGTTAGCTGGAATGCTCTGACATTCTTCTTAGTAGCTCCGTCGGTCGCCTTGGTTTTGTTGTCTGCAGGTTTGACCAATTTAGGACATTCTGGCTTAAAATGTCCTGTTTCTCCACAGTTATAGCAGATTCTGGTTTTCTTCCTGCAGTCTTCTTCACGATGTCCTATGGCTTTGCAAAAGTTGCAGATTACATTACATCTTCCATAATGTTTCTTTTTGCAATTTCTGCAAAATGGCAAAATTGAAGATTGCCCTGTTCCTCTTCTTTTGAAGTTGCTATTATTACCCAAACGAAATCCTTCGGTAATTTTCTGAGCCAGTTCCTTTTTCCTATTTTCATCTCTTGTGCGTACCAGTTCGTCAGTTAGGGTGTTAGCTAGTTCTATCGCATCGTCAATAGTGCGAGGTCTCGCAGCTTTAACGATATTACGGATTTCACTAATTAATCCTCAAATATAGCGAGAAATGAGTACCGGTTCTGGCGAAGCCAGTGTTGGTACCACTCTAGCATATTCGAAGAATGTCGAAGTATAACCACGACAATCCACATTCACCATCCGATGGTTTAGGAACTTATTTGCCATTTGATCTTTTTCATACTCGGGACAGAATTTTCTTTCTACAAGACTCTTAAATTCTTCCCAGTTCATGGCATAGGCCACAATTCTTCTTTTAGCTTGTAATACTGTGTTCCACCATTCTAACGCCCCTTCTTTAAAAAGATTTGACGCATACATAACTTGATCTTCCTCAGCACATTTACTTATAGTGATTACTGCCTCAGTTTTCTCTAACCAACGTAGTGCTGCAATAGCCCCTTCGTTACCTGCAAACTCGGTTGGTTTACAGGCAAGGAATTCTTTGTAAGTGCAACCAGGTGTTGCAGCTTTCATTTTCTGGAAAATTGGAGCTTGCAGATCATTATTGTTATTAACATGATTTCCGCCTCCGTTTATACTATTACTAAAGTTGTCGCCTTGAGTACGTTTACTAGGAATGATTGATTGAGGTTTAACAGGTTTTTGAACAGCAGCAACGATTGCTGGAATAGCATTGGCTATTCCTTGTGCAACAATATCCTCTATATCTTGTCTATTTAACAATTGTTCTTCCTGAATTTGCTCAGATTGATTTACTTCATTTACTGGTTCATTACCAATGTTTGCCATCTGATAATTAATTTATAGATAAATAATTAGTATAAAAGAAATAATCCAATGTCACAATTAATTGCACATAATCACATAAACGAATATACAAACAAAATTGTAAATTTTCTAAAATTTCATTTGTTTTATAAATTATATCATGCTTCTATATACAACCGTTTTATTATTTATTTTACACATACTTATTTTACTATTACTATTACACACCAACAGTTTCATAAACCTACTATCTTTCGTCATTTGTCTTCCTAAAAACGAAGCTCCCTTTCATCATACTTCCAGGCAATTTGTCCCCCTATTTCCCGGATTCTATTTCCCGCATCCATTAACTCTTCGCCAAAATGGCGAAGTTCTGCTAAATTCTCGTTACTCATGGGTGGATTTGGTAATGGTTCTGGGCCAAATTGGGGAAGAAAGGAATAAGGACTCTTGATAATGTTTTGGAATTGCCAGTCATTTGTCCACCATTCGTCCATTCCCAGAGGTTGAGGATGGATTATAGGTTCTGGGATTGCTAGTTCTAAGTTTATAGGGAGTTGAGTTTCAATAGGACGAGTAAAAACATTTGTATTGACAGGCTGAATAGTATCACAACTTGCCAATATAAAATCTAGCTCTTCCTGCAATGTCATTTCCTGAGTTTGTTTAGAACTTTCTCCAACTTCTACCTGAGAACTTCCTCCAACCTCCATTTCTATTTGCTTAGAATATTCATCAAACTGTAATCCCATCTGCCTAGACTCTTCCCCGACTTCAATTCCATTCCCTTTTATCTAAAGGATTTTCTGTTTTAGGAATCTTTCTAGGGACAGGTTTCCTTCTACGAACACGCCTCCATCCTACAAATCTCCTCCTTTTCTTGGGCTTGGGTTTCTCCGGTGGTGGAGCATTGAATTCTATACGTTGTTCCACATCAGGAAAGTACCCAGTAAATTCTTTAGAAACTTCTATGTTTACAGGGTAAAGGTTGAGATTCTCTAGGGCTCCAGATAACTCATTCATGCTGTTTAACATATATGTAAAAATAATCAATTAAAATTTTATAACAAATTTTTACAGATAAACCTTAAATATTATTGCATATTCTGTGACTAATTTAGTACAAAGGAAAATTGAAAATTTAAACATATTAAATTTTATTTATTTACTGGATAATATTTCTGGCTTGTAATTTGCTAATGGTATTCTAAAGATTAGCATTTTATGCTACAGTTGCTAGCATATAAAGATCCGCCCATTTTTCATCTAAATTATCTTCCCATGGTGATTTACTGGTTAATTCTTGGGTTTCCTTTTTAACTTTCTTTTCTCGGGATTTCCTTAATTTCTCCTGACTTTTTCTAATAATTAAACTTCTTTTATCAGGAGAAAGTGGTTCCTCGTATTGGGCTTTACGAACGAATATTCCTTCTTCAGGAGTTTGGGATGAACTTCCCTTTTCATTTGATGACCTATCTAATTTAAGATAGATGTTTGAAAGCTTTTGTTTACCCATACTGTAATTAACAAATAGTCAGTTAATAATACACATAATCACATAATAGTAATCAGGAAAAATTAAGTATTTCTAAATACTTAACTAGCTTAACTCAGTGGCTCTGATACCACCTTATTTCTGTCACGGCCCCCGACCCGGTTTGACCCGTTTCAGGAGCCGCGGGACAGAAATCCCGTGGTATTTATTTAACAGCGGAAGTTTTCTTCAGGATCTTTTTAAAGCTAAAATTTTCCCGATTATTTTATTTCACAACTTGGGATAAAACCCTGGTAATTTACAATACTATGATTTCACGGAGAAATCTTTATTTTACAAAACATATTTCTTTATGTTATAATGAGCCACTTTCTTAAGCTTGCAGTGCTCCACAACACCTTTTCCTGAATCACAACAGATCACATGAAACATGTTTAAAAAAGGTTTTGTCAGTGAAAAATACTGGTGAATCATTCTATTTAATAAAATGACATGTTTGTTATAATTTACAGTATTAAGGGTGATTACATTGTTTCTATATCAACCAACTACCCACAGTATTTGTCACTCGACTTATTTCTGTGACTGTGGTCAGACCACCCATTGGCTAACTCGTTGTCCAATGGTGGCGGGAAAAAGTAATGTATATAATACCCCACATACCGGCTGTAATTTGGTGATTACAAAGACTTAATCCCTGTAATTTATAATTTTGAAAATAAACATGCTTTTTGAAAGTAATTTGATAAAAAGAGAATGACTCACATTGCAGATATAACACGGACAGAATCTAGTCTACTGATTAGCCTTGTTAACCTAATTTAAATAACAAGCACACAATTCGGTTAGTAACTTAATACAGCATTTACGATAACTCACGAGATTAAAACCTTCACAACGAATGACAAAGTGCGATACTTAAACATCCATCGAATTAACGACGAATGACAAAGCATAAACCCTAATGTGGGTAGCACTTAAACATCCATTGGATAGTTTAATCGATCGGACATTGAATCGTAGCAGCGATCGAGTTAAATACCCGGTATTGGAGCAGCACCTGACTAATTAAAGTTGTATTTTCGAGTTCAGAGCTTTATCAATTCGTTTTTACGAAAAGATTTTGACACCAGTGGATTGTGCAAGTGACGGGCTATTTATAGTTAAAATTAGGACCTGTCGTGGCCCGCGTAAAACACCACCTCCACTTTACGCGGCCCGCGTGCCGCCTAGTCTACGACTAGCTTTGACCAGTCATCAATAGAGTAACCAGGTGGTTCGATACGTGGATCCGGATACTTATCCGGTCAACACAGGTTTGACGCGGCCCGCGTAAAACACCCCTTGTCTTTTACGAGGCCCGCCTGAGACCTAATATTTTGTTTTTCTTAGTTTTTAATATGGTTTAAGGTTTCAGGGGTCCGAGTTTGAATTTACGGGTATTTTTAAGGCAGTTTTGAGAGTCCTTACAATATTGTTTTCAAATTTCAATTTTTTAACTCACCAATCCTCTTATTCTTCTTATATCATTTTCTTCTAATTATTCTAATACTTTTCTACAATGGCTTCAAAGACCTCTAAAACCACAAATTCCCCATCCGTCAATAATGTTCCTACAAGTCAAACCGCTCCATATGTTGTTGCAACATTATCACATAATCGCAATGCGGAAGTATGGTGCAATTGGGACTTGGTCGAAATGAGTGACGGTTCGCAAAAGGCCCAATGTAAACATTGTGGCGCCTTGTTAAGCAAGGACTCTAACTCGACTTTAGCGAAGCATGCTAAAAAGTTTTGTAAAGCTTTAAAAGATTTGACACTCGGTCAAGTTCAACTCTCAAAAGATGGTACAATATTTCGCTATGAACAAAAGATAGCTCGTGATAGGATGGCGAAGTTGGTGATTCAAAAAGCCTTGCCGTTTGGACACTTCGACGACCCCGATCTTACTAAGCTTATTAGGGAAACGCTTCAACCTCGCTACAAACATGTATGTCGCCGTACTTTAAAACGCCATTGTTTAAATTTATGGGAAAATGTAAGAAAAGATTTAATCGTTTTTTTTTTTAAATTTAGAAACTAGTGTAAACTTAACTAGTGATGTGTGGTTGGCTCCACACGGTTTACCCGAATCATACATTTGTGTCACCGCTCATTGGGTTGATCCCGATACATGACAAATAATGAAGCGTACGATTGCATTTGAAGAGTTTCCTTCTCCTCATACGGGAGAAAATATTTATAAAATTATAAATGCCACAATAATGAAATATTGTTTAGAGGATAAAATTTTTTCAACATCATTTCATAATGCTTCAAACAACTCAAATGCAATCGAAAAATTAAAGTTGAAGTACAAACCAATTGTTGATGGTGTTTTTTTTCACACACGGTGTGTTGCACATATTATTAACTTAGTTGTGCAAACCGGTTTAAAAGATAAATTTGTATCGGATTTTATTATAGCTTTTAGAGCTATGCTTCAAGATGTTTTCAAAAGTGGCAAAGAACGATACCAAGATTACAAAAAGCTTTGTAAAGATGTAAACCAAAAATTAATTGGACCTAATTGGGATATTCCAACTCGTTGGAATTCAACTTGTCATATGTTTGAAATGGCGCTAAAACAAATGGGAACTTTAAAAACATTTCATACAAATTTAAGTGACGACTACCAAGTCGACCCGTTTCCCGATACGGCTTGGTCTAATATTCAAACACTAAGTAATTTTTTAAAAGTTTTCAAAACCTCAAAAACTTTGCTTTCGGGTGTTTATTATCCAACAAGTTCTAAACTTTTATCCGAATTGTATTTGATAACAACAAATTTTAAAAAGTTTGAAAATAAAAGTAACATGTTGAGGAATATGATGAAACCTATGATTGAAAATTTTAAAAAATACTTTTTAAATTTACCGCCCGTTTTTCTTTGTGCCGCCGCTTTAAATCCAATTTTAAACGTACCGTGTGTTGAAGCTTTAATCGAAGGAATATATAATATATCCAAGTTCGAGTATAATGCTATAAATTTATACTAAATTAGTATAAATTTATAGCATTATACTCGAACTTGGATATATTATATATTTATTCTTAGAGTAAAATATATTCCATCGAGTAAAACGAATACGATGGAATAGGGATTTATAGGTTCGTACGATTTAGGGGATTTTTAGTTTAAGTTGCTAAAAATGATTTAAGTGTCGAAAATATATGAATACAAATAACAATAATTCGTAGTTTCACCCTTGGGGCCTAACCTAGTTTGTTTTCTCAGTTAAATGTGACCACGTGCAGATCACATGAGGGTAGTTGTGATGTACCCCTGAGCATTTCCTCCCAATTTAAAGAACCCCAAATCAAGCTTCCAGTTATTGATTTATCTTCAAAAAGTTTAGACTTGAATTCAAGTTCTTGGGTTACAAAGTCAACGAAGTTAGACACGCACTTGAAGAATGCGGATGTTTCATAGCTGTGTATGATGGAGTATCTCGTGAACTTCGCGATGCAATTTTCCTTGCGTCACAAGAATTATTCAATCTTCCTACGAAAGTGAAAGCTTTAAACATTCTAGATACACCATATAGTGGTCATAGTGGGCAAAAAGCCATGCTTTCTCTTTATGAAAGCTTAGGCATTGAAGATGTAACTACTGGAAAAGTAGCTAAAAGCTTCACAAAACTCATGTGGCCCTCTAGAAAATAGGTATAAAGATAAAGGACAATCCTTAAAATTCACTCAAAAAAAAAAGAGAACTTCATTAGGCTATGTGGTATGCTGACCATCCACCCTTGGAGGATGATCCGCCACCTATGCGCCACGTCATAGTTCCTTTGAGGATGGTCCAAGACACTAAAACAATGGAAATGGGAGGATGATCCTACCCCGCTAGTTTACTTTTTTTTAGAATAATGGATTTTAATATTTCTAACTATTAGCAATTGGCTAATAATAGTTCCAACTTAAAAAATAACCAGTGGTGGTTCCACTTTTTCATATAATGTAAACCAACGGACTTTTACTAAACCGAAAAAGATAAGGGGACAAAAAGAAATTAAGGTAAGTTTAACGGCATATTTACAGCTCAAAGCATCTGCAACCTTTGAATTGACAAAAATGCCCTCATGTGCAAAGCACATGACCAAATTTAACTGAAAAAACTAACTGGGTTAGGCCTAAAGGACAAAACATGTATGATATGAAAACATAAAGGACAAAACTTGTCAATTTTGAACATAAAGGACAAAGCCTGAAAATATGTATAAAAATAAAGCACAATCCTTGAAATTCAATTTTTTTTTTTAAAGCAGGAACTTAAATAAACTAAAAAGAATATAGAAATGACTCGTACCAGCTATAAGTACATTCCATAGTGGGAAGTGGAAGTAAAGTTTAAAGGTACAGGGTACAAACAGGCTGTCCGTTTGGATGATTGAGAAAAGTGATGCATCATTATTGCTATTAATAGGAAACGTTGTCATTCCTATTTTTCTGTTTCCTCATAAATACACCATCTCCAACATTCTATTATTGTAAAGTTACTCTTGTCCTCATGCATTCAATCACAAGTTCACAACACTTTTTGAACTACTATTATTTCATATGTTTATCTTCATTTTCTCTATCAAATTCTAATCCGATCTTAAAACTTGGACACTCCAAGGATATAGAATGTCAATCATGCTTAGTGACAGAACTAGCCCATTAAATCAGGAGTATCAAAAAAAAAAAAATTTATCGTGCAATCATCCAATATAAAAAACGACAATAAATAAATAAAGTAAAATAAATACCTAACTAATTGGGCCACAACTTCAATCATATTATTATAAATTTGGGCAATTAGGCCACTGTTTCAATCGGACTCCCTTATTCTACAAGTTTGGGTTTGTTAGAGGTATCCTTGTATTATTTTAGGGATATCCTTGGTATAAAACCGAAAAAAATAAAAAAAAATACACTACGAATACGCACTTGAGTCGTAGTCCGTGCTACGGTTGCTAAAGCATTGGGTCCGCCCCTGATCATGCCCATTATAGGGTGTTATCGAATCATATTTCAAGTTATTCGCCTGGAATTGAAACCGATAAAAATCCTAAACTTTGAATACACTTTCCCTTTCATCTATCATACCATCCATAATACACTACCATCACCTCCTACCATCCGTGATACAATACCATTACCTCCTACCATCTATAATACAATACCATTATCAATATTTCACTTTATTACATGTACATCAACACCATTTATACCATTCAAACAACATATTACAACATCAAGTGACAAATATAATCAAACTATCAACCACTAGATATAACTAACCAAAAAAATGTATATGGGTCTACTTCATCATTTAAAATCACAAACTTTTTGTACAAAATACACGTTATATCATGGTTATACATAATGATGCAAATGTGCATTTTTAGTATTGGTAATGTAAAAAGTAATGTATTGCATATAGTAATGTAAATGAAACTGCATTTGTCTACTACTGGTAATATATTACGAATTTGTCCAAGAAATGATACATATGCATATGTGCATTCATAACTGTTACTAAAAAAAAGTTTTTTTTTTCGTAACAAAATATAGCGATTTTTATTAGAAAAATATTAAAAAAAATTGTTTGTTTTTTGGATTTTTTAGGTAGTTTTTTGTGTTCACATAGGTTCTTGGGGTTCTCACAATAATGGTGGTTCTCAAATGAGCCTTACCCTATATATATATATGGGATGGATCATGAGAAAACTAGTTTAAATGAGAAAACCAAAAAACTAACCAAAAAAGCCAAAAAAAACCTAAAAACATACAAATTTTTTTTTTATTTTTACAATTTTTTATATAAAAATCGCTACTTTTTATGTATGGAAAAAAATTTTCAAAAAAAAGAAAAGATTTTTTTTTTTTTTTTTGTACTGCACATGTGCACTGATACATAAAGCTTAAACCACTTAACCCACCCCCCACCGACACCCCCCAAAAACCTAAACCCCCCACCCCCCCCCCCCCCCCCAAAACCTAAATTCACCCTCCCACCAAAAGCCAAACCCCCCCACCCCCCAAAAACCTAAACCCCCCCACCCCCCACCCTCCCGAAAACCTAAAACTAAACCCTAAACATAAACCCGAAAAAAACCTAAACCCCCACCCCCCAAAAACCTAAACCCCCCTCCCCCCACACCCAAAAACCTAATCCTAAACCCCCCACCTCCACCCCCCGAAAACCTAAACCCCCCTCCCCCCCACACCCGAAAACCTAAAACTAAACCCTAAACATAAACCCGAAAAAAACCTAAACCCCCCACCCCCACCCCCCAAAAACCTAAACCCCCCTCCCCCCACACCCAAAAACCTAATCCTAATCCTAAACCTCAAAAAAAAAAAAAAAACCAACCCTAAAAGCTAAACTAGACTCAAAAAGCTAATTTTAAACATCTAATGCAATTGTATTACATGTTATATTGCACATGTGCACTACTATAATAATAGTATTGAAAACAAGACGACACCATAAATATTTTTTTATGCCATAAAAAATATGCTCGAATATACTTGAATGAAAGATACAAAAATTTGTGATCTTATGGTGCCATTTTTGTTTTAAAATGATAACGTATGGAGAAATGGGAAATGTTTGAAAAGTTATATATTTTTTTTCCAATTTTACCCCTCCTTCATTAAAAGTCTCCCCCTCCTTCGTTAAAAGTCCCCCCCCTCCTTTTTAGGTGTTTTTAGTTAGTATTCTAGTTTTCTCATTTATATCTAGTTTTCTCATGATCCTCTCCCTATATATATATATATATATATAGGGTTCATGCGAGAAACACATTTATTACGAGAACCAACGCGAACACAACAAAATAAACCCACCACACCACCAAAAACCTAACCCCCCCACCCCCACCCAAGCTAAATGCTAAAAACTAAACCCCCAAAAACCTAAAAAAATCTTAAAAAATCTAAAAAGTTCACAAATTTTTTTAATATTTTTTTTAATCGCTACTTTTAGTAGCCAATTTTTTTTCAAATTTTAATAACAAAAAGTAGCGATTTTTTAATAAAAAAAATTATGTGTTTTTTTAGTTTTTTTTTTAGGTTTTTTTAGGTTTTTTTGGTTGTGTTCATATTGGTTTTTGCGGTTCTCGCAATAAAGGGTGGTTCCTAACGGATTCTTCTCCTATGTATATATGGGGCCGCTAAAATAAAAATCACCCCTAGTTGTGAGAACCGAGAGAACCACTTTCCAACTATTAGATCTTGAAGATAGATGGATGAGATTAAAAGTAATTAAAATTAATATTAAATACTTTTTATCTTATTATGTTTTTAATACTTTAATGCAAAAGGGTAGTTTAGTAAATTTACTCTCTTTTGTCTTTTTGTCTTTATTATTTTTTTGTATTATCAGGCCCGGCTTTGTGGGCTGGGCAGCCCGGGCAGACAAATATTTAGGGTCAAGATTTTTAAATAAGCACTGTTATCTTAAATGTTTAATAAATGACTTCAATAACAAAAAATAAAGCTAGTTCAATGGTTAAGATACTCAAATTTGAAAACCAAGGTCATGAGTTATAAACCCTTCCTTTACATTTTTATTTCCTAAACAATTTTCAGTTAATCCCATGCATTTTTAATTTCCTAAACTGTTTTGAACTATCAACTCACTTAATTAATTGACTCTTCGATCTTGTTAACAAGATAATTATATGATTAATTGGTTAATGTTTTGGGTTATAATCTTGAGGTCATGAGTTCAAACCCCATGATTAGCATGTCATATTGTGGTTTCTTGATATATATTTAATGAGTTTATATTATACCAATTTTTTTGTTTTGCCCGGGGCCCAAATTTTTTTTAATATTCTCGGAGACGGCCCTGTATATTATTATATTAGTTGTTTTTTTTAAACAATTTTAACGCGCTGTTTTTTCACGCCATTTTTATGCCCGGCTTTTTCACGCGTCGTTTTTTTAACGCGCCGTTTTTTACGACCCCGTTTTAACGCACCATTTTTTACGCAACATTTTATGCCCTGTTTTTTACGTGCCGTTTTTAACGTGCCATTTTTTATGCACCGTTTTTTAAGCCCCGTTATTACTCGTCGTTTTTTACTCGTCGCTTTTTTACGCGCCGTGTTTTAAGCCTCGTTTTTACTCGCCGTTTTTTACATAAAAGTTTACGTTTTATGTAAAAATGTTTTACGTTTTACATAAAAAAGTTTTACGTTTTACATAAAAAAGTTTTACATTTTACAAATTTCTTAAAAAAGTTTTACGTAAAAAAGTTTTACGTTTTACATAAAAAAAGTTTTACATTTTACAATTTACGTAAAAGTTTTACATTTTACGAGATAAATTTTTTACGTAAAGTTTTTAATTTACGTTTTACGTTTTACAAATTTCGTAAAATATTTTACATAAAAGTTTGTATTTTACGTTTTACAAATTTCATAAAAAAAAGTTTTACGTTTTACGTTTTACAAATTTTATAAATTTTTTTTACGTTTTACGGTTTACAAATTTCATAAAAAAGTTTTACGTTTTACAAATTACATAAAAAAGTTTTACGTTTTAAGGTTTTAACCTTTTTTCCTACAAATACTTTTTTTTTTAAAAAAAAATACGAAAACTTTTTTACGGTTTTAAACTTTTTTTACAAAAACTTTTTTACACAAAACGAACTCACCAAAAAATCACAACTCAGTAGGTGTTTCAAATAGATTGAACTTATCATCATCGAACGGAAAAAAAATATAAATAACAACAACAAAACTCAAAGTCAAGTGTGGATCTTGAAAAAAAATGGGGTTTGGCTCAGAGTTCCCAATAATCATGGCTGCAAAAGTGGGGTTGCAGGTTCCAAAACCTACAATCCACCAACCTTGCCACGCCATCGTCATCACTGCCAATATATCGAAAATGGTCAACAAAACAAGTTACAAATAAATCGAAAAGGGTCATCACTGCCAATAAATCGAAAAAGGACATCACTGCCAATAAAACGACCACCCCCTTCACCCACCCCCTCACCATCGTTCACCGCCACCACCGCTCACACAACCACCTCCTCCAACACCACCACCGCGAACACCGTCGGGCCACTCCCGCCACTGGGAAAAACCTTCATAAAACAACAATTTCTCCACCTCAACAACATCAATATGTAACAATTAGTTAATTCAACTAATCAAGTTAAAACTTATCTGTTTAAAGTAAAAATCGATATTCAAATCCTATTAGTTTGAAGTCATTTGACATTCAAATCCTATTCGTTCAATGTCAAACATCAACCATCAATAAAATCAACTAAAACAACAATTCCTCAACCTCAACAATATAATACGCATCAGGATTCATTAAACCTAACTGTTTTGGTCAAAAATTACCTAAGCAATTAAGTGATCAAATTAGTTAAGTGAGGTAGTGTGCTAGGAATATGTATTAAAAATGTGTTAACAAAATTAGATATGAAAACAGTTTCAGGATACGGCTCAGGATATAGAGCTGTATCTATGATCAAACAATGAGCGAAAATGCAAAGGTGGACACGTGATGTACGAGGAAAGCCCTTGATCAATCTAGATCGCCGGCATAAAACCTCGGGAGCTGACAATCGTAGCTGCCTTGTTCTTCTATTGCTTCAAATATCAGGATACAGTGCAGGATGTGGTGCGGATCGACTATGTGTTACAATGTAATTCGAATACAAGTGTTGTGTGTAGTGTTTGCGATGAGCTAGAGAGAAAGTGTTCGAAAATGTGTGAGTTGAGTGACTTAATCTGATCCGCCCCCATCTATTTATAGTAAAACAAATGTAACTAACTATCCTACATAACCGGGATCCAACGAATATTCCTTAGTTGAACGTTGGAGACCTGGTCTTTCGGGCTCAACGTCTCTCCTTTAACAAACACGCCCGAGTCTTGAGGAAATGAAGTCCATTTGACCGTTAGCAAGTCCCAGTCTTTAACCTGCACGTGATTAATTCGATATACCCCAGGATATCACCCAGGATGTTAGCAATGTCCTCGTCCAGTATCCTGATCACAGATAAACAATTAAAAGCAGGATATTAGTCAGCATGCATACTCAGAAAATGGCCCATAACAATTGTCCCCAAATATATTGGTTGGTATACCAATCCAACGGATATATTTTAAAAACTTTATCTCGTCGATCGAGGCAATTAAAATGAAACGATGGTTGAAATGACATTGTGCCATTTTCAATGCAATATTTACTCTTTACCCCCCTATATTCAGCCTATATTTAGCCAAATCATTTCTGCTTATTATCATCATTCTTCAAGCGATTTTCAGGTAATCACTTTTCTCTTCATCCTCTATCCTTCTTTCTTGAGTTTCTTTTAGTTTGCCCAACACCCTTCATTGCATCACGAACAAGATCTCGATCGGACGGACCAGCCTCAACCCTCGTAAGTCAAAATCTCATCCGTGATCCAGCAAAGGAAATCTGCTGCTTCAACAACGCCGACATCGCTGCTCTTAAAGATTCCGGCGCCTTCCCCACCGGAACAGTCTTTCGCCCTTTTGATCGGGAAGCCCGATCAGACGCGTCATCTGACGAGTGAGTTTGTTTCTTCGCCTACCCTTTCTCTCTTGGACTCCGGTACCCATTTCCACCCTTCATCTCTCGCTTTTTTGAACTCACCGGCCTTAGCTATGCCCAGACTATGGCAATGGTCTTGCGAGTTTTGATAGTGCTGGATCAAATCAAGTCTCGTCATTTTCCTGACCTGTTTATTGAAGACCTCCCTATAGCATACCGGTTGAGATCCCACGGCGATCACCGTTTTCTTCTGTTTTCTACCTCCAAGAACCCTTTGGTTCTTAAGGCCACCAAGAACGAGGATCGATGGAGACAAAAATTCTTTTTTGTAAAAAGAGACGCTATTGATAAGGGTTTCGATCTGCCGGTTAAATGGTTAACCAAGGGTAGGATTTAGGGTTTTAGGAATATCCCCAATTATATCCTCAAACTATATCCCAGACTTATATCCTGATGTTTTTATGCAGCGAACTTCAGAGATTTAGTGCCTCCCAGTGCAGAATCCGAATCCAAGATCAAGGAAATCTACCGACTTCCTGCCAGTGAAAGAACTTTCTCCCTGTCTCTCACAGATTCAAGCCAGAAATCAAGCTCAGAAATGTCTGGTAAGCACATTCTCAGCATATATTTTAAATCAATTATTTTTCAAAAGTATGATGAGTTTAAGAATATCTTCCCTTGTGCAGTACCAGTTGTCAACCTTGAAGGTTTCCAGCTTGACGAGTTGGATTGCTACTCCAGCCTTGCACCCATCAAACAAGAATCCAAGCCAAAGTCGTCAAAGCCTACCTCTTCAAGGACTATTTCTGCTTCCAAAGCCCCTCCGGCATCCAGGACCCGGGCATCTAGCTCTCGGAAGAGAAAGGAGACGGACTCTCCAGCTGTTTCTGAGACATTCTCTCTCGAGAATCATGGGTTTAACAAAGCCACCTCATTCCTCAAACAGGTAAAATTCTCCTCTCGATATCCTGCACAAGTATGTTAGTCCTTATCCTGCTTATTTTTACATCGATACCTGTGTCCTTATCGATAGGGCTTGGATCGTCTTATGCACTTGTATGAAGACGCCTGCGGGCTTAACAAGATGTTGGAGATCAAGCTGGAGAAAGCTGAAACCACCATAGCTGATCAAGGAACCATTGCGGCTGCCAAATCCCAACATTACGAAGAAAAATACAAGGCAATGATCCAGGAACACCAAGCTACCCTCCATAAAGCCAATGAGGATGCCCAAGCCAAACTAGATGCTGCCCTTCTCCAATACCAGCAGAATATGAGTTCATATCGGGATAGCCTCAAAGCATCCGTGGTCGTCTCTCTTCTCCAGGCTAGGATAAGGATGGCTTATGAGGCCAGGGATTTGGGTTTCGAATGCCCCTCCTGGAACATAAAGACTTGGGAGGCGAGACTAAAGGATCTCGGAGGTCATCCCGTTGCTCATCCTGCAAAGCATGCTGGTGAAGAGCCTTCTAAGGCGGCAGAGGAAGTGGCCAATGCTGATGATGGTGATGCCGAGAAGAATCCTGAGACCGATGCTGGTGCAGATGCTGGGAAGGAGGCTGTTGATCAAGAGGGTGCCGCTTCTTAAGCGGCGATGATGGATATACGTGCCAAGGCCGGAGCCCACTTTTAAATTTTGTGGTTGTGGTTGTGTAAACAATTTACTTTTCCTGTCTTCGAACAATTTTATATTTCCTGCATTAGAACAATATGATGACCAAAGGTGGATGGGTCCTAGGTTTTAGGATGAAGCCCTTGGTCATTGATTAGTAGAACCTGTTTTGAATGTGGTAACGGTTGTAGGTGGACAAGTTCTGTTTTGAGATAGATCCTCCAACCGTTACACAAGTATGCTAGAAACTAATTGTGCTTTTGGTGGATGGGCCTCGGTTTGAGGTGAATCCAAAAGCATAACTTTTGACATGTTAATAATATAACTATCTCTTAATCTTACTTGTTATTGCCTTGCATTACTTAATGTACCTTTTAACTTTGCAAAAATTTTGTATTGTTATCTTTCAAAAATATCCTGATCAATATGCTCAATGATATACAATAAAAACTATTATTAGATCCGTTCAACTTTGTAGAAAGCTTTTTAAGGAATGAAAAGCAGTCCACTTTTCCAAAACCTGTTTTGATAATACTTAAATGATCAAAGTTTCAAACTAGTATTAGTTTCAAATATCTTAACCAAATATCCTGAAAAGTATTTAATAACATATTTTGAGAATATATTAGGATATTTATTCCTTTACCAAACATAGTACTAAAAATTTAAACATTGTTTATAAAGGAAAGATCATACCAGGAATAGGGTATAAACCTATTACCAAACTTCAATCCCTTTGCAAATCTTCCAATGTAGATGTCCCCTGTCTGAGACACTTAGTGCATTAGTTCCGAGCCTTATCCTTTTAGCTTTACACCATTGCCTCGATAGGAATGTCCCCTGTGTACAATGTCTTCTTAGAAATCTTCTGAATATCAGTTTCCATTGTATAGGCAATTTTTCATGCCACGGGGGTAAAACCCAAAAATGTCTTGCAGATAAATTCCTTGTATTCTGGGGAAAATCCCAAATTTTCGTGCGCTACAGGCGGGAGTGTATAAACAAGGGGTGTTCATCGAATCGAATATCGAATTTTCGAATTATTCGAATCGAATTGTTCGAATAATTTTTATTTTTCCTTGAATTCGTATTCGATTCGAATTCGATTAAAACCTACCGAATTCGATTCGAATTCGTATTCGAATAAAAAACCCAATTCGTATTCGATTCGTATTCGATTAAAAATTCGAATTCGAATCGAATTCGAATAAATTCGATTTAATTCAGATTCTTTAAAAACATGTAAAAAAACTTTCAAAATGAAACATAAATTTTAAAGCAGCCATAAAGCACGATATCACATTAAAAAGTTCCAAATAAAGTACCATAAGTCTAAAATTCAAAACGAGAAGTCGGGAATAACCACTCCACACAAGTTAATATTTTTACGCTTAGAAATCTATTGATAGATTTGTTACTTAGGTTTTAGTTATGGGCCATGTAGTGGGTTTGGTAATGGGTAATTTTAATACTTAGAAAAAAATTTGAACATAATTTATAATATAGCCTAATAAAAGTTATATATGTATTATATATAAAAATAATAAATAAAATGTATAATTTTTATTCGAATTTCGAATCGAATCGAATTTGAAATCATAAATTCGTATTCGATTCGTATTCGATTTACTTGACTCGAATTGAATCGAATTCGAATTCGAATTCTTATAATCGAAACGAATTCTTGATAATCGAATCGAATTTAAACGAATTTCGAATTTTTCGAATTCGAAACGAATTCTGCACACCCCTAGTATAAACTCCAAGACTTATAAAAGTGAAAACCTTTAAACCTTAGAGAGTATGAAAATACCCTTTCGTGAGAGAGGGTGATCAATCCTCATATACCTTTAGGATTCAGGATATAGCTAACAGTAACGAAATTTTCAGCCACTTTTACATGAACTGGTCCCGCCACCTTGAACTATCCCTGAATAACTTGCGCTCCAGGTGGAGTGTTTTAACCCAATTCGGAAGAAAGGTGAATACCTTTAAACCTGTGAAGGGATCAGGATCCCTTATACGTGAGAGAGGGGGCCAATCCTCTAATCTTCTGAAGTATCTTGAGTGAGCATCCTGGAGCTATATCCTGGAGCATATACTGCAAAACATCCTTAGACTAAGGTGGGTGTTAGCTTGGCTAACACCCCTCCGATGCTTAAGTTAGTATTGGGTTTCAAAGAATAAATTAAACCAAACATATTTAAAAAAGATAGAATTCATACCATCCTGAGTTAGAAATTAAATTCCAAACTCACTTGAAATAAAGCTTAAGGTGTATAGCATTCCAAGATCTCAGTAGCATATCCCCTTCCATATTCTTGAGTCTATGTGCTCCTTTCCCTGCTTCTGATTCAACTTCATATGGTCCTTCCCATTTTGGAGCTAACTTGCCAACGGCAGGATTAGTAGTATTCTGAAAAGCCTTTCTCAACACCCAATCTCCAACCTTAAATCTTCTGGTCCTAATATTCTTGTTATATGCTCTGGATATTCTTTGTTGATATGCTGCCATCCTTAGCCTTGCTGCATCTCTCTTTTAATCTATAGTATCCAAATCCTGACTCAAGGCTTCAGGATTCTGTTTAGGATCACTTAGGGTAAATCTTGCAGTAGGTATTGTCATTTCCGTTGGAATCATTGCTTCTGCTCCAAATACCAAGGAAAATGGGGTTTGGCCTGTTGCGTTCTTTACCGTTGTCCTATCAGCCCACAAAACAAAGGGTAATTCTTCTGCCCATCTTCCTTTTTTGGCTTCAAGCCTCTTCTTTAAGTTATTGACAATTATCTTGTTTGAGGATTCTGCTTGTCCATTCGCTTGAGGATGTACCGGAGTAGATGTTATCATTTTGATTCCCCAACTTTTGCAAAATTCTGTAGTTCTCCTGCTCATAAACTGAGAACCATTGTCACGGATTATCTCGGCTGGTACTCCAAATCTGGTCAGGATATTTCTCTTTATGAAGGATACTACTTCTTGATCTCTAACTTGAACAAATGCTTCTGCTTTAACCCACTTGGAGAAATAATCCGTCATTGCCAACATGAAAACCTTTCCTCCCGGAGCTTTTGGAAGCTTTCCCACTATATCCATACCCCACTTCATAAACGGCCAAGGGGAAACAATAGGATACAGCGGTTCAGCAGGCTGATGTAATATGTTACTATGTCTTTGACATGCGTCACATCTTCGAGCATATTCTGCGGCATCTTTTCTCATTGTCGGCCAATAATATCCTGTCCTTAATTGTCACACCCCAAATTTCCACGTGTTACCAGTGGGCCCGGTAGGGGAGTAACGTGACGTGGTTGGCAACATCATAGTCAAACAACACAATATATAAATGCACAGCGGAAGCAAAAGGATAAATATATTACAATCCGTAATAGTGTAACATCAAAGTATTACAACGGAAGTAAAGGATCCACAGGCGGATTGCAAATAAAATAACATGGTTCAACAGACTTTAGGCATCTAAGCTTGCGAGACTCTTTATTGATGCTAGGAGTAGCCAGCCAATTCCAATTAGTACCTGCACTTAGCCTTTTTGGGAAAATACGTCAGTTTACACTGGTAAATACAATCAACCGACTCATTTTAAAAAGGGTTTAAGAAAATGATTGATTTGAATGCACATGGCACAAATAATATTTTATAACTTGGGATAATTATTTAAATATAATACTTGTAGGGATTTACATGTTTCTTATGCGTTCAGTAGCCCGGATCGAGCCAGGTTAAAGATTAATGGACACACCACTTTAATTATGAGACACTGACAGGTGTACGCCTACACCTGTGTGCTAAGGTCGTGGCCATTCCGTAGAATGATGCCAGGGATATCCGGGACAACGGTCATTAACCCCCCAAAGGCTTTAAGCAAACAAAACAATATTAAACGAGACATCTCAATACTTTAATTATCATTCATTCAATTAAAGATTCAACGTCCCGACCAAGCGGTATTTTATATACCGTACCCCAAGCCCGTATAGGGAAAATAAGTTAAAAGTATTTACCTGAGCTAAATATAAATTCAATCCCAGCCGTATCAAATCAGCAAGTACATATAGCTTTTACTGGGCTCCTAAATCTGGAACGAAGGTTTTTAATAACCTATTAGAATCCTAACGGGTCTTTGAATTAAGCCTTGACTTAGACCGATTAGTTTTCAAAAGGAGATACGGTTCAAACGCATGATAAAGCGAAGACCGGAAAAGAATGTGATTTAGACCCGACAAGTTTGAAGACTTGTATAATATGGGTAATCTAAATACCTTCTGGATTTTGAGATAATAACGATAAGGTTTGACCCGTTTCGGCTAATTTATGCAAACTAGTTACATGAACCGAACCGAACGCGTATGAAGCCACTTGGAGAAATAATCCAGAAGGTATTTAGATTACCCATATTATACAAGTCTTCAAACTTGTCGGGTCTAAATCACATTCTTTTCCGGTCTTCGCTTTATCATGCGTTTGAACCGTATCTCCTTTTGAAAACTAATCGGTCTAAGTCAAGGCTTAATTCAAAGACCCGTTAGGATTCTAATAGGTTATTAAAAACCTTCGTTCCAGATTTAGGAGCCCGGTAAAAGCTATCTGTACTTGCTGATTTGATACGGCTGGGATTGAATTTATATTTAGCTCAGGTAAATACTTTTAACTTATTTTCCCTATACGGGCTTGGGGTACGGTATATAAAATACCGCTTGGTCGGGACGTTGAATCTTTAATTGAATGAATGATAATTAAAGTATTGAGATGTCTCGTTTAATATTGTTTTGTTTGCTTAAAGCCTTTGGGGGGTTAATGACCGTTGTCCCGGATATCCCTGGCATCATTCTACGGAATGGCCACGACCTTAGCACACAGGTGTAGGCGTACACCTGTCAGTGTCTCATAATTAAAGTGGTGTGTCCATTAATCTTTAACCCGGCTCGATCCGGGCTACTGAACGCATAAGAAACATGTAAATCCCTACAAGTATTATATTTAAATAATTATCCCAAGTTATAAAATATTATTTGTGCCATGTGCATTCAAATCAATCATTTTCTTAAACCCTTTTTAAAATGAGTCGGTTGATTGTATTTACCAGTGTAAACTGACGTATTTTCCCAAAAAGGCTAAGTGCAGGTACTAATTGGAATTGGCTGGCTACTCCTAGCATCAATAAAGAGTCTCGCAAGCTTAGATGCCTAAAGTCTGTTGAACCATGTTATTTTATTTGCAATCCGCCTGTGGATCCTTTACTTCCGTTGTAATACTTTGATGTTACACTATTACGGATTGTAATATATTTATCCTTTTGCTTCCGCTGTGCATTTATATATTGTGTTGTTTGACTATGATGTTGCCAACCACGTCACGTTACTCCCCTACCGGGCCCACCGGTAACACGTGGAAATTTGGGGTGTGACAATTAATACTTTTGAGAATAGTGACCTGCCCCCAGTATGGTTACCACAATCCCCTTCATGTATATCCAGAAGTACTTCTTTGGCTTCAGGATCCTCCAAACACCTCAGATACGGTCCTGCAAGAGATTTCTTGTATAAAACATTATTTATAATAGTGAATCGTTATACCTTCATCCTAAATGCCTTAGGATTTTCATCTTCGGGGATGTGTCCTTCCTTGAGATATCTCATGATTGGAGCCGTCCAAGATTTAGGATCCTCTTCAGGATACTCTGCTCCAGGATCCTGAATACCCGCTACTTCTTTATCCCGAGGATTCGTTGCAGGATACAAGACATGTATTATTGGTATTTGGGTTCCTTCTGGTATCCTGATCGATGATCCCAGATTTGCTAAGGCATCTGCTTCGGCGTTATCCTCTCTTGGTACCTGTTCAAGTGTAAAAACATCGAAATATTCTGCTAATTTTTTGAGAATATCGAGGTATTCGATTAATTTCTCACCCTTAACTGCATAGGATCCATTAAAATGGTTAGTAATTAACAAGGAGTCAACATATACTCGCAAATTCTTGATACTCATACTCTTAGCCAATTCTAATCCTGCAATTAAAGCTTCATATTCTGCCTCATTATTAGTAGCAGGAAATTCACACCTAATGGCCTGGGGTAATATGTCCCCCTGTGGCGATTTTAATAGTATGCCTAGACCTACACCTCTTATATTGGATGCACCATCATTATATAATGTCCAGGATCCTGAAGATTCTCCTAACTGTTGAACTTCTAGGTCTACCTCATCCTGAATATCACTACTGAAATCAGCCACAAAGTCAGCTAAAGCCTGAGACTTTATGGCATTTCTAGGTTCATATACTAAATCATAAGCACTTAACTTCACTGACCACTTGGCCATCCTGCCTGACATCTTTGGTTTCCTAAGCACATTTTTGACAGGATAATTTGTTTTAACATGGATCCTATGTGTCTCAAAATAATGTCTAAGCTTTGTCGATGCCATGACTAGAGCTAATATCAATTTTTCTAAATGAGAATACCTAGTTTCAGCATCTAACAAACTTTTACTAACATAATATACATGATATTGCTGACCTTCATGGTCTTTTATAAGAACGGCACTTACAGCATTCCCTGATACAGCGAGGTATAGGGATAGTGGTTCACCATTTTAAGGCTTCATCAATAGAGGTGCGGTTGAGAGATATCGATTCAAATCCTGCAAGGCTGCTTCATGCTTTGCTCCCCATTCAAATTTCTTATTCTTCTTGAGGATATCATTGAATTCCTTGCATTTTTCTGAGGATCTTGAAATAAATCTATTCAAAGCTGCTACTTGGCCTGTCAACCTTTGTACGTCCTTCATATTTGAGGGTGATTTTATACCCAGGATAGCTTTGATCTGCTCTGGGCTTGCTTCAATCCCCCTTTTTGTCACTATATATCCAAGAAACTTTCCTGCCCCCACTCCGAAATGGCACTTAGCAGGATTCAGCTTCATGTTGTATTGATCCAGGATATCAAATGCTCCCTTGATATCCTGGAGGTGATCCTCAGCTCTTTTAGATTTTACCACCATATCGTCAATATATACCTCCATGGTGTCCCCCAGCTTATCTTTGAACATCATGTTTACCAGTCTCTAGTATGTTGCACCTGCATTTTTCAAACCGAAAGGCATAGCAGTATAGCAATATATACCTGTTGGTGTCATGAAAGCAGTATCCTCCTGATCCGAAGGCTCCATTTGAATCTGCTAAAATCCTGAGGACGCGTCCATGAATGTTAACATTTCATGTCCAGCAGTAGCATCTACCATTGCATCGATATGAGGGAGAGGAAATGGATCTTTAGGACAAGCCTTGTTCAACTCCGTGTAATCTACACAGACTCTCCATTTCCCGTTTTTCTTCTGTACCACAACTACGTTCGCTAGCCATCTTGGAAACTTGACTTCTCTGATCAACCTGGACTTCAACAATCTTTCAACTTCCTCTTGGATAATCGCATTCCGCTCAGGAGCGAATTTTCTTCTTTTTTGCTGAACAGGCTTGAATAATTTGTCAATTCCAAGCTTGTGAGTGATAATGTCTTTGGATATGCCTGTCATATCCTCATGCTTCCATGCAAACGTTGACATCCTGCATTTCAAAAAGTTAGTTAAATGTTCTTCAATATCCTGAGGGATATTGGTTCCTACGAGCACCAAGATATCAGGATTATCCTGATCCAGGATGATTTTATTAACATCCTGCTCCGAATCCTCCACGATATCCTGGGCCCGCATCTTTAATTGCTACGCTGTACTAGGCTTAGTTGAGGATTTCATCGAGGATGAGTAGCATTCTTTCGCTTCCTGTTGATCACTTTCCACGTTGACAACCCCCAAGGGGTAGGGATCTTGGTGCATTGGTGATATGTTGATGGCACAACCTTTATATCGTGAATCCATGGTCTTCCCAGTATGATGTTATAGCAGGATAAGGAGTCCATCACACAGAAGCGTTGTATTGAGTTGACCCCTTCAACATATACTGGTAACTTTATCTCCCCTACGGTATTCCTAGCTTCTCCACTGAAACCAACGAGCACAGTGGACTTCGAAGTGATATCCATCGGAGATACATTCATCCTCTTCAATGTTTCCAGCTGAATTATATTGACAGAACTACCGTTGTCTACCAGTATCCTGCGTACAAAATGGTTAGCCACATATAATGTTATTACTAAAGCATCATGGTGAGGATCCTGAACAGTATCCCTGTCATCACTATCGAAAGTGATCACTTTATCAGTTGTGAGGGTAGTCATTCTGACTGGTCTGTCTCCCCTCTCGCTCTTAGCCTCCTTTGCATGTCTCTTGGCCGTCGAATACGAAGTCCCACAAATGTCGGATCCTCCTGAAATAAAGTTAATTATCTTGGCATCTGCTGGGGGTGATGCTGCTCGTTTAGGATCCTTCTCGGGATCCTGCCCTTTATTCTTCTTTTTTCCCAGCAACTCCTTCAGATACCCCTTGCTTAACAGGTAACTTATCTCTTTCCTTAAAGCAATGCAATCCTCGGTCATATGTCCGAAGTCTTCGTGGAAGGCACACCATTTGGATTTATCCTTCCAATCAGCTTTCTGCTGGTTCTTTCGAGGCCACCTAGCTTTGTCCCCTAAGCCCTGCATAGCATACATTAATTCAGGTATATTAACAGAAAAGCAGTATTCAGATAAATTAGGATATTCTTCAGGATCCTCGTCTTCAACAGCGTTCACTTTCTTGTTATCATTTCTGCCATATGGCCTGGAGCGATATGGCTTATATGAGGTTTCTAATTTCCTGTTAGTTGATTCATAGGTTGAGGTAGAATTCATCCTCTCCTGCATCTTCTTGTCATCTTCCAGACGGATATATCTCAAAGCCCTGTTATGAGCTTCGTCGAGATTCCTGCAGGGATTCATTACAAGATCCTGATAAAACTGAGAATCCTTTTGTAATCCCATCTTAAAAGCTTGCACAGCTATTGCAACATCAAGATGTGGGATATCCAAGGATTCTCGACTGAATTTGTTCACATAATCCCTCAAGGATTCCTGGGGCCCTTGAGTTATACTGTAAAGGTCACTGGTTAGTTTCTCAAAACTCCGACTACAAGAAAATTGACTGTTAAATAAATTAACCAAATGAGCAAACGAAGTAATTGAGTGAGGAGGAACGTTTAACAGCCATTTTAAGGCTGATCTTGTCAGAGTAGAACCAAATCCCTTGCATAAGCATGCTTCCTTAAGCTCCGGAGGGATAGGGTTAATCTCCATTCTTTCCCTATACTGGGCAATATGCTCTTCAGGATCCGTAGTCCCATCATACAGCTTCATGTTGGGAGTCTGAAATCTTTTTGGGATTTCAGCATCACAGATGGGATATGCAAAGCGGGATATCCTGTGGCTGTCCTGGGATACTTCCGGAATTGGCTGGACCACTCCAGGTACACTGGATATCATGTCCTTCAATTTCTGGAGCTCCCTGGTAAATGTTGACGTCATACCTGCATCCTGCAAAGAGCCATTATTGTTAGTAGCAAGAATATTATTATTTGACACATTACCGTTCTGAGGATTTTGGCCATATCCTGAAGCATATCCTGAACTTCTCACAGTCGATATCCTGACCGAAGAGGGTATCTCAGGGGTATGATTCTGAGAATGGCTTGGGACGATATTCCCCCTATTATCCTCAGTGTAAACTGCGGAACTGAAGTTTAAAGCCCTGGGCTGTATAGGAGTGACAGTTTCTTCAGCGGGTCTACTCGAGCTAGCTTTTAAGAGTTGTATTTCTCTTAACAGCATTTGGTTAGTCTCCTGTTGCTGCCTCATTTGTTCCTGCACACTTCCAAATAAAGTCAAAATTTCATCGTTAGAGGCTAAAACGGGAGCAGATCCCTGGACACTCCGAGTAGGGATAACATCTTGAGATTGTGAAGAAAACGGCATCCTTGGAGGAGGTGGTGGAAGCACCGAACCAGTAGTAGCAGAGGTTGTAGCAAACATAGTGGAAGAGCTCATGTTTGATCTTGAGGCCATTGTAAACAATGTGGCAAAAAGTTTTGAAAGTAGAAAACCGATTAATGATTTTACAAAGATTTTTAGTAAAAGTAGCACCACTTGCCCCACGGTGGGCGCCAAATTGTTTTGGTCAAAAATTACCTAAGCAATTAAGTGATCAAATTAGTTAAGTGAGGTAGTGTGCTAGGAATATGTATGAAAAATGTGTTAACAAAATTAGATATGAAAACAGTTTCAGGATACGGCTCAGGATATAGAGCTGTAACTATGATCACACAATGAGCGAAAATGTAAAGGTGGACACGTGATGTACGAGGAAAGCCCTTGATCAATCTAGATCGCCGGCATAAAACCTCAGGAGCTGACAATCGCAGCTGCCTTGTTCTTCTATTGCTTCAAATATCAGGATACAGTGCAGGATGTGGTGCGGATCGACTATGTGTTACAATGTAATTCGAATACAAGTGTTGTGTGTAGTGTTTGCGATGAGCTAGAGAGAAAGTGTTCGAAAATGTGTGAGTTGAGTGACTTAATCTGATCTGCCCCCATCTATTTATAGTAAAACAAATGTAACTAACTGTTAGGGGTCATTTTCTTTGCATACATATCCTGACCAATATCCTGCCTTTGTTTGTTTATTTGTGACCAGGATGCTGGAAGAGGATATTGCTAACATCTTGGGCGATATCCTGAGGTTTATTGAATTAACCACGTGCAGGTTAAAGGCTGAGACTTGCTAACGGTCAAGTGGACTTCTTCTCCTCAAGACTCGGGCGAGTTTGTTGAAGGAGAGACGTTGAGCCCGAAAGACCAGGTCTACAACGTTCGATGAAGGAATATTCGGTGGATCCCGGAAGTTTAGGATAGTTTGTTATTTTATCTTTACTATAAATAGATGGGGGCGGATCAGTTTAAGGCACACAATTTTCATTAACACTCTCGAACACTTTCACTCTCTAGCTCATAGCAAACACCACACTTGTATTCAAATTTCATTGTAACACGTAGTCGATCCGCACCACATCTTGCATTGTATCCTGACGTTTGAAGTAATAAGAAGAACAAGGCAGCTGCGATTGTCAGCTCCCGAGGTTTTATGCCGGCGATCTAGATTGATCAAGGGCTTTCCTCGTACATTTCGTGTCGTTTACTTTACTTTTGCTCATTGTTTGATCATAGATACAGCTCAATATCCTGAGCCGTATCCTGAATACTGATTTCCTAATTAACACAACAAGCATATTTTCAAACACACTTTCTAGCACACTACCTCACTTTACTAATTTGATCACTAAATTGCTTCGGTAATTTTTGACCAAAACAATTTGGCGCCCACCGTGGGGCAAGTGGTGCTCTCTTTACTAAAAAAATTTGTGAAATCGCTAATCGGCTTTCTATTTTCAAAACTTTTTGCCACATTGTCCATAATGGCCTCAAGATCAAACATGAGTTCCTCTACTGTGTCTGCTATGACTTCTACTACTACTGGTTCGGTGCTTCCACCACCTCCTCCAAGGATGCCAGCCTCTTCACGACCTCAGGATATCATCCCTACTCGCAGTGTTCAGGAATCTGCTCCTGTTCTAGCTTCTAATGATGAAATTCTCACTTTATTTGGAAGTGTGCAGGAACAAATGAGGCAACAACAGGAAACAAATCAAATGCTTTTAAGGGAAATACAACTCCTGAAGTCTGGCCCGAGCAGATCTGCTGAGGATAATGTCACTCCATTACATCCCAGAACGTTGAACTTTAGTTCAGCTGTGTATACTGAGGATTACAGGGGGAATATTGTGCCCAGCCTTCCTCAGAATCATACTCCTGAAATACCCTCCTCGGTCAGGATGTCAACCATGAGGAGCTCAGGATATGCTTCAGGATATGGGCAAAATCCTCCAACGGGTAACGTGTCAAATAATAATAATACTCATGCTACTAACAATAGTGGATCTTTGCAGGATACAGGTGTAACATCAGCACTTACTAGGGAACTTCAGAAGTTGAAGGACATGATATCTAATGTACCTGGGGTGGTCCAGCCGATCCCGGAAGTGTCCCAAGACAGCCACAAGATATCTCGTTTTGCATATCCTATCTGTGATGCTGAGATCCCAAAGAGATTCCAAACCCCCAACATGAAGCTTTATGATGGGACTACGGATCCTGAAGAGCATATTGCTCAGTATAGGGAAAGAATGGAGATTAACCCTATCCCTCCGGAGCTCAAGGAAGCATGCTTGTGCAAGGGATTTGGTTCTACTCTAACAGGATCAGCCTTAAAATGGCTGTTAAACGTTCCTCCTCACTCAATTACTTCGTTTGCTCATTTGGTTAATTTATTTAACAGTCAATTTTCTTGCAGTCGGAGTTTTGAGAAACTAACCAGTGATCTTTACAGGATAACTCAAGGGCCTCAGGAATCCTTGAGGGATTATGTGAACAAATTCAGTCGAGAATCCTTGGATATCCCACATCTTGATGTTGCAACAGCTGTGCAAGCTTTTAAGATGGGATTACAAAAGGATTCTCAGTTTTATCAGGATCTTGTAATGAATCCCTGCAGGAATCTAGACGAAGCTCGTAACAGGGCTTTGAGATATATCCGTCTGGAAGATGACAAGAAGATGCAAGAAAAGATGAACTCATCTAACACTTATGAGTCAACTAACAGGAAGTCAGAATCCTCATTCAAGTCATATCGGCCTAAGCCATATGGTAGAAATGAAAACAAGAGGGTGAATGCTGTCGAAGATGAGGATCCTGAAGAGTATCCTGAGTTGTCTGAATACTGCTTTTCTGTTAACATTCCTGAATTGATGTATGCCATGCAGAGTCTAGGAGACAAGGCTAGGTGGCCTCGGAAGAACCCACAAAAGGTTGACTAGAAAGATAAGTCAAAATGGTGTGCTTTCCACGAAGATTTCGGACATGTAACTGAGGATTGCATTGCTCTAAGGAAAGAAATAAGCTATCTTCTAAGCAAGGGATATCTGAAAGATCTCTTAGGAAGAAAGAAGAATAAGGGTCAGGATACTGAGAAGGATCCTGAACGAGCAGCATCACCTCCTGCGGATGCCAAGATAATCAACTTCATTTCGGGAGGATCCGACATTTGTGGAACTTCGTATTCGGCAGCGAAGAGACATGCAAAAGAAGCTAAGGCCAAAAGAGGAGACAAACCTGTCAGGATGACTACCCTCACAACTGACAAAGTGATCACTTTTGATGCTGATGATAGGGATACTGTCCAGGATCCTCACCATATTGCTCTGGTAATAACGTTATATGTGGCTAAACATTTTGTACGCAGGATATTAGTTGATAACGGCAGCTCCGTCAACATAATCCAACTAGAAACTCTGAAGAGAATGAATGTATCTCCAATGGATATCACTTCAAAGTCTACTGTGCTTGTTGGGTTCAGTGGAGAGGCTAGAAACACAGTGGGAGAGATAAAGTTGCCAGTATACGTTGAAGGAGTCAACTCGATACAACGTTTCTGTTTAATGGATTCTCTCTCCTGCTACAACATCATACTGGGAAGACCGTGGATTCACGATATGAAGGCTGTGCCATCAACATATCACCAGTGCATCAAGATACCTACACCTTGGGGAGTTGTCAAAGTCGATAGTGATCAGCAGGAGGCAAAAGAATGCTACTCATCCTCGATGAAATCCTCAACCAAACCTAGTGCAGCATAGCAATTAAAGACGCGGGCCCAGGATATTGTGGAGGATCCGGAGCAGGATGTGAAGAAAATTACCCTGGACCAGGATAATCCCGATATTTCGGTGCTCGTAGGGACCAATATCCCTCAGGATATTGAAGAACAATTAATTAACTTTTTGAAATGCAGGATGTCTACGTTTGCATGGAAGCATGAGGATATGACAGGCATATCCAAAGATGTTATCACTCACAAGCTTGGAATTGATAAATCATTCAAGCCTGTGCAGCAAAAAAGAAGGAAGTTTGCTCCTGAGCGGAACACAATTATCCAGGAGGAAGTTGAGAGATTATTGAAGTTCAGGATGATCAGGGAGGTTAAGTTCCCAAGGTGTCTAGCAAACGTGGTTGTAGTACAGAAGAAAAATGGGAAATGGAGAGTTTGTGTGGACTACACAGACTTGAACAAAGCTTGTCCTAAAGACCCATTTCCTCTTCCCCACATTGATGCAATGGTAGATGCCACTGCCGGGCATGAAATGCTGACCTTCATGGACGCATCTTCAGGATTTCAACAGATCCAAATGGAGCCTTCTGACCAGGAGGATACTGCCTTCATGACACCAACGGGTATTTATTGTTATACAGCTATGCCTTTTGGTTTGAAAAATGCAGGTGCAACATACCAAAGATTGGTAAACATGATGTTCAAAGACAAACTGGGGGACACCATGGAGGTATATATCGATGATATGGTGGTGAAATCTAAAAAGGCTGAGGATCACCTCCAGGATATCAAGGGAGCATTTGATATCCTGGATCAATACAACATGAAGCTGAATCCTGCTAAATGCCATTTCGGAGTGGGGGCAGGAAAGTTTCTCGGATATATGGTGACAAAAAGGGGGATAGAAGCAAGCCCAGAGCAGATCAAAGCTATCCTGGATATAAAATCACCCTCAAATATGAAGGACGTACAAAGATTGACAGGCCGAGTAGCAGCTTTAAACAGGTTTATCTCGAGATCCTCAGAGAAATGCAAAGATTTTTATGATATCCTGAAGAAGAACAAAAAAATCGAATGGGGTGAGAAGCATGAAGCGGCCCTACAGGATTTGAAGCGATATCTCTCAACCGCACCTCTATTAATGATGCCTGAAAATGGTGAACCACTATCCCTATACCTTGCTGTATCAGGGAATGCTGTAAGTGCCGTTCTTATAAAAGACCATGAAGGTCAGCAATATCCTGTTTACTATGTTAGTAAAAGTTTGTTAGATGCTGAAACTAGCTACTCTCATTTAGAAAAATTAATACTAGCATTAGTCATGGCATCAACGAAGCTTAGACATTACTTTGAGACACATAGGATTCATGTTAAAACAAATTATCCTGTTAAAAATGTACTTAGGAAGCCATAAATGTCAGGCAGAATGGCTAAATGGTCAGTAAAGTTAAGTGCTTATGATTTAGTATATGAACCTAGAAATGCCATAAAATCTCAGGCTTTAGCTGACTTTGTGGCTGACTTTAGTAGTGACATTCAGGACGAGGTAGACCTAGAAGTTCAACAGTTAGGAGAATCCTCAGGATCCTGGACATTGTATACTGATAGAGCATCTAATGTAAGAGGAGTAGGATTAGGAATACTACTAAAATCGCCACAGGGGGACATATTACCCCAGGCTATTAGGTGTGAATTTCCTGCTACTAATAATGAAGCAGAGTATGAGGCTTTAATTGCAGGATTAGAGTTGGCTAAGAGCATGAGTATCAAAAATTTGCAAGTATATGTTGACTCTTTGTTAATTACTAACCATTTTAATGGATCCTATGCAGTTAAAGGTGAGAAATTAATCGAATATCTCGATATTCTCAAAAAATTAGCAGGATATTTCGATGTTTTTATACTTGAACAGGTACCGAGGGAGGATAATGCTGAAGCGGATGCCTTAGCAAATTTGGGATCATCGATCAGGATACCTGAAGGGACCCAGATACCAATATTACATGTCTTATATCCTGCAACGAATCCTCAGGATAAAGAAGTAGCGGGTATTCAGGATCCTGGAGCAGAACATCCTGAAGAGGATCCTAAATCCTGGACGGCTCCAATCATGAGATATCTCAAAGAAGGACACATCCCTGGAAATGAGAATCCTAAGGCATTTAGGATGAAGGTATCATGATTCACTATTATAAATAATATTTTATACAAGAAATCTCTTGCAGGACCGTATTTGAGGTGCTTGGAGGATCCTGAAGCCAAAGAAGTACTTCAGGATATACATGAAGGGGATTGTGGTAATCATGCTGGGGGCAGGTCGTTATTCTCAAAAGTGTTAAGGACAGGATATTATTGGCCAACAATGAGAAAGGATGCAGCAGAATATGCTCGAAGATGTGACGCATGCCAAAGACATAGTAACATACTGCATCAACCTGCTGAACCATTATATCCTATTGTTTCCCCTTGGCCGTTTATGAAGTGGGGTATGGATATAGTGGGAAAGCTACCAAAAGCTCCGGGAGGAAAAGTCTTTATGCTAGCAATGACGGATTATTTCTCTAAGTGGGTTGAAGCAGAAGCATTTGTACAAGTGAGAGATCAAGAAGTAGTATCCTTCATAAAGAGGAATATCCTAACCAGATTCGGAGTACCAGCCGAGATAATCTGTGACAATGGTTCTCAATTTATAAGCAAGAGAACTACTGACTTTTGCAAAAGTTGGGGAATTAAAATGATTACATCTACTCCGGTACATCCTCAAGCAAATGGACAAGCAGAATCCTCAAACAAGATAATTGTCAATAACTTAAAGAAGAGACTTGGAGCCAAAAAAGGAAGATGGGCAGAAGAGTTACCCTTTGTTTTATGGGCTGATAGGACAACGGTAAAGAATGCAACAGGCCAAACCCCATTTTCCTTGGTATTTGAAGCAGAAGCAATGATTCCAACGGAAATGACAATACCTACTGCAAGATCTACCCTAAGTGATCCTGAGCAGAATCCTGAAGCCTTGAGTCAGGATTTAGACACTATAGATGAGAAGAGAGATGCGGCAAGGCTAAAGATGGCAGCATATCAACAGAGAATATCCAGGGCATATAACAAGAATATTAGGACCAGAAGATTTAAGGTTGGAGATTGGGTGCTAAGAAAGGCTTTTCAGAATACTACTAATCCTGCCGATGGCAAGTTAGCTCCAAAATGGGAAGGACCATATGAAGTTGAATCAGAAGCAGGGAAAGGAGTATACAGACTCAAGAATATGGAGGGGGATATGCTACCGAGGTCTTGGAATGCTATACACCTTAAGCTCTATTTCAAGTGAGTTTAGAATTCAATTTCTAACTCAGGATAGTATGAATTCTATCTTTTTTAAATATGTTTTGGTTTAATTTATTCTTTGAAACCCAATACTAACTTAAGCATCGGAGGGGTGTTAGCCAAGCTAACACCCACCTTAGTTTACAATTGTTTTGCAGAATATGTTTCAGGATATAGCTCCAGGATATATACTCAGGATAACTCGAAAGATTAGAGGATTGGCCCCCTCTCTCACGTACAAGGGATCCTGATCCCTTCACAGGTTTAAAGGTATTCACCTTTCTTCCGAATTGGGTTTAAACACCCCGCCTGGAGCGCAAGTTATTCAGGGATAGTTCAAGGTGGCGGGACCAGTCCATGTAAAAGTGGCTGACAATTTCGTTACTGTTGGCTATATCCTGAATCCTAAAGGTATATGAGGATTGATCACCCTCTCTCACGAAAGGGTATTTTCATACTCTCTAAGGTTTAAAGGTTTTCACCTTTCTAAGTCTTGGAGTTTATACACTCCCGCCTGTAGTGCATGAAAATTTGGGATTTTCCCCAGGATACAAGGGATTTATCTCCAGTACATCCTTGGGTTTTACCCTTGGGACCTAAAAAATTGCCTATACAATGGAAACTGACATTCAGAAGATTTCTAAGTGTTTGAAGACATTGTACACATGGGACATTCCTACCAAGGCAGTGATGTAAAGCTCAAAGGCTAAAGTTCGGAACTATTATGCTAAATATCTCACACAGGGGACATCTTCATTGGAAAAGTTGCAAGGAGATTGAGGTTTAATAATAGGGTTATATACTACTCCGGGTATGATCTTTCCTTTGTAAATATCGTCTAAGTTTTTAGTAACATTATGTTAAGTATCCTGATATATATTCTCAAAGTCCTTTTAAGGATATTTGACTAGGGTGTTTGAAACTAGTATTAGTTTGGAACTTTGATCATTTAAAACTTGGTTTTGAAAAGATAGATTGTTTTTCACTCTCTAAAGAACTTTCTACAAAGTTGAAGGAATAATTGGAAGTTCTATCTAATAAAAGGTTTTTACAGTATATCGCTGAGCATGCTGATCAGGATATTTTCATAAGATAACAATATAAAATTTTTACAAAGATAAGAGTTATACTAAGTAATGCAAGACAACAGCAAACAAGTCAAAAGATAGTTATATTATGAACAAGTCAAAAGTTGTGCTTTTGGTTTCACCTCAAACCGAGGTCCATCCGCCAAAAGCACAATTAGTTTTTACCATACTTGTGTAACGGTTGCAGGATATATCTCAAAACAGGACATGTCCACTTACAACCGTTATCACGTTCAAAACAAGTTATACTAATTGATGACCAAGGGCTTTGTCCTAAAACCAAGGACCCATCCACCTTTGGTCATCACATTGTTCTAATGCAGGAAATGTAAATTGTTCGAAGACAGGAAAAGTAAATTGTTTATGCAACCACAACCATGAAATTTAAAAAGTGGGCTCCGGCCTTGGCACATATATCCATCATCGCCCACTCCGCTGCCTAAGGGGCAGCACCCTCTTGAACAGCAACCTCCTTCCCAGCGTTCGCACCAGTATCGGCCTCAGGATTCTTCTCGGCATCATCATCAGCATTGGCCGCTTCCTCTGTTGCCTTAGAAGGCCCTTCACCAGTATGTTTTGCAGGATGAGCGACGGGATGACCTCCGAGGCCCTGTAGTTTTTCCTCCCAAGCCTTTACATTCCAGGAAGGGCATTCAAAACCCAAATCCATGGCCTCATAAGCCATCCTTATCCTGGCTTGGAGAAGAGAGACGACCACCGATGCTTTGAGGCTATCCCGATATGAACTCATATTTTGCTGATATTGGAGAAGGGCGGCATCTAGCTTGGCTTGGGCGTCCTCATTAGCCTTGTGGAGGGTAGCTTGATGTTCCTGAGTCATTGCCTTGTATTTGTCTTCATAATGCTGGGATTTGGCAGCCGCAATGGTTCCTTGGTCAGCTATTGTGGCCACGGCTTTCTCCAGCTTGATCTCCAACATCTTGTTAAGCCCGCAAGCGTCTTCATACAAGTGCATAAGACGATCCAGACCCTATCGATAAAGACACAGGTATTGATGTAAAAAAATGAGCAGGATAAGGACTAACATACTTGTGCAGGATATCGAAAAGAAAATTCTACCTGTTTGAGGAATGAGGTGGCTTCGTTGAACCCATGATTCTCGAGAGTGAATGTTTCAGAAACAGCTGGGGAGTCCGTCTCCTTTCTCTTCCGAGAGCTGGATGCCCGGGTCCTGGATGCCGGAGGGCCTTTGGGAGCAGAAACAGTCTTCGAGGAGGTAGGCTTTGGTGTAGTAGACGACTTTGGCTTGGATTCTTGTTTGATGGGTTCGAGGCTGGAGTAGCAATCCAACTCGTCAAGTTTGAAACCTTCAAGGTTGACGACTGGTACTACACAAGGGAAGATATTCTTAAACTCATCATACTTTTGAAAAATAATTAATATATGCTGAGAATGTGCTTACCGGACATTTCTGAGCTTGATTTCTGGCTTTAATCTGTAAGAGACAGGGAGAAAGTTCTTTCACTAGCAGGAAGACGGTAGATTTCCTTGATCTTGGATTCGGATTCTGCACTGGGAGGCACTAAATCTCTGAAATTCGCTGCATAAAAACATCAGGATATAAGTCTGGAATACAGTTTGAAGATATAATTGGGGATATTCCTAAAACCCTAACTCCTACCATTGGTTAACCATCTAACCGGTAGATCGAAACCCTTATCAATAGAGTCTCTTTTTACGAAAAAGAATTTTCGTCGCCATCGATCCTCGTTCTTGGTGGCTTTGAGAACCAGAGGGTTTTTGGTGGTAGAAAACAGAAGAAAACGGTGATTGCCGTGGGATCTCAACCGGTATGCTATAGGGAGGTCTTCAATAAACAGGTTGGGAAAATGACGAGACTTGATTTGATCCAGCACTATCAAGACTCGCCAGACCATTGGCATAACCTGGGCGTAACTAAGGCCGGTGAGGTCGAAAAAGCTGGAAATAAAGGGTGGAAACGGGTACCGGAGTCCAAGAGAGAAGGGGTAGGTGAAGAAACAAACCCACTCGTCGGATATCGCGTCTGATCGGGCTTCCCGATCAAAAGGGCGAAAGACTGTTCCGGTGGGGAAGGCGCCGGAATCTTTAAGAGCAGCGATGTCGGCATTGTTGAAGCAGCAGATCTCCTTTGCTGGGTCAACAATGAAGTTCTGACTTACGAGGCTTGAAGCTGGTCGGTCCGATCGGGACTTCGTTCGTGGTGCCATGAAAAGTATTGAGCAAACTAAAATAGATTCAAGAGAGAAGAATAGAAAGGAAAATACCTGATGTCCGCTTGAAGATAAGGATAACCTTGATAAGGAGTCCCTCGGTTAATATAGGATGAATATAGGGGGTAAAGAGTAAATAATGCTTGGGAAGTTGCACCGCTGTCATTTCAAGGGTCTAGTCGTATTAATTACCTTAAGTTGTGAGGTGAAACTTTTGAAATATATCCGTTGGATTGGTATCCCAACTGATATATTTGGGGACAATTGTTAGGGGTCATTTTCTTTGCATACATATCCTGACCAATATCCTGCCTTTGTTTGTTTATTTGTGACCAGGATGCTGGAAGAGGATATTGCTAACATCTTGGGTGATATCCTGAGGTTTATTGAATTAACCACGTGTAGGTTAAAGGCTGAGACTTGCTAACGGTCAAGTGGACTTCTTCTCCTCAAGACTCGGGCGAGTTTGTTGAAGGAGAGACGTTGAGCCCGAAAGACCAGGTCTACAACGTTCGATGAAGGAATATTCGGTGGATCCCGGAAGTTTAGGATAGTTTGTTATTTTATCTTTACTATAAATAGATGGGGGCGGATCAGTTTAAGGCACACAATTTTCATTAACACTCTCGAACACTTTCACTCTCTAGCTCATAGCAAACACCACACTTGTATTCAAATTTCATTGTAACACGTAGTCGATCCGCACCACATCTTGCATTGTATCCTGACGTTTGAAGTAATAAGAAGAACAAGGCAGCTGCGATTGTCAGCTCCCGAGGTTTTATGCCGGCGATCTAGATTGATCAAGGGCTTTCCTCGTACATTTCGTGTCGTTTACTTTACTTTTGCTCATTGTTTGATCATAGATACAGCTCAATATCCTGAGCCGTATCCTGAATACTGATTTCCTAATTAACACAACAAGCATATTTTCAAACACACTTTCTAGCACACTACCTCACTTTACTAATTTGATCACTAAATTGCTTCGGTAATTTTTGACCAAAACACTAACTATCCTACATAACCGGGATCCAACGAATATTCCTTAGTTGAACGTTGGAGACCTGGTCTTTCGGGCTCAACGTCTCTCCTTTAACAAACACGCCCGAGTCTTGAGGAAATGAAGTCCATTTGACCGTTAGCAAGTCCCAGTCTTTAACCTGCACGTGATTAATTCGATATACCCCAGGATATCACCCATGATGTTAGCAATGTCCTCGTCCAGTATCCTGATCACAGATAAACAATTAAAAGCAGGATATTAGTCAGCATGCATACTCAGAAAATGACCCATAACACTAACTAATCGAGTTCAGTTCAAATTCATAATCAACATTCAAACTAACCTCCCCAAAATCAACAATTTCTCAACCACAACAACATCAATATCTATCAATCAAATCATACACAAATCATTAACTCAGCTAATCAAGTTTTCAACAGATAGCATACCTTTAACTTTTGACGATTGTTTGCAGCGGCGAAAGTGAGAACGGAGCGATCAACAATCAGAATCAAGAAACACCACCTTCGCCGTCAAAACCCACCACCACTGTTGCCGTCAATCCTCACCGTCGCCAGAGAAACGAGGTGGGTAGCCAGAGAACTGAGGGGCCCAGAGAAATGTGGGGGCCGCCGTCACAGGTGATCAGGGGGTGTGGGTGACCCACCACCACCGTCGCCGTCAAATCTCCCCCCCCCCCCTCGGGTGTACGACAAGATCTCTCCGGCTCCGGGACCCGAACCGGCCACAGCCACTTCGTCGGCGAAAAGTCAGGTCAAATACTTCATCCAAACGCTTTTCCCGGTGTACGACGTGATGGAGGGTGGTGGTCAAAGAGTATCTCCGGTGATGGTGGTGAACATTTTGAAGAGAAGAGAAGAGAAATTAGTGGTTTCAAGTTTGAGAGAGAAAATGAGAAATGATGAAGATAAGAGGAAAGAGACAATGAGGAGAGAGACAAGATGAAGTCTCAAAAGTCTGGATGAGACTTTAAAGCTACTAACAAAGAGATTAGACATTTTAGTTAAATGTCTAAAATACCATTTAGTCTGATTGGTGGAGAGTGGTTCTCGCAACTAGGGATGGTTTATATTTTAGCGGCTCCCTATATATATATATATATATATATATTAACTTAGCCAGTTTATGTTTTAATCAAAATTGGTATCAGAGCCATGTCTTCAAAGGAGGTTATTGTATGTCTTGTTTCAATACTTATAAAATGATGAACCTTTTCAGAAAGAAAAGTACTGTTAAAAACAGTACTCATGAGGAATATGATATACCTCAAGATCTTGATCTACTTAATAAATGGACCATACCTCATATAAATCCGAAGATAATATACCAGATCGGTAGTTTTGATAATATTATAAATAAACATGTGGTTAAAACTACTGAAGAGTCAACTTTAATTAAGGAAGAAGAAATGATAATAAAACTTTTAAACTTGTCTGATATAAACAGGCACAGGAAAGATTTTAATTTTATGCATATTGGCTTAGTCCAAGTTGAATTTAAACCTTTGACATTAAAAGGATTACCAGAAAGTTTTTTAGCCGTATTACGAGATGCTCGTAATTTAAACTGGAAACAATCATTAATGGGAATTATAGAAACCAGCTTAGCACATGGGCCAGTATATTTCAATGTTTATCCTGATATACACTTGTCTCTAACAGATCAAAATATAGATGATGCTTTAACTTTATATGTTAAGACGCATGGTTATAATTATGCTCAAGGGTCTGAAGTCATTTGTATCTATTATAGAATATATTATAGATTGCTCACCACTATGAATGCTAGATGTAAAAGGGTTGATAAACCCAATGATGAAACCATTTTAATAGAAACAAATTATGGAAAATCAAATATATCCATAAGAAGACCAGTTAAATGGGAAGAAATAACTTTCCCAGAAAACTGGGTTATAAATAGGGCCATAAAAATACAACCTCAAATAAATCACAAATTAAGAAGGTTGATGGAGACCCCCGAGGGGAATATTGGAATAGAATTTGAAGAAGAAAGAAAGAAAAGATAAACAACTTATAAAATCTATCTCGACCAGATCATATATCTCACATTTAGATTATAAAGTAGAATTGCCAGAATATTCTAGAGCATCTACTTCTCAAATAAGAAGTAATAGAGTTGAAAATCTAAATGTTGATAATAACAACTTAGTATCAGGAGTATATCAGCCTGTAGGTGAAGATGATACAATTTCACAAATGAGTTTTAATTTATAAAGGATTAAAGGAAAACTAGACTTTAGTCAAGGATCTGCTCTTAGAGAGCAAATTTGCGAAAAATATAGAAATCCTATATGGCAACCATTTAAAAATTGGTTCCTAGAGTCATACCCCAGGGATGAGAGATTTAATATAGGAAAAGAATTTTATGAAGATTTAGATATGGTTCAAGAAATTATAGACTTTCCTGTTTGGTTTATAAATAAATATTCTTTGAACTATATATCAGTCATTGAAAAGGAATATAAACTTATTACAGGAGATATAATAAAATGAAGAAAGACAAAAAGAAACCAAAATAAAAGAACCAGAGGACTCTTATTCTATGAAATATATTCATTACATATTAAATCAAAGGAAAAATAATTCTTCAACCCTAGAAGATTTAAACATGGAAATTACTAATCTGAAGGAAGAAATAATAAACTTAAAAAAACAAAATTATAATTTTGAAAATAGAATTATAAATCTTGAAGGAAAAATCATAATAAGAGAAACTGGTGAAACATCATCTCAAAATAATAGTAATTTATTTCCTTCTGATATCACCACTTATAACCAATTATTTCATCCTTTAAATAATAAGAATAAAGGAGAAGAGGAATATATTCATACTATGGAGAAATTTATTTCTCAAACTTGGTTAGTAAAAATAACGTTACTAATAGATCATACTTTCAAGAAGTACTTTGTGGCTCTAATAGATTCAGGAGCTGACCTAAATTGTCTAAGAGAAGTATTAATTCCTACAAAATATTTTGAAAAAACAACTCATATTCTTAGAGCAGCCAATAAACAAGATATGGGAGTAAGGTACAAACTTCCAAAAGCTAAGATTTGCAATAATGGAGAATGTATTCCTACGTCTTTTGTTCTTATAAAGGACATAACAAATGAAGTTATATTAGGAACTCCGTTTCTTTAAAAAATATTTCCTCTTAAGGAAGTAAATAGAAAAGGTTTTAAAGCTTCTTATAATAATAAAATCATATATTTTGAGTTTATAACCCAACCAATTGAAAAAATTTTAAATGCATTTTTATACGAGCTAAAACTAGCCAAATAAATTTTCTTAAAGAAGAAATTAGTATTCATACAATTGAGGAAAGTTTGAAAAATCCCAAACTGATCTCAAAAATCGATATGATAAAGAATCGATTTACTAATGAAATATGTAATGAACACCCAAATGCTTTTTGGGATAGAAAACAACATATAATTTCTCTTCGCTATGAAGAAGAATTTAAATAGAGTAATATTCCTACAAAAGCAAGACCTTGTCAAATGAACTCGGAGTACTTAGAGTTATGCAAAAAAGAGATTGATTCTCTTCAACAAAAGGGATTAATATATCCGTCAAAATCTTCATGGTCATGCACTGCCTTTTATGTTAACAAACATTCTGAACAAGAAAGAGGTGTTCCTCGTTTGGTTATAAACTATAATGTAGCGTTTGGTACGAATGAATAGAAGGCGGAATGGAATGGATCATTCTATTGGAATGAAAAGAAACATGTTTGGTTGTCAAGTGGTAATGGAATGGAGCATTCCACAAGGAATGTAAACCTTCCAAATATAATAATTTTCATTCCTTGGTAAGGTGGTGTTTTTTTTTTTCATTCATTCAAGGAATGGAAAGATATATTATTATTATTATTATTATTATTATTATTATTATTATTATTATTATTATTATTATCAATATTTTTATTATTATTTTTTTTACCGTTATTATTATTATTCTTATTGGTTTTAATAACTCACTCACGGGCGACACCACTACTGCCAAAGCTGCCGCCGTGACTACCGTTGCCGTCGTCACCCACTTCCACCGCCACCACCACCACCACCCACCTCCACCCCAGCTGTCTCCCGCCACCACCCACCTCCACCCTGGTCGTCACCCACCTCCGCCGCTACCAACTGTCACCACCATCCACACCTCCGCCCCCGCCGTCACTCGCCACTACCCCCGACACCACCGTGCCATAGCTGACACCCACCCCCGCCTCCGCCGTCAGCCGCCACCCACCTCCACCACCGACCACCACGATCGCCGTCACCCACCACCGTCCCCGTCACCCACCATCATTGTCGTCGCCACCACCTACCTCTGCCCTCACAACCACCTACCGCCGCCACCCACTGCCACCACCTCCGACCATCGCTACCATTGCCACCTATCACCACTCACCACCATCGACTACCGTCACTCATCACCATAGAGCTTAGGATAGGAGAGGTCAGGGGTTCAATACTCACGGTGTGCAAGTTTAGCCACTCAAAAAAAAAAAAAAATAAATAAATAAATGTATGATTCAGACAACTTAACTGTAATTTATTAATGTATATTAAATAATATCAACTTTAATTTGTTTTTTTACTTTTTAAAAATATATACAAGTCAATCAAACCTTTTTAGTGTTTAGAAGAAAAAAAAATATTACTTATTTAGCAGGATTGAAACATTAAAAATATGAAATTCACGTTATTTAGCATGATTGAACATAAACATGTCTTAGATGTAGTCGTGTACCTTTTGCATTTAATAAGTACCTTTTTCTAATACGGGCTATCTACTTGTTTGTTACGCGGTATACCATGATTGAGAAAGGACTTATATGGCCCATATCTGACCCTTATCTAGTGGATAAAATTTGCAAGATTTTGTCATAAATATGTACTATCAGAATTTAATAGTTTCATTACGCGCATAGCACACTCTAAATTTATCCTACTCTTTTATAAGACATATTATATAAACTTTAAAAATTAAATTAACCAAAATGTTAATGATCAAAGTAAAAGGTACTTACCCTTCTCATTAGGGGTGCTCAGAATTCGTTTCGAATTCGAAAAATTCGAAATTCGTTTAAATTCGATTCGATTATCAAGAATTCGTTTCGATTAAAATAATTCGAATTCGAATTCGATTCAATTCGAGTCAAGTAAATCGAATACAAATTTATAATTTCAAATTCGATTCGATTCGAAATTCGAATAAAAATTATACATTTTTATTTAATATTTTTTACATATTATGCATATATAACTTTTATTAAGCTATACTATAAATTATTTTCAATTTTTTTTTCCAAAAAAATATCCATTACCAATCCCACTACAAGACCCATAATTAAAACGTAAGTAACAAATCTATCAACAGATTTATAACCCTAAAAATATTAACTTGTAATGTGGAGTGGTTATTCCCAACTTCTAGTTTTGAATTTTAGACTTATAGTACTTTATTTGCAACATTTTATTGTGATATCGTGCTTTATGGCTGCTTTAAATTTTATTTTTCATTTTGATAGTTTTTTACATGTTTTTAAAGAATATGAATTAAATCGAATTTATTCGAATTCGATTCGAATTCGAATTTTTAATCGAATACGAATCGAATACGAATTGAGTTTTTTATTCGAATACGAATTCGAATCGAATTCGGTAAGTTTTAATCGAATTCGAATCGAATACGAATTCAAGGGAAAATAAAAATTATTCGAATAATTCGAAAATTCGATATTCGATTCAATGAACACCCCTACTTCTCATCCCGGATGCAAGTAAAGTGTCCAACACATATTAATATTATTTGAGGTCTAAAGTTTATCATAAATACTCTTATTTATAATAAATCCAAAATTTAATCTCCAAGATGCCTAATCCTATCTTTGGAAATTACATCAACTCTTCAACCCTTACCATATATTAGAAACAATACCAAATAAAAACAATTACAAAAACTAAACATAACCCAACCCTAAATTTGACCGACTTAAACATTGACTCGTGAGCCATAGTTGAACAAACCCAATTAAGTCTAACAATCACCTCCCCCCCCCCCCCCCCCCCCCCCCCCCCAATTTGTTGTTTGTTCACACCGCTCTTCACAACAATTGAATCACCGTTATCTCGAACAATCTCGACCTTTCACGATTCTTTGAACATAGATTCACCACCTTGTTACACTCTTCTGTCATATGCACCCCTTGCGTATCAACCACCAACAAGACAACAACCACCTGCTACATTGTCTTCGAGTCACTAAATGAATACCTCCGCTTCACATTGTTTTCTTTTCTTCCGCACTACACACTTTGGTTTTTGCTAAAAAGGTAATCGAGCCACTCAGCTGCGATTCGTTCTCCTTGGCTAGAAAGAGCCCCCAACAAATGAAAACCAAGATCAAACCTGGGTTTGAACCTCCCACTTCAACAACCTTCTTCTCCCAACCAAGAAAACAAAGCTACCTATACTTATAGTGTTTTCTTTCACTCGCCAAATAGGACCATATCCAAAGACACCTACTTTCCCTGAATCCTTTATGATTATCTTTTCACCCTCTTGGTCAGAATACCCTTGCCAAAAGAACAAGCCTAATCGACTATTCAGTTTTTATCCTAGACAAACCTGGTCGAAGATACATGATTTGTTGCTGATTTGATCAATCCTGTGTTTCCACCGTAATCCACCAAACCCGCGACCCCATATGTTTAAATGTAATAATATTAAAAAATATGCAAAAATTCAATAAGCACAAAACTAATATTTAAACGTAATCATGCAATCAAAATAACTGAAAACTCTAACATGTAGATTCAAGGATTGTAACCACATTAATCAAACTCTTACCTTCAAAGAAAAGTAATTAGGGTTTGGGATATAAAAGTAAAATCCATAAGGCTATAGGGTGTGAGGGCCATAGTTGGGTCATTAATCGCCACGTAGGACCATTAATGGATTGCTACACCACCCCTTGTCTCATCCACCATGATTCCCATGGATTAAACCATGGGCCTACTTTCCTTATTCATTATTTTCTTTCCTTTTCACAAAAATGAATTAAAGTAATATAATAGTGGTTTGAGTCATGACCACACCTTTAGGGTAGTGGTTTTGGATGATGGATTAGAAGTAGGTGCCATGGCGCTGATGTGGAGGGTCATGGTGATCATGAGGGTCATGACCACACCCTATAGCCTAAGAAATAGGAATCAAATCCATTCATAAGCCTTAAAGCCCGATGCGAAAAGTCTAGTAGAGAAGAACTAAAGATATATCTTGCATTAAAGTTCATAAAATTAAAATATATGTGTAACAAGTTTTATTGAAGTTTTATAATATAAAATTAGTAACGTTGGCAATATTATTACTAAACTAATGGAGAGAATGTCACGTGACATTAATTGAAATCCTTTATTATAATAGGGATTAGCAATCTTAGTATTTATTTTTTATAATTGTTGATATATGGTTCTATACATTTTCAAATAATACTACCCTCCTATTTTAGTTCATTATTGTTTAGTTAATTGTTGATATATAGTTCTATACGTTGTCAAATTATACTGCTCTCCTATTTTAGTGTATTGTCATTTAGAATACGTATTAGTTAGTGTACTCAATCAACAATGTTCATTAGTTAATTGTTGTTATATGGTTCTATACATTTTCAAATTATACTGCTCTCCTATTTTAGTTCATTATTATTTAGGATTCATATTAGTTAGTGAACTCAATCAACCATCAATTTATATAATATATCTTATTATCTATTATTTATAATAGTTATCATTTAAAAGAATTGGTGATATTTTGTTTTTTAAGGTACATTATTGCTATATTTAAAGAAGATCATATGCAACTTTTTGTCTAGTTCAAATCAATTTGTGGCCACCTATGAATTGAAAGATTCTCCTTTATATTATTACTTTTTTTTTTCTAAAGAGTTTAAGATCAACCACCACTAGCTATATTATTACTTTTTTTTTTTTTTTTTTTTTTTTCTAAAAGAGTTTAAGATCAACCACCACTAGCACTAGTCAAGGTGCACATCACTGCCAGCTTTTTGCTTTGGATGTGATTATTTGTTATACCATCAAATGGTTTTAAGGTGTTGCTTCTCACTACCATCATATATAAGGTGTCCCCCTTCTAGAGAGAAAATTCATGTTAGGGGTGTGCAATAACCGAACCGTTAACCGAAACCGAACTGAAAATCAAAAAAACCGAACCAAAATTAACCGAGACCGAATTAACCGAAAGTCGGTTAACGGATAATTTTTTTTACCATCGGTTAACCGAAATTAACCGAACCGAACCGAATCATTTGTTTCTTTATATATTTCCAGCTTTTATACCTCTATTTCATGTTTTATACTTTCATTTCATGTAATAATACCTCTATTTCATTTATTTATGCTTTCATTTCATTTATTTATACCTTCTTTTCATATATTTATACCTCCATTTTATGTATTTAAACATCTATTCATGCATTTATACCTTCATTTCATTTATTTATACATTCATTTCATGTATTTCTAAGCAAAGAAATTAGCCCTTGTTTGAATTGGTTATTAACCGAAAATTAACCAAACCGAACCGAAAACCGACAAATTAACCGAATTAACCGAACTGATTAACCGATGACTTCGGTTACGATGACGGATAATGCTAATAACCGAACCGAACCGAACCGTGCACACCTCTAATTCATGTAGCCACATAGATTCGTCTTAATCACCATGTCAAATATCATTAGACGTTGTATTGAAGTTCTATGTGATGTCTTAGGCGGACCCAAGATGATTCCAAGGGTGTCATCCGACACCCAAGAAATTATACATATCAAAATAAAGTGATGATGAATAGTAAAAAAATTATATATTAAAGTATTTAATTTAATTCTTAATAGTAGTTTATAATTTATAATTTGATCTTTTAATAATTTTAAATCTTTACTTAGTTTTATTTGTTTTTTTTTTTTTATCATTTTAAGTTGTTTGCTCACGTATTGTGACGGTACGTTACCGTGAATATTGTTTATTATTATTTAATTTGAAATTTTAGTAATTTTAAAATAAATACTAAATCCGCAATTATGTTTATCTATCTTTTTACCATTCCAAGTTATTTGCTCGCGCATTGTGACGATACGTTACCGCGGGCATTGGGTCGATATTGAGCCGGTTTGTTATAGTACCAGTTCGATGTATATGCATTCGTAATTGATCGTTGAGTAATAATTTTAAATCTACACCTATTTTTATTTTTACCATTTTAAGTTGTTTGCTCACGCACTGTGACGGCGCGTTACCGTGGATATTGTTTATTATTATAATTATTATTATTATTTAATTTGAACTTTTAGTAATTTTAAAATAAATACTAAATCCGCAACTATGTTTATCTATCATTTTACCATTCCAAGTTATTTGCTCGCGCGTTGTGACGGTACGTTACCGCAAGCATTGGATCGATATTGATCCGGTTCGTTACATTACCGGTATGATATATGCATTCGTTATATAAATTACCATGTGTTTTACATCAGACAAAAATTATAAAAACGAACATTGTACCGACACCAATGTTGTTTGAATGCCGGTTCAGATTGTAACGCTACTGTTAACGATATTCATTTATCGTCGAATATATAGTTGTATAAATGAAAATTTACGAAACCAGAAACCATAAACATGAATCTAGGTACCGGTACCGATGTTCCGTATGGTAGCGATACAACGTCAGCTTTTCGAAATAGAAAACAATAAAATAAATATCAGTACCAAACCGTTGTTGTACGTCCGGTTCAATATGTTAGCGGCACGGTATCCATTATCAAACAGGAAACCATAACAATGAATCCATACCAGTATTGATGATATCCAGTTCAGTTTGGTACGGTATGGTAGTGATACGGTGTGAGGTTATCCAAAGCAAAAACAATAAAAATAAATACCGGTATCGATGCAAATGTTGTTCAATCAGTTTTGGTTCGATTTGGTATGATAGCAGCATGGTGTTCGTTTTCAACAAAATCTATATCGCATTGTTGAAAAAAATAAGCAAGAACGCGAACGAATCAAACCAATATAAAGTGAACAACATCAGTATTGGTATCGATATATGTTTTTATTTTTTTCAATCGATGTAAGACTTTCTCTTTGGATTACAATAACGAGTGTCCGTACTATAACGAACCGAACTAATACCAAACGACTTTCCGCCGCGAAGCGCGGAAGATTATAACTAGTTATTTTTTATTGTGACATCCTCAACTTATTTTACAATAATATGTTTGTTAGATCATAACATATAGCTTTTTAGTATACCAAATGGTATATAGGATGCATTTAATGGTAGCATGTCTTCACACAAAGTTAAAATAAATGAAAAGGGCAATAACTTGATGCCATGACAATTTAGAACTAAAATCATGTTAAATGACATAAGGTTTGTTTAACAACTGTTAAGGAACAAACTAAGAGGGGCTTTTTTCTTTAATTTAGAAAAAAATGCTAGTTCTCAAAAGCTTTTCTCAACTAATGCCATATTAAAAAAACTTTCAAAAAGAATGCCATTTCCGTTACTAACGTCGATTGGAGAAATATATAGCCTTTGTAAGTACAATGTTGTAGAAGGCGTTAGGCGCTAGTCGGGCGGTGAGGTACTGCCTAGGGATTAATCGGGATTAATAGGGATTAATCGGATTGGACTTTTTAAGTATAATTTTACAAATTTATATATATATATATATATATATATATATATATATATATATAGATAACTTTATACATTTTATTAATAAATTTACAAGTTTGGGAGATAACTTTATACTTTTTATTAATAAATTTAAAAGTTTAGAAACCATATGTAAACTAGTGAAAGATAGAGGGGGTTAAATGTTAAAATAACTAAACTTAAATGTTAAAATAAGTTTATAACTAAAATTTGGGCTTTAAACCATGGGCCAGGTTTCAAAAATTGGGTTTTTTGAGTCAAAAAACATGGGCCCGATTAGTCCGATTTTTACCGATTTTTGCCGATTTTGTCTGACTTTTACCGACTTTGACCGATTTTGACCATAACCAATTTTTTGACCGACTAGCTTAAATTTAGGCAGTAACCCACCGACTAGCGCCGATTAATCGGCCGCCTAGACCGATTTTTGCAACATTGAGTAGAGTGTAAGAGAATGTGTCGGTATGAGATTGAGAAAAATTCTGAATATTGCCATTCCTATTGGCGATTTGGGTACAATTGCTAAATCAGTCTTCTAGGTTTATATTTAGCTATTCTATGCATTTAACATCTTAAAATTTTAACATGTTAAAAATCAGTTTTTTTAAATATTTTTAAAGCTTTTGCATATAAATACATAAATACATGAAGAAGCCTTTTTAATAAAAAAATTCGAAAACTAAAAATATAAAAAAAGATTAAAAAACAGTAAAAAAAGGTAAATGGATTTTTTATTAAAATAGCTTCTACACTTCTTTATATGCAACAGCTTCAAAGAAATCTTTGAAAAAAAATTTTTTTTTAACATTTTAAATTGAATTATTATGATTTATTTAACATGTTAAATGCATTGTTCCCTAATCACCACATTTTTAATGTTCCACAATGAACCTCACACTTGTTTTATTTTACTATTTTTTGCAATTTTTTGTTTTTACTATTTTATGGTTTTTTTTTTTACTTTTAGGTTTGGGTGTGTTGATGTTTTTTATTATTTAAAATTGAAGTTATGTTATGTAAATAATTTTATTAGTATAAGTCTTTGAAAAACATGACAAGGAAAAATAGTTTTTTTATTTAACGACCAACAAAAATCTTATTAATAGAGCTTGCAAGGTGCTAGGTACCAATTCTACAAACACCAAACAACCAAAACCACAAAATGTATGAGCCCGAGAATGCTAGGTAACTAAAACTAGTGGGCTTCCCCCGCGCGATGCGGCGGGAACCCGATTTCGATCGGTATTGATTCGATGCATTACGATATCCACACCTAGTATAGAAACGACAATTTAAAGTTGTGATATGCCCAAAAAGACGAAAACATGTGTTTTAAATTGATCGAAAACTATATAAACAAATATCGATTCGGTTCTTCACGATAGTGGTATGATACCGGCACTCACCATGGCTTACGATGTTAAAAATATAGTTATTTTTATACAGCTTCATTTTCAACAAAATTTGTACCAGAGCGTCGAGGAACAAAATTAAAGACATCTGCGTATTTAACTTATTCTAAAAAATGTAACGAACATAAGTTATTAGAGAAAAATTAAATTAAATGATAATTAAATATGTTAACACGTAAATCATTTAAAACATAACGGTTAGAAATGAAACTCATAAAACATAACTATCTATATGTATAGATGAAAAAATTATATTCACTACCAAGAGCACCATATATTTTTTAAGGAGAATTTTATTGTAATAGGACCACATGGTATGAGATGGTATGGAAAAAGAAAAAAAAAAGGTTTAGGAGGGATTGAACTTGTGATGATTGTTTCAATGGAATGAAGAGAAACCACTACACCACCATCATTTTTGTATAAAAGATTGAAATTTATTATTTATATCACATGAAAAAACATAAAAAAAATAAAGCTCTATTCATGAAGCTTCATCAACCATATATATGTAATACATCATAATTTTTTTTTAACTATCATTAGTATCTATATATCTAATAAAGCAAACCATTGGGGGACACATGTCACCCAATGGTTGATGCCAAATAAGCAGACATGTCAGCATCTATGTGGCACACCTCATAGTTGAGGATTGAAGGAGTGCTTCTCATTTACGCTCATCACACTCTATCTCCTCTCAAAACCCTAAAACGATTTATCTCTCTTTTCCTCTCTGACGACGACGGCGAACACAGGGACTATCATCGATCCAATAATTTTGTTGAAGATTCAACGGATTTGAAGACAAATCATCTACGGTACTATCTAATTAGAGTATTTCATGATCGATTATATGTTTTAATATGGCTAATTTTGCAGGAAATCACATCGGCCGAGATCAAATCGATGATTTAGTGAAAAGGTATAACCAATCTTCACTAGGTAAGTGTCTTCATTGACGGTATTCATGCATGATTCCGATAACCCCATCAGTTACATACGATTTCGTTTTCTTTGATTCGATTTTCAGATTCAATGGTTTTGTTAGATTGTTCGTTTGTTAGAGTAGGGTAGGCGGTTGATGTTGAACAATTTTTTTTGTGTTTTAGGGTTTTAAATTCTTTGTCCATTTATTGTGAGTTGTTGATGTTACTGATGTTCATAGCCGATTAGGGTTTTAATTCATTTGTACAGATTCTTTTTCATGTTCTCATATTTTCGATTTTGATTTTTCGTTTTTTTTGTGTTTTAGGGTTTTAAATTATTTGTTCATGTATTGTTATTTGCTGATGTTACTGTTGTTCATAGCCGATTAGGTATTTAATTCCTTTGTACAGTTTCTTTTATAGGGTCTGTAATAGTCGATTTCGATTTTGAGGTTCGATAGATATATGTTACCGAGTACATTAGGCAGATGTTACTGTTGTTCATATCAATGAGTTGCTGATGGAGTGTATGTAATGTTGACTTCTGTTATTGCTAAAGTAGGAGTACTAGATGTTGAGGCGGTTAGTTGTAACAGTTCTGTTTTGTTTAGTTTGTTAACATGTAGGTGTGAATCTGTATATCTAAGTTCTGTGAAGGTTTTTGATGGTTTATATTTTTGCAAATCTTATGTTATGATCAACCGTTCTTATTTTATTTAGTATCTATGTTTTTGTGTTTCTTGATTTAAATATGTAATAACTGAATACTTTTTTGATATGGTTTGATATCTTATTTGATGTAGTAATTAACTGTCGTTTGTTACCTACATTTGTTACATGTACCTGTTTTGATATACATTTTGGGGTTGTGGAAGACGACAACTTTGGAAGCGACATGGTGTACGGATTCGCTGCCCGTGTGTGGAAGAGCGACCAAAAATCGTTTGTGAGTGTTGATATTATAATCATTTAAAAAAAAGAATTTAGATGTCTTTAATATAAGACTTTGTGATTACTGATATCCACAGGTTGGAGTCGAATCAAGCAGGAGATGTCCATAACGGATGATTATTTGTTGGTTTTTGAAATGGTTGATTTAAAGACGTTTGATTTGAGTGTTTTTAGCTGTAAGCCTGCCCTTCTTACTTACCCGCCTGAACTTTGTGTTATGAAAAAAGAACCAACTGATGACTTCATTGAAGTGTCTGACGATGAGGTGCCTAATGCGGTTGCTGCACCTGTATTTGAACAGAGTGTTGATGACGAAGTACCGGTTACTTTTGTTGTTGACAACCATTATGTAAGTTTGTATTATTTACTTTTTCATAATATTAATGTATGTTTCGTAAATCCAGTTGAAGTCATTAGTTGTAGGAAAACCAGATTTATTGGTATCTATTATTAAATTTTATATTCTGATTTGTAGCGTTTGAAGAAGAAGTGGGCACAAACTCATGGCTTGGATCGAAAGATGGATTTGACCATCAAGGACAGCGCTGGTCAAACTTGGAATGTGGCTATTGGTAAGGAGTTCTCGCAAGGCTGTCCGCGATTCAATGTTACCGGTATGAGAGAGTTTGTTAGAGACAAACGGTTGGTATTTGGTTCTTCGTTTCAGATGGTATTTGTTAAAAGTAAAGGTATGTTGCTTTATAACTGAGTTGGTGAAGGTAAATGGTATGTTTTGGTAGTATTTTTTTGCACAAACTGATGATGGTTAGAATACATTTAGTGGTATGTTTTTGGTGTGGTTGTTACGTTGAACTGATGTCATGGTATACGTTGCTGATACTTTTTTTTGGGCTTTTATATTTGTGGCCGAAGTACTTAGTTTTGAATGCTTATATGACTAGACGTTGTTTATGTTTTTTGCTACCTTTTTATGCTTAGTTGACTAGACGTTGTTTATGTTTTTTGCTACCTTTTTGTGCTTAGTATCATATGTTTTAGTGAAATCAACATTTCTTGAAATTTTATGTTTCTTAATTTGATAATGAAAAAAATTAGGGATCATATTAAAGTCCATTAATGTAATTTGTTTGAAAAAATTGATTATGCCGCCACTTTTTAAAAAGAAACTGATCCAAAAATAAAGTTTCGTATGATTTTGTTTCCTATTATAATTTTCTAACCGACAATATATATTTAAAAAAAACGGCCACATCCTATAGGTTTACCTCTAATTAGTTTGAATTTATGTTGTTTCCTTTTTTACACGCATAGATTTACCATCTTAGTTAAGTATATAAACTTAAAAATACTTTCCATTTAAATCAATTTTGTATAAATAAAAAAATGTTGGTTATTGAAATTAAAAGGTTTGAAATTAAAATATTGATTTTATTAAACTTGTGTTTGAATTTCGTAGATTTACATTATTAATAGCGTAAACAATGAAATAATTAAAATTTTTAATTGAATATAAAAAATAAATAAATTTGTATCAAGTTGGTTTTTTATTGGTAATTTTTAAGTTTTTAAATTCTAAATTATATGTGGCCGTTTTATTTAAGTTTTTAATAAAACATTCCTAAGTTTTGTTTTTAATGTTGGAAAGTAAGAATCGGTTTTGAAACATTTTTATTGAAGTTTTTTAAACCATTACAATAATGCCATATTTAATTAATCAATTAACTTGAATAAATAAATTCCAAAATTAACTACAACCTATTACAAATAAAAGTCTGAAAATATCCAATGTAAACTATACCAATTAATTATTTTTTCTCAAATTATAAAATAAACTACAAATTTATTATAATTTCAAGTTATTAGTTATATTTTGTTAGTCTTTTGGTGACAAAACTTACTTTGTGTTGTTTGCATGCATTACTATAGAGTGTACCTATTGCATTTTATTGTTTTGTGATTTGTTGATTTAAGTAAATGATTATTGTTTTATTTTTTAAGTAATATAAATAAGAATCAAAAAATCTTTTTTGTGATTTGTAGTTTTTTTAGAAATGTACACCCATTTCTAAAAATAATAATGGACTTAATTTCGGCCACAATTTTGTTTTCTAATAAAAATTTTCAACTTTACAAAAATAAGTAAACGAAATTTGTATATATATATTTAGTTAATACATTCATTTGATTCAATTATCTCAGTTCTACAATATATATTCTAACATTAATCATCTCAGTTCGGCTCATATCTCATACAAATGGATGAAAATAATGTTACTTTCTTAAACAATCTTGATTGGAGATCCAAGCTGTTTACCATCAAAATCAAGGTGTTAAGACTTTGGATTCGTGTGAATCCAAAGAGAGAAGGAGAAATCCTTGGTATTGAAATGGTGGTCATGGATGAGCAGGTTGGTTTGAATGTCATTTGCTTTTTAAAATGTAGCTTAATTTTTATATTGTTGTCTATACTTACTATTTTTTTTTTCTGTTTTTATTAGGGTACCAGGATGCAGGCAACTGTTTGGAGCAAGTTTATGAAAAAACATGAAATTTTGCTTAATGAAAACGAGCCTTATTACATTTATAAATCTCAACTTTCTGTCATTAAGTCAAATTTCAAACACTTTGATAAGGAACATGCTATTAGCTTAAACTTTGATACATCTGTTAAAAAGTGTGAGAACTTTGATGGAAGTTTATATGGTATTCGGTTAGCATCTTTTGAGTCCATTAAAGCTGGTGAAGTCGATGTCAAGTATCGAGTTGGTTTGTACTTCATCATATATAACAACATCCTAAATTAAGAAATATATAAATATAGATTACTTTTTAAATCTTTGTTTTTTGTGCTAATTAAATTTTTTATTAATCAAAATTTTTTTTGGTCAGATTTTATTGGATATGTAGATGAGTGGTCTGAACCAGAGATGCCCAAGACGAAGATGGGAAAAGATAGCAAATACATGAACTTGCAATTGCTGGATGAAGAGTCTGTTAATTAGATTATAATTTAATTTCATTGTAACTTTGGTGTTATATATTTTTTATTACATGATATCCTCTGATATGTTTAATTTTGTATTTATGTAGGGGTATCAAGTTAAACTGCACTTTATGGGATGAGTACTGCGATGAGATGTTTGGTTACATTCAGTGTCATAAAGAAGAAGTTCATGTTGTTCTACTTGTGCAGTTTGGTAGTTTCAACAAGTATAAAGGTATTAACTCATTAAATATTTTTTTTAATTTATATAATTTTTTTTATGATTTACGAACTTGAATATCCTAATATCTGATATTAATTTTTTTACACAGGGAAGACAACGCTATCTAATGCTTTCCATATAACAAGGCTGTTTATCAATGCTGACATAGAGGAGATTCGTTCATTTAGAACAAAGTAAACAGTTTATAAAATAATATGAATTACTTATTGATGTTGTTAACTTTTTTTGCATCCATTATTGTAAACAGGTTTGTTGAGAAGATATGTAAAACATCTTCTAATTGTCAGAAATCAATTGGTTCATCTGGAAGCATAAGCGTTGCGGATGACTTTTTAGTGAAGCGTCTGTTTTCCAATTTCCGTGATATTACGCTCTTGGATAAGGTTTGTCTCTACTTTTTAATATTTTAAAGAAATTCATTAAACAAAATTGTTTCACAAATTCATTTTTATAACTCTAATTTGTTACATATAATTTCAGCCTTGTGAGGTCATAGTTCTTGGTACGATCATGGGTGTGGATGATAAAGATGATTGGTACTACCCTGGTTGTGAGGAGTGCAATCGGACGGTGGAGACAACTTTGGTCATCGAGGAGGTTGAAGACGGTGCTGAGGAACCGAAGTTTAAACAAGTTTTAGTTTGCTCATATCCTGAATGTCCGAAAGAGGTTGTGACTGCCACACCGATGTAAGTTACTTATTTTTTTTCTAATTATATTATATTTATGATTATTTTATTTTATTTTACTTTATAAATGTAAAATGTATTTATTTTGTGAATTACTTTTTGTGCATTTAGTTTTAGGATTCCAATAAGAGTACAATATTATGCAACTATTGCCTCTTTGACTTTGTTCGACCGTGAAGCTAGAAAAATGTTGGGTATGACAACAATTCAATTGCTTGAGAAGTCTAAAGTGGATCAGGTAACGTAATTCACATCATTCTTTTTTTAAATTCTTATACAAGTTACATATTATTAATGTTTAAATCTTATTTCTATGTTCTTTTTCAATAAATTTTGATTCATGTATATTAGGCATCTTTGGAAGAGAAAACCATTCCCTATCAGTTTAAATCTTTGAATGATAAAAAGTTTGCCTTCAAGATTCAAATTAGTCAATTCAATATTGACAACCATATTGATGGTTATGCTGTTCATAAGTTGGTGAATGATGCAGCAATCATTGAGTCCTTGGAGAGCCGAATTCCAGCTGATCAGGTTAACACATACAAACCTTTGAATTAAAATTATGTTACGAGATTTTTTTTTGTGCCTAGACTTATTATTTTTTGAAATGTAGGGTGTGGACGAGGCGGCTGCTGATGTTTCACTTAGTGATATGTCAACTCAAAACCCTTTTGCTCTAAAGATGTGTATTTTAAGTTAATGTTACAAAATACCAAATGTTTTAAACATTGTATATACTTTTTAAATTTGAATATATCATTCAGGATGACTCTATTGGTGATAGCTTCACACCCGATTGCACATCTAAAGATTGTTCTAAGACTTCGTCTTCGGAATTGAAACGTAACCTTGCTGATGTGTATGAAGTTGAAGAAAACACCTCTCTATCATCAACAAAGGTTAAAAAGGCTAGTGTCTCGGATGTTCAAGTTGATGATGAAAGGATTCTGCTGGTTTCAAAGTTGGAGAAGTAGTTCATGGTTGAAGTAGTTTTAACAGAAACAATTTATTTTTTTCCGAATATTGCTGCTTTGGTTTCGTTTGCATCTTACATTGGTTTGGATTGATTTGTCGTTGTTGGTTTGTTTGTGTTTATTTTGGATTGAAACATATGGTATGTTGGTTTTTTTTTTTTTAAACATATGATTGGTTGGTTTTTCTTTTGAGACATTGTTTGTTGGTTCTTTATTTGAGACATATGGTTGGTTTTGTATTTGAGACATATGGTTGGTTTGGAATGATTCCTATTACTTATACTTCTTTAAACTTAACCTTTTGTTACTTTATATTTTTTTACAAAGTATAATTTTTAAAACTATTTATAATTTTTTTTTAAATTTAATTTTTAAATAAAGATTTTAAAAACCGAATTTATGTTAATAAATTTGTTGTAATCATTATGTAATTACTATAATTATATTTTTAACAATCCCCAATATTTTAAAACTTCTAATATAAAATTGTATAATAAACCTCCATTTTTGTTACATTTATCTAAAGTTAAAATTTTGTATTAATTTGTTTCCTTTTTTAAGTTGTATAACCGATAATATGAGATTTTTTTAAAAAAAAATCCGCCATTAAATTGTATATATTTAGCTCCAATTAATTTTAATTTAAATTGTTTCCTTTTTTACATTTATAACCGAAATTTTTTTACAAAATTTATAGTTTCCTTTTTTATAATCATTTCAAATAATATAAGAACCTCTACTCTTATTCATATTACACACTCAATGTTTTATACTAAACATTCTACAAGTCTAATCATAGAACTCTCTCACCACATTCATCATTTTTGATGTTTTGACGTTTGGTCATTTATAATACACGTAAGTTTTATCTTCTTCCATTATACTTATACCTTTAAGTTATTGTAATACCTATTTTAATACATTGATATGTTATGTATGATACAATTATAGGATATGCCTAAACGTGCAAAACGTCAAACTTTACCTTCATTTCCACTTCCTATTGGTGTTCAACCTTCCAATAGTATGTACTTTATTTTTATTTCTGTTTACAAATACAATAAAAAATAATATAATATGTAAGTATGTTATGTAATGTTAATTTTACTTTAATTTTTGCAGGTGGTGTTGCTAGAAGTCCTTTGTCTAACATTACGAATGGTAATGTTTGGAATTTTTTAGATATGAATTGATTTTTTTTTCTAAATAGTTAAAAAAAATCGTATATGCATTTTATTCTTCAGTTGATCCTAATCAAGTTGAGCATCAAGACTATGCTGAACGCAGAAAGTTAAGGAAACTTTATTTGGATAATAAAAGAAGAAATACAAATAATAAATCTTCTACTTCACCAAACGTCATTCGTTCATCCAATGTTTCACTATCCGATACAAATGTTTGCCGTGTCGTAACACCAATTCGTTCATCCTCTTATATAAATACGATGGATGGACGTATTTTGCCAACCACACCTTTAACAAATCCCTACGTGGCGTGTAAGTTAGTTTTGTTTTTTGTTTACTATTATTATTTGTTTGTTTTTTTTTAAATCAAGAATTATGTAATACATAAACATATTTGATTGGTAAATTTGGACTTTATTTGTTGCAGTTGAAGCTGGAGGAAGTCCATTGGCTAATATTATGAATGGTATTTTTTTTATTTTTGTACACATGAATATAATGTTTCATTTAAAATTTGTTTAACATTACAAATGGTAATTATTTCGTTTTTTAGAAAGGAATTCGTTTGTTAATGTATAATTTGATTATTTATGGATATCAATTTTTTTTTCAGGTGCTTATAATGATGTTGAGCATCAAAAATCATGTGAACGAAGAAGATTAAAGAAATTACATGAAGATAATAAGAGACATGATGTGAGTAACAAATTAAACTCAAGACAAAACGTAATTCGGTCATCCAATGTTTCAGTATCCGATACAAATGATTGCCGTGTTGTAACACCAATTCGTTCATCCTCTTATATTAATACCATTGATCGACGTATCTTGCCAACCACACCTTTAACCAATCCGTACGAGGCGCATACATCAGGTTGGTGTTATTTACTTACATATTTAAATTTTATTTATTATGTTTATGAGTTTTTTTTAAATAAAAAAATATGTAATACATAAACATGTTTCATAGGGTAACTTAGACTTTTTTTGATGCAGTTGAAATTGGAAGAAGTCCATTGGGTGATATTACAAATGGTAAATTCTATAATTTTTGACACATGAACACATTTTTTCATTTATAATTTGTGTAACATTACAAAGGGTAAATTCTTTGGTTTTTTAGAAAAAATACAAAATTTATTGTATAATTTGATATTTTATGGATATCCATATTTTTTTTCAGTTGCTTCTAATGATGTTGAGCATCAACAATCAGCTGAGCGAAGAAAATATAGGAAATTACAATTGGATACTAAGAGAAATAATGTGAGTAAGCAATCTTCCATTTCAAAAGACGTTACTCGGTCATTCAATGTTCCAGCATCCAATACAAATGAATGCCGGATCGTAATTCATTGTCTTATATCAATACCATCGATCCACATTTTTGCGCAACCACACCTTTAACAACTCCGTCTGAAGCATCTACTTCAAGTTGGTGGTATGTATTTATGTATTTCACATATCTTTATTTTGATTTTGACATTTTTATTACTTTTCGTTGGTATCAACATATAGGTGTAAAGAGGAAACTAAGAGGTAAACAAAGGTTTTCTACTAATAAGTGTAGAAATGTATATCCTATTCCAATGGTTGACTTATCTTCCGATGATCATATTATTCCTCAACAATTAGCTGAAGATCCATATAAAGGAGTTTCTAACAGTAAGTACCTTACACACTTACTACTTTAAGTTCTACTTGAAGAACGTCATTATATTAATTTCATAAGCAATAGCACAAAATGATATATATTTTTTTATTTTCAATAATAGATTATTTGGATCATGGTGATCAAGTGGTTGTATGCGACATATGTAATGCTAAGTTGTGGAAAGTTGAGGCTGGAAAAGGAAAGGTTTACTCAGGAAGAACAACTTATATGCTTTGTTGTGCTTATGGAAAAGTACATCTTCCTAATTTTAAAGAGACGTGTCTGGAATATCAAAGTCTTTTTAAGAGTTTAGACGATAAGAGCAAGCATTTCTTACTGAATATTCGTCGTTTTAATTCTATGTTTTCGTTCACTTCAATGGGTGGTAAAGTTGATTCGAAAATTAATAGAGGAAATGCTCCGTATGTATACCGAATTAGTGGCGAGAATTATCATACATTGGGAAGTCTTCTTCCTAAAGAAGGTGGTGAACCAAAGTTTGCGCAACTTTACATATACGACACAGATAATGAAGTTTGTAATCGCAAAACCGTATTTAGGTATCCCTGGAAACCATTTCTTTATTTATTTATTTTATTTATTTTTGGTTTTGTGTTATATAAACACTTACTGATACTTTCGCTTTTGTCTTACAACTGCTTTACAGTAACTCAAACAAACCAGCTTCCGCAACTTCTGATTTGCTTGACACTGAACTCATAGAGTACCTTAAGGTGATTTTAGATTCAAATAATGAGCTGGTGAAAACATATAGACGTGTACGAGATCGGTTTGTTGATAATCCTCAAGTTGACTTAAAATTACGGCTTAAGGAAAATAGGTCTAAAGATGGTCGTACATACAACCTACCGACGCGTCCGAAGTTGCTGCGCTTATTGTTGGAAACATTGAGGAAGGTCTTGATAATCGTGATGTAGTTGTTGAGTCAAAGAAAGATGGTCTACAACGTATTAGCGAGCTTCATCCTTCGTATCTTGCGCTTCAGTATCCATTGCTTTTCCCTTTTGGTGAAGATAGTTACCGGATTGATATTCTTCATAGAGAAGGAAAGGCATCAACGAAGAAGAAAGAGTCAAAATGTACAATGAGAGAGTATTTTGCTTACCATGTTCAAGATAGAGTGAATCATTTCTCTTTGATTCTCAATGCTCGAAGACTTTTGCAACAGTTCTTGGTTGATGTATATACGATGATTGAAAGTGAACGATTACTATTCATACGTCTGCAGCAAAAGAAACTGAGATCTGAGACATATGATAACCTTAAAAAGCTTGGACAAAATGGTAATCCAGATATGTCAAACGTTGGAACACGCGTACTACTACCGTCTTCGTTTACCTGTGGATCGCGTTATATGAGGGAGAATTATTATGATGCGATGGCCATTTGTAAATGGTTTGGCTACCCTGATTTTTTCATTACGATCACTTACAATCCTAAATGGCCGGAGATTAAAAGATTTCTAAAGGACACGAAGATTAATCTCGAGGATAGACCGGACATTTTATGCCGATTGTTCAAAATTAAGCTTGACGCAATCATGAAAGACTTGCGAGAGAAATCTTTATTCGGCAATGCATCGGCAGGTAAGCATCCATTTAAATCAGTTACTTTCTTATTTTTTTTTTGGTATGCTACGCTCATAACCGTAACTTTGTAAATAAGTATTTTAATATTAACTATCCTATTGCAGTTGTCTATACCATAGAGTTTCAGAAATGAGGTCTATCGCATGCGCATATCTGTCTGTTCTTAAATGACGAAAGTATGCTTCCTTCGGTTGAGCATGTTGACAACTTCATTTCTGCCGAGATACCTGACAAAAAATTAGAACCAGATCTATATACTCTTGTCAGCGACTATATGATTCACGGACCTTGTGGTGTTGCAAAACCAAATTGTCCGTGTATGGTTGACGGTAAGTGTTAGAAGAAATTTCCTAAGAAGTTCTGTGATAAGACTTCTCTAGATTCGAATGGTTATCCGGTCTATAGACGAGCCGATTCAGGTGTTTTTGTTGAAAAATCTGGTATTCAGCTTGATAACACAAGCGTGGTTCCGTATAGCAAAACCTTATTGAGACGTTATCAAGCACACATTAACGTCGAATGGTGTAATCAAGCTGCGTCCATTAAGTATTTGTTTAAATACATTAACAAAGGACCAGATAGGGCAGAATTTGGTTTTGTACCAAATGGTGATGAAGGTCAGCTTGAAGATGGAAAAGATGAAATAAAAGAGTATTACGATTGTAGATATCTTTCGGCATGCGAAGCTTCATGGCGCATATTTGCATTTGATGTTCGTTACCGCTATCCATCCGTAATCAGGCTTCCGTTTCATCTACCTGATAAACAAAACGTTGTATACGGCCCTGACGACGAACTTGATAGTGTTCTACAAAAACCTTCTATTTCTTCTACGATGTTTTTGGGGTGGATGGAAAAGAACGAAAAAGATCCGTTGGCGCGCACCCTTACTTACGTTGAGTTCCCAACTAAATTTGTTTGGAAGAAGGACGAAAGGATATGGGATAAACGCATAATAGGCAAAACCATTGGTCGTATTCATTGTGTGAATCCTTCTATGGGTGAGGCATACTTTTTAAGAATTCTTCTTAATAAGGTAGTAGGTACTAAGTCTTTTGAAGACATTCGTACTGTGAATGGACAAGTCTTCCCAACATTTAGAGATACGTGCTACGCTAGAGGACTTTTAGACGACGACAAGGAGTATATAGAAGCTATCAAAGAGGCGTACTACACAGGTTCTGGTTACTATCTTCGTAATCTGTTTGCTACAATGTTGGCGTCTAATACATTATCAAAGCCTGAACATGTTTGGGAAAACACATGGGAGTACCTTGCGGATGGTATTTTATACAATCGGCAAAAGCTTTTGAGGATCGAAGGTACGCAAATTGTTATTTAATATTTTGTCAGTTATGTTTGACTGATTAGTGTTTATTAATTTCATTTTTTATTTACAAGAATTTTAATAATTTATTTACATAAATTTAATAGGTTTGTCTCTTCCAGAAGAACAAATAAGGAACCTAACGTTGTTGGAAATTGAGCGTTACTTATTACGTAACTACTCAAGTTTAAGTCGGTTTCCATCTATGCCTCAACCCGACAGTGAATCAATATATTCAGCAGACAACCGTTTTATTGCTGACGAGCTTAGGTACGATGTAAGCGCTACTGCCATTGAATTTGATAATAATTTAAGCAGCCTAACCGATGAGCAGCGTTTAGTGTTTGATGAGATAATTGAAGCAGTTAATAGTAATGCGGGTGGTTTGTTCTTCGTATATGGCTACGGAGGTACTGGTAAGACATTTCTTTGGAAGACATTATCTGCATCCATTAGATGTAAAGGCGATATTGTACTAAATGTTGCATCAAGTGGAATTACATCTCCTTTGTTACCTGGTGGGCGTACTGCACATTCAAGGTTTCATATACCTCTAAATTTAACAGAAACCTCGATGTGTTTTATTAAACCGGATGATGACGTTGCTGATTTATTGAAGAAAACGAAATTGATCATTTGGGATGAAGCACCGATGAATCATAAACATGCGTTTGAAGCACTTGACCGAACAATGAAAGATATCTTCAAATGTGAGATGACATTTGGTGGAAAAGTTATGGTGTTCGGTGGTGACTTTAGACAAATACTTCCGGTTGTACCAAATGGCAGTAGGCGAGATATCGTTAATTCTTCAATCACGTCGTCGTATATTTGGAGTACTTGCAAGGTCCTTACGTTAACCAAAAACATGAGGTTAACTGTAGGAGCCAACGCATCTCATATAGACGAGATTAAAGCTTTTGCGGATTGGTTGCTTGACTTGGGCGAGGGAAAGATTGGTGACAGTGATGATTGTGAGGTGGTTATAGATATTCCTGAAGATTTGTTAATCAAGTGCTCTGAGGATCCTATGTCAGATCTGATCGACTTTGTATATCCTTCGCTTCTTCAACTGTACAAAGATAAAGATTATTTTGCTGAAAGAGCTATATTGGCACCAACGAACGAGGTTGTTCAAGAAATTAATGAAAAGTTGCTTGCTTCGTTTCCTGGCGATGAAGTGGAGTATCTGAGTGCTGATAGTATTTGTCAAACTGATCAAGGAAAGAATGAAGCAAATGCGAGACTATATTCTCCCAATGTTCTAAATGGTTTAAAAAATTATGGTCTGCCTAATCATCGATTAATCCTTAAGTTGGTGTACCTGTAATGTTGCTTCGTAATATCGATCAACAAAATGGTTTATGCAACGGTACGAGACTACGGATTACTAAACTTTATAAACATGTTATAGAGGCGGAGATTACATTCGGAGGAAACATTGGGACCATAACGTTTATTCCACGAATCAGTTTGACACCGTTGGATAAAAGAATTCCTATCAAGTTTCAACGACGACAATTCCCTATAAATGTATGTTTTGCAATGACTATAAATAAAAGTCAAGGACAATCTCTATCGACGGTTGGATTGTATTTGAAATATCCAGTTTTCTCACATGGTCAGCTTTATGTTGCGTTATCAAGAGTTAAAAGCAGAGGCGGTGTGAAATTGCTTATACTAGACAAAGATGGTAATGTAACGAGTAAAACAACAAATGTAGTCTACAAGGAAGTTTTTTCCGGCATTTGAATAGTTTTTTGTTTTTTCTTCCAATGTATGCGTTTGTACAAGATATTATATTTCAAAGTAAATAATATGGTTTTGGATGAAGCCGCGCATCGCGCGGGCATTAACCTAGTTAACTAGAATACATGAAAATGAATTCTTTAAAACTAATATAAAACTTATGAAATGTCAAATGTTTCTTATTCCTTAGCTTATTCCTTTTTTGTCAAGGCCCGACATGTTCAAGGGAGCAAAGAGTGTTTATTGTTGACTCCCAAACATGTTTCGTGAGGTAAAATTGGGAATGAGAAATAACCGATGGTTTTTATTCATGAAAAATGTAAAAATATTTGGGAAGCTAAAAACTTGAAAAAAAAAACTCCTTAGTTGAAGTTCAAAGATATAATTGCAACATATAGCCATTTACTAGAGGAGATATATAAGAAATCGCCATTACAAATGGTAATTGTACTCAAATCGCCATTAGGAATGGCAGTCGTACCATTTTGTCAGAAATAGCCAATAGTAAAGCCACCCGGGGCACTGCACGGGTAGGCTCCCACAGCTTCGAACCCATGCCAGAACACTGCCGCCAGTCCCAGGGTAGGCAAGGCGGGTTTGATTAGCTAGGAGGGGTACTAGTGAACGGGTTGAGTTGTTTTGGGTGTTGACCTTGGGATTGGTTGGTGGGTTTTGATTGGTTGGGGGCATTTGGCTTTATTAATATTAAAAAAAAGTTTATGGCATGGGTAGGCGCCACCAATGTTTACTAGCTAATGTGTACTTTGCACTAAATTTGACGTAACTAGTGATGGTTGGTCGGGACTATGATACCTACGCTTGAGTGCCCATTTACCGTTTTCAGAATTCTCCTCAACCTCGCACTGATGCATTCCCTTACACTCTACTTACAAGCCCTACACATTCCTCTCTATCATCATTACTAATGGAAATGGCATTAGTTTTGAAAGTTTTTTCAAGTTGACATTACTTGTAAAAAAGTTTTGAGAAATAGCATATTTTTAAAAGAAAAAAAATAACTCACAAATTAAGCAAAATTAGCTACAAAGGAATGAGGGTACATCCATGATAAACACAATGAAAGTAGTTATCAGTGTCATGATTTAGGGTTTGAGTCCTATAGGAACAATATTAAGTAAAATAGGATACATTGTAATATTGAGTTGATGAAGACCAAACCACAAAATCAAACTGAGGAAATAGATTTCTCAATATATAGGAGATGTGTGCTACAAGTTTAACCCATTTCCCAATCCACCTCTTATTGATTTTGTAACATCAACTTGTTAGACACTAGTGGATCTTAATCTCAAAACCACCATTTATTGCTAAAAAAGACAAACCTTTCCAATCAGGCATCGGACTGAGCTTAAATGAACTCGTTCCTAAAAAAAATCTTGTCTGATAAACGAGCCCGGGTTGACTTACGAGTCTACTATATATTGTTTTCTTAATCTATTAAATATATATTCATACAATAATAATAATAATAATTATATATAACTATGAGAAAGATAAGTAAAAGTTATATAGGTTTTAGGGTGGGGTAGGATTTATAATTAGGTTTTTTATTTATTTAAAAGTTAATAGAAAAAACAAACCCAGTTAAAGGTTTGGATGAAAATAGCAAAAAATATGGCACAAAAAACTTGTTTTGGATGAAACTGACAAACGGACCCAAACCTCAGGAACGATTTTGGCAATTTACTCATTATTATATTTATCCATATAGCTAAACACTAGAAAGTGACGCATTCGACTCACATGCAACCTAATTTATTTCTCTAAAAATAGCCTAACTTATTCTTTGGCTTATCTGAACCATTAAGGTAAAGCTAAGGCCTAGTTGCACGCTCTCCTCCCTCATGTTTCTTCGACTATACTACACTTGCTCATGACCTCTTATATTAAGCTCAAAGTTAGGTGCTTAATAAAAATTGATAACCACACACCTTAGCTTTGAGATGTTACCATTGTTGTTTGTAACAATTCAGGTATAACTACTTAGGGAGGTGATTTGTATCATCTTAAAATTTGTTTATAAATAAAACGTAAATAGCACAATGAATTAATCAACAACACGCTACACATACATAGTGTATGAAGTAAATATGGTGATATGAAATTGTAACACCTCGCAAAATCACGTTCAATATTATAAAGACACGTGTCATGAAGATTAAATGTGAAATGAATTGATTTCGAGGGACTAAAATTGTCAAACAATGTAAATATATAAGTAAAAGGATCAAATGAGTCATCATGCCAAACTCGTGCCTCTGAATGACCTCATAAGATGTTCGTATTCATGAATGAATAAATTGACAGACATAGGAAGCCATTTGTGCTTGAATTGAAAAAGTTACAAAGCGTAGGGGTTAAACGTGTCAACATGTTAAATTCTTACCTCTGAGTGACCTTTTAACATTCCTGAGACTTTGTAATACTTCATTATGCTTCCATATATAACAAATAATGATTCCATGGAATTTTTACGCACTTAAGGAACATTTCGGGTGATCTCATAGCTAACTGGAACTTAACGGAGTTAATTTGTGACCCAAGACTCTTAAAAGTTAACTATGGGGGTCATAAGTGCAATAAAAGAAAGTTAAATAAACTTAAATTGGACTAGGGACTGAAATTGCAAAGTTTGGAAACTTTTTACCGGAATTACCCATCGTCGCGGGCCGCGTAGGCCTTCTCCATCTCTTACGCGGGCCGCGTAAAAGGTGCCAGCGACCAAAAAGGGGACAGCTGCATGTTGCAGCCTGTTCCACCGCAATTGCATGGCTTTTTTCGATACCAGGGTCTGAGCAACTGGTTTTTACTGCCCTAGGGACACTTGGGATCATCTGAATTACCTCCTAGGCACAAATGGATTGATCCTAGAGCTCCCAAAGTCCTATATATACCCACTTTGTTGCACTTGTTCTTGCACACTTGAAAGAATTTCACTCAAGCTCACTTTTTGAAGCCTCCTGGAGCTAAAGGAAGCTTTCTCAAGTTCTAAATTCGTGCTAAGGACTCTAGTTACTGTTCTTAGCTTCCTTAGTTAAAGTTTTATTTGCTTAATGACCGAAAGTCAAAGTTAGCGTAATTAAGCTTTGACTAATTAGTGATTAATCACAAACGGTCCAGCCATTATTCGAATTGAAAATGGCTATGTGTTGGTAATTATATAGGTGTTAAACCCTTAAAAGGGCACCTTCAATTTATCACGTTATCTCAGTCAATTGTCGGGTCAAACTTCTTAACAAAAAGTCAAACTGGTCAGTTTTTGCAAAATAATTCATAACTGATAATGATGAAGTTATGGAACATGTTTTAACACTTAAATAACTTGGTAAATAATATAAGAACATGTCTAGGCATGTTCAACCCGACAATTCTGAGTTTAGGCTCGGTTCGTAACCGAAAGTCGCAAAAGTAGACTTTTGCTTTGACTTTCAGTTCTGACCCGATTTAGCTTAGTTTAGTTATGCCTTAGGGTTCCTTTAGGACCATAGTATATGTTAGTATAACCCTCTGAGGTTATACAACATGGTTCCATAGAAATCCTAGTTCATTGCATGTTCCCGTTAAATGCTTAAAGTTGACCATTATGCCATTTTATCATTAAAATGAGATATTTGGAAATGTGAGAGGACAAAAACCTTTATTACTGATATATTAGAATGTCCTAAAAATTTGACATCCGTATCTGGTCTAAAATAAGTGTTATGCACGATATCGTAAAACAAAGCTTTTTGTTAATTAAATGGCATTTTTGGCATAAATCATATTTAAACCCAAATTTTGACACCAAACTTTCTTCCCACTGATGTAACATAATATTTAGGGATTTTTGGAAATTTTTGTCAAATTTTATACTGGTTATATTATAGAGTTCTAGTGTAAATTTGGTATTGACAAAATTGCCTTTTTCATTGATAAAATGAGTTTTACATAACATTTTGATACCAAACCTTTTTCTACTGATTTCATATATTAAATAAAATATTTTAAGATTTAGAGGCTGATCAAAACCTTAAAATTTTATAAACATTTCAAATATCGTTAAATACCGACTTTTACGCTTATTAAACGCATAGTATGATTTAAAATTATATTTAACACCTAAGACTTATTACCTACTGATATTATAAGCAAATTTTTATACTTTAACAGTAAGTAAAAGTTTTGAACTCAGATTTCCAAATTTGACCCTTATAGCATATGTGAAATGACCAAAATGGCCGTACAGTGCATAGTTTGACCATAAATGATAAATTTCACATATATATGATATCTTACTAATGTAACTTATTAAAATAAATATTTTTACTGATTATCTTAGACCAGAACCTCAGATTGCTATTTAACCTCTTTTATAAACTTTAAAATGACCAAAATACCCTTACGGGGCTTAAATTGGTTTTAAATTCGTTTTGGGCATAATGGAAGGTATCCTACTGATATCATAACATATTTAAAGCATATTAACTTGTGGAACTTGTACATGACTCTTTTGGTTACCCGTTATGCATATTCGCGTTCGGCACTGCTTATGTAACTAGTTTTCATAAATTAACCGTAACGGGTCAAAACTTATCATTTTTACTTCAAAATTCAGAATGTGTTTAGTTTACCCATTTTATACAAGTCCTCATACTTGTTGGGTCTAAATCACATTCTATTCCGGTCTTCGCATAATCTTGCGTTTTGAACCGTAAACCTTTCATTAAAACTAACTGGTCTAAGTTTAAACTTAAGTAAGACCCGTTAGGAATCTAATAGGTTATGAAAACGTTCGTTCCAGATTTAGGAGCCCAATAAAAGCTACTTGTACTTGCTGATTGATATACGACTGAGAATAAAATTATAATTTTTGCTCAGGTAAATACTTTTAACTTATTTTCCCTTATACAGGCTTTGGATACTGTATTTAATAATACCGCTTGGTCGGGTATCGAATCTTTAATCGATTAGTGGTTAAATCATTTAGATAATCCGTTTAGTCTGTTTTGTTTGATCTAAGCCTTTGGTGGGTTAATGACCGTGTCCTGGATATCCTTGGCTCATTCATTGAAATGGCCAGGACTTAAGCACGGGGTGTAGGCATACACCTGACAGTGCGTATGCAAAAAGATATACCTGCCTATTGAGGATAACTCACCGTGGGTTTATATTATGTGGTGTGTCTATTAATCTTGTTCTGGCTTCTATCCCGGATCCTGAACGTACGACAAACATATAATTCTGTATACAAGATTATTTTTAAAAATTGTCCCAAGTTATAAAAGAATATTTGTGCCTCGTCCACTTAAATCAATTTTCTTAAATATTTTCAACAAGAGTCAGTTAATTGTATTTACCAGTGTAAACTGACGTATTTTTCAAAAAGACTGAGTGCAGGTACTACACGTAATAGGCTGGCTACTCCTAGTATCAAATAAAGAGTCTTGCCAAGCTTTTGATACTTAAAATATGTTGAACAATATTTCTTTCTGTTTTAGATCCGCCTGTGGATCCACTTACAATCCGTTATGTAATATTTTATTTTACTTTCAAATCGGTTTGTATAAATTACTTTTAGTCTTCCGCTGTGCATTAAACTGTGATTAATTGACTATGATGATATCAACTACGTCACGATACTCCCCACCGGGCCCACCGGTAATACGTTGAAATATCGGGGTGTGACGGGTTGGTATCAGAGCCAACATTGAGTGAATTAAACACTAGCCTTTTGTGTTTAATCTCAATGACACAGTTTTCACATTCCTTGACTTCCGAGTCTAGTCAAATGAGTTAGGACTAACCCTAATATTATTGTTTTCTTTTTGTTGGTTTCTTTAGTTTGTTTTGGCAGGAACAAAAAGACAATGCTGCCACGTATTAGAGGTAGAGGTGGAAGAGGCAAGGCACCAATAACTGCTAGAAATGACCACGAGGCCGGGCCATCTCACCGGCGAACACATTCAGCGACCTTTAGCTCTAGTCCCCAAGAGGATTGGGGAACTTATCTAGAGCCAGCGAGACGCTCAGTCTCCCTTAGTTCCTCCCCGTCTTACCATCACTCTTTCGGACCTCATCAAGACGAGGAGCATAGCGATTCGCACCATTCCTTCATACCGCTGCAGCGGTCAAGTTCATACCGTGCCTTCCAGGACCCGACCCCATACTTCCAGAGCCGGTTAAATCCAATGAACTAGATTCAAGAACAAGAGGGTCCAAACCCTTTGGGGCCAGCTGAGTACTATCCTGAAATGTAGGACATGAAGATGAATAAAGATCCAGATCCTGAGATGCCACCAACTGGGACGCCGACGCATCCCATCGAGATATCCACCGAATCATCATTTCATGGTCTGCCTTACAGGGGGCCAGACAGTTTTGCTGAAAGATGGGCCACATACAACTGGGAGTACACTCCCCCTTTCAACCCACCTCCACAACAGCATCAGGATCCCTCAGAGGATTCGCGTTTCCAGGCGGTTACGCAACCGCCACCACAGCCGCCAGAGCAACAACTGCCTCCAGAACCACCGAGGCGAAGAAGAACAGGTGCACGGATGTCCGTGCGTGGGGGATTTCATTTCAACACCCCCAACACTCCAGTGGCAGCCACTACCTGCCGCTGTATGAAGACCCGCAAATGGGAGGGCCTTCAAACCCAGCTTCTGAAATCGACTCTGCTCCAGTAACAACACCACCGCCCATGGGTTACGATAACCCAATCCCTTCTTACGCCGGTGCAGCGGCGTATAACCCGTTTGAGCATCAGGCATATTCGGGTTACAATTACTACAATTCCCGTGCCGTCGACCCGTACCTTGAAGCGGCAAACTACAATGCTCTCCACCCTAAAGGGCCCTACGCATCTTCGTACCAAACTGGGTACCTAGCATATGGGTATCAATACCCACCACCTCCTCAACCGCAGCAGCAGCCGCCGCCGCAGATCCAGCTACCACAGCAGCAGGAAATCCTTCAACGGTTGCATGAGGTGGAGCAACAGGTTCATGAGGAGCGTAGGAGTCGCTGGGGTCTGCTTAAGGGTTTGGCAAACCTGATAAAGGGGAAGAAGAAGAAGAGGGATTATTGAAAATTCCTTATTTATTTTGTTTTGTAATTTTTATTTTCAATTAAGTCCCTGTGTGGACTTCTTATTTATGTACTTGGTCCCTACGTGGACTTATCTTTTTATTTCTATCCCTGCGTGGACAATATTATTTCTTTAAAAGTCCCGTTTAGGGCAATTATGTACTTCTCTTTGTTTATGGTGTATTTTAATTTAAATTTCATTTGTCATTATATGTATGAATATATTATAAATCAAAATATCACTCCATTTTTAAAATTTATCTGCCAATAAAATATTAAAGGAATTCTTGAAAGTATAACCTAGCCCATATGTCATTTTAGACATGGCCCTGATGGTAAAGCCTTTTTAAGATTCAAATCCTTGTTAACATCTGAAAACATGTTAACACTCCTGGCAAATGTGATTCGATAAAATCACACTAGTCATCCTTGTATTGGATTTTTTCCAATTCCTTATTCTCACCAAATTTAAAATATCCATTAGGGATAAAGTGCCTACGGGCCATATTCATTGTCTAATAAGACAAAAGACAGTTGTAGTCTATGACTTCCTGTCAGGAAAAGGAGAAGAACTATGTTCAAACCCTAATGCCTCGATCTTATAAGATCATGGCTTAAAATTTTAAAATTGTCCTTGTGACTAGACCTTTTGTGCCACTCTAATATCTTCAATGATTTATAACCAAGGATAAATTATAATAAAAATCCTAAATAAACATGACTAACAAATTAACCAGTATGGTTTATAGTTACCATGGTTAATAAACCATCAAAATGATGATTCCATAGTAACCTCTGAATAAGATATTGTCAATTGTTTTATAGCAATCAAGCCTCAGTATGTCTGAATCAGAAGAGGTTAACAGTCATCCTAGGGAAAGGAATGATACCACCAAAATTAATGTAGCTGGTGCAGATTTACAAGAAATAATAGATAATGCTGTCACTCGAGCCATGGACAGACAGTTCAAAGAATCAAGTGGTACTCGTAGCAGGACCCTATCTGTACCTCATACAAAACCACCTTCCAAGTCGCACGCATCGCACAATGACGATTCTCATCATTCGTCAAATCAGAGAATTGTTCCATCCAAGCGTATTGTGCTCAATCAAGAGCCACGTGTTAAGATCTGCTCCTATAAATATGTCGCAACCCCCGTCCCCTATCTGTCCTGGGAACGGGCGGCCGCGAGACCAGTTTTGGTGGAATCGGTGTTTATCATTTTGGCAGCGGAAATTACATCCGGACTGTAGTTAGGAAATATTTTATCAGAGTAAATACCACACTTGATATAAATATATGGGGATAAAACCCAAGTTTCATTACAAACTGTTTTATAGGGAGAAACCCCATTTATTTGAATAAAACATCTTCTTTTATATAGGTAACTTTTATAGCCAATTTTTCCAAGCCTTCAGTGTTGTCCAGCTGGCTTATAATTGGTTCTCACATTTTGTTACCTGAAACGCGTTTAAAAACATTTTGTCAGTGGGAAATACTGGTGAGTGAATCCCAGTTTAATCAAGAAGAGTTTTATCCTTTAACAGTATTGAGAGCTATTACAATGTTTATTTCTACACAATTACTCATTCAGTACTGTCAATCCTGACTGGTGGGTCATATTACACATTGGCTAACTCTTTGTCCAATGGTAACGTGTTCCACATTTTGTATACAAAACCCCAACATACCGACAGTAATTGAAGAATTACAAAAACTCAATCACTGCTTAATCACATTGTAAAATATTTAAGGTTTTGTAAAAACAATTTACAAAAAGGAGATTACTCACATTGCTGTCTTAGATTTCCTTTAAAGGTTTCCTGGTGATTGTCTATTAATTACACAAATGTACATGTGTTAGTATAATAACACAATATTTACATTAGTAATACCCTCCCCGAGACAGCATTCCAATGACTACGTCGGGCAGAACCACGACAGCCATTACGGAACCCTGGATCAATCCGGCAGCGTATCTAATACGTAAACGGGGTTATAATACTTACAACGGGGCAGAACTTCGTTAATTAGGGGGTATTATGCCTGGAAATTATGCCTACAATGTAGAAAATTGAGAGAGAGAAAGAGATTTGAGCGATTTGAAACTGAAGGCCGATGGTCTCTATTTATAGGTGACCCTTCGCCTCCTCTCGCGGCCCGCGAAGGCTGTAGCCAAAGGCTACGCGGCCCGCGTAGTAGGGTCCGTAGGCCCTAGCCTTGATCTATCACCGGTATAGCTTCGCCACGTGTCGACACATAGCAACTTCCGGGTGTCGCCTCATAGCCACTCTGTCGCGCCCCGCGTAGAAAGTAGCCAAGGGCTACGCGCCCTGATTTCAAGAGCACCTTATCGATTGGCACCAACTGAGATGAAAGAATCGATATCATTCTTGGAGCAACACCAATTTCAAGGGCACCTTATCGATTGACACCAACTGAGATGAAAGAATTGAGAACACAGTTGGACAATTTATTGGAAAAGGGTTTTATTCAACCTAGCTCATCCCCTTGGGGAGCACCGATTCTGTTTATGAAGAAAAATGACGGCTCAATGCGTTTATGCATTGATTATCGTGAGTTAAACAAGGTTACAATCAAGAACAGGTATCCGTTACCCACGATCGATGATCTATTCGATCAGCTTCAAGGAGCAAGTTACTTTTCAAAGATCGATCTAAGGTTAGGTTATCACCAGTTGAAGGTCAGAAACGAAGACGTTCACAAGACCGCATTCAGAACTCGATATGGACACTACGAGTTCTTAGTGATGCCTTTCGGGCTCACTAATGCACCTGCAGCATTCATGGATCTCATGAATCGCGTTTGCAAGCCGTATTTAGATAAGTTTGTCATTGTCTTCATTGATGACATTCTTATTTATTCAAAGAGCCAAGCTGATCATGAAAAACATCTTCGGTGTATCCTTAAACTCCTGCAGCAAGAGAAGCGCTACGCCAAGTTTTCTAAATGTGAGTTTTGGCTTCGAGAAGTCCAATTTCTTGGACATGTGGTAAGTGAGCGTGGCATCCAGGTGGATCCCGCTAAGATTGAAGCAATTATGAATTGGCAAACGCCCAAAACACCTACTGAAATTCGCAGCTTCTTGGGTCTAGCAGGATACTTTAGACGTTTCATTGAAAACTTTTCAAGGATTGATGCACCTTTAACATCGTGAACTCGTAAGAATGTCAAGGATTGCTGCACCTTAAGCAGAAAATAAGCAATGCTCCTGTGTTGACATTGCCAGAAGGGATTGAAGAGTTTGTTGTGTACTGTGACGCATCGCATACTGGTATGGGTTGTGTGCTTATGCAGAGAGGCAATGTCATTGCCTATGCATCCCGACAATTAAAGGTGCACGAAAAGAATTACACCACCCATGATTTGGAACTGGGTGCCGTTGTGTTTGCACTAAAGCTATGGAGGCACTATCTGTACGGAACCAAGTATGTGATCTATTCTGATCACAAGAGCCTTCAACATCTGTTTAACCAGAAGGATCTTAACATGAGACAGCGTCGATGGATGGAGACACTGAATGATCATGATTGTGAAATAAGGTATCATCCTAGCAAGGCAAATGTAGTCGCTGATGCCTTGAGCAGAAAGGAGAGGGTTAAGCCTATTAGAATCAATGCCAAAAGCATTAAACTGAAAAACAACTTGAATGAAAAGTTGTTAGCCGCTCAGAAGGAAGCTGTTTTGGAAACTAACTTTCCGAATGAGAAGTTAGGAGTGACTGCCGATCAATTGTCATATGGCAAGGATTGGAATCCTAAGATTGAGTGGTCGAATATGGGTTCCAATTTGTGGAGGACTTCGAGATGTGATTCTTCAAGAAGCTCATAGGTCGAAATATTCAGTTCATCTTGGCAGTGTGTAACACCACGTAAAAACGTGTCCAATTACGTAAAGACACGTGTTCTAAACTCTAAATGTGGGAAAGATTGAGTTTGAAGGACTAAAGTTGCCAAATGATGAAAATATGAAACCACAGGGATTAAAAGTGTCAACATGCCAAACTTGTGCCTTTGAATGACCACACACGAAGAATATATTCTTAAATGAGTGATTTATTGGATGTAAGAAGCCGTTTATGAAAATAATCGAAAGATTTTAAACTACAGGGGTTAAACGTGTCAACATGTTAATTCTTACCTCTGAGTGACCTTTTAATGAACCCGAGGCTTCGAAATATTCAAATATACTCTCAAGAATAAGTGATATAAATTTCACGTGGTTTCGAGATCGTTATGCAAGTTTTCAAGACTTTGGGTTAAAAGTGTCAATAGTAAGAAATTAGTGTTTCAATGATCATTTAACGAAACCGGGCCTAACGGAGTTTGCTTATGCTCCTATAAACCTTTACAAACTAACTTTAGGGGCCATTTGTGTCAAAAATGAAAGATATATGAGGGTATAAAGAGCAGGGACTGAAAGTGCAACAAATGAAACTTGTTTAACTTGGGCGACACCTTTTCGCGGGGCACGTAGCCCCTTGTAAAATCCTACGCGGGCCGCGTAGCAACTGCCAGAATCCCAAAAAAACTGGCAGCTGCATGTTGCAGCCTGTTACACCGACTTTGGGGCCAAAATTTCGATTCCAGGAGCTATTTGTTGGTTTTAGAATACCACTAGGACACCTGGAGTGATCCTAGATGCCTCCAAAACACCTGCTATCATCCAAATGCATGGCAATTTGCTATATAAAGGCTCCTTAGTTGAATGGGTCATTTGCTCATTTTCTTGCAACATTCATAACACTCATCTCTGGAGTTACCTGGCCATAGAAGAGGATCAAGAAGTGTAGAAAAGATAGCTAGGACCATATGTAAGTGTCTTAGCCCTTTCTTAGTTCAGTTTACTAGTTTAAAAACCGAGAAGTCAAAGATATCGTAAATAGACTTTGACTTTCGGTTTAATTGCAAATGGTCCAGTCACTGACCGAAATAAAAGTGGTTATGTGACCATATTAAGGTAGGTTATTAACCCTTAAAAGGGCACCTCCAAATTATTTCGTTTGACTAGTTAATTGTCGGGTCAAACTAATAAGTCAAAAAGTCAATCTGGACAGAATTTAAAATAATGATTTAAAATATTAAAACATAGGTTATAAATTATATTAGTATTACAACATGTTTAAACATGTCTAACCCGACAATTATCAGTTTAAGGTCGATTCATAACCGAAAGTCGCAAAGGCTTGACTTTTGCTTTGACTTTCGGTTCTGACCCGATTAAGCTTAATTCTCCCATGTTTTAAGCTACCATTTGGACCACATTATACAGTAGTATAACCCCCTGAAGTTATATTGCTTGGTCCTTAGTAGTTTGAATTATATGCTCATGATCGTTATTATGCTTATAAATGCCATTTTTACCCTTTTGTCATATAAACGAGATTTTTAGAAATGTGAGAGGACAAAAACCTTTGTTACTAATATATAGACTTGTCCTGAAAATTTGACATCAGTTCTTTGTCTCAAACTGAAGTTATGTTCGATATCGTAAATTGAAGCTTTTTATTAATTAAATTACCATATCTTGTATAAGACATGTTTAAACTTGTATTTTGACCCAAAACTCATTACCTACTATAAAGATATTATTTTTAAGGATTTTTTGGAGTTTTTGACCTGATTATAATCTGATCATATCATAGAGTTCTTGTGTAATTCGGTAAATGACGATAATACCCTTTTCATGCATAAAATGAGATTTACAAATGATTTGAATGCCAAACCTTTTCCTACTGATTTCATACATTAAATAAATTATTTTGAGCATTTAAAACTGATAAAAATCTCAGATTTACATAAACATCTTAATTATCGTCGGTTAGCGAATTTTACACTAATTAGGTACATAGTATGGTTTAAAACCATATTTAACACCCAAGACTTGTTACCTACTGAATTTCTTAAACAAATTTTTATATAATTACAGTAGGTATAAGTCATGAACCCAGACTTCCAAAAATGTCCTTAAAAGCATATGTGAAATGACCGAAATGCCCTTTTCGGGACATAGTTTGGCCATAAATGGTAAACCTCACATATATGTAATATCTTACTGATGTAATGTGATAAAATAAATATTTTTACTGATTACCAAAGACCAGAACTTCAGTTTATTATAAAATCTCTTTTATAATCATTAAAATGACCAAAATGCCCCTACGGGACTTAAAATGGTTTTAAATATTTTTTGGGCATATATGTTAACATCCTACTGATGTATTAACATATTTTAAGCATAATAACATTTATGACCTGTATATAATTCATTTGGTTACCCGTTATGCATTTATGCGTTCGGATCGGTTTATGTTATTAGTTTACGTAGAATAGCCGAAACGGGTTTAACCTTATCATTAAATCCTCAAATTATAGAATGTGTGTAGTTTACCCATATTATACAAGTGTCCAAACTTGTCGGGTCTAAACCACATTCTATTCCGGTCTCCGCTTAATCTAGCCGTTTAGAACCGTTAAGTATCTTTCAAGCTAACCGGTCTAACTCCTTGACTTAAATAAAGACCCGTTAGTATCCTAATATGTTAATAAACCTTCTATACAGATTGAGTAGCTTTGGTATAAGGTACTTTCATAAGGCTTTAGGAATATACGGCTGAGTTACTTCTTCCATCTAGCTCAGGTAAATACTTTTAACTTATTTTCCCTTATACGGGCTTGGGATATGGTATTATAATAATACTACTTGGTCGGGTATGAAATCATTTAATCAGATTGTAATTAATAAATTTACATATCCCGTTTTAATCTGTTTTGTTTGATAACATAAGCATTGGGGGTTAATATGACCGTGTCCTGGATATCCTCGGCTCATTTCATTTGAAAATGGCCACGACCTATGCACGGGGTGTACGCATACACCTGACAGATGAAAATGCTAATATAACCCACATGTTGGGGATAACTCCTTTGTGGGTTTTATAGTGGTGAGTCGGTTAATCATGACCGGCTTCCAAACCGGCCCCATATGTATGACAAACATGTAAAACAGTATACAAGATTATCTTAAATAATTGTCCCAAGTATAAAAGATTTGTGCCTTGTGCAGTTAAATCAATTTTTATAAACTCTTTTAAAATGAGTCGGTTAATTGTATTTACCAGTGTAAACTGACGTATTTTCCAAAGACTAATTGATAGGTACCTCACGTAAATAGGCTGGAGCTACTAGGTGTCGAATAAGCGGATCTTGCAAATCCCTAGATACCTGGAGTCTGTTATTTCAGTTTTCTTGTATTTTATTTTATGATCCGCCTGTGGATCTTTATTACAACCAATTCTGTATATTCTTTCATTTGGACACTCAGACATTATGGTTTGTAATAGTTTATTCACCAAGCCTTTCGTTATGCTATTATATTGTGTGTATTGACAATGATGATATCAACTACGTCATGATACTCCCCGCCCGGCCCACCGGTAATATGTGGAAATATCGGGGTGTGACAGGTTGGTATCAGAGCCAACATTGAGTGAATTAAACACTAGCCTTTTTTTGTTTAATCTCAATGACACAATAAGCATATTCCTTAGACTTCCGAGTCTAGGCATATGACCTAGGATTTATTCTTAACTTTTCTATTATTGTTTATATTTTGTTTTACTTGTTTTGACATGTTAGCTAATCGAAAATGCCGCCGAGTGTACGAGGCAAGGGAAAGGGTCCGATAAGAGGAGGACCATCAGGCCATGCGGGACCCTCTCATAGACGCACTCCATCTGCGTCATTTTCTAGCTCGGATTCACATAACCATTGGGGTCATTCTTTTGAGCCCGCGAGACATTCGGTCTCGTTAAGCTCATCACCATCGTTTCATCCATCCTTTGGGCCGCCTTTTCCAGACGAGCCCCAACTTTCCCATCATTCACAAGATTCACACCATTCCCACCATTCGCACCAATCCTACCACTCTTTACACTCCTATTCTTTCCATCACTCCGATTCCATTTATTCCCCAGCCTAGTTCAACCCCAACTACTATGTCAACGTTCTTCTGGGTTACAATCCATTAAGACCCGAAGACCACTTCTCCCAAGAGATAGAGATGGATGACGACCCTGATCCAGAACCACCAACCGGGACACCAGGTCACCCCATTAGCATCTCCAGCGGTTCTCCATACCAAGGATCGCCATATCAAGGACCCGATTCATATGTTGAAAGGTGGAACCGGTATGAATGGGAATTTACCCCTTCATATCATAACTCTCCTGCTCAACCTCCTTTGAATGAATCGTATCTTCAAGCGGTTACCCCACCACCTCTACCCGTTGAAGAACCACCTCAACCACCTCCCGAGCCGCCTAGGCGAAGGAGGAATGCACGGATGTCCGTGCGAGGGGGACCATGGTTCAGTTCCCCTCAAGGTTCAAGCTCATACCCTCCTATTCCCGAGGACCCACAAGTAGGCGGACCCTCGCATGCGGTGCCAAAAGACGATCCCCCGCCAGTTTCTTATGCACCACCGCCACCGCCAGTGGGTTTTGACAACCCTATACCAACATACCCAGGTTCGTCTGGGTATAACCCATCTGGATATCCAACCCCTGCGGATTATGGAGCACAAGATCCATATCTTACAGCAGCACAATATAATGCGCTTTATCCTTCATCTTATCCTCCAGTTTACCCAACTGGATATCCAGTGCAAGGGTATCAATACCCACCTTATCAACAACCTCCTCCTCCCCAACAGGTGCCAACTCAAGAAATTCTGTAGAGGTTGGACAGGGTTGACCAAAAAGCAGATGAAACCAATAAGAAGCATAACAGCTTTCTCAAGGGCCTTGCGAGTCTCATCAAAGGCAAAAAGAAGTAGAAGTTGTTTATTTTATTTTGTATTGTCTTTTCAACCAAGTCCCTGCGAGTACATTTTTATTTCTGTAATTGGTCCCTGCGTGGACCTATTTTTTCCTTTTTTGTAGTCCCTATGTGGACAGTTTGTAATTTTCAAGACCCGTTTAGGGCATCTTTGTAATAGTTTTATGGTTTAATGGAATTTCTCTTTGGATTTTAATTATGTATTTTATTACATCATCAGGTTATATCATTTCAATTTTTAATTGATTCGCCAAAGAAATTCTTAAAGGTATAACCTAGCCAAAATATTAATGGCTATAATGGTACAACCTTTTTAAGACAATAAATTCCCTGTTAACATCTGAAACCATGTTAACATTCCTGGCTGTGTGGCTCGAGAGACCACCCAAGCTTCCAAATGTACTTAGACTTTCCCAAGTCATTTTCATAGCCTATATGATCAATATGAATCATGGCTAATAAACATCGATATGATGTATACACCAAAACATCCATTTGAGATGTATGCTTATAAGCAAGTGTGTATTAATGACAATGATAGTTTTGTTTTATAAACTTCTTGTCAAAAAGGCGATGAACTATGTTCGACCCTTAAAAGATCACTGATCCAGGAGATCATTGGTTATATTTTAATCGTCCTTGTGACAAGGCCTTTTGAGCCATCTAAATGTCCTTCGAGACGAGCCTTGTGCTATATGAAAAATGTCTTTTATGACATCGACAGTTGTGACTCTTGTTCCCTGTCTAATGAATAAACAGGATTGTATCCTATAATGGTTCAGTTGTAGCCTAGGAAAAATCTTGAACAAGTATATTTTTAACTTGTTACTTAAAATAGTTTATATGGTTTAATAATACCATGACCATCTAATCATCAATGCGATGATTCATTATATAATTTAAATATATCATTATTGTTTGATATAGTACTCAAATCATGGCTGGCTCTGACGAAGCAAACAGTCATCCGCGAGAAGAAAACAATAATGAAGCAAGAATAAATCTTACAAATGCTGAATTGCAAGCAATGATTGACACCGCAGTTGCTCAAGCGATGGATAAAATATTCAAAGAACCGAGTCATGTTCGGTCCAAAACTCATACAAAACCCTTATCGCATTCGCATGCATCAAAAAGGGATGAATCTCAGCATTCATCCAACCAGAGATCTGAATCTCAGAAAGTTGTGTTAAATCAGACTCCCAAGTACAACAAAGGTTGTACGTACAAATACTTCGTCTCGTGTAAGCCTAGAGACTTCACAGGAGAAAAGAGAGCGATAGATTGTATGAAGTGGTTAGATGAAATGGAAACGGTGATTGATATCAGTGGATGTGCAAAGGAGGACATCGTTAAGTTTGTATCTCAGTCCTTCAAGGGTGATGCCCTAACATGGTGGAAAGCATTGGTGCAATCCATTGGGAAGGTTTCCCTGTATAACCTTTCCTGGAACAAGTTTTTTGATCTTATGAAGGACACTTACTGTCCCCAACATGAAGTGGAAAGGATAGAGACTTACTTCCTCACTCTGGTGATGAAGGATTTGGATTGCAGGTCTTATGTGACCAGTTTCAACTCCATGTAGAGACTTGTAACGTATTTGGTCACCCCTGAACCCAAACGCATTGTGCGTTTTATAGGGGGTTTAGCCCCAGAGGTTAAAGGAAACGTCAAGGCTTCTAAGCCTGCTACCTATAGGTCCGCTGTTGATCTATCTTTGTCCCTCACTCTCGATGTTGTGAGGTGTAGGGCAAAGAAAACCACCGAGGAGGGAAAGAGAAAAAGGGAGGATGATTAGTCCCATCACTCAAACAAAAAGAAGAAAGGAAATTTTGGTTTAAAAAAGGGGCAATCGGATGAAAAGCCCAGATGTAAGACGTGTAACAAGAGGCACTTTGGAAAGTGCAATTTGGATCCACAAGCTAAACCTTGTGGGATTTGCAAGAAGAAAGGGCACAAGACTGTAGAGTGTCGAAACATCAAGGATGCAACCTGCTACGGTTGCAACGAAAAGGGGCACATCAAGACTAATTGCCCCAAGAATGCTAAGAAGCCCGAGAAGGCAAAGAAAACCAATGCAAGCGTCTTTCAGATGAATGCAAGGGAGGCGGTGAACGACAATAACGTTATAACAGGTACCTTCCTCATTAACAATACTTATGCTAGAGTTTTATTTGATTCAGGTGCTGATAAGTCTTTTGTAGACCATAAGTTTAGTAAGTTACTGAATCTGCCTATTAAGACTCTAGACATAAAATATGAGGTAGAGCTTGCCGATGGTACCTTAGAAACTGCTTCAACTCTTCTTGATGGATGCTTTATATCCATTAAGAATCATTCTATCCCGCTATCCCTCTTGCCAATGAAATTGGCTGGGTTTGTTGTCGTTTTAGGAATGTATTGGTTGTCACATAACCAAGCCCAAATTGTCTGCGATAAAAAGCTAGTTATCATCAAAATCCCTTCTGGTGAATCCATCACTATCCAAGGAGATACACAATATGGGTTGCCCAACAATGTGTCTATTCTCAAGGTATCAAGGTGTCTGAAGAACAGATGTGTCATTTATATGGCACAAGTAACGATGAATGACCCGAAACCTAAGATCGAAGATATTCCAATTATTTTCGAGTACTCTGATGTCTTTCCTGATGAACTACCTGGATTACCTCCTGAGAGACAAGTTGAGTTCAGGATAGACATTCTGCCAGGATCTGCACCAATCGCATGAGCTCCTTATCGTTTAGCGCCTACTAAAATGAAAGAGCTCAGGACTCATTTAGACGATTTACTGGAAAAGGGTGTCATACAACCCAGCTCTTCGCCTTGGGGAGCTCCTATTTTGTTTGTGAAGAAGAAGGATGGATCAATGCGCTTGTGCATTGATTATCGTGAATTAAACAAGATAACAATCAAGAATCGTTATCCTTTGCCCAGGATCGATGACTTATTCGACCAACTACAAGGAGCAAGCTTTTTCTCAAAGATCGACTGGAGATCTGGATATCATCAACTCAAGGTTAGAACTGAAGATGTACCTAAGACAGTGTTCCGAACAAGATATGGACATTTCGAGTTTTTAGTGATGCCTTTCGGGCTCACTAATGCACCAGCAGCATTTATGGACCTTATGAATAGAGTCTGTAACCCATACTTGGATAAGTTTGTCATTGTCTTTATAGATGACATACTTATCTATTCTCGTAGCCAAGTTGATCACGAGAAACACCTTCGATGTATCTTAGGGTTGCTCTGACAGGAGAAGCTTTATGCTAAATTCTCCAAGTGCGAGTTCTGGCTTCGCGAAGTCCAATTCCTTGGACATGTTATGAGTGAGCTTGGTATCTGTTAGGGGTCATTTTCTTTGCATACATATCCTGACCAATATCCTGCCTTTGTTTGTTTATTTGTGACCAGGATGCTGGAAGAGGATATTGCTAACATCTTGGGCGATATCCTGAGGTTTATTGTATTAACCACGTGCAGGTTAAAGGCTGAGACTTGCTAACGGTCAAGTGGACTTCTTCTCCTCAAGACTCGGGCGAGTTTGTTGAAGGAGAGACGTTGAGCCCGAAAGACCAGGTCTACAACGTTCGATGAAGGAATATTCAGTGGATCCCGGAAGTTTAGGATAGTTTGTTATTTTATCTTTAGTATAAATAGATGGGGGCGGATCAGTTTAAGGCACACAATTTTCACTAACACTCTCGAACACTTTCACTCTCTAGCTCATAGCAAACACCACACTTGTATTCAAATTTCATTGTAACACGTAGTCGATCCGCACCACATCTTGCATTGTATCCTGATGTTTGAAGTAATAAGAAGAACAAGGCAGCTACGATTGTCAGCTCCCGAGGTTTTATGCCGGCGATCTAGATTGATCAAGGGCTTTCCTCGTACATCTCGTGTCGTTTACTTTACTTTTGCTCATTGTTTGATCATAGATACAGCTCAATATCCTGAGCCGTATCCTGAATACTGATTTCCTAATTAACACAACAAGCATATTTTCAAACACACTTTCTAGCACACTACCTCACTTTACTAATTTGATCACTAAATTGCTTCGGTAATTTTTGACCAAAACAATTTGGCGCCCACCGTGGGGCAAGTGGTGCTCTCTTTACTAAAATTTTTTGTGAAATCGCTAATCGGCTTTCTATTTTCAAAACTTTTTGCCACATTGTCCATAATGGCCTCAAGATCAAACATGAGTTCCTCTACTGTGTCTGCTATGACTTCTGCTACTACTGGTTCGGTGCTTCCACCACCTCCTCCAAGGATGCCAGCCTCTTCACGACCTCAGGATATCATCCCTACTCGCGGTGTTCAGGAATCTGCTCCTGTTCTAGCTTCTAATTATGAAATTCTCACTTTATTTGGAAGTGTGCAGGAACAAATGAGGCAACAACAGGAAACAAATCAAATGCTTTTAAGGGAAATACAACTCCTGAAGTCTGGCCCGAGCAGATCTGCTGAGGATAATGTCACTCCATTACATCCCAGAACGTTGAACTTTAGTTCAGCTGTGTATACTGAGGATTACAGGGGGAATATTGTGCCCAGCCTTCCTCAGAATCATACTCCTGAAATACCCTCCTCGGTCAGGATGTCAACCATGAGGAGCTCAGGATATGCTTCAGGATATGGGCAAAATCCTCCAACGGGTAACGTGTCAAATAATAATAATACTCATGCTACTAACAATAGTGGATCTTTGCAGGATACAGGTGTAACATCAGCACTTACTAGGGAACTTCAGAAGTTGAAGGACATGATATCTAGTGTACCTGGGGTGGTCCAGCCGATCCCGGAAGTGTCCCAAGACAGCCACAAGATATCTCGTTTTGCATATCCTATCTGTGATGCTGAGATCCCAAAGAGATTCCAAACCCCCAACATGAAGCTTTATGATGGGACTACGGATCCTGAAGAGCATATTGCTCAGTATAGGGAAAGAATGGAGATTAACCCTATCCCTCCGGAGCTCAAGGAAGCATGCTTGTGCAAGGGATTTGGTTCTACTCTAACAGGATCAGCCTTAAAATGGCTGTTAAACGTTCCTCCTCGCTCAATTACTTCGTTTGCTCATTTGGTTAATTTATTTAACAGTCAATTTTCTTGCAGTCGGAGTTTTGAGAAACTAACCAGTGATCTTTATAGGATAACTCAAGGGCCTCAGGAATCCTTGGGGGATTATGTTAACAAATTCAGTCGAGAATCCTTTGATATCCCACATCTTGATGTTGCAACAGCTGTGCAAGCTTTTAAGATGGGATTACAAAAGGATTCTCAGTTTTATCAGGATCTTGTAATGAATCCCTGCAGGAATCTAGACGAAGCTCGTAACAGGGCTTTGAGATATATCCGTCTGGAAGATGACAAGAAGATGCAAGAAAGGATGAACTCATCTAACACTTATGAGTCAACTAACAGGAAGTCAGAATCCTCATTCAAGTCATATCGGCCTAAGCCATATGGTAGAAATGAAAACAAGAGGGTGAATGCTGTCGAAGATGAGGATCCTGAAGAGTATCCTGAGTTGTCTGAATACTGCTTTTCTGTTAACATTCCTGAATTGATGTATGCCATGCAGGGTCTAGGAGACAAGGCTAGGTGGCCTCGGAAGAACCCACAAAAGGCTGACTGGAAAGATAAGTCAAAATGGTGTGCTTTCCACGAAGATTTTGGACATGTAACTGAGGATTGCATTGCTCTAAGGAAAGAAATAAGCTATCTTCTAAGCAAGGGATATCTGAAAGATCTCTTAGGAAGAAAGAAGAATAAGGGTCAGGATACTGAGAAGGATCCTGAACGAGCAGCATCACCTCCTGCAGATGCCAAGATAATCAACTTCATTTCGGGAGGATCCGACATTTGTGGAACTTCGTATTCGGTAGCGAAGAGACATGCAAAAGAAGCTAAGGCCGAAAGAGGAGACAAACCTGTCAGGATGACTACCCTCACAACTGACAAAGTGATCACTTTTGATGCTGATGATAGGGATACTGTCCAGGATCCTCACCATGATGCTCTGGTAATAACGTTATATGTGGCTAACCATTTTGTACGCATGATATTAGTTGATAACGGCAGCTCCGTCAACATAATCCAACTAGAAACTCTGAAGAGAATGAATGTATCTCCAATGGATATCACTTCAAAGTCTACTGTGCTTGTTGGGTTCAGTGGAGAGGCTAGAAACACAGTGGGAGAGATAAAGTTGCCAGTATACGTTGAAGGAGTCAACTCGATACAACGTTTTTGTGTAATGGATTCTCTCTCCTGCTACAACATCATACTGGGAAGACCGTGGATTCACGATATGAAGGCTGTGCCATCAACATATCACCAGTGCATCAAGATACCTACACCTTGGGGAGTTGTCAAAGTCGATAGTGATCAGCAGGAGGCGAAAGAATGCTACTCATCCTCGATGAAATCCTCAACCAAACCTAGTGCAGCTTAGCAATTAAAGACGCGGGCCCAGGATATTGTGGAGGATCCGGAGCAGGATGTGAAGAAAATTACCCTGGACCAGGATAATCCCGATATTTCGGTGCTCGTAGGGACCAATATCCCTCAGGATATTGAAGAACAATTAATTAACTTTTTGAAATGCAGGATGTCTACGTTTGCATGGAAGCATGAGGATATGACAGGCATATCCAAAGATGTTATCACTCACAAGCTTGGAATTGATAAATCATTCAAGCCTGTGCAGCAAAAAAGAAGGAAGTTTGCTCCTGAGCGGAACACAATTATCCAGGAGGAAGTTGAGAGATTATTGAAGTCCAGGATGATCAGGGAGGTTAAGTTCCCAAGGTGGCTAGCAAACGTGGTTGTAGTACAGAAGAAAAATGGGAAATGGAGAGTTTGTGTGGACTACACAGACTTGAACAAAGCTTGTCCTAAAGACCCATTTCCTCTTCCCCACATTGATGCAATGGTAGATGCCACTGCCGGGCATGAAATGCTGACCTTCATGGACGCATCTTCAGGATTTCAACAGATCCAAATGGAGCCTTCTGACCAGGAGGATACTGCCTTCATGACACCAACGGGTATTTATTGTTATACCGCTATGCCTTTTGGTTTGAAAAATGTAGGTGCAACATACCAAAGATTGGTAAACATGATGTTCAAAGACAAACTGGGGGACACCATGGAGGTATATATCGATGATATGGTGGTGAAATCTAAAAAGGCTGAGGATCACCTCCAGGATATCAAGGGAGCATTTGATATCCTGGATCAATACAACATGAAGCTGAATCCTGCTAAATGCCATTTCGGAGTGGGGGCAGGAAAGTTTCTCGGATATATGGTGACAAAAAGGGGGATAGAAGCAAGCCCAGAGCAGATCAAAGCTATTCTGGATATAAAATCACCCTCAAATATGAAGGACGTACAAAGATTGACAAGCCGAGTAGCAGCTTTAAACAGGTTTATCTCGAGATCCTCAGAGAAATGCAAAGATTTTTATGATATCCTGAAGAAGAACAAAAAATTCGAATGGGGTGAGAAGCATGAAGCGGCCCTACAGGATTTGAAGCGATATCTCTCAACCGCACCTCTATTAATGAAGCCTGAAAATGGTGAACCACTATCCCTATACCTTGCTGTATCAGGGAATGCTGTAAGTGTCATTCTTATAAAAGACCATGAAGGTCAGCAATATCCTGTTTACTATGTTAGTAAAAGTTTGTTAGATGCTGAAACTAGGTACTCTCATTTAGAAAAATTAATACTAGCATTAGTCATGGCATCAACGAAGCTTAGACATTACTTTGAGACACATAGGATTCATGTTAAAACAAATTATCCTGTTAAAAATGTACTTAGGAAGCCAGAAATGTCAGGCAGAATGGCTAAATGGTCAGTAAAGTTAAGTGCTTATGATTTAGTATATGAACCTAGAAATGCCATAAAATCTCAGGCTTTAGCTGACTTTGTGGCTGACTTTAGTAGTGACATTCAGGACGAGGTAGACCTAGAAGTTCAACAGTTAGGAGAATCCTCAGGATCCTGGACATTGTATACTGATGGAGCATCTAATGTAAGAGGAGTAGGATTAGGAATACTACTAAAATCGCCACAGGGGGACATATTACCCCAGGCTATTAGGTGTGAATTTCCTGCTACTAATAATGAAGCAGAGTATGAGGCTTTAATTGCAGGATTAGAGTTGGCTAAGAGCATGAGTATCAAAAATTTGCAAGTATATGTTGACTCTTTGTTAATTACTAACCATTTTAATGGATCCTATGCAGTTAAAGGTGAGAAATTAATCGAATATCTCGATATTCTCAAAAAATTAGCAGGATATTTCGATGTTTTTATACTTGAACAGGTACCGAGGGAGGATAATGCTGAAGCGGATGCCTTAGCAAATTTGGGATCATCGATCAGGATACCTGAAGGGACCCAGATACCAATATTACATGTCTTATATCCTGCAACGAATCCTCAGGATAAAGAAGTAGCGGGTATTCAGGATCCTGGAGCAGAACATCCTGAAGAGGATCCTAAATCCTGGACGGCTCCAATCATGAGATATCTCAAAGAAGGACACATCCCTGGAAATGAGAATCCTAAGGCATTTAGGATGAAGGTATCATGATTCACTATTATAAATAATATTTTATACAAGAAATCTCTTGCAGGACCGTATTTGAGGTGCTTGGAGGATCCTGAAGCCAAAGAAGTACTTCAGGATATACATGAAGGGGATTGTGGTAATCATGCTGGGGGCAGGTCGTTATTCTCAAAAGTGTTAAGGACAGGATATTATTGGCCAACAATGAGAAAGGATGCAGCAGAATATGCTCGAAGATGTGACGCATGCCAAAGACATAGTAACATACTGCATCAACCTGCTGAACCATTATATCCTATTGTTTCCCCTTGGCCGTTTATGAAGTGGGGTATGGATATAGTGGGAAAGCTACCAAAAGCTCCGGGAGGAAAAGTCTTTATGCTAGCAATGACGGATTATTTCTCTAAGTGGGTTGAAGCAGAAGCATTTGTACAAGTGAGAGATCAAGAAGTAGTATCCTTCATAAAGAGGAATATCCTAACCAGATTCGGAGTACCAGCCGAGATAATCTGTGACAATGGTTCTCAATTTATAAGCAAGAGAACTACTGACTTTTGCAAAAGTTGGGGAATTAAAATGATTACATCTACTCCGGTACATCCTCAAGCAAATGGACAAGCAGAATCCTCAAACAAGATAATTGTCAATAACTTAAAGAAGAGACTTGGAGCCAAAAAAGGAAGATGGGCAGAAGAGTTACCCTTTGTTTTATGGGCTGATAGGACAACGGTAAAGAATGCAACAGGCCAAACCCCATTTTCCTTGGTATTTGAAGCAGAAGCAATGATTCCAACGGAAATGACAATACCTACTGCAAGATCTACCCTAAGTGATCCTGAGCAGAATCCTGAAGCCTTGAGTCAGGATTTAGACACTATAGATGAGAAGAGAGATGCGGCAAGGCTAAGGATGGCAGCTTATCAACAGAGAATATCCAGGTCATATAACAAGAATATTAGGACCAGAAGATTTAAGGTTGGAGATTGGGTGCTAAGAAAGGCTTTTCAGAATACTACTAATCCTGCCGATGGCAAGTTAGCTCCAAAATGGGAAGGACCATATGAAGTTGAATCAGAAGCAGGGAAAGGAGCATACAGACTCAAGAATATGGAGGGGGATATGCTACCGAGGTCTTGGAATGCTATACACCTTAAGCTCTATTTCAAGTGAGTTTAGAATTCAATTTCTAACTCCGGATGGTATGAATTCTATCTTTTTTAAATATGTTTTGGTTTAATTTATTCTTTGAAACCCAATACTAACTTAAGCATCGGAGGGGTGTTAGCCAAGCTAACACCCACCTTAGTTTACAATTGTTTTGCAGAATATGTTTCAGGATATAGCTCCAGGATATATACTCAGGATAACTCGAAAGATTAGAGGATTGGCCCCCTCTCTCACGTACAAGGGATCCTGATCCCTTCACAGGTTTAAAGGTATTCACCTTTCTTCCGAATTGGGTTTAAACACCCCGCCTGGAGCGCAAGTTATTCAGGGATAGTTCAAGGTGGCGGGACCAGTCCATGTAAAAGTGGCTGACAATTTCGTTACTGTTGGCTATATCATGAATCCTAAAGGTATATGAGGATTGATCACCCTCTCTCACGAAAGGGTATTTTCATACTCTCTAAGATTTAAAGGTTTTCACCTTTCTAAGTCTTGGATTTTATACACTCCCGCCTGTAGCGCATGAAAATTTGGGATTTTCCCCAGGATACAAGGGATTTATCTCCAGTACATCCTTGGGTTTTACCCTTGGGACCTAAAAAATTGCCTATACAATGGAAACTGACATTCAGAAGATTTCTAAGTGTTTGAAGACATTGTACACAGGGGACATTCCTACCAAGCCGGTGATGTAAAGCTCAAAGGCTAAAGTTCGGAACTAGTATGCTAAATATCTCACACAGGGGACATCTTCATTGGAAAAGTTGCAAGGAGATTGAGGTTTAATAATAGGGTTATATACTACTCCGGGTATGATCTTTCCTTTGTAAATATCGTCTAAGTTTTTAGTAACATTATGTTAAGTATCCTGATATATATTCTCAAAGTCCTTTTAAGGATATTTGACTAGGGTGTTTGAAACTAGTATTAGTTTGGAACTTTGATCATTTAAAACTTGGTTTTGAAAAGATAGATTGTTTTTCACTCTCTAAAGAACTTTCTACAAAGTTGAAGGAATAATTGGAAGTTCTATCTAATAAAAGGTTTTTACAGTATATCGCTGAGCATGCTGATCAGGATATTTTCATAACAATATAAAATTTTTACAAAGATAAGAGTTATACTAAATAATGCAAGGCAATAACAAACAAATAAAAAGATGAAATTATTCTTGAAGCAATCAATACTGGTTGATAACCGAAGGTTTCGTCCTGAAACCCAGGACCCATCCACCTTCGGCTATCAAATTGTTTCGACACAGAAATAAATTGTTCATAAAAACATAAAATTGTTCGAATGATTTAAAGGAAATAAGCTCTAGGGGGTAGTGCCTTCTTGGTCCATAGTGGTTTCAGCAACATCCGTCTTGGGATCCGCCTCAGCATCCTTCTCAGCATCGGTTGCTTTTTCAACTGCTTTGGAAGGTTCATCGACAGTTGATTTGGAAGAGGTGCCGCCGAGGTTCTTCAGCTTGGTCTCCCAAGCACCAACATCCCAAGAAGGGCATTCGAAACCTAATGTTTTGGCTTCATGAGCCATCTTCAACCTGGCTTGAAAGAGAGAAATGACGACGGAACTTTTGAGGCTCTCCCGGTAGCTGACCATATCACGTTCGTACTGCACATGGGCGGCTTCCAGATCAGTTTGAGCTTGAAGAGTAGCTTTGTTGAGAGCAACTTGGTGTTCCTGGATCATAGCTTTGAATTTCTCCTCGTAGTGACGAGATTTGGCGGCAGCAATCATGCCTTGGTCGGAGATTGTGATTTCTGCTTCCTTTAGCTTAGATTCCAACGTTTTGTTAAGCTTGCAGGATTCTTGATATAAATGAACCAAACGCTCAAGACCCTACAAAGGTAAGAAGACAGGGATTAATATTGTTAAATCTTTGAAAATAATGTAAATCGCAGGATATGATATGAGAATACTAACCTGGTTAAGAAAAGAAGTCATGAACCCGCTGGCTTCGATGAACCCGTGCTTCTCATAAGGAAAGGTGTCAGAAATGACAGGGGAATCAGGTTCTTTCCTTTTGCGGGAACTGGAACTCCGGGGTTTGGTAGCCGGTGAAGGTTTGGGAATAATGATGGCTTTGGAACTGCTAGGTTTAGATGTGGCTGTGGTCTTGGGGCTGGGTTCTTTCTTGACCTGGATCTGGTCGGAATAGCTGTCCAATTCGTCAAGGTCAAAGACCTCAGGGATCTTAGCTGGTGCTGCATAAAGGGAAAAGTTTTACTCTTTATCTTATCATTATACTATTTTGACTAATTATTTTGAAAGAAATTCTTACCAGACATCTCGGATGATGAGTATTGACTGGAACTCGGGACGTGTGTGGTGAAAGTCCTGTCTATTGCAGGTAACTGGTAAACAGTATTGATTCTCTCTTCTGACTCAGCAGTAGGGGGAGCGACTTCCTTGAAGTTCACTGCATAAAGATCAAACAGAAGAGTATTAATAGAAGATAACAATCAAATGGCCTATGAGGATATTTATGATTCTACCGGTGGTTAACCACTCCACCGGAAGGCTGGCACCCTCAGCAATGGAGTCTCGTTTGACAAAGAAAAATTTGCGTTGCGATCCGTCTTCGTTTTTGGTGGCCTTAAGAATCAGGGGTTTGCTGGAGGTCGAGAAAAGCAAGAACCGGCTAGAGCCGTGAGATCGGAGGCGATAAGCAATAGGCAGATCCTCGATGCGAAGGTCGGAACAATGGAGATTTTTGATTTGATTAAGTACAATTAGTACTCTCCAAACCATGGGCATGGTTTGAGCAAAAGAGATGCCGGTGGTTCGAAAGAATTGCATCATGAATTCAGGAAAAGGGTATCGAAGACTTAGTGAAAAAGGATACGCTGGAAAACAAACCCATTCAGTGGAAGAAACATCCGATCGGATTGACCGATCGAATGGTCTGAAGACCGTGTTATCAGGGAAAGCGCCGGAAGCTCTTAAAGCTGCAATGTCTGCGTTGTTAAAAGCACAGATCTGCTTTTCGGGATTTTTAAGGAGATTCTGCTGGGTGAAGGTTTCGGCGTCCATTGCGACTAAGGTGATGTAAATTGATAAAAAGTAAATCGGAAATGGAGGATTACCTGAAGGTTCTGTTGAAGATATCTACTTTTCAAACAAGAAAAGAGAAGATATAGGGGCGTTGTGGATCTCCATTGAGTAAAAAACGCGTTGGAGGTTACGATGTGATCTTGACCGTCGCTTCGTTTTAAATGTCTTGAGTTATGGGATAAGATTTTTGAAATATATCCGTTGGATTGGTATACCAACTGATATATTTGGGGACAATTGTTAGGGGTCATTTTCTTTGCATACATATCCTGACCAATATCCTGCCTTTGTTTGTTTATTTGTGACCAGGATGCTGGAAGAGGATATTGCTAACATCTTGGGCGATATCCTGAGGTTTATTGTATTAACCACGTGCAGGTTAAAGGCTGAGACTTGCTAACGGTCAAGTGGACTTCTTCTCCTCAAGACTCGGGCGAGTTTATTGAAGGAGAGACGTTGAGCCCGAAAGACCAGGTCTACAACGTTCGATGAAGGAATATTCGGTGGATCCCGGAAGTTTAGGATAGTTTGTTATTTTATCTTTACTATAAATAGATGGGGGCGGATCAGTTTAAGGCACACAATTTTCACTAACACTCTCGAACACTTTCACTCTCTAGCTCATAGCAAACACCACACTTGTATTCAAATTTCATTGTAACACGTAGTCGATCCGCACCACATCTTGCATTGTATCCTGACGTTTGAAGTAATAAGAAGAACAAGGCAGCTGCGATTGTCAGCTCCCGAGGTTTTATTCCGGCGATCTAGATTGATCAAGGGCTTTCCTCGTACATCTCGTGTCGTTTACTTTACTTTTGCTCATTGTTTGATCATAGATACAGCTCAATATCCTGAGCCGTATCCTGAATACTGATTTCCTAATTAACACAACAAGCATATTTTCAAACACACTTTCTAGCACACTACCTCACTTTACTAATTTGATCACTAAATTGCTTCGGTAATTTTTGACCAAAACAGTATCCAAGTAGATCCCGCCAAGATAGAAGCCATTATGAACTGGGAAGCACCAAAGTCACCATAGACTACTCTGACCCGCAAAATGTGAAGTTTGATCAGGGCCGGCCCAAAGGTCATCTAAGTGAAGCTAGGGCTTTAGGCCACAAAAGTTTTTGGGCCTCCGTTTTGAAGAAAAAAAACAATATATATTAATCTAATGTGGGTATTAATATAAATAATCTGTTTGTATAAGCAAACATTTATTGTAGTTTAGTGGTTTGAAGACCCCTCCTTTATTATGTAGGCCACTTTATATCTTTTATGACCCTAGTTCGATTCTAAGCAATAGCCATTTTATATCTTTTTTTGTCTTTTTATTGAACACCCTTGAACAGGGTAACTAAGCGGGGTTTTTTTGTATGCCAATTTCCATTTCTTTTCTCTTTTCTTTTTTCATAATCTGATTTATCATAAGTTTTTTTCATTGTGATTAATGATATAAGCATTGTGATAATCTGATTATATCATTGCAGTTGATAATACAGACATTTCGATAATTTAAGCAGATTGCTATTTGCCTATTATTCTATCATTTTTTTATAATTTTATACCAATAACTCAATGTCGAATCATAAAAAGGATCACTTCAAATGGCCATCGACTTTATCGTTCGCTTAGGGCCACCAAAAACGTTGAGCCGGCCCTGAGTTTGACTGGGGGTCCTAAACAGCAAGAATCCTTTGAGATTCTTAAACAGAAGTTGAGTAATGCTCTGGTATTGACATTACCCGAAGGAATAGAAGAGTTTGTCATATATTGTGATGCGTCACACACCGGTATGGGTTGTGTGCTAATGCAAAGGGGCAAAGTGATTGCTTATGCATCACGACAGTTAAAAGTGCATGAAAAGAATTACACCACCCACGATTTAGATTTGGGTGCCGTTGTCTTTGCACTTAAGTTATGGAGACATTATTTATATAGAACTAAATGTGTGATCTATTCGGATCATAAAAGCCTCCAACATTTATTCAATAAAAAAGAGCTTAATATGAGACAACGCCGTTGGATGGAAACTTTGAATGACTATGATTGTGAAATTCGTTACCATCCTGGCAAAGAGAATGTGGCCACTGATGCTCTCAGCCGAAAGGAAAGGATCAAACCTATAAGAATAAATGCCAAGAGCATTGAGCTTAAGAACAATCTGATTGAAAGATTGTTGGCTGCACAGAAAGAAGCTATTTTGGAAGCTAACTTTCCAAATGAAAAGTTAGGTATAACTGCTGAACAATTAGCACCTGACAAGGATGGAATCCTCAGACTGAGTGGAAGAATCTGGGTTCCTATTCATGGAGGACTTCGAGATATAATCCTCCAGGAAGCTCACAATTCCAAATTGTAACACCCCGAAAATGAGTTTGGTAATAAACCCTATGTTAATACTAAAAGACGGGTAAAATACCGTTAGTGGTAAAAGTAACCCGGTGAATATTAGGATTTTAAATAAATAAACCTAATATTAAATAAAAGTAGAATAAAGGCTTTTGAGGAAATAAAGTTTATAGAAGGCCGACCTAACGGGACTTAAAATAAACTTAGCCATAAATATTCCTGAACCCGCTAAGTTAACTAGGAATATTAAACCTAGTTAATAAGTGGGAATATGGTTAAAAATAAGTAGGTTGTAGCCTACTTAATAACGAACCAAACACGAGGGGTTAAAGTGGGATAACTAGAAAAGTTATTTAACTACACAAAACACAAACACACACACAAATGTGTGTTCTGGATCGATCTCAGGAAAGCTCCCATTGAGCTCAACCCTAAACTTCAACAAAACCCTCAAATTGGAGGATCAAACAAGGGTCAAATTCGGATTTGAACACATAGAAACGGTCACCAAGTCAAGAGGATCGTAAGGTATGTCGAATTTCTAACAATCTTGAAGTTGTAAAAATTGGATAATCATCCTAATCGCGAATTAGGCATGGATTAGAGAAGCTATGGCTAGATTAGTGATATATATTTGCTTAGGAATAAAACCCTAAGTGAAAATCATACATAACATGCTATGGATTGAATGATTGAATGATTTACCACACTAGGTTAAGTGGGTTTTAATCATATGATGAATTTGATGATATGATTGTGATTAGGATCATCATGCATGTTAGTAATCGGGAAATACTTAAACAATTTGCAAGTTTGAGTATTTGATCATAAGTGATAGTGGTGAATTTTGATGTTAATCTTGGTAAAAATAACTAGTTATGAACTAGTTGTAAATGTGTAAAAATGTATGCACACTAGGTGTTTGTTAAAATGCCTAAGTGAAAACTAAAGTGTTGAAATTAGAGCGAAAACGCGCATTTGAATGATATGGTGATTACGCGTAATATGAAGTGAGAAGGGTTCTAAATATAATGTTGATTTAGACTTAATGTTGTGAACCTTGTAATTTGAAGTGGTTAACTTTAATAAGCTAAGTTAACTAATCATGAAGTCGAATAGTAGTTTCGACGTATGAAATAAGTGAGATGGAATAGTCGTGAATAATTATGACTAATCTAACCATCTTACAATTTTCAATGATAGTTTGACGATTAACAAGCTAGGTGAAAGCTTGGGAACAAAGCGGGTCGAACGAAGAAAGAATGACGGAAAAAACATAATTTGGAAGTAAGGTAAGTATAACTTACACTAGTCTTATATTTTAGAATATTCTCTTATCGTATTAGTTACGAATAAGATAAATACATAATTGAGGTATGATGTTCCGGCGTGTAAACGTACGGAACAAGATAGTCGAGTATGACAAGAAACCATGTTGATGGTTTAAAAGGAGTTAAATCGGTAATTTGATCATTTTATGACAAATGGAAAATAACTTTTTGAATGGTTGCCTTATAGGGTAAACTAAAACAAACAATAAGGGTAAAACGGTAAATTGGTCATGCATCGACCATAACTATTGGCTTTAAAAGACACTTATGAAGTAAGCCTTAATAGGCCGAAAAGTGTTAAGAAATGAATTATAAGTAAAGCGACCGCACGATGTAAATCGGAGCGAGTCATATAGTCGAGATGAAAATACATGTCATCTCGCCAATATAATCGTCATTTAGACCAAACGGGTCAAAGGGTGAAGATACCACCTTTTGATAATAGCGACTAATGATTCTTGTCGAGTTATATGATTTCAGGAATAAATGTAGAAATGATATTTGCATCGCTACTATTTAGCGAATATTATAGCAAGGCATTAAATCAGGTCAATACATTGACCCGAGCCAGGTATGTGTAATAGAGTAATGATTCATTGAGAACGTAAGGTTCAATGAGTATTTAATGAAGTCTTAGATAGACAATGGTTACTTAAGTGGGTAAACCGAATGTTTTAAAAGAGGGTAGTGGCGTTTTGAAAAGCATATTAACTTTTCGAGCAAGATCATAATTCAAAAGAAGAATCATGGGTCAAACATGCTCTCAAAAGACCTTGTCGTAATTGAAAGACTAAAAAGGACCAAAACGCCCTTGTTAGCTAATTCGAACAAACAACCTTTAAAGGTTGTTTGGAAACAAGTTTTATGATTAAGTAAATACTTAGATTAAGTATAGAAGTTGAAAGAGGTATTATATTAGTCAAACGGTACTATTTGAGTTTTTTGCCGTAAAATAATGATTCGAGAGGTAAAATTTGGTTTATATAGATCACCAAATCAAACCCGCCATAAACACAATTGTGGTGGGAGATTATAGGATAAGAATTGTGGTGATGAAATGCTAGAAACAATCGAGAGCGATTTTAGGCTCGAAAGTGCTTAAATACCCTTAACGGGTCAAAATAAGCATACAAGCGAAAATGGGTTTAAATTGTGTAATAAACCTATGATTAGAACCTAATATGGTAGGTAACATTAATTTGTATAAGTGTATGTAATATAGGAATCAAACAAATACGTTTGTTTGATAAAATGCATAAACGGGTTAAAATTCGGTAAAAAGGTAACGAGTCAAAGGCTTAGAAGTCTCAAAATTTCTTATGTTGGATGTAGGATTTTAACTCCATAAGATGGAGGATTAAATTACGGACGCGTAGGAAAAAGAATCGGGTAAAACGGATCAATAACGAAGAAGTTATGGCCGTTTCCGTGAAATCAGATCGTGCTGAGTATGTACAGCATCAGCTGAAGCAAAAGGTTGTGAAAACAGGGGCTAGGCGTGACGCCTAGGCCCTTGGCGTCACACCTAGCCCCCAAACTCCGAAAATTGTTATTTTTTGTCATTTTTAACCCCTGTACTTGTTTGAACTTAATATTTGACTATCAAAACTAACTTTTAAGTTGGTTTTGATCATAGGTGAATGCCATGAGTGCACGGATGAAGATCAAGCGACGAGCAAGAACCGAACACGATCATGAAATAAGCTTCCGCACTATGTATCGTTATTATGTTAAATGACGAACGTACACATGATATGTTGTATACTTTTAAATTGTAAAAAGTTTTAATAAACCCGAAATTTTCCAATGCATATGTAATCTTAATTACATGATTGTTTTTCGTAAATGATACGTAAAACCTCAATTATTAAGAACGGGTGTTACACAAATACTCAGTTCACCCTGGAGGCGACAAAATGTATCAGGATTTGAAAGCTAATTATTGGTGGATAGGTTTGAAGAAATCTATTGCCACACATGTAGCTAAGTGCCTGACTTGTGCTCAGATTAAAGCTGAACATCAAAAGCCATCGGGTCTGCTACAACAGCCAGAACTTCCCACATGGAAGTGGGATATGGTAACCATGGATTTTATAACCAAGTTACCTAAAACAAGGCATGGAAATGATACCATATGGGTTATAGTTGATAGACTGACTAAATCAGCACACTTCTTACCCATCATGGAGACTCATAGCTCCGACAAGCTAGCTCAGTTGTACGTGGATAAGATTGTATCTCTCCATGGAGTGCCGGTATCTATTATATCTGATAGAGATACTAGATACACTTCTCACTTTTGGAAAAGTTTCCAACAATCCTTAGGCACTCGTTTGAATTTTAGTACTGCTTACCATCCCCAGATAGATGGACAAAGTGAGCGTACAATTCAAACTTTAGAGACACGCTTCGAGCATGTGTTATTGATTTGGGTGGTAGCTAGGATGACCACCTACCTTTGATCGAGTTCTCCTATAACAATAGTTACCATACTAGCATCCAGGCTGCGCCTTTTGAGGCATTGTATGGAATAAAATGCAGAACACCTGTTTGTTGGGCAGAAGTAGAAGAAACTCAGTTGTCAGGACCTGATATAGTTCTTGAAACGACGGACAAGATTGTCCAAATTCGTGATCGCCTGAAAGCTGCCAGGGATAGGCAGAAAAGTTATGCCGATAAAAGGCGGAAACCTCTAAAGTTTGAGGTGGGCGACAAAGTCTTACTGAAAGTATCACCCTGGAAAGATGTGATGCGTTTTGGTAATAAGGGCAAGCTAAGACCTGGATATATTGGACCATTCGAGATCATCGAATGTGTCGGCAGTGTATCTTATAAGCTAAACTTGCCTGAAGAGCTGAGTGGAATTCATAATGTGTTCCACATCTGTAATCTAAAGAATATCTAGCTGATGAGTCGCTAGAAATGTGTCATAAAGACGTACATATTGATGAAAGCCTGAGGTTTGTTGAAAGACCTATATCGATCGAGAATCGTCAGGTTAAAAAGCTCCGAAGGAAGCACGTGCCTATAGTAAAGGTTAAATGGGATGCCCGTAGAGGCCCTGAATATACGTGGGAAGTTGAGTCCACTATGCGACAAAAGTACCCTTACTTATTCCAGTAAATCTCGGGGTTGAGATTTCTTTTAAGGGGGTGAGGATGTAACACCACGTAAAAACGTGTCCAATTATGTAAAGACACGTGTCCGAAACTCTAAATGTGGGAAACATTGAGTTTGAAGGATTAAAGTTGCCAAATGATGAAAATATGAAACCACAGGGACTAAAAGTGTCAACATGCCAAACTTGTGCCTCTGAATGACCACACACGAAGAATATATTCTTAAATGAGTAATTTATTGGATGTAAGAAGCCGTTTATGAAAATAATCGAAAGATTTTAAACTACAGGGGTTAAACGTGTCAACATGTTAAATCTTACCTCTGAGTGACCTTTTAACAAACCCGAGGCTTTGAAATATTCAAATATACTCTCAAGAATAAGTGATATAAATTTCACGTGGTTTCGAGATCGTTATGCAAGTTTTCAAGACTTTGGGTTAAAAGCGTCAATAGTAAGAAATTAGTGTTTCGATGATCATTTAACGAAACCGGGCCTAACGGAGTTTGCTTAAGCTCCTATAAACCTTTACAAACTAACTTTAGGGTCCATTTGTGTCAAAAATGAAAGATATATGAGGGTAAAAAGAGTAGGGACTGAAAGTGCAACAAATGAAACTTATTTAACTTGGGCGACACCTTGTCACGGGGCACGTAGCCCCTTGTGAAATCCTACGCGGGCCGCGTAGCAACTGCCAGCATCCAAAAAACTGGCAGCTGCATGTTGCAGCCTGTTACACCGATTTTGGGGCCAAAATTTCGATTCCAGGAGCTATTTGTTGGTTTTAGAATACCACTAGGACACCTGGAGTGATCCTAGATGCCTCCAAAACACCTGCTATCATCCAAATGCATGGCAATTTGCTATATAAAGGCTCCTTAGTTGAATGGGTCATTTGCTCATTTTCTTGCAACATTCACAACACTTATCTCTGGAGTTACCTGGCCATAGAAGAGGATCAAGAAGTGTAGAAAAGATAGCTAGGACCTTATGTAAGTGTCTTAGCCCTTTCTTAGTTCAGTTTACTAGTTTAAAAACCGAGAAGTCAAAGATATCGTAAATAGACTTTGACTTTCGGTATAATTGCAAATGGTCCAGTCACTGACCGAAATAAAAGTGGTTATGTGACCATATTAAGGTAGGTGATTAACCCTTAAAAGGGCACCTCCTAATTATTTCGTTTGACTAGTTAATTGTCGGTCAAACTAATAAGACAAAAAGTCAATCTGGACAGAATTTAAAATAATGATTTAAACTATTAAAACAGAGGTTATAAATTATATTTTACCATTCTAATAACTTGGTAATTAGTATTAGAACATGTTTAAACATGTCTAACCCGACAATTATCAGTTTAAGGTCGATTCATAACCGAAAGTCGCAAAGGCTTGACTTTTGCTTTAACTTTCAGTTCTGACCCGATTAAGGTTAATTCTCCCATGTTTTAAGCTTCCATTTGGACCACATTATACAGTAGTATAACCCCCTGAAGTTATATTGCTTGGTCCTTAGTAGTTTGAATTATATGCTCATGATCGTTATTATGCTTATAAATGCCATTTTTACCCTTTTGTCATATAAACTAGATTTTTAGAAATGTGAGAGGACAAAAACCTTTGTTACTAATATATATAGTCTTGTCCCGAAAATTTGACATCAGTTCTTGGTCTCAAACTGAAGTTATGCTCGATATCGTAAATTGATGTTTTTTATTAATTAAATTACCATATCTTGTATAAGACATGTTTAAACTTGGATTTTGACCCAAAACTCATTACCTACTGTAAAGATATTATTTTTAAGGATTTTTGGAGTTTTTGACCAGATTATAATCTGATCATATCATAGAGTTCTTGTGTAATTCGGTAAATGACGATAATGCCCTTTTCATGCATAAAATGAGATTTACAAATGATTTGAATGCCAAACCTTTTCCTACTGATTTCATACATTAAATAAATTATTTTGAGAATTTAAAACGGATAAAAATCTCAGATTTACATAAACATCTTAATTATCGTCGGTTAGCGAATTTTACACTAATTAGGTACATAGTATGGTTTAAAACCATATTTAACACCCAAGACTTGTTACCTACTGAATTTTTTAAACAAATTTTTATATAATTACAGTAGGTATAAGTCATGAACTCATACTTCCAAAAATGTCCTTAAAAGCGTATGTGAAATGACCAAAATGCCCTTTTCGGGACATAGTTTGGCCATAAATGGTAAACCTCACATATACGTAATATCTTACTGATGTAATGTGATAAAATAAATATTTTTATTGATTACCAAAGACCAGAACTTCAGTTTATTATAAAATCTCTTTTATAATCATTAAAATGACCAAAATGCCCCTACGGGACTTAAAATGGTTTTAAATACTTTTTGGCATATATGTTAACATCCTACTGATGTATTAACATATTTTAAGCATAATAACATTTATGACCTGTATATAATTCATTTGGTAACCTGTTATGCATTTATGCGTTCGGATTGGTTTATGTGACTAGTTTACGTAGAATAGCCGAAACGGGTTTAACCTTATCATTAAATCCTCAAATTCTAGTGTAGTTTACCCACATTATACAAGTGTCCAAACTTCTTGGGTCTAAACCACATTCTATTCCGATCTTCGCTTAATCTAGCCGTTTAGAACCGTTAAGTATCTTTCAAGCTAACCGGTCTAAGTCCTTAACTTAAATAAAGACCCATTAGTATCCTAATAGGTTAATAAACCTTCTATACAGATTGAGTAGCTTTGGTAGAAGGTACTTTCATAAGGCTTTAGGAATATACGGCTGAGTTACTTCTTCCATCTAGCTCAGGTAAATACTTTTAACTTATTTTCTCTTATTCGAGCTTGGGATATGGTATTATAATAATACTACTTGGTCGGGTATGAAATCATTTAATCGGATTTTGATTAATAAATTTACATAACACATTTTAATCTGTTTTGTTTGATAACATAAGCATTGGGGGTTAATACGACCGTGTCCTGGATATCCTTGGCTCATTTCATTTGAAAATGGCCACGACCTATGCACGGGGTGTACGCATACACCTGACAGATGCAAATGCTAATATAAACCCACATTTTGGGGATAACTCCTTTGTGGGTTTTATAGTGGTGAGTCGGTTAATCATGACCGGCTTCCAAACCGGCCCCATATGTATGACAAACATGTAAAACAGTATACAAGATTATCTTAAATAATTGTCCCAAGTATAAAAGATTTGTGCCTTGTGCACTTAAATCAATTTTTATAAACTCTTTTAAAATGAGTCGGTTAATTATATTTACCAGTGTAAACTGGCGTATTTTCCAAAGACTAATTGACAGGTACCTCATGTAAATAGGCTGGAGCTACTAGGTGTCGAATAAGCGGATCTTACAAATCCCTAGATACCTGGAGTCTGTTATTTCAGTTTTCTTTATTACAACCAAGTCTGTATATTATTTCATTTGGACACTCAGACATTATGGTTTGTAATAGTTTATTCACCAAGTTCCGCTGTGCTATTATATTGTGCGTATTGACAATGATGATATCAACTACGTCACGATACTCCCCACCGGGCCCACCAGTAATATGTGGAAATATCAGGGTGTGACACAGTGATAAGATGTACCAGGATTTAAAGGCAAATTATTGGTGGATAGGTTTGAAGAAATCTATAGCCACTTATGTGGCTAAATGTCTGACGTGCACACAAGTTAAAGCAGAGCATCAAAAGCCGTCAGGTTTGCTGCAACAACCTGAACTTCCCACTTGGAAATGGGAAATGGTAACCACGGATTTTATCACTAAGTTACCAAAAACAAAGCACGGAAATGATACGATTTGGGTTATAGTCGATAGGCTGACCAAGTCAGCCCACTTCTGGCCTATTAAAGAAATGCACAGCTCCGATAAGTTAGCTCAGATGTACGTGGATGAGATAGTATCTCTCCACGGTGTGCCAGTATCTATTATCTCTGATAGGCATACAAGATACACGTCTCATTTTTGGAAAAGCTTTCAGCAATCCCTAGGCACTCGTCTAAATTTCAGCACTGCTTATCATCCTCAGACAGATGGGCAAAGCGAATGTACAATTCAAACACTCGAGGATATGCTCAGGGCTTGTGTTGTTGATTTAGGTGGAAGTTGGATGACCATCTTCCTTTGATTGAATTTTCGTACAATAATAGCTATCATTCGAGCATTCAAGCAGCGCCTTTCGAAGCATTGTACGGAGGAAAGTGTATAATGCCAGTTTGTTGGGCGGAAGTTGGAGAAACCCAACTGTCAGGACCTGATATAGTCCTCGAGATGAAAGATAAGATTGTTCAAATCCGCGATCGTCTCAAAGCTGCCAGGGATAGGCAGAAAAGTTACGCTGATAAGAGGAGCAAACCTCTAAAGTTTGAAGTTGGTGATAAGGTGCTACTCAAGGTATCACCTTGGAAATGAGTGATGCGTTTTGGCAAAAAGGGCAAGCTAAGCCCAAGATACATAGGACCATTCGAGATCATCGAATGTGTCAGAACTGTGGCTTACAAGCAAAACCTGCTAGAGGATCTTAGTGGAATTCATAATGTATTCCACATCTGCAACTTAAAGAAATGTCTAGCCGATGAGTCGCTAGCAATGTCGCATAAGGACATGCGGATTGATGAGAGTTTGAAGTTCGTTGAAAGACCTTTGTCGATCGAGGATCGACAGGTCAAGAAGCTTCGAAGAAAGCATGTGACGATCGTCAAAGTAAAATGGGATGCCCGTAGAGGCCCGAAATACACATGGGAGGTTGAATCCACGATGAAACAGAAATACCCTCAATTATTTCAGTAAATCTCGAGGTCGAGATTTCTTTTAAAGGGGTGAGGATGTAACACCTCGCAAAATCACGTTCAATATTATAAAGACACGTGTCATGAAGATTAAATGTGTAATGAATTGATTTCGAGGGACTAAAATTGTCAAACAATGTAAATATATAAGTAAAAGAATCAAATGAGTCATCATGCCAAACTCGTGCCTCTGAATGACCTCATAGATGTTCGTATTCATAAATGAATAAATTGACGGACATAGGAAGCCATTTGTGCTTGAATTGAAAAAGTTACAAAGTGTAGGGGTTAAACGTGTCAACATGTTAAATTCTTACGTCTGAGTGACCTTTTAACATTCCCGACACTTTGTAATACTTCATTACACTTCCATATATAACAAATAATGATTCCATGGAGTTTTTACGCACTTAAGGAACATTTCGGGTGATCTCATAGCTAACCGGGAGCTTAACATAGTTAATTTGTAACCCAAGACTCTTAAAAGTTAACTATGGGGGTCATAAGTGCAATAAAAGAAAGTTAAATAAACTTAAATTGGACCAAGGACTGAAATTGCAAAGTTTGGAAACTTTTTACTGGAATTACCCATCGTCGCGGGCCGCGTAGGCCTTCTCCATCTCTTACGCGGGCCTCGTAGAAGGTGACAGCGACCAAAAAAGGGACAGCTGCATGTTGCAGCCTGTTCCACCACCATTGCATGGTTGTTTTCGATACCAGGGTCTGAGCAACTGGTTTTTACTGCCCTAGGGACACTTGGGATAATCTGAATTACCTCCTAGGCACAAATGGATTGATCCTAGAGCTCCCAAAATCCTATATATACCCACTTTGTTGCACCTGTTCTTGCACACTTGAAAGAATTTCACTCAAGCTCACTCTTTGAAGCTTCCTGGAGCTAAAGGAAGCTTTCTCAAGTTCTAAATTCGTGCTAAGGAGTCTAGTAAGTGTTCTCAGCTTCCTTAGTTAAAGTTTTATTAGCTTAATGACCGAAAGTCAAAGTTAGCGTAATTAAGCTTTGACTTAGTGATTAATCACAAACGGTCCAGCCATTATTCGAATTGAAAATGGCTATGTGTTGGTAATTATATAGGTGTTAAACCTTTAAAAGGGCACCTTCAATTTATCACGTTATCTCAGTCAATTGTCGGGTCAAACTTGTTAACAAAAAGTCAAACGGGTCAGTTTTTGCAAAATAATTCATAACTGATAATGCTGAAGTTATGGAACATGTCTTAACACTTAAATAACTTGATAAATAATATAAGAACATGTCAAGGCATGTTCAACCCGACAATTCTGAGTTTAGGCTCGGTTCGTAACCGAAAGTCGCAAAAGTAGACTTTTTCTTTGACTTCCAGTTCTGACCTGATTTAGCTTAGTTTAGTTATGTCTTAGGGTTCCTTTAGGACCATATTATATGTTATTATAACCCTCTGAGGTTATACAACATGGTTCCATAGAAATCCAAGTTCATTGCATGTTCCCGTTAAATGCTTAAAGTTAACCATTATGCCCTTTTATCATTAAAACGAGATTTTTGGAAATGTGAGAGGACAAAAACCTTTATTACTGATATATTAGTATGTCCTAAAAATTTGACATCCGTTTCTGGTATAAAATAAGAGTTATGCACGATATCGTAAAACAAAAGTTTTTTGTTAATTAAATGGCATTTTTGGCATAAATCATATTTAAACCCAAATTTTGACACCAAACTTTCTACCCACTGATGTAATATAATATTTAGGGATTTTTGGAAATTTTTGTCAAATTTTATACTGGTTATATTATAGAGTTCTAGTGTAAATTCGGTATTGACAAAATTGCCCTTTTCATTGATAAAATGAGTTTTACATAACATTTTGATACCAAAACTTTTCCTACTGATTTCATATATTAAATAAAATATTTTAAGCTTTAGAGACTGATCAAAACCTTAAAATTTTATAAACATTTCAAATATCGTTAAATATCGACTTTTACGCTTATTAAGCGCATAGTATGATTTAAAACTATATTTAATACCTAAGACTTATTACCTACTGATATTATAAGAAAATTTTTATACTTTAACAGTAAGTAAAAGTTTTGAACTCAGATTTCCAAATTTGACCCTTATAGCATATGTGAAATGACCAAAATGTCCATACGGTGCATAGTTTGGCCATAAATGATAAATTTCACATATATATGATATCTTACTGATGTAACTTGTTAAAATAAATATTTTTACTGATTATCTTAGACCAGAACCTCAGATTTCTATTTAACCTCTTTTATAAACTTTAAAATGACCAAAATACCCTTACGGGGCTTAAATTGGTTTTAAATTCGTTTTGGGCATAATGGAAGGTATCCTACTGATATCATAACATATTTAAAGCATATTAACTTGTGGAACCTGTACATGACTCTTTTGGTTACCCGTTAGTGTTCGATACGGCTTATGTAACTAGTTTGCATAAATTAACCAGTGTAAACTGACGCATTTTTCAAAAAGACTGAGTGCAGTTACTACGCGTAATGGGCTGGCTACTCCTAGTATCAAATAAAGAGTCTTGCAAGCTTTTGATACTTAAAATCTGTTGAACAATATTTCTTTCTGTTTTAGATCCGCCTGTGGATCCACTTACAATCCGTTGTGTAATATTTTATTTTACTTTCAAATCGGTTTGTATAAATTACTTTTAGTCTTCCGCTGTGCATTAAACTGTGATTAATTGATTATGATGATATCAACTACGTCACGATACTCCCCACCAGGCCAACCAGTAATACATGGAAATATCGGGGTGTGACAGAAATTGTGAAAATCACTTTTCTCTTTCAAAAAGAAAAAAAAACTTTGTCTGTCATATGACTTGAAGTCTCACCACTTAAGGGTGAGGGGGGCACTCCCCTAAGAGGGGAGTCCCCTCTCTTACGCATAACCAATCCTCGTGTGCCACGTCAACTCCCCTCTTAAACTCCTCTAACACCTCAATTTGATGGCGGCACTCCCCTATTAGGTGACTTGTTTTTTTATTCAAAAAAAAAAAAAAAGAAAAAAAAGAAAACTTTTCATTGGTTGAAAATAAGGCTGGCCCCACCTTCTCTCTCCTTCTTCTTCGGTGTCTTCCCCCCCAAACTGGTCCCCGATTTCGCTTCCCGCCTGCAAGGGGGCACCTTCCCGCTCGGCAAAAATGGTCCCCGCAAGGGGTCACCGAGGGTGCCCCGGACACCCTAAGATGGACACCACTAAAACTAATGCGTATGCCCTCAAGAATATGCCAAGAAATAAATTTCATTATTACTAGTAAGTCGTTAGGAATATGCCAAGAAATAAATTTCAATATTACTATGATGGAAAGGTGTCCCTCATCATGAGATTGAGCGTTAAACCCCCTAGTAGCCAAAATGTGTATATGTAGAAGTAGGATTAGTGTGTGGAGGTAGTAGCGGGCGTGAGGGAAAGGTTTGATTTAATTTTTAATTTTTAGATATTAAATATTTTTTTACCCGTTCATATAGATTCACCTTAACTTACTATTAGGGCTGTAAATGAACCGAACAAACACGAACAAGGCCATGTTCGTGTTCGTTTGTTAAGGAAATTAACATGTTCGCGAACTGTTCATGAACGCATACCGAACATAAACTTATGTTCGTGTTCGTTCGTTAAGGAAATTCAGTTGTTCACGAACAGTTCGTGAACACTGGTCTCGAACAGAAACGAACGCAAGCAAATAAAAACAAACGCAAACGAACATTTAACTTGAAAATAAAAAAAATAAAAACATCGTTATCCTTAAACAATGAATATAAGTAGTTAAATACAACCATCAAATTATAAATCAAAACACAAGAAGTCTACTAGACCACTAAACGATGAATCAAGTTTAACTAATTTAAACATAATTATCCCCAAAAATGTTTTAGAATGTCTAAATTTTAGCTACTTAGAAAAAATAGGGTTTCAAGTTTTCAATATGTTTAGATAAAAGGTTTATTATTTACTATTTTTTTGATATAATCAAACAAACACGAACGAACGTAAACGAACATATTACCGAACGTTCACGAACGTAGTCGAACGAACGAGACATGTGTTCGTGTTCGTTCGCTAAGCTAACCGAACGGAATTTTTTGTTCGTGTTCGTTCGTTAAGCTAATCGAACGAACATAAACGAACTTACCACCAAACGGTTCACGAACTGTTCGCTGAACGTTCGGTTCGTTTACAGCCCTACTTACTATTACTTTTCATCTCTCTGTAACACATGTAAGTGGGACTCTAGGTATGAAAGGTGAAACCTTTTTAATTTAATAATGGTTTCAATATTTTAAACCTATATAACTCTATCTTATATGTTAATTCTTATTTTAAAAAAATCTTGTTTAATTTCATCATAACAAACAAATAAAAAACTAGAAAAGGAACATTTAACTAATGATAAAATATTATTATCACAAACAAATAAAAAACTAGAAAAGGAACATTTAACTAATGATAAAATATTATTAAAATTTTGTTTGTCATAAACCGTGTTCTTGTTTTATCATTTTGAAAAATTAATAATATCATACAAAGGGGTTAAAGGCCATTTTGGTTAAGACTTAAGAGAACGTGAAGAAGTCAAGATACAGGGGTTAGATTCATTTGTTTAAAAAGTCTTTAAAGATATAAATATTGAAGCTGCCATTTGTTTAAAAAGTCTTTAAAGATATAAATATTGAAGCTGCCAAAAGCAATTGATGGGGCTAGCTAAATATCCAGATCAGATCTATTTGACTATTTCATATTTCTTGATGAATACGATGGTTTAGATTATATGTTTTATGGTTACCGTTTTTGAAATGTTAGAATTCTTTGACCAGGAAAAAAAGTTACAATATTCTTTATAAAATAAGCGATTTCACGACTTCAAAATAAGCTTGCTGTTGAAAGTGACTTTAAGGGTTTATTTCTTACTCTTAGCTTATACGGTATGGTGAGGTTCCTAATTATCACAACCATCTTTTATATAAGCGTCATATCATAATCACTCAACTCTCATCCACCACCTTATATGATGTGGTCCTTGACCCTCACCATCATCCTTCACCACCAATCAAATTCTCCCAATTAATTCAAGGTGGCTCATGATCTTTGTGGAAATATCCATGCGAACCACAGTAGATTTGGGAGGGGCCGGTGTTCCACCAGATTAATGTCCCACGTAGAATCCATCTTGGAACATGTATCACCCATTTCTTGTTAGTCGGTAGTGGGTGTAACACTCATTGTAACACCTTAGATAAATCTCACATTGAATCGTTGATCATAACCAGAAGAGATTCTTGGTTCATAAGATATATCCCACCCCAAATATCACCAACCCGTTTTGGACACATTATCATGGAGCAGATGATAACTCTACAATTAATTTGCTCAGGTGGAGGTTGTATAGGATGGTTGACCTTATGGGAAGTCTCTACCATGCATGGCAACAAAAACAAATCCGTAAGTTCCTGGATGACCAATCTATCGGGGCAAAACGAAGAATATTGATGATATGAGAGACCAGATGTTACGGTAACACCCTAGGGAAATCCAAAATCAGTCGTGGACAAGAGTTATTCTTTGTTCATAAGAAATGCACTACTTTAGATATCATTTACACGTTTTGGACGCACTGATTGTGGAGCAAATGAATACTTCACATTTAAGCGTGTTAAGGTGGGAGTAGTACTAGGGTCTAGGATGAGTGACCTTTTAGGGAGTTTCTAATGTGGCAACCAAAAACAAATCCGTGAGGTCCTCTATAAACATTTCATTGACGGCAAAACATATAATATTGATAATATGAAAAGCCGGATGTTACACTCATTGTTATGAAGCTTGGTGAAAATGATCTTTATAGGATTGTGTTGTATTCATGATTTAACATTATTACTTACTTTTCTTCCTTGGATTCGTGTTGTAATTTGTAGGCATGTCAAAGGAGATCCTGTAACAACATCACCGTTCTAGATACGACACCAAACTTTCAAAGATATGCATACTATAATCTACTTATATTGTATATGTTTTATGTCCTAAGGCATGGCTTCACACGAAGGTTGGCTTTCACATGATTGATTTATTGCTATCAAATCTCATGTCAATCTTTGACACACCATATTCTAGGTGTTTCATTCCTAGTTCTTTGGAGCAACTGTAAGGTTGTTGCCATGTGATATGATGGTCATAGGTTCGAGTCATAAAAACAATCTCTTGTAGAAATACATGGTAACAAAGCATACATTAGGTAAAGTTAGCCTGACACCCCTCCATCACACCCAGGGACCCACACATGCGAAAGCCTTGTTCACCGAGTTAGCCCTTCATTTACATGTCCTAATGTGATCGTACCTGGTCCACTTCACCGAGTTAGCCCTTCATTTACATGTCCTAATGTGATCGTTCCTGGTCCACATGTATTTCTTCCAGACTCACCTTTTTAACTGCCTAATCCGTCTATTATGCAATTTCTAGATAAGTATATATAGTTGTATATATAGTTTGAATGTCGAACATCACCATACACGGCATTAACTAAGCCATAATCTCCCAAAAATGAATAAAATGCCGGACATATCAATGTACCCTAAATGTCTCCCCATTAGTATTTTTCTTTTGAACAAGAAATAATCATAGACATTTATACCTTGAGCTATAACCTAAAGTTACTTATTTTGATACGTTAGATCAAAGATATGTTTGTCTCTTAAACCCTCTCTATGACTTAACCATATTGTAATTAAAATTATACGAATTTACATCGAGATAGTTGGTAAACGGGCAATAAGCTGCACCGCTACCCATTTGAACTTTTATTTTCTTATCAAACATCAACAACCTCAAATCACATGTCCCTGCAAGATAATGCCCCAATTTTGCTTACGAAGTATGCATACGTCCCCACACCAACAAATTCCACTCTATGTGCATGGCTATACGCATCCCACTTCAAGTATCAAGAAACTCCTTTTTATATTAAATACTATTTTATATTCTTCGTCAACTTGGCGACTTGCTATTATTAAATATTGTCTATCAAATTTTATTATTATATAATATAATAATAAACACTATAATTATTCAAATAGAATCTGTGGGCAGGAATGCAAAACCATGGTCTTGTTGCATTTTGTGGAAAACCAGCAATATATACTAATAATAACATTTTTTATAAGTGTCTCCTATAAAATGTTTCATTTAAACTGTTTCAAGTGAAATAATATATTTTTTTTTTCTAAGAGGGATAAAATTTTAGAAAAAAAGTATATCAGTTTTGTGTTTGAAATTATATACCGTAGTAAATAAAAGTTGAAATAAAAAATGATATTGACTAGATATATTGTCGACCGAGTTAATCTTAAAATACTCTGTAATGAATATAAATAGGCCATCAACTGGTGCCCCATTTATGGGACCCTGCTATATTCAGCCTATGAATATATATCATTTCCTTCTTTTATTAATATATAGAGATGGTGGACAATGGACCTTTCTAAACTATTTATTGCTGTCTAGTTCCTCTCCCACTCTCACTCTATCTATACTATATAGTATTATAATTAGAGATGAGCATTTGGTATCAAATTCTAATCCCGTCCTGATACCATCCTTATCTTGAAAATACCGTACCGAATTTTTTCGGTATCGGAAACGATATCCACTTTTTGGCATTTTCGGGATCGTTACCGGTTCGGTACGGTACCGGTAAAATACCGAATTTTACCTTCAAATACCGCTACCATACCGATACCGTACCGTACCGACATATTTCGGTATCAGTACCTAGTTTTGGCGAAATTCGGGATCAGGTTTTCGGGATCGGGATTTTCGGAATCGGGACGGGATCGGAATTTGCTCATCCCTAATTATAATACAAATATAGAAAACTAAGATAAAAAAAAATGTAATCTTACATCATTTTAATTAACTACTTACATCATATAAAATATTTGGTAAAAAATCTTTAAAATATAATGTTGTCTTTTAAAATAACTTCTCTCATGATTATTAAACGATGATAACTTTTTTTTACGATTAAAATTTGAAAAAAAAAATTATGAAAACGAGCATTTTATTCTCTTTAGTTTGAACATGATATTATTATATTTTTTTTAATTTAAAGAAACTAATATATTACGTGATTATCAGTGTGTCTAGTATATATAACAGAAAATTTATTAAAATCTAAATGGTGACAAGCTTTTGAACGAAATAAACATTTTAGAAAAATATGGATGAAAATTCTGACACCTAATGATTAACAAAATTGTAGGTAAATTTAAACTATTTTTAAACATTTAAAATGATGAATCACAAAAACTTGAAAATAAAAAAACTACTATTAACTAATCAATTTTTTATATTTTAATTTTCATTTCTTTCTTAATTAAAAGATTACGCATAATTTAGTAACATGAAAACTGTAAAAGGGAATTGAAAGAAAAAAAAAAACTGATGTTGTTTTCATCCGCTTTGAAGATTATCTGAGTAATAACTTGTCAAACCATAAGGACTAAGAGTGTAATTTTAAAAAATTGAGGATTAAAGGTGAAATTTCACCAAACCACAGGTACTATCTGTGCATTTTACTCATTTTTTTCTTATGATCTACATATAACGTACGGATGGATGAACTAAAGATAGTCATGCTAGTAGTATTAATTGTTGATGTTTTGGTGGTTACAGATGAACATGCCATTTACGTACGTAAGCATCATACATTATTTTTTAGGTATTTTACAAAATTGTATGGCTTTTTAAGCTTATTCTCAAATTAAAATTAGTTATTTTATATTGTTCCCATTAGCCGCCTGGGTAGTGTGGAAAGTCTAAATAGTGTATGATTTAACTAATAGTTAAATAAAATTTAAAAATAAAAAAAAAGAAAGAAAAGAAAATCTTGATTGGTGCGAGACCACATGGGACCCACCACATCTTTCTTCAACGCTCGCTAATGTAGTAACGAGGGCTTGCCTTAACGCCCCTTTCGCGTTTAGACGAGCTTTATATATCTAAAAGCTTACCTTTATATCCGAAAAACCTAGACATTAGCTCAAATCCTTTGAAACTAGCTAAAAATCAACCCCTACCATCCAAAGGCTCTTTGATGAAGTAAAACAATACATGGCTAGATCTCCTTGGTGAAAGTGGGGTTATCTCTTCCACACTATCCCTGGTTCTCTCTCTCTAGAAAAAAGAAAACTTTGTAAAATGGTGGCTGCCATGCACCACTTTCCTTATTAGGGTTGTCATGAAAATTACAACTATGCCCCTTATGGCACTTGGAAATTGAAGGGGTATGGTCACAGATCTCGCGTCAGCATGACCGCGAGTGACCATTACCCTTATCAAAAACCCCCACCAGCAAGAACTTATCTGTGTCCGTGCGGGCACGCGCGAACACAACGGTATAAACCAATCTGTCCAGTGATGAGAAGACTTACCTTAAGTACGGAACGGATGTTACGCATAGCGATGCGGCTTGGCACCGCATCCTATGAACATTTTCGTCACGACAAGAGATCTGGACAACAGTAACAGTCACCAAGCGGCGATTTGGCACGGCACCGCATCCCGCATGCATCTTGGCTAGAACAAGAACGCGGGAACAACATCAGTTACCGCAAGCAGCGATGCGGCCCAGCACCGCATCCTGCCTACAATGCAAGTGGGTCTGACACCACAGTACAAGTGGCACTGAGAACAGTCACCTGTCAGCCCACATGTACGCAACAGTTTGACACCACAGCAGGACGTGGCATCACCACCGTAACCGACAGGTCTGACACACCTGCAGGAGACTGTGCGATGTCAGACTAGCTACTCAACTACCCTCCTTCACTCCTCGGCTATAAATACCCATCCCAAACCAGGTTTGAGGTATCACTTCTCAACTCTCTCACTACTACTACTACTATCATACTTTGCTTCCCAAGCAAATTACTGATTCTCACGCCGGAGAGTGGTAACAAGGAGTACCCCCCACCCCATCCTCCTTGTTACGAGTCACGACATGTTTCCTTGTGCAGGAAACCAACCAGCGGACGATCCAGCCAGCGATCCTCGGAAAGAAGGGATTAACCCTACTTAACGAGACCAGTGAGTTAACCCTACCCGGTTAACCATTGTTTCATGATTGGCGCCCACCGCTACTCTTAGCACTTTTTTCCACCATCCATCTCTCTCCAAAGATTATGTCTGATCGTCTAAACAACACTGCCGGGGATAACCTAAACCCCGCAAACCAAGGGCCTACGGGGACCACTCCCCTAGCCCCAAATGCTGACCACGTTGGCACATCGACGCAAGGGGGCGCTTCCCTTACGTTCGGATACGATCTTTCACAGTACGTTGCTGTGATACCTCCAGGCATGAACTTCATACCTGGTACGACCAGCAACAAGCTTGGCTGGCCGCAACATACAACAGAGCTTGCGCAGAAGCGCAAGTACCGGTCGGGCCTATCCCAGCACCGCATACCCCTGCGGGTCGTATTTTACAATACGACGGCAGGACCCCAACACACCCAGCCTCCCGAAGCAGGCATGAAGACCGCGGCTCCTCTTACTGTGAGGTCCGCACGATTAATGAGGATGATTCCTCATAAGGGTCCCGCACCAGGGGCCCAATACAAAGCCGCCTGGGCCCTCATGGCGAGAACAGGCGGCAATCCACAGCCTATCGCGGCCCTGGCATCCATAGCCGGCTGGGACCCCAGTCCCACCATGAAAGGCAGGACCTTACCGATCCAGACGATGGTACATATTGCGGGGAGTCCCATGCCACTAGCAGCAGACCGGGAGGACGCAACTATGTTCCTCCCACTCAACCCCGCACCACATACCTCTGCGCTGCAAAGCGCCACCAGAGCCAACCCTACAGGCCGAAATCTACGGCCGAAAACTCCAAGTTTGTCCCGGAGATTGCCAACGCCGATGTCACCACCACCAAATTCCCATTAAACATTGGGAAATATAACGGTTCGGCCGACCCAGATGACCACATAAACATCTTCGTCGGCGCCGGGTGCAACGGCAGGTGGGATGAACCCACTTGGTGTCAATTTTTCCCGCAGACCCTCACAGGTCTGGCCAGGGCTTGGTTCGATTCTTTGCCAGTGGGGTCACTGACCTCATTCGAGGACTTGCAAGCAAAGTTCCTCGCGCATTTTTGCCAGCAGCGACGTAATGAACGTGATTCTATGGACGTCATTAATATTCTGGAGCAGAGACAACGAATCGCTTGAGGCGTTCGTTGTCCGTTACAATAAAGAGTGCCTGGAGATAGGCGACGTTGCAGACCAAATGGCACGCAACCATTTCATTGTTGCCGTTAAGGACGAACAAATGGTTATGACTATCTTCGGCAAGGAAGGCTTGCCTAAGAAATGGGAAGATGTCATGGCTGCGGTCAAAACATATGCCCAGACTCAGCGGTCCCTCAAACCGCACGTCTCAAAGGCACAGCCCCAAACGGAAGGCCAGTCCTCCCACCAAGAGCACAAGCGCAACAACAAGCGCAACTGGGACACATGGAATCGCGGCAGCGATCCCAGACCATATGTCCCGCGTAACAACCAGCCCGACGCAAGGGCAACAATCAACGCCCAGCGTGAAAACCGGCCGTCGAAGAAGGAGTCTCGGGACCGTAGATGGACCGAGATCAACCAGTCGCCAAGCGACGTCCTCCTTACGGACGCGCAATTCCTGCGACCGGCCGAACCGATAAAGTCCAAGAAGAACTAGGATCTCGCACTCTATTACGAGTACCACAAGGACTCGGGCCACACAACAAACAACTGCATCAGTCTCCGACTGCAGATTGAGCGAGTCCTTAAGGAGGGGAAGTTGCAACATCTGTTGCCTGCAGCGCAAAAGCAGACCAAGCGCATTACCCCCCACAACGAGGGCACCTCCATGGGTAAGAGGACCATGCACGTGGCCTCAACCCACATGATTAATGGAGGACGAGGAAGGCCGCGCAAGGCGGCAAGAAGACCGGACAATGACTGGAAAGAAGAGCAAGTGGTATTTCCAAAAGTCCGAGGCGGACCGAGCGACAGGCGCGCCGTCATTATCACAGGCTACCTGGCTCACTACTGCACCGAGCGACTATTCATCGACCCGGGCAGTACGTCTGACATTATATATGAGCAGTGCTTCAACCAGTTCGATCAAGAAGACAAGAATCGGTTGCAGCCTGTAGACTACCCTTTGGCCGGGTTTGCGGGGGAAACCGTATACCCCCTGGGCCAAATCACTTTTCCTGTGCGCCTCACCAATGGAAGGCACACACGAACGGAGGAGGTAAACTTCATGGTTCTACCTCACACCTCCAAATACGACGTACTTCTTGGGAGGGAATCCCAGGGCGACTTCAACATGATCACATCCGTCCCCCACTCTGCCATCGGTTTCTCAACTGAGACGGGGGTTGCGATAATATACGCCCGCAGAGAAGTTATGTCCTCGGACGAGCTGCGTCCTGCCAATATAGCAAGGCCTACCCCCAACACGCAACCAGAAAAATGGGTTCTTAACGCAAGACACACAGAGCAAACGGTCACGTTGGGCCACACCTTGTCCCCCACCATCAGAGCGCGCCTGAAGCAGCTCCTCTTCAGGAACCAGGATATGTTTGCGTGGACACCCGCAGAGATGACAGGGGTACCACGCGAAATTGCGCAGCATTTCTTGAATACCATGCCATGTATCAAGCCAGTGATCCAAGGCCAACGCCACCTTGGATCAGCAAAGAACGAGGCGATGAATGAGCAGGTCCAAGAACTGCTCTCCGCAGGCATCCTACGGGAAGTCAAATACCAGACTTGGTTGTCCGACCCAGTCATGGTAGAAAAACCAAGCGGGGGCTGGCGCATGTGCGTTGATTATAAAGATCTCAACAAAGCCTGCCCCAAGGATTGTTACGTACTTCCGGAGATCGACGAGAAGGTCGATAACCTTGCACCATTTCGATGGAAGTGTTTCCTCGATTGTTACAAAGGCTACCACCAGGTACAGATGGCAATCGAGGACGAAGATAAAACGGCATTCTGCACGCCTACCGGAAATTACTGCTATACGAAAATGCCGTTTGGGTTGCGCAACGCGGGTGCAACCTATCAAAAGTTGATGAATGACACTTTTCGCGGTCAAATCAGCAAAAGTGTCGAAATGTATATGGACGACCTGGTCGTCATGAGCATGGAGGAAGATACCATGCTTAACGATGTTGAAAGAACATTCCAAACTCTGCGAAGCGTCAATATGAAGCTAAACCCAGGGAAATGCTCGTTTGGAATGGAAGAAGGCAAGTTCCTTGGATTCATCGTAACCAAAGATGGATTCAAGGTGAACTCGGAAAAAGTTCAGGCGATCGAGCGCATGCCATCGCCTTCTACGATGAAAGAAATGCAACGACTAGCCGGCAGGCTAGCCGCACTAAATAGATTCTTAGCCAACCATGCAGCTAAGTCTTACCCTTTCATCAAGACCCTGCGGAGCTGCTTAAAAAAGGAACAATTCCAATGGACCGCAGAGGCCGAAAAAGCTTTCCGGGAGATGAAAGAGTGTTTGATTCAACTCCCAACTCTAACCGCACCACGCAAGGATGAGCCACTTATTTTGTACCTATCTGCCGCGGACAACGCGGTAGGCGCGGTACTCATAGTGGAGCGAGAAGGAGTTCAAACACCCATCTACTATATCAGTAAAATGCTCAACGACCCAGAGACGAGGTACTCCATAATGGAGAAGTTGGTATTGGCACTAGTGCACGTGTCAAGACGGTTGCGACGTTACTTTGAAAACCACGCCATTACAGTGTTAACCAACTACAGGATCGGCCCGATCCTATCAAAACCCGACATCTCTGGTAGATTAGGAAATGGGCAATTGAGCTGGGCGCACTTACACTGAACTATAAGCCGCTCCCCGCAATCAAATGCCATGTCTTGGCTGATTTCGTCGCCGAAGTACCAGCAAATCGATTTCACCACCATCCTCCTTAGAAACATGGGCACTATTTACCGATGGTGCATCCAATGAGGATGGTGCAGGGGCGGGTCTGCGACTCGTCAGCCCCGATGGCCAAGAGCTTACCTATGCAATCCGCCTCGATTTAAAAAACACAAATAACGAGGCAGAGTACGAGGCTCTACTGGCAGGGCTGCGTCTGGCAGTTAAACTCGGCGTCCAACATTTGGAAGCACACGTCGACTCACTATTGGTTGCAGAGCAGATACGCGGCGACTATGCCGCAAAAGGGGATATCATGATCCTCTATCTCGAACAAGCCTTGCAACTGAAATCAAAGTTCACTTCCTTCAATATCCGCCATATCAACAGTAGTGATAACAAACCCGCGGATGCACTGTCAAAACTTGCATCCACCAGTTTCCAACACCTGACAAAAGAGGTACGCATCGAGATTCTGCAAAATACCTCAGTACCCCTGCGCCAAGTCAATGTCATCCAGTACGGTACAACATCCTGGATGACACCAATAATTGCATACTTGCAATCAGGTGTTACTCCCGAAAGCAAGGCAGAGGCACGTAAGTTGCAATACAAAGCGTGTCATTACCAAATGGGAGACGGTATCTTATACCGTAAATCATACCAGGGGCCACTCCTACGATGCGTCGACCCCCAAGATGCCACATACCTTATCAGAGAAATACACGAGGGAATATGTGGCATACACGCAGGCCTACGCATGGTGGTGGCCAAAATCATGAACGCCGGGTACTACTGGCCCGGCATGTACCTAGATGCGGTTAAAGTCTTGCGCAAGTGTTTCAATTGTCAGCGGCATGCTCCCAAGACCTTGCGCCCCAAGAACAACCTGATCCCCGTCACCACTGCATGGCCATTCCAAAAATGGGCAATCGATGTGGTGGGACCATTTCCAGACGCACCAGGTGCAGTGAAGTTTATCATAGTGGCTGTTGATTACTTTACAAAATGGGTAGAGGCAAAACCGCTCGCCTCAACCACCGCTATGATAACAAGGAAATTCGTCTGGGAACATATCATCTGCCGTTTCGGTCTACCAATATGCATCGTTACCGACAACGGTACCAACTTCGCTGCCGATGACTTTCAAAAATGGCTAAAGGAGCTAAACATTGAACACATATTCTCCTCAGTGGCGCATCCGCAAGGGAATGGCCAAGTCGAGAGTATCAATAAAAGTTTAGTCGAAGGCATCAAAGCACGGTTGGGAACAGCCAGACGCGACTGGGTTGATGAACTCCTAAGTATCTTATGGGCCCACAGGACAAGCCCAAAGACAAGTAATGGTGAGACACCCTTCAGCCTGGTCTATGGCACTGAAGCGGTGATCCCCGCGGAAGTAGGCCTCCCCTCACCTAGAATGTTGGCTATCAACAAGATAGACAACAATGAGGAACGCAGGGTTGACTTGGACCTCCTGGAAGAAAGGCGTGAAAACGCTGCCATCAACGAGGCCAAGTACAAAACCAAACTTGAAAAGTACTACAATGCACGCGTCCGCATTTGTACCTTCAACCGGGGAGACTACGTCCTTCGTGACAATGAAGCATCTAACGCGGAACGCCCTGGGAAACTTGCCCCCAAGTGGGAAGGACCCTACCTCATCCAAGAGGTCCTGGGCAAATGCGCGTATAAACTGCAAACATTAGAGGGCGAAACTATCGCACGCACATGGAATGCACAACAGCTTCGACGCTGTTACATGTAAGCCATGTTTTTTTTACATTCACCATGTAACCTATCGGGCCGCATGCCATTTGCAAATAAATAAATGAACGATTCAATGCAATATTGTTTATTTACTTCTATTACAAATGCGTGTTCCACTCTGCGGTATCTGCAAAAACAGATTGGCAAAATCTTCATTCGCGATACCCACACAGAGTGGTGACCACACGCAAGTATTGTAATAGGCCAGCAATGGCAAAACATCAACTGTCTATACGGCTGGATATGCAAATACGGTTTTCACAAAGCCTACACAATTCCTAAACCCTAAACGGGATAAACACAGGAATTGACTAATACTCATACGACAAAGGTATAGAGTATACTTAACCGCGCTTTACAGCGGGTAGAGTTCTTCATACTTGCATATCACCTAGATATGCAAAAGGCAAATACAGACTTAGTGTTATACACAATAACATCAATTCATACAAGTTCAAACATGCAAGTAATAAAAACACTTGTACAACTTGAACAAAACGGTTCTTTATATTCAAAAAATTTCTACACCTACGCGGTGCACAAGAGATTTACATAAGTTTCCTAACATTTACATTGAGGAAACAAAAAAGGGCACGCAGGCCATCCTAGTATTTCTTTGAACCGCTGGTACCCGCATCACTCTCGCCATCACCAGCAGTCTCTTCCTCTTTATCCTTCTCATTAGCATATAACAACCGCAAGCGGTCTACATAGTCTTCCGCGTCCAAGCATTTATCAACTGCCTCAAGGGCGGAAATGGACAGATCGTTGTACGCTGCGAGAGCAGCAGCAAGACGCACTTCAGTATCCACGCCATGAAACCCATACCTTTCATCGGTAAATTCGCCTTGGGCTAAAAGGTTCATATGACTGATACATCGGTTGTATCCAGCTTTGAAACCAGCATCCCGAGCACGCCGCTGAATCTCAGTTACAACAGCTGCGTTCTCAGGTGCATCAAGGATAGCACTAGCAATCTGCAAGATACAAGCAGTACGATTAACGAAGGCAAACCTAAAAAGATCGCAAAGGCAAAAGGTACTTACATGCCCGATACCGTGAATACGCATCCATTCACGATCAGCCCTCAACTGTTCTAGAGAAAAAGTCAGGCTGTCTCTAGTCTCGACAACCTCCCTTGCCCGCACTTCAGTTTTGGCAGCACGGGCAGTGACCTCCTCAATAATGGTCCCCCGTCTCTGCACTTCAGCCTTTCAACAACAAGGAAAACAAGTATATAAGGATGTTCAATCATACTTATGAGATAAACACACAAATTCAAGAGCAAAAAGAAACTCATACCTGGAGGTCCTTAATAATCTTATTTAAATTGGTGCGGTCAGCATCTGCAACTGCAAGAGCCTTGGAAGCGCGGACCCCCGCCTCTTTGGCCTCTTTGGCCGTCGCCTCAGCCTCTTTGGCAAGCGCCTCAGTAGCGGTTTTCTCCTTAACCAAAGCGGCGTTCTCCTTGCTCAAAGCAGCGTTCGCTGCCTTGACATTTGCCAGCTCCTGACGAACACGAAAGAGCGTTTCATTCTGTTTGCCCCAATATTCTTTCAAGGTCTTGCGCTCATTAGAAAGGGTTTCTTTCCAACTCTTGCGCTCATCAGAAAGCAGTTTGGCGAGAGTACGAACATGTTTAAGGCCAGAAGTCGCAGCCCACTCCTCGGTCTGCTTATGCTTCTCAAAAGCAGCCTTATCCCTTTTAAGCTGCTCCGCACCCTTACGAGCAGCCCTCACCAACTCTTCAGCTTTAGCCCGCAAGCGGGCAGTTTCCTCCTCCTTACGCCCCAACACCTTGTAGTCTTCCATAATGGCATTCGCCATTATGGAACTCCCCACAAGCATGGAGGAGAGTTGATTGATCCGGAGCTCACGCAGCAAAGCGCGGGCCCGGTTAACTTCAAACGAGGTGCCCAAGCCCCCCAAAATTTCCCTACACGCAGAGGGATCAGCAGAAATATCATCCCCTTGCATAACATTCCAAGGGGGTCGGTGATAGTTCACAGCCCAGTTTTCCGTATAGGTGCGGTAGTAAAACTCCAATTCAGACTCTTCAGGCTGAGTGGGAGTTCCTTCAAAACCCGCACCCCCGGAGGCCGAACCGGAAGCCTTCTCCGCAGCAGGAGATTTCTTCTTCTCAGTATCAGCAAACTTCAAGTTCAGCTCGTCAGTATCCTGCGGGGAGATCAGGTTATCATGAGAATCTACCGTATCAAAGATCTGCGCCGCAGGTTTCTTCCCAGTATCTTCTGCTTGCGCGGAAGGTTTAGTGGTAACATCTTTATGAACCCCCGCATCCGCAGCCGTGTCATGCGGGGGGGAAGTAGGAGCATCAAATATAGAGAACCCTTCATCTTGCGGTTCTGCAAATAAAGCAAAAACACTTATCAATTACAAGTACAAAGACAAACACTTGTAAAAGTTATGAATTACTTACCAGAGACAACCACAGGTTTCACAACAGTTGTTCGTTTGGCCAGTATTCTCGGACGTTTCTTCTCACCGGCACCAGCAACTTTCTCCTCTGGTTTTCTCTTCTTCTTCTCATCAGCAGGCTGCGAACCCGCAAAAGATCCACCTGCTGCCGCACCACCACCTGGAACACCCAAACCCTCAAGGGTGTCAGATACTACCACGTAATCGGTATATCTGCGGAAACGAGAACGAGAGATACCTGCCGCCTGCGGCACCAACGGAGGAACAACAACAACCTCAGGCTTTTTCTTGCCGCGACCCCGCACAGCCTTCTCTACATGCTTTTTCTCCGCATGTTTCTTGGGGGCACCCTGCACCTCAAATTTACCCAGGGCCCCATGAGTACCTGCGTTTACATCATCAAACAAGCAAGTAAGAAAGGTGAACTTCTTTACAAAGTAAGAATATTATAGAATATACCTTGGCCTTGCGGCAGGGGTGCGTTCAACCCCTCGTGATCAGGAACGCGGAAGTTGTTGACAATAGTCAAATTAAAACCTTTTTCACCTTCCGCAAGCGGAAGTAACTCAACTTTGCCCGTGAAGGTCGGATCAAAAATCCTCCACAAAGCAGTATCCGCTGATAGTACAATTGCAAATCAGTAACGAATAAGGAAATAAGGAAACCGCACAAGAGTAAGAATACTTACCACCACTCTTTTCCCGCACAACGGGCCTTGACTTCCTATCGGGCCTGGTCAACATCATCCGCAGCACCCACAGCTGCGAGTTGTCCAGCTTCTTATGCTCAACGGTCTTCAACCTTGGGAACCACTCCACCGTATCCGCACTAGGAAGACCAATATCCTCCGCAGGGATCGCCTCGTTCACATTGCGGAAGGTCATCCTGGCAACGATCGCGACTGCCTTAATGTAGAAGAACTTTGTCTTCCACTTTGTGATACCCTTTGGTGGGGTCATCAGCTTAGTACTCCCATACCGTTGGCTAAAAGAGAAAAACCCAGTATTTACAGTTAACTGGTAAAACCGCCGGAAGCTTTCAACAGAAATTTCCAGACCAAGAACACGGAAGGTGTACTCGAAATTTCTAATCCGAATCATCCCAAACGGACTCATTTGGGAGATATGGAGCTTGTAATACTCCAAAACCTCAGCAACAAAAACAGTTAATGGTAAACGAAGGTTACCATCAATGAAGGAATCAGCCCACATGGTGACATAACCGGCCAGAGCATCGGCACCGGTGTCACCCTCCTGGGGATAAACAGCCCCATACTCCTGGGGCGTTTGAATGCTGGTCATCAAGTTCTTAAACTGACTCTTTGACCACTTCAGCACCGGTAGGCCCCCGCCGGGGGCACTACCACCGTCTTCTTCTTCTTCCGCCGCCACCGGCGAAGAATGTTCAGGGTTTTCACCATCAGTATAGTGTGGATCGGATGGTTCAGCCATCAAGGAAAGTAATCAAGAATACACCAGAGTGAGGACACAAGAAACTCAGGAAACCACCGGAATTACAGACAAGTTTATCGGAGAAGACAAAGGAAGCACTTTTTCTCTAAACCGGAAATTTTCGAAATTTTGAACAAGTGAGAGGAAATCACAAATGGTTTCCCCTTATATACTCATCGCAATTAATGCGATGCAGTAACTGAATCATCACGTTCAAAATGGGCGAATTACGCGACGCCACGTGTTCAGCGACGGTTCCGCTGACGGTTATCACGCGCGCGTGGCCGTCCACGCGCCTGACAAAAGAGACTTTTACACTACTTGCTACAGTGCATTTATGACCTCGGGCAGTGCAAACGTCCTTTCGGTTCAGCACATGACAGAATCCTACCAACTTTCACCAACCCACACGTGCGTTCAGCCACGTATACAGCGCAAAAGCGACAACATTATCCAAACATAAGCGACATGCGGTTTCTCTGGTTTACCGCACCATAACCCATACCGCATGTCGTTTTTTACATACCCCTAAAAAAAGGCAAAAATATATATCTCTACATTATGTAAAGGGGTATAACCAATAACCACACATACCCACGAGCACACGTGGAATATGCGGAGATGACACACACGAACCCGCACAGGTGTGTCAGATACTCAGAACCAGCGTTGTTCTTTGGAATGCGAAAACCGCTTCTCAGAATGCGGCAAACCGCATTCCATACAACCTTCTTCAAGGTTCAAATCCCTCGTGTCCGGTTCACAACCACAGAGGGAACGCAAACAGCTTCTCCTTAGGATAAAGGACAGGTACGCTGAGCAACCGCACATCAGCAACCCTGACTCCTGATCCTTCAAGAGCCACATCCAAGCTTCAAACTCTCTAGAAGCAAGTTCTTTGATGCAAACCGCAGACACTCACGAGTAGCTGCGGCGGAATATAATTACCCTAACGGTAGATACGGAAGAGCCACGACTAAACCACCACGTGGTTGATTAAAGCTACTTCAAGGAAAACTACTTTCCACCAAAGCGTGAAGCAAAGTGGCTGAGGAACAGTGGTAACAAGTCTGCTTATGACTGTCTACCCATCTATGGACCGTATAGAATAAACAATGGTGGGCACTACCATGCCTATAACCATGTTTATTTGCCCATAGTACAGATTCACATTGTTCGACCAAACACGACCCACAATGACGCAAGTACCCCACATAGTTCGACCACACATGGTCGAACAAAGTGCAGCAACGAGGTAACCGCAAAGGACGTGCGGTTACTAGAGAACTAAACCGCAGAGGACGTGCGGTTACTAGAGAGCTAAACCGCAGAGGACGTGCGGTTACTTGCGAGCTAAACTGGAGAACATGAACACCCCACAAAAGCAGGGATCATCGTTGAATGTCCAGTTGATAAACATAGAGCTTGAGCAAAGTACTTACAACATTGCATTAGCTGATGCAGAGGTTACAACTAGAGTTGCGATAACGGACATCTTCCGTCACCATCTCAAAGGTTGGTTCGAACCCTGTTAACATCTTCAGTCACCGTTACAAAGGTTGGTTCGACGCACCAACAGGTGACTGAGAATTCCGCATCAGACTGAACTTGCTCACCGGTACGGAAGAGAATTCACACGACTCTACCGGAACCATACCTTCATGTACATAAAGAAGGAGCCATCCGCATGGCCCATATTCTACCTTCTAGACACCATAGTCCAGTATTCCTCCCACATGCAACTTGCATAAGGAAGAAACACTAGACTGGGGGGACTTGAAGGGGTATGGTCCCAGATCTCACGTAAGTATGACCGCGAGTGACCATTACCCTTATCAAAAACCCCCACCAGCAAGAACTTATCTGTGTCTGTGCGGGCACGCGCGAACACAATGGTATAAACCAATCTGTCCAGTGATGAGAAGACTTACCTTAAGTACGGAACGGATGTTACGCATAGCGATGCGGCTTGGCACCGCATCCTATGAACATTTTCGTCACGACAAGGGATCTGGACAACAGTAACAGTCACCAAGCAGCGATGTGGCACGGCACCGCATCCCGCATGCATCTTGGCTATAACAAGAACGCGGGAACAACATCAGTTACCGCAAGCAGCGATGCGGCCCAGCACCGCATCCTGCCTACAATGCAAGTGGGTCTGACACCACAGTATAAGTGGCACTGAGAACAGTCACCTATCAGCCCACATGTATGCAACAGTCTGACACCACAGCAGGACGTGGCATCACCACCGTAACCGACAGGTCTGACACACCTGCAGGAGACTGTGCGATGTCAGACTAGCTACTCAACTACCCTCCTTCACTCCTCCGCTATAAATACCCATCCCAAACCAGGTTTGAGGTATCACTTCTCAACTCTCTCACTACTACTACTATCATACTTTGCTTCCCAAGCAAATTACTGATTCTCACGCCGGAGAGTGGTAACAAGGAGTACCCCCCACCCCATCCTCCTTGTTACGAGTCACGGCTTGTTTCCTGGTGCAGGAAACCAACCAGCGGACGATCCAGCCAGCGATCCTCGGAAAGAAGGGATTAACCCTACTTAACGAGACCAGTGAGTTAACCCTACCCGGTTAATCATTGTTTCATCAGAAATTCTATCATCATATTCACTTGAGCTTTTAAGATCCATAATCCACTTACCTTATAAATCAACCCTGTAATATTAGTATGTCATTAACACCTAAATGAACTGTTATAACCTAATCAGGCTAATCGTCTAACACATGTCATTAACATCTAAATGACTTGTTATGACAAAATAGGAGTAAGACATATATTAATCTCATGATCATTAGCACGGATGAGGACCCTCGAAGGGATTTGCAGCGGACTTATCAAAGGATTTTGATTCCATGATAACAGCGAATTGATAACAAAGTGTGATAATTATGAATGAATGGACAATTGAACTGTTAATGTTAATTGTCTTGGTACCGAGACATGTTCCCGGCAACCAGCATATATACATGATGAAGATGAACGGTTGTTAGGGTGGTTGAAATTGGCGGGAATAACCGCCATTCGAAATAAGACCAACAACCGGCACACCCATTCATCTATACCGTTACATACATACATAATTAAGAATAATATACCTAAGTTTAATACATAAGAATATACGAATTATGTTTATCATTGTCTAATACTCTCCCCTAAACATAATTGTGTTTAAGTGAGTACTTGAGAACACTATCATTGGCATCATCAACAGCAGCCTTTGCCCTGTTAAAATCAAATCTTCTCCTTGAGTTGAGTCTCTTGATTTCCTTCCAGCTATCTCCGGCGAAGAGTGCATAATGATCCGACGGATTTTCAGCAACCTCTTGACTGACTTTATTCCTCTTATCCTGACCTGCATCTTGTTCAGCATCATCTCCTTCACTCCGGCTGCTTCTTGGATCCAATTTTCTTCCCAGCACTTCCTTTTCTTCTGTCACTTCTTTGTCATGAACATTTGATTGAATGGTTTTAAACTTGTGGTAATAGACAAGAACATCCAAGTACATTGCGTACATTAGACGCATTAATTCACCATCACTATACTCGAAACCTATTTCTTTGGCTATCATTGGCCAGAGGTTATTTTCAGTCACTTGTCGATGTCCTCCTTCTCGTTCTATTACCAGATACAGATCTAACAAACACACTTTACGATTGTTTGAGGCATAGGCCGGAATTGGCCTCGTCGTCACTCCTAGTTTCTTGGTTATAAACCAATCCACTATCTCCTCAAACTTTATTTGCAGTATAAACTTATACTTTCTGATGTATTCATCATCATCCATCATGTTGAGTAAAGCTTTACAATCTAAAAATTCCTTGAATTTCATTGTCTGAAGTATCATCACATTCCAGTCTGGTTCGTTGGATGATTCATCCAGTTTTTCGAAATAATCATTCAAGAAATTTGTTTTGAACTTCATAAATTCAGGCTCTTTGTTCATCATTGTATGTTTTTCCATTTCACCAATCTCTTCTTCTTTTGTCATTCCAGATATTACACTTCTGATATTGTTTAGGGGAACACTAAAAGTTGGAAACAGTTTGCACTTGTCTCCGGTGAATTTCACCGTGAACCCTTGTGTTATTAATTGATCGAAACTTAAAACGTTTCTGTCTATGTCTTGTGTATAAAACACGCTTTGTATACGGATTTTCTCCGTCCCAGAAATAACATCTACAACTCCTATCCCCCTAATGAAATAAAACTGATTTTCACCAGTTTTTGTTTCAACATCGGTCATGCATTTAATACGCTTAAACATATCTAGATTTCCAGAAAAATGGTGTTTCAGAGTTTTGCTTACATACCATATTTCGGACCAGAAACCTCCATCGGTTCCGACCACCAGATATTCCATTTTCTGACCACTTCTATGATCTTCATCATGTTGTTGTTGTGTCCCCTTGTTTATTGCGAGACGTATTAGTTGAGACTCTTCATCATCTTCCTTCTTCTTACAGTTTGAGATTTGGTGTCCTGGATTGTTACAGTAGTAACATCGCCTTACTAGCCACCTTCGTTCCCGTCTTTCGTCTGAGCAATGTTGACATGGTAATGTTGTAGAACTTGCCCTGAGATCAGAATTGCCTGGTGCTCTGATACCACTATGATGACCCTCGAAGGGATTTGCAGCGGACTTATCAAAGGGTTTTGATTCCATGATAACAGCGAATTGATAACAAAGTGTGATAATTATGAATGAATGGACAATTGAACTGTTAATGTTAATTGTCTTGGTACCGAGACATGTTCCCGGCAACCAGCATATATACATGATGAAGATGAACGGTTGTGAGGGTGGTTGAAATTAGCGGGAATAACCGCCATTCGAAATAAGACCAACAACCGACACACCCATTCATCTATACCGTTACATACATACATAATTAAGAATAATATACCTAAGTTTAATACATAAGAATATACGAATTATGTTTATCATTGTCTAATAACGGACACAATCACGATATGGTTAATCTCTATAAGATTTGTAAAACAATCACGAGACAAAATAAGACTACATCAAATTTAAATAAGGAGAATAAACAAATTTCATACAATAGATTTTAGCAGGTTTTATCATACCAATCAAAATTTCGCAGCTCTATATTTTAATTTTTAAACATGTATATTTCACATAAAAAGTAGACTACGTTTGATTGGTTTGTCAAGAATTTTTTGAATGTTCATCTAGTAGTGGATTGTTAAAAAACAAGAGTGGAGTGATGATGGGATAAGAAATAGAAGTGAAGTGATGAAAAGATTTGACAATATTTCGTATACCCCACAATTCAGGTAAAATGATATTTTTTTTTGCGGGTTGGATGCCACTCCAAAAATAACTTTTCTTCATTTATTAGCATTATTATAATGATGTTATATCACACTTTAAGTTTTTAACCTTTTCTTTTTATTAGCTTACATGCATATAAGACTAAAGGGTATGGAGAGGATTGGCTTGGAGGGGATGAGCCGCTACGTCAGCGTCACGTCACCGGCTTGTGTGGGATGGGCCTCCTTCATATTTGAGGGGGATGGAGGATGAGGCTACCCCACCTCATTATTTTATTAATTGTCTAACTTTTAATTTATTAACTTGATAAAAAATTTATAAAAGTTAAAAAATACAACATAAAACAACATAAATAAAGTCACTTCATAACATAAAAAAAAATTACATTTTCTAAAAATAATAAAAAAAAAATTACATTTCCTAAAAATAATAAAAAAAACCTACGACGTCCATTTCACTACTCGTCTTCGTCTTCGTCCTCGTCACCGTCCGCTACGTTAAAGTTGTTCCAAATATGTTCTACCAAATCCTGTTGAAGGTTTGCATGCGTGAAGTCGTTGGTTAGCGAGAACGAGTTTAAATCCTGTTGTGGCGGATCTACCGGGACAGTATTCCCGATAGATGCATTCTCATCATACTCACAAATTGCCCGACCTTCGTCTTCAATTATCATGTTATGGAGCAAAATGCAAGCGTACATACAAAGGCGCAACCTCTTCGGTGTGAACGCACGTGCCGGTTGTTCAAGGATGGCCCATTTTTTTCGTAAGACACCAAAAGCACGTTCGATGTCTTTTCTTGCAGCTTCTTGACGCTTGGCAAATTTTTTTCTTTTTTCGTCATCGGGATGTGGAATAGTCTTCACAATTGTAGACCAAGACGGATATATCCCGTCAGCAAGATAATACCCACGTCTATACTCAACCCCAGAAACTGTAAAACGGGTGTCCGGACCGGTTCCATTAACGACATCGGTAAAGATCGCCGATTGGTATAACACATTGAGGTCGTTGAGTGAACCAGGGAGACCAAAGAAAGAATGCCAGATCCACAAATCTTGTGATGCCACGGCTTCAAGTATCACGGTTGGATAGCCGTGATCACCGCGAGTATATTGGCCGCGCCACGCAGTCGGGCATCTATGCCACGCCCAATGCATACAATCAATACTACCGAGCATTCCCGGAAACCCGTGCCGTGCTTCATGAGCTTGGTACAACTGCTGAACATCATACACGTTTGGTTTACGCAAATATTTTTTGCTATACAGTTTCACCACATTACGGCAAAACCGATACAAACATTCCCGCGTAGTTCTTGCCGACATTTGTAAGTATTCGTCCAAAGCGTCGGCCACTGTCCCGTACGCCAGTTGGCGAATGGCCGCAGTACACTTTTGTAACGTGGTGAACCCTTCATAATTTCGAGCATCGGGTCGTTGCGTGAAAAACGGGTCTAGCCCCGCCAAATCATCAGCAATCCGTGTGAATAACCGACGACTCATTCGGAATCTGCGTCTGAATATCTCAGCATTGTAAAGGGGTGCATCCGAAAAATAATCGTTCACCAATTTCTCGTGCGCTCCTGTCGTAAAAAATATATAAATACGAGGAAATAAGGATAATAAAATTTATTAATGATAAACCTTGGCGGTCTCTGTTAACCCGTATTCGTGTGGTAATAACGCTTTCAGACGAGACGTCTTCCTCTTCGTCTTCCTCTTCCTCCTCGATAAGAATCTCCGCCGCCCGTAGCACAGCGTTCGCGATAAACATCCCCTCTTCCTCATCCGAAGACGAGGACCACCAAGAATTAGATGGCATTGTGGATGAAAAGGTAATTTTTTTTATAAAAGTGGAGAGAAAATGGTATAAAAATGAGAGGGTTGTGGGTTGAAAGTGGGGAAAAATGGTGAAAATGGGAGTGTTTTTATAGAAAAATAGAATTTTTTTTTTTTTAAAAAGAGCCGTTGATAACATTCCAATTTTGAAAATGGTGAAAGTGGGGCCCGTCTGAATCGGCGCTGGGGAGTCGTTTGGGCCGAGCCGACCCTCAGGGGGGCGGTGTGGGGGACCGGCGCCAGTCCTAGCCGGGCCTAGCCGGCCCCCATACCCTTTAGTCTAATGAAATAATTTATAGCCAACCATCAAGAATTTGCATATGAGAATATACCAACTTTAACCCATCAATTTCAAAACCCCTAATATTTAAATTACTACCATAGTACTGGAAATCTACATGGTTTAATTAAATATGTGAAAAATAAGTATTATACAACAATAGCAATCATACCCATTATAAACTCACATAGAATAGGGAGGGTGTAATGTACGTAAGACTTACCTCTATTCCAAAGGATAAAGAGGTTGTTTTCAATCACACGATTATGTATTTTTTTTTAAACACGATACAACTGTATGTATGTATGTATGTATGTATGCAGCGCTGATCTTGAGAATTTAAATGCCTTGTATGAAAAAAAAAAAAAAAAAAGCTCTTAGGATCTTAAATGAGTAAAGTCCTATTTGAGTCCTTGTGGTTTGTGCAGTTTAACCATATGAATCCAAAAACCAAAACTGTCTTGATTTGAGTCCCTGTGGTTTCTAATTTTAACCATTTGAATCCAAAAGTAAACAACACCAAATCAGAAACATTTGGTTTTTGGATTCAAATAGTTAAAATTAGAGACCACAGGGACTCAAATGGTTAAAATTAGAGATCACAGGGACTCAAATCAAGTCAGTTTTGATTTTTGGATTCAAATGGTTAAACTGCACAAACCACAGGGACTCAAATAGGACTTTACTCATCTTAAATTGAAGTTATACAAATACAAGTAACAAAATTGCAAGTTGGATGACCAGAGAATAAATATTGAAACTTAGTATCTTAAATCGAAGTTATCCAACTTTTCATCCTAAAAGTTAGAATAACCCTTGAAGCACTATCATAGACGCATGTCCTTGTCACCTCACCAAGTTTTAAAAACAAAAGAAGTCAAAAGGCAAATAGTTAAAATGCCAGTTGGGGTTGTTCCCTAACACGCGCATCTACTAATCCTTGTTCAATGTATAATTATGAAAATTATATATTATTAATCCACTCTTCAACCTTTTTGTCTTAACATAACCTAGATTAACAATCATTAATGATATTTTTTGGTATTTATTTATATCAATATATAATATAATTAGTATAATGACTACAAATTTGTTAGTAAACATTTATTATTAAAAAATAATGACCATAATTCAATTGTTATATAGCCATAAAACTACGTTTTTCAAGATATATCTCACACTTTCGTAGCTAGACATGCCAACTCTCTATTTGATAAGAATACTGATTTTGTACAATTATATAAAATCATGGTATATAATATTAGGAAATTTTCAAATACACGTTCTCTTAAAAATAGGAAGTCGTAGGAAGAGTATCTTGTATTGTGTTTTTTTTTTCCTGTCATTGTGTCTTTTTTTTGCGATTCATTGTGTTATATTTTGTGATTTATTGTGTTATATTTTGCGATCCATTACGTCTTTTTACCTTTCATAGATTCAGGAGACTTTATAAGATAATTACATTATGTCAGGAGAGAAGATAGGGGAGGGACTAAAAGTCTAAAACATAACTAATATAAAAAACTCATGAAACCCAATGAATGAACTAAAACTTGACACAAGTTATACTTTTTTCTTGTTACATGTTCTAACATTTTACACCTTTTGTGTCACTAGAGAGAAGATGGAACCACTTTACATTTTTAGTAACTTCATCCGTTACACTTGTTTTTGGGTTTCAACAACAGTTTTTTTTTTTTCCAGATTTTTTATGAAGATTATAGATTTCAGAACTTAGAATTTACGAAGTTTTTAATTTGTAGTATACGTAAAAAAATATTTTCCATTTATATAGGGATTTTTGTGTAACAATTACAGCTGTTACACCTTTTGTATCAGGTGGGAAAGAGGGTAAATAGTTGTTACACTTTTTTGTCAGATTGTTACATTTTCTGGAAAACACTTTTTTTATACGAGTCCAATCTCTATTATAGATTAATTAGATGGATAGTGGAGATCAGATTTTCAGATTTTTTTGAACTTTCAAGAGTTTTCTTATTATCCTTTAACAAATTAACATGATCCATGTAAACCGACCCTTAACTTTATAAATTTGATCTTGCGACAAACAAATTAATCCTTATAAATGCGGTTATTATGTATCAGATTTAAACTTAAGATGTTTTAATAAAAAACTTGAAGTACATGACAAATACGGAAAGTCAAACAAGATAAAAAAATATATGAAATGGGTCATATATTTAAAGAATTCCAGCACTACATGGTCTGTCAAATTAAGACGTGATTTGACGATTTAATCTACACATGCTTAATTAAATAATTATTAACTAATTGACCATAGAAAATGATCTATAGTGGGGGATGGGATGAATTAAATTGCACGTAATAACCCTTATTAAATTAAATAAGAGCTTTCCTTTTTAAATGGTTTATGCTTTCCTTTTTAAATGGTTTATAGTGTTAGGATCTTGTAAAGTCATCGACAAATGCTGACGGATTTAAAAGTTTAAGTAGCCCATAGTATAACAATATTTTTTCCAATGTCAAAATGGTATTCAAATTAATTATTCAAAGAAATATGACAATTAAAAATATTATCTCTAAAACAAATTAATGCTCTTGTTACCTTTGCCATGCCCCTGATTTAAAGGCTTCCATAAAAACAACTATTTAATTGTTCAATATAAAATACTAGTTAATAATTAACAAATTAGTTATTAAACTTTTTATAACACACATTTAAAATTTCCAAAAAGAAAGAAAGAAAAAAGAAGTAGCAGGTCACTCTAATTTTTTTTCTGCTTCCTAGATCATTCCAAAGAGTCTATAAAATTTAGTTTTCATATCATTTTCTCCTATGATAATTAAATAAATACAAATACTAAACTATTGTGTAACTTTATAATATAAATTACTAGGAGAGGGTATGGGGAACACTAAAAGAGTGAGATATCCGGGAACTATACAATTAACATGTTAAAAATCATTTTTAAATTTTTTTGGAGCTTTTGTATATAAATACATGTAGAAGCTTTTTTATAAAAAAAATTCCAAAACTAAAAAAATAAAAAATAAATTCTTAAAAACAGTAAAAGCACCGAAAAAATTCTGAATTTTTTTTAACATTTTAAATTGAATTTCTAAAATATATTAGATACACTATTCCTCTCCTTTTTAGTGTTGCTCATTGAAACTTGCACTAAATTACTATAGTTATATTTTTTACTTTCTTATTTCTCTTACATATCTACTTTATATAAGTAATAATAATGTATAAATTCGTATTTTATTACCTATATATAATAATATAATTATAATAATACATTTAACCTTTGTGATACCGCAATTCAATAAAAATAAATTAAAATAAAATAAAATCACGTGACCCTCGGCCTCAATTAGTCCGTTCATGGCCTCACATATTCATCGTTTATTTATCTTGTTACATGTCAATGGGGTGGTGGTCCATTAGCAAAGACAATGCCTTTAAAACACCTAGGTTGGGAAGGGGATGGTCTTGAGTTCAAGTCCCACAGACGATAGGGGATTAAAGAAATTAGCCGTTCAAAAAAAAAATTATCTTGTTACATCATCTTAATTCCGTCATTAATTAAGGTGTAGGATTTAACCCTTTAAATCATATCATTTAATCATATACTAAAGACTATTTAGTGACACATTTTTATTTTGCATCAATGCTTTCTATTCAACAGTTGTTTACCACTTTCCAGATTCTCTCATGTTTTATCTTCTTTCCAACAGATATTAAAATCTCACTTTTTTAGCTGTTAATTATTTATTTTTCTTTAACGGCAAAAACGTTTATATAAAAAAAGAACCAAGCAACTAGAGCTTTTATTTTATAACATATCCATCGCATCACACAGAAATCCTACTAGTCTAACATATTAATCATAAGTCGTAAAACCGTTTCATTGAATGTCAATCAGTGGCGGATGCATGATTCTATTTTAATGGGTTTCTTTTGTTAAATTCTCTTTAACTCTCACTATTTTTTTTCTAAATTTTACAAAGTTCTCACTGTTTTTTCTAAACGCACTGGGTTCCTGAGAACCCACAAATGTGGGCTGGATCCGCCCCTGAATGTGAAATATTTGACTTGGAAACATGTTCATGTAAATGAGCATTAATATAAGAATTGATAGATGTTTTTGTATTGATTTCATTGACAATGTCAATGTGTATGGGATTTATATCCAATGCCAATTTTTGTGAGGCAATAGGGTTAATCAATTTTTTCGTTATAAAATATCAAACCATTATTAGCGTTAAAATTTTAATTTTAATAAAATCGTGTTTAATATTATTATATTATCATTTTTTTTCTTTATCCTTTTAATCATTGATAGATATCACCACTCATCATAACCTCATAAAAATATAACAATAAAACATGTGTATGATTGAAGTGAATTTAATTAAGATTCAGTTGTATGTTATAAATTTATTTTGAATTGAAGTGCATCACTTGTATGTCTTTTTTAGATAGTTTGTGGGCCTTTTGGGTTTCATACTGACTTTCTTGTGGCTTAACTAGATTGTCTATTTTGCTCTTCTTAGTTTTGAATGTGGGCCTTTTGGGCTTCATACTGACTTTCTTGTGGCTTAACTAGATCTAGATTGTCTATTTTGCTCTTCTTAGTTTTGAAAAGAAGAATCAAGATTGAAGGATGTATAACCAACTTTTTGTAACTTCACATATATATTTCTTATTCTTACTAACATTAACGAACATCTCGTGTAATTAATGTTTATTTATATTTTTATTGCTTTTCACTTAAGCTTCTTTAACTATTCACATCTCATGTAATTTTGACGGACGATTTAACAAGATCAACAGTTTCATCATATATACCTAACCACGTTAACTTGAGACCACAACATTGTGGTAAGGGGAAATGAATAAAAAAAACTAAATCTTTGGTGGTGGAGGAAAGTCTTTAACTTGAGACCACAACATTATCTTAAGATGGTTTTTTTCCACTCCACCACCAACACTTTTATGTATAATAAATGAATGCATATATTAAATATATAATTTACTATATGTATAAAAGCTTATAAAAACCTTTCCGGCCCTTTGAAAATTTAGGTCTCGAGCGACGGTACAGATTGGCCGGCCCGGCCCTGTTTGTCTACTAAATATGAGATAAGCCAAATAGTCATGACTAAAACTGCATGCATGTAGTTAAAATAGATTTATTGGTTTGGACTATATTGTTTAAAAATTATAATCTTAGTTGATATATTAATTAACAAGTTATTAGCGTTACTTAATCATAAAGTTAATTCAAGCAAAATGTCCAATGTATAAACATTTGTGTAGATGATTCAAATTTCTTTCATCATCTCCACAAGAATGAACTAGTATTCTCTGCACGTCATCATGCACCAATGACCAAACGCAATGAATTACAATTAATTCTCTGCACATCAAAATGTCCACCACCTTCAACTGCTTTATTTATTGGATACATCAAGTGATCAAACCAGTTACAAAGCCTTACTTAACATCTCTGAATTATTCAAAAATTGGGTTGGAAATGGGTTGGTTTAAAAATGTGACCTCGAAGCGATTGTTCTTGACGTTGTGCGGCGTTGTGTTGATCGGAATGATCTTCTCTGCTGTTTATGTCTTCTCCGCCGTCTACTCTCATGACTTCGCCTTCTCTTGGAACCTATCTCCATGTATTTCTCATCCTTTTGCTGTCTATATATATATGTTCTTTTGCTGTAATTCGGTTGTAATGTGAAATATATATTAATAGTAAACGTTGTGGTTTGCAATGATTTTTTTAATTATAAGATTCAGTTTCATCCCTTAAAAAAAATTAAATACCTAGTTGTGTTTAATTTTTTTTTTCACAACATTCCGCTATATATTTTATTGAAAACAAAATTGTATTCAAAATAAACTGTTTTTCGTATCGTAAACTATATATCGAGTACCGGTAGCGTAATGAACCGAGCTGATACCGATCGAACGACAACAATAGAGGTATTGGTATTTGTTAAACACGTGTTAATATCATTTTGGGGCTTGGGCATATCACGACTATAATTTTTGCATTACATGAGACAACTTCTGTGTCGGTACCCTAACGAACCAAATCAATACCAGCCGAATTCTCATCACATCACGTGGGGAATCCCAATAGTTGTGATCCAAAGTCAACTAATTAATAGGGTCAAAAATACTATACAGTTAGGCATTTTGCTGAATAATTCCCTATTAGTTTACTTGCAATATAGCATTGGAATATACTTTATGAAGCATAGCTTATTTGATACCACTAGAGATCATATAGGAATTCTTTTCTACGTTGGCTAAACGTACCTTGGTATGCTAGATGTACCCATGTAAAGTAAAAGTAGAGATATGAAACGACTAAATTAATTTGGGTACATTTAATACAACTCTTTTTAGTGAACCAAACTTTGGTTAATTCATATTTGTAACATGCATGTTTTTTCATTGTATGTTATAATGCTAGATGTGGCACCATCTTCCCCAAATCAAACACTTGATTCTACTTCACTAAGAGTAGGTGGTAGGAAACCAAAATCTATTTGGGTAGCACCCGCGCCAGGTTCAAAGATGCCTCCATTGGAGACATTTCGGTTAACCAAAGAAATGGTTCAAGAAAGGGTGAAAGATAATGTTATAATTACAACATTTGGTAACTATGCTTTCATGGACTTTATCCTCACATGGGTTAAGCGCTTGACAGATTTGGGAGTCGAGAATCTTCTTGTTGGTGAGTTAGTTAAAGAACACTCTATTCTTCTTAGAGTTTTAAGAAACCGAAAACTGTTTGTTAGGTGCAATGGACATAGAGTTATTGGAGGCTTTGTATCGGAAGGGTGTACCGGTTTTTGATATGGGGAGTCATATGAGCGAAATAGACGTTGGATGGGGATCGCCAACTTTTCATAAAATAGGAAGGGAAAAAGTCATTCTCATTGATTCAATGCTACCCTTTGGTTTTGAATTACTCATGTGTGATAGTGATATGGTTTGGTTGAAGGTAACTTCCTTCCACATGTTTTTCTTTTATTGTTTTTAGAAATGTCTTCTTAAATATGATATCTTACTTGAACAGAATCCACTCCCGTATCTTGCGCGTTATTCTGAAGCAGATATATTAACATCAACCGATCAAGTTACACCAACAGTAACTGATGATCAGTTAGACAACTGGCAAGAAGGTGAAAGTTACAGTTCAAACTATATGTTAAAAATAATTTAATACAATGTAGTTAAACTAATCAGTGGATCTATTTTTTGGAGTGGGCAGTTGGAGGTGCATACAATATAGGTATTTTTCATTGGCGACCAACTGATTCGGCTAAAAGATTGGCGAAAGAATGGAAAGAAATGCTTTTAGCTGATGAGAATGTATGGGACCAAGCCGGTTTCAATGATCTTCTGCACAAGCAACTAGGCCCACCGGTTGATGACGAAAGTGGACTTGTTTATGCTTATGATGGAACTCTAAAGCTTGGGCTTTTGCCTGCTAGTATATTTTGTAGTGGCCATACTTATTTTATTCAGGTATGAACTATAACTTGAGTTATCTTTATATTTGGTTATTATTGTTATTAGTTCCTCAAAATTATAAATTATAATGGTGCTGCATTTACAGGCCATGTATCAACAATTGAGATTGAAGCCATATGCTGTACACACCACATTTCAAATCGGCTCTGAGGGAAAACGCCACAGGTTACGTGAAGCTATGGTTTTCTACGATCCACCAGAATACTATGATTCACCAGGTTTTGTTTTATTTTATTTTATTTTATACACTCTGATGGTTCTGATTTGCTGCAACATGGTGCTAAAAGTATTCATGTTTCAGTCCAAAATTTAACTTTTTTCTCTATGACACCGGATCCTTACGCCTATATTAACTTTCAAGTACATGCGCTTCAGCGATCAGATTCTTGTTTTGCAATTTAAAGATGTCTGCATTTACTGTGTGTCATACAGGAGGTTTCTTGACATTCAAGCCATCCATTCCAAAAAGCTTATTACTTGATGGGGAACATAATCTTCAAACACATTTCAGTCTTGTTAATTATCAAGTAATTTTATACAAGAACACATTTTTCTTCTTCTTGCACCTTCTATTCTCACAGTAATGATTCAAGTTGTACTTTTTAGTAGATTGAGAATTTATTTATGTGACTAAATTGTAGATTAAGCAAATAAGGACTGCCCTTGCCATAGCATCAATTTTAAACCGCACATTGGTACTTTGAATTACATACATTTTTCCACATGAAATTATTTACAATGTCACTTACTATATTTGCATTTTTTAGGTTATGCCTCCAGTGTGGTGTAGGTTGGATAAATTATGGTTTCCACATTCTGGAATTATCGCAGGGTCGATGACCATACAACCGTTCATCTGTCCTCTGGATCATGTATTTGAGGTACTAGAGTTTTATTAGTTTTTTTGTGTTCACAATAGTTTTGTATGAGTTATACAAGTTTAATAAATGGCGTATTTAGTTATTAGAGATCAATGCTTCTCTATAGGTGCATACAATGTTAAAGGCATTGCCCGTTGAGGAATTTGGGCCAGGAATCAATATAAGAGAGTATTCTTTCTTTGACAATCCGTCGACGCCTGCACAGGTGTAACCGCCGTCTTCATTTGGAGTCATAGTGGTTGAATTCACCCGACATTAGCTTAATTTTCTTTCTTTAGGTTAAGGATTCATGGCTTGATGTACAATTATGTCAAGAAGGGTCAGAAAATTGCGAATCAAACATTACAAACACAACTAGAGTACTCAGATTTCCAAAGCACAGCAACGAAGAAACGGTACGCAAGATTGAAAAACGATAATAACATTATAAAGCTTTATGATTGTTTCACCTTGATTTATTCTAGGTTGGATTATTTATTATAATATACATGTACTAATGTTTGAATCATATCTATTTTACCTGCTTTGAAGTTTGGTCTCATTGTGACCACTTTTGTTAATGTTTGAATAGTTGACAACATTGTTATCCCCATTGAAAGATGTCAAAGTCATCCAATTTTCATCAATGCAAGATGCCTTCCTAGGATTCTCTGACAAGGCAAGCAATGTTTTTCTTCTTTTTGTTTTAGATATTTCATGCACAGTGCAAACATAAATGAAAAAATCTAGAAATTAAGAAGAGATGATGATAAAGGCGACAAGAATATTGTTTAGGGGGTAGGTGGGTTGGGTAACGGGTTAAAACAGTCATTTTAAGTACGGGTAGTAATTGGTTGGGTTGGTTTGGTTTGGAATGAATACAAACGGTTTTATTTTTATCGGTGTAGGCAATTGTTGCATTACTAGAACAACATAATTATCAAGATATGATCTGTAAGTCTTTGAACAAAGTCAGGAGCAAGCCTTTTAGATCATATGCATGTTTTTTTTAAATGAAACTGATCATAAAATCATTTAAAATTTTATATGATCAGTCGAGTGAAGAAAAATTCAGGAAGCGTGTGAAGCGATATGTTGGAATATGGTGTTGTGTTGGTGGCCACGATCCAAGTCACATTTATTATGACATGTATTGGGACGAAAAACCTGATTGGAAGCCTCTCCCTCCCCAAACCCCAGAAGACGATCATCCTTATTGATGAACGATTACTGTTAGAATTACAATCTAGACTTATATTATTTAGTGTTAAAGCCTTAGCACTATCATTATATCCTAAGTTTATAGTTAATAGTGCCAGTTATAAGTCAGTTACAATGGTTGAATTGATCATATAAATATACATTGTGTGAATATTTAACATAAATAAAGTTGTTATTTAGTTATCTAGTGTTCTTCCTTTCCCAAAAAAATCATGAGATTGTGTGAATATTTAATATAAGTAAAGGGTCTTTTAACCTTGCAATTGGACGTGAGATTGTTGAAGTCTTTTGCAGTTTTGCTGCAAGTTTAGTTAGTTAGTTTGTTTGTTTGTTTATATACTTTGTGTTTATTACATAATTATGTTTACTTGTTCTTTTATGTATGCAGAAAGTGTAGGAGAATAAGTCATAGGTGTTGGTATCATCGTCATCGGAAACCCAGGACCATTCGGAACGGATGGTCTTGTGACCACAAACACAATCATTTACGATCAACCCACAACAATCACAAGTGTTCATGATGAATTGAAACGAAACTGATTTGCAAAACAAACTAACCGAATTGAACTTGAATGATACTAGAACTTGAATATGATAACTGAATGTAACACACGTTCTGATTACAAACTGACTGAATAACCTACCGAACAAGGATGATGGCAGCGGTTTTATAGGAATGAAAGGGTATGTCTCCAAAAGTCACGTTGTTTCAAATTGAAAAGAGATGTCGTTTCATGAATAACCGCCCATTCGGTTATTTCTTGGAGACACACCGGTTCGCTAACCTTGGCCCACTTCCTTGTTCATAACCCCTATCTAATGGACTGGACTTAAGACTTCTGTTCGACCCATACATGTGGCCTGCGGCCCAAATAATAAAACATAACATAAACATTGTTTGACCCATAACTAATTAAACTAAAACAAATAAACATAAACCGGCCGAGAGGCCCATTGGTAGTAACTCGGATGATCTTGGTTAACATGACGTTCTTCATTCTCCCCCTTAAGCAAGAACATCCGAGCCCTTCGTTCACGATCACTCCTTACGATTTTTGGTGACCTCGATCTTGACCACCATGTCATCGTCGCTTGAATCATCGATCCATCCGCAATTGCTTGAGCTTTCGGCCATTCCAACTTTCTCTCTTGCACGCTCCTTCTTGATGTAATCAAAATACCATTCGACCAACTCTAGATAATAAACGTAGGCGACCTTCATCTCGTAAGCGTCATCCGCTTCATAGCCATACTTCACCGATATATCGCCCCACATGTCTTTCTTCATTATCTCATCGAACCCACCGTTGTGCTTCACGATGCGGTGTAGTAGTATGAGACTGAGATCACGTCCATCAATTAACTCCGGCGGCATTGCTTTTTCACAAACAATCCCTAGAAAATCCGTGATGAACCAAACCAAAATTTCTTCGAACGGTGCGTCGAAGAACCTTGGGTGCTTCTTGATTTCTTCGTGTAGTGTGATAAGATCCCCTGGTTCCACGCAACTTTCCATGATCAAATCTCTTTCAACGACGTCCTCCTCGAGTTGAGAGAGAGTTATTGCCCGTTCCCGAAGCCTTTCTCTAGATTGGCGTGGATTATCCTTCTCGCCTTCAATGTAGATTAACAAAGCCTTCTTTGCTTTCTTGGAGTACACAACCTTCCTAGCGTTTGGACGTTCACCGTACACTTTCTTTTTATTTTTCGACTTCTCGAATTCTCGTTCATAATAATCCCCCAGACACTCTTGGAATTCCTCTTTCTCTTTCTTGTAGCCATTATCAACCCCAAGATTATCGTAGAAAGCATTTAGATAATCTTGTTCCAAGTCGGTTTCCGACTTGTCTTCGTATATGTCGAACCCCTTTGATCGACAACCAAACATTTTCTTCAAAACACACTTCTCACCCATAGTAACCGTCTCAATCCCTTGAAACAGGAGTTGTTCCAAACTTAGAACATTCCTGTCAAGTTTTGGTGCGTAACTAACACACGGGATTGTCTTATCCTTGCCGTCCACCGGCACCCTTACTTCACCAATTCCATGTACGAACGAAAATGTCTTTCTTACTTTCATTCGTTACAACCCCGAAGTGTCTCTTGAAACACTTAAATAAATTACGGTTTCCCGTCATATGCGTTTTAAACGTGGGATCCACAACCCAGATTGAATCCCATTTACCCCCGCAAGTATCCTTCACAATATAATCACACTCGACTGGCAATGGTGATAATATAATGTACTTACTAGGGCAAATTGACGCGATGTGGCCAAACTTCTTGCACTTGAAACACCGAACCCCCGGTTTTCTTGGCCTACCCACTGGTGCATTAGGTTTCTTCCCGGACTTCTTCACGAAACCCTTTTGAAACACTTTCTTTGGAAACTTTTTCATTGGTGATACCCCGGTCCGCATGGTTGGCTTCCCCTGCGCGTACTCATCCGCTTCCGCCGCCCGGCCGCACTCTCCACTACGAACAAAAACATCATCACCATAATCGGTCATAACCGATTTTCCTTTGTTTCCACCGATTCGGTTTTCTCCTTGATCACAATTCCTTCCGGTTCCTGTTAAACCTTTGGCTCTGATACCAATGTTGGTATCATCGTCATCGGAAACCCAGGACCATTCGGAACGGATGGTCTTGTGACCACAAGCACAATCATTTACGATCAACCCACAACAATCACAAGTGTTCATGATGAATTGAAACGAAACTGATTTGCAAAACAAACTAACCGAATTGAACTTGAATGATACTAGAACTTGAATATGATAACTGAATGTAACACACGTTCTGATTACAAACTGACTGAATAACCTACCGAACAAGGATGATGGCAGCGGTTTTATAGGAATGAAAGGGTATGTCTCCAAAAGTCACGTTGTTTCAAATTGAAAAGAGATGTCGTTTCATGAATAACCGCCCATTCGGTTATTTCTTGGAGACACACCGGTTCGCTAACCTTGGCCCACTTCCTTGTTCATAACCCCTATCTAATGGACTGGACTTAAGACTTCTGTTCGACCCATACATGTGGCCTGCGGCCCAAATAATAAAACATAACATAAACATTGTTTGACCCATAACTAATTAAACTAAAACAAATAAACATAAACCGGCCGAGAGGCCCATTGGTAGTAACTCGGATGATCTTGGTTAACATGACGTTCTTCAATAGGTCAGTTGGTGAGTGGGTCCTTTTCTCCATTTTTTATGGTTGGTTTCATTATGAACATTACATGTAGTTGGCTATATATTCTGTAAGTATTAATCAGAAAAGCTCGAACCTTAGAGAGTAACCAAGGCCTGAACCAACAATTAAGGGCTTGGACATTGAAAAAATATTGTTACAAATGCATTGAAAGTTGTATTTTGTTGTGAGCTGATGCTCCTATGTTGTGTGAATCATTTTTATATGGTCATGTGTTGCCATCACTCAACAATTTTCACTCGCTGTCACGTTAATGTCGCATCATCACAATCCTCACTTCTAACTCACTCAATCTATGTTATGGTCTCACTTCTCTCACCGGCCATTTTACTTAATTTTTTTAAGGCCATATCACGAAAAATACATATTATTTTAAAACAATTGCTTTTTAAATAAATATAAATGTAAGATTAATATTAATAATGTTTTTAAACATCACATCACAAAAAAACAAATCACTTCAAATTGAAAATAAAAATACTATATTTTGAAAAGAGTTAAATGCCCGGATAGTCCCTGTGGTTTGGCCTTTTTTCACCTTTAGTCTCTAACTTTCTAAAATTACAGCTATAGTCTCCAACTTTTCAATTTTCGTTCCCGGATAATCCCTAACGCAGATGGTGGTTAGTTTTTGGTGTTAAATAGCTGCGAAATTACTAACATCCTTTTCAGTACAAAAACAAAATATATTAAATAATTGTTAAATATATATAAATTGTATAATAACACATTCAGACCCCCCCTCTCTCTCTAAACCACCACCACCTTCATCTCCACCACGACCAAAAAACCCCACCGCCTGTCAACACCTTTATCACTAACCCATCGCCCTCGCCGCCTTTCACCGCCATACCACTGCCACAACCACCCCCGCCGCAACCACCACCGCCGCAACCACCACCACCGCCGCAACCACCACCGCCGCTATCATCACCAGTGCCACAACCACCCCCCGAGAAACATGTCTTAATTTGTAAGCCCCGGCCGCAACACAATGAGGGTTCCATTTAGTTTAGTTATTACAAAATCACAAATTAACACAACATCATCTTCACAGGCCTCACCTCCACATTACAAATCATCATGATCGGAGTGCATACATTGTTCCAATCTCTTTCTCTTTCAACTTCTCAACACATCATCATTTGCAACGAATCAATCAAGACACAAATGGTGTTCATCGCTGATACATTTTAAAGCTCAGATCTAAAACTTGTTTCTCTGTCTAACTCGACTCTCACACACTCAACTATGAGTACGATGAACATGAGATGAACAGAGACGAAGAACCGATGATGAACTTGTTCCAGGAATTTTTTTTAGAAATGGTGTATTTTGAATATATTTTTAGGATAACGGGGAAGTAAAAAAAAAAAGGTTTTTGGTGTATCCTCTATTAGGAATAGCGGATTAGGAAGGAAATTAAATTGTGTTGCAGCAATGCTCAGGTAGGTGTCAGGTGGGTGTCAGATGTTTTTCTAATCCTCTATTCTCAATAGAGGATTAGGAGGAAACACTTAACCATGGTTCAAGCCTCACCCGAGACCAAACATAAGCCAGTTAAAAACCTAAACCCACTTACAAAACTTAACCTAGTTAACTTTTTAAGTTATACTTCCAGCTATACCTTGGATTCCTCCTCTATTATTAAAGAGATTCTGGCACATCACATGCAACCTGAGAAGTCTGTCTTCTTCTGACCATGAACATGCATGATGCGTGCGAAGTGTCGTATATTTTAGGTGTATATTTTAAGCCCTTTTTAACACTTATTTTAGCCAAGTTTTAAATTTATAAAACACGATATTTCACTAACACTAGACACACATATGGGCAAGTGCACCCATCGTTGAGTGTAGTATAGCGTTGGTAAGATACCGAGGTCGTCCAAGGACACAAGAGCTTTTAGTACCGGTTTATCCTCAACGTCTAATCAAAATAAAAGTTTGGAAAAATGTTTTAAAATAAGAAAAGTAAAAACTAACTAAAATGCTGAAAATAAAAATAAAATAAAAACAGATAGACAAGATGAATCACTTGGTTCCGACTCGTATCTAGTATAACCTTTGATTATTTCCGCACTTTTGCACATAATTAAGAGATTATCTTAGTTATTGTAGTAGGCCCCTCTTTTGAAGGTGACGTTACCCTCACCCCAGTAGTTTGAGTCAGCAGGGATACAATCCTAAAGGGATGGATTATTGGAAGATAATGAATTAAGTTATTAATGCAGTATTGTGGTAGGCCCCGCTTTTGGCGGTGACGTTACCCTCGACTAAGTAGTCTGAGTCAGCAGGGATACAGTCCTAAATAGCCGGGTTATAGTATTAATAGTAGTTAACTTATGAGGGGGTCAAAGAGTTTGGACCCCCGCCATCCAATACCGTGAAGTATTGAAGGAGGTCCTACTAAATTTGACCCAGGTCCATTGCAGGACCTCTAAACGCTGAACAATGGCAAGACCTTTACCAAACCGTTCCCTTAACCCCCTACCAGGTAGCCAACATACCTCCATATAGACCGTGGAGATATGAATGGTGAAAATCCTTTATTTTATATAGACAGTAAAATAATGCCAAGACACCACGGACAAACGATAAGGAAAGATCACCTTCAACATAAGTAACTAGTTATTAAAGTCATTAATACAAAACCAAATAAAAAGTGCAAAAGATTAGAAATAAAAAGTATTATACTAGACACTTTGTCTTCACCAAGTGATGTAAGAGACTTAGGCAAACATGGCCTTGATTGTCAAGAACTCTTACGATCAATCTTGGATCCCGAGACGACTCACACACTCTATGATGGACAATGGATGATGGTGGTGGATGATGGTGTAGTGATGGTGGTGGGTGGTGGATGAAGTGTGAGAGAGGTGGTGTGCCAAGGGATGAGTTGCAATGAAACCAAGCACTCCTATTTATAGGCTGAACAGAAGCCTGGGCACGGCCCCGTGTCCGCTGGGCACGGCCCCGTGTCTGTCTGACACTCTCTCTCTTCATTAATTGTAATTCGCAATTACAATTAATGCGCCTGCAGTACTTTCGGCACGCCCCCCGTGTCCGCTGAGCACGGCCCGTGGTGGGTAATAGAAGCTTCTATAGGTTTGTCTTTTCTGCTGCTTCTTGGGCACGACCCCGTGCTGGCTGAGCACGGGGCGTGTTCAGCCTTCTGTTTTCTCTATTTTGCTTTGGAAGGTGCCGTTGAGGGTTCGGGCAATCCACTAATGTTCCTTTTCTTGTATTTATGTTGGATTTAGCTGTCTTTTTGCTTCTTTTGCGTTTTTGAGCTCATTTAATCCTGAAAATACAAAAGGAAGACAAAAACACTCTTTTTCCAATATTAGTACTAAAAAAGGGTTAGTTTTATGCCTCATTTGATGTAATTTATATGTTGCATTTTACACACATCAAATACCCCCACACTTGAACTTTTGCTTGTCCTCAAGCAAAACTCTTTAATATTTGGCTTACACTCCCAAATGGAATAGGTAGAAGAGAAGGTTTTGGGCTTGTCATAGAGTGTCGGGATTTCCAAGATCTTTTTAGGGTTTTATTTTTATTTATTTACACTCCTATTCGTAATGATTTATTTAGAACTGTTCATAAAAGAAATTACTTATTTGGACATAACATGCCTTTTTAAAATTCTATTTATATACAAGTTCACATACCTCGCGGGGAAATCACTCACACTCGGCCGAAGGTGTATTTTTAGTGAATCACTCGAGAGCGGCATGGAACTTACTCCTACCATAGGCTTGCCAAGAAATCAATCCTCCTTCTTTTTAACTTTTATACCTTTGTAGATATCAAGAGGACTTTGTGGGTTAAGGGTTGGCTAGGGTTAAAGGTAGGTGGTTGGGTTAGTGGTTAGTAGAAAAAGGGCTAAAAAGCGTAACAAGTGTCGGTTTTCGTATTTTTGCAACCTTTTATTTTTGATGAAGCTTTTATTCAAACAAAGTTATTTTTGATTACTTTGTTTGTTTATTTTCTTTTTGCTTCATTTTTTTTTTTTTTTTTTTTTTTTTTCGAAGAACCGAACTTGTTACTAAAATAAAGGGTAAAAATGAAAAAGGTTTTGGTGGGTGAAATGGTTTTTGTTTTGGGTGATGAAACGAAAAGGTTTAGGCTCAAAGGGGCTAACTAGGGGGATTTTTGGGTAGGTGGTAAAAGAAAAAGAAAAATAATGGTGTGGAAATGAAAAAAGGTTAGTCCTAATGCCTCTATCATTTACTTACTCGGGTTTAAGTTGATAAGGACCGGGAATGTATTGTCATGGCAAGTTCTAGAGTCGCAAGAACCAAGCGGCTATTCACACAAGAAACGAAAAATGAGCATTTAGTCAAATGGTATGAAATTGAGTGCTCAATAAAGGCTCAAAACTCACTTTTGTGGGAATGGGTTTTTATGTGATCAAGTATATATAATCAAATTTTAAATAAGTTTGTCATGCCTTTTCATAATTTTCTTATGTTGGTTCTTTTTATCACTACGCTATCGGTTGTAAATTTGTAAAAATATAACCTTTTTGAGAGCTTGAATTTCCCGAGTTAAACCTAGACAAGTAAAAAAAAATGAAATTTTTTTGAAAAAATTTGGGGTGATTAGCGGTTCCAATAGAGTTTTGTGTAAGGCTTGTATTTAGGACTTGCAAAATTCAAGGTTTTAGCATCCCCCCCACACTTAAATTACACATTGTCCTCAATGTGTCCTAAAAATAAATTTTTAGGTTGATTAGATGTGTAAAATAGTGTTTAAAAAGCAAAAATTTGTGTTACTGGGCACTGAGCACGGCCCCGTGTTATCCGGGCACGGCCCCGTGTTCAAGTGCCAGTAACAAAATTGAAATAAGAGAAACAGAAGTCTGGACACGGGGGCGTGTTGGGTGAACACGGCCCGTGTCCAGTTACCTGTACTGGGCGTTTTCTGCAGGTGGTTCAACACGGGGCCGTGTTGGTTGGGCACGGCCCGTGTTGAACCTTCTGAAAGGGAGAAAAATTGTCGGGTTGCCTTGTTCTTGTGCATGGGATCATTTTTCTCGTTCCTCTTTTCATCCTTTACCACCATGAGTGTGTTTTATTCATTACAAACCATCCAAACATTAAAACCATCATTTCATTTCATCATAGAGAGAACTTACATAATCCTAAATTAAAACTAGATAAAAGAAATAACAAACCATCCAATCCCCGGCAACGGCGCCAAAAACTTGATGCGTGCGAAGTGTCGTATATTTTAGGTGTATATTTTAAGCCCTTTTTAACACTTATTTTAGCCAAGTTTTAAATTTATAAAACACGATATTTCACTAACACTGGACACACATATGGGCAAGTGCACCCATCGTTGAGTGTAGTATAGCGTTGGTAAGATACCGAGGTCGTCCAAGGACACAAGAGCTTTTAGTACCGGTTTATCCTCAACGTCTAATCAAAATAAAAGTTTGGAAAAATGTTTTAAAATAAGAAAAGTAAAAACTAACTAAAATGCTGAAAATAAAAATAAAATAAAAACAGATAGACAAGATGAATCACTTGGTTCCGACTCGTATCTAGTATAACCTTTGATTATTTCCGCACTTTTGCACATAATTAAGAGATTATCTTAGTTATTGTAGTAGGCCCCTCTTTTGAAGGTGACGTTACCCTCACCCCAGTAGTTTGAGTCAGCAGGGATACAATCCTAAAGGGATGGATTATTGGAAGATAATGAATTAAGTTATTAATGCAGTATTGTGGTAGGCCCCGCTTTTGGCGGTGACGTTACCCTCGACTAAGTAGTCTGAGTCAGCAGGGATACAGTCCTAAATAGCCGGGTTATAGTATTAATAGTAGTTAACTTATGAGGGGGTCAAAGAGTTTGGACCCCCGCCATCCAATACCGTGAAGTATTGAAGGAGGTCCTACTAAATTTGACCCAGGTCCATTGCAGGACCTCTAAACGCTGAACAATGGCAAGACCTTTACCAAACCGTTCCCTTAACCCCCTACCAGGTAGCCAACATACCTCCATATAGACCGTGGAGATATGAATGGTGAAAATCCTTTATTTTATATAGACAGTAAAATAATGCCAAGACACCACGGACAAACGATAAGGAAAGATCACCTTCAACATAAGTAACTAGTTATTAAAGTCATTAATACAAAACCAAATAAAAAGTGCAAAAGATTAGAAATAAAAAGTATTATACTAGACACTTTGTCTTCACCAAGTGATGTAAGAGACTTAGGCAAACATGGCCTTGATTGTCAAGAACTCTTACGATCAATCTTGGATCCCGAGACGACTCACACACTCTATGATGGACAATGGATGATGGTGGTGGATGATGGTGTAGTGATGGTGGTGGGTGGTGGATGAAGTGTGAGAGAGGTGGTGTGCCAAGGGATGAGTTGCAATGAAACCAAGCACTCCTATTTATAGGCTGAACAGAAGCCTGGGCACGGCCCCGTGTCCGCTGGGCACGGCCCCGTGCCTGTCTGACACTCTCTCTCTTCATTAATTGTAATTCGCAATTACAATTAATGCGCCTGCAGTACTTTCGGCACGCCCCCCGTGTCCGCTGAGCACGGCCCGTGGTGGGTAATAGAAGCTTCTATAGGTTTGTCTTTTCTGCTGCTTCTTGGGCACGACCCCGTGCTGGCTGAGCACGGGGCGTGTTCAGCCTTCTGTTTTCTCTATTTTGCTTTGGAAGGTGCCGTTGAGGGTTCGGGCAATCCACTAATGTTCCTTTTCTTGTATTTATGTTGGATTTAGCTGTCTTTTTGCTTCTTTTGCGTTTTTGAGCTCATTTAATCCTGAAAATACAAAAGGAAGACAAAAACACTCTTTTTCCAATATTAGTACTAAAAAAGGGTTAGTTTTATGCCTCATTTGATGTAATTTATATGTTGCATTTTACACACATCAATGCACCATTCACATCCATTGCAGAACATCACATGCATATGTTGAATGGTTTTAATTGAGTGCTTTAACTTTACAGCTTTTGCAGGTTGTTTGATGGGTGCTAGATGATGTTGGTGGGTTTGATGTTGAACATGGTTATGGAGGGTTGAATATGATACAGGGGGTTCTCATGTTGAACATGGTTATGGAGGGGGTTCTGATCTTGATAAATGGAGGAGGGGGTTCTGATCTTGAACATGGTAATGGTAATGGGGGTTCTGATGTTGAATATGATAAGTGGAGGAGGGGGTTCTGATCTTGAACATGGTAATGGTAATGGAGGGTGGAGGATGAAGATGACGATGTTTTAATTTATAAAAAATATATATATGGCCTAAGCCGTTATTCAGAATAGCGGATTAGGAAATAACACAATATCCCCTAATCCTCTATTACAAATAGCGGATCACCTTATACCCAATTAAAAACCCAATTTAATAATATTGTTAAAAATATATATGGCCTAAGCCGTTAATCAGAATAGCGGATTAGGTAAAAACACAATATCTCCTAATCCTCTATTACAAAACCAGTTGGTTGTGGCACCGGTGGCTGTCTCATTCGCTATCCACATAGGCATTAAATAATTAGTTAGATTGTACCGCTTTAATTCAGTTTATGTAATCGATTAGTCCATGTTTCACGTTTTTCATCTTATAATTTATCATTTTATTTTATTATTGTTAATTATAATATTTAGTTAGGGTTTGAAACATTAAAATAAATTAATTAGAGTTAGGTTTCGAACAATATTATTTAACAAAATATTATTAAATGGGTTTGAAACATTAAAATAAATTAATTAGAGTTAAGTTTTGTAACTGGGTTTAGGTTTTTAACTGGCTTATGTTTGGTCTCGGGTGAGGCTTGAACCATGGTTAAGTGTTTCCTCCTAATCCTCTATTGAGAATAGAGGATTAGAAAAACATCTGACACCCACCTGACACCTACCTGAGCATTGCTGCAACACAATTTAATTTCTTCCTAATCCGCTATTCCTAATAGAGGATACACCAAAAACCTTTTTTTTTTTTTGACTTCCCCGTTATCCTAAAAATATATTCAAAATACACCATTTCTAAAAAAAATTCCTTGTTCCAGAGACGAAGAACTTGTTTCAGGTGAACAGATACGGAGAACTTGTTTCAGACGAAGAACAAACATGTGTATTAGAACGTGTTTCAGACGAAGAACAAACATGTGTATTAGAACGTGTTTCAGAGACGAAGAACTTATTTTAGATGAACATAAAGACGCCTTGATTTCTGATGATAAATCTTAACTTTCATATCTTCGTGATTGTTGTTATTTGATTAGATTTATGGCGGTAGTGTGATTGAATCGTGTGTTTTGATATTGTTACTGGAATAAGGGGTGGGTGTGGTGGATGGTGTATGGTAGAGGTGAGTTGCAGCGGTGGTTACGGTGAAGGTGGTTATGGTTCGTATCTGATTCAGATGGTTTAGCAAGAATTAGGAAGAAGAGGTGTGTTTGGATTTAAATGTTATTTTTTAATAGTAAGGGTATTTAGGTCATTTCACACCCACTTAACTGAAAAGACTAACCTCCATCCGCGCCAGGGACTATTCGGGAACGAAATTGAAAAAGTTGGGGACTATAGCTGTAATTTTAGAAAGTTATGGACTAAATATGAAAAAAAGGCCAAACCCCAGGGACTATCCGGGCATTTAACCCTTTTGAAAACAACTCGGTTTTCGTTATAAAGAATCAAAATGTTGAGAAAAAAAAGCAAAGCTAAAGCCGCTTACGAGACCAAAAAATACTTTAATTTATATCGAAAGCAATTCAGTTTTCGTTAAAATTTATGTAGGAATTTGTGATATTTAAAAATAAACAACAAAAAATACTTTACATCGAAAGCAATTCAGTTTACGTTAAAATTTATTTCGGAATTTTCGTAAACTTGATCATATCATCATTGTATATAACTCTTATCATCTTACTCATATAACTGGTTGCTAAGTTCTCATTCTGCAAAGGTAAAAGCACAAAAAAAAAGAGTTAAATGCCATTTTAGTCCCTGTGGTTTGATACATACGTAACTGCCTGCGGCATCCAGGGTCTGCAGAATGTTTCTAATTCAACAAAACGATAACGGCTTTCAAGACATATCCTTCTGTACTCCTAAGATTGCATCCGATGTCCTCTGAATTAGAAGTTGTGCATGCCCAATATTGAAGTAACACTGATTCTATGTCGGAATTAAAATCTAACCTTCAGCAATTTTTGAATTTGTTCAAGATATTCAACATAACTTTCTTTTGGTATAGACGTGACAAGCTCAATGATTCCCACAAGTTTATTCCCATAGTACCCAGGCAAAACTAACACCTTTATCCTCAGATTGCACCCGATGTCCTCTGAATTAGAAGTTGTGCATGCCCAATATTGAACTAACACTGATTCAGTGCCGGAATTAAAATTCCTAAAAATTCTGTCGATGGACTCTATTGTTGGTACCTGCCAGACTAACACAATGATTTCCAGAATATTATTTTTTTTGCAGGAACTTAACCAGTAATCAAATGATCTATGGGTGGAGACGAGTTCTTCAAAGATAACCACCATTAATCAAAAGTTTATCTTTAAAGCATAAAAAAAAAAAGAAGAAATTTTAATTTAGTAAATATAGAGATGTAGTTAATTAAGAAAAGTAGACTTGTGATTATTAAATGTTTAACTTTCTTATAAAAGAGCAAAATTACAGGCAAGATTGATTAGTCACACTAACATTATCAGTTGCAAATTCTGGAGGTTCGGTTTAATATGACCTATTAATATTTAATACTCATCAAAAGCTATGATTATGAAGTCGAATCGAGCTACAATAAGAAGTGACTAAGACAGAAATCAGGGATTCATGAGAATAAAATATCAAAATCAATATTTTTTGTTACATTTATTGGTGATGATCAAAACTCTTGGAGCTCTGGTTAAGAAGTAAGAATAAAGAAAATATAACCTTCAGCAATTTAGTGGACAAAAAACTACAGGTAAATAGGAGTCTTGGCTCTTGAGAACCTGTTTTCCTCTTTTGGCTTGGGTACATACAGGTAAGTCTTGGCTCAACCATTTTAGTGGGTGGCCATGGGGTGGGGTGGAGCGTAGTAAATTTCTAGGGCCTTTTTCCAAATTTCATGGTTACAAACCATCCTTCTTTATCCGGGATTATACTGCAAGAAATTAGATATGTGGGGACAAATTTTTTTAAGCCTGTAGGGAGGACATGTCGTCCCTACAAGTCTCAACAGCTTATAGGGACGACATATTGTCTCCAAAAGTTTCGTCTCTACAGGGCCCTCCCAATAGGTCTCCTAGATCGTCTCTAAAGGTGTTATCCCTATAGATTAACTTTTAGAGACGACTTGTCGTAACAATAGAGCTATTTAAAAAAAAAAATACTATTTTAAGTCTGTGGGGACGATATGTCGTCCCTATAGATTTAAAATATTTTTTTTTATTTTTTTGTTATATGTTTATTGGGACAAATGTCGTTCCTAAAGACTTGAAATAAAAAAAAAAGAAAAAAAAACCTGGATGTCTTCCCTATAGATTAAAATTTTTTTTGTTATATGTTTATTGGGACAACATGTCGTCCCTAAAGACTTAAAATTAAAAAAAAAAGAAAAAAACCTGGAAATCCTGTAGTCATCCCTATAGGTGTACGTTTAAGAAAAATAAAAAATAAAACATTTTTACCTATAGAGACCACATGTCGTCTCTATATGTATATAAAAAATAAAAATAAAAAATTTACCAGGTTTTTAAACCAAAAAATCACACAAATCAAATAAATTTAAACTTGTTAAAACATGTTAAACGAAACTACAAACACAAATAACATAGCAACAATACTAACAAACTATAATTAAATGCTAACTTTTAATTGTTTAAAATGGGTTCGGGTCTAATTCTTAGTTAAATGGGTCAAAATGACCCAAGCGCACTTTTATTAAGCTATTTCCTAAGCAAATTCTATCGGGACACAACAAGCAAAAGATAAAAGATTAAGATCTTACAGTAACTAGTGTTACAAGGGGACTTTCATTCCTGTAAATCAAATTACAAAATTTTTCAAACACGTTAAAGAAATGCATGAGCTCTTTCATTAATATTGTAATACATCTATGAGCAATATACCTGTAGAACAAATGTAGAAGATGACAACGAGAGTGCAGTGCCAGTTGTTATAACCTCATCAATACTTCTGATGATCGATCACCCGCAATCTTTATAAGCCAATAATCAGTAACCACACATAACAAAACTGAATAAATTTCTTTCCTCCTACACCATGGAAAAGGATTAATAAAATAAATTAGTTTTATCACATCTTGTTTAGAATCAGAAAAGGTATTTTGACTCGTTTACATATGAATGGGTTGTGTGTGATGCATTTCAAACAGGTTCAAAACCATTATTTTAGGAGTAGAACAGCATAAATGGGTTAAGGTTGTCACCAAGTTTATTTCTATATGTGTACCTCGGAAGTTCTTTTATTTGAAGATTCAGATTAGGCCTGGCAATGGATTGGATATTGATCCATATCCAATCCAATCCGATCCATTTAAATCACTTATTGGATCATAAAAAATATCCACTAATCCATTAATTAATCCAATGGATTAATCCAATTATTTATATGGATCGATCCATTTATTTAATATCTAACTGCACGTGCTCTCAAAAGTCCAAACCCTGAATTTTGAAATCAATCCAGCTCTTCTCTCCAAAAGTCAGTTTCAAAGACCAGTGATTTGCCACCAGTGATTTTTGCTCGTTTCATCAAGCGATCGAAGAATTCTGCTCGTTTCATACAGGTGATGACGAATTCTGCTCGCTTCATTCAGACCAGTGGCAGAGGGGATATTTTCTGCTGGTACGTTCAATCTTTGGTTTATTGCAAGTTGTTCAAGATTCCTATGCTAATTTCCATGTACAATTTGTACAGGCGTTATTGTACTTCTTTATTGTGAAGGGGTTTGCAAGATTTAGGTGCATATGAAAAGCTATTGTTCTTGTTTGTTGTATGATCACCAAGTGTTCGATAAAAATCCCCAATGAAAGTTTTAGTAGTAGTAACTAGTTAGCACCCTAAAAGAAACTTAGTTCATGCATTCATAGTGGTATATTGGTAATCATCAACATCGTGTGGCTTGTTCGTTTTCTTTTGTGTGTTGATTTACAATATTACATCATAATTGGGCATTTATCTTTCTTGTATTGATAATTGAGATGCCATTGGAGATTGTCCTTCTGTGCTCGTTTATGCTCATGAAATTGTATGTTTCTGTGCATGGGCGTAGCATAGTGGGGGCGGGAGGGGGCGACCGACCCCCCGATTTTTTCGCTCAGTAGTGGAGAGTACGTAGTTTTCGTATGAATTTTTTTGGTATACACGTTTTTGACCCCCCGGTTTTATAGAAAATTTTGGGTATATACGTTTTCGACCTCCGGTCGGAAGTCTCAAGCTTCGACACTATTTCTGTGATGAATTAAAATATAAAAAGGTTATATTGTGGCCCATCTTTTCATTGTATGACTGTTTTCATGGGTTCTTCTAAGTTAGCTGGGAGCCTGGCTGGGACTCAAATAACATCGGGTGGTAATACATAAAGGACACAAAACTCGAACGCTACTCGTTATCGGCTCGGTTAAAAGCTCGAACGAGCTCGAGCCTGAAATAGAGCTCGTTTAAGGATCGGGCCCGAGCTCGAGCCTGAAATACAAAGCTCGTCTAGGCTCACGAGCCTAAACGAGCCCAAACAAAGTTTAAGTTTTTATATTCAAAAATCTCAAAAATAAAAAAAAATCTAAAAAATTCTAAACTTAAACAAAGTTTAAGTTTTTATTTTAGAATTTTTTAGATTTTTTTTTATTTTTGAGATTTTTGAATATAAAAACTTAAACTTTGTTTGGGCTCGTTTAGGCTCGTGAGCCTAGACGAGCTTTGTATTTCAGGCTCGAGCTCGGGCCCGATCCTTAAACGAGCTCTATTTCAGGCTCGAGCTCGTTCGAGCTTTTAACCGAGCCGATAACGAGTAGCGTTCGAGTTTTGTGTCCTTTATGTATTACCACCCGATGTTATTTGAGTCCCAGCCAGGCTCCCAGCTAACTTAGAAGAACCCATGAAAACAGTCATACAATGAAAAGATGGGCCACAATATAACCTTTTTATATTTTAATTCATCACAGAAATAGTGTCGAAGCTTGAGACTTCCGACCGGAGGTCGAAAACGTATATACCCAAAATTTTCTATAAAACCGGGGGGTCAAAAACGTGTATACCAAAAAAATTCATACGAAAACTACGTACTCTCCACTACTGAGCGAAAAAATCGGGGGGTCGGTCGCCCCCTCCCGCCCCCACTATGCTACGCCCATGCACAGAAACATACAATTTCATGAGCATAAACGAGCACAGAAGGACAATCTCCAATGGCATCTCAATTATCAATACAAGAAAGATAAATGCCCAATTATGATGTAATATTGTAAATCAACACACAAAAGAAAACGAACAAGCCACACGATGTTGATGATTACCAATATACCACTATGAATGCATGAACTAAGTTTCTTTTAGGGTGCTAACTAGTTACTACTACTAAAACTTTCATTGGGGATTTTTATCGAACACTTGGTGATCATACAACAAACAAGAACAATAGCTTTTCATATGCACCTAAATCTTGCAAACCCCTTCACAATAAAGAAGTACAATAACGCCTGTACAAATTGTACATGGAAATTAGCATAGGAATCTTGAACAACTTGCAATAAACCAAAGATTGAACGTACCAGCAGAAAATATCCCCTCTGCCACTGGTCTGAATGAAGCGAGCAGAATTCGTCATCACCTGTATGAAACGAGCAGAATTCTTCGATCGCTTGATGAAACGAGCAAAAATCACTGGTGGCAAATCACTGGTCTTTGAAACTGACTTTTGGAGAGAAGAGCTGGATTGATTTCAAAATTCAGGGTTTGGACTTTTGAGAGCACGTGCAGTTAGATATTAAATAAATGGATCGATCCATATAAATAATTGGATAAATGGATTAATCCATTGGATTAATTAATGGATTAGTGGATATTTTTTATGATCCAATAAGTGATTTAAATGGATCGGATTGGATTGGATATGGATCAATATCCAATCCATTGCCAGGCCTATATATAGCTTCCTTTCTTTTAATGAAGACAAAATTGCAGAAAACAACCTTTATGTATACCCAAAACTGCACTTTATACCTTTCACTATGAAATCCGCCAAAACCAACCTTTACGTTCATGTTTTGCTACAAGTTCAACCTTTACACCTAACCTAGTCAAAAAAGTCAGTTAAATGCAGTCACATGCCTTGCATGTGAGGGTATATCTGTCATTTCCTTTCACCCCTTTTACTATGAATATTATATTTAAAGCTTTTTATTTATTTCCTACAACTAACCTAAATATCAGATTCCCCCCAATTCATAAACCCTGATCAAATCCCCACCCCCCCCATTCGTAAACCCTCGTCATCTTCATCACAATCGATTATAACAAAGGTGAAATGGATCCTGTTCCGCTTCAAGTACCGCTTCTGTACATACGGTTGATTGATATTTGCATCATCTTCTTGTTGTCAAAACCCTAGTCAAAATCAACCAACTCTGCAGATCAGAATGGGGAACACCAACCAAAGGTAAAATCAGAAAATCAGTAAAATCGAAACTGCTTCTATGGAATAAGTATTGATGAATTTCGGTGTATTGTTCATGTGGTTTGGTTGATTTTCGATCAGTTTCGGTGAAAACAATCGATTTTCAGAATAAGTATTGATGAATTTCGGACTGATTTGACATTTTCCGTTGAAATTGTGATAAATCCGAACTGTTTACATTGCTTCGATTATGTTTCGGTGAAATCGAATTGATTTCGATTGATTGTCGGTTTGTTTTGAATTGAGTGTGAACATTTCAGTTGTTTTGATTTGATCGGTATATGGTGTTTTTACGATCTGATCTCAGAATTTAGCATTCATTAAATCAGATTTGAACATTCATTGAATCAGATTTTGTGCAGATTTTCAGAAAAAAACAGATTTGATTCGTTCAGAAACACCATTTGTTAAAGATTTTACGAACTGAACTTTCAGATTTGCATTTGATTTAGATCTGAGTTGCTCGGTGAAATCGAATTGATTTCGATTGATTGTCGGTTTGTTTTGAATTGAGTGTGAACATTTCAGTTGTTTTGATTTGATCGGTATATGGTGTTTTTACGATCTGATCTCAGAATTTAGCATTCATTAAATCAGATTTGAACATTCATTGAATCAGATTTTGTGCAGATTTTCAGAAAAAAACAGATTTGATTCGTTCAGAAACACCATTTGTTAAAGATTTTACGAACTGAACTTTCAGATTTGCATTTGATTTAGATCTGAGTTGCTTCTGGTGTTGAAGTTTGAGATGAAAAGGAAAGATTGAAAGTTGTGATTATATGAGGTTAGCTTTATTTGAGATTGAAAGTTGTGATTATATGAGGTTAGCTTATTTGACGATGCCGTTTTTCTATCATATACATAAACTGTTTTGCATTATTTCAAACATAAATATTAAAATCTGGGTTTGATCAAGTGTATGTGATTGAGGGGATGAATTGGGGAAGACAAAGTGGAAAAAGACAAAGCTTTAAATATAATATTCATAGTAAAAGGGGTGAAAGGAAATGACAGATATGCCCTCACATGCAAGGCATGTGACTGCATTTAACTGACTTTTTTGACTAGGTTAGGTGTAAAGGTTGAACTTGTAGCAAAACATGAACGTAAAGGTTGGTTTTGGCGGATTTCATAGTGAAAGGTATAAAGTGCAGTTTTGGGTATACATAAAGGTTGTTTTCTGCAATTTTGTCTTTAATGAATGTGCAAAAAGTGTTTACAGCCTGTTTTGACCCAAATAAAAAAGGCCCGTTTCAACTAGAACCCATATCCTGTTACCCAACACGACACGCCTTGGGCTGTGTTTTATTTTAAACAGACCACATAAAAAATCAGCTAAACCCGGTAAAAATCAAATGTGCCAAACAGGTTGAAAAAAGCACAAAGTCCATCTGTAATGTGATATTCCAAAACCATTTTATCAAAGGCTTATATCACTAACGCTATTATTTCACCAACTTGACTCTGAAGTCTGAACTGGTTTAAAATAGATTTCATTTGTAGTTGGGTCAAAACAAGCTAAAGTTGACCTGCAAGCGCCTCTTTGTCACCTTTCCTTAATTTGTGTTAATTAAAAAAATTAAATCCGATTACATAAACAATTAATAAAGTTAAAGATCCAACTTTTCGAATAAAGCAATTTCAGACATTGAAAACACTCGAGTACGGTTCAAGCCTGTTCAGCTCATTTCTTTATATAGATTTTGTTTTAGTTTTTTTTTTTACCCATTTGACCTCTATTAACAAAACACAAACTAGAAATTAGACCAATTTTCACATAAAATGGGTTGAATCTGCACCTCTACCTATGAAAACTTATTTACTAGAACAAAAGAACGTAGAGGAGCATCATCATGCGTACCTCACATTTAATTAGTTCATCTTGTACTTTCTTTGAGGCAAAGAGTTGAGCTATACCATACAATATGACACTATACAACACAATGATACACTATACTAGGGCCTAATATAGGGCTATACGATACTATGTGATATATAAGATACGACACTTTATGACACTGTATACAACACGATGCTATACTATACTCTACCATTATAGTATACAATAGTATACTACACGATATTATATGACACGACACGGCACGACAAGACACGATGCGAAACGGCACTATGCGATACTATATTATACGATAATTATACACATATACATATAGACATATACATATACATGTACAAGTGAAAACATTTTCTTACTATTATTAATAATAATGATAAACGTTATTATATTATTTATAAAATTATATATATTAATAATAAATGATATTTGTAATAATAATGATAATAATAATTAATAATAATAAAGTTTTTCTCTAATAATTACAATAATAGTTCTCAAACAAGGATAAAACAAAAGGGAATACATAAATTTGACTTATAGGGAGAACTTGTCCTCCCTATAGGGTTGATAAAGTGGTGGGAAACTGTTGGCCGTGTGGTGGGAAATGTTACCGCCTAAATGAAAATTTTTTTACTTTTCAAAAATTTGTAGATACAATTTGTAGGGATGAAAAGTCGTCCCTATAAGTCGAACTCTTTTTTTTTATTTTTTCTTAATTTCTTATATTTTTAACACTATCACAATGAAAATAAAAAAGAAAAGTATTTAACACTGTAGGGACGAAAAGTCGTTTCTGCAAATTGAAGAGGTTTTTAGGATTTCTAATTTATTTTAATGAAATTAAGAAAAGTAAAAAGATAATTATTTTCAGCCTATCGGGGCAACATGTCGTCCCTATATGGTAACCTAATTAGAAATGCATGTAAACCCTATAGGGACGACATGTCGTCCCGATAGGTAGTTCTATAGGAACAACTTTTGTCCTCCCTAAAGGTTTTGTCCCAACAAGTGTTTTTTCTTGTAGTAGGATTGGCAATAATAAACTAAATTTTTATATTGAAGTATAGTTTCCTTTGCCTCTTGTTGTGTCTGAACTAGCTATGAACATGAAGGAATATGTCTTGGTAGCTGCAAGTTGTTTTGAAAAATACTTTAAAATCCTACGGTTTGATTTCTAAAAGGAAACTTCACGATATTGGTTTGGTTGCCAGGGGTGATTCACTGATTATGACGTCAGAAGATGAAGACCGATTTAACAAGTTTTTACTTCCAATTATATAGAGCTACATCTACTCACATGCATAAGAGTATAGCTGGTGACATTTGACACATTTACATGTAAATGAGTTGATTTGAGTTATTTCATGTCTCAGGGATATACTAAAAAAGTTATTTCATGACTTTGACTAGACTGACTCTAATTATATATATTAATGTTCCAATTTAAACTCCATTTTTTACTAAAAGTTATTTCATGACTTTGTCTGTCAAATCATCCTCCACCATAGGATCTTGATGAGATTAAATCATGGCCATTTAAACTCCATTTTTTAACTTCTATGATGGCAGTTCTCAGCGGTTATTGGATGGTTTCTTGGCCATCCCCACTCTCCCGTGATTCCAGGGTATCGTTGTAGGAAGTAGGTTCACATTTTATTAAAAATATTAGTCAAATAAATATAATAACGAGACACTCGTTATTTGTGGGAAATTCGACTAGTACAATACCGGTTACAAAACTAAATAAACGAATATGAAATACAACTAAATTATACCAATCTTGATTCAAAGCCAATGTCTTTGAAAACTTCAACCGCACCTACGAGATCGAAACTCCGCTGCAAGACAAGCTAAATTGTTGACGGTTTTGGTTGAGGCACGTGTTCAACACGCTTCCCTTAAAACAGATTCCGCGTCTCCTCTTAGACGGTTCTGTCTCCCAGGGTAGAACAACCAGAACAGTATGTGTACTGTCGGAGATGACACTCCCGCCCGAGATAGCATCGGGTATCATAGTGTTCTAATTTACGTGGGAAAATAAAGATAAGTTGGTGATGGTGGAAAAATTAGAGAGTACTCCTCTCTAAATTCTATAAAACTTTGTGCATAATTTTCTTTAGTATATTTCTTTCATCTCATTTTTCTCTATTTTCTTTTTCTCATCCATCAAAGAGTCATAAGTTCCTTTTATACTCAAAACTAAAACTTCATAGTTAATTACTATTGTTTAAAGATAATTATAACCATAAAAACCTTCATTATGAGTCTAGTAATTTATTATGAGTCAAAAGGATTAAGTTACATTCATGACATGTTAATGTCATATTAAATAAAATAATAAGACATAGCAAAACTTACATCATGACTCTTGAATAGAGATTAAAAGTCATAAAACCACCAATTTATGACAAAGATGAATTTATACTAGAGTCACCAAAGTTTAGAAATATTCACTTCAATCACCAACTTCGAGCATCGATATTCTATTCATCTTAGCTCCATTTTGGACATAGTTTGATTCATTGTTATGATGCTCTCTCAACATAGAACACAAACCCACGAATTATTATTTATATAACACATATATAAATATAATTATTGATGTCCAAAATATTTAGTGAAAACTTATTTTTACTAAAATCTCCAACAATCGTCACATCAGTTACTCCTCCCCATAAAACCCCCTCTACGATCGATCGCCATTCCAAGTCCAGATAAAACCTCGATTCCATCAGCCACTGATTGTGTCCTCTGTTTCCGTTTGAGTCTAGCTCCATCGTTGTAGCGCCACCGTCTGCCACCGAACCAGGTAAGGATGAACTCCGTGATGTGTCATCTCTGTCTTTATAACTCCCATTTTCAGTTTCTGTTATGCGGAGTCACTACTACCAATCGCCACTCGCGTTCCAAACCACCACTGCAACTACTCCACCACCGCTGTTGTGCTACACCACCGCCGCTGCAACCCTAGAATTCCACCAGCATGTTTTCTCTACACAGGTATTAAATAACAAGGATATTATGTGCAATCTTGAATCTGAAGTGGATCGTGGGTTTAGTTTATATAATGCAGACTCCTACCTCCAAATTCGCGCTTCCTACCTTCATTGTTCTTCAACTCACGCTACCTGTCTACATTGAACAACCACCATCGGTGTCTTCATGAAGCATTGCAATAATCTCTTCACAGATCCTTCTTCCAAAGGCATGTTAATCTTTTCGAATTATGTTAGTTTTTTTTTATTATGTTAATTATTGGATTTGAATTTCGAATTTTAAAAACATATTTAGTTTTACCTTAAAAAGAGCGAATTGTTGTAATTTGCGTGGGATGAGTTGACTTCTGTGTGTTGATTGAATTGGTATTGAGGCAAATGGAAAGAACTGTGAAAGGTACATGTTTCATCACAATCACCATTTTTTATATTTGATTTTTATTTTGTCTGGTATACGTAGTTTAACATTTGTTTTTGTGCTTGCTAAATTGTATAGATTTTGATTTTATGAAATTAGTTACTAGATAGGATGTTTTAGTGTCTATTGTTGCGAAATGTCAATTTTAGGGTGTTGAAATTGCATAAATTTTATTGCCTTCAAGTAATACTTTGGGTGATGTCTCCACATCCTGCATCCCAGCCCCACTATCCTCAAAAGTGAAAACGAGAAGGAAACCAGAAGTGGAAAAGCCACTAGGGAAGATCAAGGTGCATACTAATTTTACATACTCAAATTTTCTTTTCTGCCATCGAATTTTTTACTCTTATGTTTTAGAGTGTATAAAATTTTATGTAAGGCTATGGGTTTGGGTTTGGGTTTGGGTTTGAATGCCTGTTGGCTATAGAATTTCAACATATCAAGGTCTATATAACTGAGTTTACTTTAGATGGCAGCCGCTCCATATGCAGCCATGGTAGATATGTTCGCATATTATGTACCTTGGCATGGCACTTTGTGGATGGTTATCGTTCATTTGTGAAGGTTCTAAAAGACCTTCATTTGAGGAGATGGGTGTTCTTCGGGTTATTTTTTCGGGTTTCGGGTTTTTCGGGTCGGGTTGTTTGGGTTTTTGGTTAGGAAAAAGTGACCCGATAACCAACCCATTTAAAGTTTAGGTTATTCGGGTATGAGTTATTTGGGTTCGGGTTAGTTTGGGTCGGGTTATTCGTTTTTCGGGTTTAGATGTAAAATGAAACAAAGAATGTTTTTTTTAGAAAATATCATCATATATATGATGTTAAAAAAATATCATCACATATATATCATGTTAAAAAAATATCATCACATATTCAAACATCATTTAACAATATGGTATGATAATATTTAAAAGTCTCAAAACTTAATGTTTCAAATACAAAACACTCCAAATCAAATCGCATCTATAAAAAAAGACAACTAATGTTCGGGTTTCAAGTTTCGGGTTTTTTTGTAACACCCCTAAAACGGGTTTGGTAATCAAACCACGTTTATACTAAAAGACGGGTAAGGTACCGTTAGTGGTAAAATCAACCCGGAAAATATTAGGATTTATATAATTAAACCTAATATTTAATAAAAAGGGAAAAGAATGCTTTCGGGAAATAAAGTTATAGAAGGCCCGATTTAACGGGACTTAAAATAAACTTAGTCATAAATCTCCCCGAACACACTAAATTAACTAGGAATGTTTAACTTAGTTAATAAGTGAGAATATTGTTAGAAATTAAGTGGGTTGTGGCCTACTTAACAAACTAACCAAACAAGAGGGGCCAAAGTGGATAAACTTGAAAGTTTAATTATAAAAAGAAAATTAAAAACCTAAAACACATATTCAGTGTGTTCTAGGAGTTCTGTTCGACCAGAAGTTCCCTAGGAGCTTCAAAACCCTAACTTTCAACAATATCATCAAATTGAAGGCTCAATCTGTAACACCCTGTGTTTCGAAAGTCAAAGTCAAGATTTAAGTCAAAGGGAGACAAGAGTGCTAATTGCGATCTGTCACTCCTTGCTCAATTCTTGCTCAATTCTTGTATTATGTGGAGTATTTGTTAATAACCGAGGTTTAATCGCTACTTATCGATGTTTATCGTATGTTTTACCGCTTTATTGCTTATCGCAATCGCACTCGCAACTCGAATTACGCGTCTGGTTATGATTCTTATGTGTGTGTGCCCTTTATGTGTCACTTGTGCATGTTATTTATGTTTTATGATGTGGTGATTAATCAAAACGCAATCGCAACTCAATCGCAATCAAATCGCAAACGCTAAACGCAAGTTAAATAGGATGATTGTATGTTGATATAGTAGTTGGGATTAAAAGTAATTTGAATAAGAAACTCTATCGCATCGCAACGCTCAACACTCGAATCGAAACTACAAAACTCATTGCGCCGAGCACTCCAATCGAGTGGTCAGCCAATCGAGCTGCCACCCGATCGGGTTGCCACCCGATCAAAGCGCCACTCGATCGAGCTGCCACCCGAACGGGCTGCCACTCGATCGACCAGCCACTTACTCCCCTTTCCATTTATGGAAACCCTATAAATACCCTCCTTTGTCACATCACTTGATGTTGACAGCTCTCTCTCCCTCTCCACTCGCTCCAGCCGCTATTTCTTCAGATTTCTCGCGATTCTTGTAAGTTTTCCACCTAAATCTTGTACTTTCTTGATCTACACGCACTCCTACACCTTTCTATCTTTTGAATCTTAACTTTTAACCGTGAAATCACTAGATTTGAGGTGTTCTAGGATGATGTCATCATGGTGTTCTTATGAACTTCGTGTTTTGGCTTCAATCCACCAAGAACAACTTAGATATGAACGATTTCCACACAAATAAGCAAAGATCTTTCATAGATCTGAACATATTCATGATGAAAAGGATTGAAATATGGTTTTCTAACTTTCTTTCAACTCTTTTACACTCAATGCACTTAAAACCTATGGAATCGGAGCTTGTTCTTATCTTCTACTCTTTCTTGTGGATGCGTTGGTTCAAGATCTGGATTCTATCCACGAGGTTACTGATTTCGGGTTAAACATGAAACACCGTCTCGAACAGTTGGCTGGTTGGACTAGGGTGGTTCCTGTCCGATCGGGTCACTAAGTCTTGACGAGGTTTCTGTTGTTTAGCACGTTATCAAACAGTCTCGAGAAAACTTCAAAGCCATCAAAACCACCAAGGAAGAAGACGATTAGGTCAACTGGGATGGATTACCACCCGACCAGACTGCCACCCGATCGGATTGCACCTTGGGCCCCACACTTAACTCTTATTTCAACATTTGAGGTTTTGAACATTGAACGGATTGTCACCCGATCGGATTGCCATCCGATCGGATTGGCACCCGACCATGTGATGTTTGACTTCAACACTTAAACAATTTTCAACATGATCAGTACGTATGGATTGCCATCCGATCGAGTGACCGTCCTACTGTGAACTTGTTCTCAATCTGAGAAGTCTCGCCAATCGGATTGCTACCCGATTGAACGGCCGTTCGATCGACCGACCCGAAAGGTAGAGATACTTCTTTATTTTCAAAATGCTAAAACGAAAACTTTAAAAGACAAGCCATCATACACAAACACATCCATCCCAAACGAGGTAATAACCCACTCGCACGGTCACCTGATCGGATGACCGTCCGAACGGATTGTCACCCGATCGACCGGCCGCCCGATCGGATTACCGTCCGATCCATTGACACTTCACACCGTTTTACGCGTTGCTTATCGTTATTGCTATCGTTCTGATCAGGCTAATCACACTCTAAGCGCTCCCTTCAATCCACAATTCCATCGCTGTGAGTATACTCGAACCCTTTTTGCTTTACGCACTTTTGGGTGTTACATACGTTACTTATACTAAATCACATTGAACGCACTACGCAATACTTTAACGCTAACCTTTACTGCATGTTATACGTGACTTAATGAATGCTTGTTTGTTATGTTTACACATGGAATGCTGTCTATCTGCCTTAGCAACGATAATACTATAGTTTGGACTCAGCACCTGTTCACTCAGGGGTTGTTAAGGACAATTAATTACATGGCTCACAGTGGTGAGTGTGTACTACATGGTCTGTCAAATTAAGACGTGATTTGACGATTTAATCTACACATGCTTAGTTAAATAATTATTAACTAATTGACCATAGAAAATGATCTATAGTGGGGTTATGGGATGAATAAAATTGCACGTACTATTCTACTAACCCTTATTAAATTAAATAAGAGCTTTCCTTTTTACATGGCTCAATGATTCCCACAAGTTTACTCCCATAGTACACAGGAAAAAGTAACACCTTTAGCCTCAGATTGCACCCGATGTCCTCTGAATTAGAAGTTGTGCATTTCCAATATTGAAGTAACACTTATTCTGTGCTGGAATTAAAATTCCTAAAAATTCTGTCGATGGTAACCTTTTCAGTCCAAAGCACAACAATGAAGAAACGGTATGCAAGATTGAAAAACGATAATAACATTATAAAGCTTTATGATTGTTTTACCTTGATTTATTCTAGGTTGGATTATTTATTATAATATACATGTACTAATGTTTCAATCATATCTATTTTACCTGCTTTGAAGTTTGGTCTCATTGTGACCACTTTTGTTAATGTTTGAATAGTTGACAACATTGTTATCCCCATTGAAAGATGTCAAAGTCATCCAATTTTCACCACTGCGAACACGTGAAGTAGTATCCTTAACAACCCCTGTCCACGACAGGTGCTGAGTCCAAACTATAGTACTATCGTTGCTAAGGCAGGTAGACAGCAATCAATGTGTAAACATAACAAACAGGCATTCATCGAGTCACGTATAACATGCATTAGCGGTTAGCGTACAAATAGTGTTTGCGTTGTGTGATTGGTGTGATTTGAATATAGATAACGTATGTAACACCCAAAAGTTCATAAAGCAAAACGGGATCGAGTATACTCACAGATTGTGTTTAACAAGTAAACACAGCCTTGGATTGAAGGGAGCGCTGAGAGAGATTAGCCTGAATAGTTAACGATAGCGTAAACGATAAGCGGCGCATAAAACGGTACAAGTATCGAAGTGTCGGACGGTAATCCGATCGGATGGCAATCCGATCGGGTGGCAATCCGTTCGGATGGTCATCCGATCGGATGGCCATTCGATTGGATTGTCACCTCGTTTGGTAAGGTTGTATTTGTGTATGATGGTTTGCCTTTTGAAGTCTTCATTGTAGCATTTTGAAAACAGAGAAGTATCTCTACCCTTTAGGTCGATCGATCGAACGGCGGTCCGATCGGGCGACGATCCGTTCGGCGGGGTATTTCTTAGAGAACAAGTTCATAGCAGTGTTGTCACTCGATCGGATAGTCTGTCGGTCGGGTGGCAATCCGTTGGAACTGGTTAATGCATTGAACATGTTGAAAATTGTTTAAGTGTTGAAGTTCCAAACATCACATAGTCGGATGGTAGTCCGGTCGGATGGCAATCCGATCGGACGGCAACCCGTTCGATGTTCAAAACCTCAAAAGTTGAAATAAAAGTTAAGTGTGGGACCAAGGTGCAAGCCGATCGGGTGGCTGTCTGATCGGGTGGCAATCCGATCGGGTGGCTATCCGATCGGACGGCAATCCGTCCCAGTCGACCTGATCGTCTTTACACTTGGTTGTTTTGATAGTTTACCTTTTGTTCGATATGGTACGACCAAACAACAGAAACCTCGTCAAGACTTAGTGACCCGATCGGATAGGAACCACCCCAGTCCGACCAGTTAACTGTTCGAGACGGTGTTTCATGTCTAACCCGAAATCAGTAATCTCTTGGATAGAATCCAGATCTTGAGCCAACACATCACTAAGAAGGAGTAGAAGATCAGAACAAGCTCCGATTCTATCGGTTTTGAGTGCATTGAGTGTAAAAGAGTTGAAGAAAGTTAGAAAACCATCTTTCAATCCTTTACACCTTGAATATGTTCAGATCTATGCAAGATCTTTGTTTATTCATGTGAAATTCGTTCAGATCTAAGTTGTTCTTGGTGGATTGAAGTCAAAACATGAAGTTCATATGAACACCATGATGACATCATCCTAGAACACCTTAAATCTAGTGATTTCACGGTTAAAAGTTAAGATTCAAAAGATAGAAAGGTGAAGGAGTGCGTGTAGAACAAGAAAGTACAAGATTTAGGTTAAAAACTTACAAGAATCGCGAGAAATCGGAAGAAATGTGGGCTGAAGCGAGCTGGGTCGAGTGAGAGCTGTCACATCAAGTGATGTGACATATGAAAGGTATTTATAGGGTTTCCCAAAAAGGAAAGTGTGAATGGATAGGGTGGGCCACCGAGGATGGTTGTCCGATCGGGTGGCCACTCGATCCGGTGTCGGGCGTGTTGAGTTTTGTCGTTTCGATTCGTGTGTTGAGTGTTGCGATGCGATAGAGTTTCCCATTAATCCCAACTACTATATCTAACGTACAATCATCCTAAATAACTTGCATTTTGCGTATATGATTCGATTGCGATAGCGTTGCGATTGCGTTTCGATTAATCACCACAACGTAAACATAAATAAACATGCACAGTTAACACATAAGTAGCACACACACGTAAAACAATACCCAGAACACATAATTCGAGTTTCGAATGCGATTGCGATGCGTTAAGCGATAAAACAAGCGATAAACCTCGATTATTAACAAGTACTCCACATAAACAACTAAAGCGATAAAATATATTGATTAGTTACAAGTCAAAGAAGTCAAAACAGTAGTTGAGCAAGGAGTGACAGATCGCAATTAGCAATCTTTTCTTCCTTTGACTTCAATGTTGACTTTGACTTTGACTTTGACTTTCGAAACACGGGGTGTTACATCCATATCCTGCCATAAAATCATTTTTATATAAAAAAAATTAACCAAGTGGTAGAAATCAAACATAGAAGTTTAGATAACTGACATCAATTTTTTTGTTTACTTGGAACTTCAGAATTGATGAAACCATTTTAAAGTCTCAATGCCAGCGATGTATGGAAGGGGAACGAAGTACTGCCACAATACCAGTCAGTTATGCCAGTTCTATAATTATGTAAAAATCATGTCAGCAAACGAAGTCGTTTGAGGCTTAAGTTAACCTTATTGAAATCCATGCAGGATATTATAGATGATATTCTAATTTACTCTAAGAGTAAAGAGGAACATGCAGCGCATCTGCATACACTCCTTACATTATTGAGAAAAGAGAAACTTTATGCTAAGTTCTCAAAATGTGAATTTTGGTTACAAGAAGTGAAATTCCTTGGACATCTGGTTAATCATGAAGGAATTCATGTGGATCCCACAAAGATCGAGGCGATTACTAAATGGAAAGTCCCTGAATCACCAACGGAAGTAAGAAGTTTTCTTGGACTGGCAGGATATTATAGACGGTTTATTCGAGATTTTTCTAGAATAACCATTCCTTTGACCAAACTGACCTGCAAACCAGTTAAGTTTGAATGGGGACCAAAACAGGAAGAAGCTTTTAAGATTCTTAAGCAAAGGTTAACCAACGCACCCATACTCGCATTACTAGAAGGAACTGAGGACTTTATAGTCTATTGTGATGCGTCTAAGTTAGGATATGGATGTGTGTTGATGCAACGTCAAAATGTTATAGCTTATGCCTCTAGACAACTTAAGAAACATGAAGAGAATTACACAACCCATGATCTAGAATTAGAAGCCATAGTTTTTGCCCTTAAGATTTGGAGACACTATTTATATGGAAATAAATTTGTTGTCTTCACCGATCATAAGAGTTTAAGGTATATTTTTGGGCAAAAAGAATTAAATATGAGACAGAGACGTTGGATGGAAGTTTTTAGTGATTATGATTGTGATATCCCGTATCATGCTGGGAAAGCTAATGTAGTAACTGATGCTTTAAGTCGACAGTATCATGAAAAGCCAAAACGAGTACGTTCTCTTAGATTAAATCTACAAGTAGATTTAAATGAGCAAATCAGAGAAGTACAGAAAACAGCAATCAAGGACGATGATGAAAATTTAAAAGGGATGATTAAGGAATCAGAACAAGGAACAGATGGAATTTGGAAGTTCCATAAGAAATGGATGTGGATACCTGAACAAGGAAACCTACGCCACAGAATTCTAGAAGAAGCTTATAAGTCTAAGTATACAATACATCCCCGAAGTGATAAGATGTATCAAGATCTAAGAAAGAATTTCTGGTGGATAGGAATGAAAAGGGATATAGCTAATTATGTTGCTAAATGTGTAACTTGTTCACAAGTTAAAGCTGAGCATCAGAAACCCTCAGGACTATTGTAACAGTTAGAAATGCCAATATGGAAATGGGAATTGATAACAATGGACTTTGTTACCAAATTACCCAAAACAAGAAAAGGAAATGATACAATCTGGGTGATTGTAGACAGATTGACCAAATCTGCTCATTTCTTACCCATGAAGGAAACTTTCAGTATGGAACAGTTAGCCAAACTATATGTAAATGAAATAGTTTCATTACATGGAATTCCTTTATCTATCGTATCTGATAGAGATAACCGTTTTACTTCTCATTTTTGGACAAGTTTCCAAAAAGCAATGGGAACCAAGTTAAATCTAAGCACAGCTTATCATCCCCAGACGGACGGACAAAGCGAAAGGACAATCCAGACGATGGAAGATATGCTTAGAGCCTGTGTAATTGATTTTGGAGGAAATTGGGACGACCATTTACCATTAATAGAATTTTCCTATAATAATAGTTATCATACTAGCATTAATGCTGCACCATTTGAAGCACTTTATGGACGAAAGTGCAGAACTCTAGTTTGTTGGGCAGAAATTGGAGAAAAACAATTATCTGGACTTGAGATAGTGCAAGAAACAACAGATAAGATAATTCAAGTCAAGTAGAGACTAAAAGCAGCATGAGATCGTGTTAGTGCAGTATGTGTCTATCGCCTTCGTCAATCAAAACCGTAGCAGAAACAGAAGAATTCTAGCGTTATATTGTAATATCTAGTTAAAAGGGCAAGGTGGCAATTTTGTAAATAAGGGGAAATCCCTTATAATCTTGTGCCTATAAATAGGGAGCTATAGTGTTAGACATAAGACTTTTGCTCATTTGAGATCTAGGAGCCTAGTGCTTAGAGAGAGAAAGTCTAGAGAGAGAAAGTCCTTCACGTGATTCTCGGCACATTGTACTCGTCATATTATTCTATAGAATCACGGTTATAGTACGTTCTCGTGTGTTCGATCACATTCGTGTACGGATTCCGCACGTTACACGTTCGTTACACAATCGTTCGGTGTGAAAACTGGTCCTACAAGTGGTATCAGAGCAGGAGCTCGATTGCACTGATCAAACACATAGATTCGTACAGGATTTCATCGATTTCATATCCGAATTTCATATATTTCTTCATCTTTTTCATTTTTTCACTGATTTTCGTCAAATTGAACGGGTTTTTACGGTCCAAATCGGCTGATTTTTTGATATGTTGTGCGAAAACACCTGATCTATAACCCTACCAAGTTTCAGATCCTAACTCCTAGCCGTTTAAGAGAAATCTGGGTTTTTAGGTCCGATTTCGCGTCAACAGCCTGATTCCGCTTGAAAAAACACTAATTCCGCTTGAATCTGCCTTGTTATTTCAAGCGAAATTAGAAAAAAAATTTGTTATTTCGCTTGAAAGTGCTTTATTTCGCTTGAATACACCTTATTCCGCTTGAAAAGTCCTAATTTCGCTTCAAATCAGAGCTATTTCGCTTGAAAAAGCATATTCCGCTTGAACTAGTGTGTAATTTCAAGCGAAATCAGCTTGAAATTGGTGATTCCGCTTGAACATTATTGCCTGATTTTGCTTGAACAGTCATCATTTTGTTTGAATAAAAAACGGATGCATGTGATTATAAATCAGATCCACTAAACGTTGAAAGGTCCAATTAACAAGTGTTGAGTGTATCAGGTCATTAATGCATGTGAAACAGGTTGCTTGAATACATGTGAAACTGAATTGTGACTTAGAGTTTGTCGGCTTATATGAGCATGGAGATGTATTAAAAGAGTTGTCTGACTTAGTGTATATAAAGGTCCAATAGGATTAAAGAGGTTATTAAAAAAGTTGCTTTGTGTATTGTGTGTCACGAGATTCAAAACTAAGGATAAGTTCATCTTATTGTGGTCCAATCAAAGTAAACCTAAAATCTGTTCATTGAATTGAGGTCCAATAGAAGTTGATTCAATACACATGATTTGTCACCTGTGACTTAATGTGAACGACCCAATAGAATTTATGAAAAGTTGAATTGTTGTCGGCTGCATGTGACCCAAGAGAGTCTCGAATTGAGAATATCACGTGTATTCTGAAAAGATAAATTGACGGCCCAATCAAGTTGGTGTATATCACGTGGTTTCCTGAATTCATATATCGGTCCATGTGAATTTTGGATCATTTCACTTGTCTCGGCCAAAATCATTCTAAGGCCCAATTGAATCCATTTCGTTCCAATCAAGCCCATTCATTCAGTGATTTCACCCGAACTACATTGAACGAGTCCGCGAATCTTTGACACGAGTCTTAGATTGATTTCATCAACACATACTTTTACCTACTCAGTCCGTTTAAACTGATTGTTTGTTTGGTTATCTTGCAGGTTATTTCGCTTGGGAAGAAATTTTGCTTGAGGAGGAATTCCGTTTGAAAGATTGGTTTCGTTTGAAAGTGACTGATATTGTGAAAACTGTTACCAAAACATGGATAGTGATGATGAATTTGGAAGTTCCTTTGAAGATGATATTTTTAACAAATGTTATTTTTCTAACAAAAGTAAGTTTTCAATTTCAAACAAAACAGTTTCAATAAAGAAGGATCCAGAAATAGTTATAGACAAAACTGAAAAGAATTTGGAAGTTGGTTTTGAAAAAGATGAAAATATTTCAGAAACTGTTTCAGAAAGAGCTCCAGTTTTTGATCATTCATATTCATCTGATGAAGAGTGTAATGATGATAGCAAAGAATTTGAAAAACTTGAGTTTTATAAACAGTTATATTCGTCTGAAATGGTTAATGAATCTTTTGCAGAACAAATTGACAAGCTCCAGAATAAACTTGCTGCGAATAAGAAGAATCAAAAGGTAGCAAATGTAGAAGAAAGTGTTGAATCTGAGATAGAACATGTTGTTTGTGCTCACCCAGAAAAATCAAAGCAAGATGAATCAACTGAATTATCACAGAATGGTGAAGATAAAGAATAAAGTACATCAACAAATGAAATTTCAAGTTCTGAGCCAGTGTACTCAGAAGTTAAAGAAGAAAAAGTTGTGATGACTGAAGAAGTTGTGAAAGAAGCTGTTACAGAAAAACAACAGGTTCTTGAAGAAGTAATTTCCGAGAAAGAAGAATCCAAGAATAATGGATCTTCAAGTTCTGAAATTGTGTGCTCAAAGTGTAGGAGATACTGATTTCTTTCCTGTGGAAGTAGGACTCCACCAAGGGTCAGCGTTGAGCCCTTTTCTATTTGCGATTGTCCTAGATGAGTTGTCAAAGTCGATTCAGGAGTCAGTTCCATGGTGCTTGATTTTTGCAGACGATATCGTGTTGATCGAAGAAAGTAAACAGAGCCTGAATGCGAGGTTAGAAGAATGGCGGGTAGCCTTAGAATGCAAAGGTTTGAGGATAAGTCGCTCTAAGACTGAATACCTTTACTGTGATTTTAGTGGAGCAGGCGATGAGCACGACACCCAGATCACCATTGAGGGCCAGGTGGTTCCACAGGCAACTAAGTTCAAGTATCTAGGATCGTTTGTTCAGAGTAATGGAGAGATTGACAGTGACGTAGCTCACCGTATCCAGGCTGGATGGTGTAGGTGGAGAGCAGCCACAGGGGTGTTGTGCGACAAGAGGTTCCCTGTTAAATTAAAAGGGAAATTTTATAGGGTTGCAATTAGACCCTCTATGTTATACGGAACAGATTGTTGGGCCATCAAGAAAATTCATGCACGAAAGCTAAAGGTAGCAGAGATGAGGATGCTAAGATGGATGTGTGGGCACACTAGGTTGGACAAGATAAGAAATGAGGTTTTTAGGGAAAGATTAGGAGTTGCTAGTATTTCAGACAAGATAAGGGAGGGGAGACTGAGATGGTTTGGGCATGTCAGGAGGAGGCAGACGACAGACCCGGTTAGAATAGTTGAAACACTCGCGGTAGATGGAAGGAGGAGTAGAGGCAGACCGAAAATGACGTGGGATGAGCGGATTAGACAAGATTTGCTAGATTTGCACCTCTTTGAGGACATGGTCGAGGACAGATCTTCGTGGAGACGTAGGATTAAGGTTAAAGATTTTTAGGAGTTTGGCTTGGTTTTTAGCTTAGGCTCCTATCTTATGAGTTTATTTTTTCAATTTCTATGAGGTATGATATAGTTATATATATATATATATATATATATATATAGGTTTTCACATTTTCTCGGTGTCGTAGTTTTACTAACAAGCACTTACTTATTTATTCGTTTATTATTATTTTTATTTCTATCTTTTGTAGTAGTGGCATGCTTATATATGTTTTTTAGAAACTTATGTCTTGGTTATGGTTTTTGGAGCCGGGGGTCTCACTGGAAGCAGCCTCTCTATCCCCTGGGATAGAGGTAAGGCGTGCCTACATCCTACCCTCCCCAGACCCTATCAATAGCTTCGCTATATGTGGGATTATACTGGGTATGGTTGTTGTTGTAAAGTGTGATAAATCAAGAGCGGACAATGTCAAACTCTTGAAGGATGTGGAGAGTTTGACATTGGAAAACAAAATTTTTAAAGAAAAAGAAAAAGTTTTTCTAAATAAAGTAACAATTTTAGAAAATGAAAAATCAAAAATGGAAAAAGATTTTCAAAGTCAAATCAAGATTTTAGAAGATGAGAGAGATATTTTCGGCAAAAATAATCTTGAAAAGCAAGAAGCAATCAATTCTCATCTTCAGAAAATCATTAGACTTGAAAAAGAAGCTGAAATTGCTAGAAATAAAATAAAAGAGTTAGAAAATAAGTTGAAAGGTTTTGTGACTTCTGCATCATATGTTTGTCCAGAACCGATCAATTCTGTTCCAATAAGTGACAATGTCACAAATTTTGAAAAAGTCAAAATTGAAGATTGTGATGATAAAACTGATGATGAAAATGAGAAAAATGAGAAAAATGAGAAAAAAAAATATTTTTGGAATTAAAAGAAAATTTTAAAAACACTGTTTTACATTTTACTGAAATAGGTGAATGCTCAAAGCAAAAACCGGTTAAGAAGAATGTAGAACAGAAACAAAAAGTAAAAAATTCGAAAAATTTTCAAAAAGAAAATAAAAGTTCATCAGTACAATCATCCAATCATTATGAAAAATCACAAAAATTGAAAAATCAAAACTCACAAAAAGTTGGTAATAAGTGGTGCAGGTTTGACCACAGTGCTCAAATGCCAAATCAAGGATACGGGAGAAGGAAGGATTACCACAAGGCAACTCAATGTTTTGATCTGAGTGTGTGGTATGAAAATGAGGAAAGGTATGATAACAGAGTGTGTTACACATGTGGTTATCAGGGACACATTGCTGTTAACTGCCAAAATCAGAGTTGGAATTTCGAAACAAGAAGGTGCTATGAATGCCACATCAGAGGCCATATTGCAAGAGATTGCCCAATGAGATCAAAGGAAAGATCGAGGGCTGAATCTCAGAAAATGGTGAAGAACTCAGTTGAAGTCGAAGAAAAGCCCAAAGAAAAGAAACAAAAGAGACAGAAACTGAAACTTTCACAAGGGCAGAAAGACAAATTGAGAAAGAAAAGAAAGAAAGTAAGGGAGTATTTGGAAAAGATTTTGTCCTCGGATACAACCGGAAAATCAGATAACAGTTCTGATAAATCGTTTTGCTTTCCAAAGAATGATCAATCAAGTAAAACGAATTCATCAGATACAAATCTGAGGACAAAAGGGAAGATAAAGAAAGAAAAATTAACTAATCAAACTGATGAACAATCAAAGAACGTTAATTTTTCAGAAAAAGTCTGTATCAAAGTTTTTAAGTATAAAAATGACAATGAAAAATTGTGCATGTCAGAGGTTGATAAATTTGGTAAACCTAAATTTTGTAAATTTTGGGTTCCGATAAAAGATGACGATGAATTTGTTTCTGCGAAAACAAAAGAGTCATCTTCTGGCGATGAATTTGTTTTTTCAGAAGCAAAAGAGCCACGTTTTGGCAATGAATCTGACTTGTCAAAGTCAGAAGAGCCACAAATTGAGGTAAAAAGTGATGAATCTGACTTGTCAAAATCACCCAAGGACCGTCAGGCTTGGGTGGATCTCTTCAAATAAAAACCTGATTTGCCGGAGCTCCCAGGTTGGTAAGTGTGGAGTAGGAATCGGCATATTTCTTGAGAAATTCACAGGATGGTAACTGTGATATTTTGAATTACAAAAGATTCATCATGGACATTAAGTTGTACTTGATTTATCTTTCCGACAAGAGGTATTGTTGAAAACAATGTGATGAAAGAACCCCAAGTTTCTGAAAAGATAAACAAAACTGATTTTCCGGAAAAACCATTTGATTAAAACAAACTTAAGTGTTTTGAAATCATAATGGGAAAATAGTTTGTTGACAGGGGGAGTTCTGATTGTTTATGCACAGTGGATGGCGAATTGAAGTAATCCTTGCATCATGTTGTCACTTTACCTTGTACAGTTTGTTTTCAAATTTTCCCAGAAAATCAAAATTGAGACATATTTTGATTTTAGGGGGAGAAAAAATTTAAAAAAATTAGAAAATTTGAAAATGTCAAAAACATTGAAAAAGAAAAAATGAGTTTTGTTGTGAATAAGAGGAAATGATAGTAAATCAGTGGACTGTCACAGCATGCTAAAGAAATGTAATGTCAAATGTGATAAACGGTCTCACTAAGGATGTGACGATAGGCTCAGCTAGACTGGTAGATTTGTGATAACGATACAAATATAAATGAAAAAGCCTAGTTCTAGTGGAAAACATGGTTGAAAGCATAGTACTTAGTTTTGTCCTTCTTGACTGTGTGCCTGCTCAGTAATCACTGATTGTCGAAAGACATAAAACTGGTTAAGTTTGCGAACTTTCACAACTTTGCTAAAAAAGTCACTGTGATTGTGCATTTCATTTTGCAAAGATTTAAACTTGTTTGATTTCTTTATTTTGAATAAGCATTGGACATCCTCTGCGTATACGTGAGTATCGACCTGGATGTTATTGCCTAAACGTTCTGCTTTATTTTCTTTGGTGTTTCGTTTAAGATTTGGACCTCCTCTGCGTATACGGAAGTATCGACCGGGTGGTTAAAGCCTAAACAACTTCAACTTATTTTTATTTTCTTATTTTGTTTAAACATTGGACTTTCTCTGCGTATACGGAAGTATCGACCTGATTATTAATGTTTAAACATTCTGAGTTGTTTTCGCACAAATCACAGTTGATGAAAGTTTAAAAGCATTACTTGAGTCAGTGTATTGCATGATGAGGGGATATGCTGAGATCGTGGGGTCCATAAGAATTTAGTGCAAAATTAATATACCTTAACGTATCGGTAAGCATTTCGAAAGTTTTTAGATTGAGTTTAAGAGGACAACTATATCGTCAATCTATGTGAATCGTTTAGAACTTAAAATGATTAAAGCTTAACGGTGCTAGTGATTTGTCTCATAAACTGATATGATCCTCTTACACAAACTCACAAAAATATTGTCTGTATATATTTCTTTACTGTATTTCATTCATAAAAAAAAATCCAAAAAGATTTTCGGAGTGTTTTAGCATAAAATTTTGAAAATTCAAAAAGATTTTATTTCATATTGTTTTCGACAACTGATGTTGGAGAGCTGATTTTCAAAATTCTAAGTGCTAAACTTGATGAACTAGAGGTTTGGAAGAATATGTTTAAGATAAGAAATAATTTTGGAATGTTAATTGGTTCATTAATTTGAATCAAAATTTTGAAAAATTACAAATTCAAGTAGCTTTTCAATGTCAAAAATTGTTTATCTTACAAGTGGTAGAGAGTTTTGCAGGTTAAAGACAGATTTCTGATCCTGTAGCTACAGAAAGCCAAGAGATGTTTCAGATTCTGTGAAAGCAGCAGAGCAAGATTCCCATACCTTAGCATGAATAAAGTTTGAGCCAGAATTCTATTCAAGACTAAGATCCCAGCTTGTTGAAAGGGGGAGTCTGAAGACGTAAAAGTCAGAAATAGTTCAGAATCAACACTCAAGGGGAAATTTGCTTGAAAGGGGGAGTTTAATTGTTAGAAGATCAGTTTCTGGACTTGAAACTGCGTTCAAGATAAAAGCTGCTGTTGTTGATGATCAAGAGAATTGAAAGACAAGACGCTACGAGATTGACTACGGCAATATCCAAGGGGGAGTCTGTTAGTGCAGTATGTGTCTATCGCCTTCGTCAATCAAAACCGTAGCAGAAACAGAAGAATTCTAGCGTTATATTGTAATATCTAGTTAAAAGGGCAAGGTGGCAATTTTATAAATAAGGGGAAATCCCTTATAATCTTGTGCCTATAAATAGGGAGCTATAGTGTTAGACATAAGACTTTTGCTCATTTGAGATCTAGGAGCCTAGTGCTTAGAGAGAGAAAGTCCTTCACGTGATTCTCGGCACATTGTACTCGTCATATTATTCTATAGAATCACGGTTATAGTACGTTCTCGTGTGTTCGATCACGTTCGTGTATGGATTCCGCACGTTACACGTTCGTTACGCAATCGTTCGGTGTGAAAACCAGTCCTACAGATCGTTAAAAGAGTTATGCAGATAACAGACGAAAACCTTTAGAATTTCAAGTAGGAAATAAAGTATTATTAAAGGTTTCTCCATGGAAAGGAGTAGTCAGATTCGTTAAGTGAGGAAAGCTAAGCCCCAGGTATGTTGGACCTTTTGAGATTATTAGAAGAATAGGACCTGTAGCTTATCAGTTACAACTGCCAGAGGAAATGGCAGGAATACATGATGTGTTTCATGTATGTAATCTCAAAAAGTGCTTAGCAGACGAATCACTAGTGTTACCTCTTGAGGACATAGAGGTAAATGAGAAACTTAAGTTTATCGAGATACAATACATAACATTATAACATGTTATCAAATAAAATAAGGTTATGATAAAACCTTATGAAATACGATTTTTATCACTTATAATAAAATATATAATCAATACACTATAGTTAATATCCAATACTATTGTTAAGTATTATGACCAATCCCCCATTATATGCATGAGATACCGTTATCACTATAAAATAACGCATGGGTTCCTCTTGTAAAAATAAAGGAAATGAACAACAGTAAACCATTACTTGAATATTATTGATACATTTTTTTATAATTCCTTGTACAACCCATGCATAATTATCAAAGTTTTTTTTTAATACTGTAGCAATACGTTATTGTAATAATGTATTGCATTAAAGGCTTGTATAGTGTATGTAATACCGAAATCAATCAATGTTTAAAATCGTAGAAATGAATGTCGAATGTGTACTACGCACTAGATCTCTTTAACATCTTAACTGTGTAAAGGTATTTTGGCATGCCTTCTATACGCTAGCATGACTAATAAAGCAACAAGTTGAGATGAGTAAAAACATACCACACTTAAAACAAGTTATATAATGTCTAATTTAATAAGGTAATGGTGATAATATTGTGATAATAATAATAAAGGTGTATAACAACCCTCCTAGAACCCTTAACGTAACCCTAAACTTTCCTAAATATACCCCGTACGCGAGAAACGAGCCCGAAATAGCCCTACACTTAGAAAAATCAAGAAAAACAAATTTCAGGTGTTGCTTGTGGGTTGCGACGGAGACCCCCATGGTCTGTCGCGGGCCGCGACAACCTTTGCTTGGTCGACACTGCATAGTGCCACGTGGCACGTGACTCACCGGACCTACCCCCTTGACTCAGCAAGCCTATACGCGACACGTGGGCTCTCGCGTCCCGCGACGGCCGAGAGCTACTTGGTCGCGGGGCGCGACGGATTGGTCGACCAGCCTATAAATGGAGAGCTTTGGCTCATTTGTTCAATCGTTCATTTCTTGATTTCTCTCTCAAATTTCTATATAGTCAAAGTAATACCCGGGCATAATACCCACTATAAAGCGAAGCTCTGTCTCGTTGTAAGTACTATAACCCTGCTATTACCCTACACGATCGATTTAGGATTCCGTAATGCATGTTGGCTCTGCCCGACTCACTCATTGGAATTCTGTCTTGTGTGTACACCCGATTGATCTAGGATTCCGTAATTCATGTAGGCTCTGCCTGACTCAGTCATTGGAATTCTGTCTCGAGTTGTACGATTAATGTGAATTGGGTTATTTTACTAACACGTGTGCATTGTTTGATTTTAATAGATAATAACCAGGAGATTCTCAGGAAGCTTTAGTTTTACCTAAGTAAACAATGTGAGTACATCTGCTTTTCGTAAACTGTTTTTACAAAACCTCAATTGTTTTAAAATATAATTAACAGTGATTGAGTTTATGTATTCTTCAATTACTGCCGGTATGTTGGGGTTTTGTATACAAAATGTGAAAGACGTTACCATTAGACAAAGATTTAGCCAATGAGTAATATGACCCACCAGTCAGGATTGACAGTACTGAATGAGTAATTGTGTAGATATAAACATTGTAATCGCTCTCAATACTGTGAAATTATATAAACTGTTTTTGATTAAGTTACCTAAATAAAAGTGGCTATAAAAGTTACCTAAATAAAAAGAAGTTTTTGTTTTCAATAATTAGGGTTTACCCCTACAAATGTATTGTCAAATGAACTTGGGTTTTATCCCAAAAAGTTATTATTATAAAAGTTTGGTGGTTTACTTTGATCAAAATATTTCCTAACTATGGTCCTGGTGTATTCCGCTGCTAAATTAATAAACATCGATACCACCCATCTGCCCTCGCGGCGCCCGCTCCCGGGGTAGGGGTCGGGGGCTGCGACAAGGTGGTTAAAACTTAATATGATAATGATACATGCAAGATTTATTATATGTTTCTAAAGTAGGTACAGTTATAAGAAACCACAAAGTTTTTAAACTTAAATCCAATTATGATCTAATTAATCATATATTAAAATTTATAAATGTATTCACCATTTATATAACTGCATATTTAAGCATATTAAAAGTAGATATATTAAAAATAGATAAAACATAAATGTGATATTAACATATCATTAATTCATAATATATAATATTAAATACTTTAGAATGCTAAAATTATGAATATGAAAGTTAAATGGTCAATTAAATACGGCTAAATGGAAGGCCACCAATCAACTAAATTTAAATAAAATCAATAAATTAATATTGAGAATCATAACTCACTAAGTCAAGACGTTTTGAAGGAATTAGATTAAAATTAGTTTTTTTCTTTATAAACTGGTTTCTAGACCTTGATAAATAGATGTAAATTTTCTTTTGCAACCCAAATATTAATTACTGATTACAAAACATGGCTCGTATATGTATTATAGTGTGTATATAGCGCGAGAACTTACTCTGTAGCCTTTACCCCCATGGTGGTAAAGGGTGTTCGCTTTCGATACCACCTTAAGACAGTCACATAATTCTACCGAGTACATTTCCATAACAATTGCGAAAAGTTCCGAAAAATCAAACAATTTGCGTAAAGTTAAGAAAATCAAACAATAATGGTTTAAGATCACCATTTGTTGTTTACCGTATGTTAATCCAATAGCCAAATTAGGGTTTAATTTCCAACAATTTCTATTGTTTAACCTAGTTTTTCATAGCTACATGTAAATTTCCAATGAGAAAGAATTCCATAGGTAATTATTACGTTCATTCACTAAATCTTTCGTTTTTCATACATTCTTCACATATATATGGCATACCGTGAGACCTATTTTACAAATGAATCACCAAACCAATCCAAGTTCATATTTAACTATTTTAAATAGTTTAAAAAAACTAATCAGGTGAGGTTGCTCGATGAATCCGATGATGATGTCAGTTATTTTGTATAAAACTACAATGATAAAAGAGCAGGTCATTTTCTTTTGTTTCAACCATTTAGTCATCTTTTTTTTCATTTAATGTTGACTACATGAATTTGGTTCTTACAATCACCGACTGTTTACACCCATTTTGTTTCGATTTTATTTAAATGGTTCGTTAGATAAATTTAAAAAAAAAACATACATAGGCTTGGGAATGTTACCTTGTATATCGTAGGGGACCTGTTGACCATTCGTTTCCATGTAGTCGATGTTGAGAAACAGACCCGACTATGATGTATCATGTAAGCTTACTATATGATAATATAATCTAACTCCAAAAGCAAATCGTGCTAATAACGTGTTGTGAAACAACGACCTACTAGCAATGTATAGAGAAGAATGAGAGAATGGAAGATTGATTTCTTATTGATATCTAAGTATAAAATACAGAGCCTCTATTTATAGGCTTATACATTAACATAAGAGTAAATACAAAAGAGGAGTTAAGGATGTGGAGAGTCACTCTTAATGATGTATTCATAACAGTATATATATAAAAGCTTATAAAAATCTTTCGAGCCCTTTAAAAATTTGGGCCTCGGGTGTCGACACAAGTTGGCCGTCCCAAGAGCCGGCCCTGTGTATAATAATAATAGAGTAATTATTTGAATAGTTTGACATAAAATTTATATAATAATTACGGAATACGGAAAAATCAAAGACTTTTATGTTTGATTTTTTTGTGAATTTAAAATTGTGTATTTAACAATTAGGTTGTGGAAAACTGTGAAAGGAGTCTATGGTTTTGATTTTTACAGTGGCAATTTGTCTGTCGTAGTTACTGTTTTTTGGTTAATCTAATTTTAATTTATATTTATAGATCTATGTGTTAGCATATGTATCAAACATGACATTTGTGTGATAATAATTGTTGGTTGAGTAAGTATCTTGGTTTGATATGAATGTTTATTGTCTTTCCATGAAACAGTGGATGAATGTTGTGCTCTCATCTATATATATATATATATATATATATATATATAAATGAGATGGATTTGGGCTAGGTGGCATTTGATTTTGGCCATTTTTGATGATGTGGCAACTTTTGGTGGAGATGGATTTTGAGTTTAGGAGGGAATCCATCTCAATTCTCAAAACACAAACCAAAAAGAAGTGTGTGAAGCGGGATCCGTTTTTAAAGTGGGTTAAAATTTGGATTCGGGTCACTGTTTCTCAAATATGGATCCCTTATATTCTTCTTTTCTACAATTATTTCATTCACTAAATCACTCCTTTTTTACAAAACCCTAGAAGCAAGTTTTTTTTTTCTTCTTGAGACAAGCGATTCCAGAAGCTACTTCTAAAACCCAAAATCCCATATCTGCTTCTTCTGTTCGTCATCGAGTTATCTTCGAGAATCATATGTATGATGTTTATTGTTTTCTGATCCAAATCCTGGTATACCCGTTAACTATCAAACGAATTGCGACCTCAAACTTACATCCGTGATCTGGTAAGCATCTAGATTTTAGTTAGGGTTTTTTTATGATTAAAGATTTCATTTGTTGAAATTTGATGAAATTGTTGCGTCTATGGTGTATGATGTTCATGGTTTTTTTTTTGGCTACATTATGGTTTTGCATCTCTATGGTGTGTGAGGTTATTCGAGTTGGTTTTTTCTTTTCTGAATTAAGGGTTTATTAATTGTGTCAGAATTGTTTTGTTTAAGGTCCCCAGATTGAGAAGAAGAGCGTCGATGTTGTTTGGACGAGGATAGGTTTCAGCAGATTTGAAGATGAGTTTTTTTTCCAGACAACATTCTTCATCCGACAACTAAGGTATGAATTGAATCAGTGGTCTCGAGCTTCTTCTCAGGTCCATGATTGTGATTGATTTTTTTTCACAATCATTTAGATATTGATTATATTATGAATTATGAATATATTAAGCTCATTGGTTTTGAATTTAAGTTTGAATGCTATTTAACTATTTAAGTATATTGCTTTGACTTATTATTTGACAATTTGAATTTTTGAAATTTATATCAATTATGGATACTTATCAAAGTTGTCTAAATTGTAACGTATTTCCAAATTTATCAAGATAACTTATATTAAGGTTTTAATTGCTTCCAAATTTTGTGTTATTTTCCATAATTTTCGACAATCACATTATTTTTCAAGTTTCTCAGAATTTGGAAAGATATATAGCATATGTTTTAAACCTAAATGACCTCTTTGTATGTCAAACTGGGTTCGGTTGTTGAGTCAAATAGTTATATTATTCTTAGCATGATTATGAGGAGGCAGGAGGCTGATGAAGAATCATCTAAGAAAGAGAAGTTCTGAGTTCAACTGTTCAAAATTGGGATGACAGAAAATTCTTAACGGCTTTAACCTCTCGATCTACGAAGGCGAGGTTGAATCCGTTTATATTAAATTATATATTCATATGATTGTAATTATAGTGGTTATGATATATGATAAGTTTAGAAATATGTTTTGGTTAGTGAAGTTTCGTAGTTTGTTCATAAAAGTAGTCATAGTTAGACTTTTTAGGTACCTAGGGTTTCATTTATTGTTATAATGAAAATGACAATAATATTTGTTAGGTCTCATTTGTTGTTAAAATGAAAATAATATTTGTTCAAATTGAAGTTGAAACCTAACTATGTGATTGACAGAAGCTGTTACAGTGCTTATGTGTGTAATGTGTATGTTAAATTGACAATCACTGTAAAAGAATCCTGCATTTTTCTCTTTTATTAATCATTTAGGTAGGTGACAAGCTGACAATCATAGTTGTCAATAGCGCGCTAAGTAGCTTATACGTCATATGTCGCTATGTAGTATATAGCTTATACGAGCCGGGGTCTCACTGGAAGTAGCCTCTCTATTCATACGGGGTAGAGGTAAGGCTGTCTACACCTTACCCTCCTCAGACCCTACCTTAGCTTTGCTATTGGTGGGATATACTGAGTATGATGATGATGATGATGATGATTTATTAGCATTAATCCCCTTTGTGAGAGAATGAATGGTATTTTTGCTTGCTTGAAGGTGGGAGAATGAATGGTATTTTCGATGTTTCACGGCTTACGATTTGGTGTTTTGGTGCCTAATGGGTATTCTTTTAATCATGGTGAAATTGATGAGGAAGTGGCTTCATCGGTAGTGTTTTTTGAGTCTTCGCATTCTGATTCTCCAGGTATAATCTTGCTCCCTTTGGTCTAATATAACACTCTTTGTTAGTTGGTACATAAACTATTACTTTTAAATTTTCTTGAATATAAACTTTAAAGCTTTTTTCTTTGCTTTTATGTTTTTAGATCTTCGTGATGACAAGGGATATTTAGCTGATCATATGGGCTTTAATGTTATCACATCTGCTTGAGATCGACGACAGCTCCCTGTGGGATGATTCTTAAACACACTTTGGTTGATGTTTCCAGTATCTTGACATTTGTTAATTGTAAGATTCTCACTTTTTTCTTGAAGCATTTATCAAGCAATTCACATTCAGATGTTATCTTAAAATCTTGCACCAGATGGTTTTGTGGCAAATACCACAATGGAGGGATATATTATTCTGGTAGTTTTCTTATTTTCATTCCTCTTCATTTTACAGAGGCTGAAGACTCTGTTATAGGCGCAGACCATAAAAAAATTAAATGGCACCTAGGCGTGTGAGAAGAAGATTGTTCTACCAGATGTGAAGTAAGAAGACATTGTTTATACATTCAGATGTGAAATATCTTTTCATGTATAGAGTTCGCAATATTCATGTTTATCTTTCTTTTGTTGACCAGTTAAGTTTTTTGATTATGACTCCTTATTGAAGCAATTAAGGTCTGTTTCTTCATCAAATTCTTGATTATTATCAACAGGTTTGGCGATATTTGTTAAATCTGTTCATTTGTGGGAGTTTTGCATGTGCCTTTTCACCACTGATCCCGTAGATTCGAGGTCACAACTGATGTGGCTTTGTTAATCGTTGATGATGGTGGTTGTTATGGTGGATGCCGGCTGCGAGACGGTGGTCAAGCGGCTATGGTTCCGATCCACTTCCGACACGTTTCTGGTAAGCTTTTTTTCTATTGCATGTTCTCTATTTGGTTAAGTTCGTTGCTTCATCTTCCTTCTCTGTATGGTTGTGGATTTGGTGATGAACGCAAACCAGAAAATATGGCGATGGCGATGGCGATGGCGGCTGTTAGGGTTCAATGTAACTGAGATTGGGGAACTGCCAACGATAGCTATCTGAGTTCACGAATCAATCAATCTTCTTCAACACGTGATGAGTAACCAAGCGGAATAATCCAAATCTTAAGTCATTGTTTTGTTGACTATTATTATGATTTGATTGTTGTTTCATCATTGATGATCATGATTTTTTTACCCTCGCTTCTCTTCTGGTGTAGGAAATTTGGTTGAAATGTGAAATGGGTTTGTTATTTGAAGATTAAAGTTGGTTGCTTTTTCCTGTTTTAGGGTTCACATTGTTTGTTTTGTGAGGGTTTCCAAAACTACATCGATGATGTGAACAAGTTTAAGATCATGATTTCCCAAAGTTAATTATTGTTTGGATTTAAAGTGTAATATTATATTCTTTAGTAAAATTAAGTCAATATGTTATTTCTAGAATATAACTGTGAGTTTTCTTGGTGTGGTGTGTTCTTTATTTTAATACAGCAAAGAGTCCAAGAATCCATAATCTGTTTTGCTTCTGGAATAATTTGCGTTGGCTCTTCTTTTCTTTTCAACACTCACCACTATGTGGGCACCAGGTTCTCAACGAAGGATTTATGCATCTATAAATTTTTAGTTTTATTATTCATAATTAAATTGTTTATATCATGCTAATGTTCTATGATTACGATTCACAAGTATATTATAACCATGGAAGCTGAACTGCTCTCTACTCGATATTGATGGGTTCACTTTTGCCTCAGGTACTTGAACACATGTGAAAAGCTAATTGTTCGTTTAGACATGCCAATTAGTGCAGATCAGATTATGCAACAGATGTGGAATTGGTAATGTGTCCCTACGTTGCCTTTGTTTATCACTTCTAAAGTGGTAAACAAATTGTAGGTTGAATTTCTAAACTGATATTTGTTGTGTTTGGCAGTCTAATGACAGTAATGGAGATGATATTTGACTAATGGATTGACAATGTACGACATTCAAAGCATAATGTACAAGCGGTTGAAGCCAGCAGCAGCAGCAGCAGGTAATTCTATAGGGTAGGAATGATTCTATACAATTGTTTAATAAAATATAAATATCCAATCCTCAAAACCTCTTTTTTGTCCAGTTTTTAAATTATGTTATTTAACTATGTGATTTATATGATTACTAAATCTATATTTTTTAATAAGAAGTGTTAGACATTAGACAAACAAAATAACTTAATTTTCATACTTAATAGTTGAAATGGGTCATTTTTTAGAATAGGTTGAAACAATCCAGAACGGGTTTGCTCTGTGATCCACATGCAATTTCAGTTTGCACCAACAATTGAGATATTTAATGGCTTTACTAGCACAACGAGCCCTATTGATGTGAGATATTTATGGTGTTGCTCACCAGCATGGTGTGGGATAGGGGTTCAACTCTTTATGGGTAGGTGAGTATTTATGTTTTAACGTTGAGGTGGCTGATTGAACTGTTGTGCATCTTATGCATTATGTTGAGCATCAGATGTGCGTTGTTTTCTGGTGGTGGGTGTCCAGGAAGATATAGATACTATTGATAGAATGATTGCTGATGGTGAGTCACAGTACAATAAGTGGCGCCACCCTGATCCCTACATCGGTAAGTGCTAGAAGAATTTAAGGTAGCTTTTGTTATGATGGAATCGTTAAAGAATGGAAAATAAAAATCTCATAGATCATTCTTGATTCCATTACCCATTTTTATTGCTTTAGTATTCAGTTATATAAATAAATCTTATTAAAAATTAAAAGTTATATGAATTGCTTTGTTTTGTGCCGTTAATGAACAATTCCATGGGCTCCCGGTGGCAGCAAGTTTACTCGCAACCCTACGCCACCCCCTGGGGTAATCTTCTTCTCATCTCATTAGTGCATTTGTTGTAAGCAGATTATAAATTTATCAATATTCTTTCAATCTAATTAAAATGAGAAAAAACAGCTATTTATTTGTATTTTGCGATTAACGTTCCTACATTCACAGTCGTTGCTAGGTTGTTATCATATATCATTACACCATTGATAAGAAAAAAAACATTTTAGCAAAAATAGATGCAACATGAAAATTGGCATACTACTCTTTTAACCATGCACATGCTGTATAAATCAGGCCCATAATCTGCTCCATATTTATGCGCCTTTGTGCTTAAGCTCTTTGTTTTTTGATTGTTGGAGATCGAGATAATTTATGATTATGGTCGAGAGGATCATTAGCTGCAAGTAATTCGGGCTCCATGACAACACCTGAAGGTTAGAACCAAACTGATTATGTCATATACCAATTAATCTCAGAATCTGGTCATACTAAAACTTAAAACTCCATTGTGAATGTTAAATTGTTAATGATCAATTGATCATTGCCAAAACAATAGATGGATTCTTGGCTTCATTGTTTTCTATTTGCCTTCTACTTCATTTGGCTCATGGTACTCGAAAAAAATCATCTTTTTGTAATATCTGGTGTAACGCATAAGGTTTTTCTTATTTCTGCAGTCTGATGCTAAAATTACGTGTTCACCTGTGATCAATACAGTAGCCAAACGAGTGTCAAAATGTATTTTTCTGCGTGTCAAAAACCACTAACATGTTCTTATTTATTATTTTATTAGCTGTGATTATTTTATTATTTACGAGCAACTTTAGAGACTAAGGGTTTAGTCGCCTGATGCAGGTAATTTGATTGATGAAGCTGAAGATGAGTTGGAACCTGGAGTTTGACGAAGAACAGTCACAAGATGAAGAATTAACTAAAGACGCATTTTCTAAGAAAAGGAAAGCCTCCACACATCTTCCGAACTTAAAGCAAGACGTATATTGTGTACCCTCATTTTGTTATAAAATTATTTAATAAATAACAAACTTATACCATATTATTTAATGTTTTATAATTGGTTAAACGGGTTAGAGGCATCTTGGAAGCAAAGCTGGGATCCAAGTGGGCCTGCTTGTGTTTATAAATGGAGTAGGATTGCTGATCCGAAAGTGAATTGCTTCGCTTGGCTTGTCTCGAGCGGTAGCATCCCTACGGCTATCGTTTGTGAGGAATGTGGCTTAAGGATTAAAATTTGATTGATGAAGCTGAAGATGAGTTGGAACCTGGAGTTTTACGAAGAACAGTCACAAGAGGAAGAATTACCTAAAGACGCAGTTTCTAAGAAAAGGAGAGCCTCCACACATCTTCCGAACTTAAAGTAAGACGTATATTGTGTACCCTCATTTTGTTATAAAATTATTTAATAAATATCAAACTTATACCATATTTTTAATGTTTTATAATTTTGGAATGATGAACATAATTCATGGCTTCATTTTTGTCAAGTGAAGCTAGATCATTAAGAATATGTTCGTTAGAGACGCTTATGTTTATTACTTCATTTTGTCAGTCAAATGAATAAATTACTTATTTTTATGCTTTAAAAACAAGTGCCAATCATGGGAGAAGGATATTGAAATGAAAGAAATGGAAGAGCTTATGCAGAAGAAAACAATATAACTGGTTCGGGTTGTAGGTTTGAAAAAAATCGGAAACCGAACCATATCTGTAACCAGAAAAAATACGAACCGAACTATGAATTTGGATTGAACTATGAATTTGGATTGGTTTGGTTTTCGGTTCCACAAATCTTGCTTATTCAGATAACTGAACCGATTCGGTTAGATACAATTGTAATCGGGATCGGTTTGGTTTCAGTTTATATCAAATAACAAAAGACTATCCTGTTGTGCCATTTTTTTTTAATTTCTTTTAGTTTTTTTGATTTTTTTAGTAAGTCAAGATGGGTTAGGATGGGTTTTAAAATACCCATCTAAATTTTAACATGACTCAGGATGGGTTTAGATGACAAATGCATAATTTTTATGGAGTGTATGATGGGCATCACACGTGAATTCGTTGTTTATGGAGTGTATGATGGGCATCACACGTATTATGAAGCAGATGACAAATGTATGACTTTTTTACTTGTTTTGTTTTTATTTTATTTATGGTTTTGGGTTTTTGATCTAACGATCAGAATTCACGTTTGCAGCAACGTTTTGGGGATCGATAAAGGAAGATTATGCAGCAATTAATCCTCCAGTGGTTTTCAAGGTACATCTTCTGGTTAGAGGTGCACAAAACGGGTCCGGGTATGGTCAACGCGGGTCAAAACCAGTCGTGGTGAACCAGGTTGGGTACGTAAGCAGGTTTTGGAGAGGGAAGTGATCGGTTCGGCTTCGGTTTTTTTAACTGGTTCGGGTTGTAGGTTTGAAAAAAACCGAAAACTGAACCGTATCTGTAACTAGAAAAAATACGAACCGAACTATGAATTTGGATTGGTTTGGTTTTCGGTTCCATAAATCTTGCTTAGTCAGATAACTGAACCGATTCGGTTGTACACAATTGTAACCGGGATCGGTTTGTTTCAGTATATGTCAAATAACAAAAGACTATCCTGTTGTGCCATTTTTTAAATTTTTTAGTTTTATTGATTTTTTTGATTTTTTTTAATTTAGTCAAGATCGGTTAGGATGGGTTTTAAAATACCCATCTAAATTTTAACATGGGTCAGGATGGGTTTAGATGACAAATGTATAATTTTTATAGAGTGTATGATGGGCATCACACGTGAATTCGTTGTTTATGGAGTGTATGATGGGCATCACACGTATTATGAAGCAGATGACAAATGTATAATTTTTTTTTACCTTTTTTGTTTTTATTTTATTTATGGTTTTGGGTTTTTGATCTAACGATCAGAATTCATGTTTGCAGCAACGTTTTGGGGATCGATAAAGGAAGATTATGCAGCAATTAATCCTCCAGTGGTTTTCAAGGTACATCTTCTGGTTAGAGGTGCACAAAACGGGTTTGGGTATGGTCAACGCGGGTCAAAACCAGTTGTGCTGAACCACATATATGTTGGTCTATCCTTTCACTTCAACATGTTAAGTGTTGATAAAATATTTGGTTAGTATGATATTAATTGTTGTTTTGATCTTTTTAGGTGGGACATTAGTGCGATGCCGCAACTACCAGAATATATAAAACCATTCTACGAAATTATATTGAATGAGTATGCTGAATTCAACAAACAAGGATTAACTGATCTTACCGAGGCTTCAAAAAAAGCTGTATGGTTTCGTCGTACATTATACTTCGATATATATATTTGCCTGTTTAACGCTTCACCTCTATACGTGTCACTGATCGTCTGATCCCATGTTTGATTATAGGTTTTGACAAACCGGCGCACTCTCATTTTCAATTGCATATTCAGCTCCAGAGAGAGATTTAAGGCTCGGATTCCTCTTTTCGGTTATCGGATCTGTGCCGTGAGCCGGCCCCATGGTGTCTTCCAGACTCCCCGGGTAGCGTGGCTCGGTGGGTCGGTGGGTCGGTCGGGTACAATCGATGATGGGAAACAGATCTTTTTAATATCCTGAAAAGATTATTGGGGTTGATTGTTGTGAGAAATCATATTGAATCTGCATATAACTTCATGTATTTTATTTTTGTGAGAACCGTAGACTTCTAAAACTTAGTGAAGAAGTCTTTTTTATTCAAGTTTAGGGACTTATTCATGAAAAAAAGACTTTTTCATTTATATTTTGATATGTACAGGGATTTTGTCTCCCAAAATAGAACTTTATGTTAGTAACAAAGTGTGATGACTTTATTGTCGAGTAATTTCAGGGAGGGTATACATGTAATTCTTTTATTTATTCAACCTTTTTCTTAACTGGCCTTTTTATCCCTTTATGCTTCATTTTTATTTTGTCTTTGTTTTTTTTGTTGTTGTCAATCTAAGTACAAGTAATTGCCTTTAATTAACTAGGGATTCAAAATGGGATGTACACTCTTGGCACTCATGTTTACACTATGTTATAGATAGGTTTTTTTATGGACGTGTGGATGGCCATGATATGGGTCTCAATTTCGGCTAATTTACTTTAGAAATGGTCAATTTAAGTAGTGTTTTATCTGTTACAATGTAACTGGTTAGATGGATAAAATAAAAAAAGTTTGACTAAAAAGGAAACGCGCCAAATGCTTGATGATCTTGAAATTTCTTATTCTTAAGATGGTTAACAATATGAGATATTTGGTAGAGAAAACAAAACGATGGAAGCCGGAAGAACAATATATGGCGAAAAGGTCAAAAGACAAGAAGCTCATGAAAATTCTGGTCAAAGAGCACATTCATTGTATATAATTAAGAGATTCCCTGACGGGAATTCCGTCAGTATTAGTTCAGTTCATTAGTGTACAACTTTCAATTAATGACTACAACTTTCAATTCAAAACAATTATAAAACAAGTTTCTGACATAGTTAGATTAATATAAAGTAAATTTTCCTACCCGCGAAATTCGCGGGTGATAACCTAGTTCTATACATATAATATTTTAAAATGTTATTTATATTTGTTTTTCGTAAAATGTACTTACTAATAACTTTAACAATCAACATCCCGCCGCAAGCGCGGGTAGAGTTAACTTGTAATTAACATGTCCCGAATGACTAATTGAATCAGCTACAAAAACTCATAGGTTTTGTCAAACTTAAAGTGGAATTAGTAAGCGTACCTTAAGGAGCATTTGGATCTTTTGACCCACTTGGACCAGATATGTTAGCTTTGTTTCCATCCGCAGGCTTTACGCGACAATCTTTCTTGAAATGACCCAGTTTGCCACATCTCCAACAACCCCCTTTTGGTTTCTTGTTGGAATCATTATTACCCCGGTCAATCTTTCTTTTATCACCCTTACCTTTGTTGAACTTCTCATTTTTCTCATCACGTTCAACCATTTTGAAACAATTGATTTGAAACTTGATAGTGATCAAACTAAAATAAAGTACAGTACCCTTCTAACTTAATTTGAAAATCCCACTTTCAATTAAAAGATTTTTCCAACTTTCCAAATTAATCGTTCAACCAAGAAAATTCTTAACTTGAATTAATTTTCCAAATTCATTCACCCCAAAACAAATAAGGATTTAATTATTAAAAGTCAAACTTTGCAAATTAGGGTTCCCAGAAAAGCACAGACTAAAAATTCACTGCTAGAAAATCAAACTTATGAAACTATAGTTCTTAAATTAAAACTTGTGAAATCAAGATAAACAAACCCAAATTAATCACTAGAACATGTGAATTAGGGTTAATTCACAAACTAAACTACAGAAAAATATTCACTGTACAATATTTTTCAAACTTGAAATCACAACCAATGACCAAATTGAACCCTAAAATAGGTTTATCTTTCATGTTTAATTGGTTTAGAACAGTGAATTCAAATAAATAACAAACTTGAAACCCGAATTGAAATTGCAAATTTTGAGAAACCTGGATTAATCTCTGAATCGTATGAGAACTATCAGATAAACCTATTTGTTGGTTACACGCAATGATTTATCAGATTGGACAGATATCACTCTTGTTGGAATCTGGATTTGATGATTCTATGATGTAGAATGTTGAAGATCTTTTGTAACCGCTGTATGCTTGAGTGTACGTACCTCGCTCTCTTTGCGATCAAGAAGAAAAAATATATAAAATTGATATGTATATATAGAGTATACAAAAACAATACACTATGATATAATTACATAAAAGTAACTATAAATTGTGTCTATTTTACTCTAGCAATGGTGGTGGTGGATGGTGGGATGAAGAAATAAGGGTTATAATGAAGGAGTGGTGAGATTTCAGATTTGCCCCTCAGTTAAACAGTCAAACTAACTCTTATGCGCCGACATGGATGAATTGTGTGAGAGATGGAAAACATGAGGGGGCACATTATAAAAACTTATTATCCGGAAAACAAATTGCTCCTACCACCAAACCATAGAGAGACAAATTGCATTCAACTCAAAATGTTAGTACTCACATTAGCCGCAATCGTCTTTCAAGTATAACAAAAGCGAAATAGTCTTGCCCTTGACAAGAATACAACTATAAAAGAATGGTTGAACATATTTTTATTTTAACATCTATATCTATGATTAAAGCTTATAAGTTAAAATAGATTATTGGTCTAGAATGCATCTTTAAAAGTTATAATTTTAATAATTTAAAAACAGTTATTATCATTACTTAAGCATGAAGCTATATCTTTGTGTTTTAAAAGCAATAAAACCAAAAATGTGTAAACATTCCCACAAATCATAAATGTGTCAAGACAATTCAAACTCCCTTAAAAAAAATAAACCCTTTATTCTCTACGACTCTGCAGATCATGCACAAACGCAAAACCCAAATGTCAATCAAACACCAGATTCAGATTCAATTCATACATTTGACTTTTGGGTCTGCCTACTCCCTCCAACAACTCTGTTTATCCAACTCATCACACCACCAAACAAACCATTCACAAAACCCTACTCCTTTCATCAAAATCCCTGCTTTATTATTCAAGATTTAGCATTGATCTCATGCCAATCAGACCCATAATTTAGTTTTTTAGATAATCCATTGTTGATTACAAATGGGTTGGAAAAACCCATTTAAAGAAATGATGAACTCGAAGCCATTGTTCTTGACCATGTACGGTACTGTCTTGGTTGGGATTGTGATCTCTGCTGTTTATGTGTTCTCTGCTGTCTACTCTCCTGATTGGGCCTTTTCTTGGAACATATCTCAACGTAATTTTCTTACTTTTGTTGGCTGACTGTTATGCATTTCTCTTGAAATTTTATGATTATGCATTTTTCTTGATTTTTTATGTAATTTGGTTGTTAATTGTCATGTGAATTGTGATTTAAAGACTATTTAGGGTTGATTAGTTGTGATCAAAATCTTGTTAAATTAGGTTTTTGCTGAATTGGGTAAGAAAATCTGTTACAAGAGAATTTATAAATTGATCTTATTGATGTTGATTTTGATTGGTGGTCAATTGTCATGTGAATTGTGATCTAAAGTCAACTAATTTAGGTTGATTAGTTGAGGCCAAAATCTTGTTCATTTAGGCATTTTGCTGAATTGGGTAAACCTATTAGAAAATCTGTGACAAGAGAATTTATAAATTGATTATATTTATGTTTGTTTAAATTTGTGACATTGTTTTTTTTTATTGTATGTATAACGATAGACGTGACGGCGTCTTCGCCAAATCAAACACTCGAGTCGCCTTCACTAAGAGTGGGTGGTGGTGTAATGTCACCGGCGCCTCGACTCCAAATAGGGAAATTAAAACCTATTTGGGAAGCACCCCCACCGGGTTCAAAGATGCCCCCGTTGGAGACATTTCGGTTAACGAAAGAATTGGTTCAAGAAAGGGTGAAAGATGATGTTATAGTAGCAACGTTTGGTAACTATGCTTTCATGGATTTTATCCTCACATGGGTTAAGCACTTGACAGATTTGGGCGTCGAGAATCTTCTTGTTGGTAAGTTAGTTAAATGAAATTTTCGAACCCGTTTTTTTCTTTTTCAGATTTTAAGAAACTGAAAACTGTTTTTTAGGTGCAATGGACACGAAACTACTGGAGGCGTTATATTGGAAGGGGGTACCGGTTTTTGATATGGGGAGTCATATGAGTACGATAGATGTAGGATGGGGGTCACCGACTTTTCATAAAATGGGACGGGAAAAAGTCATTCTCATTGATTCAATGCTACCGTTCGGTTTTGAATTACTCATGTGTGATACTGATATGGTTTGGTTGAAGGTAACTTCCCCGTACATGTTTTTCATTTACTGTTTTCCGAAATGTTTTCTTAAATCCGATATGTTATGTTATGTGAACAGAACCCGCTCCCGTATCTTGCCCGTTATCCCGAAGCAGATGTATTAACCTCAACCGATCAAGTTACACTGACAGTAACTGACGACCGGTTAGACAACTGGAAAGAAGGTGAAACTTGCAGTTAAATTTATATTAACAACAATATAAAAATATAAACAAATCTATTTAAACCAATCAGTGGATCTTTTCTTTCGAGTGGACAGCTGGCGGGGCATACAATATCGGTATTTTCCATTGGCGACCGACTGATTCGGCTAAAAAATTGGCGAAAGAATGGAAAGAAATGCTTTTAGCTGATGACAACGTATGGGACCAAAACGGTTTTAACGATCTTGTGCATAAGCAACTGGGCCCGCCTGTTGATGATGAAAGTGGACTTGTTTATGCTTATGATGGAACGCTAAAGTTTGGGCTTCTGCCTGCTAGTATATTCTGTAGTGGACATACGTATTTTGTTCAGGTATGAACTATGACTAGAATCAGCAATATATATTATTATTATTATTATTATTATTATTGTTATTATGATTATTATTATTATTATTATTATTATTATTACTGTTACTGTTACTGTTATTAGAGTTAACTATCATTTTTATCGCTGTGGTTTGTCCACTTATGCCAGCCAGGCCAAATTTCAAATTTGTAACATTTCCGTCCCTGACATTCTTGAAACATGTCAGTTCCTTTAAAAACTTAACGTTTGTTAAAACCTGCTGTTTAATGAAGGGTAAACACGCCATTTTCCTTTTTTTATTTTCCTCTTTTACAGCATTTTGTCTTTTTTTTTTCATTTAATAGGGTTTGAAAAAGAGAATTGAAAAATAGGAAAATGACGGTATTACCCTTCATTAAATGGTAGGTTTAAACATACGTTAAGTTTTTGGACGAAACTGGCATGTTACAACAATGTCATGTACGGAAATGGTACAAATTTGAAATTTGGCCTGGACTGGCATAACTGGACAAACCACAGGGACGGAAATGCCAGTTAACTCTTATTATTATTAATATTATTATAATCATAATGATAATTATTATCATTTAGTGTAAGTTAATATCTGGCTGCATTTTCAGGCCATGTATCAACAACTAAGATTGGAGCCATATGCTGTACATACCACATTTCAATACGCAGGAACTGAAGGAAAACGTCACCGGTTACGTGAAGCTATGGTTTTCTATGATCCACCAGAATATTATGATTCACCAGGTTTTTATTTTTTTCTTTTATACATTCTTATGCTTCGTGTTTGCTCAATGAATTAAGTTTTTAGACACCAAATATGTACACACATTTTAACTTTCAAGTACTCATGTTTCAGCGATCAGATGATTCAGATCTCGTTGCAATTCTAATAAGTCTGCATATTTTGTGTATTATATAGGAGGATTCTTGACATTCAAGCCATCTATTCCGAAAAGCTTATTACTTGACGGGGAACATAATCTTCAGACACATTTCACTCTTGTTAATTATCAAGTAATTTTATACAAATTTATAGCGTGTTTTTAAAGTTGTACTTTTTAATAAACTGAAAATTGCTTAATGCAATTGTATTGCAGATGAAGCAAATAAGGACCGCTCTCGCCATAGCGTCAATTTTAAACCGCACATTGGTACGTTAAATCGCATACATTTTTTTTCACATGTGTTCATTTTTCAATGTCACTTTTTATATGGAGTTTTTTTTATTTGCAATTTTTTAGGTTATGCCTCCAGTGTGGTGTAGGTTGGATAGATTATGGTTTTCACATCCCGGAGTTATCGCAGGGTCAATGACACGACAACCATTCATCTGTCCTCTGGATCACGTATTTGAGGTACTTAAGTTTCTATTAGTTTTTTTTTGTTGACAATATTTTTGTAGAAGCAATACAAATTTAATAAATCGATGCTGCTTTGTAGGTGCATACGATGTTAAAGGGATTGCCTGTTGAGGAATTCGGGCCAGGAATCAATATACGAGAGTATTCTTTCTTCGACAATCCATTAATGCCTGCACAGGTGTAATAATTGTCTTCATTTGGGGGCATTATTGTACTTTTATAGTTTAATTCATCTTAATTTTCTGATTTTAGGTTAAGGATTCATGGCTTGATGTGCAATTATGTCAAGGAGGGTCCGAAAATTGCCAAACAAACGTTACAAACACGCGTGGAGTACTCAGATTTCCGAAGAACAGCAACGAAGAAATGGTATGCAAGATGCACGAAAAACGATAATAAATATTACAAAGATGTATGCTAATTTTTTCTGTTATTATATAAACAGCTGAAAAAGGTATTATCCCCGTTGAAGGATGTCAAAGTCATCCAATTTTCATCGATGCAAGATGCCTTCTTAGGGTTCACTGATAAGGCAAGCAATTGTACAATCTTAAAATTTGTTTCTTTTAAGGCCAAGTGTTTTAGATCATATGCGTGTTTTTTTAATGAAACAATGGATCATATGTTCGTATCACTGAAAATCGTCAAAATATTTATATGACAGATGAGGGAAGAAAAATTCAGGAATCGAGTGAAGCGGTACGTTGGAATATGGTGTTGCGTTGACGGTCATGATCCGGGTCACATATATTATGACATGTATTGGGATGAAAAACCTGATTGGAAGCCTCTACCTCCCCAAACCCGAGAAGATGATCAACCCCCTTGGTGATTGATTGCACTGATGTTACATCGACGGCTGAGATTTTTTTATTTATGGGATTATCTGACGCTAATCGAGTGGCTTAAATTGACAGGCGTGTGATCCGTGTTCAGTTTCGTGTATACTCAGATGGAAGGGTGATCAATGTTACAGTGACTTTTAGATTGAAAGTTGTATTTTATTGTGGGCTGAAAAGAGACCCTTTATAGACAAAAGTATCATCTGAGTTTGATTTATTTTCTTGTAAATGGGTCACATTTTACTTCATTGATCCCATGAATTGTAGTATTAAAGTTAAATCTTGTGGACCCAAATCATGATTATGATTTTATTAGCCCATTTACTTATTCATCATTTTCAAGTCTTTAAGTAGCCCATTACTTATGCTAGTTCTTGTTATTGATCATTTTTCAAGTGTTAGTCCATTTAGACCCACTACTTAGGTTTATAGGAGGCCCATTATCTTTTTATATCAACAATATCTAAATTGCTAACTGTGGTGTTGTTTCCTTTCTTTTGTTTGTTTTGAACAGGTCAAGCTTTTCTCTGTTTTTGACTTTTGTTTTTGTTAAGAAAAGTTGTTCCAAATCCAGGTCAAGCTTCTCTCTGTTTTTGACTTTTGTTTTTGTTAAGAAAAGTTGTTCCAAAAAGGTAGTATTCATCATACATACTAAATTCCACCAATAGCAAAGTTAACGTAGCCTTTGAGGAGAGTAAGATGTAGACAACCTTACCCCTTACATCTTAGGAATAGAGAGACTGCTTCCAATGAGACCCCCGGCTTAATAGTAGTTTTGCATCAAGCCTTGGACGTAAGGCACATAACACTCAGCAACAATCGGGACAAAGGGCGATTAGTGCATGTACCCCTTGTCTTTCGGCTATCAAAGTCACCACATGATGCATGATTAACCGTCCGTCGCTTTTAACCTTATTTTCACGAAATTAGTAAAATAACGTTAGAATTAGTGCAATTTCACTTTGTGCGCAACCAAGCCCCTAATTTCCAAAAGGTGGAAACACTGCCGTGTAGTATTTTCGTTGTTATGGTTTTCTTGGCACGGTGGTATAAAGTTCGTTGAAACTTGAAAATGCATTTGTACTCACAATAGAGTAATATTTTTATCCCGTTAATTATAGCGATTGCTGACTTCGAAGCCGGAGGTCTCACTGGAAGCGGTGTCTATATCGCATAGGATATAGGTAAGGTTTACCTACATCCACCCTCCTTAGACTCCACCAGTAGTTTAACACTTTAACTATAGGTGGGATTATACTAGGTAAGGTGGTTATTGTTAGTTATAGCAAGTCCTAGTACGGTAACGATACCGTGATGAACCCGATTCAACGTTTTTATGGTTTTTGATCGATATAAACATGTGTGAATACTCTGTTGGTTGTATTTCTTTCGGTTGTATTCCGAGTGTCGGTACAACATTGAAGCAAATCCGAATTGTATCGAATCGAAGCTCACTGCGAAACACGAGTAATTAGGGTGCAAACGAGCCGAGCCCGAGCTCGATACTCGAGCTCGGCTCGGCTCGTTTATTATCTATTAACTGATATATTAAATAAAAATAATATAAATAATAGACTTTTCAGGCTCGGACTCGTTTACTAAATAAGCTTATTTTTAGGTTCGGGGTCGGCTTGTAAACAAGTTTAAATAAGCTCGGCTCGACTTGGCTTGTTTATACTAAGGCTCGACAGACCCGGCTCTTGGGCCGGCCAAGCTGGGCAGACGCCCAAGGCCCAAAAATGTTAGGGGCCCAATATATATTTATAAGTTTATTATGTGAAGTATACAAGAGGCCCAAAAACTGAAGATGAAGGCCCAATGCTGAAAAAAGGCCCAAAGTCCAAACACAATTTATCCCTAGGTCCTGTGCGCTCACAAACAAAAAAAAAAAAAAAAAAATTCCAACTTCTATGCGATCGATTCGTAGTTACTGTACGCTCAAATAAAGACCAATCCTTTCAGTTTTTTTTATCATCATCATCCGATTATCTAACGTAGTTAAAGAATCTTCAAGATTTCATCCTTTAAGGTATGTATTTTTCAATTGTAAAATCTATTACTAGAATGTGATTTTTTTTTTAGATTTATATAATTAGTCAATTACATGACACCTTGAATCTTTGTTTTTTAGATTTATTGATTTAGAACTAGATGAAACTAAGAATCTTTATTGAATGATTGAATCTTTGAGACTTTGATGTATAATTGTTTAGGTTTAGAGTTAGATGAAACTTACTAGTTTTGAACTTTGATTTTATTTTTTTGTCTAGAAATTATGCCACCCATTCCTAAATGGATTGGTGATGATATCTCTTGAAAATGAAATATTAGAAAGTATGAAATATAAAGACTTGATCGAGAGTTTTGCTTTCAAAAACGCTAGGAGAGCCTCACGATTTGCTTAAGTAAGTTAGTTCGATCATTTAGCTACGCTAGTATTGTTTTGTTTATCTTATAACAATTAGTCAATTATCGTTGTATCGTGATTTTTGGACATATAAAATGATAAGTTTATATTATAGAGAGGGGGCCTAACTTTTTTGTCTCGTACGAGGCCCAAAAGTTTTTTATTATTCTTGGAGACGGCTCTGAGGCTCGATAAGGCTCGACGAGCCTAACGAGCTTCACATTCGAGGCTCGAGCTTTTATTTTAGGCTCAAGCTCAGCTCGGGCTCGACTCGTTTCAATCTTTTTCTCGAGTCGATCTCGAGTAGCTCGCGAGCCGCTCGGCTTGTTTACACCCCTACGGGTAATCGAACCGAATCTCGCCACGTCCCAACAGCAACGGGTGGGTATAATCCCGCTAGTTATGGTTAAAAGGTTTTTAAAGGAAAAAGTTGGGTCAAAATTGGGCATTTTGACATTATACAAGAAAGTCAACGATCAGGCTGCTTTCCAATCACCTCTTTCATGTGCAAAAGCCAATGAGAGCCGCATTAATCATGTGGCTCGTGAAATTATCAGAAAAAGACGAATAAAACTCCAGCACCAATCACTAATCCACACATCTTCGCCGCGAGTAGAACCCCATCGGAATTTCTTCAATATCTTATCTTTTTAAGGTAAAAATTTTATTAATTTTTTTATATATTTCATGTATAACGCACTAACACTAACGGATCCACTGGATTAATAAATCTTTAAAAAGGTAGCTTAAAAGTTCCGCTTTATGATACAATCTCAGATCTTTGTTCCATAAAGTATTGATTTTTATTTGTTTTAACAATTCCTGTATTTATTAGACCCGGCCCACCCGACCCAGACCCGTTTCTTGAAATTTTAGTGTTAATTGTGAAACTGATTTGGTTGCTTGATTTGACCTTTTTGGTCTTTGATTGGGTTCATGTTTGAGGAAACTTTATTATGATGGTAGACCACTAACTTAACATAACCTTTTTGACTATTTAAAAAAAGGAGTAAATTACGATTTTGGCCCCTGTGATTATATATCACTTTTACCCTTTTAGCCCAAATTTTTTTTTTAACATCTGAGCCCTTAACGTCTTTTTTTTTTTAACCCTTTTGGCCCCTAACACTAACTCCATCCATTAAATGTTAGGGGCTAAAAGGGTTAGAAAAAAAAACGTTAGGGGCCAAAAGGGTTGGAAAAAAAGACGTTGGGGGCTCAGGTGTTAAAAAATTCTTTTTGTGCTAAAAGGGTAAAAGTGATATAACCACAGGGTCAAAATCGTAATTTACTCTAAAAAAGTTAAAAATACTTGTTTGGTTGTTGTGTTGTGTTGTGTTGTGTTGCATGCAGCACTATTGGTCTGTAACAAGGCTCTGCATGCAGGTTTATGTATCACTTGTTATTATGCATATTTTGTAATAGTAAATGAACATATGGATTTTTTTTTTAATCTGTGGAGCAGGTGACATAAGCTGTTAGGAAATTGAGTTTTTTGTGATCTTGTAGAAGTGAAATTGTTATGGACCATGTTTATAATATGTATAAACTGTATACATATGGTTACTATGATTGAATTTTGCAGTAGGAAAAAGGCTGTCAAAGTAAAATGGATCATGGGCTGAATGAATCAGAATCAAGAAAAAGTGGATCTTTTAGTCATATTAGTAGTACAAATTCGTCCTTCAGAAGGCGATCGTTAAATCGATATGGATCTAGCCACCACGAAATTGACGATGACAGTGTCTCAGAGGCAGGAGATATTGGAGAAAGGGCACTAAGTAGTCGAAGGTATAGTGAAAGTGGTCGGTCTAGGTTTTCTTTCGATAACCCTGTAGAAACTGTGGGTTTACCTATTCAAGAACATTCGTTTAAAGAGTCACAGCTTCCGACTGCATCTCCTACTTCACCGGATGCAATACTACTCGGTAAAGACCAAAATGACGTGCGTTTTCTTCGCATTTTATGCTTCTCAACTTGTTGCATAACGCATATAACTCTTTAAGGTTAATTTTGGTAATTCGTGTGTCGCTATGTGCAGGAATGCAAGAAGGAGTTGCCATGGTATTTGACATATATATCATCTCGTGTTCATCTTGCTGTACTTGGCATTCTTGGGGTAATGTTCAAATTACTATTGTGCCCCCTTGTATCTTTTATTACCCTGGCTCTGTTCAGCATCCCACATTCTTTTCGTGAAAGTTAATCGTTTATTGAGTTCACATAGATACCTGCATAGTTGTCAATAGCAATCGCTATGGTCGCTGTAGCGAAGTATGTAGCCATAAATAGCGGTATTTCAGTTAATTTTTTTTAATATAAATAGCTATTAAATATATATACATGTAAAATAGCGTATATACCAGGGAATTTTGATATAGTATACATATAAATTTTTTTTCTAGTGTATCGCTATTTATAAAATAGCTGCCGCTATTTATCGCTATTTGCTATGTTGTAGCATATGGGTACCTTATCGCTTTTTGCCATTAACAGCTATGGATACCTGTACGGCTGTACATGTTCAAATTGCTGATGTTTTCCTATTATGCAGGTATTGACACGGTACCTTCTTGAAAAGTTATTTGGTCCTCAGGTGGTCGGTGCCACAGGTGATCATAGCTACATGTATATTGATCTTCCTCCCAATATGGTATCATTATTTCTGTATTTTCTTGAGTTCACATAATTTTTTGAGAACCTTATAATTTTGTTTTTCCTCTCATCTCATACTCAAGGTTGGTTCATTCTTCATGGGTTGGTTTGGCGCGGTTTTTAAAGCAGATATATCCAACTTCTCCCCGGAGTTAGCCGTCGGGTTGACAACGGGTTACTTGGGGAGTCTTACCACATTTAGCGGTTGGAATCAGAAAATGCTTGAGCTTAGTGTTGACGGTCACTGGGTTTTCGCTGTTCTTGGGTTTTTATTAGGTAATTCATTTCAACATGATTTCATGTTTTTTTTTTTTTTTTGGCAAATTGGATTTTCATAATCCAACATTTAGGTAGTTGGCCAATAATAATGTCACCTTCAAATATCGCCACCGGCAGTCCCACCTTTCAAAAGAAATTTCTCACTGGACCTCCGCTGAGTTAAGTTTTTTTTTTTCCGAATTTCAAACTAATGTTTAAAGGCTTTTGATCAGATCGAGGATACGAGTCTATTGATGTAATACTTACTTCGAAACGGTGCTCAAAAAACTTGTTTTTTTGTTAATTGGAAGTCTAAACTCTAAACACCCGAATTGAAGCACCGTTTTCCTCGTGTGGAGCAACGTTTCAATGTAAGTTTTACACTAATCGACTCGTATCCTCGTTCTGATCAAAAGCCCTAAAACATTAGTTTGAAATTCGGAAAAAAACTTAACTCCGTTAAGTTTTTTAACAGAGGTCTAGTGAGAATTTTTTTTATAAGGTGGGACTGACAATAGCGATATTTGAAGGTGGGATTATTATTGGCCAACCACGTGGGATTATTAAAATCCAATTTCCCTTTTTTTATATTCAGGGTTTGCTTTTGCAGGTTTGTTTCTAGTTGCCTATTCTTTCATATTCGGGGTGGAGACCGCTAAGGGTTTAAAATGGGCTTTTAACCGAACCAATCTAAGTTCCAAGTGTGGATTATCCCAATTAAATGGCATTACGAGTCATATTATATTGATAATTGTGATGGTAACTATGCTTGTGGTGTTATGGGGTGTGAGTGTGACAATGTTGAAGAAAGACTTTGACGGTGATAGCAGTACGAGTCACTTGTGGTTCGGTTGTATTGTCGGACCGGTTGGTGTATGGATTAGGTTCTATTTAGCACGATTCAACGGTCAAGGCTTAGGAAAAGCACAAATACTGAAATGGATGCCTTTCGGGACGCTAATGGCCAATGTAGCTGCCGCTTGTATCATGGCAGCCTTTGCAACGATGAAGAAATCCGTAAGTTTCTGTTATGTTTGTTGCTCTTGCACCTTAACAACATATTAGTTATTCTCATAGTTAATGCATGTTTTGTTGTTTGTTATGATGCAGGTGAATGACAAACATTTTGATACCGTGGCTACAGGCATACAGTTCGGTTTTTGTGGTTGTTTGAGTACTGTTTCAACTTTCATTGCTGAATTTGAAGCCATGAGAGCAAGCGCGTACCCTTGGCGAGCATATGTTTACACCTTCACGACTATGATCATCTCGTTTGCTTTAGGCACCCTCATTTTCTCGGTACCTGTATGGACCGAAGGCTGGTCATAGTCTGCTATTTTGGATTAGCCCAAGATGAAACTACTTGGTTTGAACCTGAGCCACAGGCGGATTTGAATCCAGACCCAAGTAACTGTGACGAGAAGTGATGCTACTGATGTTGTGAGTCGGATGGATGCTTAGCGGCTAACCACATCCGGATGAGCGAGTGTTTGAGATTGCCTATTAAATGATCCATTTGTTAATGTTTTATACAATCAAAGAGTTTTGAGTGTAAACAACATTGTTCATCTAAAATATTTTCCTGATATATATAAATGAAATAGATAATTTAACATGAATATCTTGGAAAATTGCTTGTTAACTTTAGTAAGGACAATTGTAAGAAAACTTTTTATCAAAATTCGAAAATGTAGATGTAGAAAAAACTGATGAAAGTTAAACTATACTGGGGTGTTTAAAATTACTAAAACATGAACTTTCACTCCTTAAAATAAAGTTTAATATTTTAAATTTATGAGAAGAAATAACCTTCATTGAGAGATGATTGTAGCAAACTTATGCATAACTAGCGGTTGTCACCGAGTGTTGCTGTGGAGTTTTGCTCATCTTTTCAAAACAAAAACAATTTATGAGTTTCTGAAAAAGTTAATAAGTCAGAATAGAGTAACTTATTGACTTTTCCTCTCACATAATAATTTCATGTCAAACACCTTTTAACTTTTCAAAAAGTCAATATGCTAAGACCACCCGTAGTGGGGCGTGGTTTTTAAAAAAAATTGCAAAAAAACGCCCGGAAACGCCCCCACCCCCATTACGGCCGGCGTTTTCCGGCGTTATTTTTGAAAAATTTTGTTGCTGGCGTTTTATTTAAAACGCTCAAATTGCTTTGTATATATTTTGACCCACCAATCACTTTTGAGATGCCTCTGACAACCACTTTTGTCCACCAATGACTTTTGAGATACCCACATGCCTCAATTCCGACACTTCACTTTTCAACCTGACATCCATTTGATTTTTTTTTTTTTTGCATTAAAAATAATATGGGCGTTATTGGAATAATGCCCCACTATACCATTTTTGCAATAATGCCCCATGCTGACTGGGATGACACGTGTCGAATAATGCCCCATGGTGGGGGCATTATTTTGTTCCACCACTACACATGGTCTAACAAGTCACTAAAATAAGCAATCCCAAACATCGTGCAAGAATAGCACAAACCCATGACGCTACGACGACATAAAATAAACCGTAAGCGAAATGCCCCCCTCCCCACCCCAAACTCTATGTATGCAGCATTAGGGATGAGCTCGGTACCAATCAGTACCGAAAATCCTCAAAAGTGGGTACCGGTACCGAATATACCCGGTACGGTACGGTTCGGTACTGGTATTTGAGGGTAAAACCGGTAAATACTGATACCGAACCGGTACCGAAAATGTCAAAAGTCGGTAACGAAAATGTACCCAGTTCGGTAAATTTGGTGCCGGTACCGGTTCGGTACCTGGTTCGTTTGCTTATGTTAATTTTTAAAAAATGTATACGTCGTGCTTAAATTGTTTCTCAACATTCTGGTATAAATTGTATCGAAAATGGAGAAGTAAAGTGTTTTTTGTATCGTAAGTTATACCGAGTACCGATACCGTCAGGGACAAAGGATTCAAGGGGCCTGGGGGCGCCCGACCCCCCGAGCTTTTCGCGCAGTAGTGTTACGTATGTACTTTTCATATATAATTTTTTAGGTATGTACGTTTTCGCCTCCCTGGTTTAAAAAAAAAAACTTTTTTTTAGGTATATACGTTTTTGACCCTTCGGTTTTATAAAAAAATGTACTTTTATAGCCCAAATAAAATATTTAATCAAAACAAAAAACCCAAAATCAGATCTATTCAGTTTCAGCCCAAATCAAATTGTTATGTTTATTATAGCCCAAAATTAAAACCCATCCATATACCCTAAAAAAAAAAAAAAAAAAACCCCCCCAAAATCTCTGATTCTCTGGACTGGGGATTACGGCCAAACAAACCAGCGAGCGCTGAGAACAGTAACAGAAGAACGGCTGGCTGCACTGGTGTTGTTCGACTTCGAGGAGACGAGGAAGAACCGGCTGGGCTGCGCAAGACTTCTTCAATCTTCAAGGCAGGGGCGGACTTATTAAGAAAGATCGGGTTCCCAGGAACCCATTCGGTTTTTTATTTTTAGTGTAAATATATATAACAAACTGAAAAGGAACCCATAAGTAAAATATATAGGGAACCCATAAACAAAAAAACTTTGGTAGTGCACAGGTTAATCCTTGTTCATTCACCCTTGATACCCGGGTTCGAATCTTGTATGATACAATTTTTAAATTTTTGTTCCCTTTTTTTAATTTCTATTTTTATTTTTTTTCTTTAAAACCCATTTAGGGTTACAACACCCATAACAAAAAACAACAGCAGGCTACCTACGGTCTGAAAAACAACAGCGACGCCTCCACCCTCACCCTGTCTCCTCCTCTCTCAGCGACCACCTCCGGCCCTCCGCTCCGGCCTCTCCTCTTCCAGCCGACAACCGTCCTCCTCCGGCCGTTCTTCACAGGTGTGTTAACTGATGTTAATTTGACTTATTGTTATTAATTTGATGTTAATTTTTTGATAATCTGATGTTAAATTGTTATGTTATGCAGAAGAATATTTCAATAGTTATGTTAAATTGATAATCTGATGTTAATTTTTTGATAATCTGATGTTAAATTATTATGTTAAATTGATAATCTGATGCACCATTAGACATTAGTCTTCTTAATACATCAAAATATAATTTACTTTTTATAAAAATCATCCATTTAGGATCAAAGATTTTCCTGCTATGACATTTATTTTTAGGGTAAACTTATGTATAGATTTTGACACGACACATACATAACATGAAATTCACGGGTTTGAGTTTAGCCTAAACAGGTTTGGGTCAGTTTAAGATCGAACCCGCAAACACGTTTAGCTAAATATGCCGTGTTCAGGACACTGACAGGTTCGCGACCCGTTTAATCTGTTTATTTTTATTAGTTGTAAAACTAGGAAATACTATCCATTTAACATCATAGTAAGCTATAAAACTAGGAAATAGTTTACATCTTTTTACAATTCCAGCAACACTTATTATGTTACATGTATGATGCAAAGTGGTCTTACTAATGCTGTGTCATCAAGAGAAGCAATTAGGGGTTATTATGATTAAAAGAATGCCTAGCTCACAATATAGATTATAGTCAATGCATAAAGTATGAATTATAGAAGTTACATTTGGGTTGACAAGATCAGAAGTAAAGTTGTGTTCATTTTACTTTATGAATACAATTGTATCGTATTTTTACATGTGATGTACCTTACCTGACCCGAACCGTTGAACCGACCCGAAGTTTTTTATGTTCAGTTCTAAAAAAGTGAACCCAGTAAAAAAAATTCCTGGATCCGCCACTGCTTCAAGGTATGTGTTTTTTATCTTTATGATTAATTTAGGGCTTCAATTTATGTGATTTAGGTTGAAATTGGTCCGATTTTTTGCCCTAAACTTGTTGAATCTTTCTGTAACTATTAGAGATTGAATTTAGGGTTATTTGTTTTGTTAACTTGTGTTATTAGATTATGCTACGGGGAAGTGTTGGTTTTAGAGCCTGATTTCTAACACACAAGAATCCTTGCAAAGCTCTTGTGTATTGACATAGTTTAGGAGCGTACAATAAACAAGCAAACTTGCAACATACCATCCATCACCTAGTGTTAGTTAACTATACAAACAACAATCCACATAAATTAAAGGGTGATAAATTACAATGCAAAGAAACAAAGAACTAAGTTAAAGTCTCAAAGTAAGATCTGGTGTTGCATAACCACCATAAACTGGTCCGGTCCCTTCCACGATTTGCGGTGGCAACGTTTCTAGCGTTGAATCGACTTCAACACCGGTTGCAGTCATCTGGTGTTGCATAACCACCATAAACTGGTCTGATCCCATAAATCCATTGGATTGTATATGAGGCCAAGGTTTTAAAAAACGGAAACGAGTATCGAGGCGTTTTCCCTTCGCCTCACGAGGCGTAAGTATTGAGGCGGAACGAGGCGTAAGGCTGAGGCGGTATTAATAAATAAATATTAAAATTATATATATCATAAAATAATAAATACTTAACATCAAAAAATGACTTTTCTCATCAAATCACTAACCATTGTATCTTGAACACGGGATTATTCTAATAAAAACGAATTGAACTTGGGATTATTCTAATCATCATCAGCCATAACAGAATCAATAAAAATCAGCAAGTATTATTAATACAGGATCACGATTTCAATCATCATCAGCCATAACAGAATCAATAAAAATCAGTCATAACAAGATCAATCAACAATCATCATCATCAATTATTAAGAAACAAAATAGTTCCAGATGAAAGAAAGCAGTGAAGAAAACTTACCTGTATTGAAGATTGAAAGAAATAGTTCCAGAATCACGATTGATTGCAGATGCGTGTGTTTTTGGATTTGTATAATGAAAAACCCTAAAGCTAATTAAAGAAACAAAAAATAATGGCGCTAGTTTATTTATTGCCGCCAATATCTTTTGGCGCTTAAAAAAACCCTAATCTATCATTTAATCCCGCCTAAAAATATATACGTACGCCTCTCCAAAATCGTTCCGCCTCAGATCTGAAACTTACGCCTCACTCCACAAAGGCGTGCGTATAATTTCTGACCCTGAGGCGCCGCCTCATATACGTTTTTTCTCCGTTTCGAACTGAGGCGCGCCTCAGTACGACCGCCTCGGCCGTTTTTTTAAACCATGTATGAGGCATGAATGTTTGGTGCTGTGACGGATGAGCTCTAATTTGAAGAGATCTAAATGAACTTCCATTTAAAGGAAAAGCTCCAAGCTAGTTAAATTAATACCTCTCTAAGAAAATACCCATTCTCATAGCTCTCTTTGCAAGCATCCTCTCTCTTTTGTGTGCGTTCTGATGGCCCCCGAGAGCTTGCGAGCTGAAAATTTTTCTCTGGCAATAGTTGCAAGGAAAAACTCTAGAGATGTCGCTGGTGTTGCGTTTGATTCGGCCCCCCGACCCGACCCGATTCGAATCACCGACGTCCGACCCGAACATTGAATTTCTAAACCCTTAAGCCTCTTATAGGGGGTTTTTTTTTTTCATTTGAGGGCATGTTTGTGATCCAACTGAACTATTTAATCTTTGAGGAGGCACAATAAAGATTTTTTTTTTTGTTAAATTATACAACTTATACTCTTGCAGTAGAAGGTTTAATATGTATATTTTGAACTGTTTAGGTACATTTAGAGTCTTATGTCATACTTAAGATATGTACTCAGCTCATGATTTTTGTGTTTCTTACTGATTAAATGATCCAACAAGTGTTAGAAATATGAAATAAGGAGTTTGATTTAATCTCTATTAGAGATGCTGGTAGCAGAACTGATAGTCCTTTTGGTGATGTATAAGCTTAACTTTTTTTTTAAAATCGGTTGAATCTATCGTAGGAGATAAATGGATAGACTCAGAGAAGCAAAAATACAAAAGTTTGAGGAATTTGTTGATCGCCGCTTAAAACCTGACCTTGTTCGTGCCATTGCTGAAAGGTACAACTTTATTTTTCATCACCCTCTAGTTAATTAATATCTACTGAATATTTCTAATTATGTATGTAGTATTCTCAGCATAGTTGTCAATAGTGAGCTTGGCGATCGCTATAGCGCGCTACATAGCGTATAGGTCTAGGCTCGCTATTAGGGCTGTAGCGATAGATAGCGATAATAGCAACAATTAATTTTCTTTTTGTTTCTTTTTAATATAAATAGTAATTAAATATAGCTATAAAATAGCTGGATTTTAGGTTTTTGTTAAATGTACATGTATAATAGCTTAGACCAGGGTATTTTGATATAATATAAATATATATATAAATTTTTGAAAAATATTTTTTCTAGTGTATCGCTATTTATAAAATAGCTGCCCGCTATTTATCGCTATTTGTCGCTATCCGCCATTGACTACTATGATTCTCAGACCCAATTGATTTTCCATTCACATTGCAGGGACAAGGTTTTTGAACAACAGAAAGTCTTGTATCCTTCGGTTACGCCACTCGTGTTTTCACTTCTAAAATACGCAACTCAGTTTGCCTATAATCATTGCATTATCCCCTGATTATAGTAACTTGTGCAGGTCTTGTAATCTAAACTCTGTGTGTTAACTGTTAAGTTTAACTTAACATTGTTTACTTATAGCTCAGATTTGAGGAAAAATCTGGAAAATTTAGAGAAGAATAGTATAACAAGTCTCAGGTCAATGGTCAATCTTAGTTCTGAAGTATACGCACAAGCTGAAGTGTACGCATATACATGTTGTTTTGATGTATTTATTCATTAAGTGAAACAAATCAATCTAATGCTAAAACCCTTAATGTCTGCAGGCCTGATACACGTCACATATTTGTAGATGTTGGGCTTGGATTTCATGTAGAGCTCACATGGTCTGAGGCTTTAAAAATTATCCCTGCTCGGGAAGAAAGGCTGACGAGGTAATTTATATTTTATAAGTCGTTTGTTTCCCGGTTATTGTTTATGATCTTTATGAGGTTTTGCAATGATTTTGTGTGCATAATTTGTGGTGGTTTCGTGTAGGAAAATTGAGGAATACACGCGTCTCATTGCACAAATCAAAGCCCAAATCAAGATGGTAAGTTTATTTTTAAACAGTTGACTAAGTACTCCGTTAGATTTGTTTTCGCCAATGTTATAGGGAAATGTTACGTCTTACGAACTTTTGTGCCTGATTATCCTCATTCCAAAACCGAACTGAACCTGGCAACTGAACTTGATTGGTTGTCCGTTGTTGGATTTATGGCTCAAGTTCATTATTAAATAGTTAACAAAAGTTTTGGGCCAAAAGTGTGAGGTTTAGTTTCATTATTTTGGGCCAATTTATTCCAGGCCCAAACATTTCAAACCCAAAGGCAAAACTAAAAATCTACCTTTAATCGATTTGAACCCATAAGTAAACTGAAAACCGAAAAACTGAAACTGATCGGTTTCCTAAAAATGAAAAGCCAAAATTTTGGTTTTTGTTTGAGCCTAAAACCGCCCCTCGATTCAAAACCGACCCGGACCCGACATGAAAAAACATAGGTTTTGGGTCGACTAACACGACCCGTATAAAAAAACTGGTCAGGTTAGGGTTGACCCGTATGAAAAATAGGTTGACCCGTTAACCCGTTTAAGTCTTAAAAAAAGAATAACCAGTATGAAAAATAGGTTGACCCGTTAACCCGTTTAAGTCTTAAAAAAGAAACTTTTATATTTTTGTTTTTTCCGTTTTCTATTTTACATGGTTAGTTATGATAATGTTAACCCATTTAAAACTCAACAACCCGCTTATAAATCGTCAACATGTATGACTAATTTATTAAAAAATGGGTTAAATGGGTCATGTTCGGGTTGACCTGAATTTATATGTGTGCGGGTTAGGGTTGAACTCTTTCATTAAAATAATAATATGGGTCGGGTTCGGGTTGCATATTTCAACCCACCAACTTGCTAACCTGCTAACCCGCAACCCGTTAACCCACCAACCCATTAACCCGACACGATTGACACCCCTATTTATAGTATGATATTTCCGGTCTCACAGGTTTCACAAGGGATACGAGAGTTGCTACAACTACCGGAGGAATGAAAACATATTTATGGTGTTACCAAGCATCGTTCTTTGATCAAACGGAAGTAAACTTTAACATGTTTGAAGCAGTTTTGCTCATCTGTCTAGTATTTTTGATAATCTTTTATGTAAAAATAGATTGGTTAGGGGTCAACCAGTTGTCATGACTGCTTCAAATGGTTGTGATTTTGTGATCTGCAACTTTAGTTAAATCCAAGAATAGTGATCGATTTAGCAGGGTATTTATTGCACGTTTGAACAGCAATGTTACAATGAATCTGATTTACGCAAACGCGTGCAAGTGCTTGATTTGACATTTTTAGGTTAAAACTTGAATTCAATCTGATTGCTGAGTGGGTCATGTTGATATAGGCTGAATCTTGGTTCTTGAAAATGGCTTTTGAGTAACTTGAATCTCATCATTAGATTCATGTTCAATGATAATATAATTAATTAGTTAATTATGTTTGATTAGATGCTTTAACATATTCTAGAAGTACACGAAGTGGTCACATTTAGAGGAAATGATGACACATTCCAACAATTTCTCTTGTGCTACTTGCCGGTTCATGATGTCAAGAGACGTTGATCAAACCCCACTTATGATCTCAGCAAACAGAATCCAGTGTTTCAAGATTTCATAAAGCCACCCGGTCAACGCTTTGACCCGAGCAAGACGACCCGTGACCCCAAACGACTCTACTTAGGCCCTACCATGTAAAGTTTCGGGACGGCCCTTCGAAATTTGCTAAGGAGTGTGTAACAACTCACCTGCCGAATCAACTAGCCCCGAAAATGGATGACGCTTAAGCGAGCGACCTACACCTGACCGTCGAGGCAAGGGTCAACCGGTTTGCCAGATGTGCGCCAGTTTACTCGTCCCTTCTGTCAGCGATGCACTCCTACCCTTAACTAGGTGAGTCGTGCCAGTTATGATCCCAATGAGTAAATCAACACTAACCGTATGAGAACTTCTTCGGCTTAAGTTTTACCATTCGGTTATGTTTTGGCATGACGGGTCTTCTTACACTATCGCTTTCAACCAAGTGGTGGTTTGCATTAGGCAAAAGATATATAGATTAGGTTTAACGTATCGATAAGTTCGGTCGGTCATTTAGTTAATACGCTTTTTATAGTTAATTAATTATGGATTGGTAATATGAAGATATTGTTTTTAATTATTCTTTTGTTTGTTTGGTCATGTCCCATAGGTAATCTATTATCTTTTAGTTGTTTATTGGTTTTGATCAGCCCAACTAGCTTGTGACAAGACTTTAGGTTAGTTGAGCCTACACTTGTAGATGGTGGATGATTAATGTGAACTTTAGCACCAAAAGTTGCTTAGTGGGAAAAGTGGTGGATTATTAAACTGAGTTGTACTATTATTCAGTTACTTCTAATCTTAGTATAAGTCATACAAAGTTAGACCTTCTTATAAGGCTGAACGGTATGGTGACGGAGGGAAGGACGGCGACGGCGGTGGCGGGATGGGGTGACGGAGCGGCGCCGAGAAGAAAGAGGGGGGCCCACATGTTTTGCTCCGTCCTGGACGTCGAAATTCTGACGGAGAGGACGATGACTGGACGGCGACCGGGGGGGGCATGGAGAGGGGGACGGCGACGGAGCGAGGACGGAGCTGGACGGTCCCCATAGACCGTCCAGCCTAATAAACACTTGAAAAAGAAAATTCTGGCATGTTGGGATGTTAAATATGTATTGTAAAATGTACAATGATAAGTCTTGTTTATTTTATTTTATTTTATTTGAACGGTTAACGGTTCACTCCTCTTAAGAAATTCGCCCGCCCTGCGGGTTCGAATCCCAGGCCCCCCCTAAGGTCCAGCCGCACTGGAATTACCCAATATTGGTACCAGAGTGGACTCGAACCTGCACACCTCCAGAAGAAACCCCCAAGGGGGAAAACTCCTCACCTCCTCCCAACCACTCGGGCTGGGGATCATTGGCAAGTCTTGTTTATTTAAAGCAAAGAATCTTGCAATATATAGAACTAGTATATTTATTATGGCAGGAATAGTGTACATTAATTCAGAAGTGTGAGAAGTGTATTATAACACTATATACCACAATATAAACACCGTATAACACTATGTAACACCATATAACACCATATAACACTATGTAACACTATATGACACTATATAACAATATATAACACTATACATCTATCATAGACATGCTGTCAGACAAACTATAGTATTATATTTGTTATATAGTGTTACATAGTGTTATATGGTGTTACATATTGTTATACGGTGTTTATATGGTGTTATATGGTGTTATATATATTGTTATAATATACTTCTCACACTTCTCATATTTCTGGATTAATGTACAGCATCCTCTACCTATATTATAATGGTGTTTTTTTTTTTTGAAATTGTTGATGACACTATGAAAATATCAACCATATTTAGAGGGACTATCTCTTCAGCAGCCACTACCCATCTTCAATATTTTGTCAAGGGAAAATCACATGAATATGGTGTTACATATTGTTATACGGTGTTTATATGGTGTTATATAGTGTTATATATATTGTTATAATATACTTCTCACACTTCTCATACTTCTTCTGGATTAATGTACAGCATCCTCTACCTATATTATAATGGTGTTTTTTTTTTTTTGAAATTGTTGATGACACTATGAAAATATCAACCATATTTAGAGGGACTATCTCTTCAGTAGCCACTACCCATCTTCAATATTTTGTCAAGGGAAAATCACATGAATGGGCTATATTTACTAAGGTTTTGACAATTTATTTACGAACATACCACTTGAATGATAGAAATGGTTATATGAAAGTATAATCCAATCATAAGACGACACCAGATGGACGCAATCTTTATTGGCGCCTTTTGGAGTTCAAAAGGAGTCATCGCGTTACGACATGTTATGTTTTCATTGGGTAAAAGGAAATGATGTCTTTCATTGGCGCCTTTTGGAGCTCAAAAAGCATCATGGTGTCGGCACATGTCATCTTCTCATTCTGTAAAAGATAATGCATTTTGGAATTATGTTTCTTTGGTAAAGTTTGTTTTGAAGAGTTAATAATGCATTTTGGAATTATGTTTCTTTGGTAAAGTTTGTTTTGAAGAGTTTACTTTACAGGAACAGATCAACATATTATTAATTTACTTCATCTATGACTGGAAAATTCTTGTAAATGTTTGCACAAAAATATTCTCTGATAGTTTCTTGTGTACCATGTATGTCTCTATCACCTCTCCTGATAATATATTTATCCAAAACCAAACTAATCCATGAAGAATTTATATTCTTTTTTTATCTTGGATATATTTGCAAGAACCTATTTGTGTGAGGTAACTTTCAAACTTTGAAATTCTTCTCATCAGGAACCAATTCTATAGAATAACTACCAGTAACTGTTTTAACACCCTAAAGCTCTTCTTTTTCGAAAGTAAATATTTTCGAGTTCAACTAGGGTGATGATACATCTACATCGTTGAAGAAAAACAGTATCTAAATCTAATATTGTTATTGTTATTACGATTATTTCTCTTCCGACAAAATGGCAAAGCTCTTCACGAAAACTGATTACTTCAGCGAACCTTTTGCAATGCCATATAAGCAACAAGTCGATAACCAATCAACATCATCGCCATAATCAACAAGTCTACCGTTAAGTTAGTTAGTCCAACTGATTTCACAGCTGGAAAATCCGCAACATGACAGTAGACCCCTTGTGAACATTCGTATAAGTCATTCGCATTGTACTGAACCCCAAGAAGAAGCTTGTAGCAGTAGTAGCTATAGCTCAAGTACTTTAACCACACGATAAAAGGCGGGATTTGTTGTATGTAATATCCTCCAGCAATAAGGAAAACCAAGGTTGTAACCGAAGCCAAAGTGGTCGCTTGTTTGACATCCATAAGTATGGCACCAATGGCTAACCCGAGACTTTGGGCTACAAGGACATTGTAGAGGACCACAAGTAGTGATAGGACAAAAGTGGCTGGGTCGGCCTTCAACCCGCCCATCCAGTAAAGTATGAAAGTAAAGGCGGTTGGTAGCGCAAGCTCAAGTGGTAGGTCTCCAATGGTTCTTGCAAGGAAGTAAGACGAAAGACGGTACATTCCAGATGATCTTTCTTTTATAAGCATTCTTCTTTCTTGTGGAAAGGTAAAAACCGCGTTGTAGAGTGGGTAAAAGCCCCAAAAAACCGAGAAGAAGAAAAGCATTGCTATCTGCAAGAAAAGAATAAAAAGGTTATTTGGAGTCCAAATGTTCTAGAGCTTATGCAAGTTGTTTAAGCGTTTAAAAAAAAAAAAAGTATATTTAGGGTAACGGTAACTTTTTTTTTTGAAACTTATACTTCATTAAAACAGCAAGCCGGCCCAAAACAGGCCGACCACGCACAACACAAAACCGACTAGAAATTACATATTTACAAAAGAAACCCAATCTTCCCAACCAATTCCTTTATGTTTCGACCTATTTGAAAACCAAAGAAAACCCAAGGCTTTTATCTCGCTAATGATACTTTCGATTTTGATCGGACAGTTGGAAAAAATCAGCTTATTCCTGGCTCTCCAAAGACTCCAACACGCAATAATAATACCCTAAAAAAGTATATTTAGGGTAACGGTAACTTAATTAACTGTTTCGAGACGAAACATAGAAGAAGTTAACATGGTCAAAAGTTACTACCGCGTCATCATTACCGGGTCAGGTAACCTTAACTTGAAGTTCGTTAAAGTTTTTCGGGCATCATATCATCATGACCAATTATTGAATCAGATATGATTACCTTAAAATCATTATTTTTAAAATATCTAACATTTTTTCTTAAATAAAATAGAAGAAAAGTTAAGTACCCTTAGTAAAATTTGGATCAAAGTTATTTTGTTATCAAACTTCTTGAACTATATATTATATAACTCTTACCCTGTCTTCAATATGAGATGTTGGGGTATGCCACCATAAAAGTCCTCCAAGTATAGCAACACTTATCACTTGGAAGATTCGAAGCCTATTGAAGGATTCGAATCTTCTTTCTCTTACTCCTCTAAGAAGTAGAACCGTAAACTGATGCCACCAACTCGTGCACCATTGTTCCGATTGCACATGGTTTCCTACACCAATACAATCAACCTAAACAAGTCAGGTTTATGCAAGTTGTGCCATTGATTACCCATACTAATATTAGTTTTACACAACTCACTTGTTGAAGCTTCTTTTGCATGGTTTATATGATTGCTAACGTCTACACTGCATAAATCGGCCTTCAATCTTGTTGAAATGTTTGTTTCATATGCAGTTTTTAGCTTTTGCCTAACTAACTTCTGCTCCTGTTCTGTCGTTTCACCTTGCTCGTGTTCTTGCATGGCATCGGGCGCAATTCCTGTCATTTAAGTTTACACATATGGTTAGAAATTGGTTTGAATTATGCCAGTTTATGAAGATAAGATGCTTTATACTTTGTTAACCTATGAATAATGATGAAGTTGTCATAATGGAGCAGTAGTGTAGAGGTAGGGTCTTTCTTTTCTTCTTTTTCAAAAGTACAATAATGAACACACACCTTTCTTTACACTAAGTATAACATATGTAATATAACAAGGTAATTAGTAACTTACCATTAGCAAGATCTAGTAAAAGATCAGCCGGATTCACTGTGATGGATGTTGCGCATCCAACGGATGAGAAATACTCCATAGCAGTGGATGCAGGACCGTAGTAAATCGGTGAGCCCTCAGACAGCAAAACTAGTTTATCAAACATGTGGTAGAGCCGGCTAGACGGCTGATGAATTGTTGTGACCACGGTACGGCCTCCACTAGCAAGCCGTTTAATCGTGGTTATAATCCTCTGAGCCGTGGTCGAGTCTAGACCAGAAGTGGGCTCATCCAGCAACAACAAGCTTGGGTTTATAAGCATCTCTTGACCAATGCTCACCCTCTTTTTCTCTCCACCTGAAATTCCTCTAAACAATGGACCACCTATCATACTGTTCTTACACCGAGTTAACCCCAACTCAGCTATAACTCGCTCCACATGTTCAACTTTCTCCTCTTGACTCAAACTATTAGGTAGCCTTAACATAGCTGTGAACAGCAGGGTTTCAGTGACAGTAAGATGAGGATACAACACATCATCTTGGGTCACAAACCCTGTCCGCCTTTTCATAGAACCACAAAACGGCCGGCTGTTGTATGTAATCTTTCCAGATAGTTTACCGCTTAGGCGTCCACCAAGAGCCGTGAGGAGCGTGGTTTTACCACTGCCAGACGGACCTAGCATTGCAAGTATCTCCCCGGGACACACCTTACCCGTCACACCATTCAATATTGTCTTCTCTTTCATTCTCACTTCTCCACCACAACATGTACCTTTACTCTCAATTTTAACTTTGTACACAACATCTTCAAACTGAAAGTAAACAAGAAAATTCATTAAAACATTAACACAAATGATATGATCATGATGTATGTACGTGTGCGTGCGTGTATGAGAGAGAGACCTTTAAGGTTATGGGGTAGGCGAGTTGTAGAAAGGATGACGAACGGCGGGCATGAGGCGTAGCTGGATACACGATATAAGAAGAGTGATCATGTTGTGGTTTCACCATTTCCATAGGTTTTGAAATAGTAGTAGTTGTGTGTTCTGAAGTTGGAACTACAGAATTGGGGGGCATAGTTGCCATTAGGTAAGTGTTTATAATGCCTGTCTAAATGCCTTTTCTTTTTGTATGTTGAAGGTAGAAGAACTGAAGCTGTTTTGAGTTTTGGTTTGGTTTTAGACTTTAGTTTGAGTTTTAGTATGTGCATACCACAAGTATATATACAAGCAATATATAGTCAAGAAAAGGTGAGGATATCAAAAGAATCTGATGTGGGCCATAGACTATATGGTGGGTCCCCATCAAAGTATTCCAACACTCTCTTTAGTCCATTATTTATTGTAATCTCTTTGGAGTTTCTCATCTCTCTCTTTCTCATCATTTGATGCTTGCTAGCTTTTAGATCTTTTCCTTTATAGCGACCAACTAAGGCTGCATGATGATCATGCAACTCATTTCCAGCAGAAACAAGTGGGGAATGAGACTCATGCCACTTAATATAATTCGGTTCAAATGTCATTTAGTACTTGCATGATTAAAAAATCATTGAAACAAGTTGAAATAGCAACCTAACACCGGTCGTTTATCATATCCGAGATGTTAAACTAAATTAAAATGAAACATGCATGTCCGGGCTAGGTTAGTGTAATTTACCAAGAACCAGTAAACGTTAAGAGGCGTCGAAAAATCTTCCTTTGGAACGAATTAAAGAGATTTTATTCTAATAAATATACAAGTGATACAATAAAGAAATCACATGATTAAAATTATCAAGTCAAATGAGTATTCAGGGCCATCCACTGAAGAGGAGCATTGATGCTGTCCTAATAATTGCAATGACTTAAAGTAAACAAAGTAGAAAGCCCAAGGGTGGGTTTATTAATCTAAAGTTGATGTAGAAGGAAGCTTTGAAATGAATAGCAAATATCTTTTTTTTTTTCTTCCAAATTCCAACTGATCTGATCTATGCATATGTTCTTGTTTGTCTTCTGGTCACCAATATTCGTATTCGATATGATCGTCTTTCGTATTGTTAATTTTCTTGTTTATTTACTCTTTATAACCTCCACCGGTAATAGTGGTTTTCAATCAAAGGAAATTAATCTTGTGAAACAAAAATGTCAAGATGAACAGGATATTTTTGAAGATGGAATTATTGCAACTTTAGTTATTGGGGATATAATTTACTTATCAATATCTTTTTCATGGGTGGGTTTTAGTTTGAGGTTGGGATAGCATTAGATTCTAAGGCAAACTTTGTCCTTGTAACATGGTGATAAAATAGAATCCACTTTTTGCTATGCTTATCACATGGTTGAAAAACTTTGACATACATGGGTGAATTGAAGAGGTCCAAGTGGATTTAGTCAATTTTTTAAGTTGCCTATGCTATATTCTATAATACACACACATGTGTATATCTATTTTTTTATATATATGTGTGTGTGCCATATTGTATAGCCATCTATATAGTGATTCCTTAGCCAGCCTAACCTTTGTTTGAGAGTAGGCATGTCTTCTTGCTTGTAATGCATCCCCTTTATAATCATGTGCTTGTTTAAAGTAATCTACAATTAACCTAAATAAATGAGCTATTGATGAAAAGAGCTACATGGAATGATGCTCTATGCGCCTTTACTCTTTTTTAAATTTAGAATATGGTGTCATTTTTAGCCTGTTTAAGTACTGCAGGCTTTTGGATGGTGGTGGTTAGTGTATTCTTGGTATCTCCTGAAAAAGGCTTCCAATATGAAGAATATTTTTATTCCTTGTGTGATCATATTCCCAATTGAATGTTCAAGGTTTGGTTTAATATTATGCAAGACTAGATTAATTAATTCATGTGTTATGTATATCATGCTACACATGGTAATCATTTATAATTATGAAATTGGTGAGCGAAGAATAGACGAAGACTGCGCAAATGACTGGAGTAACTAAGAACCTAAGGGGTGCACCACTTCAGCGTGCGGTGCCCATGGCCTAAGGATTACATGGGGTTTACATTGACCCGCTAAATGAATCTACACAAATGACTCGAGTAACTAAGAACCTAAGGGTGCACCACATGAACGTGCGGTGCCCATGGCCTAAGGATTACATGGGGTTTACATTGACCCGCTAAATGAATCTACAAAGCGATGGCTTCAAAATGATTAATTCAAATGCACTACTTGTTATTTAGCCGGTGTGTAAAATATGGGTTTATAGTGAGTAAAAGCTACATGAATCATAATTGTTGCTTTTATTATGTCACTTTGAGGTGCAAAGTGCTATCAAACTGCCATCACCACTTTGATTGACACATGGAAGTCATATATAACTATCAAAACAAGACACTTATATACCCCCCCCCCCCCCCCCCCCCCCCCCCTTTTTTTTAACTTTTATCTCTTCTTGTTCATTATAAGTTTCAACCAAAGTAATGATTTGTTTTGTTAAAAAAACTCCCAACATATAAATCAACGTGGTTTATGTGGTCAAACATGCTCCACTCTTATTGCAATGGTTTCTTATTTTGTGTCACCCCATCTATGGCTGAACCTAGATAGAAACTATTCTAGCTTATCATCACCAAGAAATCTATACAAAAAGCTCATCATAATTTCTGGCTTGCTTTTGAGATCATTGGAGAGTGCTACCATGCTTGCATCATACCAACACACATCATTTTTACACTATCTCTTCATGAACACCATGGAGTTTGATGAGTACTTAGATTATTAACACCATTACACTAATTTCTGTTGATTTGTGTTTGCAAAAAAGGTAATGTGAAAAATAGCCAGTCCTAGACACTTCATTGCTAGAAAATGTATTTCTATCAATGGCATATTTATTGATGGATAACCAATGGTTGGAATTATTTTTCCCAACTTTTGTGACCTAATCTTAATTTTTATTTATTTATTTTATTTATTTATTTATTTATTTATTTTTTGTGATCGTTTTGCGACCTCAATCTAATTTGTATTTATTATGTATTTTATTTTCTGTTCTCTTCGACTAGAGTTTACTTATTTTTATTTTTATTTTTTTCAACTGTGTTGCAACCAGAATATAACTTTTACTAGTAGTTCATTTTGTTTTAATTGTTTTCTGAGATCATTTTGCGATTAAAAGTTTTTATTTATCTATTTTTTTTTTTAAAATCTGTGATCTTTGAGGTTGAGATTTAATTTCTCCTCACCTTTTTACACTGAATGTTAACTGTAAATTTTTTATTTCACAATTGTTTTGCGACCGGATAATATTAACGTTAGTAAATTGTTAACTATGATATCTAATCATCAGTGGCGGACCCAGGATTTTTTTCCTAGGGGTGCGGAAAATTTTTAAAGATTTTAGACCCCTAGCTATATAAAAAAATCGGTTCATAGCGGGTCGGATCCGGTCGGGTCATGTAAAACAAGTAAAAACAAACAAAGTTTAATGGCGGGTCGAATCGGGTCGGGTCCATTTCAATTCTCAAACAATCAAACCCTAGTTCCTAACTTCCTATCACGTTAACAAACAAAAAAACATCAAAGTTCAAACCATCCTTACTTTTATTTCTCTTAATCATTCAATAAAAGAACAAAAAAAACTTATCTATAACATACCTTGGTCTTTAATTAGAATAATCCGGCGAAAAAAAGTGGTTCAACCCCTTTCCTCTTGAGAAATCGCGGCATAACTTCCCTACTCATTGTTCATTCCTAATCCTATCACATACAAAATAAACATGGATCTTCAAGTGTTCAACCATAGCCCATGTTCCGTAATTTTCAATTTAAAATTTTGAATTTCAAGCCCTAGTAATTATTATTTGCCAACTAACAATCATATAATCAACAAACATGTTTCATGTTTGCCAAGTGAGGCAGAGGGAGGGCGGGAATCGCTGGCAAGTGGCATCGATTTTGTTTTTTTTTTAATTACGTGGACTGGTTTGTTTAACAAAACTAGTAGTTGGGTTGGGCTTGAATGGGTATTAAGTTATTGGGCTTAATGGATTGAATTTAAGTTTTATTAAAGGGGTTAGTAGGCTAACTTGTTTACATAATTTGATCGGGTTTCAATCCGTGTTCACAATTTTTTTACATAAACCCCTAACATTTTTTCTAAGGGGTGCGGTCGGAATTTTTCAAGGGGTGCGGACGAAAATTTCCAAGGGGTGCGGTCTGGATTTTTCGCGAAAAATACCACTAAATTTTTTTTTCAAGGGGTGCGGCCGCCCACCCACCCACCCCATAACTTGGGTCCGCCCCTGCTAATCATATTAACGTTAGTAAATTGTTAACTTTGATATCTAATCAATTTCTTTACAACAGTTTATATGTTGTTGCAAAATGGTTATAAAAAAACAAGTTAAAACTAATATACGGTCATAATTAAGAAATTGAGAGAAAAAAAAATTAAATGTCTTCCTCAACGATAAATAATATTGAAAAAAAATGAAAAATGTAAAAAATAAATAACTGATAATTCGAATTTATTTTTTGTTGCAACATAATATGAATATATATAAATAAATTAAAAGTAAAAACGTAAAATCTGGTCAAAATGTAAAAGTACATAAAAATAAAAATTGAATTACTGTCACAAAAATAGAAAACACAAGTTGAAATAAAAATTTAACATTGTGATCACTATGCAATTGCAAAACAAATTTAATAATAAGCGTAGCTATCTGCCTTCTTTTCAAATTCCTAAACCATTATAACCTCACCTCTTTAATCTTATATGAATGCAAGCCACCCTATTTTTTCTCTCAAAACTTCAAGTTTTATCTTGGCTAAGCTTATGTATCCACATATCTACCTCAACATCTATACTACCTCTACTGCATTTGTGTCTTTTTGGTAGTCTAACAATCATTGAACGTGTAACATAGTTGTTCACATTGCAACCCTATAAAATGTCTTTTTTAATATTGTTAGGAACATCTTGTCACATGATAATCATGTGGCTGCTATCCATCATGTCTGAACACGATGAGTTACATGTATATACGGGAAGGTCATGTACAATAGATCCATAACTTGCGATGGTACACGACTTAATTACATATGTTCATTTTTATAAATTTCAAACCCTAATTACGCATAAAAAAAGAAATCACGCATGGTCAAAACACAAATCACGCATAGCTTGGTTTTTACCCTAATTACGCATGTTATTTTATTAGTCGTGTACTGCCCCACATTTGTATTTTAATGTTTCTCTTTCTCTCACTAGCGCTCTCTCCCCCACCCCCACCCCCCAAAAACCTAACCCCTCCCCCCCAAGCTAAAATGCTAAAAACTAAACCCCAAAAAACCTAGAAAAAAAAAACACACACACACAAAATTTTTTTTTAAGTATTTTTTACATTAAAAGAACTACTTTTAATAGCAAAAAAAAAAAATCTTTTTTTAAAAAAATTAAATTTTTTTTGCTACTAAAAGTAGCGATTTTTTTTATAAAAATATTATTTTCTTTTTGTGTTTTTTAGCTATTTTTAGTTGTTCCTAACGGATCCTTTTCCTATATATATTGTGTGTGAGTGAGTGAGTGAGAGAGAGTTTCAATGAAGAACACTAAAACGTGAGGGACCGGGAAACATTGCATTCAACATGTTAAAAAAATCATAAAAATTTAATTTAAAATGATTAAATTATTTTCAGAGCTTTTGCATATAAATATGTGTAAAATCTATTACAATAAAAAATCTTTTAATAATAATTTCTTAATTTTGTTTTTTCACCTTTTTAGATGTTTTTATGCATTTTTTTTTTTGAATTTTTTACAAAAAAATAAGAATTCTACATGTATTTATATGCAAAAGCTCTGAGTTTTTTTTATTTTATTTTTTTGAAAAAATCAATTCTAACATGTTAAATGGAATTTTTATGATATATTTAAGATGTTAAATGCATTATTCCTCGGTTTCCCACTTTTACATAATTGATTAATTTATTGTATTTCTCTAAGTTAGCTAACTAAATTAAACTAATAACGATTTTTCAAAATTTTCTCTTTCAAAACATACAGAATTTATGGTGAAAAAATAAATTTCAATATGTGTAAAACAAATATAAGACGAATTTCAAAATGTGTATGTAACGCCCTGCGTTTTCATACTTTCTATATTTGGAAACCCTTGCTTGTAATTCTATTTTTGGAAACTTTGTATTCTTGTAATCGTTTTTTCGTTGTAATCGATGTAAAATCCGAGACTTGAATCATAATGAAATTCGTTTTTTCGTTACATTTATGTTTCATACACGTCATACATGTTTACACGTCCGAATTGGCTAAACATACAACACCTTATTCATATTTTGTGCTAAATGTATCAAACTTGCAAACTTGTAATCTATATGCTCAATTTATACAATTTCAACACTTGTTTACGACAATTATACATGTTTATACTCGTTTTCTATTTATTTTATGATATAATTACATTCCATACCCTTAAACATGCTTCTAGTGCCTAAAACACCTTAAAACGTGCTTAAAACATGTAAATATGGAAGTATAGGGGCTGAATTCGTCACAAATCAAACTTTTCCCACGAACCCATGTTCTCACGGGCCGCGAACCGGCTTGGCCAACCAATACACGGGCCGCGAGCCCATCTGCAGCGCAGAAACTTGACCAGCTCGTGTTTTGGGCGCGATTTTATGTTTGTTTTGAGGTTAAACTTGAAATTTAGCATTTAATACACACCAAACCCAACCCTAAACACTTCCCTATAAAACCCAAGTGTATTCCAAGCATTTTATGTAAGGACCTTCAAAAATATCCCAAATTGACCCGTAAGTGCGAACCCGGACCCCTGAAACCTTAATCCATATGAAAAATCAAGAAATCAAGATTTTTGGGTTTCAGGCGGGCCGCGTAAGCCATAAGGGAAGCTAACGCGGGCCGCGTCAACTCTAAGATTGACCGGATAAGTGTCCAGATCCACGTGTCACACACGTGGCATGCCTACTGATGACACGCTAGCCCTAATCTACGACTAGGTGCCCTCGCAGGCCGCGTAAAGGTTAAGAAGGATCTTACGCGGGCCGCGTAAGACCCAAATTCCAACTATAAATAGAGCAGGCTACGAGCAGTTCAGTGGTGTCGAAAACAACTTTCAAAAAACGAAGTTATACTGTTCGAAATCACAATTTCAAATTAGAAGGGTGCTGCTACGATACAGGGTATTAACTCGATCGCTGCTACGATTCAATGTCCGATCAATTGAAACTATCCAATGGATGTTTAAGTGCTGCCCACATTAGGGCCATACTTTGTCATTAGTCGTGAATTCGACGGATGTTTAAGTATAGCACTTTGTCATTCGTTGTGAGGGTTTTAGTCTCGTGAGTTATCGTAAATGATGTATTAGTTACTGACCTAGTTCGTGTGCATTGTTATTTAAATTAGGTTACAAGGCTAATCAGTAGGCTAAAATCTGCCCGTATAAATCTGCAATGTGAGTCATTCTCTTTTTATCAACAGTATTTTACAATACTCCAAGCATTTTCAAAAGTTATAATTACAGGGATTAAGTCATGGTTATCTTGAATCACTGGCTAATTGGGGTATTGTGCACATTACTAATTTCTCACATTTGGGCTAATAAATCCTAACCGTGATAATCATCACTACTTGGGGAAAGACCCAATAGTGGTATGACCATCGTCACCAGGTGACACGACGCCAGATAAAAATAAGATAGAAGCCATTGTAATCGCTCTTATGCTGTAATTTATAACTATGTGTCATTTTATCAAATTGAGTGACTCGCCAGTATTTCCCCGCTGATAAAATATTTTTAAAACATGTTTCAGGCGACCTGCTGTAAATCAAGGAAAACGTGCTACGGAGCACTAACAAGCTTGAAGAGGTGGCTCAGTTAAAATAAATAAACATGTTTTATAAATCAGGGAATTTCCTAGTGAAATTCCTCTATTGTAAATTACGGGGTTTATCCCGAATTATGAAATAAAATAATCGGGCAATTCAAGTTTTAAAAGATCCTGTAAAATCTTCCGCTGTCTCATCAATTAATAAATACCACGGGTTCCTGTCCCGCGGCTCCTGACTGGGTCAAACCGGGGCTGGGGTCATGACAGGAAAAAGTGGTATCAGAGCCACTGATTTAAGCCTATTAAGTATTTAAAATACTTAATTTTCCTGATTATGGTCTTGTGATTATATGTTTTCACTGACTACTTGTTAGTTACAGTATGGGTAAGCAAAGAATTTCGGAAATCTATCTTAAATTAGATAGTTCACCGAAAGATAAGGGAACTTCATCCCAATCAAATTCCTCAAGATACTCAGCAGATACTGAGGAGGGAATATTTGTTCGTAAGGCACAATTTGAGAAACCACTTACCCCTAATAAAAGAAGTTGGATTATTAGAAAAAGTCAAGAGAAAATAAAGAAGTCTCAACCAAAAGGAGCGATGATTAATGAGGAAACCCAAGAAATAGGCAATAACCCACCATGGGAAGATGCGTTAGATGAACAATGGGCAAATCTCTATATGTTAGCCACTGTTGCAGTAAATGCTAACTTATAGTTAAATCACCAAACCAGTACCAACACCTATGCTACCTACCAGCCAGAAACTTTAATATAATAAATAACCACTAATATATTTTAAATTTTAGTTGTACTAAAAATAAATGTTTTGTTTCAATAAAATGGTTTATTAGATGTTTGTAATTAAAATAGTAAATTTTCTGATTACCATTCTGTGATTATGTGAAAATTCAAATTACAAACTTTAACCTAGATTTTGTGTTCTTTATAACTGCTAAACAGCATGAATGAATTGTCAAAAGCTCTTGAAAATCTCAATCTCTATCCTGTTAAGGTGGAAGTTTCCAGAGACTTTACCGGGTATTGTGCTGACATAGAGGAACCTATGGAATTTCAAACCCAACCTCCAGAGAAACCCAAGCCAAAGAAGATAAGAAGAATTGTGGGCTGGAGATGTGTGCGCAGAAGGAAACCAGTAACTCGGAAGGTTGCTAAAACAGAAGACCCAATGGATAAAGGGAAGGGAATAGAGATTGGAGAAAGTTCCAAGCAAGCCGAGGAAAGGCCGTTGCATGAAGAGCTGGATTACATACTAGCGACTTGTGATATCCTTAAGCCTGTTAATGAAAACCTTTTTACTTATCCTGCCGAAACCCAGCTTCCAATAAACTTGGAACCAGCCATCCCAGATCCCCTTGTCAACACCCGACCTTTAGGAGAAATGGAAGAATGGTGGACCAATGACTGGCAGTTTCAGAACCTCCCCAATAACCCTTATACCTTTTTCCCTCAGTTCGACCCAGAGCCTACACCAAACCCACCAATGAGTAATGAGAATCTGGCTGAACTCCGCCATTTTGGCGAGGAGTTGGTGGATGCAGGGAATCGAATCCGGGAGGTAGGAGAACAGATCTCCTGGAAGTACGACGAGAGGGAGCGTCGCTTCTAAAATGCCAGCTGACGGGATGGTGTGACGGCATGGTTATGGTTGTATAATAATAATAGTAGTAAAATATAATCCTGTAAAATAACTTAAAAATAAAACTTTGTAAGATAACCAGTTTGTACGGATGCCTAATATATATATAAAATATCGAAAGTCGAAAGATCGACAATTTTGGCTATATTTGTTTACGTGATTATGTGCAATTATTTTGTTATGTTTGGTTATTAATTATTTTATACTAATTACTTATTTAAATTAATTACCAGATGGCACACGCTGGTAATGAACTCGATAATGAAGTTAATCAATCTGAGCATAACAATGAGGATCAATTTCTGAATAGGCAAGATATCGAGAATATCGTTTCTCAGGGAATAGCCAATGTTATTCCAGCAATACTTGCTGCTGCTAGAAATCCAGTTGAACCTCAACAAATTATTCCTAGCAAACGCACACACGATGACAATTTCAGTAATAGTGTAAACGGAGGCGGTAACCATACTAATAACAACAACTATGGAATGCAAGCCCCGCTCTTTAAGAAAATGAAATCTGCAACGCCTGGTTGCACTTATAAGGAATTTCTTGCCTGTAAACCAGCTGAATTTGCAGGCAATGAAGGGGCGAATGCGGCGCTACGTTGGTTGGAGAAAACCGAAGCAGTAAATATGATAAGCAAATGTGTCGAGGAAGACAAGGTCATGTATGCATCGCATCTTTTTAAAGAAGGGGCGCTAGAATGGTGGAATACGGTACTTCAGGCCAAAGGAAGAAATGTGGCCTATGCCATGAGTTGGGAAGAATTTAAACAGCTAGTGGAAAGAAAATTCTGTCCCGAATACGAAAAGGAACAAATGGCAAATAAATTCCTGAATCATCGGATGATGGGTGTAGACTGTCGAGGGTATACTTCGACATTCTTTGAGTATGCTAGAGTAGTACCAACCCTGGCTTCGCCAGAGCCGGTACGCACAAGAGAAGATTTTTGGGGAGAATGTAAGGACCTTAAAAAATATCCCAAATTGACCCGTAAGTGCGAACCCGGACCCCTGAAACCTTAATCCATATGAAAAATCAAGAAATCAAGATTTTTGGGTTTCAGACGGGCCGCGTAAGCCATAAGGGAAGTTTACGCGGGCCGCATCAACTCTAAGATTGACCGGATAAGCGTCCAGATCCACGTGTCACACAAGTGGCATGCCTACTGATGACACGCTAGCCCTAATCTACGACTAGGTGCCCTCGCGGGCCGCGTAAAGGTTAAGAAGGATCTTACGCGGGCCGCGTAAGACCCAAATTCCAGCTATAAATAGAGCAGGCTACGAGCAGTTCAGTGGTGTCGAAAACAACTTTCAAAAAACGAAGTTATACTGTTCAAAATCACAATTTCAAATTAGAGGGGTGCTGCTACGATACAGGGTATTAACTCGATCGCTGCTACGATTCAATGTTCGATCAATTGAAACTATCCAATGGATGTTTAAGTGCTGCCCACATTAGGGCCATACTTTGTCATTAGTCGTGAATTCGACGGATGTTTAACTATAGCACTTTGTCATTCGTTGTGAGGGTTTTAGTCTCGTGAGTTATCGTAAATGCGGTATTAGTTACTGACCTAGTTTGTGTGCATTGTTATCTAAATTAGGTTACAAGGCTAATCAGTAGGCTAAACTCTGCCCGTATAAATCTGCAATGTGAGTCATTCTCTTTTTATCAACAGTATTTTACAATACTCCAAGCATTTTCAAAAGTTATAATTACAGGGATTAAGTCATGGTTATCTTGAATCACTGGCTAATTGGAGTATTATGCACATTACTAATTTCTCACAGTTAGGCTAATAAATCCTAACCGTGATAATCATCAATACTTGGGGAAAGACCCAATAGTGGCATGACCATCGTCACCAGGTGACACGGCGCCAGATAAAAATAAGATAGAAGCCATTGTAATCGCTCTTATGCTGTAATTTATAACTATGTGTCATTTTATCAAATTGAGTGACTCGCCAGTATTTCCCCGCTGATAAAATATTTTTAAAACATGTTTCAGGCGACCTGCTGTAAATCAAGGAAAACGTGCTACGGAGCACTAACAAGCTTGAAGAGGTGGCTCAGTTAAAATAAATAAACATGTTTTATAAATCAGGGAATTTCCTAGTGAAATTCCTCTATTGTAAATTACGGGGTTGATCCTGAATTATGAAATAAAATAATCGAGCATTTCAAGTTTTAAAAGATCCTGTAAAATCTTCCGTTGTCGCATCAATTAATAAATACCACGGGTTCCTGTCCCGCGGCTCCTGACCGGGTCAAACCGGGGCTGGGGTCGTGACATTTTACACTTTGCAACTCATCCAAAACACTCCCAAATCAGTCCTTAATCTGCTATTAATTAGAAGTGCAATCAGAATCATCACAAGCAGTTCAAGTGAGCATATCTCACTCATTTCCTAGTTTTTTTCACCCATTCTTCCTATCAACCACTTGGATCGACCTAAGGAACATTTCCACAGGTTTTCCATGGAAAACCAAGGTCTGGAATGTCACCTTAGAGACTCCAAAGTGGACTGAAGTTTCTATTTTTGATTTAAACCTTGTTAATCTTAGTTAAACTTGAGTTATCTCATCTCAAACCTATGTCCTTATACTCATAATCAATTGAATGGTTAGTTCGGCTTAAAAACAAGGTTGAGACATGTAAAATCAGAGGTGTAAACCTTACAAACTTTCTGTTTTGTTTAGGGTTTTACCCACAAGTAGTGTTCAAGCTCAAAGCTTGATGATTGTGTGATTATGGAACAGGCTTGGGCTATTTCACTTGAAAATCCACACACTACTTGATGTTTCCCATAGATTAGTTGTACATATTTCATTCTTTACTTGTAAGTTCATGACCCTCCTCGTTGTTTATAACAACAGGTGTAGTGGTGAACAAAGAGGTGCCTAAATGGAAGACTTGATTCTTCCTACCTCATGCATGATTTCTATTATACAAAGAGGTTCCTAAATGGTGGCTTTATCCTCCTACCTCATACTTGACCTATATGATATATGAATGCTAATATAACCTTTATAAATATATTCAAGAAACCAAACTCTTGATGATGAACTAATGGACACTCGTCAAGGTAGTAGGTACGTCATCTTAGGCATTGATAACTTGTCACGATTCTAATGGGTTTTGTCCCATGAAAACATTTAAACTCTTTCGAGTTTTATAGTGTCAAGAACAAGTGTCATATGTGCTAGATGATTATTTTCATATGCTTATTTTCATGTCCTCGAACTCCAAACCCCTAAACCATATGTAAACATCTCTTAAACTCCAAATCAAACACAATCAATCTTCTAGTCTCGACAACTTTGTCACATTGGATAATCAGAAAGCATATGCAATTTTGTGAGTATACTTGAACCCATTTTTACTTTTAAACACTTTTTGGTGCAACATGTATTCTATATAAAAACACGAAACACTTGAAACTATTTGAATCACTCTCTATCCATGTTTGAACATGAAACTATATGATGCTTGTTAATCTCGTATGTTATGTAAACTTTTCGTGTCTATATGCTCATTAACTTCGTACAAGCCTACCTTAACAATTATAGCGCTATGGGAGTAATGCATCGCCCACGAGTCTTGGGGTATTGTTAAGTTAAACATGTTAACCTCCCGTTATTCTTTGGGATAGGCTATTTTAACGCATTAGATTCTTGGGTTTGAACATATAGCTTACACCGTTTCAACATACTAGTAACTTGCATATTGTGATTCATGTTGGATATGAGCCGTTAAAATATTTTAATCTATTTTATGCTATGTATCAAACTTGTATACTCACCAACTTTTGTTGATGTATTTTAATACATGTTGCAGGTTCGATAGACAAGATGATGCTAAGTGAAGAAACAAGATTTAGGTGGACTTAGATACACAATTTAGATTAATTTATTTTGTCAATATATGTTCGAAACAATGTTGTTCATATTTGATTCTTGTATGACATTCTTAGCAATTTACGAAATTCAATTTAAATTATAGTCACATAGTGTTATGAAGTTTTGAGCAATTTGTTCGTCTCATCCCGATGTTTCTGTCATCGGTTGGGGTGTGACAGTGTATGATACATGTAGGATATGATAAATTTGATATATGTAGCATAAAGTGTTTTATATTATTAATTAAGAGAGAATTATTTACAATAAAGGATAAATTTTCATGTGCGTAAGATAAAATATATGATGAATTTTGATATGTGTACAATAAATGTAGGATAATTTTTAAATGTGTAGGATAAATTTAAATAAGTGTCGGTACCGTGACAAACCTATCAGTTATGATAAAATAACATCGGTATTGGTATTATTGGAACCGATACCGGTGTTCGTATTTATGTTTTTTTATCAATGTGAAATACATGTCGATATCCTTTTGTGCATATCATGTTTTTTTGAGATTTCTCTTTCAGTTTCTATAGCAAGTACGATACCGTAACAAAATGAACCGATACCAATCATGTTCCCGCCGTGTAACGCCGCAAAATCCCTCTTGTTTCAATTCAAAATTTAATATAGTTTGGTTGTGGTTTAAAACCAGAATTCAAAAGGTAATAAATAACTTAAAAGTATTTATTTTTTATTTTTTTTAAAACAAATTTCTTTTATTCGCTACTGTCTATGGGACTTGAGCCCAAAACTTTCCTCTCTTAAGATATTTAAAGGTTTTTCTTTATCAATTGACCACCACCCCTGGTAACTTAAAAGTATTTAATAAGATATATGTGAAAGATTGGGATAGCATTCTTTATATAACCGAAATCGGCAAGATCCAAGATAAAATATAACTTTAATTGCATGACGTATAAATCTTTATAACTTGAAAGTAAAGTTTACCTAAAACTAAAACTATATTTTAAAATCTAGTCATTTACAAAACCTGTCCCTACATTATGCCTGTTTCAACTTCTAGTATATTTTAACAATCTTAGATTAGAATCCACTAATTAAGTCCTTATTCAAAATATCGGAATTGTTTACCTTTGCTTATTTACTTAACTTATCACAATAAGTTGATATCTTATAATATTACTAAAAAGCTTAAGGATAATCACTCAACATATCAGCTTATTCTTCTATAAAAAGCTATTAAACCCATAAGTAGGACCGGCAATAAAAACTCATTTAGGTTTTTTTGGGTTATTTTGGGTAATTTTAAAAATGAGTATGAGTCAGGATGGATTAAGAAATAATTAATGATAAGTCAGGATTGGTTGTATAATATCTATTTAAAATAATCCGTGGATCAGGATGAGTAACTCTAAAAAGAGAATCACAGACAGATTATTCATCCTATTCGAGAAAAAAAAAACAAAAAATAAAAAAAACCCAAAAAAATCTAAAAATAAAAAAAAAATCAGAAAAATTAAAAAAATTGAAAAAAAAAGAAAAAAATTAAAAATTCCAAAAAAAATTCAGAAAAATAAAAAAATTAAAAAAATCTGAAAAATTAAAAAAAGTAAAAAAATTAAAAAAATAAAAAATCTCAAAAAATAAAAAATCCAGAAAATTAAAAAAATCAGAAAAAAAGAAATGTTAAAAAAATAAAAAAAACAGAAACATAAAAAAAATTTGAAAAATCAAAATATCCAAACAAAAAAAATTAATTTATTATATTTTATTTTTTTGTTTTCTTAGTTTTTAGTTATTTATTTATTTATTTTTACTTTTTTCTTGTTTTTTTTTATTTTTTTAGTTTTACATTTTTTAATTTTTTTTAATTTTTCTGAATTTTTTGGGATTTTTACATTTAAAAAAAAAATCGTTTTTTTCAAAAAAAAAAAATTTGTTTTCATTTGGCTTCAATAACTCTTTAGTTGACTCGTATGAATTAGCTCATTCCTTCATTTTGGTAGTTTAGTATTGAAGGGGTATGGTCCCAAATCTCACACCAAAGCAGTCGCGAGTGACCTGATTATCAAATACTTCCACCGGCAATAACTTATATGCGTCCGTGCGGACACGCACAAACATAGATACCGAATCCAATCGGTCAAGTGATGAGAAAACTTACCTTGTGTACGAAAATGGATGTCACACATAGCGATGCGGTTGACACCGCATCCTATGAACATTTTCGTCACGACAAGGGATCTAGGTAACGACAAAGGACCTAGCGATGCGGCCTGGCACCGCATCCTATAGACATCTTTGCCAAAGCAGGGGACGCGGAAACAACCGCAGTTACCGCAGATAACGATGCGGCCCGACACTGCATCTTATCCACATGGCAAGTGGAACTGACAACATGACAGCAACTGGAACCAGTGGTAGCCGCCAGTCAGCCCACACGTAAGCAACGCTGGCACACAGACTGACAGTCGCAGTGGAACGTGGCATCACCTCCGTGATCAACGAGCCTGCACACCTGCAAAGGGCTACATACTGTCAGTCTAGCCACTCAATCACCCTCCTTCACTCATTGGCTATAAATACCCATCCCAAACCAGGTTTGAGGTATCGCTTATCAAACTCTCTCACTCACACTATTATCACACACTTTGCTCTCAAGCAAATTACTGATTTTCATGCCGGAGAGTGGTAACAAGGAGCACCACCCACCCCATGTTAGAACTTTTGAGATCGTTGATACTTGTGCTGGATTAGTTTAGTCATATTCTGTAGCTAGTTTGAATGTACAAGGGCTTATTTTGTAATTCTCTAGAAGATAGTTTCCTGACTTAGTGTAGATAAGATTCCAGCAAATTTATAAATTTGCTGGCTAATCAGGAACACTATATATAGCCCTCTCATTGTAACCTTGGCAAGCTTTTGGCTCTTGAATGAATATTGGTGTTGTTACTTTCTTGTGTTGATCTTGTGCTCAAATCTGATATCCAAGGTGGTTTATTGTTATATCTTATTATTTGGATTCAATACAACACTTGTTGTATTCATTAATCCATAAGCTTCACCTTCATCTTTGATCTTTCTTAACTTTTCATGTCTCAAACACCTAATCAATAGGTCTTATGGGTTAAAAACAACCAACCACTGTGATCCGGATTCGTTTTGGGACTTACAATTTGGTATCAGAGCCTTAGTGCTCTTGGTTGTTGTGTTCTTGTTGAGATTTTTCATAGTTTTGAAGGTTTTTCAAGAGTTTCAAAGTTTTCAAATTTTTGGACTTAAAATGGATTGATTTGGTGTATTTAATCGATAAGTTGTTGTTAATATATGATTAGGGAGTCATTTTGGACATTTTGATGTATCAAAAGGTGGTTTTTGAGCTGTTTTCGAGAGATTAGAGGGTTTTAGTTCGTGTTAAACCCTCTGTCTAGCGAAATTACTTTGAACACAGCGAACAATTTTTGAAGATAGCGAACTTGTTTTTTTGAAGATAGCGAACTCAGTGTTAAAAACAGCGAACATAATCAAATCTTTTAGAAACTCATCGCAGGATCATTAACTTCGACGATCGTCATTCGAGCGAAATTAGTGATCATTTGCGAAACAGTGTCCAGTGACCCTTGAGCGAAATTATCAAAGGCGACTTCGAGAACCGTGATAGCAAACCACAGCGTTCTTATCACGGCAATCGGTGATATTAACCTAACTATTGTTTGTGTTGTGTTTTGTCAGCGAAATTATCGGATTCGCTCGTGCAGGATCCCTTTTAGCACCAGCGAAAGTTGAGCAAGTGTCAGCGAAGTCGATCAGGATCCTTCGGTCATCGGCGAAGTTAATCTTTTCACCGGTTTTCTGTGACTTGTCAGCGAAATTAAGTTCTGTTCAGCTCCATTTTGTCTAAAACAAGCAAAAATGTCGTTGAATCAACTAAGTCCAATTGCTCAAGCGGAACTTGAAACCGGAACCACAACTCGGCCACCAAAGTTGAAAGGGGCTGAAGACTTTAGCACTTGGAAGATTCGCATTCAATCGTTCTTCGAGTACACGGACTACAATCTGTGGCTCTCTGTCACCGCTGGACCCCACATTCCAACGGTTGTCCACGGAGATGCGGTGGTGCCCAACCGTGATGCAACCACCTTCACTGATGAAGACAAGGCTCTAATCCAACGTGATCGTCGTGCTCATGCTGCTTTAACAATGGCACTATCAACTAATGACTGCAACATGTTTGAAGAACACCGAACTGCAAATGCACTCTGGAATGCATTGATCGAGTACTACGAGGGAAATGAAGAGTTGATTGAAAGCAAGAGAGATATGGTGCAGAAACAATATGACATGTTTTGTGGAGTTCGCGGAGAAAGTCTTTCTGATCACATCAGTCGCTTTCTGAATATGATGACCAAAATGAAGAAAGCGGGAAACCCTGTCACAAACCGTGCTGCAATAAAGAAGCTGCTAGATTCACTTCCCAAGGAATGGAGCCTACAATGCATGATGATCAAGAAGGATTTCCTCAACAATCCAAATCCTGTTACTCTGTCCGACCTGATCAACACCTTAAGAGCCTTTGAAATGGATGTCAGCAAAAGAGAGTTGAACACTGCCAGTCCCACTGCCAGTTACCCACCAAAGTCTGCTCAAACCTCTGCTGGATTGAAAAATGTAGCATTTCTTGCTTCAGGTGGTATCACTCCACAAGCTTCTGACCTAATCTACGCCAACGCTTCTGCTAGCGCATCGAAAGCTCCACAACTTGTTGAGAAGACTATCACTGTTGACACTCAAGCTTTGAAAGTGTCCACCGAAAATGTGGCACTTTTCAACACATTTCTGAGCAGCTATGAAGCCCTGATGTCTGGAGAACTGAAAAAGGAGATGTTCACTGCTGAAGACATGTATCAAGTTGATCCAGATGATATGGAGGAAATGGATCTAAAATGGCAAATGGCCATGATCACCTTGAGGCTGAAGAAATTTCAAGACAAGACAGGAAAGCGTTTGGGTCTGGGAAAGGCTGGTTTTGACAAATCCAAACTTAGGTGCTACAACTGCAAGAATCTTGGCCATTTCAAGCGGGAGTGTCCTCTGTTGAAAGAAGGAAACTGTGAAACTACTCCTGCTGTAAAGCAAATCACTGTCGAAGAAAACAAGAACAACGCGTCTCCCAGCACGCCAAAAGCTTTAGTCGTTGAAGACTATGATTGGAGTGAAGAAATTAATGAAGCAAAGGAGCAAGTCAACAAAGCTCTGATGGCTAAGATCTCAAGTGAATCCTCATCGAGGCAGACACCCGGAATTCCAAAAGGAGACAATACTGCTGACAAAGGGTTGAAAAGCATTCTCACTCCAGTGGAGCCTGAAAATGAAAAGAAGTGTGGAGAAGCTGGGGAGCATGTTTTGAAAGAGGCAACTGATCAAAAGAAAGGAAAAAAAAAAGTTCCCAGCAGCCGCCATGAAAGCAGATTCATCAAAAGAAAAAGCTGACAAGGACTTGGTAAACAGCATACCACTCAGTTTCAAAGAAAAATTATGCACACCAGCATGCGTTGATGTCGTGGCACATTACAAGTCTCTTAATCTAGAATTTGAGAGACAAAAAGACAAGGCCTTAAAAATGAATAACGAACTTAAACTGAACGAGGCCGCATACCAGAGAAAGTTGAATTCAACTTTAGCTGAGATGCAAACTCTAAAAGAATTTGTGATTAGAAAAGATTTCATCATTAACGATCTCACAGATAGATTAGAAAAGGCCTTAAATGAAACTAACAAATTGCAAATTATCATTGATAAATGGAATGTCAGTCAAAAGGCCTTTACTGACATCAAAAACTGCCAACGACCAACGTATGTGAAAGACGGGATCGGGTATAAGGATAGGCAAGGAAACGAACGAAAACTCTTTCTTCCACCACATAGCAAAAACTATGTGCCTATACCTACTCCTCATCCCGAAAATGATCTCATTGATGAAAAGGTCTCTATAGAACAAAACGATTCTTGTAAAAACGAAACAACCGCTAACTTTTCTAAAAGTAATGCAGATCCAATTGTGTGTAAAGAAGATGTGTGCGATGAGGATGGAGACTGTGGCGGTTCAAAAATAGGAATCGGATATTCAGGCGACAGTTATTCCACCGTTAACTGGTTCGTCTGGAATTGTTCTAAGAAAAACAATGTTAAGGATGAATGTAATAATTTAAGTAGGATGGATGACTGTAATGGCCGAGTGCCTAAATTTAAATCTTCGGATGACTGTAAGGGCCATGTGCCTACATTTGAGACTCGTGATCGTGAACATGCTATGTTTGAATGTCATGATTTAAATTCTGCATTTTGTGATGATAAAGTTGTCTGTGAATCTCCTGTATTTGTGCCAGAATTGAAAAAGAATAGCTTTGGAAAATTCCTCACCGAGGAAATTCCAGAATTTATTCCATCTCGAACAGGTATGACAGATTCTGAAAAGAAAGTCACTGAAGATCAATGCACCGAAGACTCAAGCACTGCTTCAAGCCTTGAGGATGAGCAAATGTCAGAAACAACAGACAGTGAAAGCATAGAATTCTCAAGTGAAGAAACCTTGGAAACCTCAAGTGAAGATCAAACAACAAATGATGAAAGCTCCGAAAGTCCAAGTGTTGAAACAATTGAAGACCAAAGTCCAGAAAGTTCAAGCGAAGATCAAAGCTGCAATGATTCAATTTACGAAGCAAATGAAGAACAGGACTCAAGAGAATATCAATCGTCTGAAAGCTCATCTGTTTACAACGATGATGAAGAACGTTCAGAAGATGAAAGCAGAGTTGACAAGAAAATGAAGAAAGCAGAAAGCTCAAGACACTCATCACATACATCATCTTCTAACACCAAAAGACCCAGACATAAAAGATGCTTTCGCTGTGGTCATTTAGGACATACAGCGAAACATTGTAAAACCAAGAAGTTTTCTAAACCAGAGCATGATTTTCTTACAAACATTACATATCAGTTAAATGATCTTAAGAAGTCTGTTAAAAATTTGGTTGAGTCAAGTGCCTATTTTTGGAAACAAAAAGAGGGCAAAGTGGGTCAAAACCACGATAGATTCGAAATGAAGCAAACCTGGATTCCCAAAACTAACTAATTTGTATATGTGTAATTTTGTGTATTTCAGAATAAACTCCAGAAATGGCTCCGCATGCTCATGGAATACATCTGGCACGTAGACAGCGGATGTTCAAGACACATGACAGGACTGAAGGAACTCCTGAAGAATTTTCGCTTCATCAATGGTGATTTCGTATCTTTCGCTGGAGACGAGAAGGGAGGAAAGATTGTTGGAGTAGGAGATGTGATATCTGAAGCCCTCACTCTGGAGAATGTCAATTATGTGCCGGAGCTGTGCTACAATCTCATGAGTGTCTCACAAGTCTGTGATAAAGGAATATCGGTGCTTTTCAATGACATGGAATGCTTGTTCCTGAAGCCCGGATATGTTGTTCCTGCTGAAATGATCATGCTCACAGCCCCAAGACAAAACAACACATACGTGCTCAACATGAAAAACGCCAAGACAAATGACAACTTAACCTGCCTGATCTCTAAGGCTTCAGAATCGGAATCACTGCTTTGGCATAGGCGACTGGGGCATGTTAATTTCAAAAATATGAACAAACTCTCTAAGTTAAACTTAGTTAGAGGTCTTCCAATTAAGGAATTTCCATTTTCTGAAAAATGCATTGCATGCGCCCAGGGAAAACAACATAAGAAACCGCACAAGTCCAAAGCAGTGAACACGATTACGGCACCTCTTCAGTTGCTGCATATGGATCTTTTTGGTCCAATCAGTGTTAAAAGTCTTGCTAAAAGTTCTTATTGTTTGGTGATTACAGATGATTTCTCTCGTTTTTCTTGGGTTTATTTTCTTGAGGCTAAAAGTGAAACAGCGGAAATTCTCAAGGCATTCATTCCCTTGATTGAGAACGTGACCAAATTAAAAGTGAAGTCAATCAGAAGTGATAATGGCTCGGAATTCAAAAATCAAACTTTCATATCCTTCTGTGCAGAAAAGGGAATTCATCTTCAATACAGTGCAGCCCGAACTCCTCAACAAAATGGGGTTGCTGAACGCAAGAACAGAACATTGATTGAAGCCGCAAGGACCATGCTAGTAGATTCAAAGCTTCCAATCATCTTCTGGGCAGAAGCAGTTAACACGGCTTGTTACGTTCTGAACAGGGTTCTCATTGTAAAACCACACGGAAAAACGGCGTATGAACTTCTCTTCAAAAGAAAGCCGCTTATTGACTTCTTCAGACCATTTGGATGCTCCTGCACTCTCCTAAACACTCAAGAGAATCTCATCAAGTTCGAAGCAGTGGGTGATGTCTGCTACTTTATGGGATATTCATCCACTCAAAAAGCTTACAGAGTCTACAACAAGAGAACAAAGATGGTGATTGAATCATACTATGTTGATTTCCAAGAAGGAAACTACACCAACACCGGAAGTACTCCTGACTGGTTCTATGATGTGGGCGTGATTTTCAACACCTTTGAAATTCCAGAAGATGTTCCAGAAGCAGAACCTGCAGAAGTCGCTCAAGTTGAACCTCTGTTTGATACTTCGGATATTGGTCTTACTCCGTTCACTACCCGTTTCACTCCATTCTCTGCTAATCCACTTCTCTCCGTGGATGAAACGACTGGTGACACTTCGCCTGAGAACACCCCTGAAAATGGTGCTTCTTCTTCACAGGTGAACGTGGATGAACCAACTCAAGAAGATGATCCACCAGTGATTTACGTAGACGAACACTTCACCAACCTTCCGCAGCAAATTGAATCTCTGACAAATACCGGATACAAGACGAATCGAAATCATCCTCTTGAAAATGTTATCGGCGCAGTTGAAGAAGGAGTGCGTACACGCGGGCAATCGTCAAGCATCAACAAAGGGCTATTTGCAGCTTTTCTGTCTCAATCAGTTCCACGGGACATCGAAGACGCCATTCAAGACTCCAGTTGGATTCAGGCGATGCAAGAAGAACTATCTCAATTCAGGAAGCTTAAAGTTTGGGAGCTAGTAGATTTACCTGAAGGAAAGTTTCCAATTGGTACTAAATGGGTCTTCCGAAACAAGATGGATGATCGTGGAGTGGTAATCAAGAACAAGGCTCGACTGGTGGTCCAGGGTTATCGGCAAGAGGAAGGAATCGACTACGAAGAAGTTTTTGCTCCGGTTGCACGACTGGAAGCCATCAGAATATTTCTTGCTTACGCGTCATACAGAAATTTCAAAGTTTTTCAGATGGACGTAAAAAGCGCTTTTCTGTATGCAAAGGTAAAGGAAGAAGTCTACGTGTGTCAGCCTCCGGGTTTCGAAGATCCTCATTTTCCAGGACGCTACTACAAGTTGGACAAAGCCCTCTATGGTCTTCACCAAGCTCCGCGTGCTTGGTACGAGACTCTGTCAACTTATCTTTTGAAGTGTGGATACACCAGAGGAACGATCGACATGACTCTCTTCACTAAAAGATTCGGGGAAGACGTAATGCTGGTTCAGATTTATGTGGACGACATCATCTTCGGGTCGACCAACGAAGAACTGTGTAGAGAATTCGAGTCTGTCATGAAGACACAATTTGAAATGAGCATGATGGGAGAGCTGACGAACTTCTTGGGGCTAGAAGTGAAGCAAAAGGAAGACGGAATTCTCATTCATCAGGCCAAGTACATTCGGGATATTCTCGCAAAGTACAACATGAACGACTGCAAAGTTGCAAGTACTCCATTTGCTTCTCAGACGGAGCTTACTCTAGATCCTCAAGGAAAACCTGTAAACAAGTCATTCTATCGCTCGATGATCGGATCTCTGATGTACTTAACGGCTAGCAGGCCTGACATCATGTGGGCTGTCTGTCTCTGTGCTCGCTTTCAGACTAATCCCAAGGAATCTCATGAAACCGCTGTAAAGCGCATCTTCCGCTATCTTAAAGGAACTCCGAAACTAGGTCTTTGGTATCCTAAAGATAGTAATTTTGATCTTATTGCTTATTCTGACAGTGATCATGCAGGTTGTAAAGTAGATCGCAGGTCCGTATCAGGAGGATGTCAATTCTTAGGAAATCGTCTGATCTCATGGCAAAGCAAGAAACAGACAACTGTGTCCACCTCCACCGCTCAAGCAGAATACACCGCGGCCTACAGTTGCTGTTCACAAGTTCTCTGGATACAAAATCAGTTGTTGGATTATGGAATCAACATCATGAAGACTCCTATATTCATCGACAATGAGGCATGTCTGGGAATTGTGAATAATCCCGTCCACCACTCCAGAACGAAGCATATCGAAATTCGTATTCACGCAATTCGAGATGCGTACGAGAAAGGATACATTCAAGTGGTACCAGTGGATACAACCCAGCAACGGGCCGACATTTTCACCAAAGCTTTCGATAAAACGCGATTCAACCAGCTGGTAACCTGGTTGGAAATGGTAAATTTCCTTGAATGGAAATGAATCTTGTGTCCAAAAGCTTTCGTAAATACACTATCCTTGTTCATAAAAAAAAAAAAAAAAAAAAAAAAAAAAAACCGTTCGTTGAAAGTAAAACAAGTATCGTAGAGCGTTGTCCACCAAAAAGATTTTCTGATTCTTAAAATTTCATTTTCGGGCAAATGGACATTCGAAAATAAAAATTTTAGGGGGGATATTCCAGAAAATCAAAATGCGATGCTTGTTTCTGACTCCTGTTAGAGGAAATGATAGAAAATTGCTAACACTTTGCCATTTCTTGCAAAACAGAAAACAAAACAAAAAGAAATCGGGGTACCAAGCAACGACGTGTCGGTAGATTCAGCAACACCAACGAGTAAACTGCTGTTAGGGAGCAAAACATAACATCTACACAAGGATTCTGGCTTTTCTCAGGCATTACGCATCTTGTGGGTAACACGTTGCGGCATATGGCTTAATGGTCTTAAATCTTGTGTTGACAGATTGCCAAAGTCTGAAATCTCGGGTCTTTATATTGGTTTCCATTCGGGGGGTATCATAGTTGGTCTTCTGCTGCATCCAGATACATGCTGACCTAGAATTTCTATGATATCCCTTCATAATAAGCGCCTTAAAAAAAAAAAAAAAAGGCCAAACCCTTTCATAATAAGTGCCTTTTGTGGCCAGAAACCTTTTGATGGATTAGTTTCGGTCTCTCTGCTGTACGAAAGTACTGACCTGTTCACCGAACTATCTGTCTCGCCCTCGATAGTTCTTGGAATCTCTGTTGTACGAAAGTACAGACCTAATCTCCGTCCTATCGTTGAAATGAATGGATTCAATATACTCACCCGTTATGAAGAACCTTTGTGCATACCTTGATCACGGGGGTATGTCCTGACGTGGGACTCACGGGCGTAATGCTTCTATTCTCAATAGCTTGTGTGGGGGCCATAGAAGTCTTGTCAATATTACCAAAACATGATAAAAGCGCTCTCCGAAGGCATGTTGAAAGAAGGATGCATGGATTTAAGTGGACAAACATACTGGCAGTTTTTCTTGTGCACTGGTTAGTACTTATTAATAATAATAATAAATAAGGAATTGGCAAGTGTTGGCGATATGATCTTTTGCAGGTAAGTCACCGAGCGTCGAATGTTTCAAGAAGTTCCGCATCAAATAAAACCTCCCAGAGCTGAAATTTCAAAATTCGGAGTCTAATTAGCCCAAGTTTTCTCTGTTGTGTAAATATTTAGTAATCTTAAGCAAAACTGGGCACGCTTTTCGAGAAAGTTTGAAATTTTCGAGCGAAATTAAATTTATTTTGAAAATCTATTAAAGGTAGCGAAATTAAGATGCCAGCGAAATAATTATTTCGCCCGGTACGGATATCAGTGTATAAATATCTTGTAACCGTCATATTTCAAAACCTTTCAAAAAAAAATTAAACCTCTTCATCTTCTCTCTCGCTCATCTTCGGACACACTCTCAAATCGATACAATATTTATTTTCGTTCAAGGATCATCAGGTAAATTCTTCGATTAACCATCATTTGCAACATTCGTTGTCATCGGTTCACAATTTCGGTAAACTGTACATTGTTTGAATTTCTTCGACTGATTTTTGTGTTCATAAGCCCTAGATAATCTGAATCAGTAATCTTTGTCCAAAATCCTTGTGGTTTGATTTGGATGTTTGTTTTTAAGAACCGATCAAACATAGTTTCTCAATGAAATCATCCGTGATTGTTGCTTCAACTTAACTAATTCGGTGATGAACAGTTAGGGTTTTTAATGGGTTTAAGAAGAAACTTTTGAAGACAGCGATTTTAACATGATGACAACGATGATAGCGAATTTAACCCTTAATCATGGAAGTTCAAAAGTCTCGAACGCGAGTTCGAGCACCCAGCAAAATAGTCTAATTCGCTCGTGTAGCGATTTGGTCTATTGTGTTCGCTGGTGAATCGTTTCCGGAAAAGAAACGTTGTCATCGCTATGTTCGCTAGCGAAATTAACCTCGACATCTTGCACATGTTCCGTTTTAGTTACCGACAAACTGTAACCGGACCACTAGCGAACTTAGCGAAGATAATCAGTGTCTGATCTACCAACGAAGTCAGCGATGATCTATCTTCGTTGATTGGTCTTGTTTCTGATCTCGATGTCCAGCATCAGCGAAGACAGCTTGACCTGGCAGCGATTTTTATGCTTATTTTTTTTAATATATTCCTTGTAAATACGGTTCTTGTGCATAGCCTTTTGTGTAAACTTCCATTCTAACTTGGCTCGTTTTACGTGATATATGCAGCATGGTGAAGAATCTCGAGTGGGATAAAACGTCTAAACATAATCAAAGCATCAATCTAGATGAAGTGCCTCAAGATTTTGAAGATGTAACCAGATGGGTGCGTTCCAGCAGAATCGGTTATGCTGTGGAGACAGCTGTTAAAGTTTACAAGATTCACATACAACAATTCTGGGAAAATGCAAAACCAGAAACCATCAACAACAAAAGAGGGATAGTGTCAACGGTTTGCAACAAAAGAGTAGAGGTGACTAAAGACCGGATACGCCAGGTTCTGAAGCTTCAAGACAATGATCAAGATCCGTTAAGCCTGGATCAAGATGACATCCTGGATGGTTTTCGAGGGATGGGTTATCCTGGAGATTTCCGTCAAAAGAAAGAGATCAAGAGAGGAGGACTCACCAGAGACTGGAGATTCATTGTTCATGTTATTTCTATGAGTCTAGCACACCGAAAGGGTGGCTTTGATGGGTTAAACTTGGATTGGTCGGCGGCCATGCGAAATCTGTGTCTTAAGCAGAAATTTAATCTCTCGGGGTTAATTTTCAAATACATGCTTGAAAATGTAAGTGGAGCAACGTGGGCAATGTATCCAAGATTCGTTCAGATGCTGATAAATAGCCAACACAAAGATCTCCCAACTGATGGAGATCTTTACAAGTTCCACATCTCCACAAGCCGCCAGTACACTGAGATAAAGACTCAGGAATGGGTGATGTTGCATGATTGGATGTACCGAGCAGAGAGACTACCAATAGTAAAGGAAGCTTATAGAAAGTACAAGGAAGCTGTTCGAGAAAAACAACAACGAGCTGCTCAGGCTCAAGCCGAAGCAACTGCAAGAGAAGAACGCGCTAAAGGAAAAAGGAAAGAAAAACAAGTGGCTCAAGACGAACCACCCAAAAACAAAAGGGCTTCAGGAAGCACTGAATGATTTATGGAGGCAGGCATAAGGGCGGGCGAGTCAGAAGAACACCGCCAGCACATTGAAGATTTGAAATCGATTCATGCCTTGCAAGAAAAAGAGAAAAGAGAAAAGAAGTTGAAGCGAAAGGAGATATCATCCACAGAAAGACCAGTGATTGTGACGGAAGAAGTTCAATCGTTAAATGACTTCGTTGACACTTTGATAATAGATCCGGATGAAGCTTCAGCGAGCAAGGGCCCTTCCAAAGTATCTCCTGTAAAGCCAACGAGGTTTTCAAAGCCTCCAGTCCCACCTCAAAGGATCCGTCCCTTCCAAGAGCTTTACGATAAACTTGTTGAGAACGCCACTCCATCTGTGGCAAAGGAGATCTGTCTTCTCAAAAATCAAGTCAACGACACAAACATTTTAAGAGAGAAAATCAAAGATCAGCGTAAGAAGAATAAGGAGATGAATGCCTACATGGCCAAGCAGTCCAAGTTCATCAGGTTCCAGCAAGCTGGGTTGGAGAAAATGTATAGAATGATGAGAAGCATGTGTGAGCAGATGAAAGTAAAACCCATGTTTTCCTTTGAAGAAATCTTTGACTTTGAGGTTTTCGTGGAAGAAGAAAATGCTCGAAAAGAAAAGGAGGCTGAAGCCAAGAAAAGGCGTTTGGAATCGGTGGAAAAAGTAACTGAGGGAAACGAAAGCGATGAAGAGGAAGTGGATCGAGATGTTATGCCAGCCAAATTCCTAGAATGGGGTCTTGAAGAAGAGGTTCTCTACGAACAAGAAAATGGAAAAACCTTCTCTCCTGAACATCCTGAATGGTTCAAGAAAGAGAGAGAACGACTCCCAGACTGTCACACCCCCAAAATCCACCTGCGGAATACCACCGCTTGGAGGCGTGACTGACCAGGATCCAGCCACCAATCATATTGAACAAGCATATAAGTAGTTATAAAAATCCAACCAATACAATTGGTGTCCAAACCAAACATAGTTTAAGTTGCAAGCGGAAGCATAAAGTTTAAAACCGAAACGTAAGCTTAATTGTTTCAAAGTTTAACATGGCACACGGCTGTCCATGTCCCACAACGACTCTCTTCCATGCAAGCTCCAGCTAAGTACCTATTGTCCTGCAAAGCATGTAGTAACGAGTCAACAACAAGTTGAGTGAGTTCACGGTTGGGTGTTCGTTTTAAGTTGTTTCGAAAACAGTTTCCTTTATCTGGCGTCCTGCCGTGGGGGTTACCCCATAGTTAAAAACGTGACTTGTTTATTCCCGGTTACTCTGGCTATCCAGCCGTGGGGGCTACCCCGTGTTAGTTATCTGGCATTTCGGCCGTGGGGGCTACCCCATGTATATACTAGACTCGTTACCATATCGACTGCTGACTGTAGTCATGTTTATGTGCCCTGAAACTGTCAATGTCTATCATCATTGACGTGCCAGTAGTCCATTAGTTCACGCCCGTCCTCTGCGGCACGGTGTGAGGTTTGTCAAACCTAAATAGCGCTATCTAACTAATGACCCGCTCGCCATTGGCCCGGCGATTAAGTCGATATTAAAAAGGAGGGACTTCATGATAGAGTTTTGGTCTAGTACGAGTTATCTGTCCGTGAGGACGAGGAATTACATTCCTGAACCATTGCTGTCCTACCCAAGGAGGACGAGGAACCCATGTTCCTTAACCCCAATTCCCGACCCCTGGGAATCCCATGCTTTGTAGAGGGTGTGAACTCACCTCGGTTTGCTCGGCAGATACACAGAAAGGTCAATCAAGTTGTAAGTGATCAATAACGTCCTAGCATAGTTACCATTCAAGTCAGGTTCAAACCAAGTAGTGCACGTATCTTTCTACACGTATGCTAGCACATTGCATGCAAGTATCATTCATGGTAGCCCAAATATCATTCATATTCAACAGAAACGTATAAGGTCCATGCATTAGGCCCAAAAGTCCGGCCCAATCACTTAAGCCCGAAGTGGGGTGCAAGTCCAAACAGCGAGCACACGTATGTGGTCTCGAGTCGAGACTGTGCGGTCTCGAGTTGTAGCCTACAAGATCTCGAGTCGCAACGGAGGAGGTCTCGGGTCATGCACGTATTGGTCTCGAGTCGCAACCGGACTCGCAACCATGGTCTCGAGTCATGATGTTTGTGTGCTGATGTTGTGTGGTCTCGAGTCGAGACTAGGGGTTCTCGACTCGCAACCTGGGTCGCAAAAATGCAGTCTCGAGTTATCATGTGATGGTCTCGAGTCGAGACCAAGGGTCTCGACAGACACATTCTGCTGAATGTCAGCGCATGTACTAACCAATACCATTTCGATTTCATGAAGCTATGTACTATCCAACCACAATTCACAAACATGTTTTCTTGTCTATTGCTTACCAAAAATGGATCAAACAAGCATTTTCAAATGTTCATAACATATTCATATCATCTTCAAGTTGTTCTTCATGTATTCAAATAGTTCATCATCATCATTCGTATAAGCCTTAATCAAACAAAATCGTGAACAACAACTTATCAACACCTACGATATCAACACAATAAATCACCCTAATAGTAAGCTTTCGGTTCTTAACACATGAGTATACAATCCGATTTATATGAACATTATCTAACATACTTATGCAAGCCGATTTCATGAACATCAACAACCAATGGTTAAACAAGATATCATTAACTCATCATACAATATAACCGAAATCAAGACATGTTAACCGATTATCATCATCATACACATTAAGAACATCATCATGTTATTTCATCAAGGCAAGTAGCATCATTAGTCACATAAACACCTAGTGAGCATCTAGAAATACTAACCGATTGTGAAAGGCACCGAGATGGTAAAGAAGACGAATAAGATGGAGTGTCCGAGTGATGATCCCGAGCTCGATCCGATGGTCCTAATGTTGTCGGTTTGAATCCGAGAGTGAGGGAGGAGAGATGATGCTTCTAGGGTTTTAGTGAGAGAGGGGGTAGGAGAGTGTGGGTTGCTCAAAAATGGTGATGTTGGCTATCCCCATGGGTTAAATACTAGTTCCAAGCAGTGCACCCTAGTGGGCTTTCGGTTGGATCAAATGGCCCAACCGGCCCAAACAGTTACACTACTCGAGACCGAGTGGTCTCGAGTTGGGTTCTTGTGTTTCGGGTGACATACATACACGCATACAATTTAAATACAACATATAATCACATAGTTTCACTTAGGTCATTCATTGAACCAACAAGTTAACTAATCACATAAAGTTTCAAGCAAGTTACACCAAGATACAACGAAAGGTTCTAAATTTCGAGTTGTCACATCATCCCCAAGTTGAAAGAAATTTCGTCCCGAAATTTGGTAAGCACTCACTGAGGAAGCTAGTTAAGTTGTATGGTTTTCCTGGTTTTCCTGTGGTGTCACATCCACCCCCCGTTGATCTGGAATTTCGTCCCGAAATTCCGTAGCTTCAGTCTCAGTAGTGGTCGTACTGTTTGCGAACAGTTGGGGATACTTTTGTTTCATCCGATCTTCGCGCTCCCGTGTGAACTCTGGGCCGCAACGTGAGTTCCAACGAACTCGAACGAGAGGTATTCTAGTGCTCTTGGGGACCTTAACATCCCGGTCCGTGATTTCGACTGGTTCCTCGGCGAATCGTAACTGCTCGTCGATAGTGAGTTCCTTCAGAGGAACTACGTGGGTCTCATCTGACAGACACTTCTTCAGATTCGACACGTGAAAAACGTTGTGAACTGCACCGAGTTCCGCTGGTAAGTTTAGTCTGTAGGCCACCCTGCCTATTTTCTCAATGACTTCGAAAGGTCCAACGTATCGTGGGTTAAGTTTGCCGCGTTTACCAAAACGAACCACACCCTTCCAGGGTGAAACTTTGAGTAGTACCCGCTCCCCAAGCGGTTTCCTGCCCATGTCGGCGTAAACTTTCTGACGGTCGCGAGCTGCCGCCATGCGTTTTCGTATTTGAGCAATTTGTTCGGTCGTGTCTACCACATGTTCTGGACCAGTGATCTGACTATCTCCCACCTCTGCCCAACAAAGAGGTGACCGGCATTTACGTCCGTACAATGCCTCAAACGGAGCAGCTTTAATGCTGGTGTGGTAGCTGTTATTGTACGAGAATTCCACCAGTGGCAGATGCTTCTCCCAGCGGTTGCCAAAATCGATTACACATGCACGAAGCATGTCTTCTAAGGTTTGAATAGTGCGCTCGGACTGCCCGTCCGTCTGAGGGTGATACGCTGTGCTCATATCTAATCGTGAGCCAAAGGATTTGTGCATCGCTTGCCACAGCTCTGAAGTAAAACGCGCATCTCGATCTGAGATAATGGAGGTGGGCATCCCGTGCCTCGAAACGACTTCCTTAAGGTATATTTCTGCAAGAGTGGAGAACTTATCCGTCTCCTTGATAGCCAAGAAGTGTGCAGATTTTGTAAGTCGATCCACGATCACCCAAATAGTATCGTTCCCACGCTGGGATCTAGGCAGGCCAGTGACAAAATCCATGGAAATTTGCTCCCATTTCCATTGAGGTATCTCTGGTTGTTGGAGTAGGCCTGAGGGTTTCTGGCATTCAGACTTGACTCTCGCACAAGTCAGACACTTGCTGACGTAGGTTGCTATGTGGGCCTTCATGCTAGGCCACCAATACGTAGTTTTGATGTCGTGGTACATCTTATCCGAACCAGGATGTACCGAGTAGCGAGACTTGTGTGCTTCGTCCATCACAAGCTCTCGTAGGTTGCCATAGAGTGGGACCCAAACGCGTCCCGTTACGTAGTAAGCACCGTCTTCCTTCTGTTCTAATCGTTGCCTTGATCCGCGTAGGGCTTCAGCCCTGACGTTTTCTGGTTTCAATGCTTCTATCTGAGCAGCTCGTATTTGGGAAGGCAGACTAGAATGTATCGTGAGTTGTAAAGCTCGCACGCGCTTAGCCGCAGTGTCCTTCCGACTGAGGGCGTCAGCCACAACATTGGCCTTGCCCGGGTGATACCTGATTGAGCACTCGTAGTCATTTAGTAGCTCGACCCATCGTCGTTGTCGCATATTCAGTTCCTTCTGCTTGAAGATATGCTCGAGGCTCCTGTGGTCGGTGTAGATTGCGCACTTGGTACCATACAGGTAATTCCGCCATAACTTAAGTGCAAAAACAACAGCTCCCAGCTCTAAATCGTGCGTAGTGTAGTTCTTTTCATGAATCTTAAGTTGGCGTGAGGCGTAGGCTATAACCTTATCTCGTTGCATCAACACGCAACCAAGACCCTGAATTGATGCGTCGCAGTAAACCACAAAGTCGTCTGTGCCCTCCGGCAAGGAAAAGATAGGTGCGCTACAAAGTCTATCCTTTAGGTGCTGAAATGCCAACTCCTGTGTGTTTCCCCAGCGATAAACAACGCCCTTCTGCGTTAGTGAGGTGAGAGGCTGTGCAATCTTAGAAAAATCCTTTATGAATCTCCGGTAGTATCCCGCCAAACCCAAGAATTGGCGAATTTCCTTTGGTGTACGAGGTGCAGACCAGTTCTTAATCGAGTCTATCTTGGATGGATCAACGTGAATCCCATCCTTGTTTACCACGTGGCCTAGGAAATGGACTTCTCGAAGCCAGAAGTCGCATTTCGAGAATTTTGCGTAAAGTTGTTCTGTTCGAAGGAGTTCCAGGATAAGCCATGGATGCTGCTCGTGTTCTTCCTGACTCTTGGAATAGATCAGGATGTCGTCGATGAAGACTATAACGAACTTGTCCAGGTAAGGCTTGCACACTCGGTTCATCAAGTCCATGAAAACCGCAGGTGCGTTTGTCATCCCAAAAGGCATGACCAAAAACTCATAGTGCCCGTATCGAGTTCTGAAAGCTGTTTTGGAGAGGTCCTCTTCCCGGACTCTCAGCTGGTGGTAACCCGATCTTAAATCGATCTTTGAATAGTAGCTCGACCCCTGCAGCTGGTCGAACAAGTCGTCAATCCGCGGTAGAGGATAACGATTCTTCACCGTCACCTTGTTGAGTTCCCGGTAGTCGATGCACATTCTGAAGGTACCGTCCTTCTTTTTCACAAATAGTACTGGAGCTCCCCAGGGCGATGAGCTAGGACGAATAAAACCCTTATCCAAGAGTTCTTGCAGTTGCGCAGAGAGTTCTTCCAACTCTGATGGAGCTAAGCGATAAGGTGCACGAGTTATAGGCGCAGCTCCAGGAGCTAGTTCAATCTGAAACTCGACTTGGCGATGAGGCGGAATACCAGGTAATTCCTCAGGATAGTCGCGTACAACTGGAAAATCTTCTATCTTCTTCTCCTTCTCCGAGGTGTCAGTAACGAGAGCCAAAATGGCAGTGTGGCCCTTTCGCAAGTACTTCTGGGCCTTAAGAAGGGAGATGACGTTCTCAACGACACCCCTCTTGTCGCCACGAATCATGAGAGGTTCACTACCGGAGCCTGGAATACGAACAACCTTCTCGTTGCAAAGAATCTCTGCTCGGTGTTGGGATAACCAATCCATCCCAATGACAACGTCGAAACTACCCAAGACGATAGGAATAAGGTCGATAGAGAAGGTCTGGTTAGCAAGAACAAGTTTACAACTTTTGACTACGTGTGTGGCCTCTAACTCTTACCATTTGCTAGCTCTACGGTGTGATTGTTGTTCAAGGGTGTTGGAATACGCTTAAGCATTCGACTAACTTCTAGTGACATGTAGCTAGTATCGGCACCCGAATCAAATAAAACTGAAACGTAAAAGTCATCAAGAAGGAACTTACCCGCCACAACATTGGGGTCATTCCTTGCTTCACCTTGGCCGATCACGAACGCCCGCCCCCGGGCTCCATTGTTGCTGTTGTCGCGTTTTTGCCTCATCTGCGGACAGTTCCTCTTAAGATGGCCTTCAGCCCCACAACGGAAACACCCCTCTTTGCTACCCTGCTGCTGCTGGTTTCGGTTTGTAGGATATGGGCTCCTACAATCTCTAGCCATATGTCCCGTCTTCTTGCACCTATGGCAACACGACCCCGCACATGACCCGGTGTGGTGTTGATGGCATTTGCGGCATTTCGGCTTATTCCCAAGGTATCCCCCTTGGTTTTGGTAGTTAGGCCCTTGATGTACGAGTTTCCTGTGCGGGTCCTGTTGTATAGAGCCACGACCTTCACTCTGGTGACCACCCCAAATATGCTTAGTGTTAATAAGAGCATTTGCATTGGAGGGGTTGCGCTTGGGTAACTTGCCCTCTTCCACTGCCTGATCAGTGAGCTGGTGCGCCAAACGAACGACTTGTTGGATTGTGGAAAAGTTGGCCGCAATAACGGACCCTCGGATTTCTGGGGCTAAGCCTCTGAGGTATAGCTCGATTCGTCTAGAAATGGGTTGTGACAAGTTAGGACATAAGGCAGCCAAATCGTTGGACCTTTTCGTGTACGCTTCGATCTCTGATCCTTCCATTTTCAAGCCAAAGTACTCTATTTCAAGTTTGAGGATGTCGTCCGGATGACAAAATTCTTCCTTGATCAAATCCTTGAAGTCGCTCCAGGGGGTGGCATTCGCATCTGCTAATCCGAGCATCTGAACTTGTGTGTTCCACCAAGAATACGCTTTCCCATGCAAGGTACCAGCAGCGTACTCCACTCGTTTACTGGTAGGGCTTTCACTTTCTTCGAATGCAGATTCGATCCTGCGAATCCAGTGTAGGAGACCTATCGCTCCCTCGGTGCCACTAAAGGTACCAGGTCGACAGTCCATAAAGGTTTTAAAGGTGCACACAGGTGGCTGAGTATGTTGACCTGTTGTGGGTGGAGGAAAGGACAGAGTTTAACACAAAGGTTGGTTCACGAGGGTAGGATCTAAAGATCCTAGAATGAGTTCGGACTGCAGGATATACCTCCTGCGTGTGCAGCTGCAAGTGCTGCGGCAATCCGTTCGTTGATCAGAGCCGTCAACTGGGCTTGTGTCAGGTTAACGCGTCCAGACATGATCTTCATATCAAGAAGAACGTGAGTGAGAGGGGTTCGCGAAAGTGCGGTGAGAGAAGTGAGCAAATACACACGTGTTCAAGCAACAGTAGTTATACTAACCAAGCATATCATGAGCAATGTACTATGTAACTAACAAGTAGGCAATATATACACAGATCATATCACCTAGAATGTCGAGCCTTGCATGTGGAGTGAGGCGTCGTTGTGGACCGTTGAGCACTGTACAGGTTATAGTCTGATTCTAATTAAACCTTTCCCTTATTAAAACCAAGTTCACTATAACCAATGGCTCTGATACCAATCTGTCACACCCCCAAAATCCACCTGCGGAATACCACCGCTTGGAGGCGTGACTGACCAGGATCCAGCCACCAATCATATTGAACAAGCATATAAGTAGTTATAAAAATCCAACCAATACAATTGGTGTCCAAACCAAACATAGTTTAAGTTGCAAGCGGAAGCATAAAGTTTAAAACCGAAACGTAAGCTTAATTGTTTCAAAGTTTAACATGGCACACGGCTGTCCATGTCCCACAACGACTCTCTTCCATGCAAGCTCCAGCTAAGTACCTATTGTCCTGCAAAGCATGTAGTAACGAGTCAACAACAAGTTGAGTGAGTTCACGGTTGGGTGTTCGTTTTAAGTTGTTTCGAAAACAGTTTCCTTTATCTGGCGTCCTGCCGTGGGGGTTACCCCATAGTTAAAAACGTGACTTGTTTATTCCCGGTTACTCTGGCTATCCAGCCGTGGGGGCTACCCCGTGTTAGTTATCTGGCATTTCGGCCGTGGGGGCTACCCCATGTATATACTAGACTCGTTACCATATCGACTGCTGACTGTAGTCATGTTTATGTGCCCTGAAACTGTCAATGTCTATCATCATTGACGTGCCAGTAGTCTATTAGTTCACGCCCGTCCTCTGCGGCACGGTGTGAGGTTTGTCAAACCTAAATAGCGCTATCTAACTAATGACCCGCTCGCCATTGGCCCGGCGATTAAGTCGATATTAAAAAGGAGGGACTTCATGATAGAGTTTTGGTCTAGTACGAGTTATCTGTCCGTGAGGACGAGGAATTACATTCCTGAACCATTGCTGTCCTACCCAAGGAGGACGAGGAACCCATGTTCCTTAACCCCAATTCCCGACCCCTGGGAATCCCATGCTTTGTAGAGGGTGTGAACTCACCTCGGTTTGCTCGGCAGATACACAGAAAGGTCAATCAAGTTGTAAGTGATCAATAACGTCCTAGCATAGTTACCATTCAAGTCAGGTTCAAACCAAGTAGTGCACGTATCTTTCTACACGTATGCTAGCACATTGCATGCAAGTATCATTCATGGTAGCCCAAATATCATTCATATTCAACAGAAACGTATAAGGTCCATGCATTAGGCCCAAAAGTCCGGCCCAATCACTTAAGCCCGAAGTGGGGTGCAAGTCCAAACAGCGAGCACACGTATGTGGTCTCGAGTCGAGACTGTGCGGTCTCGAGTTGTAGCCTACAAGATCTCGAGTCGCAACGGAGGAGGTCTCGGGTCATGCACGTATTGGTCTCGAGTCGCAACCGGACTCGCAACCATGGTCTCGAGTCATGATGTTTGTGTGCTGATGTTGTGTGGTCTCGAGTCGAGACTAGGGGTTCTCGACTCGCAACCTGGGTCGCAAAAATGCAGTCTCGAGTTATCATGTGATGGTCTCGAGTCGAGACCAAGGGTCTCGACAGACACATTCTGCTGAATGTCAGCGCATGTACTAACCAATACCATTTCGATTTCATGAAGCTATGTACTATCCAACCACAATTCACAAACATGTTTTCTTGTCTATTGCTTACCAAAAATGGATCAAACAAGCATTTTCAAATGTTCATAACATATTCATATCATCTTCAAGTTGTTCTTCATGTATTCAAATAGTTCATCATCATCATTCGTATAAGCCTTAATCAAACAAAATCGTGAACAACAACTTATCAACACCTACGATATCAACACAATAAATCACCCTAATAGTAAGCTTTCGGTTCTTAACACAAGAGTATACAATCCGATTTATATGAACATTATCTAACATACTTATGCAAGCCGATTTCATGAACATCAACAACAAATGGTTAAACAAGATATCATTAACTCATCATACAATATAACCGAAATCAAGACATGTTAACCGATTATCATCATCATACACATTAAGAACATCATCATGTTATTTCATCAAGGCAAGTAGCATCATTAGTCACATAAACACCTAGTGAGCATCTAGAAATACTAACCGATTGTGAAAGGCACCGAGATGGTAAAGAAGACGAATAAGATGGAGTGTCCGAGTGATGATCCCGAGCTCGATCCGATGGTCCTAATGTTGCCGGTTTGAATCCGAGAGTGAGGGAGGAGAGATGATGCTTCTAGGGTTTTAGTGAGAGAGGGGGTAGGAGAGTGTGGGTTGCTCAAAAATGGTGATGTTGGCTATCCCCATGGGTTAAATACTAGTTCCAAGTAGTGCACCCTAGTGGGCTTTCGGTTGGATCAAATGGCCCAACCGGCCCAAACAGTTACACTACTCGAGACCGAGTGGTCTCGAGTTGGGTTCTTGTGTTTCGGGTGACATACATACACGCATACAATTTAAATACAACATATAATCACATAGTTTCACTTAGGTCATTCATTGAACCAACAAGTTAACTAATCACATAAAGTTTCAAGCAAGTTACACCAAGATACAACGAAAGGTTCTAAATTTCGAGTTGTCACACAGACCTTTATCAAGTCATAACAGTAGAGAAAAGTGAAGCCACTGATAAGATCCTCAGCTGGATGTATGACAATCTTCGAGGAATGTTTGTGGTAAAGAGGCGTGGTGGAGTAATCCAGTACTTCTAGACCGGATTTGATCTTTTCACACTTCCCAGGTGGGATCTTAGGGAACTCGGTCGCCTAGACATATTGAACCCAGAAGAAAGAGGAATCGGGAGGGATTTCGAGCGGATTATTGCCAAAGAAAGCATCAAGGGTTTCCCCAATCATGCTCCACAGCGTCCAAGACGCAGGGTTTCAAAGACAACCATTGATCCAGTAACCGGAAAGGGAAAAGTGACGTGGGTGATCAACCCTGCCAAAGTTGTCACGAGGATCAAGCTTCCGGAAGAAGTGCCTGTCGCCCTCAATGACTTTAAGAAATGGTTTTACGACAGCAAGACGGGTGAAGCAGTTATAAGGTCCAATGCAAATGAGGATATTCGTATTCTGGATCCGATGGATGTTTTTATGTTTGGGCTCTCAGATCTAACGATATTGAACGCTAGCCGTATAAATGTGGGAGCTGGTAATGCAAACATGGAGGAAGCAGCGTTATTTCAGAGAGCGGTGGAGCGAGCCTGGAAGTTGAAAAGAGATATGCTGGATCTGGTAGACAGAATTGAGAAGAGAAAAGAAAAAGGTGAAAAGAAAAAGGAAGCAAGAAAGAAGAAGAAGCACGAACGAAAGACAGAAGAAACCTCTGCTTCAACAACTGAACCCACCACAACGTCACCACCTCCGGCATCATCCACATATGAGGCCACTAAGGAGGACCAACCAATTAGTGAAGCTGCAACAACTCAAGAAACTCAAACTGTGCCAATCGAGACCGAAGCACCAACAGAAACGACGACAAGCATCGAAAAACCAACAGAGCCTGAAAAGCAAGCGACAGAGAATCCAGCGGCCACAACTGAAGAATGAAACGACAAGTATGCAACGATCTAGGGGGGATATTGTTAGAACTTTTGAGATCGTTGATACTTGTGCTGGATTAGTTTAGTCATATTCTGTAGCTAGTTTGAATGTACAAGGGCTTATTTTGTAATTCTCTAGAAGATAGTTTCCTGACTTAGTGTAGATAAGATTCCAGCAAATTTATAAATTTGCTGGCTAATCAGGAACACTATATATAGCCCTCTCATTGTAACCTTGGCAAGCTTTTGGCTCTTGAATGAATATTGGTGTTGTTACTTTCTTGTGTTGATCTTGTGCTCAAATCTGATATCCAAGGTGGTTTATTGTTATATCTTATTATTTGGATTCAATACAACACTTGTTGTATTCATTAATCCATAAGCTTCACCTTCATCTTTGATCTTTCTTAACTTTTCATGTCTCAAACACCTAATCAATAGGTGTTATGGGTTAAAAACAACCAACCACTGTGATCCGGATTCGTTTTGGGACTTACACCCCATCCTCCTTGTTACCAGTCATGGTGTGTTTCCCTTGTGCAGGAGAGAGATCAAGCGGACGATCCAGCCACCAATCCTCGGAAAGAAGGGATTAACCCTACTTAACGAGACCAGTGAACTAACCTCCCTTGATTAACCACTGTTTCATCAGGTATATTGTTATTTGAGAACTTAATAATTTTAATTGAGGATTTTATACAAGAAACAATTAGAATCATCAAAACTAATATAAAAATGAATGACTTGTTAAAAAGCCCTAATATAGATCACACCTTTTTCGAATAATTTCTTCATTTTCCCATCATATGTATAAGGTTATAAGGTGTGGAGGAGTCCCATCATCAAGGGATGGGCCTCTACATCATCGAGTGTGGGGATGAGCCCCTTGTATGTATGTATGTATGTATGTATGTATGTGTCACGGCCCCCGACCCGGTTTTACCCGGTTCAGAAGCCGTGGAACAGAAACCCGTGGTATTGGTGTTTAATTAGGCAGCGGAAATTTTAACAGGATCTTTTAAAACTGAAAACACCCGATTATTTTATTTCAAGATTCGGGACAAACTCCGTAATTTACAATAGAGGAATTTCACTGGGAAATTCTCTGATTACAAAAACATGTTTATTTATTTACTGAGCCACTTTATCCAAGCTGGTAGTGCTACGCGGCACTTTTTCCTAGTTCACAGTAAATCACCTGAAACATGTTTAAAAAGATTTTATTAACGGGGAAATACTGGCGAGTCATTCAATTTGCACAAAACGACACATTGTTATAAATTACAGTATTAAGAGCGATTAAGATTGTCTCTATCTTATAATTAGCTGGTTCAGTTGTCACTCGACCGGATCTATGGCTGTGGTCATATCACTATTGGGTCCTTTCACCCAAAAGTGACGTGTATCACTATTTAGGTCCTTTCACCTAAAAGTGATTTAAAACAGTAGTCATTGTGCACAATACCCCACTTACTGCCAGTAATTTAAGATAACAAAGACTTAATCCCTGTAACATATAACTGGAAAGCATTTAGGTATTGTAAAACACTTTTGATAAAAAGAGAATGACTCACATTGCAAGTTTAGTTGGACAGAGTTTTGCCTACTGATTTAGCCTCGTAACCTAGTTAAATAATAATGCACACGAAGCTAGGTTAGTAACATAATACAACATTTACGATAAGCTCACGAAATCAAAACCCTCACGACGAATGACAAAGTATAGCCCGAATTCGGGCAACAATTAAACATCCATCGGATCGTTTTCAATTGATCGGACATTGTATCGTAGCAGTGATCGAGTTATTACCCTGTAATCATAGCAGCGTTTCGACACTCAAACACTCGAATATAAGTAGAAATTTGCTGTTTTGAAAGGATTTTTCGAACATAGAGGCCAGGCCATGCAACGTCCTATTTATAGCAAAATTTTGAGTTTTACGCGGCCCACGTAAGCTTGAAGGGACTCCTACGCGGCCCGCGAGGGCCACCCTAGCTACGGCTAGGGCTGCCGTGTCACACCCTAGGTCTGCCACGTGTTTGACACGTGGCCTAAAGCTTATCCGGGGAATTTTCAAGCTGTCGCGCCCCGCGTAAGCTTCGGCTATCTCTTACGCGACCCGTGACAGATCACCAAATTCAGATTTCTTGGTTTTTCACAAGGATTAGGGTTTTAGGAGTCCGGGTTTTCACTTACGGAGTGTTGTGGGACATTTTTGCAGGTCCTTACAGTATGTATGTATGTATGTATGTATGTATGTATGTATGTATGTATGTATGTAGAGAGAGGCTCGTCACCACCGGCAATGGGGCGACGATTCCGACGGGACGAAGCTGGGGGCGGTGTTGCCGAACCGGGACGGGCCTCGATGGGCCGGCGCCGTCCCCACACCTAGCAGCCTAATTGTTTCATCTTTTTCAATTGTACCTAGTCATCGACATCATCATCGTCATCAACATCATATTCCTTTCTATGTGTACAATTTTAAGCTCGAGGTTTAAAGCAAAATCCAAAAAATCAATGATGATGGCAAATAAAAACATACATTTTATAAAAATGAAGGAAAAAAGATGGATAAAGAACAATTTGTCCACTTTCAATATGCAAGTTGGCATATTGGTGCTATAGAAAGAAGCACAAAATCGAATTATATATTTCCAGGCTGTGTGTTTCTGAGCTTTAGATGTAGTCGAGGGCTGTTTTGTACTCCCAATCATCACATGCACTTTTAAACACCAAATATTTGTATTGAATGAAGAAGACAAAAGCCTAGAAAAAATATGTAAACTTTTTTGTTGTAATAAAAAACCAAGTGATATGTGGTGGAGCTCAACTTGCAACCTCCCTTTGTGTTTTGCAACATCAAGTCATCAACACCCCCATGATCATAAAGGGAAACGGATAAGATAAATAAATATCACCTTCAATTCTTTAAGTTAATATTATAATTAACATTAACATTAATAGAGTTAACTACATAAATGGTCCATGTGATTTAGCAAAAATAGTAGGCTTGGATGTAAATTTGAAAAATAACATGTTTGGTATCTCGATTTTCAGTTTGTAATATGTTTAGGTCTACAATTTTAAAAATTAATGTTAAGTTAGAAAAAAAATAGAAAAAAATTACACCGTTGGTTCTTGTGGTTTCTATCAAATTTCAATGTCAGGTAATAATAGTTTTTTGTTGCAAAATCAGGTATTAATGTTCTAATTTGTTATAATGTTGAGTACTAAGGCCAAATCTTGTCACAATGTAGAGTACTAAAGCCAAACCTTGTTAACTTTTTTTGTTATTTGGAACACAATGGTGGTGGGTTTTACAGATCTAAGAAATGTAAAAGAAGACGACTGATTCGATGTTGTCTTGCTTGGAGGTGGAGGATGTCGTTTGGGTGTCTTGATTTTACAGTGACAATGATTGATGAAGACGGTGGAGGTGGAAGGCTCGGTGGTGATTGTCGTGCGTGGAAGTGGATGGCTCGCTGGTGGTAGTCATGGGTAGAGGTGGAGGGTTCAGTGGTGGTTGTCAACATTGGTGGTTCACAGTGGGGTAATGGTGGTGAATCGGAGGCAGTTGATGGTGGAGTGGAGGTTGAAGACGGAGTTCGATGTGGTGCGATTGTGGTGGAAGGTGGTAGGGGTGGTGACAGGTGGTGGACTGGTGGATGTGTTTCCAGCAAGACAGTAGACAGAGAAAGAGAGAGAGAGAGCGAGCATATGTGTGTGTGAGAGAGAGTATTCTAAATTGAGGACAAAGGCTGGGATTTTGGTCAAATAGCGTTTTTGAGTCACGGCATGTGAATGGACCAATTTGCCCTTGGATAAACCGAGGATAATTGACTTTGCTAATTGGGTTTGTAATAAAGAGCATAATATGTTAGAAAAATAGAGAATTTGAACATGGCCTGTATTCGTAGTAAATTAAATTATTGTCACGTTAATAGTTTTGAGAGTCCACTCACGTAAATCGCCATATTGATCTTTGCCCTCTATTCATTTAATTTTGTTTGGAGAGATAAAATATAAAGGTTTAATGATTTTATTATTAAGTTAGATAAAATTGGCATTATCATAGTTTATTTGTATATAAATATTCGGGAATTTTGTTTGGAGAGATAAAATGATAAAATTTTTAATGATTTTATTATTAAAGCATTATCATAGTTTATTTGTGTATAATTATTCGGGAGAAAATTTCAAACAATTATAACATATAACTAGGATTAAGATCAAATATGTTAAATTATAGTTTGTGTTGTAAGTAAGATGTATTATAATTATCTCGGGTAACGGGTCAAAACAAACAAGTTTTTTTTTTCTTGAATCTGGACAAAATCATTCCTGGTCGGGCCAGAATTGAAAACGAGCTGCCAGCTCTCCAGCATTCAACTAGGTATATGCTTTCATTACTGATTATGATACATTATATTTATGAGGCATTAACTTCTTTAGTAGCTGGTAATAGTTGTGTTTTATATTTTGTTTATTTTGATCAGTTAGTTTTAAAATTTATGAAACAATTCTGAAACTTGAATGTTTTTTTAGTTACAAACAGTTTGAGTAATTTTAGTAAAATATTACATATTCTGATGTTATTGGAGGGGTCTAATGTTCAAACTACCTTACTTGTGTCAAAAGATGGTCAATAGGGATTCACATTCCTTTAGTCCAAGTGGTAACAAAGATGTTTAATTCTTAAGTTGTGTACATAACTGATATTTGTCTTTTTCTTGATGTTTTTGTACACGGCTTCTAAAGAAAACTTTGTTACCATTTTATGTAATGTCATTTGATTTGCATTACTTTTATCGACATACTTATGAATAATGTCATTTAAAATTTCCTACCTGGGTTTCTACCCGGGTGATAACCTAGATATAAGATGCCCTAACTAATTCAATTTCTTTTTTTTTCTTCTTCTTGGTAAGGTTTGCCAAACATGGGTCTTAGCATGAATAGATATGAGGTTATAAATCATACAAAAAAAAAAAAATACAACGCAATGGGGACAAGTTGGCAGAACGCAAGGTCATGGCGTGGGGTTCCGGTTAAGTTGACGATTCCGTGGTTATGGAAACAAGTGGGCATAATTTCTATCGACCTAGCTGCAATGGGGATTGATCTTGAGAGGCTTTTTTCAGTTATATTGGGTCGCGGGCAGGATGTTTTATTTTGGCGGGAGGCTTGGGCTGCAAACGAACCTTTTCAATCGAAGTATCCAGCTCTGTTTAGGCTGGAACGGGAGAAAAACGCCAAGGTTGCGGGCATGTTTAAACTGGAGAACGGGGTGAGAACATTCACCCCATGTTGGGCGCACCTCCCAAACAGTGCTCAGGAGCTGGTTGAACTAGAAGACTTGTGAGTGACTTTATAATCTGTTCAGAGTACGGGGGTGGAGGATCGGTGGGAGTGGGCCCTCAACCCGATGGGCTCATTCACAGTTAGAAGTCTAAGGAACCAGCAGGATGAGCAGGCTGACGCGACTTGCGGGGCAGGTTTTCGTTGGAACAACTGGACTCCGCTGAACGTTAATTTTTTAGCTTGGCGAGTCTATTTGGACCGACTTCCTACTATGGAGGCTTTACGTAAAAGAAATGTACAAATTCCTTCGACGTCGTGTGCTATGTGCCAAGATTATGAAGAGACTTCTGATCATTTGTTTGCCTCGTGTCCCTTTGCACAAGGAGTTTGGGACCAGATTGGATGCTGGTGCAGAATAGCGCCATGCTATATTTTCGGAGCAAAGGATGTTATTCAGGCCCATGATTACTTGACTGGGTCACTTAAGTGGAAAAAGGTAATTTATTTGATCTTTCAAACTGCTGTATGGTGTATTTGGAGGGCTCGTAACGAGCGGGTATTCGAGGGCAAGACGCAGCAGGTAAGAAAAGTTATGGAGGATGTCATGTCACACCCCGATAATTCCACTTATCACCGGTGGGCCCGGTGGGGAGTATCGTGACATAGTTGATATCATCATGGTCAAACATACACAGAATAGCACAGCGGAAGTCTTGGAATATAAAATATTATTACAAACTCAATGTCTGAAAATATCAAAGTATTTATTATAGACGAGTCTGTAATATCAAATCCACAGGTGGATCATTACAGGATGTATAAAATGAAGCTTAGCAGACTTTATGGCATCTTTAAGGATTTGCAAGTTCCTCTTTTTCGACACCGAGCAACTCCCAGCCTATTACGAGTAGTACCTGCCACTTAGTCCTTTGAAAATACGTCAGTTTTCACTGGTAAATACAATTAACTGGCTCATTTGAAAAGAGTTTATGAAAATTGATTTAAGTGCACAAGGCACAAACCGTTTATAACTTGGGACAATCTTTAATAAAATCTTGTATACAGTTTTATATGTTTGTCATACATATGGGGCCGGTTTGGAAGCCGGTCATGATTGGCTGACTCACCACTTATAAAACCCACAGAGGAGTTATCCCCAACTTGTGGGTAATTTAATATTTAGCATTTGCATCTGTCAGGTGCATGCCTGCACCCCGTGCATAGGTTGTGGCCATTAATAACTTAAATGAGCCGAGGATATCCAGGACACGGTCGTTAACCCCCAATGTTTATGTTATCAAACAATACAGATTAAAACGGGTTATGCAGATTTATTACATCACAATCCGATTAAATAATCTCATACCCGACCAAGCGGTATTATTATAATACCGTATCCCAAGCCCGTATAAGGGAAAATAAGTTAAAAGTATTTACCTGAGCTAATACTTGATTCACAGCATAATAACCCAGTCGTATCCAATCTATCTAAATGCAGGTAGCTTTTACCGGGTGGCTCTAGTCTGGAGTGATGGTAATATATAACCAATTCAGAATGCTAACGGTCTTATTTAAGTCGTAGACTTAGACCGGCTAGCTTAAAGTATCTTAAACGGTACGATACGCTAGATTAAGCGATGACCAGAATAGAATGTAAATTAGACCCAACAAGTACGAAGACTTGTATGATATGGGTAAACTAAGTACATTCTGGATTTTGAAGTAAAAACGATAAGGTTAAACCCGTTTCGGCAAACTTACGTAAACTAGTTACGTAAACCGATCCGAACGCGTAAATGCGTAACGGGCAACCAAGTGAACCATATACAAGTCCCATATGTTATTATGCTTAGAATATGTTAATACATCAGTAGGATGTTAACATATATGCCCAAAAAGTATTTTAAACCAAATTAAGTCTCGTAGGGGCATTTTGGTCATTTTACCCTTTTATAAAAGAGGTTTTAAAGTAAACTGAGGTTTTGGTCAAAAACATTCAGTAAAAATATTTATTTTATCCCATTACATCAGTAAGATATCATACATATGTGAGGTTTAACATTTATGGCCAAACTATGCCCTGAAAAGGGTATTTTGGTCATTTCACATATGCTTTTAAGGGCATTTTTGGAAGTCTGAGTTCCCGACTTATACCTACTGTAATAATATTAAAATTTAATTATAAAATCAGAAGGTAACGAGTCTTAGATGTTAAATATGGTTGAAGAACCATACTATGCACCTAATTAGCGTAAAATTGCTAATTGACGATAATTAAAGGGTTTTATGGAAATCTGAGATTTTGATCAGTTTAGAATGTTCAAAATAATTTATTCAAAGTAATAAACCAGTAGGAAAAGGGTTGGCATTCAAATCATTTGTAAATCTCATTTTATGCATGAAAAAGGTATTATCGTCATTTACCGAATTACACAAGAACTTTAGGATACGATCAGTTTATAATCTGATCAAAAATTCCAAAAATCCCTAAGAATAATATCTTAACAGTAGGTAATGAGTTTTGGGTCAAAATCCAAGTTTAAACATGCCTTATGCAAGATATCGCAAATTAATTAATTAATTAAGAGCTTCTAATTACGATATCGGGCATAACTCCTATTTGGGACCAATAACTGATGTCAAATTTTCGGGACATACTTATATATCAGTAACGAAGGTTTTTGTCCACTCATTTTTCTAAAAATCTCATTTATATGTCAAAAGGGCAAATATGGCATTTATAAGCATAATAACGGACATGTGCATATAATTCAAACTACTAAGGACCAAGCAATATAACTTCAGGGGGTTATACTACTATATAATACGGTCCTGATGGAAGCTTAAAACATGGGATAATTAAGCTTAAACGGGTCAGAACTGAAAGTCAAAGCAAAAGTCAAGCTTTTGCGACTTTCGGTTATAAACTGACCTTAGACTGATAATTGTCGGGTTAGACCTGGTCAAACATGTTCTAATATTAATTACCATGTCATTAGAATGTAAAAATATAATTTAGAACCTCTGTTTTATTAGTTTTAATTATTATTCATAAATCTGCCAAGTTTGACTTTTTGACTTACTAGTTTGATCCGACAATTAACTAGTCAAACGAAATAATTATGAGGTGCCCTTTTAAGGGTTAACCACCTATCCTAATATGGTTCCATAACCACTTTCGTTTCGGTCAGTGGCTGGACCATTTAAGATTAAACCGAAAGTCAAAGTTTAATTACGATAACTTGACTTTTCGGTTTATAAACTATAAAACTGAACTAAAGAGAGGGCTAAGACACTTACAAAGAGTCCTAGCTATCTTTTCTACAAGAAAATAAGTTCCACTCAGATTAGAAAAGCTCCAGATTGAGAGATGTAGAGAAGGAATGAAAAAATGGCACTTAAAATGGATGAACTTTCATCCTTTATATAGGTTTTGGGAAATCATAGGATCAAGACAAGTGTATAGTGTGTCCTCCAAGGCTTGATAAGATTGTGACAAATGTTGTATTCAGAGCAAAAGCCTTGGTGAGCACATAACTTGGTGACCAAGGAAGAAAATCATGGCTGCAATAAACAAAACAGCAGCTGAAAGCTGTTTTGCTCGCTGGGGACTTTTACGCGCCCCGCGTAAGATTGAGAAGTCTCTTACGCGGCCCGCCTAGACTCATGAAATAAGCATTTAATCTTTCAAACATTGCAAGTTCAGTCCCTGCACTTTTAAATGTATTTAACTTGCATTTTAGGCACTTTTAACCCCTCTAGTCAGTATGTAGATGATCTTGAGAGTATCACCAAACACCGTTAGGTCCAGATTCGTTAAACGATTCCCGAAAACACCAGTTTCGTGTCGTTGACGCTTTTAACCCTTATTCTTAGGAATTTGTGTAAACAACACATAACGGTATCAAAACCTCGTGAAATTGTTATCACTTATTCTTGAGAGTAAAATCGAACATTACGAAGCTCTTTGTTTGTTTAAAGGTCACTCAGAGTTAAGAATTAACATGTTGACACTTTTAAACCTTCGTTGCGCAAACTTTTAAATAATTATGCAAACGGCTCCTCTCGTCCAACAAGTGGCTCATTTGAGAATACGGACACGTATAAGGTCACTCAGAGGCCTGGTTTAGGCATGTTGACACTTTCAGTCCTTCCACATTCAAAGTTTTCAATTTTGATGAAATTAGTCCTTCATAGTCAACGCTTGACTTTATTAGGGTTTATTACACGTGTCAACACATCATTGGACACGATTTTTACGAGGTGTTACATCCTCACCCCCTTAAAAGAAATCTCGACCCCGAGATTTGCTCAAAAAGATGGAAGTACTTTCTGTCATATAATGGACTTAACTTCCTCAGTATTTTAGGGGCCTTTACGGGCATCCCAATTGACCTAGACAATAGGTACATGCTTCTATTCGGAGCTTCTTAACCGGTCGATCCTTGATCGATATAGGTCTTTTAATAAACCTCAAGCTTTCATCAATCTGTATGTCTTTATGAGATTTTGCTAGTGATTTATCAGCTAGGCATTTCTTTAAGTTAAAGATGTGGAACACGTTATGAATTCCACTAAGTTCCTTAGGCAAATTTAGCTTATAAGTTACACTGCCGACGCATTCGATGATCTCGAATGATTTCATATATCCAGGGCTTAACTTGCCCTTTATTCCGAAGCGTATGGTACCCAACCATGTTGGTATTTTCAATAGAGTCTTGTTCCCTACTTGGAACTTTAAGAGATTTGCGCTTCTTGTTCGCATTGCTCTTCTGCCGATTACTGGCATCTTTCATACGGTTACGGATTCACATTATCTTACCCGTCGTCTTTTAGGACAGTCTCAGATTTTGATAATTGGGATTTTCCAAACTCCCAACAACGGGCGTTGACATTTTCTCCCAAACAAGGTCTCTAAAGGAGCAGCCTTGATGCTTATATAATGCTATTGGTTATGGAGAACTTAATTAGGGTGAGATAGTCATTCCAACTACTACCCGAATCAATCTTAAGGAATCATCTATTCTCATAGTTAGTCGAACAAATCGACGATCCTGGGTAGCTAATAACGATTCTTAATCGTTTCCTAGTTAGGTTGCAATAACCAATACACAAGCGTATTGCATTGTGCTTTCCTTTATCAACAATAATAGTCGGAGCTCCTGAGACAAAGAGCTAGGCTGTACAAGCCTTTCTTCCTAAACTAATCTGGTTAGCCCTTAGTTCTTCCATTTCCGTTGATGCTAACCGATATGGAGCTTCTGTAACAGATACAGCTCCTAATAAGATGTCAATCCTAACTTCACTTTGCCCCTCAGGGGTAAAAAAGAAGAAATCAAGTTATCCAAATATGATAGAGGTAGCTCAATCTTTGACCTTGGTCCACTTACCGTCGCTTGTGCCATGCAATGACACATCTGTTTTATGAGTGCACGGATGCCTTAAGTAGAGACGCCTACTTAGGCATTTCTATTATGGATATCTTCTTTGAATACCACTAGCTGACTTTAGTACAATATGACTATTGGTATATCTTAGTGGTTCCATGCATTAAACATCCATACTGATCAGGCATTGACGCAATCTATGGGACACACTAGGTTATGCCAATCCTCATATGGCGTTTTCATCAAACATAGTTGGCACTCGCAGTTGATAGAAATCAATGAGAAAAATAATTAAAATAACATATATTGTCGTACTCTATTCGAAGAATAGTACTCTTAAATTTTTCAGAAGGATCATCGTCGAATATAGAAGAGACAGTCTCTATGGTTTTATTGGTAGGTTCTACCTTATACTTAGCATCTGGAGTTCTTATGAGTTTCATCAAAAGTTTGCTAAGCTTATGGTCTACGAAAGACTTATTATTGCCTGTATTAGAAACAGGACACTTAGCAGAAGTTATCATTGATAAATGATAAGGAATGTACTTGATAACATCATGTATTGCCTCTTGGCATTCATCAGGTGAGTTCAGGCATTTCCTTTCTTAGCCTCTCCAGGCTTTAGCTGTACCTTCCTTGCTAGCTTGAAGCTTTATTATGCTTCTTTATCTCTGGTGCTAATCACCACTATATTGTGTAATATGCTTAGATCCTGGGTTAATCGAATAGGGTACTATCCCAAATAATGAATTAAAGTCGGTGACATACTGTCGACAGTCTAGATTTTTCATGGTGAGAGTTAGAAAATCTGACTCCCCCTTTTCCATTTCATGTCATGGACAGTAGGTTTTTCTGATATGGTCCATAAACTTGGACCATTCCATATTGTATAGGGGTACCTTCCCCTGGACCTGATTAATGTCTCCCACCAAGTAAGGGCAGCGCCCTTGAACGACTGTGATACGTACTTCACAGTGTCTTTCTTAGCACAACCGTTGATCTCCACAATGGTTTCCATTTTGTTAAATAATTTCATGCAATCAATGGCTCCTTTTTCGCCATTGAAGTCTCTTGGCTTGCAAGGGACAAAGTACTCGTAAGTACATCCTTTAGAGGAACGAAACTCCTCATTTTACATTATCTTCTTTGGTTCATTCTTCACATTCGAAGCGTGAACAAAACTCTCCTCATGAGTAGATGAATGTTTCTTTAAATAAGGTTTGGAGCGAGTAACATTTGGCTCCTTGAACTTTTTCATGGCCTTTTTTATGGCATTTCCTATAGCTGCGTCAATCACAGCTTGGAGGTTAACTCCATTAATATTGAGGTTTACATTTGTAGCATCATTAGCATCTGTCGCATTATTGCATCGCGACTGTTGTCAACCTCATCCGAGTTTTCCATACTCGAAGCTTAGTACTAACCACCAATTTAAACAATTATTAGTCATCATCCTGATAACCTGACGTAGATTAGCCACGGCATCCATAAACCGTATAGGCTATTATGTTCCGAACCTTCCTAATGAATGTTATTTGAATGTATATCCATCACATTTAGCCTAGGTCACAAAAGGACCATCAATGGCATTCAAAGTTTGGAGCGAGTCCAATACCTTCTTGACAGGGGATCATAATGTCACAACTGTCTTTGTCACAAAGATGATTAGGAATAGCTTCAAAGGCTAGCCTTACATGACTTTTATTATATATATATACCTATGGCACAGAGGCCCGTCACGAGGGACGTAGAAAGATATGGCATAACGCCTAGTCATGAAGGACATAAATGATTATATGGCACGACACGAAGGCCTTGTCGCAAAGGACATAAAGAAAATCTGGCACAAAAGGCCTGTCACAAGGGATGTTAACATTTAGTATGTTAACTTGTCATGAACGACAATATTATAGAACATTGGCTTGTCATGAATGACTTGAAATATAACTTGTGGGTTTGTCACAAGGACATCAATTCATAGGCTGCAATCTTGTTAGATCAGGAGCTTTAAGGCTTGGACATAATTCTTCACATTTGGACAGGGAGTCATAGACTACAACTGTCATCGTCTTGAAAGAGGATTTATTTGGTAGAAAGGTAAACCAATTAACATCACTAATAGATGTTTATATATAATCATCGTATTTGATGATATTAGTCATGATCACACTGATCATATAGACCATTAGGCTTGAGCATAGCTTACTACATTGGACAGTGGATCATAAAGGTCATAATGTCAATGTCATAGAGACATTCTCATATAGCACAAGGCTCGTCTCGAAGGACAGTTAGATGGTACAAAAGGCCTGTCACAAGGACAATTAAAACATAATCAATGATCTCTTGGATCAGTGATCTTTAAGGGTCGAACATAGTTCATCGCCCTTTTGACAAGAAGTTTATAAAATAAAACTATCATTGTCATGAATACACCTTCACCTATAGGCATACATCTCAATTGGATGTTTTGATGTATACATCATACTGTTGTTTAATAGCCGTGATTTGTATTGATCATATAGGCTGCTATGAAGGTGGCTTGGAAAGGTCCAAGTACCTTTGGAAGCTACTGTGGTCTCTTAAGTCACATAGCCAGGAATGTTAACATGTTCTTAGATGTTAACAAGGATTAATTGTCTTAAGAGGGTTTTACCATCATAGCCATGTTCATAGACATATCGGCTAGGTTATACCATTAAGAAGATCTTTTGATATTTTTTAGCTGATCGATAAAGTTCAAGTAAAATTGGAACTATCGTTGGATAAAGGACGATATGAATACCTATATAAGAAAAACTTTCCATAAATCATCAGGAATTTACAATAATGCCTCAGACAGGACTTGAATAATTCGTTTGTCCACACGGGGACTTTAAACCAACTTCAGCCCACGCAGGGACTAAAAGGAAAATATAAGTCCGTATATAAAATATGTCCTCGAAGAGGTTATCAAGAAGTATCACGTCCACAGAGGGACTTATAACGAAATAACATGTCCACTAAGGGACTATTTCAAAATAGCATATCCACAAAAGGGATTTCAATGAAATAACATGTCCAAAAAGGACTATATTGGTACAGCGTGCGCACAAAAGAGCTTTGCTGTACAGATGTCCTCACAAGGACTTTAAGATATGTCCGCATCGGGACTTTTATGATATAACATGTCCATGAAGGGACGTTAATAAACAATTGTCCTCGTAGGGACTTTATGTCAAAAGACACGTCCTCATTGGGACTTATTGATGAAACAATATGTCCTTGAAGGGACTTATAATAAAATATCATGTCCACAAGGGGCTTTAATAGAATAATATGTCCTTAAAGGAACTTTGATGAAATGATATGTCTTGAAAAGGATTTCAAAATAATATGTCTATGAAAGGACTATAATGGAATATAGTGTCCATGAAAGGACTATTTTAAAATATCAAGTCCACGAAAGGACTATTTTTAAAATGATGTATCCACCAAAAGGGATTTTTAATAAAATCACACGTCCAGGAGGGGACTATATTGAAATAGTATGCCCACCGAGGGACTCTATTGAAATATAATGTCCACAAGGGACTGTATAGAAAAGATAGGTCCTTATAAGGACTTAAAAGATAATGAATATTATTGAAGAAGGATTCTCTAACGCCTTCCTTGCTTCTTTTCCTTGTTTACCGTACACGGTAGGGATGCTGAAAACTTTAATGAAGTAATTATTCCAGTCAGGATCCGTTATAGAAGTAGAACCCAAGGATTCTATTGTTAAAGAATGATATAGATCACGGATTGGGTTTTAACTGATATAATCCAAGTATGTGATTCCAAAACTTGGAGGTAAGAAATAAGGATCATCAGCATTCACAAGCATTATTTTCAAAACGGGAGTTTCAGGGACCACATGGTATGGACTCCACTGGCACAGACTTTAAAATTTTGAGCCTCAGGGACCTCCGGTATGGACTCTGAAGTCTGATTGCTATTCGATAGATTTGGTTTTAGGAATGAGCTCATGAAGGTCTTTCCTCCAAACTAGTCACACGCTTATTCTAGCCGTATTATAAAGCTTGGCATTCCTTAGCTTCGGATGAGGAGAATCTCTATCCACGGCTTCCTTGCTTGGCGACTTATTTAAAATACATAAAATCGAAAACAATGTTTACTTAACAGGGATGAGAGCATTCATATGTTAAGTCTAGACTCAAAAGGTCTAAGGAATATGCTACTATGTCATTTGAGACTAAACACTAAGAATTAGTGTTTAATTCACTCAAACGTTGGCTCTGATACCAACCTGTCGCACCCCGATAATTCCACTTATCACCGGTGGGCCCGGTGGGGAGTATCGTGACGTAGTTGATATCATCATGGTCAAACATACACAGAATAGCACAGCGGAAGTCTTGGAATATAAAATATTATTACAAACTCAATGTCTGAAAATATCAAAGTATTTATTATAGACGAGTCTGTAATATCAAATCCATATGTGGATCATTACAGGATGTATAAAATGAAGCTTAGCAGACTTTATGGCATCTTTAAGGATTTACAAGATCCTCTTTTTCGACACCGAGCAACTCCCAGCCTATTACGAGTAGTACCTGCCACTTAGTCCTTTGAAAATACGTCAGTTTTCACTGGTAAATACAATTAACTGACTCATTTGAAAAGAGTTTATGAAAATTGATTTAAGTGCACAAGGCACAAACCATTTATAACTTGGGACAATCTTTAATAAAATCTTGTATACAGTTTTACATGTTTGTCATACATATGGGGCCGGTTTGGAAGCCGGTCATGATTGACTGACTCACCACTTATAAAACCCACAGAGGAATTATCCCCAACTTGTGGGTAATTTAATATTTAGCATTTGCATCTGTCAGGTACATGCCTGCACCCCGTGCATAGGTCGTGGCCATTAATAACTTAAATGAGCCGAGGATATCCAGGACACGGTCGTTAACCCCCAATGTTTATGTTATCAAACAATACAGATTAAAACGGGTTATGCAGATTTATTACATCACAATCCGATTAAATAATCTCATACCCGACCAAGCGGTATTATTATAATACCGTATCCCAAGCCCGTATAAGGGAAAATAAGTTAAAAGTATTTACCTGAGCTAATACTTGATTCACAGCATAATAACTCAGTCGTATCCAATCTATCTAAATGCGGGTAGCTTTTACCGGGTGGCTCTAGTCTGGAGTGATGGTAATATATAACCAATTCAGAATGCTAACGGTCTTATTTAAGTCGTAGACTTAGACTGGCTAGCTTAAAGTATCTAAAACGGTACGATACGCTAGATTAAGCGATGACCGGAATAGAATGTAATTTAGACCCAACAAGTACGAAGACTTGTATGATATGGGTAAACTAAGTACATTCTGGATTTTGAAGTAAAAACGATAAGGTTAAACCCGTTTCGGCAAACTTACGTAAACTAGTTACGTAAACCGATCCGAACGCGTAAATGCGTAACGGGCAACCAAGTGAACCATATACAAGTCCCGTATGTTATTATTCTTAGAATATGTTAATACATCAGTAGGATGTTAACATATATGCCCAAAAAGTATTTTAAACCAAATTAAGTCCCGTAGGCGCATTTTGGTCATTTTACCCTTTTATAAAAGAGGTTTTAAAGTAAACTGAGGTTTTGGTCTAAAAAATTCAGTAAAAATATTTATTTTATCCCATTACATCAGTAAGATATCATACATATGTGAGGTTTAACATTTATGGCCAAACTATGCCCTGAAAAGGGTATTTTGGTCATTTCACATATGCTTTTACGGACATTTTTGGAAGTCTGAGTTCCCGACTTATACCTACTGTAATAATATTAAAATTTAATTCTAAAATCAGTAGGTAACGAGTCTTAGATGTTAAATATGGTTTAAGAACCATACTATGCACCTAATTAGCGTAAAATCACTAATTGACGATAATTAAAGGGTTTTATGGAAATCTGAGATTTTGATCAGTTTAGAATGTTCAAAATAATTTATTCAAAGTAATAAATCAGTAGGAAAAGGTTTGGCATTCAAATCATTTGTAAATCTCATTTTATGCATGAAAAGGGTATTATCGTCATTTACCGAATTACACAAGAACTCTAGGATACGATCAGTTTATCATCTGATAAAAAATTCCAAAAATCCATAAGAATAATATCTTAACAGTAGGTAATGAGTTTTGGGTCAAAATCCAACTTTAAACATGCCTTATGCAAGATATCGCAAATTAATTAATTAATTAAGAGCTTCTAATTCCGATATCGAGCATAACTCCTATTTGGGACCAATAACTGATGTCAAATTTTCGGGACATACTTATATATCAGTAACGAAGGTTTTTGTCCACTCATTTTTCTAAAAATCTCATTTATATGTCAAAAGGGCAAATATGGCATTTATAAGCATAATAACGGACATGTGCATATAATTCAAACTACTAAGGACCAAGCAATATAACTTCAGGGGGTTATACTACTATATAATACGGTCCTAATGGAAGCTTAAAACATGGGAGAATTAAGCTTAAACGGGTCAGAACTGAAAGTCAAAGCAAAAGTTAAGCTTTTGCGTCTTTCGGTTATAAACTGACCTTAGACTGATAATTGTCGGGTTAGACCTGGTCAAACATGTTCTAATATTAATTACCAGGTCATTAGAATGTAAAAATATAATTTAGAACCTCTGTTTTATTAGTTTTAATTATTATTCATAAATCTGCCAAGTTTGACTTTTTGACTTACTAGTTTGATCCGACAATTAACTAGTTAAACGAAATAATTATGAGGTGCCCTTTTAAGGGTTAACCACCTATCCTAATATGGTTCCATAACCACTTTCGTTTCGGTCAGTGGCTGGACCATTTAAGATTAAACCGAAAGTCAACGCTTAATTACGATAACTTGACTTTTCGGTTTATAAACTATAAAACTGAACTAAAGAGAGGGCTAAGACACTTACAAAGAGTCCTAGCTGTCTTTTCTACAAGAAAATAAGTTCCACTCAGATTAGAAAAGCTCCAGATTGAGAGATGTAGAGAAGGAATGAAAAAATGGCAATTAAAATGGATGAACTTTCATCCTTTTATATAGGTTTTGGGAAATCATAGGATCAAGACAAGTGTATAATGTGTCCTCCAAGGCTTGATAAGATTGTGACAAATGTTGTATTCAGAGCAAAAGCCTTGGAGAGCACATAACTCGGTGATCAAGGAAGAAAATCATGGCTGCAATAAACAAAACAGCAGCTGAAAGCTGTTTTGCTCGCTGGGGACTTTTACGCGCCCCACGTAAGATTGAGAAGTCTCATACGCGGCCCGCCTAGACTCACGAAATCAGCATTTAATCTTTCAAACATTGCAAGTTCAGTCCCTGCACTTTTAAATGTATTTAACTTGCATTTTAGGCACTTTTAAATCCTCTAGTCAGTATGTAGATGATCTTGAGAGTATCACCAAACACCGTTAGGTCCAGATTCGTTAAACGATCCCCGAAAACACTAGTTTAGTCTCGTTGACGCATTTAACCCTTATTCTTAGGAATTTGTGTAAACAACACATGTAACAACTCTCATCAAAAGTCATATTTATTTAATTAAATTGTCCAATAGGAAACACTAATTGAGAAACCCAAGTGATTCTGCATAAACCCTAAAATTTTTAGAACATTTGGAATCAGGATTAGGGCCCCTAAAACTAAGGGGGGGTAAACCCTAGTTATATTTATCTACATAAAATGCTGTCAAATTCGAATTTTACGAAGTTGTTGACTCATAAGGGCTAGATAGGTGACGAAGCATGCCTAGTCTACTTTGACATCCCAGGCGATACGCGACAGGGACCATGGATTCCTTCGCGACACGCGGGAGATGTCAATTTAGGGTATAAATACAGGGGCTTGGGACTTGATTCCTGGCTTCAGTTCGACGTTAAAATTCTTTACGTACACAAAATTAGACACTGTTTACTACAAAAACACACACGATTCACTAAATTGCTGCCGCAAAACAGGGTAATAACTCGATCGCTATTACGATTCATTTTCCGATCGATCAATGTACTCAATGGATGTTTAAGTGCTGCCCACATTAGGGTGATGCTTTGTCATTAGTCGTTAATTCGATGGATGTTTAAGCATAGCACTTTGTCATTCGTTGTGAAGGTTGATCTCGTGAGTTATCGTAAATGCTGTATTGATTACTAACCCCATTTTTGTGTGCATTGTTATTTAAATTAGGTTAACAAGGCTAATCCATAGAGTAAACTCTATCCGTGTTAAATTTGCAATGTGAGTCATTCTCTTTTTATCAAATTACTTTCAAAATCATGTTTATTTTCAAAGGTTATAATTACAGTGATTAAGTTTATGTAATCACCAAGTTACAGCCGGTATGTGGGGTTTTGTATACATTACTTGATAATCGTCACCATTGGGGCAGCCAATGGGCGATATCACCATAGTCACAGATCCGGTCGAGTGACAAATACTGTGGGTAGTTGGTTGATATCAGAAACATTGTAATCTTCCTTAATACTGTAAATTATAACAAACAGGTTGTTTTAGTAAATAGAATGATTCACTCAGTATTTCCCGCTGACAAAACATTTTTCAAACATGTTTCAGGTGATCTGTTGTGATTCAGGAAAGGTGCTACGGAGCACTGCAAGCTTAAGAAAGTGGCTCATTGTAAAAGAAAGAAATATGTTTTGTTAAATAAAGATTTCTTCGTGAAATCATAATATTGTAAATTAACGGGGTTTTATCCCGAGTTGTGAAATAAAATAATCGGGAAAATTTTAGCTTTACAACGATCCTGATGATAAACTTCCGCTGTTAAACTCAATTAAATAAATACCACGGGATTTCTGTCCCGCGGCTCCTGAAACGGGTCAAACCGGGTCGGGGGCCGTGACAGAAAAAGGTGGTATCAGAGCCACTGAGTTAAGATAATTAAGTATTTAGAAATACTTAATTTTTCCTGATTACTATTATGTGATTATGTGTTTTATTAACTGACTATTTGTTAGTTACAGTATGGGTAAGAAAAAGCTTTCCCGCATCTATCTTAAATTAGATAGGTCATCCAATGAGAAGGGAAGTTCATCCCAAACTAAATCCTCAAAACTTCCTGCAATTCCTGAAGAAGGAATATTTGTTCGAAAAGCCCAATACGAGAACCCACTTTCTCCCGATAAAAGGAGTTTGATTCTTAAGAAAAGTCAGGAGAAAATAAAGAAAGCCCGAGAGAAGAAAATTAAACAGGAAACCCAGGAATTAACCAGTAAAACACCTTGGGAGGACAAATTAGAGGAAAAATAGGCGGATCTTTATATGCTGGCCACTGTAGCAGTAAATGCTAATATTTAAAATACCATGATTTCGTAATAGCAACCTTATTTACAAGCCGAAATATCATCTAGTAAATAAAAAAAACCTAGCATGTTTAAAATATCCATTTTCCTTTGTATAAGTTAGTCACAGGGTATGCAATAAAACTTAAAGGTTATTTCTAAATTTTAACTTAGCATTTTTGTATTTTCTTTGTATGTTAAACAGCATGAATGAGTTATCGAAAGCCCTAGAGAATCTCAACCTATACCCTGTAAATATAGAAGTTTCTAAAGAGTTTACTGAGTATTTTCCTGATGTGGAACAACCTATAGAATTCAACGCTCCACCTTTGAAAAAGCCAAAACCAAAGAAAAGAAGGAAATACGTATGGGGGAGTCGTATACGTAGGAAAAAGCCAGCTACGAAACTTCCTAAAATAAACAATCCTTTAGAAAAAGGAAAAGAAATTGTAACCAGGGAAAGTTCTAGACAGCAGGGGATGGAGACTGAAGTCAAGGAAGATTCTAGGCAAATGGGAATGCAGTTTGAGGAATATTATAAGGAAATAGAAATGGAGGTTGGAAAAAGTTCTAGACCAACTCAGATGGAAATTGGAGAAAGCTCCAAACAAAACCAGGGAATGACTTTTCAGGAGGAAATAGATTTTATATTGGCAAGCTGTGATACTATTCAGCCTGTCAATACAAATATTTTTACTCGTCCTATTGAAAATCAACCCCCTATAAATCTTGAACCAGCAATCCCAGAACCAATAGTCCACTCCCAACCTTTAGGAATGGACGAATGGTGGACGAATGATTGGCAATTCCAAAACATTGTCAACAGTCCTTATTCCTTTCTTCCGCAATTCGATCCAGAACCATTACCAAATCCACCCATGAGTAACGAAAATCTGGCTGAACTTCGCCATTTTGGTGAAGAATTAATGGATGCGGGAAGTAGAATTCGGGAGATAGGGGGACAAATTGCTTGGAAGTATGATGAAAGGGAGCTTCGTTTTTAGGAAGACAAATGACGAGAGATAGTGGGTTGGTAAAACTGTGGTTGTGTAATAGTAATAGTAAAATCAGTATTTGTAAAATAAATAATAAAACGGTTGTATATAGAGGCATGATATAATCTATAAACTAAATGAAATTTTAGATTTTGTTTACGTGATTATGTGTAATTAATTGTGACATTGGATTATTTCTTTTATACTAATTATTTATCTATAAATTAATTATCAGATGACAAACATTGGTAATGAACCAGTAAATGAAGTAAATCAATCTGAGCCAATTCAAGAAGAACAATTGTTAAATAGGCAAGATATAGAGGATATTGTTGCACAAGGAATAGTCAATGCTATTCCAGCAATTGTTGCTGCTGTTCAAAAACCTGTTAAACCGCAATCAATTATTCCTAGTAAACGTACTCAAAGCGACAACTTTAGTAATAGTATAAACGGAGGCGGAAATCATCTTAATAACAATAATGATCTGCAAACCCCAATTTTCAAGAAAATGAAAGCTGCAACACCTGGTTGCACTTACAAAGAATTCCTTGCCTGTAAACCAACTGAGTTTTCAGGTAATGAAGGGGCTATTGCAGCATTACGTTGGTTAGAGAAAACTGAGGCAGTAATTGCTATAAGCAAATGTGCTGAGGAAGACCAAGTTATGTATGCGTCTAATCTTTTTAAAGAAGGGGCGTTAGAATGGTGGAACACAGTGTTACAAGCTAAAAGAAGGATTGTGGCCTATGCCATGAACTGGGAAGAATTTAAGAGTCTTGTAGAAAGAAAATTATGTCCCGAGTATGAAAAAGATCAAATGGAAAATAAGTTCCTAAACCATCGGATGGTTAATGTGGACTGTCGGGGATATACTTCAACATTCTTCGAATATGCTAGGGTGGTACCAACGCTGGCTTCGCCAGAGCCGGTACTCATTTCTCGCTACATTTGGGGATTAATTAGCGAAATCCGCAATATCGTTAAAGCTGCGAGACCTCGCACTATTGACGATGCAGTGGAACTAGCCAACACCCTAACTGATGAACTGGTACGCACAAGAGATGAAGACAGGAAAAAGGAACTGGCTCAGAAAATTACCCAAGGATTTCGTATGGGTAATAGTAATAACTTCAAGAAAAGAGGAATAGGGCAATCACCAACTCCATCACCTGCAGGAAATGCAAAAAGAAACATTATGGAAGATGCGATATAACTTGCAATTTTTGCAAAACTATAGGACATCGTGAAGAAAACTGCAGAAAGAAATCCATAATTTGTTACAATTGTGGAGAAGCCGGACATTTCAAAACAGAATGTCCTAAATTGATCAAACCAGCAGACAACAAAGCCAAGGCGACTGACGGAGCTACTAAGAAAAATGTCAGAGCATTCCAGCTAACCACTCAAGAAGCAGAACTCATTCCAGATGTTATAGCTGGTACGTTCCTAGTTCACAATGTATACGCAAAAGTATTATTTGACTCTGGTGCAAACCAAAGTTTTATCAATACTTTATTCTGTCAAGCACTTAAGTTACCTTTAACCAACATTAGGCAGATTTTTACAGTCGAAACCGCAGATGGGAATTCAGTTAAAATAGATCAGGTTTTGCAAAAAGTAGAAATAGAACTTTCAGGTCATAAATTTTCTGCAAATCTGTTACCTATGAAATTAGCTGAATTTGATGTTGTGTTAGGAATGGATTGGTTAATAGCCAACCATGCTCAAATCATTTGTGATAAAAACTCTATAGAAATTCAAGCACCTACTAGAGAAGTAATCATGATTACAGGAGATAAACCGCGTAAACCCATGAAGTTTATATCAGTAATGAAAGTTGCTAGTTATGAACGAAAACAAGGAATAGTATATATGATTTCAGTAATCATTAGTACTAAGGGTAAAGAACTTAAGGAAATTCCTGTAGTCTCAGAATACCCAGATATATTCCCAGAAGAGTTACCTGGATTACCACCAGATAGGGAAGTAGAATTTAGGATTCATCTAATTCCAGGAACTACACCGATAGCCAAGGCACCTTATCGGTTAGCTCCTACCGAAATGTTAGAACTAAAGAAGCAATTAGATGAATTACTAAGTAAAGGATTCATACAACCTAGCTCATCCCCTTGGGGAGCTCCAGTGTTGTTTGTAAAGAAGAAGGATGGTTCAATGAGAATGTGTATTGATTATAGAGAATTGAATAAAATTACAATTAAGAATCGATACCCATTACCTAGGATTGATGATATTTTTGATCAACTTCAGGGGGCTAGATACTTCTCTAAGATAGATTTACGCTCTGGATATCATCAATTAAAAGTACAAGAGGAAGACATACCTAAGACTGCTTTTAGAACTAGGTATGGTCATTACGAGTTTACAGTCATGCCCTTCGGGTTAACAAATGCACCTGCAGCATTCATGGACATGATGAATAGGATCTGTAAACCGTATTTGGATAAATTTGTAATTGTCTTCATAGATGATATACTTATTTATTCAAAAAGTCATGACGAACATTGTCAGCACTTGCATGCACTCTTAACTTTGTTAAGAAAAGAAAAGTTGTATGCCAAATTCTCAAAATGTGAATTTTGGCTACAAGAAGTGCAATTCTTAGGACACATGGTGAATCATGAAGGTATTCACGTAGATCCTGCTAAAATAGAGGCAATTACCAATTGGAAGGTTCCGCAAACCGCAATGGAAATTAGAAGTTTTATAGGTTTAGCTGGGTATTATAGACGGTTTATTAAGGATTTTTCCAAGATAGCTGTACCATTAACTAAGTTAACCTGTAAAGCCATTAAGTTTGAATGGGGACCTAAACAAGAAGAAGCCTTTAGAATCTTGAAGAAGAAATTAACCAAAGCTCCAATCTTAGCCTTACCAGAAGGAACTAAAGATTTTGAAGTATATTGTGATGCTTCAAAACTAGGATTTGGATACGTGCTGATGCAACGCAAGAAGGTAATTGCATACGCTTCAAGACAGTTGAAAAAGCACGAAGAAAATTATACAACTCATGATTTAGAGTTAGGCTCCATAATTTTTGCCCTTAAGATTTGGAGACATTATCTTTACGAAAGTAAATTTACTGTCTATATGGACCACAAAAGTTTAAAATATATTTTTGGGAAAAAAGAGTTAAACATGAGACAAAGAAGATGGATGGAAATCTTAAGTGATTACGATTGTGATATTCAATATCACGAAGGAAAGGCAAATGTAGTTGCAGATGCCTTAAGTCGTAAGTACCATGAAAGACAACGACGGGTTCGTGCTCTCAGATTAAGTCTACAGTTAGATTTAATGGAACAACTAAAGTATTTTCAAGAAACAACAATAGAAGATGTTGCTGAAGGAATGAAGGGACGAATAAAAGATTTAGAACGAGGAGCTGATGGAAATTGGAGATTCCATAAGAAAAGGATTTGGGTACCAAAACAGGGAGAATTAAGAAATAAGATTTTGGAAGAAGCTCATAAATCTAGGTATACTATACATCCAGGAAACAATAAGATGTACCAAGATTTAAGAAAGAATTTCTGGTGGATAGGTATGAAAAAGGATATAGCTAAATATGTATCAAAGTGTCTTACTTGTTCACAAGTTAAGGCAGAACATCAGAAACCCTCAGGTCTACTACAACAATTAGAAATGCCGGTATGGAAATGGGAACTCATAACAATGGATTTTGTTACTAAGTTGCCCAAAACCAGAAAAGGTAATGATGCAATTTGGGTAATTGTAGATCGATTAACCAAATCAGCTCATTTTCTACCCATGAAGGAAACCTTTAGTATGGAAAGGTTAGCCAAATTATATGTAGACGAAGTAGTATCCTTACATGGAGTTCCACTCTCCATTGTATCGGATAGGGATAGTCGGTTCACTTCTCATTTTTGGACAAGTTTCCAGAAAGCAATGGGAACTCGACTAAACTTAAGCACTGCATATCATCCCCAAACAGACGGGCAAAGTGAAAGGACAATCCAAACTCTGGAAGACATGCTCCGAGCATGTGTGATAGATTTTGGTGGAAATTGGGACGATCACTTACCTTTAATCGAATTCTCCTATAACAATAGTTATCATTCAAGCATTGAAACTGCCCCATTTGAAGCACTGTATGGAAGAAAATGCAGAACTCCAGTTTGTTGGGCAGAAATAGGAGAAAGTCAATTATCAGGTCCGGAGATTGTACAAGAAACGACTGATAAGATTACACAAATCAAGGAAAGGCTGAAAACGGCTCGAGATCGCCAGAAGAGTTATGTAGACAATAGATGCAATCCATTAGAATTCCAAGTTGGAGACAGAGTACTGTTAAAAGTTTCTCCTTGGAAAGGAGTTGTTAGATTCGGTAAGAAAGGAAAGCTAAGTCCAAGATACGTAGGACCATTTCCAGTAATCCAACGTATAGGACCAGTTGCTTATCGTTTACAACTACCAGAAGAATTAGCTGGAGTACATGATGTATTTCATGTATCCAATCTCAAGAAATGTCTAGCAGACGAATCTCTGGTAGTACCTCTTCAAGACATAGAGGTAAACGAAAAGTTAAAATTTGTTGAGAAACCTCTTCAGATAGAAGACAGAAAAGTGAAGTTTCTCAAGCACAAACGACTAGTGCTAGTTAAAGTAAAGTGGGATTCAAAGAGAGGAGCTGGATACACTTGGGAGCTGGAATCAGAAATGAAGCGAAAGTATCCACACTTATTCCAGTAAATCTCGAGGACGAGATTTTTATTAAGGTGGGGAGAATGTAACAACTCTCATCAAAAGTCATATTTATTTAATTAAATTGTCCAATAGGAAACCCTAATTGAGAAACCCAAGTGATTCTGCATAAACCCTAAAATTTTCAGAACATTTGGAATCAGGATTAGGGCCCCTAAAACTAAGGGGGGTAAACCCTAGTTATATTTATCTACATAAAATGCTGTCAAATTCGAATTTTACGAAGTTGTTGACTCATAAGGGCTAGATAGGTGACGAAGCATGCCTAGTCTACTTTGGCATCCCAGGCGATACGCGACAGGGACCATGGATTCCTTCGCGACACGCGGGAGATGTCAATTTAGGGTATAAATACAGGGGCTTGGGACTTGATTCCTGGCTTCAGTTCGACGTTAAAATTCTTTACGTACACAAAGTTAGACACTGTTTACTACAAAAACACACACGATTCACTAAATTGCTGCCGCAAAACAGGGTAATAACTCGATCGCTATTACGATTCATTTTCCGATCGATCAATGTACTCAATGGATGTTTAAGTGCTGCCCACATTAGGGTGATGCTTTGTCATTAGTCGTTAATTCGATGGATGTTTAAGCATAGCACTTTGTCATTCGTTGTGAAGGTTGATCTCGTGAGTTATCGTAAATGCTGTATTGATTACTAACCCAGTTTTGTGTGCATTGTTATTTAAATTAGGTTAACAAGGCTAATCCGTAGAGTAAACTCTATCCGTGTTAAATCTGCAATGTGAGTCATTCTCTTTTTATCAAATTACTTTCAAAATCATGTTTATTTTCAAAGGTTATAATTACAGTGATTAAGTTTATGTAATCACCAAGTTACAGCCGGTATGTGGGGTTTTGTATACATTACTTGATAATCGTCACCATTGGGGCAGCCAATGGGGGATATGACCATAGTCACAGATCCGGTCGAGTGACAAATACTGTGGGTAGTTGGTTGATATCAGAAACATTGTAATCTTCCTTAATACTGTAAATTATAACAAACAGGTTGTTTTAGTAAATAGAATGATTCACTCAGTATTTCCCGCTGACAAAACCTTTTTCAAACATGTTTCAGGTGATCTGTTGTGATTCAGGAAAGGTGCTACGGAGCACTGCAAGCTTAAGAAAGTGGCTCATTGTAAAAGAAAGAAATATGTTTTGTTAAATAAAGATTTCTTCGTGAAATCATAATATTGTAAATTAACGGGGTTTTATCCCGAGTTGTGAAATAAAATAATTGGGAAAATTTTAGCTTTACAACGATCCTGATGATAAACTTCCGCTGTTAAACTCAATTAAATAAATACCACGGGATTTCTGTCCCGCGGCTCCTGAAACGGGTCAAACCGGGTCGGGGGCCGTGACAACACATAACGGTATCGAAACCTCGTGAATTTGTTATCACTTATTCTTGAGAGTAAAATCGAGCATTACGAAGCTCTTGGTTTGTTTAAAGGTCACTCAGAGTTAAGAATTAACATGTTGACACTTTTAAACCTTCGTTGCGCAAACTTTCAAATAATTACGCAAACGGCTCCTCTCGTCCAACAAGTGGCTCATTTGAGAATACGGACACGTATAAGGTCACTCAGAGGCCTGGTTTAGGCATGTTGACACTTTCAGTCCTTCAACATTCAAAGTTTTCAATTTTGATGAAATTAGTCCTTCATAGTCAACGCTTGACTTTATTAGGGTTTGTCACACGTGTCAACACATCATTGGACACGATTTTTACGAGGTGTTACATGTCAAGACCATGGAATTCTTGTGGTTTAGAAACAGAGCAAAGATGCCCCATATCACATGGAGCCAATGGGTTGATTTTAATGTAACTGGTATGGGTCTATAACATTCTGTTTTGATGTCTTTAGGGTTTGTAATGTTTGCTAACTTGAGGTTAGCATATACATAAATGAAATGTTTTGTTGGCCGCTCAAAAAAATACTTTTATAGATATAGATTTTTTTTAACACAACCATAACCCGTGAAGCTCACGGGTATATAACCTAGTTTGTTATATAAACCCACCCGGCCCTCCCATGCAACTCTCTCTACTCTTCCTCTTCTTTTTACCGTCACCCATCTAGCATCACCCACCTCCGACAGGACATGATGATGGTGGTGTCGTTTATGGTGGTATGACGATAGCGTCTAGATATGAGAGACATGAAGGACAATGGGTTTTTGGAACACAATGGCGGTGGTGGGTTTTACAGATCTAAGAAATGTGAAAGAAGACGACTGATTCGATGTTGTCTTGCTTGGAGGTGGAGGTTGTCGTTTGGGCGTCTTGATTTTATAGTGACAATGGTTGATGATGACAGATGGTTGATGAAGACGGTGGAGGTGGAAGGTTCGGTGGTGATTGTCGTGCGTGGAAGTGAAGGGCTCGCTGGTGGTAGTCGTGGGTAGAGGTGGAGGGTTCAGTGGTGGTGGTCAACATTGGTGGTTCACAGTGGGGTAATGGTGGTGAATCGGAGGTAGTTGATGGTGGAGTGGAGGTTGAAGACGGAGTTCGATGTGGTGCGATTGTGGTGAAAGGTGGTAGGGGTGATGACAGGTGGTGGACTGGTGGATGTGTTTCCAGCTAGACAGTAGACAAAGAAAGAGAGAGAGAGAGAGAGAGAGAGAGTGAGCGTATGTGAGAGAGAGAGATAGTGTGTGTATTCTAAATTGAGGACAAAGGCTGGGATTTTGGTCAAATAGCGTTTTTGAGTCACGGCATGTGAATGGACCAATTTGCCCTTGGATAAATTGAGGATAATTGACTTTGCTAATTGGGTTTGTAATAAAGAGCATAATATGTTAGAAAAATAGAGAATTTGAACATGGCCTGTAATTGTGTTCTTTTTTAAATCGCATATTTCATAAGATAGGTAATACATAAAAGACGTAAAGTGTAATTTACTCTTATTTTTTCAATATTATAGATTTTAAAAACCAATTTTATTTATATCTTTTATTCTTATAATAATTACGTCTGAATAATTTGGTCAGTTTTGAAACTTTCATCCAAAATGTTTTTTTTTTCTTGTCTGGTTGCCTCTAGGATTTCTAAAACTGGCCATTTTCATCCACTTATGTTCCTCATCTATTTTTTACAGTTAAATGATTAGCATTTTTGCCTGTTATATATATTTTTTGTTTTATTAAATAAAAAATAGAAGTAAACTAAATTATATATATATACACACACGTACCCACGCTCTCTCACACAATGATCTACATGTTATTTTCATGTTTAGTTTTTGTCATTTTTTTAGAAATTAAGAATTTTGTTTCTACTGTCTGCCAAACTATAACCCGTTTTCTTTTCACTATCATACGTAAAAAATTTGTTAAATTTATGTCTATTAGCAGAAAAGATTTATAATCTTTGTCATTATTGTATTTATTTTGTATTATATTGTTTCCTTTATTATTTGTAACTTTTATTATAAATATATACTCAAATCTCTCAATTATTCATTGAGGTTGATTTTACCAATCCTTATATGGTATCAGCCATTTTCTCTCTCCCCCTTCAACCCTAATCGCCCCCTTCCCTGCGTCTTCTTTCTCTGCTCCTGGGCTTATCGATTATGGCTACATCTTCCTCGAGTTCCTCTTCAACTTCGGAATCACTCTTCTCCATGAATGCTTTCTCTCATATGATGAACATGAAGTTTTCTTCATCCAATTATCTTGTATGGCGGGAACAGATGTTACTTGTTCTCAAGTTTCATAAGGTCTCGGCTCAAGTTGCTGATGATGCCTCCTCTCCTTCGGCCACTATTACCGTCGATGACAAATCTGCTCCGAATCCGGAGGCTGCTATTTGGACTACCAATGACCGTAAGGCTATTCTTCTTATCAAGTCTGCCCTCACCGAAGAAGCTGCTACGGAAGTGCTCGGTCTCAAAACTGCCAAAGATATTTGGCAGGCGCTTGAGCATGTCTATAGTAATGCGTCCGTTGAACGTATTCACTCGCTTCGTGATTCTCTTCGTCTTCTTAAGAAAGGTTCGTCTACCGTTACCGAATACTCTCATCGCTTCAAAGATTTATGTGATCAGTTGGCGGCGATCGGTCACCCGGTTGCCGAGATGGATCGGCTCCACTGGTATCTTTGTGGCCTTGGTACTTCTTACGAAATTTATGCCACTGCCATACGGACCACTCGGCCTCCTCCTTCTTTTCAGGATCTCGTTGCTCAAACCGAAAGCCAAGAACTCTTTATGCAATCTATGCATGGTGGTGACACACCACCAGTCGCGTTTCAAGCTCAACAGTCCCGAGGACGCGGCCGTGGCTATTCAGCCCGTGGGAATTTTGGACGTGGTTACAACAACAATCGAGGTCGTGGTTCTAATTATGGTCAAAATAGACGACCTCCGCATTGCCAGTTATGTCGCACCAATGGCCATTATGCCAATGCTTGTCCACAACTTGCTAGCTTTGCCTCTCATGCTACCACAGATGAATCTTTAGCTAAAGCCTTCCATGCAAAGTGTCATGTTACTGATGATTCTCCGGATTGGGGTGCGGATTCGGGTGCCATTGATTACATGGTTCCACCTTCGGCTCCGGTTCAGAACTCGGCTTCATATAAAGGTAACAATAATGTGATGTTTGGTGATGGTAAGACTCTTGCTATATCTCATACCGGAATGACTAATATAGCAAATAATATTTTGTTACGTAATGTCCTTGTTGTTCCTGGTCTCACGCGAAAACTTTTATCTATCAGTAAATTAACCAAGGATCATCCGGTTGATGTTTTATTTTCGGATTCTTATTTTCATATTCAGGATCGGGTAAGCAAGCAGGTACTCGCTGAAGGCTCGTGTGTTAATGGTTTATATGTGCTCAAGAATTCTCCACAAGCTCTTGTTGCCACCACTGGAAGATCGATTACAGCCTCCTACGAGTTATGGCATGCTCGCTTAGGACATGTGTCTTTTAGTACTATTTCTCTTTTGAACAAGTTAGGGGTTTTACATGTTACTTCATTGTTACCTAAACCTAAGATTTGCACATCTTGTCAACTTGCAAAAGGACAACGTTTATCTTTTGATTTGAATGTTAAGCGTGCTTCTAATTTATTGGATTTAGTGCATTGTGATTTGTGGGGTCCTGCACCTATTTGTTTTAATGATGGTTTTCGTTATTACGTGGTTTTTATCGATGATTATTCCAGGTTCACATGGTTATATCCCCTAAAAACAAAAACTGGTTTTTACTCCGTCTTACCAGTTTTTCTTAATCTGGTACAAACGCAATGCTCACGTAAGGTAAAGGTCTTCCAAAGATAATGGAACTTTTCATCGGTTTTCGTGCCCTTACACCCCTCAACAGAATGGCCGTGCTGAACGGAAACATCGCCACATTATTGAAACAGGGTTGGCAATGTTATTTAATGCTCATATTCCGGCTACATATTGGGTTGACGCATTTACATCAGCTATATATATTATAAATCGCCTGCCAACTCCAATATTGGATAATAAGTCTCCCTATCAATTACTCTTTGATGCGCATCCTCAATACTCGAATTTTCGGACTTATGGTTGTCAAGTTTTTCCTTGTCTTCGTGATTACACGAAGCAAAAGCTTGAGCCGTGAAGTATTGCTTGTGTTTTTATTGGTTATAGTGTTCAACACAAAGGGTATCGATGTCTTGATCCTTCTACATCTAGAGTTTTTATCTCTCGGCATGCGCGTTTCAATGAGTCCGTCTTCCCGCTTCAGGGTACCACCGGCTCCATTAATTTGTCTTCTCTACCGGTTACACAGTTTACTGAAGAGATTTGTCACCTTATTCATTCTACTTGTGGTCCGACATCTGCCATGCCACGCCCACCTACATCAGGCCCATTTATACCAAGCCCTTCGGCTCTTCCTATATTTGAACATGTTGTTCCAGCGGCTCACACTGATATGAACCGGCCTCTATCGGATCATTCCTCTTCGGTTTCAGCGTCTTCAGCCGAGCCATCCTTGTCAGCTGGGTCACCGTCAGTTGGGTCCTCGTCAGCTGGGTCACCGGCCCACTCGGCCCAATCATCTTCGACATCCATTGGGTCACCAGCTCACTCGGTTGAGCCCTCCTCAGCCAACTCGTTCGTGCCTGATGATGCTGGTTCATCCAATCCCGATATCTCACTACCTGAAGTCCTGGTTTCTTCTTCAGTTCACCCTATGAAAACACGGTCAAAATCCGGTATTTTTAAGCCCAAGCATCAAGCTGATTTTGCTTCTATTTCTACTCATGCTCTTCATGTGGCTCTTGTCTCGGCCAAAGAACCTCGTGGTTTCAAGTCTGCTGCTAAAGATCCTCAGTGGATGGCAGCTATGCACGATGAATTACAGGCCTTGCAGCAAAATCGTACCTGGACTCTTGTTCCTCGTCCGGCTTCTACTAATGTTGTCGGTTCTAAGTGGGTTTATCGTATCAAGTATCATTCTGATGGTTCCATTGAACACTATAAGGCACGATTGGTTGCACAAGGGTTTACTCAGATTCCTGGACTTGACTACTCTCATACCTTCAGTCCTGTTGTTAAAGCTTCCACTGTTCGTATTGTTTTATCTTTGGCCATTCTAAATCATTGGAAGCTACATCAGTTAGATGTTAAAAATGCCTTTCTAAATGGCAATCTGAATGAAACTGTCTTTATGGAGCAACCACCTGGATTTGTTGATACTCGCTTCCCCAATCACGTTTGTAAGCTCTCTAAAGCATTATATGGCCTCAAACAGGCGCCTCATGCATGGTTTCATCGTTTGAGCAGTTTCTTACTGTCCTACGGTTTCATTTGTAGCCGGGCAGACACATCCTTATTTGTCTTTAGGCAAGGATCGTGTCTTATGTACTTACTCGTTTATGTGGATGATCTTATCCTTACAGGAAGCAATGCAGATGCAGTACACAAGTTCATTTCTTGCTTGAATCATGAGTTTGCTATTAAAGATCTGGGAGATCTTAATTACTTCTTGGGACTTGAAGTTGCATACACAGACACTGGTTTATTTCTCACTCAATCCAAATACGCACAGGATATTCTTCAACGAGCTGACTTATTTGATGCCAAACCTGTTAGCACTCCCTTGGTGCCTCATGAGTCATTTACTATTGATGGCACTCCTTGTCCTGATCCTACTATGTATCGTTCTCTCGTTGGTGCCTTGCAGTATTTGACTATTACTCGACCTGACTTGTCATACGCTGTTAATCAGGTATCGCAGTTTCTTCATGCTCCTACTCTTGATCATCTTCAGGCTGTCAAGCGTATTCTCCGTTATGTCAAAAGCACTATTTCCTTTGGTCTTACCTATAGTCGGCCTCATTCCACATCTATTCTTGGATATTCCGATGAGGATTGGGCTCGTTGTTTAGATACCAGACGCTCTACTTCTGGTTATTCAATCTTTTTTGGCAGAAATTTGGTGTCCTGGAGTGCTAAGAAACAACCAACCATCTCCCGTTCCAGTTGTGAGTCTGAATATCGGGCTATGGCTAACACTGCTGCTGAACTTGTGTGGGTTACGCATCTTTTACGAGAGCTTCATGCTTTACCGCCATATCGTCCTACTCTGCTTTGTGACAACAAAAGCGCTTTATTCATGACTCAGAATCCAGTCTCTCATAAACGTGCATAACATATTGACTTGGATTACCACTTTATCAGGGAACTTGTTAATTCAGGGAAACTTTATACAAAGTTTGTTCCGACCAATCTTCAAGTGGCGGATATTTTCACTAAAAGTCTTCCGCGACCGTAGTTTGAGAAGTTTCGTACTTTGTTACGTATTGGTCCACCACCATTTCGATTGAAGGGGGGTATTAGCAGAAAAGATTTATAATCTTTGTCATTATTGTATTTATTTTGTATTATGTTGTTTCCTTTATTATTTGTAACTTTTATTATAAATATATACTCAAATCCCTCAATTATTCAATGAGGTTGATTTTACCAATCCTTATAATGTCCATCATATCCTTATTCTAAAATACAATTATATATGTGAGTGTGCATGCGCACACAAATATGTATGTGTAATAATCAACTACTCAGGGGCGGATTTAGTGTATGGACAGTGGTAGCCTTCGCTATCCCTCAACTTTTCCGGTGAAATGCAATTTTTTATTAAATTTTTTTTACGTTTTATGTATTGCTGTACACCTGAAATTATATTATGTTACCCCTCAATCTTTTAACCTGAAGTATTAGGAGAAAAGTGAAAGAAAGTGGTTACCTGAATTTTCTTTTATGAAGAATGGAACAGAGGAAACCAGCGAGCCATCTAGAAGACAAGGGTATATTTGGTATTTATCCCTAGGTTAATATAGACTTTTTTTTTTGGTATAATATGATATAGGAATAATGGATTTTAATAATCCCAATTATTAGCCGTTGGCCAGCAACGATCCCAACTTAAAAAATAATCAGTTGTGGTCTTACCTTTTCATATATTGTAAACCAATGGACCTTTAGTATCAGAACCTTAATTTCTTTTTGCCCCCTTATCCTTTTCGGTTTAGTAAATGTCTATTGGTTTACAATATGTGAAAAGGAGGGATCACCACTGGTTATTTTTGAAGTTGGGACCGTCGCCGACAAACGGTTAATAGTTAGGATTATTAAAATCCATTATTCCTATGATATATCTGTTATTTTATACCGTAAATATAAAGATATATCTGCCTCCAAGTGACATTATTTTCACATCTTCCACTAAACCCGATTGCCTAAAAGTTTTTACACCTTTTATTACGGATATATATAATTATTTTTTTTGGAATTTAAACTTCATTAACCAAGCGGGATCTCCAAGCCAGAGAACACCGCGAAAACCAACTTACATCATATCAAAATTGAAATTACACCAAGACTTCCAACTCACCTTACCGACTCTAGACCTACTCCTTAACCACAAAAAACCCAAAGCTTTAATATCAGACACTATTTGAGCGACATTCACATCTAGGTTCGGAAATATTTTATCATTGCGAGCCTTCCAAATACGCCAATAGGTCAAAACGAACACCCCATAAACGATATCCTTCTTTTTCTCGGCTACTTTTTTCTGTTCGTACCACACCTGGATATCAGAAATTGAAAACCAAAATACCGGGGGCAATTTACACCACGAAGCTATACCACACCACACCCCGCACGCCATACCACAAGCCGTAAAAACATGGTCCGTAGTTTCTTCCGCGTCTCCACAAAACGCACAATAACCATCCCCAACCGTCATATTTCTTCGACTAAGCGCATTCATTGTAGGGATCCTGTCAATGTTTGCCCGCCACATGAAAAGATTAACTTTGTTCGGAAGCCACTTGCACCAATTAAACCGATGGTCACTAATAGACACACTCGGTCCTTTCAGCCAAACTCAAACATCCTTAACCGAATAATCCCCACTCGGGCCGATGTTCCACCTCCAGTCATCTTTCTTTCTCGATAATTGAACGGTCGATATTAACCTATAACATTCCACAAGCTCCAATTGTTCGGCTTCTAATGCTGGATATCTACTCCAATCCCAAGTGACACACCTAATACCATCTTGCATCCCAATTCTCTCCGAAACACAGCACCATTTATTTGCTTCATGCCGAAAAAGGTTTGGGAACACAACCTTTAATGGCTCGCTAGCTACCCACGGGTCAATCCAAAACCGAATCCGCAAGCCATCACCTGTAACACCACGTATCATATTAGTAAAATTAACTCCTTGCACATTAGTTCTATACCCAAGCCGAACCAACTTTGTCCAAACACTAGAAAGCGCTCCATTAGACGGGTAAGTATCCCATCTTCTTCCGGACCCGTGCACCGCATCAATCACCTTTCGCCATAGAGCATCACCTTCCACCCGATATCTCCATAACCATTTGAATAATAACGCTATATTACTTATCTCAATCTTATTAATGCCCAAACCACCTTCACTTTGAGACTTAGTCACCTTATCCCAAGCAACCCAATGAACCTTATGAATTTCATCGCTTCCTCCCCATAAAAAACGCTTCATTCTAGACTCAAGAGCATTTACCACCCCGACCGGAGCTTTATACAAAGAAAAATAATACAAAGGGATACTTTCTAAAACGGACTTAATAAGCACCACTCGACCACCCATAGAAAGGATACTCGGCTTCCATTTGGACAGTCGACTATCAAACACCTTCACCACTGAATCCCAATTATTAATCCGGTTCATATTGGCCCCCACTAGAATACCCAAGTATTTGAAAGGCATCTCACCCGATTTACACCCCAAGTTGTTTGCCTCCATAATGACATCTTCTTGGCTCAATCCAACACCAAAAATAGTCGACTTATGAATATTAAACCGGAGCCCAGAACACATATGAAATATCCTTAACATTCTCCTAAGGCTTTTTAAATTAAACTGCGACCATTCTACCATAACCATGGCGTCATCCGCGTAAAGCAGATGAGACACCACTGGACCACCATTCGGAAGCCGAACCCCATCAAAAGCGCCAACTTCACACGCACTCCTGATTATGCTAGAAAATGCCTCCATAACAATCACAAATAAAAAAGGCGATATCGGATCACCTTGACGAAGGCCTTTACCACAATTGAACTCAAAAGTAGGAGAGCCGTTAACCAAAACCGAGGAACGCGCTGAAACCAACACCCCTTTAATCCATTTACACCACACTTCGGGAAATTTCAATTGCCGCATAATAGATAAAATAAACTCCCAATGCACATTATCAAAATCCTTTTCAAAATCGATCTTAAAGAAAAATATTTTTTTTCCCGCATCTCTTCGCCCACGCTAAAATTTCATTAATAATTAACGGGCCATCAAGAATATACCTACCCGATAGAAAAGCCGATTACGTCTCATGAGTAATGTCACCCATAACGAGCCTTAAACTATTCGCCAAAGCTTTCGAGATAACCTTGCTCACCACCCCAATAAGATTAATAGGCCGATATTCTCCTAGCTCAACGGGATCACTAACCTTAGGAACTAAAGTAATAAACGACGAGCCAACACCTTGATTAATCTTACCCGACTCTGAAAATTCTTCAAAGATCTTCACGAAGTCATCAACGATAAGAGGCCAAAATTTTTTAACAAACCAAAAATTGAAACCGTCAGGCCCCGGACTCTTATCACTTCCACAATCGAACACTGCCGTTTTAATTTCCTCCACAGAAAATGAACGAATTAAATTTGAAGCAGCAACCTCCGATAATTCTTTCAACCCATAACATCTAAGATTCGGCCGAACCTTCGATTCCTCGACGAACTTCTTCTTAAAAAACCCGAACACCTCTTTCTTTATCAACGAAGGCTTAGTCTCCCATGAACCATTACTCATCAACCCCGGGATGTTATTCGAGACCCTTCGCTTATTAAGAACCCCATGAAAAAAACTCGAATTCTCATCTCCATCTTTAGCCCAACGGATTTTTGCCTTTTAACGAAGATCTTTAATTTTAAAATCTTGTAACTCTCGAATCTTTGCCTTCGCTTCCTCATACACCCACTGCTCCGGTTCTGAAAGGTCTATATCTTCAATCGCACTATCAAGCTCAATAATCTCTTGAAGCAAATTCTCTTCTTCTTCAGCCTCCTTAATATCCAAGCTCTTTTTCCATTCAACAATGGCCTGCTTCAGTTTTCTAAGCTTATCTATAAACTGAACATCGGCCGGCCCCTGACCTTGATAATCCAACATTGCTTTTTTTTTTTACCACCTCTTCGAAACCTTCTCTAGACAGATAGGAATTGAAAAATTTAAAAGGCTTAGTACCAAAATTCTTATAAGTCACCTTCAAGACGATCGGACTATGATCCGAATTTTCCCGCGCAAGCGCCCTATACTCTACATTCGGCCATTCATTAAGAAAATTCCACGATACAAAAATCCTGTCAATTCTACTACACTTATTCCCGGAAACAAAAGTAAATTTACGGCCGCGTAACCCATATTCTTGTAAAGCACAACCATCTAAGAATTCATTGAAATCCCTCGCCATACCCACATTAAAACTCGAGTTTCGCCGTTCACATCTGTCTCTAACACAATTGAAGTCGCCACCTATAATCCAAAGACTATCATCCTGCCGAATAACCTGCTCCAATTCAACCCATAGTGCTTTCTTATCCGGAGCTTTTTGAGGCGCATAGACATTGATAAAGTTAACTCCTCTCCCACACCCTTTAATCTTCCCATGCACCAAAAGAAACCTTCTATGTTTTACTACAGAAGACATGCTGAACAACCTTGAATCCCACATAGATATGAGCCCCCCCCCCCCCCCCCCCCGATCTCCCAGAAGCATCAACACGCACAGACGAAAACTCCCCTTGGCCCCAAAATCGACCCAAATCAATTCCTTCCAACGATGCAAATTGTGACTCTTGCAACATCACAAACCCGACCTCATTACAAACTCTCAATTTACGGACCCAATCACTTTTCTTGTCGCTCCCCAACCCTCTAATATTAACTGACAATAAATTCATTGGACGACCGGCTGAAAACCTTCTTCGCTCACCGACTTCACAAGGGACTCCTCGAAATTCTCAATATTCTCCGCCCCCAACACCTTAGCCAAAACTATGGTTTCATTTATTTCCTTCCTTCCGAAGACCCGCTTCCTTGCCATGCAATATCGACCCAGCCTCATTACTACATAAATTAATATCACCAATATTTACCTCATTATTTAGATCAGGAGTAATAAAGACATCCGAATTATCCTCTACCACTACCCCATTATCCTCCGCCGTATTGTTAACCCCGAAAACAAACCGATCCAAATCAAAAGTGTCCTCCCCTTCTTGATATCTCTTCTTTGGTCTTTCCTGTCCCACGGGTGAACCATTCCTACTCGCGCTAGATCTCCGTCTTCTTGAAACCTTTCTACTTTTCTTCTTATGGTTAATGTCCTCCTTACCAACCTGAAAAGACCCATCTTCTACACCCATGCTACTATTACATTGGACATGAACCTCATTATCAAGTTGCTCACTTTCACGAACAATTACATCTTCCAACCCATTCATACAATCTACTCCCACCTCCCCCACCATAACCTCATCATCCTTATTCAATAATAACTCATCCTCTTCCATATAGACTAAACAATCCGGGATCCACTCTCCCACCTCCTCCTCCACCAACACCTCAAATTTAGAATCCCTACATTTCAACGAGATTTTTTTATTAATCCGATCTACCGATTTGACGAGCACTCCCACACACCCTTATGATAAATCACTTCCTCCTTCGGCAAACTCGGTCGATTGAATCACCACACCAACCGAAGCAGCAATATTATCCATAACCTGTTTGCAAGCTAAGTTCAAAGGAATACCGTGCAATTTGAGCCATGCAATCCGTTCGAACTCAATAAGTTGCCCTTTCCAATCTTCAACGCGATCAAAAAACCTCATCCACAGTTCCTTATCGTCTAAAAACAAAGCCTTCTCGACCACACCACGAAACACCAACAAAACATTAAACCCTCCAATATAGTTAATATCAATATCTACATCCGTCATATCCTTCAAAATCCTCTTTAACTCTGTTAACATCATGAACTCCTTCACTCTAGCCACCAATCCCTTCTTATATAAATCATTAAAAGCAGCAACATTATCTTCAACATAAACCTCCGTCAACTCCTGTACAACTTCCTTGTTTAACAACGTATCCTTAAACAACCGATTACCAACCCCCTGAGCCACGTTAGAATCCTCCACATTAACCCTATCATTTTCTGCAAAACCTTCCTGCACCTTCGGAACTTCCCTGTTAATCGGCTGCCATTGTTTTTCATCCTTCCTCAGTATCCTCTCCCCATCGACAAATCTCGCTAATACAATGAACAGCTTATAACTCCCTATCCAAACATCTTTCAATCGATTTTCCAGTTCCAACGGATCTCTAACCTTACGAAACGTTACAAACCCAAACCTCTTACCTAACCGATCATATTTCCGTGCAATGTAAGTACCCATGATGTCTCCGTAACCCTTGAAGACTTCAACCAGATCTGCCGACGAACAGCCCGTTGGTAAGTTTGATACGAAGTATTTGGTTCCTTGAACCTGAGAATGGTTTGTATCCCTATCGACATGTCTTCTACCCTTCCTAACTGGAGCTTCATACCACTGATTAACCCTATACCGATCCCGTGCCACCATGAGAAAAGAAGAAACCCTAATCAGCACTTAATATTTTACTTGATATGTATTTTAATGGATATATATAATTATTATTTCAAGGTAGCCGTAGTTGTAGTATTTTTTTTTTCTTTTGAATCACCGCACCATTAATGGTTCAAGAAATTAAAGATAATTTTTAAATGCTTTTTGAATGTTATCGATCTATTACAATCTAGTAACCGAAATGTTAAGAATTTTGAAACCGAACATCATAATTATTACTCTTATAATAGAAAAAATATTTTTTTATTCACTTTGTCATATCGTGTTCTCTCTCCAATTTTGTTTCAAATTGAAGACACCACTGGTGATCAAAAATCCATTTAGTTCGGTAAACCACAACATAAGCTGTGGACATCGGTTGAAGAAGCTGCCACTGCCACCATCGTACACCATTAAGCCACTGTCATAAAATATTTTGATACCATAATAACTTTAGATGATTATAATATTTAAAAAACAATTTAGTAATGGAATAAATAATAATAATAATAATAATAATAATAATAATAACAACAATAACAATAATAACAACAATAATAATAACAATAATAATAATAACAACAACAACAATAATAATAATAATAATAATAATAAATAATAATAATAATAATAATAATAATAATAATAATAATAATAATAATAATAATAATAATAATAATAATAATAATAATCACTAGTTTGCACCCATGTTTCGAGGTCACTGTTTCGAACCCGGCCTCTATACTTTTCTCTCTTTTTTACACAACATATGCTTGTCTTTCTTTTCTTTGTGTACTAACCTATATTTTATTTTATTTTAGATATTTAAACACAATTTGAATCTTATTTATTCATATGAGATAAAATGGTAGAATCCGTAATTCATATATGATAAAATTCAAACTCAATGAATAGTGAATTTTTAATTTCATTTTCATATATGATAAAATAGTTAATTTAGGCTATATTAGAATATGGAGTATGGGGCGAAGGTTGTGGCGTGGGTTGGGTACAAACGCCCAAGTCACCACCCCGGGTGGGCTTTGGTTTCGGCGTGACCCCTTAGACGGGGATTTCAGCATGGGGGCGGGGGTTGTGGCGTGGGTTGGGTACAAACACCCAAGTCACCACCCCGGGTGGGCTTGGGTTTCGGCGTGGCCCCTTAGGCGGGGGTTTCAGCGGTACAAACGCCCAAGTCACCACCCCGGGTGGGCTTGGGTTTCAGCGTGGCCCCTTAGGTGGGGGTTTCAGCCCGGAGGCGGGGGTTGTGGCGTGGGTTGGGTACAAACGCCCAAGTCACCACCCCGGGTGGGCTTGGGTTTCGGTGTGGCCCCTTGGGCGGGGGTTTCAGCCCGTGCGTTGGACGAGGCTATCAAGATGACATGACGGGATCTCATTGGCCAAGACAAGTAGCCGTTTGGGGTATATTAGAATATGGGGTATGGGGCGGGGGTTGTGGCGTGGGTTGGGTACAAACGCCCAAGTCACCACCCCGGGTGGGCTTGGGTTTCGGCGTGGCCCCTTTGGCGGGGGTTTCAGCCCGGGGGCGGGGATTGTGGCGTGGGTTGGGTACAAACGCCCAAGTCACCACCCCGGGTGGGCTTGGGTTTCGGCGTGGCCCCTTGGGCGGGGGTTTCAGTCCGGGCGTTGGACAGGGCAATCAAGATGACATGACGGGATCTCATTGGCCAAGACAAGTCGCCGTTTGGGCTAGCCGTTGGCCAACGGCTATGTGTTTAAAAAAAAATTATTCACTATAAACACTCACACTTCTATTCATTTTTTTACCATAACTACTCCACCTCTTCTATAATCATCTCTATCGTATTTTAAAAAAAAATTCTTATCCAACCACAATACGAAAAATGAATCCTCATAATCGTGGTTTTGACCCGAACAATCCGTGGGCATTCCAAGAAACACCTAGCCTAGCATCCAATCGTCCAATTGCTCCCTTTTTAATACACTCCACGATGCCGGATATGGCTGGTTATGCATCCTTTATCTCGAATCGTTTGAAGAATGATGTCGGTCGAAAACACCAATGCCTTTCGCGCAACGCGCGTCATTGAAAAACACTAGTTTGGTTTTATAAAGGTAACAAAATATTTCATACAGATTATTTGCATTTGTTAATGATACGTGCGTAACATATTTTTATATCAATCGGAGTGTGTTTTGATCGTTTTCTTGTATAAATTCTGGAAACAAGTCATTTATTTGTGTACTTTTAATGTTGAGGGATAAAAATGCTTAAAACAATAAAAGAAGCAAATTCGTGGCGAAAAACAAGAGTTTTGTAAGAAAACAGAAAGGTCACACACTCACACGCCCCAGTGTCCATCCCACACGCCCCGTCCTATTTCTCTCCAAAAGAAGACAAAAGAAGCCATCACACACGGTGCCATGCTTGATCAAACACACCCTCGTGTCAAGCTTCTACATAAAAGACAAAATATGCCACCACACACGCGGTCTTGTCTCCCTTGTCCCTCCCTGTGACATATCGTTCAAATGAAGACAATTTGAAGGACAATGGACCCCTCAAAGTTGACTTGGCTCGTGCCCCAGCTCACAGGCCCTCATGCCTCTGTAAGAACTCGGCACAAAAGACAAAAGATTGCAAAAGTCAACCGCCCAACACGTGTCTAATCAAACATGGGGTCGTGCCCCTCTCCTATTTCAACCTATAAATAGATGTAGTGGGTTGTCATTTTTTCCATCCTTTGGCAACCACTGTCGGGTGCTCTCACTCACCACCATCATCCACCACTGTCCACCATCATTTCCATCTTGTAATAGAGTTTGAATTGTCTTAGGATCTAAGATTGTAAGAACTTATATCTATAACAATTCAATCTTGTTGTTTAACATGTTTATTCATACAAGCTTGATGATGTTTATTGTTATGGCTATTCTTGACTAAAGTTCTTGCATCACTTGGTGAAGATGAACCTTTAATGGCTTTTTAATTTCTTAGTTTTGGACTTTTCATTTTGTGAGTGTTAATGACTTTCAATATGATTTTGTTATATTAAAAAGCTTTAATCTATTCATTACTTTGTGTTTATTGATTCAAGCATTCGTGTCTTTATGTCTTTATAAAAACACGTTAATTACTTGGAAGGTGGTTAGAAGTGTTGTTTTGGTTAAGGTCTTACCTTACAAAAAGAGGTGGTATACTCGATGTATAAGGACTTGGTTTTTCACGTTCCTACTACCCATGAGGAGATAACACCAAATCAAGGGATCCAAAGTAGAAGTGACGATGCTGCTTTTGACCAATATAGTCGAGTGTAACGTTTGGCCAAAAAAGGAAATCTAGAACAGTATGGCATTAACAACATACAAATTCATATTATTCATTGAATGATTTTAGGTGGTTTTTTTCGCAGAATACTCGGGAGTAATTTAAATCGGTTCATGAGAATCCGAATCCAATAATTTCGAATATTCGAATTTTCTAATATCCAAATTTTTGTATATTTTGATTTCGGAATTTAGGATATTTCAATTTGGTTTCGGATTCAGATATTTTTACACACTCCTAAATACTTTACAACCCAACTATAAACTCTTTTATTATATAATGGCCAAGTTTTAAATTTCAAAAATATCATTTTTTTTAAATAAAATCATTCTCAAATTTATAAAATTAAATGTAAATCTATAGTTATATTTCAATACTCCATAGATAAAATCAAATTTCCTCCAAAACTGTTACGTTCTCTTATTCACGCGTCTAAACCTATTAACAAATTTAAATACAAATTTTTGATCAATGTAAAACACATATTTGTAATTTCTTGGGCTTGTAAAAATTTTAAAATTATGTTCTCTTTCGATTCTATACCGAGTGTCGGTATCATACCGGTACTATAACTACACAAACTGATGCTAATTGCAATGCGAATCACGTTTCACAAGGGAATCCCACTAGTTATACATTCATAAACCAAATTCATTTTCAAATATGCATTTTAAAATCAGAATGTGGTAGTATTCTAAGAAGTTTGATTTATTTTAAAGATACTCAACGGAACTTAAAAAATAAAAGCAGAACGATAATACCAATAATATAAACTCGTTATGATTTACCCACTATTATTTATCAAAAAGGTTTACACTCATATTGTTACTATTTCATTTCATAGACTAGTGGGTGGATGTCATTCAATTTCATAGACCAATAGGTAGATGTCACTTTACATTCACTATCCATTTTTCTTGTTTCTTTGGTATACCTTCACAAGCCTATTTACAAGCTTTTATCTCCTTTTTACGTAGGTTTGTTACTGTTTTGATTTAATTCTATTTTACGATAATGTTTTACGCTTCGGTCTAAATTTAACGAGTTAACACGCATGCAACGTTCGTGAGTGGTTTATCATTTTACATCTATTTTTTTTGTTCGGTTTAACATTCCCGCAGTAACGCACATACCCATAAGACTAATCATATTTATTTGACATCTATATTTTATAAATAAAATTCTGAAAATCAAGTAAACTTTAATAATATCATTACATGAATTTCAATATAAGGTGACAGATCGAATATCAAATTTAAAAAGTTTAGAAGAAACTGCCCACTTAAATATATTTTATAAATTATGCTATCAAAATATTTAAAATAGCCTACAATAACAAGGGTTTTTGTTTTTTAGAGGCAAAAGCACATATGCGGGCGCACATGTGTCGATCGTGCCATGTCTTCTTTATGTTTGTTTTCTTTTGTCCAAAACATATAAAGTAATAATAAAAGTTATTAAATAAAAATGTTAAAATTACACAAGAAAAAATAATCAAGATGAGTTGTTAAATATTATAGCTTTTTGTTTATGCATGTCTTTTTTATGTGTGATTATAGATTTGATGTTGCTAAATATTATAGCTTTGATGTTATATTAAGTTGTTTACGTATTTCATGAGTATGAATTTATATTTTAGGTTCAAAGCGAATTATAAAATTGGGCCCCTTTCGTAAAATACAAATTTTCTTAAGTAAACTTTCGTTTTGCTCCCTGTGGTTTGATCACTTTAATGGTTTTGCCCCAAACCTTTAAAAATAGTCATTTTTCTCCAATAGTTTGCTATGGTTTTTCCATTTTGCTCCCTGCAGAAAACAAAATGGAAAAACAGACAATTTGGATAGAGTTAGAGGCAGGGAGCAAAATGGAAAAACCATAGCAAACTATTGGAGGAAAATAACTATTTTTAAAGGTTTGTGGCAAAACCGTTAAAATGACCGAACCACATGGAGCAAAACGGAAGTTTACTCAACTTTCTTTTGCTAAAGATTTTTACATGTAAAAAATACATGATATCTAAAACGCAACAATCACACATATTAGAGCTAAGATGACTTTTAGTAAAAAGAAAACTCTTCCAAGTATACTGATTTCTTATGGAAACCAAACGAAATTAAACTCTAAAACACCTATTCAAATCAAGTTTGTGAAAAACCACCACAAGAAATCTTGTCTGATATCGGACCTTTCCTGACAACACCATTTTCGTATGGAACAAAGTTTATATAATGCTAATGTGTTCGATTTCTAGTTAATGTGTTTTTTTCTTTTCAAATATTTAAGTGAAACTTGAATTATATCCCTGTTAAAAAGTAAAACTAAACTTCTACTAGGTTCAGAGTCTTTAGAAAACTAATTAAAATTCTTAAATAAAATTAAATAGAATGGTTATATTAAAAGTTTTAAATACAATAAATTACATGACATCCTATCATAAACTATTATAAGATATTAGTGATACTGTTGTTAAAACAAATGAAATAAGGAATATATAAAATATATATAATTATACCTTAATAATGTTATCAAGTACAATAAAGGAGTGATGATGATTAAGGTAGTGTTAGTGGTTAATGAAATTAATGGGTCGAATGATTCTCAAGTAAAGTTACAATTGACACACCCATGTTAGAATGCTCCATTAATTTGTTCAAAGTAAATATAAAGATGTTATAATGGTGTCATATCATTTCTCAATGATCATGTGATGAGGACACCATTAATTGATTTATCTAAAAAAGAATGGATCATAAACATAGATATCTTCTTAATGATTGTGTGGTCTCATTTTTAATTTTCACTCTCGTTATCTCAGGATCATACAATAAAAGAAAGGGAAGAATCCCAAACCCTATAAGAACCCCCTACTTGGTAATCAAACCAAAAGAAGAAAATAGTATATAGGCATTATCAAATAAAATGGGAATAAAAAAAGGAATTAGATGATTTTAGTGATACAAGGTAAATTACAATTTTTGTCCTTTACGTTTGTATCATATTGTAATAGATAACCTTTAACTTCAATAATTGCAGTTATAATCTTTTGTTTAAAAAGCTCGTTACACCTTTCGTCCTTTATCACTAACCAGGTTAAAATCTTATGTTAAATCAGATCATGTGCACCTCATGTGAGGGCGTTTATGTTATTTTACTCCTGTTTATCTCAGCTATCATTCTCCAACCAACCACCATATCCAGCCACCACCTTTGTCGCTCCCCCACCATTAACGATTTCGCTGCTACAAGCCACAAAAATAAACGATATTAAAACACTTTAAAATACCCAAAAAAATAATTTTTTTTTTCCAATCGGTTCACAATTTCAAACACCCACACTTCAATTTCACCTTCTTCAGTTTCTTATTGATTTGCAATTGGGGACTTTTTATATCATATATTTACTTCCAATATTAAGTGAAATATTGCTACTAAGTAGAATAACAACTAAACATTTACATGTATGTGTGTACAAAGATAAATTTTAAGAACTCATACAACTTATAGAGGCATCAGAACACTAATTTAATTGTTTGTTTAAGAATAACAGCTTGTTCATCTAGAAATTATACAACTTTGTGTTCATCTTTTAAACCAAGATCTGACGAACTAAAGCCATTGTTTGTTTAAAAATTACTGAAACAAATTCCCTATTCATCTAGGGGTGTATACTCCGTGTGGTGGTTACCGGCGGTGGTGATGTCACAAGTGGTGCTTGTTTTAGTTTAGAGAGAGAGAGAGATTTTAAAGGGTAAACATGTGGCGGTGGCAGATTTGGTGGTGACTGGTGGTGACAGCGATGGCTGGTCACACTAATGGAGGTGGGATTTGGTGGTGGTGTTATGGTGGTGGTTATGGTGAAAGAAGAAAGGCAAGGGGAAGAATTGAAAAGGCAGAGATAGAAGCGAGTGTTTAAATTGGGTTTTAGTTTTCTTTAATTAAGTTGGTAAAATGACTAAACTACCCTTAACTTATTAGGCTTAACTGAAAATTTTAACTTTGTTGGTGCTAAAGGACGAAAGGTGTAATGAGTTTTTTTCAAATAGATGATTGTAATTGTAATTATTGAAGTTAAAGGGTATCCATTGCAATCCGATACAAACATAAATGACGAAAACTGTAATTTACCAGTGAAAATTATAATTAATATGAAGTTAGTTATACTTAAAAGTGGTAAAAGAGGTAATGAAGATACAAGTTTGATTTTCCGTTTATTATAACATAATAGTTTTGACATCTTATGGAAATACGTTTATCTAAGACTTATGTGTAAGACCATAGACCTGAAGAGCCTCATGGTTGAATTATTACATAAAAATATAGTTCTTAAACTGATAATAGTTATCATATGGTAGTAAAAAGGTACATCAAATATCAAATACATTAACTTGTCCAACTTAATAAAGCATTCAAATTCACACATTCGATAGGATGGGGAGCCTTCGATCCATGTCGTGGACTTCCTGTCATTTACCCTAACACACATGCTAAAAAGTTAGTTACGATAAGTGAGTCATAGTTTTAATAAAAGAAGGAGTTAATAGTAGCAATTACATCAGATCACTTTTTTACATCAAATCATATAAATATCAACTTGGAAGCTATTTTCATCATCAACAGCCTCAAACTTCGTCAGACAAGCTTACACCGGTATAAGACTCCATGCATGCTAAGCGGTCGAGCTCACAGAACCATCAATAGGGGTAGCACAATAATCAATTGTCAATAATCAATCATTTAAACTTACACTCCTAATCAATAAAGGTTGACACATAATATAATTAATCAACAATCACGTAAAAAATCGAGTACTTCCATAATTGATACCATTTAAGGTAGCATGCATATCAATCCAAAATGTTAAAAACAAGGCATCCAGAACTAACCTATGACTTAACTTCCTTACCGTTTAAAAATACAATCAGACTTTTGGACGGTCGGTCAACTGGTCAAAGATGCATAAATAATTCATCAACATTGTGCACTAACTGCTTAGAACAAAAAAATAAGGGCTTTGCACGAGTGGGTAATGCCATGGGCAACGTGGCTCTGCACATGGGCAGCATCACGCCCCCAACATGTAACACTTTTTGCTTCCTGTGTTACGCTACACATATCTTCACGATTAGCTCTCTCTGGGCTCCACACTATGCAAGCAAGGTATACTATGTGCACCATCATGCCATTGCCAATGCAAAGTGGCACACTACACGTGTATGAACAAGAAGCGTGAAATGATGTGCAACGTACTTTGTGCAAACCCTAGTCGCGCTATTGGTAATAAGTAGTTCACTCCTTTAACGTCTCACTAAGTTGGTATTGATCACCAATACATCGGTGTTTATAAATTTTAGAGTAAATTACATATCACGTCCTTTAAGTTTTGTAACATCCATCTTAATTACTACTTGAAATTAATAATAATTCATAAGATTTTATATATAAAAGATGTCTAGGTTAAAACATAAGTCCCAAAAATAAGTTTTAGGGTAATAAACATTAGTCAACTACTGACTAATTTAAACATTCAAAGTTGTTTAGCAAACTGGTTACATCATAACATTATCTAAACAGAATTAGTTGACGCGGAAGCTTCAAAAGTTTGTGTTCGGTTCTTCAAAAGCTTGCTTGACCGCCATCCGTAATCCTTGAATACCTAGAAACTAAAATGTTTACATTAAACATTATTATTAGAGTACTTAGAAATATTACATAATCGAAACTACGATCAAAACGGATTCGATTAGCTATAAAATGCAAAGATTTTCAAAAATTCCAGGGTTCTACCGTAACTTACGGTATATATACGTAAGTTACGGTAGTCATTTGAAACTTCTGGTCCACCGTAAATCAGTAATGAACCACCGTAAACTTCTGATCTCTACCGTAAGTTACGGTGGGTACCGTAACTTACGGTAGCCCCTGCAACTTTGTGTTTTGACTTTTTGTTTGTTTTGCCCAAACCCCATTCTCGGGTTTCTCATTCTAACAAACCACACACTGATTTCTCGTATTCTAATATGTCCTTTATTATCAATAACAATGATCGAGTAACCATATTATGATGCGTTAACCATGCACTATTTGACTATCCAACCCGTTTGGCTCATCTACGGAAATCCTCCATTTCGATGACTACCAACGAGATTCCAACCAATTCTTGACTTATTATACAATTTAGCGAATTCTATCACTTTAAGTCAATAAAATCTTTATTCTACAATTCTAATGCACATATTCTAGTTATCAAAATTTCCCAATGTAACGAGTTAAGTTACATACCTTCAAAGTAAGTCCTTCAAACGTGATTCGCCACCTGCTTGTCCGCTTGACGCTCCTGCGTCCTTTCCTATAGAGTTAATTTATAACAAGTTTAGAACTCCCTTTAAACCATATATCGCGTAATACACCGAAACATCATAATTATGTGTTTCAACTTTGAGTTTCAGTTTTAAGCCTTCTTTGAGGCATTTTCACAAACACTTTAAGGGCAGATTTTTAAATGATTATATAACAAGTCCCTAGCTTATCATTTAGCCCAAATTTCACATCAATCAACCCATTTTACATAATTGTTAGCTTCTAAAATTCTGAAGTCACTTCACAATCGTCAAATTACACTAGAACAACACCCAATTTCCTAGTGTTTATCAATTTATACATAACCCACTAATCACCTACAATGGTGTTCATAGATTTCACTAAAAATTCACATGATTTCAACTGGTATTTGTTTAGGGTTTGTCCCTAGACACTATATTGTTCCTAATCCATCTTAAAACAAACATGCAACCCATAAATTTCAGATTTCCTGAATTTATGAGAATTTCAAGTTGGGGAATTTTCATCAAATTTTACATACCTGATAATCCCCTTGCAATGAGGATCACTAATCTATGCTCGGATTTCGTTTTAGATCAGATTTGGACCTTCAATTCATGAGTTTTATGGATGTTAGGGTTCTTGGAGAGCTCTGGTCGCCCCCCCCTGTTGTCTGGTTCGACCTCAACACACAAAAGTGTGTTTGAGTTTTTATTTTATTTGTTTTATCAATATTAGTTTCAATTTAAGCACATTTGGTCCCTTACCTTTTTGTTTTTATTTTATTTTAAGCCTTAACTACTCATGTGTCTTTAACTAACTAGGCTAGTGTCATTCCTAGTTAGTTTACCTTACTAATTTATTTGCAAACTAATTGCAATTTAAGAAATTTGTATTTTCGGGATGTTACAAGTTTCAACCAAATTTCAGGTGATGTTTTTTAACTAACGAAATTATAGTGGATGTTCTTTATGTTTTAGATTCTATACAGGCGGTGTCCTTTTGCTGTAAATCATTTACATTTTAACGTTAAGTCAAGTCATGTGCCACTTACATGAGGGCGTATTGGTCATTTTTGCTAAATAAGTAAAACAGAAAGAATTTAAACACACAAACAACATGTATGCATGTACGTATATATATATGTGTGTGTGTGTGTGTTCAAATGAGAACCCCTTCAAGATGCGAGAACTCCGATGAAAATCCTATTCTCCATGCGAGTTTTTCAACTAAATGTTGTACAAATGTAGATGAACATCTAACTAAGACAACAGTCAAAAAAAGAATTTGCCATGCCGGCATTTATTCTACGGGTAAAATTCATTTACACTACAGTAAAATACTTTTACAAAAGCACATGATGTCACCCTTTTTGACATGGTCCACTTATGTAAATTATTTTTAGATAGACGAAAATTTTTCTCTACGATATTTTAATTAAAAATTACATATTTAAAAAAATGGTGAAAATTAAAAAAACATTTTTAATGAGTTCTCACAACTCGATGAGTTCTCATTTTAACCATTTCATATAGAGATATATATAGAGGTTAAAGTGGAGAGTTTAAATGAGAAGAAATTAAAAATTAAGAATAAAAAGAAATAAAAGATACAAAAGTAATTTGAACAAATCATTTAATTAGTCTATTATTTATTTTTGCTATATAAATTAATGAACTCCAATCATATAATGAGCATATCTTATAAAATAGTTGTGCACCTTACACAATAAAAACAATCTTGCATATGATCTTACATTTTCAACGTTTCCTACACCATTAAAACAATATTTTGGTGTAAGATACATAATATATAGGACTCAAACACTTTTAAATAATTTTGTGACTCATAATAAAATATGTGTAGGACACAATATTTTTAAATAATTTTGTCACTTCTAATAAAATTTGTGTAGGAGCCAATACATTAATGATGGTGAAAGAGGAATTTATGGTTGCATTAATAAGACTTGGGTAACTCCTTAAAATATTTATTAATATTCTACATCAAAATGTCTATACTATCCTTAGTAATTAAAGCATTAATTAAAAGTGAACAAAAATAACATCTTGATTCACAACCATTGATAAAAAAAAATATAGGGTCTAGATTAATTTATTTTTTCTTCTTTTAAGAAGATTATTCTCAAATGAACCCCCCCCCCCCCCCCCCCCGGGTAAAATGAACACTCCTAAGAGTTGTGAGAACTCGACTAAAATGAAGGTTTTTTTTATTAAAAATAAATTAGCAAAAATCCCTAAAAATCAACTTTTCCAAAAAAAGATTTTGTCCGTAAAGAACTCTTACTAGGGGTGTAAATGCTGACCTTAGCATCTTTTTACAGCAGCATAAAAATTGTTGAAAACGTCGCTCAAATTTCTTTTTTACAGTTATGTTTGCAACATTTTCATCTACGTATGTGCAAAAAAAGGTGGCAAAACTCACACGGGAAGTCGGAGATTTTTATCTTTTGCATTTTAACCCCTTTAGTTTTTTTACTTTCAACCCAAAGTTTTTTATCTTTTGCAATTTAACCCCAACACTTTTTTATTTTCAACTTTGGTCTCATATACCTTTCATCTTTCGCAAGTTTTTTTGTTTTGTACTAAATTTTGCGAGTTAACACGCTGAAACGTGTGACCGTGTGTGTGGGATTCAACGTTTTTTGGTCTATTTTTTTCCGGTTTGACAGGCTTGTCGCCACACGTCAATTTTTCACTGTTTGACAAATTCATCGCAACACGTGGGTTTTAGATTGACTTAGTTGTTCTTTTCTTTGTTTTACGTTTTAGTCTAATTTCTTTTCATTAACACGCCGGAACCGGCGTGAGTGGTTCAATGATTTTACGTCTACTTTTCGTTCTATGTTATTTATTTATTTATTTATTTTTTTACGAGTTTTCCCGGTATTGGTGTTCGCTGACAGTGATCTTATATTGGTGCTACTTGGCATACTTTTACGCCTCATGCCGTAACGCGGGATGCTTAGTACTAGTTTTTTTTAAAGCATCCATTTAAAATAAATATCATTAAGGTCCTTAGATTGATGATCAGTGACATATGTTTGTTCCACGTCATCTTGCACTTGTACAATAATACAACATTCCGGAACCTTATCATGGCATAAAGCCCACCTAGAATGCTCATTTTTTTAGGATCATGCTATTCACAATAGGTAGGGTGTGTGAATAGACAGAGCATTTTTTTTTATTGCACGGGTTAAATTAAAGATGTATAAAATGGGTTTTTTATACCTTGGAAGTGGATAGGAATTGGGTTCGGGTTTGGTCAACAAACTCAAGAACCGGGTAGAGTAGGGTAGGAACCGGTTCCGGTACGTTCGGATATTTGACCAGGTTAAATTAGAGATGCATAAAACGGGTTTTTTATACCTTGAAACCTGGTAGGAACCGGGTCCGGGTTTGGTCAACAAAGTCAAGAACCGGGTAGGGTAGAAACCGGTTCTAGTATGGTCGGGTATTTGATCGGTTTGGCCAGTTTTTTCTCGGGTTTTGGTTGGGTCGGGTCCGGGTTTTGGATGGGTAGAGGTGGAACCCGGTCCGGTGGTTTCGGGTTGGATCCGGTTCGGTTACATTTCCTACACCCGGGTCTGAAACTGGTATGTACCCACGGGTCGAGTAAGGCAGGAACCGATTCTGGATCAAATATTCCGGGTCAGGTCCGAAACCAGGTATTTTGTGCATCCCTCGGTTAAATAAACGAAATCCTTATATGCTGTATGCATGACCACATATTACATTAACATGCATGTACACTTTAACATTTTTTTCTTAAATTTGAATGTGATTTGTATATCTTTTTTGAACTTTACGTCCTATAATTAACATACTAATATAAAAAAAAGATCTAAATAACCGATTTCACTTATTATAATTGTCTTACCAACATATATTCTTACTGGTTGTTATATCTATTTTTCATTTCCAGTTTTCAACTACAAAACTTGTTTACGTAGAGATGTGCAAAACTCTATCCTAACCGCTAAAACTAATAAATCAAAACGCAAGTGAATCCAAACCGATTATGTATATATGGTCTGGTTCTCCGTATATGATACGAGAACAATGTTACCCCGGTCTGGTTCAAACGGTCTTGTCTAAACTCGGATATTTTTTCTTCTCATGTTGATAAAACATTGTTGTATCGGTGAGAAATCTATGTCAAACTAATTAAATGATCAAGTTATCGTCACAAGTCTTTATCAAACTAAGTAAATGATCAAGTTATCGTCACAAGTAGGGCTGTAAATGAACCGAACGTTCAGCGAACAGTTCGTGAACCGTTCGGCGGGAAGTTCGTTTATGTTCGTTCGTTTAATAAACGAACGAACATGAACAAGAAATTTTGTTTGATTAGTTAAATGAACGAACATGAACAGAGGTCTCGTTCGTTCGATTGTGTTCGTGAACGTTCGGTAAGGTGTTCGTGAACGTTCGTTGATTTGCGTTCGTTTATGTTCGTATGGTTATGTTTTAATTGAAGATCTTTATACTTTCTTATATTTTATTTATACTTTTTATATTATTAAACTTTTATTTATTTTATTACCCTAACAATGAAACTAGGAAACCCACTTTCATCTTGTTTATGCATCATTTCACTTTCATTTCTCATTATTACATCGGTGAATACGATCGACCTCCGTTCCACAATAAGGGATTCAAGTTCGAGTGGTACTCTCTGGGCCATCTATCTTTATCATTCGCTGCGTTCGCCAAATTTATTTGGGTTTGTGAACCGTTCGCGAACACGCTCATTTCCTTAATGAACGAACACGAACATAAAATCTCGTTCGGTAAGTGTTCATGAACCGTTCGTGAACACATTTATTTCCTTAACGAACGAACATGAACAAGGCCATGTTCGTGTTCGTTCAGTTCGTTTACAGCCCTAGTCACAAGTCTTTAAATATTTTGGGATGGGAAGTGGGAAGTGGGTAGGGTCCAGATGTGAAGATCTTGTTTGGGGACAATACAACCCACAAAACCACGCGTGGTAAGTTGGGGTTTCATTAGTTGTACTACCACTTGAAATTGATATAAATAAATAAATAAATGTATTTAAAAATTATTATTAAACTACTTTCTGGATAGTTTAATGAAATAGGGATAAGTTTCGGTATAAATGAGTCTTAACATACAAATGAGCTTAACATAACCGAAGAGGGGAGGTTTATTATTATTATTATTATTATTATTATTATTATTATTATTATTATTATTACTATTATTATTATTATTTTGATTTTTTCCTATCTTATTAGTCACGTTTAGTCTCAGAATATAAAATCAAATTGTGTATTTACACTAGTAGAGTAATTACACATAATTACTTACTAGAGTAAATACATGATTTTTTTTTACTTTTTGCAACCAAACATCATGCCTAAGTAGATGGAAAAAAATTCAAAAAAATAAAAATAAAAAAGTTCCCTCATTCACTTCTCATTTTAAGACTCATTTGTAAGTTAAAACTCATTTGTATTTGATCTTTTACACATGAAGAGTTAGGTTACGGTACAAATACGTCTTAACATACAAATTGGGCTTAACGTGAGAAATGAAGGAGAATTTTTTTTTTTTCATTTTTTTTTTTTTGTCAAGCACGTATTTTGGTCCTGCAATTTAAAAAAAAAAATCATGGTTTTACACTTTTACTCTACTAGAGTAAATTCATGATTTGTTTTACATTTTGCAATTAAATATCATACTTAATTAGATAGAAAAAATTAAAAAAAATCTTCTTTTTCATCCCTGGCGTTAAATCCAATTTGTATGTTAAGACTCATTTGTATTTGATTCTTACGCTACTTTTCATAGCCAAGTTATTTATTATGGAAAAGTGTAAAATACATTACGGCTTAACGTACATCACGTACAACAACGTGCGTGCTTATGTGTATAATGTGCGTGATTTGGGTTTTTTTAGTTTATAACGTGCGCATGGCCGGCTCAAGGGGGAGTGAAATAAAGCAAGAGCTTTAGTCCTCTATTTTCCTAGGGCCTCAAATTCTAACAAAATATATTATATGTTGATAATTTTAGTTTTGAGATTGTTAATATTGAGGTTTATGATCTATAATTATGTATATACAAAGATGATATATGAATAATAGGATCCTCAGCAAAAAAAAAAAAAAAAAAAAAAAAAAAAAATCTTTTACAAAAGGGCCCTGATTTTGCTATCCGCTTTGGGCTTAGAAAATTTTGAGCCGGCCCTGAACGTGCGTGATTTTGAAATGAACGTGCTTAATTACCTGTCATACGTGAATCGTGATGTACGTTAAGCCGTAATGTACGTTAACTAGCCTCTATTTATTTTAATATATAAAACTATTATAAAACATATACAAAATTCATGTTCCAAGTTTCGAAATATGTTCCATATAATCATATGAACCAATATATTATGTATATCATCGAACCATTTTAGGTAAGATTCAAATGTCATTGTGGCCCCTCGTATACAATTTGGTGAATCTTCATTTCTTCGTCATCATCACCCCCGAACCAATTAGTTATGGCAATTCCTTAATTAATACTTCTTATAATACCACTCGGTGTGGGGGTCCTCCAGGCCCGGCGACGGCCGGCGACGCCCCCAAAAACCATTTCCTTAGGCACGTCGGCGTCGAGATCGGCAGGGTGGAGACGACGAGGACGGGCGGTAAAGGACAAAATTCCCTCACACACACATATACATACAACATATATATATATATAGGGGACCGCTAGAATGAGAACCACCTCGAGTTATGAGAACCGCGAGAACTACTTGATCCGGGGCGAGGTGGACCAAATTTTTTTTAAAAAAACGTAGATGCATGTATTATAAACACATTCGTAAAAAAAAATTTAAAAAAAATGCCGTGTGTGTAGTTTTTTACACCACAAGTTTGTGGTTTACGACTCGTAAACCACAAACTTGTGGTGTAAAAAACTACACACACGGCATTTTTTTTAAAAAAAATTTTTTTACGAATGTGTTTATAATACATGCATCTACGTTTTTGAAAAAAAAAATTGGTCCACCTCGCCCCGTACGGTGTGGTTCTCGCGGTTCTCATAACTCGAGGTGGTTCTCATTCTAGCGGCCCCCTATATATATATATAGGATAAAGATCCGTTAGGAACCACCCTTTATTGCGAGAACCGCGAGAACCAGTGTGAACACATGGCAATTTTGTTATTATAATATGTTTAATATAAAACACACTCGTTCCTTTTTTTGTCACTGTTCTCCATTTTAGGGTTTCAAGGGGTTTCATCAGTTCAAAGTTTTCACAAGTGGCAGAGACGCATTCACGGTGGTTTCACGGCGGAGTAGAGGCGTTCATGGTGGTTTTCACGGCGGCGTTCACATATTTCACGGTGGTGGCAGTCGGCACAGCGTTTACGGTGGCATATAGCGTCTGCTGATTCATCAGGTATCGATCCTCATACATCTATTGATCCTCCTCATACTTTGTTCCTCCTGTAACCCTAATCGTGTCATTCCTCCTACCATTGTTCCTCCTGGAACCCTAATTGTGCCACACTCCTCGATAATTCTGATCGTGTTTCCCTAATTACGAATGGAATACTCGATTACGAATGGATTGGGCTAAAATATTAATACTTAGGTTGGTAGTTCATTGTCTTGGTACATATAAACGAACCGTTTTGACAAAAGCAATGTCCTTGGTGCACCTGTGGTCAACATAGTAATTTGCTAATTCTTGTGATACTAGATTTGGTTAATTAATAAGTACTTTTCGTAAGAACAATGATAAGGGAGATAAACACCCCTTTAGACATCTACTGCTGTAATTAGAAGTCTTAGTTAGGTTGAGTGATTGGATCAACTTGATGCAGGACTGTATTACTGGTTAATTGGTGTCAAATTACCAGATTTGAAGCAATGGTAAGTAGTTTTTTGTACCAGCAATGATTAGGGAAATAAATATGTTTGATTCTCCAAGGTAATCGTGTATGAACACTTCTGTAAATGTCTACTGCTGCAATTAAAAGTATTAGTTAGTTTAGGTGATTGGATAATTATGCTGCTCAAAGTTAGACACCCCTATAGACAATTTTTGCCCATGTTACCCTCCATTAATGATGGTATCTCATTTTGTTTTACCTTTAAACTTAGGAGATACTTGTGATATTCTTTATTTTTCTTAAGTATCTTTTTTTTTTTTGATCACCTAGACATATGCACCAAATTATCCAGATCTGATGACTGATGCTGTGTACATTGGCTTAGTAGTTCCATAGGGTATTCTATCAGCTGCTCTTCATTAGATAAAAATAACCTTTTAAAGTTTATGTAACACTAATAAATAATAAAATGTTTGTGTTAAGCCACCCGCGAAATTTGCGGGTTCTTAGACTAGTATATGATATATGATTATGTTCTTACTGCAATAATACCGAGTATAATACGAATTTTGGAGCACTACCCTCAATTATATGACGAAATTGAAATGTTTGATGGTAAAATCGATATGACGAACGGTTTATGGTGTATCGTTTTCTCTACTGATGTAATCGAGACGAAGACAACGAAGACGAAATACAGAGAACTGCTAATGCTTGAGAACTGAGAACTGCTGATGTAATTCGAGTGTCAGACGTGATTCTTGTATAAATACACCATCCTGCACATCTGCAGCACTTTACCATTACCCTATAACCATCACCAATAATCTACATCCTGCACATGTGCAGCACGTTACCATTATCCTATAATCATCACCAATAATCTGGTTATCATTTATACAACATTCTTACACATAACATTTACCTTATTAAATATCACTTTTTACCATTTCTTTATTCACTTTTTAACATTCTTTCTATATTTTCAGGAACATTCATACACAATGAAGCTGCTACCATTGCTGCTGGAATTCCGTACCCCCCCAACGATGAAACCAATTCTTATTCTGATGATGATAATGATACTAATGAAGATACATATGATGATTCTGAATACCCTTCACATACAAATGTACATGAACAGCCCCTTAGACGTTTATCCAGACGTCATAATGCACCCAACCATAAAAAATTTGATTAAGTTCGTCGTCAAAATATTGATCATTTTGTTTTATTATTCGTTTTACATTTATTCTAAACTGTTTACATTCAAGTTGCTCACCTACGTTGAACTGTTGTTTACACTTAATTTGAAATGTCTGCGTTCATTTTGATTATGTTAAATTACTGTTTACATTCAATTTGACCTACGCGTTTACGTTGAACTACTCGGTTAAACATCATTTAAACTATGTGTTCCGATATTATGATTACAAATTCCGATGTTAATGATTGCACTTGCACTGTTTATGATTGCACTTGCACGGGTGATGCTTTTTTATCACTCACATTGTTATTGTTTCTACCAATGCACATGTGCATACATGAATATTTTACCTACATATAACCCGTTTCCTTTACATATATATCAACATATGTAATGTGGTACCCCATACATAATAGGGTACCACATACGTAATATCATATGAACAAATATACAATATCTTAAAAAATACATATATTCATTACTACCATGTTTATTGTTTTTTTATTAATACACAGGTGCATTACCAACATTAACACACTATCACACAACTTTTGTATAACAACAAGTAAATATAACACCCTTATCATAAGGAATCACATAATCCGAAGAACAATCGTTATTACACATATGCATCACCAGCATATACTATACTAAACAAAATATGACATCCTAAATTAACAAATGTTACCATTCGTAATACATTATGCAATACCAATATGTATGTTATATCAAACTTTGCACATGTGCAATACCAACATTACCTCTACCAAACAACATAATACATCATATATTAAAAGACATGTTCATCCGTATCGCATGTCCACAAACTACCTACACATAACATTCGCTTTAGTTCACAACCTCACACCTTCTGCTCTTCTTTCCAATTTATATGCATCTTCCAACACTCCTCATGTTTCAATGCATCTTCGTCTATCGTTTTCCGATAATTTTTCATCCGTCAACCTATTAATCAAATACATCCTTGTTGTCAATCCATGAGCAGTTTCGAATATTTTTTACTGCATACATTACATCAATTATTTCATGTATGCACATGTGCAATAATCATATTACATACAATATGTACAATGCTTATGTTTTAAGGTAATAATGCACGTTTGCATATGCCGTAATACATTCATATTAACTTAATCTGACAAAATATGCACATGTGCATAACTATGCACATGTGCATTAACATGACTGACCTTATCAACAGGTTTGTTTCAATAAAAAAATTAACCCTTACCAAATCAAAATTCGTATTACCACCAATCATATTTAACATCAATTGGTAACAAAACTATTATGACAAAATATGCACATGTGCATAACTTTTTTTTAATGCAAATGTTATTCATGGAAGCTAACCTCCAAAACAGAGGCGGTCGAACCAACCACTACAGCAAATCGAAAAACAACAACTCAACACAAGAACCTAAAGGACGAAAACGAGCAGCTACCTTATATCGAACCTACACCATTTTTCCCAACTCACGAGTATAATCCCGAAAATACAAAACTTTATATTAGAATTATAAAGTGCATAATAGACAAGAATAAGCTAACTAGGATAAATAACCTAGTTAGTTAGGAGTCTTGTAGTAACACATGAATGAGTTAAAAGGCCAAAGATATAAACTAAATAAGAGTGTAGGGACTTAGGTTATTAAAATTGAAACTTAAATTACTAACATTAGTAAAATAAAAATCCAAACACTCCATTTTGGAGATCCTGGATCGATCAAGGCAGGAGAGGGCGACCCCCACTCTCAAGAACCCTAACTTCCACTAAAACTCTCAATTGAATGCCTAAATCAAGCTAAACTCGAAATCTGAACACGGAATCGTGATCACCTCGTCAAGAGGATCATAAGGTATGTCAAATTAGGTTATTTGAGTTCAACCCAAATTCTTGCATGTTATTGAAATCGAGTGTTGAGCTTGATTATGTGTTGTAAACACGAAATTGGAAGTAATATAAGGTTTAGGGACAAACCCTAGACGATTTCTTGTCAAAATCTTGCATGATAATAGTGAGAGTCGAAATCACCATAGTAGGTGGTTAATAAGCTAGTAGAACTTGATAAACACTAGGATTAAGACTCTTGTTCTAGTGTAAACTGAAATTGTGAGATAATCTCTAAAATCATTGATGTTAAAATATGGGTATATTGTCTATTTGAAGTTAAATTGAGTGGTAATTTCAAGTTGTGAACTTGGTTTAGATCATGTAGAAATTCGACCCGCAAGGTGTTTGATAAAACGCCTAAATGAGGGCTAAAATGTTATAAATTGGATGAAAACGCAGATTTGACTATGTTAAGAAACAATGCGTTAAAGCTTATGAAAGAGTTCTAAAACTTGTTATGAATTGAACTCTATAGGCAAGGAATCCGGAACGTCAAGCGGACACACCGGAGGGGGTACACGTGGAAAAGGGACGCTTTGAAGGTACGTGGCTTTAGTCCCGTTAAATTATGCTTAAATGCTTTGGTTTGATGTGTAAATGATGTTGTAGTGTAAAGGATGCGTTTGATGTGTCGCTAAAGTGGCGAAGTACACTCGACCATTAAACGGGTCAAAATAAGGACTTGGAATTTAGTTTGGCATGTCAACAAAGTGATAGTTTTCACTAAATAGCCAAACGGGTCAAAAAGATGCCTTTAAAAGAATCATGAGAATAGAGGCTTGAAAGTCTCATATTTCGTTAAGTGGTGGATTGTACCACGCCATTGAATTGGTTATATTAATTTAAGTCTAAGAACCCGGGAAATCGGGTCAAACAATAGAAGCTCTATGAAAGTGTCACTTGAAACGGAATGTTTGAATTCCGTAGAAACAAGTGTTTAGTTCTAATGGAACGCAAAGCCATAGAATGGTGCGAATGTACCATATTTACAAGCCCGGGAAGTTGGGTACATATGTCTAAAAGATCTTAAGAATTAAAAAGAGGTGTAATGTACTTACACTAACAGGTTGGATAATTGAAATAAGAAAATTGTGAACCGATTGTCGGTGTCTCGGTTTCTGTTTTGAGAAATTTACGTGGTCGGGTCCGTAATTTTATTACGGACTCGTAGGAAAAAGAATCGGTTAAAACGGACTAACGAGTAAAAAGTTATGATAGTTTAAGGTTAGAATTTTATGCAATTTCGGAGCTGGGCAGAAATGCAGGATTTTATCCTGCACCTGCTGGAAAAAGTGTTCCCCCGCGCCACGCGGAGGGATATATTGGAAACCCCGCTACCCGCGGAAGCCGTCGCGAGTCGCGACGGATTTAGTGATTCCTGCCGCGACACGCGGGAGGACCAAAGTTGGAAATTTTATTTTCTTTTATTGATTTAATGCTGGAACTTGTTTATTCGTACTATGTCAATGCCAAAACTAATGTTCTTAGTGGTTTTGACCTTAGGTGACTAAGGTGGGCTTCCGGATGGCGGTCAAGCAATGTCGAAGAACCGAACACGTATTTTGTAGCTTCCGCGTTAACTTAACTTTGTTTAGACAATGATTTTGATGTAAATGAATTGTTAACCATGTCCTAAGGTTTTAAACTAGTCGGTAGTTGACTAGTAGAAGTTACTTTAAACTTTTGTTTTGTACTTAACATGATCATGTTTGGTATTTCAAATTGAAAATCTTTTGTAAATTGGGATTTTAGTATAAACTCATGTAATATATTAAGTAATCTCATTATCATAAAAAGGGTGTTACAAGTTGGTAATCAGAGCTCAAGGTTGTTAACAAGTGTGTTCGGTTCAAGCTTGATCAAACATCCGGTAAGAGTTAATTGTTCTTAGTAGAGTTATTAAGTATAAAGAGGGAATAATGAATAGACATGCATGGGAAGAGTGTGTTAACACACTCAACCCCGGAAAATGCATTAAATAAGAACGGTGAAAACAAGTCACGAACTTGAATAAACCGAAGTAAATAAATCACATGTTATTGATGAAATGTTAACGCTCGATGTAAACATTTCAGTTAAAGATGGCGAATAAAGGTAATGATGATGCGGTGCTAAGAGTCACCGAGCAAACGTGAGAAGTGATTGCTGAGGAGGTAGGAAAAGCAATCTAAAACAGTTTGTCGGGTTTTATCGACAAAATCCAAAACACGGTATTATCAGTGGTGGAAGAAAGGATCAAGAAATTGGAGGATAATACCAATTTAGCAAAGGAGAAGTCGGGAGGACGAAAATCTTGTTCTTATAAAGAGTTCATGGCGTGTAAACCGCCAATCTATAATGGGGAGGTTGACCCGATAATATGCCAACGGTGGCTAAGTGATATGGAGGGAGTATTTGAAAGGACCCATTGCGATGAGGATGACTACGTGGCTTATGGCACGGGTCAGTTAAGGGGTCAGGCGAAAGATTGGTGGGATAACAAGAAGAAAGAGATCGGAAGTGAAGCGGCTAAGGCTATGACATGGGACGAGTTTAAGATGCCGTTTCTTAAACATCGTAGTCCCAAGGCAATCATTAACAAAATCAAGGAGGAATTTATGCAGCTTCGACACAAGGGTGAATCTATCGGTAAAATCACGGGAACGTTCATGGATAAAATGAAGTTTTGTGATGATCTCATAACGAATGAAGAGCAGAAAATATATTATTATTATAATATGCTGAGCGCCGAGTATAGGGAGTTTATGACTCCTTCGAAGTATGAGACTCTCACCGAGATTATAAACGTTGCTCGGGAACGGGAGATAGAGTTGAAGAAACAGATAGAAAGAGGTGAAAGAAGGGCACAGGTAGTCAACCCAAGCCCGACGAAAAAGGCACATCCGAACGAATCCTCAAAGAAACAAGAAGGAAAAAGCGGGTCATCAAGCTGCAAGATATGCGGGAAAGGGCACAAGGGTGAGTGCCGGTTTAAGGACAAGCCGTGTCCTATTTGTGGGAAAACCGGGCTCACGGCTGCGTTGTGCTCGGGGAAGGTGTCGGTGTGTTACAAATGTTATCAGCCGGGTCACAAGAAATCGGAGTGTCCGGAATTGATCGGGAAGAAAGATGACAAAGATACACATACTGAGACACCAAGAGCAAAAGCAAGATCCTTCTAGTTAACGGCAGCCGAGGCAAAGGTGGAACCCGATGTGGTTTCAGGTATATTTGCTATAAACTCGATTCCCGCACTTGTGTTATTTGATACGGGTGCGAATAAATCCTTTGTTTCACATGGATTTATTCGACATCCTTCTTTTGTACTAACGAAATTGCCTATGCCATTAGAGGTAGAAATAGGTGATAACAAAAGTTTCCTTGTATGTGATGTATGTCGAGACTGCAAAATAAACATTGATGATGAGGAATATTTAATAGACTTGATCCCTATGTCAATGGGAGAATTCCAAGTAGTGGTCGGGATGGATTGGTTATCTCGACATCATGCAGAAGTGATATGTTTCCGCAAGGAGATAAAATTGACATCTCCTAGCGGAAAGCAAGTTACCATCTATGGCGAAAAAGGGGGCAGTCCCGTTATGTGCTCAATACTAAAAGCTCATAAACTTATGAGGCGCGGATGTAAAGCATTTATGATATACGCAAACGAACCTGATAAAGAGACGCCAAAGATTGAAGACGTACCAGTGGTACGCGAATACGCTGATGTATTTCCGGAAGATTTTCCGGGAATACCGCCAGAACGGGAGGTGGAGTTCGGAATTGAATTGATTCCGGGCGCGAAACCTGTGGCTAAGGCACCGTATCGGTTAGCGCCATCAGAGTTGCAAGAATTGATGTCCCAAATCTAAGAATTGCTCGACAAGGGATTTATTCGGCCAAGTGTGTCTCCATGGGGCGCACCAGTATTATTCGTGAGAAAGAAGGACGGGAGCATGCGTATGTGCATTGATTACCGGGAGTTGAATAAACTCACGGTAAAGAATCGATATCCGCTTCCAAGAATTGATGACCTATTTGACCAATTACAAGGTGCAAGTTGGTTCTCAAAAATCGACCTCAGATCGGGGTATCATCAGTTGAAAGTCAAAGAGGAGGATGTACCGAAAACGGCTTTCCGTACACGGTACGGACATTACGAGTTTCTCGTGATGTCCTTTGGGTTAACTAATGCACCCGCGGCTTTCATGGATCTCATGAACCGGGTTTGCAAACCCATGCTAGACAAGTCAGTGATAGTGTTCATTGATGACATCTTGATATACTCCAAGAATGAAGCAGAACACGCAAGTCATTTGCGCGAAGTATTGGAGACCCTCAGGAAAGAGAAATTGTATGCAAAATTCTCAAAATGTGCCTTCTGGTTACGAGAGGTGCAATTTCTTGGGCACATCATTAGTGCAAATGGGGTGTTAGTAGATCCATCAAAGATAGAAGCTGTGTCAAGATGGACTCCACCAAAGAATCCTTCGGAAATCAGAAGCTTCTTGGGGCTTGCGGGTTATTATCGGAGATTCATACAAGATTTCTCCAAAATTGCTATGCCGTTGACCAAACTAACCCGTAAGGATGAAAAGTTTATTTGGGGCGAGGATCAAGAAAGGGCATTCCAAGCGCTCAAAGAAAAATTGACCCATGCACCGGTATTGTCATTACCGGACGGGACGGAGGATATGGTAGTTTACTCGGATGCATCGCATTCGGGACTTGGCTGCGTTTTGATGCAGCGGGGCAAGGTTATAGCCTATGCCTCGAGGCAGCTAAAGACTCATGAGAAGATATATCCTACCCATGACCTCGAGTTGGCAGCAGTGGTGTTCGCCTTGAAAATATGGAGGCATTATTTGTATGGAGTGAAGTGCACTATCTTTACCGACCATAAAATCTTAAAGTATTTCTTCGATCAGAAGGAATTAAATATGAGGCAGAGACAGTGGTTAGAAACTGTCAAGGACTTTGATTGTGAAATACATTACCACCCCGGGAAGGCTAATGTAGTGGCAGACGCGTTAAGCCGAAAGACAGATTATACGCCTATTCGAGTACGATCGATGTAACTAATTGTGACATCGGGTTTGCTTGAACAAATCCGGAAATCTCAAATTGAAGCAATAAAGGAAGAAAATGTGAAGAGGGAAAGGATAGTTGGGCAGCTAAAAGACCTGGAGGATGATAACCAAGGATTGAAAACTCGATTTGGGAGAATTTGGGTTCCAAATACGTGTGGGGCCAAGGTGCGTCTACTTGACGAGGCCCATAAATCTCATTATTCAATTCATCCGGGGGCGACCAAAATGTATAATGACTTAAAACAAAACTATTGGTGGCCCGGAATGAAAAGAGATATTGTGAAATATGTGGAGAAGTGTTTGACATGTTTACAAGTCAAAGCGGAGCACCAAAAGCCATATGGTAAGTTGCAACCGTTGGATATCCCAGTTTGGAAATGGGAACAAATCACGATGGATTTGTTAACCAAATTGCCCAAAACCAATCGCGAATTTGATGCTATATGGGTAGTTGTGGATAGATTGACAAAAAGTGCTCACTTCATTCCGATTCGTGAGACTTATACATCCGAGAAGATGTCGGAGGTGTACACCAATGAAATCATAGCACGTCATGGAGTACCGATATCCATTGTATCAGACAGAGATACTCGGTTTACTTCGAAATTTTGGCGCGAATTCCAAGAGCAAATGGGACCTAAATTGTTCATTAGCACTGCTTACCATCCACAAACGGATGGGCAAAGTGAGAGAACGATACAAACGTTGGAAGATATGTTGCGGGCTTGCATTATCGACTTCGGGGGTAGTTGGGATGTCTATCTACCCTTGCTCGAATTCTCATATAACAACAGTTATCACACGAGCATTAAAATGGCCCCTTACGAAATGTTATATGGAAGAAAGTGTCGAAAACCGGTATGTTGGGGAGAAGTGGGTCCACGAGGACTAGCTCCTACCGATATAATCCGGACTACGAATGAGAAGATCGACTTGGTCCGAACTAACCTGAAGGCGGCACAAGATCGACAAAAAGCGTACGCAGATAAACGGAACAGACCAATTGAATTTCAAATCGGTGATAAAGTAATGCTAAAAGTATCGCAATGGAAAGGAATTATACGGTTCAGAAAAAGAGGAAAGTTGAGTTCGAGGTTCATTGGGACATTCAGAATCACTGAACGGGTTGGTAAGGTAGCATATCGCCTTGAACTACCCGAGGAGTTGAGTGGAATTCATAGCACATGAATGAGTTAGTTAGGAGTCTTGTAGTAACACATGAATGAGTTAAAAGGCCAAAGATATAAACAAGAATAAGAGTGGAGGGACTTAGGTTGTTAAAATTGAAACTTAAATTACTAACATTAGTAAAATAAAAATCCAAACACTCCATTTTGGAGATCCTGGATCGATCAAGGCAGGAGAGGGCGACCCCCACTCTCAAGAACCCTAACTTCCATTAAAACTCTCAATTGAAGGCCTAAATCAAGCTAAACTCGAAATCTGAACATGGAATCGTGATCACCTAGTCAAGAGGATCATAAGGTATGTCAAATTAGGTTATTTGAGTTCAACCCAAATTCTTGCATGTTATTGAAATCGAGTGTTGAGCTTAATTATGTGTTGTAAACACGAAATTGGAAGTAATATAAGGTTTAGGGACAAACCCTAGACGATTTCTTGTCAAAATCTTGCATGATAATAGTGAGAGTCGAAATCACCATAGTAGGTGGTTAATAAGCTAGTAGAACTTGATAAACACCAGGATTAAGACTCTTGTTCTAGTGTAAACTGAAATTGTGAGATAATCTCTAAAATCATTGATGTTAAAATATGGGTATATTGTCTATTTGAAGTTAAATTGAGTGGTAATTTCAAGTTGTGAACTTGGTTTAGATCATGTAGAAATTTAACCCGCAAGGTGTTTGATAAAACGCCTAAATGAGGGCTAAAATGTTATAAATTGGATGAAAACGCAGATTTGACTATGTTAAGAAACAATGCGTTAAAGCTTATGAAAGAGTTCTAAAACTTGTTATGAATTGAACTCTATAGGCAAGGAATCCGGAACGTCAAGCGGACACACCGGAGGGGATACACGTGGAAAAGGGACGCTTTGAAGGTACGTGGCTTTAGTCCCGTTAAATTATGCTTAAATGCTTTGGTTTGATGTGTAAATGATGTTGTAGTGTAAAGGATGCGTTTGATGTGTCGCTAAAGTGGCGAAGTACACTCAACCATTAAACGGGTCAAAATAAGGACTTGGAATTTAGTTTGGCATGTCAACAAAGTGATAGTTTTCACTAAATAGCCAAACGGGTCAAAAAGATGCCTTTAAAAGAATCATGAGAATAGAGGCTTGAAAGTCTCATATTTCGTTAAGTGGTGGATTGTACCACGCCATTGAATTGGTTATATTAATTTAAGTCTAAGAACCCGGGAAATCGGGTCAAACAATAGAAGCTCTATGAAAGTGTCGCTTGAAACAGAATGTTTGAATTCCGTAGAAACAAGTGTTTAGTTCTAATGGAACGCAAAGCCATAGAATGGTGCGAATGTGCCATATTTACAAGCCCGGAAAGTTGGGTACATATGTCTAAAAGATCTTAAGAATTAAAAAGAGGTGTAATGTACTTACACTAATAGGTTGGATAATTGAAATAAGGAAATTGTGAACCGATTGTCGGTGTCTCGGTTTCCGTAATGAGAAATTTACGTGGTCGGGTTCGTAATTTTATTACGGACTCGTAGGAAAAAGAATCGGTTAAAACGGACTAACGAGTAAAAAGTTATGATAGTTTAAAGTTAGAATTTTATGCAATTTCGGAGCTGGGCAGAAATGCAGGATTTTATCCTGCACCTGCTGGAAAAAGTGTTCCCCCGCGCCACGCGGAGGGATATATTGGAAACCCCGCGACCCGCGGAAGCCGTAGCGAGTCGCGACGGATTTAGTGATTCCTGCCGCGACACGCGGGAGGACCAAAGTTGGAAATTTTATTTTCTTTTATTGATTTAATGCTGGAACTTGTTTATACGTGACTAAGGTGGGCTTCCGGATGGTGGTCAAGCAATGTCGAAGAACCGAACACGTATTTTGTAGCTTCCGCGTTAACTTAACTTTGTTTAGACAATGATTTTGATGTAAATGAATTGTTAACCATGTCCTAAGGTTTTAAACTAGTCGGTAGTTTACTAGTAGAAGTTACTTTAAACTTTTGTTTTGTACTTAACATGATCATGTTTGGTATTTCGAATTGAAAATCTTTTGTAAATTGGGATTTTAGTATAAACTCATGTAATATATTAAGTAATCTCATTATCATAAAAAGGGTGTTACAAGTTGGTAATCAGAGCTCAAGGTTGTTAACAAGTGTGTTCGGTTCAAGCTTGATCAAACATCCGATAAGAGTTAATTGTTCTTAGTAGAGTTATTAAGTATAAAGAGGGAATAATGAATAGACATGCATGGGAAGAGTGTGTTAACACACTCAACCCCGGAAAATGCATTAAATAAGAACGGTGAAAACAAGTCACGAACTTGAATAAACCGAAGTAAATAAATCACATGTTATAGATGAAATGTTAACGCTCGATGTAAACATTTCAGTTAAAGATGGCGAATAAAGGTAATGATGATGCGGTGCAAAGAGTCACCGAGCAAACGAGAGAAGTGATTGCTGAGGAGGTAGGAAAAGCAATCGAAAACAGTTTGTCGGGTTTTATCGACAAAATCCAAAACACGGTATTATCAGTGGTGGAAGAAAGGATCAAGAAATTGGAGGATAATACCAATTTAGCAAAGGAGAAGTCGGGAGGACGAAAATCTTGTTCTTATAAAGAGTTCATGGCGTGTAAACCGCCAATCTATAATGGGGAGGTTGACCCGATAATATGCCAACGGTGGCTAAGTGATATGGAGGGAGTATTTGAAAGGACCCATTGCGATGAGGATGACTAAGTGGCTTATGGCACGGGTCAGTTAAGGGGTCAGGCGAAAGATTGGTGGGATAACAAGAAGAAAGAGATCGGAACTGAAGCGGCTAAGGCTATGACATGGGACGAGTTTAAGACGCCGTTTCTTAAACATCATAGTCCCAAGGCAATCATTAACAAAATCAAGGAAGAATTTATGCAACTTCGACACAAGGGTGAATCTATCGATAAAATCACGGGAACGTTCATGGATAAAATGAAGTTTTGCGATGATCTCATAACGAATGAAGAGCAGAAAATATATTATTATTATAATATGCTGAGCGCCGAGTATAGGGAGTTTATGATACCAGACAATTACGATAACTTTAGCTGAAAACAGAATAAAAGGACTCACCTTGCACCACCGACTGATGTGATACCAGACAGTTTACGCTACCCTGCACGAACAAAGAAGGTGTTCAGCTGTTTCATCGCCATCTTCACACAGACAACATTTCACGTCTCCGCCCCAACAGTTCCGATCCCAGAATGAAGTCAGCATGGGGATACGATCTAAAACCTCCCTCCAAACAAAAATATTGCATTTTTTGGGGACCCATTTCGACCATTTCACAACGTGCCTGCTGCTGAAATCGGAGCCGCTATACAGGAAGTTCTTGACAGCATTGACTGAAAAATCAGAGTCATTACCTCCCAACCATTCCCAACCATCTTTGCCATCGGACAAAGTGACATTATCGAGGAGCCCGATCAACTCGTGCCATTACAGTAATTATTCGGCAGAGCTTGGGTTTCTCGACAAATTCCAAACCCCCATAAAGTTTATATTATTCTGATTGTACTGGTCCGCCACCAGTCGTCGTTTCTCTTGTTCCATTCTAAATATATTTGGGAAACGGGTTTTGTGCATAATTATGCACATGTGCATTAACATGACTGGCCTTGTTAGCATATTATGACAAACTATGCACATGTACATCAACATGAATGACCTTATTAACCTATTCTATCAAATTATGCACATGTGCATAACTGTATATCACCCAATGCTACCTTATTATCATATTCAACCATGAGTTACAGGTTCATATAACTTCATAATATAATGAATATAATTGATTACATAATAATATAACTATATAACTGTATGTCATAACAAAAAACAACACCAAAATAACAATACATACAAATTATATATCATTTATGAATAAATAATTGAGATTAGTATTCAAATTAATGTACATATTAACAAACTATGACAATTTATGCATACGTGCATAACTATATAAAACACAAAATCACCTTATTATATTGATTTATTAAGTGAATCCTATTCAAATTTTTGTACACGTTAACATACTATTACGTTTTATGCACATGTGCATAACTATGTATTACACACCTCATTGTCTTATTCAGTGTAATCGTAATTTGTCAAACTTTGCACATGTGCATAAATGTATAGAACATAAAATTAGTTTATTCATGTTCCGTATAAACCTATTATGTATAAGCCTGTTATGTCGTGTTAATGCACATGTGCATTAACTGTATATATCATAAAATTATCTTATTATCCTGTTTCGTATAAGCCTATTCTGCCTTTTCTGTATAAGCCTATTCTGTCGTGTTAATGCACATGTGCATTAACACCACATAACTTGTCGACAGTCATAATTCAGTACTAAAACCCTATCACTTACCAAATCAACTTCCGTGTTGCCAATCATATCCAACATTATGCATATAACATCATTATTTAATAAAAAAAATACATAAAACAACACATCAGAATCACATTACACATAGTTCATCACAACATTAGCCCTTCTGTTCACTCAAAAATCTGCATTAACTGTATATATATCATAAAATTATCTTATTATCCTGTTTCGTATAAGTCTATTCTACCTTTTCTGTATAAGCCTATTCTGTCGTGTTAATGCACATGTGCATTAACACCACATAACTTGTCAACAGTCATAATTCAGTACTAAAACCCTATCATTTACCAAATCAACTTCCGTGTTGCCAATCATATCCAACATTATGCATATAACAGCATTCTTTAATAAAAAAAATACAGAAAACAACACATCAGAATCACATTACACATAGTTCATCACAACATTAGCCCTTCTGTTCACTCAAAAATCATATATATACCACGATTTTCAATAATTCATTTATGAAACAACTGTTTAAATGTAATAACCACATAATAACATGTCTGAATCGACTGTTGATAGTTGTTTTATCATATACGACAAGGTGTATGAACTTACAATTTCACGGAACGGTGCAACAGAGGATCGATAGTCCGTTGGATGACTTGTGTTCTTCCGATTATCCCTATCTGTGCATTACGATCGTTTTGCCCTAATTTAGACCGGAATACAAATGTGCAACCGGTGATTATGTTGTTAATGCACTGATATATACTAATTTTGATGACGAATACATGATGAATTATAAGATCGAGATGATGGATTTTGGGGGATTTGGATTGTGACGTGAACTGAGCTGATGAATTGTGTAGGGATTGGATCTGAGATGATGAATGGATGTGAACTGAATATAAATGATGGTTTAATCTAATGTTTGAAGTCCAGGAGGAGGAGAGGCAGCTGATTTAATTTTTATTATGTATTTACAATAATGTCATGTGTTCACATTGGTTCTCGCGGTTCTCGCAATAAAGGTGGTTCTCGCATGAACCCTACCCTATATATATATATATATATATATATTTTAGTCTCATCTCTCATTTCCTCAAGTCCATCATTTTTGCCCCATCCTCACACCCATCCTACGTAGCTGATGTGCTCGAAACGGGTTAACTAAAACAACTAAAATTACCCTAAATCTAGACTCTCTAAGTTTTAAATTTATAAAACTAAGACTCTCTAAACCCTAAACCACACGACCGGCAAGTGTACCGATCGATGCAGTATAGCCTAAGGAAGTCCGAGTATCGAACCCAAGAGACTCTACTGATTACGCTAACGACTCTATTTAGACTTAGACTGACACGACTTAACTAAATGTTTATTAACTGGGGGGGGGGGGGTTTCTAAAAATCCTAAGAATGCAAATAACGAATACTAACTAGACTAGACGAACTAGACACGAACTCACACGAAGGCTGAACTCAAGGATGATGAAAGAACTACCTAGACAGGAATCCTGATTGCTTTTAGTTATGATTATAATTGGAAGTTGTCTGCTATGGAACCGGGATCTTATAATTCTCACCTATCGGAAAATCTAAGGACCCCTCTCAAGAGCACGCTAAGATCCCCTAAAGGTTGTTAAACTATCGGTTTTAGACTCCCTTACAAGACATCTAATGGGGTTTATAAAAGTATCCTACAAGGCTCACTCCCTTACGAGACCTAAACCTAGGATAGGTTTGTTTTCTCAGCTAGACTTGCTAGACAGCAGCAAATAGGTTAACTTTCTAAGAAGGACCCACCTTGCGGTTTAATCACTTAGACCTAGCAATAATCTCGCACCTTACAGCTATTGACGATTAGTAGAACACTTGATTTTATAAGATTACCAATTATTACTTCTAAGGTTACTTACTAGATTTTCACCCTAAAGGATCTAAGGTTTATTGTGAGATATAGACACTCATCAAAACCTAAAACCCTAGCCCAATTCTATTCCGTGATAAAGACCGTCACCAAGATTCGAACGAAGCAATAATCAATATTCAAATAACATCAAGCACGCAAACACATCTAACTGATAGAACAAACCGTTTACAATTTATAAACAATCCATAGCTTCCATAAATCCAAGAATAATCAAATCATATAGCAATCATTCATCCATGTCTAGGTAGTAACAGAAATTTAGCCGCTAAACATAATCAGAAACAAGTTCACAATCCAAGTATATTCAGAATTCATCATTAAACAATCAAAACAAACGAAAAACGAAGAAACAAGATTGTATAACCCGTTAACTTCAATCCCGTGTGCTCCCGAATGATCTCCGATGATTCCTAGCAATTCCGAGCCTTCAAACCCTCTGAAAACAGCCTCTATGATCGTCCAAAGAACTCTAAATTCGTAATGGTGTTCTTTGTCCGTCCTCCCTCCTCTTTCTTCCGTCGATGTCTCTATCTTTATAATGTACAGCCGCCTCCTTTATTCGTCTGATGTTTATTCGTAATGGGCTTGGCCCAATTAGTTTCTGTCGCTCCCACAAATAATAGCCGCCCCCAAACTCTGCTTCGCGTCCAAGATATTAATATACTTGTCTCCTTCACGAAAATAGTTGGGCTCCACTCGTCTTTCATTCTTTTTGTCGTGTCCCCATGTCAGCCGATTTTTCATTAATGTTGATATCTAGTGGACTAGGGTATTTTTATGATATATCATAAGAAATTGATAAAAAAACCCAAACACCTATCCACTTGCATCTAACGGGTTGGCCATATGATGTAGGAATTTCCTAGTAATAATAATATATGGTGTGTAATCTATGGCCCTTTCTAGCTTATGAAATAGAGATAGTGGGCTTGGTTCAATCTCGGGAAATAGCTGCAAATTTCCTTCGGTCACTGGCATTCTATTCTGCTCAACTGGCTGGTTATTTACTTATTACTCATTTCCGCTCCATTTGCACCAGGACCTGCCAAAACACAATATAATGTAATATAATACTAAAACTAAATAAAAATAATAAAAAACCATGGTTGCAAAAGTCGCTAGGCGCTCCCTAGTCGGGCGACCGGGGAGTTGAGAGTACTCGGTGTACGCGGAGAGTACTCGGGGAGTACTCGGACATGTTAAATTATAAAGAAATTACTTTTTGGAGATTAAATATGTGTCAAATAACACAAATTTACTAATATTTATAACAAAATACGTGAAAATGATATTCATTCTTTAATATGATAGGCATAGAAATTATGTTTTATTATTATTTAGGTCAAACTAGGCCCGAATTGACCTACTAGATCCAATTCTGGCCGAGGTTGACCGCGTTTGACCGACTTCGAGTAATTAGGCGGAGTCAAAGAAAGTCGCCTCGGCAGCCTGCCTTGTAGCGACTACTCGGGGAGTAGTCGGCCTTGGAACCCTTGTTTTACAACCATGTAAAAAACTATACAATAAGTATACAATTTACACGGGACAATTATGTGTATTTTACCCCACATCAGTAACGCTAACGTGGAGGCCCATCCTCCATCAACCACAGCGAGTAGCCTAATAAATTTACATTTAAAAAATCTTACAGAAATTATCCCAAAAATTGATAATATAAGAAATCACACATCACCAAATTCTTCTATCATTGTCATGCATCTATTATTAATGCGACTTCAATCATGCATCTGTTGTTAATATGACTTTGCAATGGGAATGGGAAATGATGCCTTACCTTTTCTACACATCCTTAGAGCCTTCGTAGCATCACAAATCTACAATTTTCTTTGAACGGCAAATCAATTTATATCTATATATAAAGAGCCAGCAAGCTGCTGGAAAACTTACAACGGGGAAAACAAGGAAAAACACAAACTACAAAAGACTCGAGACATTAAAAGCAAGCCAATCTTACCAAGAGACGGCTGGAAGACTGGACTGGTGTTTGATCCACATGAACGAGTCTTCCTTTATTTGGTCGACTGAATCAATAACCCGTATGACCTTTCCCTCGAAGACTTTCTGGTTCCTTGCATACCAAATCCTCCAAAATCAATATCCCGTATCACAAATCTACACACTACTAGAAAACATGGTTTTTGTCATGTAAATTTTGGTTACAAAATGGTAGCAATTTCCTTATTGTCACCAGTTTGCCACCGAAAATACGGTGACAAAAACACCCGTGTTAATTGCCCTAATGTCACCAAATTGCCACCATTTTTATATTTTGCTACCTTATTTTACCACCACAAAATTGGTCAAAATTATTTGCCACCGCTTCATGTTTGCTACGCTCCGTCTTGTTTGCCACCGAGTTGTGACGCGTTTTCATACCATTTAGCCACTGATTTCCCACCATTTAACCATCGGTTTTTGTACGTTTTGATACCATTTAGCCACCGATATTGCCACCATTTAGTCCCATTTAGCCACCGATATTGCCACCATTTAGCCACCGATATTGCCACCATTTAGCCATCGGTTTTTGCACATTTTGATACCATTTAGCCACCTATATTGCCACCATTTAACACACAATTTGCGAGTTTTGATACCATTTAGCCACTGATATTGCCACCATTTTTTACATAATTGCAACCATTTGCTACCATTTATTTGCTACCATTTACTGGAATATTGGTTTTTAATTCAGATTTTTTTTTCTCCCTGCTATTTTCATCAAAATTACATATCAATAAAACTACAAATAATATAAAAAAAGTCTAATAAAATCTCAAAATTATATAAAACATCTTGTTTTCAAAAACATATAAAAATACCAACTAAAACGTAAAATAACTAAAATTATCCTAATATGATAAACATCTAAACATTCAAAACCAAGTGTTTATAGCCTATCTTCGAACTGTAGTTGTTAACATAGCTTCAATTTGTGACATTCTATCAAGCAACGCATCTTTATCCACCTTATCTTTTTCTTTGTCAGCTAACAACCTCGCAATAATTCCAATCTACAAAACAATCAATTTATAGGATCAAGAAATCAGAATTAACGAAAAGTAATAATGGGTCAAGTTGGTTGCAAAGAAAACAAAATACAAATAGATATATGAAATGAAAAACAAAGAGTAAAGAAAAATATATGAATAAACATACCTAACTCAATTTCTCAAGACTAATCGCACCCTTTTTTGTCTATATCAGTAAGAATCAAGAAAGATTCTTACCGATAATGAAATAGGCTCGGGGAGAATCTGTTGGTTGTTGATATCAGGTCTTAATAAGTTGTTAACCAGCTGCATACATGATCCAAGAGTTGCATTTGGTTGTTCAAAAATAAACTAAACCATACCAGTAGATGAAAAATGATCAAGTTTGACTTTTGAGGTCAAACAAACCAATAACTTACAAAGATTCTTTTGACATTGAAACTAAACCATACCAGTAGATGAAAAACGGTCGCTTCACAATGGATCCTGTACATCTGTTACAGACTTCCATAGTCACGATACCATTAGCTTGTGTCGACTTCCATCATTTCCACTACTTACCATTTGTTGGAAGCTGTAGAATAAGAGCCTAAGATGAATTAATGAAGTATACCTCAACAAGTAGCTAAAAGTAGCTTAGACCGTGGGGTATGGTGGGGCTTGGGTTGGGGGCATGAGTTGACACGTGGAGTTCGAGCCCCCCCACCGGTGAGTGACGTGTCCGTGGGGTATGGCGGGGCTTGGGTTGGGGCGTGGCTTGGAAGTTTATTAAAAAAAATTACAAAAAATTAAAAAAATACACACAACATTAAAAAAAACCTAAAATTTTATTAAATTCTTAAAACGATTACAAAATAAAAAAAAAACCTAAAAACGATTACAAAATAAAAAAAAAAAACCTAAAACTTACAGTGATGTTGATGGGTTGGGGTAGCGGTGGACAGCGATTGTTTGGGTTGGGGTAGCCGGTGGGGTTGGGGTTATATTTATAGTGATGTTGATGGGTTGGGGTGACCGCTTGGCTTGGCCAAACGGTTAAAATTTAAATTTTAAAATTTAAACACCCCGCTATGACATGGCCACCAAGCGAAAAGGAGCCAGCCGCATAAGATCGCTAGCCGGCCCCACGCCCGGCTTCAAACTCCCGCCCCTTGGGCCACGCCCCAACCCAAGCCCACCTGGGGTGGTGGCTTAGGCGTTTTCAGCCAACCCACGCCCCAACCCAAGCCCCATACCCCACAGTCTTAAGATTGATGAAACAAAGTTTTCTGCCTCTGTTTATTTAATACTCGCAAACTTGCTAGTTGTTGACAGTCTTACTCACTATTCTAAGCTTAAATTAATAGTAAAGAAATGTATATTTCTTCTAGGCATAAAGCATCTCTTATAACACACACAGACATGTACCTTACTAATTGATAAAGTTAATCTATGTGACAAACGAAATGAACAGACATAGCAGGTGGCATAAACACTTACAGATGTCACTTATATATTTCAGGCTTTCAGCAGCATTTGCACATTCAATATAGGGATACTCAAATGTCACCAATTCAAGTAGGCACATCAGAAAGGCATATATATCTACGAGTTCATTATAATCCTCTTAATACGGTTCTAGTTCCATAATGGCAACTTTGGCGACGACAACAAAACCACCAAGCTCTGAGTTGCCGTTTTTAGCACCATCCTTTTTTCATCAATCAGAAGCTCCTCAAGAGGAGTTGCCATTTTCACTTGCAAACCTTGCAGCAACAAAAAAAAAAAAGAAAAACTAATCTCAGCATCAATCAATCTCAAATTCAAATTGGCTACTTAAACCATCACATAATATATCCATCAATTACCCATGTTCACTTACAGAAAGATTAGATGTGATTCAAACAGATTCATCTTCTTCCAATGCTCTTAGCTTGGATGTCGAGCCAAGACGGAGGATATCAATAATCAACACGATGATCAATCTAAATATGGTTTGAAATCACGTCATAATCGATTTGTCGTGAGGAAATTGGGGTTTTGGGATATGAAACCCTAAATCAGCAAACTCTATAAAAAAGAAACAACATTTTTTGGTTGCAAATCTCTAACATCATTAGCCTGGTGTTCTCCGAATTTATCAAAATGCTAATAACAGGCATGCATCAATTTGATTAGCCCATTTGTGTTGGTGACCTTTTTCATTTTAACATATTGATACTTGAACAGAGCTATTTTATACTCACTATGAAATATCAAAAACTCTAATATAACTTTAGAAAGCAATTGGGTGCACACCAGTGCATATAAAAATGAAGGGTAAGTTTACCTTTTTCATTATACTATTTGGTAGATTCAAAGCAACCTTTAAATACAAATTGGAAATCCTCGGGATTTTTGTTGTGTTACTTCAAAACTGAGAGCAACCTCTAATTGTTTCTTAACTTGTTTGTCTCAATTTTAATATGAAGGAACACAAATGCCTCAGTCCAGACACTAATTCGCAATTTCATGCTATCAGATGGATCTTCTAAATGAAGCCGAAATGGCTGTGTGCAGAATAGACAACAGTTCGTCATCAACAACTCATTCAGTTAACCTAGTGCATAATCTATTCAACACTAACAAACCAGTCAAACAAAACCCAACTAAATGCAAATGAACAGACATCAGACATCACCTCTACCAAATTCATATAAACAATAATCAACAAACATACTGTAGCAGGCCAAACGGGAAATACTTTCACCTTAGCAAGAACACGATCGTCTAGGTTCCACTTCTGGAAGTTCCTCGCCGTATGCTTCCGCCATGAATGTCTTTTCCCGTCACTCTTCATCACAAGCACACCAAAACCCTAACAGCAGGAGTACTGAAATTAGAGGGAAACAAATTTAGGGTTTAGGAAGTAAACGGAGGTGATGGAGAAGAGCAAGTTGGAATATGAATGAATGGTTAATTTTGGGATTCTATTCAAAACCCTAACATTTGGAGAGCGAAAATATTTTCCCGCCCATTCAAATTGCAACCCGCTCAATTAATTTTCACATGTTGTCACCGCTAAAACGGTGGCAATTCAAACATACCTTTTTAATTCTCTGTATTTGGGACTTTTTAGCCACCTAATTTGTATTTTTCCACCGATTAGCCACCATATTATTGAAAGCGTGTTTAATTTTCATTTTGGTGAGAAATCGGTCCCTAAATTCGCTACCATTTTTTTTGGTGACAAATTATGGTGGCAATTGCCCATTTTTCTAGTAGTGACATATGGGTCTTTTTTTAGAAACATGTCATTCAACTAGCATCTCATTATGTAACAAGAGTAATATTTTAGGCAAATCGCATATCGTTTTGTTTTGTTTTGTCCAAAGAAGATATATTGATCACAAGAACTGTCCCACACCGTATATCACGTATTTTTTACACATTGCTATGGATGAGAGAAAAACTTCACATACAATTGAGCGTGTAAAGACAGGGTAATCTAATTATAGGTGACGACCAATGAATTCTCTACTCAAAACAAATACGTGAGTTCCCACTAGGCAAATTTGACAATATTATTGGTTGGTATGAGAAGTCGGGTGTTTTATATAGATTATCATATCCATCATCCTAGACATTGTGGCGAGCATCAGGCAACCAATATCCACTAATCATTAGCATGCTTCCTATAAGCATTCATAATGGTAGATGATGTGCTAGGTGCAGGTGGGTCGTACATGGATGGATGGACTGCTGAAGGATGTAGCACTTCTTTAAACTCAAAGACAACATAATTGAGGTATTGTTGGTTTTTCTAAACATTTATAGAATGCTAATATTCAAATTTAGTATTTTTCTTCTTATTAAGTTCTAATAAATCAATAACCCTTATTAGTTGAAAAGTTTATTATATTAGAGCATTCACATCCAATTCTTTATATGTTTGTGAGTGGGTTTTTGTATATTATAAAGAGTGAAAATGTTATTGTTCATTGTTCACCCCTATTAAATTTTTAATGTTTTTTGAAAGTGGTTGTGAGTGGAAGAGAGAGAAGTTTAGAGTGTTTGCTCGATTCCTAATCCAAAGGAATCCGAAATGATGGATTTCGTGTTTCACATCTCCAAACTTGCTTCCTTTGCTAGTCAAGAATCTATATTGTTCCTGAACTATAGCGCAACTTAAAATAAATTGTATCAGGATTCCTTTAAAAAATCGTATCACAAATAGAGACGTTAGGGTAGGAAACATGTTCGTAAGTGGAGAGTCCTTGATTCAAGATGACCGAAAATACCTATTATTTATTTTTAACTTATATAAAATGTGTATTTAATAAAATCTTCATTTTATTTAAAACTTATTGCATATAGAATTCTTCAAGAATCTATAGCACACTTGTAAATCAAAATCATATGTTAACTTGTATTCATTTTAAAACCTACCTCGTTAGAAATAATTTATTATAAAATCTCACTCCAAAATAAACAATTTTCCTATAAAACAATGCACTTCTATTAAACTTCTTAGGTATGAGATCATCTAAAATATGTCATACTTTATCTCACTCCAAAATAAACAATTTTCCTATAAAACAATGCACTTCTATTAAACTTCTTAGGTGTGAAATCATCTAAAATATGTCAAACTTTCTAATTTTTATAGTTGTGATTAATTTATAAAAAGTTGAATTCTTTTTAATTTAGTTTTCTTTCAAGACCTCCATCAAAGGTCTAAATCTCAGCACTAAATCGAAAGCACCATTATAGCATCATCCCGTCGATTATCTAGTTAAATTTCTTTCAAGACCTCCATCTTTTATTTATAATGTATTTTTTTTAAATAAATAATTCATTCTATATGTTAATAATAATTACAATCTATATATCTAACAATCGATGATGCTCAGTGAGGATAGGTGAATGCTTGATTTGGGCTTCAAATAGACACATGGCATCATGCTGACTGCCAAAGAGGTAAACGCATATAGACACTTAGTTGGGTTTTGGTGTGACCGTTTCTCACCCCTAGTTATCGAAATCGTAGTGGACTAGGTTGACAGGAGGTGTGTTAACTTATTTACCCTCCCTAGCGGTACTTGTGTTGCGGGAGGTTGTGTGTATATCATCATAGGCAATGTGCGCCAATTAAAGAACTACTTCGAGTTTTTTTTATGTGAGTTTTGATTTAAACTGATATTTATAAAAGAGAAAATTACGAAAATAGCCAAGAAAAAAGTTGACTTACCAAAATAGCCACTTCATGCGTCCTTGGAGCAGGGCATCACTGATTACGAGAGAGCTTATGCGTCTGCAGGGCTCATTCATGCGTCCGCCAATGTAGAAGTGACACGTGTCTCAATGACATCATGCGTCCCATGCGTCCGCGATTCATCCCATGCGTCTGTGACTCATCCCATGCGTCCTTGACTCATCCCATCATCCCATGCGTCCGTGACTCATCCCATCATCCCATTTTTCCGTGACTCATCCCATGCATTGTTGACTCATCCCATGCGTCCGTGACTCATCCCATGCGTCCGTGACTCATCCCATGCCTCCCATTTTCGTACTTGCTGCTTCATCCATAAACACATCCATATAAAGAATGTCAGACGCATAAGATGTGGGATGCCCTCTCCAAGGACTCATGAGGTGGGTATTTTGGTAAGTCAACATTTTTCTTGGCTATTTTGGTAATTTTCTCTTTATAAAATGGTTTGTAGAGATACATTCCAACAACTATTATCTTTTGGTAGTTAACAACAATGTGGCTTCATGGTCAGGGGCGGATGTACCATATGAGAAGGGGTAGTCTCCGCTACCCCTTAGCGCTCCGGCGGTAGTGTAAATTTTGGAAAAATTTGACATTTTTTTAACGTTTTTTCGATTTCGTTACCCCTTTCTTTTAAGACGTTACCCCTATGAAAGTTTTCTAGATCCGCCACTGTTCATGGTCATCATGCGAGGTAAAGTGCATCAGTTATAGAACTTTTATCAATCGGCATTGCTTTAACTGATTTTACCTGTTAATTGCAGATGTGGCACTGGTTGAAGCCACGCAAGTTGCAAGAGCAAATGCCACATCCGCAAGATGCTTTTGTGAAAGAAAAAAAAAACTAAATGAAAAATAAACTTGTTTACAAGTTCAAAATATAATATTTTGAACCGGGAGTGTTGGAACGATTTCAACGTAAGCGATGTAATTGTATAAGTGTATTTTGTTGGGTTTTAGTTACTTGCCGTTCAACCCCACCCCTACCGCCAAGCACATTGTAAACATAAAATCAATAGAGTTTCAGATCGGTTTCTAGGACTAAATCACAGGTGTAGATAAGAACAATTTTCGTTGTGAAGAGTAACTGTGTTATGATTTTACGCACACACACACATATGTGTATGTGAGAGTTTATACAACTAACTAAGTAGGAGTTGAATTGTCATCGACGTGAATCAGTGGCGATCAATTGTAAAGCGTGCAACATTATTGAGTTTTCACTGTGAAATATTCGATTTGTGGGTTCTTCATAACAATTATCATCGTATTATGGTTTTTTTTTACCATTTATATACATTATTGATGAGTTCATATTATAGGGGTTAGGATCCGGTTTCTTTATCACGCCTAGGGCACAATTTTTTTTTAATATTCTCGAAGACAGACATGTGTAATGGAAAGTTGTTTCTTCCCGTAAGATTGAGGGTTCTACTCCGGTAATGGACAAAATTTATAAATTTAAAAGTAAGATTTGTTAGAAGCCATTCAAAAATTAAAAAAAGCATAATTTTTAAATAAAATATCCTATAATTCCTGAATTGGTGTATAGACATTATGACTAGTGGAGATGGATATGATAAGATGATTCAGCTGATGGCATAATTATACTCCGGTGATCCGCCATTGATTCAAATTTGCCTTTCCCGAAATAGATTTCCCGAAATAGATTTGGCATGGCAAGTAGATGGGTCGTTATTGGCGAGGGACATGAGTGGGGTAACATGATTAGTAGAATCATATGATAAGATGATTCAGCTGATGGCATAATTATACTCCGGTGATCCGCCATTGATTCAAATTTGCCTTTCCCGAAATAGATTTCCCGAAATAGATTTGGCATGGCAAGTAGATGGGTCGTTATTGGCGAGGGACATGAGTGGGGTAACATGATTAGTAGAATCATTGTATGACCAGAAAATCCACGATTTTTATCATATATGCTACCAAAGCACGCGCAACATTAATTATTAATTTGTCATTGCAAATTTAATTCTGTCCACTTATTAGCTATAAATAAATCGAAAATTATTTATATATACCATAATTTTTATTGCATATAATACTTATATTATTACATACTACACAAATACTCTTAGAAAAATAAATGAGATATTTATAGAGAGGTAGAGGATCCTGTAAAAAGTGCTCAAAGTGTGAGAAGTGTATTATAACACTATATATAATACTATATAACACTATATAAACACCGTATAACAATATGTAACACCATATAATACCATATAACACTATGTAACACTATATATCATTATATAACATATATAACACTATAGGTTGTCTGATAGCATGTCTATGATAGATGTATAGTGTTATATTTGTTATATAATGATATATAGTGTTACATAGTGTTATATGGTATTATATGGTGTTACATATTGTTATACGGTGTTTATATGGTGTTATATAGTATTATATATAGTGTTACTAGCTTAAGACCCCGTGTGTTACACGGGTTGATTAAAGATAATATCTTATCATCATCATCGTTTACATAAATGTTATGATTGAATACACGTTAAAACACAAACGAATTTCTAAGATTACCACGACAAATTGAAATACATGAATATGCAACGATCACAATTCGTTGAAAATCTCCTTAAAAACACATTAGTTGTTTTATATGTAGTGTTAACGTCCTACGTTAAATACTGCTATATACACCACAAGTCGTTAAAAGACTTCTTTATACACTTATTTAGAACCAACCTTTTAAAATTCTACATGTTGAAATGGGTCTGGTCAAAACCAATACAATTCACTTGCATATTAGTTTTAGTAAAGCTTTAAAGTGTAGCGCCCCGTTAGTTTGACTACTCAAGCTCAAGCTGAAAAAAATGGGCAAAAAATGATAAGCATTCAGAAAACTACAAAGTGTATCAATTGTCTTTTAAAGAAATGATATTAAGCATACATGGCTTAAGAATCTTTTCGTCATTTCTAAAGAGACGATAATATCTTTTCTTTGCAAGGTGTCTTTGTTGGGTTTTTTAAACCATGTTCAGAAACCAAGGAGACTAAACTTTAATGCGGGGCAAGATGTGTGCGGCCGGTAACGGGTCAAAGCCAGACCATGTTGAAATTGACCATCATTTAGTATGGGCCGAAATGGGTTAAGTTGAAATGGCCCGATATAATTTTTTTACCAAACTCAAAACAATGTTATTACACTAACCATATAAATCTATAAATAAAACCGATTTAGAAGATTATATGCTTTAAAAATAGACTTCAGACAACTTTCAAGTATGAACCCATTTGACCCGTACAACATATTTTCCTTTTAGGTGCATGATGGTACTGAAATCCTTCCTATAACAAATACAAAAAGCCAAAATCTTTCATTATTTCACTTCAACAACTACTAAAACCTATTTATGACCAGATAAGTTACAAAACTATTAAATCCTAAAAAAGAAGTCGAATATTAAAACAAAAAAAAAATCTACTAAAAGAATCTTGATTAAAACAACTGGAGTTCTTAGTGGCCCTCCTAAGCACCCGTCATTTCGAAATATCTTCTAAGTCTAACCTGATTCGGGAAGAAATGGAATTGTGATTGTAATTAAAAAGAATATAAAATGGGAAAAAGGGTACATTTTAATCGTGTTCCTGATTTACATACCTCATGGAATATTGTAGTGATATGATTTTCCCAATCATTGAGAGTTTCATATTCACCTCGAAGTGGAGCAAGTTTTCCTGCTAGGAACTCCTGTAAGTTATGACAGTTAATCTCACAGATAACTTGATTACATAATAAAATTTACTATTAAGGGTAGAGTCAAACCCTCAGCACAACCGATATACTTTTTTTCGGATAGACGAAATCCATAGGTACATCAAGAGCATATTCAACATGTTGCTCAAATCTGTTGCAATCAACACGGAGGGAGTATTAGTATAAAGTATAAAGTTAACTGGATATGTAAATAAAATATTTAGGAGGTAGCATAAAATAACATCCTCATGCTGAGATAACCATCTTGGATTCCTTATGTAAGTGGTGAATTATCAAATAATGTTGTAGCTATCTGAATCATTGTACAAAGAATGAGATCAACTTATCTTGACAAATAATATGAATTTTTGAATAAAAAAATTTAGGAGATCTTATTCATTGAACAAAATTCATCCGTAAAATGCTTGTAATCACCTTAAGACGATAAAAAAATTACAATGGTATCAGATTAAGAACACAACTTACTTCCCTTAATTATAATGGCCCTTATTAACACGACTGAATCCACCTTCTACATTCAAATTAGCACTCTTGAAGTTATGTGTTGCGATAGCAACCTCGGTAAATGTAAAACAATGTGCCACATCAGCTCTCGGACTACTATACACTTTCCCACTAACAGAATCCATCACATTCCGATCTATACACATTTAAAGAGATTACAACCAAACAACATTATTAAAAACACAATATAAGAGTTAAAAGATCTTCAACCCTACAATGTCTACACCAATATCATTTACTCGACATCTCTATAACTAAAAGTTACCCAAAAATCCTTATTACAGCAGCTAAAACAACCACAGAAATCCAACTTCATTGTTAAATCAAAGGATTGTAAAATTAAATTAGCAAAGATTGTGTAAAGAAGAGTAAACATACCTGGATAAGAGTACGCCAGGTTCCAATTTAGGGTTTCTGAAAGGCAACGGAGATAGGCTGAGATCGGGTTATGAAGCCCAAGCCACTTGTGATATGAATATTAATCTAGAATTCTATGAAGAGACGGATAAGAGGTTGCCACGATCGTTGAGGAACAACCACCATTTGAGAAACAACGATTGATGTAAATTGCCAAGGAGAGGTTGCTAATTTTGAGAACTACCTGAAATATTTCCACATCAAAAGTATCAGTATCATTAAAGTGCAAGAAACTACAACGATTCTAGAAAGAAAACTATTTAAGAATATAAGATAACGACACTCACATAATATCGAATACACTGCCATCATCAGTGCACACTGCATCCTCAAACAGAGTAAACGTAAGCTGCAAAATCCATCCAATCACTATCCTCAACATTCAGATCAGACACAAAAATCAACAACATATATACCATACTAATACACATATATTAGGGTTTACCTCAAAGAACTTTAGAAGGATCAAACTGGTCGGACACAAAACCTGAACAATCACGGCTGGCCCATCGTAGCAGTACTCCTCCATGTCTCCTCGTTGTCATACAGAAAGCATTAAAAACATGTATCAGCTATTTAGTTTGAATAACCATCTTGTTGTCTAGAAATTCAGGTTTTAAATACAAAAACCTAGTTGTGGCTACTGTCATTTAATCCTACCGGCCACCATATTCGTTCACCGAATATCTCATTTGAACCATTGAATCCTGGCAGGTTTTGTTGTCGAAAAGTCGACAACCAAACAAAAAGCAAGAGAAGCAACAAAATCTCACTTACAACCAAAACTTATAACAGGATTTTAACGATAATAAAAAACACAATGGTACAGTTACAATCCTGTCTCATGCATCTCAACCATTTGCTATAATGTGTAAATAGTTACAATCCATGATCCGAACAGTACAGTTAATCCGAGGCCCGTACAATTCAAGAATTTCAAATGTTTCATACTTTATACATCTAGCTCAGCTTCCAAAGGGAATTCATTAAATGGAGAACAACTGGCAATCAAGGATGGGCAAGGGCATGGTGGAGACCAAGAACTGCATTTGACCCGTTAAGAAAAGTATTTAATACAAAAAATACGTCTTATATTAGCTGATGTTAATTTACAATTTACAAAAGTAATAGGAGCCCAGTCCGGTTGGTGCAGCACGGCCCGACACATCCAACAGAGCAGCTGCAACTTCTCTTTGATTTAACAAACACCTAAAATTTGATATCCTTAACATGAGTGAAGATTTTTCAATTTTCACCTCATATAACATTGCTAACTAAATCATTGAAACAAAGCATGCACCGTTAAGCCCATTAATAAAAAAAGGGTCAAATTTTGTCTTTCTTTTTGCAACTGCAATTGCAATTCATCCGTAAAAATATAAGGCTCTCTGTAAGCAACAAATATAAATAAGAACAAAATCTAATTGCCAACCCCTTTTATTTTTAAGCATTTCTAATGGAACCATACATGATTTATCATTGTTCCTCACCATTAAGGAGCAGAGTAAGCCTAAAGTGTCAAAATGGGTCAAAAAGGTATAAAAAATAACTTAAAAAGTAAAGGGTCAAAAATAGCAAAAAGTGGTTTGAATGTAACCTCCTAAATGATTTTATTTTAAAAGTTCTAATAAGTATTGAACTAATATACTTTTAGTATACCGTATACAGTGGATTAACTATTTGTTAAAAATATTGAAAAATGTGGAGAAGTTACCACATAGGTGTGTCAAAGCTGTAACACGATTATTTGGTAAGTAATTAGTTTTGACCTTGAAATTTATATGATAACTATCATTTGTTTTTTTTTTTTTTAAGGCTATAGCATTTATATGAATTCAACATCTAGTTTTATAATGAATATTAAAAATAAAACTAATTTATATAAGTGATGTATTTGCAATTAACTCTAACAGAATATGAAAACTTAATAGGTTTGACTTCCAAAGTCAAACCACAAAAGTAGCATCATTTCTATAAATAAGTCTGATTCCAACTTTATTAGATTACTGGCTACTGAAACTTGACTTGAGTTTTCATTGCATACATACCATTATTCTTGTGTATAATGCAAAAGATACCGAAAAAAAAAGAATCGCAAAAAAATAGTGATTTGGAAAGAATGTGTCAAGATTGATGGTTTTCAATCAAAATTTGCTCAAGAAAACATACTTCCAACATAAATTTTTAAGAGCCTACGCTATACGGCTATACCCCGTAACGGGTACTTGTTTGATTTCAAAGTAGTAACATATATACTAAAACATATATTCCCTAGAATCATATTAGAACATCTTAAATTAACAACAAAAAAAACAAAGATATGAAGAGATGTGGATTGTGTACCTGTTTGATTTGATCTGATATGGTCTCTTTCATTTGCATCAACACATGTTATCAACATGCATATTATATTCACAAATTATAACATACACACGTATTAATATCTCCCTTGATGATATATTACATTTAATTAAAAAATCATGGCTGAATAATATAGCATAACATAACTGTTATCTTAACTGGTAAACAACTACCTTAGACCGAAGGCAATGAGAAGGAGTGGTGGAACGTTGATTCATGAGATCGACGGCTGGACCAAAAGCTTTTGACCATCCCATACTTATACCATGGTTGTGGAGTGATAGAATTATGACTAAGTACCTTAGAAGAGCTCTATCCATTAACTTATTGCTTCCATCATAGTTGAATCATGCATCTTTTTAGTTCTTGCATACAAAACACCCAAGATCAATCAGATATGAGGAGAGTGTAACACCCCGAAAACGGGTTTGGTAATTAAACCCCGTTAATACTAAAGAGCGGGTAGAATACCGTTAGCAGAAAAGATTAACCCTGAAATTATTAGAATTCAAATAAATAAGCCTAATAATAAATAAAAAGAGAGCAAACGACTTGAGAATACAAAAGTTCATAAGGAGCCCGAGCTAACGGGATTTAAAAAAAACGGGTTTTTAACTTCCCGAACCTACTAAGTTGGCTAGGAATAATTAACCTAGTTAAGTAATATGAATTTAGGTGATAAACTGTGATGTAACACCCCGAAAATATAAATTCTTTTATTACTAATATGATGTCGGTAAATAAGCAAAATAAACTAACTAGGAATAATTCTAACCTAGTTAGATAGTGACTTATGAGTGGGTTAAACACTTAAAATAAAATAAAAACGAAATTGGAGGGACTAAAGTTGTCAAGTGTGAAACTTGACATATTAATATCAAAAATACACCAGACACACACTTGTCTGGTTCGTACAAAACGCAGGGGAGCGACCAGGTTTCTCCCACAAACCCTAACTGGCACAAAATTCACAAATTGAAGGCTCAAATCCATCCCAAAACGAAATCTGAGCTTAGATTGGTGATCCCCATCGCAAGGAGATCATAAGGTATGTGAAATTTGATAGAAAATCACTACTTGAAATTCTGATTGACTTAGAGAATTCAGAAATTGTTGATGCATGTTTGTTATGTATATGATATAGGAACAATATAGTGTCTAGGAACAAACCCTAGACAAGTATATGATGAAATTAGGTCTAATTCTTGTGAATTCATGATCACCATGAAGTAAATTCAGATTTGTTGATGCTAAGTTCGTGCATGTGATGATTTTAGGGTTCTGATTTGCTAAAGATAGTGTTATAATGTCATAAACATGTTTTAATTGAAAGCTGAATTCAAACAGCTTCTGATCAGAATTTACAACCGACTTGTATTGGCTGTAACGTGGAAAAAACTTGATAAAAACATGTGTTTCTTGAGTCTAAAATATAATTCCAGGAAATATCTTTAAAACCCCACTGGAATGGCATTTTTTCGACGAAACTTGAATATTTTATGAATTTTTCGGTATCGAAGGTTCAGGCTGCGTTTTCTGGCAGAATTTGCAGCCCATTACGAATGTCATAACTCAATTTAAGAATTGAATTATGATCTCAAATTTTTACTGTAGGTAGCATCAGGTAATTCCAAAAAGTTCCAATTGAAATTTCATCAATCAGATAAACGATGAATTTTAAATGAATTTTTTCGTAAGCTGCAGTCAGAAGTGACGAATCTGATTGCAGCTTAGTAAATGAATATTTATGAATTTTTGGTAAAGAGTTAGATCTTGAAATTTTAACACAAGGCCTAACCCTCCGAGAGGTATGTCACATAAAAAATCATAATTTTTGAAGACTTGTAAACAGGTTAAACAGGTCACCAAAAACAGCATATTTTCTGTGATACGAAACTTGATTGTTGATGTTATAAATTATGCCCACAATGTTCATATGTTGAAATTATGAATCAAGCGCGTAATTTCCTAGTTCGACTAATTACGTGTGATGTGGGGTAATACAATTTTTAATTATGAAGTCGATTTAGCTTATATGCACATATCATATAATTAAGGGTAGTTAACTTTTGAAAAGTTAAACTAACCATGGACGGAGTCGAATAGTAGTTCTGACATAGAAAATACATAAGGCGGAATAGTCATGGTTATAATGACTAATCCAACCACGTTGTGAATTATGATGATAGTTTGACTCTTGACAAGCTAGATGGAGGCTTGGGAATGAAGCGGGTCAAACGGAGCAAGTACGAAAAAGAAAGCATAATTTGGATGCGAGGTAAGTAAAAGCTTACACCCTTTTTTTAGTATACATCAGTTGTGTGTATTGAAAATGAATAAGGAAAAGTTAGTAATAGAATTACAATGTTCCGACGCAAACAATATGAGTCGGAACAAGTGTAATGGTGAGAAATCATAAACAATGGCAAAAAGGGTAAATTGGTAAATTAGTTATGTGACGATGAACTAATAAGAAATTTTGAAACATTACGTTATGGTGTAAACCAGAATGGGTAAAAGGGCAAGATGGTAACTAGACATCATCTCATAATGGAAAATGATCGTTCGGACTAAACGGGTCAAATGACATTGGCAAGATCATTTGACAATATTAATTGATGATCGCTTGTTGAGTTTTGTGATTACAGGAAATATCATACGGTTCGCGTTGGTATTAATTAGAAATTAATAGTGAAAGATATTTAAACGGGTCAATCCTATGACTCGAGCCAGGTACACATATTTAGAATTATTGTTAAAAGCGATATTTTTGGTCAAAAGTGTTAAAAAGGAATTTCAAGCCAAGAGCTTGAAATCTGAATTTTTGAAGTAGTTTAGTATCAGGTTTTAACTCCATAAGATGGAGAATTAAATTTCGAACGCGTAGGAAAAAGAATCGCGTAAATCGGTTAAGTAGATAAAAAGTTATGGCAAATTGAAGTTTGCACTTTGGATAAAACTAGAGTTGGGCAGAAAATGCAGGTCCAGATACGGACCTGCTGAAAAATGGTTTCCCCCGCGGCTCGCAACGGGTAACGTTGTCTGGGTCGCGACACGCGACAGACGTCGCAACACGCGACATGTTGTGTTGAGTCTCTCGCGACACGCAGGAGACATAAAAGTCGGAAAAAAATTATTTTGATTGATAGTTTGATGCGTAGAACTTATTTAAACTTATATTTAAGTTATCAAAACTAACTTCTGTGTTGGTTTTGATCATAGGTGGATATCTGGAGTACCCGGATGAAGATCAAGCGACGAGAAAGAACCGGACACATTAAAAAGAAGCTTCCGCACGGTGTGCCGTCGTAACGTTCGAACGACGAACTAAGTTACATTATGTTGTATTTTTAATTTGTAAAAGTTTTAATTAAATCGAAATTTTAAGACATATTTGTAGTCATAATTACAAGTTTATTTTCGTAATATATACGAAAACCTTTAAAATAATAGCAAGGGTGTTACAGAGAGCAATTTGAAAAGCAGGGGAACCTAATCTGACTTTTCTAAGCTGCAACTGCATTAAATACCTCATACCCTATTGACCCGGCACACCTTATTTGGGGCTGCTAACCGGTTTGACTATAGACTTCGTTTTGGCAAAAAATGCCCTATGGCACTATTTCATTTGACCAGTCAACTACAATTCTTAACTGGAACAGGCAAACCTTTCACTTAACAACACAACGGGCAAGCAAAAAAATGGATGTAATAATGAAAATGATTAATTAGAGTCGTATTTTTGTTGAGAAGGGTCAACTGAAAAATATTTTTTATTTTAAAAAAGCAAAAAAAGTGAAATAAGCAAAAACAACTGGATAACATATTTTATTTTATCCAAATTTGCTTACGTGCTAAATAAACTGTACATAGACATTTGGTCCTGTCACATCCATTAAACCCTTAAATGAAAAACAATATCATGCAAGAACATGCAACCCCAAGTAACTAAAGTACAATTTCATCATTTTACACCATCATTCCCGCATATATCTATGAATTAAAGGTTAGTTTGATAGATTCAGAATCAACACACTCTTGTGTTCAAACCAATGAGATCCAAGTGGAAAACTAACATTTGTAAGATAAAAACGAAAGAACAGGTTCTGATTACACCTTTATGGAGCAAAATCTGAAGAATAATAGTGACGAAATTGAAGTATGAAACTCATGCGTTCTTCTTTCCTCCCTTATTTCCCTTAGAAGATTCACTTATTGCAATCGTTTCTGCACTGCCCCTATGAGCTTTGAGTAATACAATTACACGGTTAACATTAAAAGAATGGCACATACAACATATTGTACGCATATAACTTATCATTTTGCCTGAACATTTCCTAGTTTTAAGAAAGTTTCTATTCACACAGAGCTCAAAAATTCGAATTGCAGAATTTAAGAACAAAACGGACAAATTACATATAGAATTAGTTTCGTCAACAATATTATAGAACATACCAACTTGAGAGTGATATTGTTTCATGAGGCTCATTAAGTTTTCAACCGCATTCAACCCTAGCACAACAACCACAAACAATACTCATCGTCATCAACCACCATAGATTTGAACAGTAATCACAAAGTGCAAGAACTAAAAAGATGCAATAACTTATCATTTTGCCTGAACATTTCCTAGTTTTAAGAAAGTTTCTATTCACACAGAGCTCAAAAATTCGAATTGCAGAATTTAAGAACAAAACGGACAAATTACATATAGAATTAGTTTCGTCAACAATATTATAGAACATACCAACTTGAGAGTGATATTGTTTCATGAGGCTCATTAAGTTTTCAACCGCATTTAACCCTAGCACAACAACCACAAACAATACTCATCGTCATCAACCACCATAGATTTGAACAGTAATCACAAAGTGCAAGAACTAAAAAGATGCAATACCTAAAATCCGTGAAAGCCTTCCACACAGTAATCACAATCTGTAAGAGCTAAAAGATTCAGTATTATAAGACAATACCATTTCTACTCGCGATAATCACAAATTGCAAGAACTAAAGAAAATGCAATACCTAAAATACTTAATAGCCTTCCATACATAATCCATATCCGCATCCTTTTCAACTACCAGTTTCACCATACGACCCCTCCTCCACAAAGTAAAGACAACAATCGGTATTACAAATTCAAGATGAATAAATATCATTTGAAGTAGTGTATATTTCTTTTTACACTTTGAAATCGTTAGATTGAATTGAGTGGTGCCGACCCATTTCAATCCTAATTTTCTGGTCAGTTTTCAAGTTTATAAGTAGAATAAATTTGAGTACACCACAATCATAGTGTAGATAACCATGTGTGGTTTCAAATACCAATAGTTAGGCTAGAACATCAGGAAAAAAACAATCATAACCTAAGCCATTTGACTATCAATTAGAAATAATTCAGTAAATTATGCCATTTGTTCCTACCTCGTCGAATTTAGATGAGGTAAAGAAACAAAACTGTTGGTTATATCAATTAAAATTTTACCTCTTAAGCTAGTTATTGTGTAGGATACCTTGAATAACATCATTAAGGCTGGCATCAGTTGCTATAGAAACCTGCATACACACAATGGTTAGGTTTACCAAAGATTTTATCCATGAAGGGGATAATTTTAACTGTCCACATATTAAAAATTTCAAAGATAACTTGAGAAGCATTGTGTAGAAGCATTTACAGGATACAAACCTGAGTTTTAACTGATGTCAGAATAGAAACATAACCATTATGAACACAATACTGTAGAAGTGCATGAATAAATTGAGGGCCACATGAGATACAAACCCATATACAACTCGTGCTGCCTGTGTATACCAAAATCAGTAGCGTATAACAAAAATCGAAATTGAAGACTTACCTTTGTAGAAACTGAACCCTAGCCCCTGCCGAAACATCGCTACCGCCGTAGTTCCACATCGTCGGAGCATAGAATGGCGCTGTTAGGGTTCCTGGTAAAACCCTAAACGCGCCGCTGTAGTGCCTACTTCCGTCGTCTTCTTGAGCAGCAAGAATCGCCCAAACACACTGTCTCTCAGTCGTATGATTTGTTAAGCCAATCTGATGAAGCCCTTGGTTTAAACTTCATCGCCATGATTTGTAAATCGGATTACACGCTTAGATCCCACAAATGATATCTCCATGAAAGAAAACGAAAGAGATTTAGGGAGAGATGTTCAGGAGGATTAAAGAAAAAATAGGGTTTTTGAATGATAAGGATGAAAAGCGTGTCTAAGAAGCCGCGTGAAAGGAAAATAGAGGAAAAATGTTTGGCGCTCTTCAAGAATTATCTAGCCAAAGAGCATGTCCACATCATCAAAATGATTGGCTAAGAATACCCCTTGTGGCCTAAGAGAATTCATTTAGTATAATAGATAGATAATACACTTCTCACACTTTTTACACTATCCTTACCCATATATATATATATATATATTATTAAAACTTACACAAAAAATTAAATAATCTAATATTTAATAAATAATAAACGTGACGAACTCAAGCTTAGAAACATATTATTAAGTTGTTCTGACAACCCGTTCGAAATGAGCGTAGTTTACACCACGGTTAATAACTAAATCTGCATTTTCTTTTACAGTTTTTATTGATATATTTAAAAGATATATGTTTTAATCAAAGTCGTTTGAAGGTATATTGTTTGATATATATGTGATAACTTTTATTAAAACTTTGATTTAAAATTGAAAATAAGCTTTAATCACGAAGAAAAATTGTAAATATCTAATAAAAGATCACATGAATGCTTAGTTTGAATTCTATTCTATTCTATAATATAACAATTGTTGAAAGTTGTATATTAATTGGGCAATTATAGCATACTAATTACATTTTTGTCATCCATCTTTTTTGTGTTGAAAAAACCCTTTTTGATCCACCAATCATATTTATCAAAGTTAAGTGATGTACTTAGAATATAAATTAAATTTGATTTATTAAATTTGTATTCTTTATATTAATGTTATTCTAAATAGTTACCTTATTTTCTCTATTTAAATCTCGATAAATTTTATTAGGAAAGTTTTTATATTAAGTAATAAGAATGTGTTTTTTATTTATTTGTTTCTTTTGTATTCTTTTGAACAAAAAGTAGTCTAGGCTTAGTTTTTTCTTTCGAATATATATGATAGCGAGTGCTCATACCTTAAAGAAGAAAACGATACCGATCGAACTCTCGTCGCGAAGCGCGGAAGAATTCTGCTAGTTGAGAATAAACGATGAGTGGATGTAAGGTGCACAGTTTCATCAAATAATTTAAACAAACCAATGATGAGTTTCTCTTGAATGTAAACAAAACATAACTAAATTAACTAATTCGGTTAATGTTATAAGCTAGTAGACATGAACCTACGCGTTGTCGTGAGCGTGTTGATGTGGCAGGAAATTTGTAAGGCTCATTTTTTAATCTATACTATATAATAAAAGAAACATGTTTTGGGACACTTGTCATTCTCTCATTTAATTGATTAAAAATATTAAAGTATGATAAGATTTTATGATATTTATAATTATATTTATAAATTATTACCTATATATGTATTACGTGTATTAAAGATGGTTAAATATATTTAATATGTATATGATATATATTAAAATGTTTTGTTTAATATACTTATCTAAATATTTATTATGGATAAATATTAATATATATATATATATATATATATAATTACCGTGATTAAAATAAAATTCTAAATTAATTCAAACTAGATGCTTTACGTATATATAATTTAATAACCATTTTAGCTCCATGGATAATTTTAACAGATTTCACCAATTTTTATTAAAATTCTTATTATTAATAATATTAATTTAATCAAATCTAAAATCTAATCTAATACAATTTTTTATTATCAATAATATTTAATCTAATCTAATAAGAATTCATATGAATTCCAAAGTTGATATTAACTTTCAAATAATTAAAAAAAAAATCCGCCTAACATCACAAATGTTTCTGTTAAATTCGATTAATTCATTTGTTCAATAATCACTGTTATCTTTATCATTCAGTACGGTTAACCGATTTATCATAATACAACCTCCCACCTGTTCAATTATATGATTTTTCAATCTTATATTAACTAAATAAATAAAGATTAATATTCAATCTTATCCTACTTTAAATATAAAAAAAATCCGTTGGTTCAGATTAATATTCAATCTTATCCTACTTTAAATATAAAAAAAAAATCCTTTAGTTTTTTTAAATATAGTTTTTTAATTATTTGGTATATAAAATCATATTTATTCAACCCATGTAATACACGAGGGTTTTTAAAAATATAATTTTTTTTTTATTATTTGATAAACAATGTTACATTTATTCAACCCGTGTAATACAATGGTTTTAAAGATATAATTTTTTTTATTATTTGGTATATAATATTACATTTATTCAACCCGTACAATACATATGGTTCTTATAGATATAACTTATTTTATTATTTAATATATAAAATTACATTTCTTTAACCCGTGCAATAAAGGAGGCTTTTAAAAAGATAATGTTTTATTATTTGGTATATAAAATTCATTTATTCAACCCGTGTAATACACGGGGTTATAACCTAGTATAATTTATATGGAAATGGAAATAAAAATAAACACTTGACAACGTTATATTTGAATTTGCATAAAATTTACGTCGGATCATTGAAAAACTTATAACATTGCACATGGTTTTGAATAAAATCTAGATTGAGGGAAAAAAAGACTGTAAAAAAAATTCTAAGTTTATTTGTTTGTGTGATTTATGTAGATATATATAAGAAGTTAATGTGAATAAGAGTACTTGTGTATTATTCTGTGAATAGTTTTTGTTGTCATTGTGAGGATTTATTACTACATATTAGCATGATTAAAGCATGGGATTCTTATTTAAAGCTGCTAACAGAAATTCCCTTCCGTCTCATGATCAGCCTTTTTTTATTTTAATATATTTATGTATTAAGTTCACCGCATATTTTCATTGGTGGATGAATTAAGTAGCCAATATCGACTTCATACGTTTCTCACGTTCTTTTTATTCTTTTTATCAGTGTTGTAAGAATCGCTAGCCGCTAGTCGGGCGGTGGGGTATCGACTATCGATTAATCGGAATTAATAGGGATTAATCGAAATTAATCGGATTGAGATGGATTAATCGGAATTAATCGGATTGAGATTTTTATATATAATTTTTAGTTTTATATATACACTCACATATCTATATGTAGTTTTTTAAAGTATACATGTTTTAATCCCTCATTGACATTTTTTTAAGTAATTGGAAGGAAATTATAAGATTTGGTCGAAATTTGGCCCGCGTCAGGCCAAAATTTGGCCAGAATAGGACCGCAATTGACCGCCTAGCGATTAATCGGCCATTAATCGGTGAACATCCGATTAGTGATTAATCAACGACTAATAAGAAACTAGTCAAGATTTTTACAACCATGCTTTTTATAAACTCCTTACTTGAACCACCATACACACGCATGCAGTGTGTGTATGATTTTCAATACATAACCATAATTAAATAATGTAAAAACTAACCAACACCATTTATTTATATGTATTTATCTAATATTTTGACAAAACTGTTAAAATACATCAACGTTACTTAATACGCTTAGATTTAGTACATATCTATTATCTATTATATATAATAAACATCATAAAAGAGGGCTTATGTGGCATGTGATTAGAGCTTGGAAAATGAGGTGGCATTTGCTAAGACTATCTAAAATTTGGTTTTGGCTCCAAAATCCTCCGTGCTTTTTCCCCTTCTCGCGATACCCGAAATGGGATGATCTGACCCGGAAAAATGGATCTTATATAACCCTTCTAATTTTTCCAAGATTCTCACAAAATCTCGGTTCCTTTCTCTCTCCTCATATCTTTCTACATTTTGTCTAAGAAACCCTCTCATCTTCATCAATTTCTTCCGATCTTCATCAATATCATCTTGGATAATAGCAAAGGTATTGTTAAATGATCTGTATTTTTTTTTGTACTTTTTCATGTTTATTCTTTTTGTCTTGAATTCCATTGCCGATTTGTGTTCCTCCTGTTTTAATGAAGAAGTTGTAATCGACGGTAGTGTATTCATGTATCTCCGTGCTTTTTTCAATCCATTGTTGGTTTTGATTGCGTTTTTGTTGTGGCTTATAGTTGAAGAACTTCTGACCGTCTGCTTTGTTTTTTTTTTTACATTTGATTACTATTTTGTTATAATGCATGTTATGATATTCATCTACGATTTAAAAAAAAAAAAAGTGATCGGCATTTGGTGTATTTACCATATGTGTTATACATGGTTGATTTTATTGGGTTTTACTTTGTTCATGTAATGATGTTATTCTTATGTATCATATAAAGTTCCGATTTTAACTGATGTATTCTCATGTGTATTTGTAAGGTTGAACTTATTTTGATTAGTAATTGGTATACAGTTTTTAAGTTTTTGTTTGGTACAGACGCAAGTCCGTATGATGTCTTTCTATACAATTTGTTCGGCTAGTGATCCTCCATATATCTGGTAATTTGTTGATTTTAATGATTATATTTTTTTCCTTTGTATTTCGTTGAAATTTGATAGATATAATTCTTTTTGAAGGAAATCCCATATGAATTTAGTAACAGGTACTTATCGTATGCTGTCCCAAACCGTGAGGTTATTATCAAATGCGCCAATGGTTTGGTATTTGAAGTTGTTTTTAAGAAGCACAAAGGTGCATTAGCATTCATGGATAGTTGGGAGAAGATTGCATCTAAACTGTCATTTATTGAAGGTTCTTTCCTCATGTTTAAGCAAACGGACCTATACTCTTATTTGTTAACACCGTTTAACAAAATGCACCCTCATCCAATCTGTGGTTGTGATGTGTCTTTGTTTGCTTCGATATCTACTGAGAAAACTAAAAGGAATGTTGAATATTTCTGCCAACGCTTCACCGAGGATTCTCTTGATAGCTTGGTTAGTATAGATACTTTAGTTATTTCAAATTTTTAACAAGTTATATAACCAAATGTTTTTTTTCCGACGCAGGTTATTCCGGCTGAATTTATTGAAGGTACTATACGTTTGCCCAAGATTAGCAAGATAACCTTCAAGGTTCATGTAAATTCGAGGGACAGTTTTGATGTTATGATTCAGAAAGACCCGGATACTAAGGTCTATTATATTTATGATGGTTGGGACAACGTTGTATCTTATGTACCTATATACCCTGATTACTACGTTTTTATGAGGTACATCTTTGAAAAAAATTTCCAGGTTTATGTTTTTGGTTTGGATGGTTGTGAGATATTGGTGCCGAAGGGTGAATACAAGTTGGCCGGTGTAAACATACCTCAACCTATTCATGGATATGCTAATGTTCCTATTGAAATCATTGAGATAGAAGATACTGATAGCGATGATGAAGATCGTGAATCTGATCCTGATTATCACTAGTACACTGGTCAATTGTTGATGTGATGGATATTTTTTGATGGTGCGGCTCAAGGATACCACCGCATCGTCATATCCTCATTCACAAATCACCACCAAATGGAAAAAGAACCAGCACCATTTAATATGTATAATCGCATCTTTAAATTTTATTTAACAATATAATAATATGATATATTTCACACAATAAAATGCACTTCCATCTCTCCCCAAAATTGAGCTTCCCCCCCCCCCCCCCCCCCCCAAAGATGAGCCTTCTTCCCCCCAAAATTTTCAGCCCAAATTTTCAGCAAAACAAATCGATCTCTTCCTTACCGCCACTTTTACTCTGTTCTTCATCACTCAATACACACCCATTTCTCCTCTCCCCTCCCTTGGAACCCTAACCAACCGGCGGCAACCTCTACCCCACACGAAAACCCTAATTACTAACCGGCGGCAACCATTTCCTCACCTGCGAAAACCCTAATTACCTAACCGGCGAAAACCCCAATCCCCTAACCTGCGGCTACAAACCCTAATCGGAGTGTAATAGGAGGAGGTTGTTGTTCTACCTTTTCACTTAAGCTTGAACTGAGACATAAATAGGTGATGTTTTGCAGTTGTTCTACCTTTAGTTTGTTTAAAGTTCAATTATTTATATGTTTATGAGAAGCTATTTGGTGTGCATATTGGATATTATATTTGCAAGTAGTCCTGTATATGTTGGATTGTGCTTTTATAGTTGAATTGCACTTGTACATCAATTTTTATTCGTTTACACAGTAGTTGGTTAGGAAGAAAAAGCATTGCAATTAAGATTGAAAGCTTAACCTACCTGTATGTGCATAATTGATGTTTAGTTATTTAATTAGTTTAGTATTGGAGTATGATTACATTTGCTGATGTTGAAATTTCTAATTCAAATAGCGGGATTTGGTTTTCGTTGACTATATTTACCTTTTTTGTATTTTGGTTGAACTGGAACTTGTTGATGCATATTATGTGGACGCTACTCTGTTCGGTTCGACTCGGTTAGGTTCGGTTTGAGCCCGACGTCACGACATTTCTCCGTCGTGCGCCCCAAAGATCGAGTTTTTTTTGCTTTGTTACAACTAAAGAATAGTTATATATAGGTTTTATGGCAGCTATATTGATTAGATTCTATTACAATTCCGTACAATTATTATTGTTGTTATATTACTTGAAGAATTTCGTATGTAGATAAACCTGCAAGGCTGCAATTAACCTAGGTTTTCACTTTAAAAGTTTTTTGTATGTAACTTAAATTTGACATTGAACTCAAGAAATAAACACTTTAACATAGTTGTTTTTTTTTAAATAGACAAAGTTTAAACAGAGCAAGCTATAAACACTTGAACACACTTTTAAACTCAAACGATGAGCGTGGTTGGCATAGACTTCTAACTATCGGGCACTTCAGATTTGCAGGAATACCAATCCAAACCTCTTCTCTTCTTTGCTCGGTTTAATCGGACGACAAGCGAGCATGTGAGGCGGTGATGCAAGCTTCTCAAGAATGGTTGACATATGAAAAGCGGTGAATCTGTGAATTATTTAGTATTAATACTTGTTTATCTTTTGTTTAATCTTTTATGCCTGAAGCCATAAACTTGAATAAAAAATGTTTAATTCAATTACATTGACTGTTTATTTAAAGTTTATCGAGTTTGAGAGATTCAGTTACATTAACTATCTGTTTTTTTTTTTTTTCATTTCAGTATGCTTCTTTGTTCTTTACTTCATCTTAATAGCAAAAAGATTGACGTTGATGTTGTTGCATTTTGTTTCAGGTATTATTATTTACTTCCGTTTTAATTTACAAATAGTTGTTTTGGTCTCCTTAAATATTCTTTTTGTTTTGCAGGATGATCCGAAAGGGGTTGCTCTCGAGTTTGATAATTTATGCAGCTAGCTGAAACCGTGTAGATATTATCCCAAAGTGTATTAGCACTATTGGTTTTATGTTTTTAAAGCTTCATTTTGGTAATATCATGTTATGTTTTGTTAGGCGGGTTTCTACGGATTGGGTTGCAAGGCTTGAAGAGGTCGGTTTGGGTTGCAAGGCTTGAAGAGGTCGGTTTGGATTGCAAGGTTTGAAGAGGTCGGTTTGGGTTCATTTTTGAAAAATATGTACTTTGAGGAATCTTGTAAAATATTAGTTATAATTTTTTTGTTTGTTATTTTTATTTAAAGACATTATTTGTGTATTAAAGTTATTAATTGGGAAATTTAATGGATTTTTTTTTCTGAAATTTTACAGAATTTAGAAATATATATATTTGAAAAAAAAGCTGATGTTTGTTGAAAGTTGTAGTGGCCACGTGTCTAATCCTTGTTGCATATGAGATCTAAATTCAGGTGCGGTCACTTTATTAAATGATGCTGATTGTGCACCGCATCATCAAAAAGAGGGAGCTTTTGGTGCATAATTAGTTGATGCGGCCCGAACACCGCACTTTCAATTTAATTTCACCGCACCCTCAAATGGATTGTGTACTAGTGTATGCTGAATCCATGGATGATAAGTCTGTTGATGTGTCTTCTATTTTAACCAACTCTGATGATTATGGTATTTCTACCGATGAAATGTCCGATGAAGAAGACGTGGAAGTTACGAAATCACGGGCTCACAAGAAAGTCGATCCAAACTATCAGCCTATTGAGTTTGACTGGAAGTATGACAGGCGTTTTGTAAGTTTCACACTTTTTTCTATTGATTTATATCAAATATTTAAAAAAAATAGTCTGTTTTTATGTATTAAATTTGTTCATCTTGTATATATCTTAAACTAATGTTTTGTTCAAATTGGTGTATGTAGCATCTGAACGCTGACGTTGCTAATGCATGTAGAATTGAGATGAACCCTGAGCTGCCCATTCAGAACTTGGCTGGAGCTGATACAGTGATTTTGTTTCGCGCTGAGAAACATGGCGGTGGTTTTCGATACTATGTTTCGCAATGGCGCACGAAATTCACAAAACCAAATGGTATAAACTCTCCGGACAAGTGTACCTTTGTTTATTCTTCAGTTCAAAGGAAGCTAATTTTGAAGAAGGTGTTCCAGTAGTTCCGTTTGGTGGTTATAAACAATCTAATGATCTTTTTGGTTATTTGGTATGTTATTATCAGAGCCGGCCCTGAAGGAGGGCGGGGAGGACAACCGAACAGGGCCCGTGATTTCGTAGGGCACGTAATTTTAAAAAAAAAATCCGATATTATATATGTAAAAAAATATTTAATAGGGTATAGCCAAACAAATATTAACATAGGCCCATTTTAAAAAAATCATATTGTTTAAATTAGTTAGCTCATTAGGTTAGTGAGCCCAATACCCAAATAATCTAAAAAACTAATAATAATAAAGAAATAGAAATGGGTGGCAACTAGTTCGGTGGGTATTGGAACGTCACTCGCATGGCCGGAGAGAGCTATTCCCAATTCTAGAAGAAAGGTACATTCATTTTTTTTGTGTTTCTGTTTGTATTATATGTTCCTTTTATGTGATTATTGAACTGATTACAATGCTTGTAGTTGAGAATGATTAGGGCTTTTTATGTGTTGCTAGAGAACTGGATGATTGGTTATGTTTGACCTTGAATTTTGATGAATGTTTTGTTTGTTAATGGTTAAAAATCAGCAGAGAGCGATTTCATCATCATCATTCTGTAGTTTTAAGTTTTTGTTCGATTTCAGACACAGGCCTTCGATTTCATCAGCCCACAGTTCACAGCAGGCCTTCGATTTCACAGCCTTCGATCGGATCAGTTCACAGTTCGATCACGGATCAGTTCTCGTATTCAGGTAAACATCAAATTGTCGAACTCAGTTGTTAACTTATGATTTAGGATTCACAGTGAACTTATGATTTACGATTTCTATGATTAGTTGATTTATGATTTTAGGATCCTTTTCTTGTCGATCATTATTTAGGCGTTAACTTAATTTGATACAAACTTTGTCGATTATTTAGATGTTAATGGCTCCTAAACAAGCATCCGGATGGCAAAAACGTAGTTCCAGTACCCACCGAACTAGTTTAAATTTTTTATTTAGTTAAGAACTAAGGGCATTTTTTCGAGCTCGAACAGGGTACAGGAATTCTCAGGGCCGGCCCTGGTTATTATAAATAACTTTTTTTTGTTGGTCCAGTACATTATATATAACAACACTTTGCATGGGTTAGGTTACCAGCTTTTGCATATCTAATCTTAACATGTTTTGTAAATGCTTTAATATTCTTAGATGTTATATTTAAGACAATGCTATATATCTAAGTTAACGTTGTTTTTATGATTGTATTTTGTTCTTATCATCATACTATCATTTGCATGTGGAAAACCGCAATTTGTTATTGATCATTAAATGTGATCAATAAATGTGAACCGTTTTTTTTTTTTTTTTTATTTAATGGCTAACGTTGCACACCATGGGGATTCTCAGGGCCGGCCCTGGTTATTATAAATAACTTTTTTTTGTTGGTCCAGTGCATTATATATAACAACACTTTGCATGGGTTAGGTTACCAGCTTTTGCATATCTAATCTTAACATGTTTTGTAAATGCTTTATTATTCTTAGATGTTATATTTAAGACAATGCTATATATCTAAGTTAACGTTGTTTTTATGATTGTATTTTGTTCTTATCATCATACTATCATTTGCATGTGGAAAACCGCAATTTGTTATTGATCATTAAATGTGAACCGTTTTTTTTTTTTTTTTTTTTATTTAATGGCTAACGTTGCACACCATGGGGATTGAACTCCTGACCTCTCTTATCCTAACCTTTATCTAAATTCACCAACACCAACACCAACACCACTGGGCTATTCCCAAGTGGATTTAAATGTGAACCGTTTACTAATTAACAGTTATACGTTATAATGTTTCTTAAATTCTATGTGGTCAAACTTTCTATAATATATTTACCATTCATTAAAAGCTTTATTTGTATAATTCAAATTTTAGTAGTTTCTTAATTTAAAGTTTGAAATTTACAGTTAATTCTATCAATGAATTACAATGTATTTACCTTTCATGTTTGAATTTTGAAACATTATTTGATTAATAAAAGCAACACTGATTAAATAAAGCTATTTCATAGGGTCGGATTATTGGTATTATTATTATTATTTAATTGGTATTATTAATATTATTTTTAATTTTATTATAATTATTTTTATTATTATTAGTAATATGTTTTCAATTTTGACGTTTTTCCCCTCTTTTATAAGATTCTTATAAAACAAAGAAACACTGTATTGTGTTAGTCCAAAAAAATACAATCAAAACATATATATGAAAGGCTAACTTCAACCTGTCTATATTGTTTTAGTAGAAAAATACCAAAACTTGCTTCAATTAATTTTATTTTTTAATTAAAACCAATATACCGACATATTTGCCAATCAAAATAATTTATAAAGATTACTAGTCTAAGTACCCGTGTGATACACGGGTGGCTAATAAGAATAATAACTACTTTAACATTGTTGACGTAAATATTTTAATTATATATATGTTGAAATATTAATAGAAATAATAGACAGTATACAAGGGTAACAAGATCTTCAATGCTAAGACCTTTGTTAGCAAACTTCTTGATTTGGTCATCAATGGAGTCTTTAGGACCAGGTATGGAAGATCTTGTTACCCTTGTAGGTAAGTTAAGACTAAAAGCTAGTACAGTAGCCATAACAACAAATTAACATCGGAATGGATTTAGTTTCAAAGGAACTAACTTGCATATTTTGCGGTTTAATTCAATGATTATCAGGAGGACATACGATTGGGACAGCTGGCTGTGACACATTCAGTGACAGGCTATACAACTACAACAATACTAATGAGTTGTCGAAACTGTTTTCGCTGTTTGTATCCAAGGCCACTCGCCTTGTAAGATCACCGCTAAGAGGACATAGGGTTTGAAGATGGGGAAGGAATCCTTGGTCAATAACAGGGTCGGGTGCATTAGTATTGTTGTAGTTGTATAGCCTGTCACTGAATGTGTCACAGCCAGCTGTCCCAATCGTATGTCCTCCTGATAATCATTGAATTAAACCACAAAATATGCAAGTTAGTTCCTTTGAAACTAAATCCATTCCAATGTTAATTTGTTGTTATGGCTACTGTACTAGCTTTTAGTCTTAACTTACCTACAAGGGTAACAAGATCTTCAATGCTAAGACCTTTGTTAGCAAACTTCTTGATTTGGTCATCAATGGAGTCTTTAGGACCAGGTATGCTTTCTGCATCAGATGCCAGTGAAACTAATCCGTCTCGACGACCTATTGGCACTGCCCAACCACTTCCCCCAGTCTAAAACAATACAAATAAACGTACTCAGTAAGATTCTACTCATAGCAAGGAATTAATGAGGGCAAAACTTTCATGTACACCATGATACCGAGATGCAACACCCAACATGATCCCAGCCCAAAAAAAATAACCCTCTTTTTCAGAAAAAATTAAGTATGACAAACAAATAACATAAAGTGTAGACAAGAAAAACAAAAATTCTAAGACCATCCCTAAGGGGAGAAGGGGAACCAGCAGTTAGGGGTGAGCAAATTTAGGTCCGGACCTAAAAGAACCGAGAACCGAACCGATATTGTACCTAACCTGACCCGAACCTAGGTAGGTCGGTTACTTAGTCGGTTCTGTTATTCATTGTGTAATCGGGTCGGGTCGGTTCCGGATAAATTTTCTTTGAAAACCCGAACTGGAAATGGGAACCGATTTACTTTATACATCTCCTAATAACATGCAGGTTATTCATTGGGCTTAGGCCCAATACCGAATGAAACATATATGCGGCACACTTTTAATTTATATATCTAATCTTATTAACAACTTATATAAACATATGCATAACAATTAACAGTATTAGACGATCTGTTGTGCTGCATCTTTTTCATTCATCAAGCTAGGGTTGTTCTTTGACAAGGTAAGCAATACAAATCCTAAATCAATAGAAGATACACATGTCGGCTAAATTGCTGAAATGGAACTAGGATTCAAATGTTTCAAGCTGAAATCAAAGTGAATGCTGATACTTATTCACTTCTCCATTGTCAAACGGCATGAGGGGATGTCGAGACTCGAGTGCACTGCAGAATGTATGGTCAGGTGGTGATCTACAGCAGCTGGAGCCAATGGTCTAACTTGCTCTTTTTCCCCCATGTTTAGCTTCGTAGATGTGTATGGGAATTGATTTAGGAGTTTTGGAATTTTGGGTCATGCTGATGATATCATAGAATCCGGGTCGGTTCTTTACCCGAAGACTGATGTACCCGATTAGCAAAAGAACCGGAACTGATTTTACAAATAGGGTAATATTTCGGGTATTTATTTACATGCTTCTCGGGTATCGGGTCGGGTCGGGTAACTGATTTTGCTCACCCCTACCAGCGGTAAGGGTAAGGCTGGCCGCTGGCGGGTGCCCCCTACCCGCTCCCAAACACCGTCGCCGGTCCAGCAGGTACGGACGGGCGAGTAGGGTGGGGGTTAACATGTTGCCGCTTGAAATTGATGATTGTGCGTGTATGTATAATTAAAATAAAAAAAGAGAGGGTAGTTTAGACCCTAGGGTAGTGGCACCACCGATAACATCCTATTGTGGATGCTCTAATATTAATAATACTAAACAGCCGATAACAAAACTGATGACATATGTTGGTTCACTCAAACCACTCTCACAACACACTCACGTAATATATGTGTATTTGAAAGGAGGATAACAGGAGGTGCAAGAAGAAAAATAGGAAACTGTTGTATTCGATTAAAACAAAAGAGGGTTACAAAAACTGAACTCTAACTTATCCTATTTATAATAAAAAAAAAACAAACAGAAAAACACATGCCAAATTGAATCACAACAACCCACTCCAACTTCCACTTGCATGAAACTCGGTCAAACTTGACCATTTCTCCTTTGCATGCGGTTTCTAAAGGGTATAATTCCTTTTGTTCAATATTAGCACATGCATAAATAAGTAACTCGGGCCACCCATCCGAACAAACCATGATCCGTAAACGAATCATTTTCCTTATCGGTTAAACCCGGTTTAGAACCCGTGAACAAACCCAATTAATCCAACAACATACAATACGAAAGGAGAAAACTACATAATTAAATAGATTTTCTACCATCCGTGTATAATGCTTAAATTAAACATGTAGCACAGAATCACGAGCAGCGAGGGCAAGAATGTCTGCACAGGAGACCACCCCCGGACAGACGGTTTCTAGCATGGACTTTGCAGCATCTATGACTTCATAGCCTCTCAAGCGAGAATTTGTTCTTGCGGTTTTCTCAGCAAAAGAGCCATCGATTAAGACGGATGCATCACAACCATTGACAAAGCAATCGTGAAAGAACATTTGTAGTATACCAGGTGCATATGCCTGGTTTGATCGAATCGCAGACTGGACCACAGACTGCACAATGGCTTCAGCTTGTGGGCATGTAGTCTTGTAGAACCCGACCCGTGTGGAGTTCGGTGGATCTACGTTGGGTATGGAGGGAGTTGTGGGAGCTGGTGGGGTTTTGGGGGGGATATATTGGAGCCGGTGGGCTGATCGGGGGAGTTGTTGGAGCCGGTGTGGGTGGCGTGGGATATGCTGGAGTCGGTGTGGGTGGAGGGGCAATTGACGTTGTTGGACATATAGGAGCAGGTGGCGGTGGTGGATAAGGAACAGGCGTTGGTGGACATATTGGAGCCGGTGGCGGTGGTGAAGGGTATGGTAAGACAATTGGTGTTGCAAAGCTACCATATGCTGCTGCAACCAAGACAAGAGCAGCTAAAGCACATATGGTAGCTTTGCAACACCAATTGTCTTACCATACCCTTCACCACCGCCACCGGCTCCAATATGTCCACGCACACCTGTTCCTTATCTACCACCTGCTCCTATATGTCCACCAACGCCTATTGCCCCGCCATGGTAAGTGAAGTGAAGATGGTGTGGGGTTGTGCTTTATATATATAGCAAGAGGTCTAGTATATGGTGTTTCCTACGTAGCACATGGACAAAGAATATATCAATCATTCTTTACCAGGGACAAAGAACATGCATGTCTTAAATTCTCTGTACGTGTTTCCTCTGTTACGTATGGGACTATAGACAACTCAAAAAGCAATCTCCAAAGTAATAATCAATTTCAACCACTCATTGCGATGCAAAAATTAAAACAAGAATTCTTTGCCGTTAAAACAAATATTACACAACAAACAAGCAACATATGTTATGCATACTTTATAAAAAAACCTTCAACAAAACTCTTTTTAGCTATAGTGTACTATTTATAAAAAAAAAAACTAGGTTTAAAGAAGTTCGCCGCGTTGCAGCGAATTTCTTTTGTTATTTAGTCTGTGTTTACATGTGTTTTGAAATCCTGGCCATTGATCTACACACATGTAGGGTTGTTCACGAGCCGAACCGAACCGATCAGACCTTTGCTCGTGCTCGGTTCGTTTACAAGCCGATCCGAACCGAACTGAGCGTGTTTTCAACCGAGCCAAAGTCGAACGAGCGCCTTTCGATCCGAGCATTTTTCAAACGAACGTTGAGTGAGTATCAAGCGTCGCAGAACAAACAAGGGAAATGACGACGAGAGTGCTAGTTATTAGAATAAAGTGTAGTTTTTATCCCTGATGGTTCGTCTAATAGAACACAAGTAAAAAATTTAACAAATAACAAGGAATACAAAAATACTCATCTAATTCTATCGAGATTAACTAAGCGGGAAAATAAATCGTCGACCGATTGAAACATACCCTTGTTCTATCGGAAGTTTGAAATTGAATGAACCGATTAAAGCAAAACCCTGTCGAGTTGGCGTCTTGGCGAGTGGCAAACTGGCGATGGAGAAATCGAATAACGATGGCAAATGGGGGTTTTGATTAGGGTCTTGTACTTAGGAATCGAATGGCGGGTTGAGACTTGAGTACTAATCGACACTTCACATTTTAGTATTTGAAATTTTGACTCAATTACTCAAATGGACATTTATGTATTGGACAATGGACTATTGCCTATTGGTATTGGATTTCATCCATATCCTAACTTTTCTCCATATATCTCTCGTTCTATTATCTTAACCACCACAAGTGGCCTAGTGGTGGAGTGACTTGGGTTCTCCAATGGAGACCCAAGTTCAATTCCCATTAGTGCCACTTTGGTGGCCACCGACACCCGCTTTAAAGCCGGACCGAGGACACTCGAGGTCTCGGGTTTGAAACATGTTTCTTACCCCTCTTTGATGGCTATGGGTATTTGCCGCCAGGGATCCTTGTCGGGTGGTGAACTGGGAAGGGAGATCCCTTCCGCGGTCAGGGGTACCGTGCAATTACCCTTTTTTATTATCTTGGTTCAACAAAAAGATTAATCTCGGAACATTTTTTACATCAAACCACTAATGCAAAAACAAGTTTGTTAGTTGTGTTCAGGTTAGATTTTGTGATAACAATACGAAAGCCACAAGTCTAAAGCTTTTAATTGTATTATTTAATTGTTTGGGCGTAGGTGGTGGAAGATGATTGCTATTTCTCAATCCCCCTCTTTTTAAATATTATTTTTAGTTTTTGAGCACATAATTCATGAAATTAATTTTTTACCTTGAATCTGAAAATCATTTTAAGTTGCACAAATATTGTCAAAGAAAAGTAGTTATAGTTTGACAGAACGCATGTGCATGTTGAGTACAAAAGAGTTTTGATAAGAAATTTAAATTTGCCATATAAATGTGTTCGAGGAATATAATCATTTTAAGTTGCACAAATATAGCGATTTTTATTAGAAAAATATTAAAAAAAAATTTGTGGGTTTTTTGGATTTTTTAGGTTTTTTTTTTGTGTGTTCACATCGGTTCTCGCAATAAGGGTGGTTCTCAAATGAATCTTACCCTATATATATATATATATATATATATATATATATATATATATATATATATATTTATATAATATATATATATATTTATATAATATATATAGTTTTCAGAGAAAAATGCCCGGATAGTCCCTGTGGTTTGGCCTTTTTTTCATCTTTAGTCCCTAACTTTCTAAAATTACAGTTATAATCCCCAACTTTTTCAATTTCTAATTAGCAAGGGCATTTAGGTAATTTCACACCAACTTAACATAAAAAACTAACCTTCATCCGGCCCAGGGACTATCCGGTAACGAAATTACAAAAGTTGAGGACTATAGCTGTAATTTTAGAAAGTTAGGGACTAAAGATGAAAAATAGGCAAACCACAGGGATTATCCGGGCATTTTTCTTTAGTTTTCATATAAAGATTTGAAAATGTTGGTGGATGTATCTTATGTTGGACACCATCTATTTCATGTGTTGGATTCGTAAGTGTCGACATGCATTCTACATAACAACTAACAAGAACTCAGTTTGAACCACAACGTTGCATATGTTTTTATGAACGATAAGCGAAACAAGAAAATTTCTTATCAATCTAGGATGGAAGATTTGTTGTTTGATAAGCGGTTAAAGTGGCATATCAAACCAGTGGTGGAACTAGAAATTTTAATTTGGGGGGTCATAATAGAAAATGTCATATCATTAAAAAATTGCAGCTAAGTAATAATATTTTGAGTAATATGCAAGATCACATGTCTTAAAAGAACATGTTCTTGGCGTAAACAATATAATAATCGTTCTTAACAATATATTAATTTATTGTATTAATATGTACGTAAATAATAATACACTTAAATCGAAATTAGAGCATTATCTTATTATATTTATAAATTAAATGATCAATTTTGAGAAAAAAACAACCCATAGGTCTATAACTTGGTAAGTCTCTACACACCACTCATATCACTTTAACAAATAAATGAAAAGTTAAAAGTAATTATCTTCTCTTTCTTTTATTTCAACGACTTATCTTCTCATTTTAACCTTCAAACAACTGGTAGTCTTTTTTTGCCGTAATAAAACCAAAAATAATGTTACTTCAACTTTCTCACCTTGCTTCAACTACACTACATGTGAGACTTGAGAGTTTAGAGAGGGGTCAAACAACAAAAACAAAGTTGCAAGATAGACCACCGTTAACGGAAAACTTGGTCGCCGGAGGGTCAGCGGACTCCTCTGTAGTTCCGCCCCTGTGTCAAACCCCATAATCTAATGGGACGAATTGTATTGTTGAGTAACTAAATATACTATAAGTGTTATGAAATGATGTTATTAGATTAGTTAGCACTTTTTTTAGCCATCGTACCGGTTTAAAAGCAAAACATTTTCGGGTAAACAAATGTCCGTAGTTTAGGTTTTGTTAGTTAAAAAAATGTATTTTTTTTTAACACGCTCAAGGCCTCGTTTAGTTAACCATGAGTGATGAAGAAGAAAACGTACTTCTTAAAGTTTTAAGATTTGTTCTATGAATGTTTATAAAAATGTTCACTTGAACAAATTATGTATGCATACTCTTCATTTGAGTATGCAAGATTTAATTGGGTTTTTTTTTGCACTTAAAAAAAATCAAGATATCTCTTTGGATTTTTATTGAATATCTAGACTGTGACGTGAAACTAACAGCTATAAATGCGTCCCATCCCATCCGAACTACAAATGCACTTCTATTAATTGATCAATATTATTTTTATTATTATTATTATCTATAATCTATATCTATAATCTATAATATATTAAAAAGGAAAAGTGATGGACATGATAGTAATTTTATTTGCGTATAAATTTTGAAGCATTATGTACAATACAGAGAAGCCATTTTAAAAGGGCTAAACTTGCAATTTTTCCAAAAATTTAAGACGCCATGAGGGTGTTTTAGGGATTTGATCATGGAATAACCCTACATTAACTTCTCGGGCAATTCAATCGTTCCTTTTCCTCCCGCCATTGAATCATCTAAGACGCCCTCTGTGTCTTTGTTATCATCCTACGTTTAGGGAGAGATCGTATGGACCTCTGGCAACCGGCGGGTAAGTTGCGACGGCGGTGTATTCTTCATCATAATCGGTAGGGTTGGGGTAAGTTTTTGGGTTCGATTGTTCTTCTCCGCTGGAATTCGTGTTCCACATCTACGCTATCAAGCAAAGTTCAGTGCATAATAACCTAAAAAGTTTGTATCTTTTTGTAATTCATCCAGTGCACACCTTCAAGCAAAGTTATCTGGTTAGATTACGTTACCCCTTATCTTATTTTGTTAAAAAGTTTGTATCTTTGATTAGGGTTTTTGTTACATGCTTGAGCAGGGGCATGGTGGGATTTGTTATTTATTTGTGGAGGAGCCTTAATAGATTTGGAAAAAACCATCTCAGAAAGGTATTATCTAAATTTAAGATATGATTTCTCATAATTGCTTGGCCTACCTTTTTTTTTTAACTTCGCATATTTTAATTCCTTTTACTTCAAATTGTAGGACTGTAACAGAGGATGATGAAGTATTTTCGTTGGCACAATTACTCGGTATCGTTCTAACAATTGAAGATGCACCAGACGCTTTAGGACTGTTTCCGAGATCTTGATAGATCTGCGTTTCGTATTTGGCCGACCATTAACATTATTCAAGGCGCAAGTTTGGACTCCGACAGAGGCTGAATTCCAATCGCAGGTTAGTAAGATTCATCACAGTTATCTTGTAAACCAATTATAATCTCTTCCTTGTGATTATTTACTTGTTTTATGCATGTTTTTACTGAATTAGCGATTCTTTTGCAGGCCGGTTTTGGACCATTACAAGTTGGGATTATTGGAGATAATTTTTAAAGTTGGGATTATTATCGGCCAACAGGTGAAACCTAGGATTATTAAAATCCAATAACCCTAAAAAATAAGAATAGGCCTCTAAACAAACATAAGGTTTAGTGAATCACGTAAGTTCTAGTGAATCTTTTCGTGGAAAGTACGTTCTTTTAATACGAACATAAAATGTTTATTTAATTTACGAAGGATACAAACACCTGCCTGATTCGTTTGTTTATGTTCATAACTTTCATTTATGTTCATAACTTTCATTTATGTTCATTCTATAGCATAACATTTAGGATAGGTTGTTGTGATCAGTATAATAATTGAACATAATTATGATCTTATTTACCATGTTGTCACAGGTCTTTATTTACCATTACCATGGCATCAAGCACTGGCGAAGCTTGAAATTTTTTACGAGGGAGTCGAAAACGTATTTACCCAAAAATTTCTATAGAACCGGAGGGTCGAATACATATATACCAAAAAATTTCTATAATAAAACTAAATATATAACACTACTGGCCGAAAAGTTCGGGGGGTCGGGCGCCCCTCCCGGCCCCTTCAAAGCATCGCCCTTGGCATCAAGTGTGTATATCCATATTCATAACAAATGAGAAATATTAACCTTTTTATAGGGTTTTGTCTTTTATGTTTTCTATTTTTCTTTGATTTTTATTTTTTATATGTATTAATTTTTTATTTTTATAAAAATTAGTGTTTTTTTATAATTTTGCGACAAAAGTTAAATAATTTAACTTTTTATATTAGTTTTTATTTTACGCTTTTTCTCGGGTTTAATTGTCATTTGGTTGCTACTCAATACGTTGTTTGGTTGTCACATTTGGTCCCTCGGGTTCTTTTTACCCCTCCCCCCTAGATTTTTAATACATGTCGGTATACATTCGACTTCGTCTATGTTTTACGTCACGTGAGTCACTCGACGTTAAAAATTTGTAATTTTGTTTAACGTTTTTTTTTCTGATTTTGATTGTTGTTGTTTGGTTGCTACTTATCATGGTTTTACATTTTCCGCCCCGCAACATTGATAGCACGGTTTTACGCCTGATCGCCCCGCAAAACGAGGGAGTTAAAGACTAGTTTAATAACAATTCACTAATGTATTCATTTAATAATTTAGACTCATTGGTTTAGTGCATCCCCATTATGGTTTTAGAAACATTTTCATTTTCATATCATCCCCCATTCATTTTCAACTCAAAATTTTATATTTGTTTAAAATATTAACCAGTAAACATAAAAGAATATAAACATATTTGTTTTCTTAACAAGCGAATATGAACACGCCTTCGTTCGTACTTATATGGCTCGTTTAAATGCCTAAATTAGGTTATACATATTTCTTATACAAAACCAAAAACATGTATTTGATAATACAATCGGAACAAGTTATTATGAAATCTTGTCAATATGTATGAACTATGTACATTTTTATTAGAAAAAAATACAAGAAAAAACTAATAAACTTTTATGATCTCTTTAATGCGTTTTATTAAAAATATATGACATCCCATTGTGTTATAGCCATCCAATTGTCCTTGTGTTTTCTCTCAAAAACTCTTTTAATGCGTCTAAATAATGGAAAGCAATGCATGTGAAAGTATGGCAAAAAACGAGTACAAGTACAATAAAAGCATTAAAATCGAAATTAAACACCATTTTGGACCAAAGTTTTTTTTTTTAATTTTCAGTTTTCTAATTTATTTTGTCAAAAATCATTTTGTACCCTAGTAGTAGTCCTAAATATACCATTATGAGATAATTAAACGGTTTTAATAGTAACTATTACATCATTAAACTATTAAAAAACTAAAAAAAAAAACCCTAGAAACAAACACTTTTCTTACAACACACTTGCAATCGTTTGAAACTTCAAACGATTGCTTTGGTCACACCCGCAACCGTTTGAACTCTCAAACGATTGCAACGGTCAGAAAAAAAAACCGAACAAAAAGAATGCAACTTGAGGTGGTAGTCTAAAAGAGAGGTGGATCTTGTAGCGAAGAATTCACCAAATCAAGAATGTTGTTCCAGTAATTCTTGTTATTGTCCTCATAGCAACTGTTGTTGACTCCGGTAGGAGATTCAAGAGCAACGTTTGACTCACCATCGACCTCAAGATTACGATGATTATTAGTTCATGAACTACCACTCAATAGAAGATCTGTAAAACTCTCTACGAAACCACCACCACCAAGCATGTGTTGGTTTCCATTGTTATGATCATCGATGCTGGATGATAACATGCTAATTCCATTGAATCCTAGAATTGAATTGGCCATTTGATCATGACTTTCATCTTTGCATTCCTATTGCTCATCGCATTCTTCGCCATCATCACAAGATCCAGATGAGTTCCCACCAACAAAGTTGGTTGAGCTTTCTATTACGCCGGTGGTGGAAACCGTGGAGGTTGGTGATTCCAAATCTCCGTTTCCATTCCCATAATTAATGTCATTGTGTTTGTTACCGCAAACCCTATTCCACACCTAGTATATCAAGGCATGACCTAGTAGTAGGCGCCCCGACTATAGGTGGTGTCAGGGACGAGGATTCAACTGATCCTTCCATCTTTTCAGATGGATTCGAGCATCGAAGCCTAGACTGTTTGGCCAGTCTAGCTTCAGCCTCGAGTCTAGCCTCTCCCACTGGGCCATGTGGCTCAAGTTAGCCACAGTCTTTGATTGACCATCATTACTCAAAAGTGTATCGTTTTTCGGCTTGTGGCTAACCGGATCAATCCCCATTTTCGTCAACCTCTTCTTAAGATGAGTGTTCTAGTAGTTCTTGATCTAGTTATCTGTTCGCTTTGGAAGGTGAGTTGCTATCGCTGACCACCTAAGCACAAACATAATACAGTCAAACTTTTTTATTAGGTAATCAATCACTCGAAACTAAAATTAAAAAACAAACAAACTCAAAAGAACTGAAAAACTGGATTTTTGAATAATATTTCTAAAACCAGATCTCTTAATATAGGAAGATTACATATATTGATAAAGCTAACCAACTAATAACAAAAAAACCCATTAATAACTATAATAATATTCATACTAGAGAGTGGATTCGAACAACTATTAAACAAAACTAAAGATAAATATATAATATTACATATTAACAAGAATACCTATTTCCCAAGAGAGCATGAAGTTGAATGATAGTTTGCTCTTCTTGAACAGTGAATTTGCCTCTCTTTATATAAGATAACTCGTCCATCGTAGCCTACAACTCTTCCCACATCTTTGCAAGCCTGTTTCATTTTCTTCGGGAGTCCACCCTACCTTATCGCAACATGGAGATCGACCCATTTGTTAATGTTGTTCTAGTTTTTTTTATATCGGAATGATGCAAAAGAAAACAAAACCACCGTTATCCGCCGTTATCCGGCGATATATTGATTTGGGTTTGAATTGCAAAGGTGAAAATATTATTTATACAATATACACGGTGATGGTGAGCTCCGTTTATATACTTGTAACTACATTGTCTACAACTCTCTATATGTTCTTAAAGGCTACCATAATAAATACGTACTATATGATTATATCCTCATGGATATAAATTTTTTCATCATTTTTAAATTTTCACAAGTAATTATATATATATATTAAACCCATTAAGTCTAACCGTTTTTGAAATCGATCCTGGCCGTTTAAACTTGCTGAGATTAAATCCTGTCCGTTTAAACTAGCATAAATAACCGCTACCAGCGGCTGTTCAGAGCAGTTTTTATCAATTTTTAGTGGGTGGTTAGTTCCACCTTTTCCTGCCCATGATCTCAACAACTGCTTATCGATTTTAGTGGGTAGTTAGTCCCTCATTTTCCTGCCCATAATCTCAACAACTGCTCCTACAAATAAGGGTAATGTTGTCGATACACTGTGGTTTTTATTCAGTTTTCATTCAGTTTTTAATTACCCTAAATAAATGGCCCATGTTCTCCACCTTCCTAATTTTTAGCAAATCGGCAGTTATATCTATGTTTATATATATTCAATCCGGACCATAAAAAACTACAGCTAATTAAACCCATAAATTGCGGCTGTTTCTCAAGTCCACCTTTCTTATTTCTTTTTTTTTTCCTTTCAGGTTGCATCCATGGGGTCCTTCCATCTTTGCTCTCCTCTTCCTCCTTCCATCGTTTGCCCGATAATGTGTAAACCTACATATGAATCGGCTGAGGTAAGTACAATTTTTATAGTCAATTGTAGATTACATTTTTTTTTATTCCTATGATAGTATTGTTAATATATGTCCTGTTCTCAGATAATATTTTTGTAAAAAACAGGAAACTGCCCATTAGTAATATAACGAGGAGACTTACTGAATCATTTCGCATTTTTCTTTTCTGAAAACAGCAAGCATGAACCAGTCACCACCAAAGCCTTCAGTTATGAATGATGAACAACATGCTGGAAACTGTGGCATGTAAATGAAGCAGGTTAACATAGTTATTTCAATTGGCCTTTGTTTTTTGGTAAATACTAAATTTATGTAAACTGCAGAAGCTTCAAAACAGTGCTGAAATAATCAACAGCGACCAATTCAGATCAGACAAGGTACTTTGTAATCCATTTTAATCTGCAATTAATACTTACCTTACTTTCTAATTCATATTTCTTTGTGTAGTCACCAGTTGTAGTCGAAAAGGTACTAAATGATGTAACGTCTAACCTGCAAGTCAAGGTTAAATCTATTATTTTACATTAGTTATTTGTAGTTTAATGTTAACATATGTTATTTTTTGCGAAATGGTATGCATAATACTTCATTTTGTTTTTAAATAGCATAAGTAAAAAACATTTATACAAGTTTATTAATTTGTTACATTCAAGGTGGATCCAACGATGAAGACCATAGTTTATGATTATGTCAAGGTAGCTTCTTGAATCAATGCACATAACTAGATTTAAAACCCTAATTACAAAATAATTGTTAGATTTCATGTCAGATGATGCAGATGAAATGAAGATGCATGTGAATGATGTACCAAAGGTAAAGTTGATTAAAATTAAGATGCATATGAATGATGGCTCAAAGCTAAATTTTCATGTCATGTGAAACAGAACATGTCTAAGGGTCAAATTTTTTAAGGTTACAGGAAGTCAGGAAGATGACATGAACGGCATTTGAATCCCTACAAATGCGAACGAAAACGGGCAACAGTGATGAGGTTTTATTTTCAACAGCCGAAATTACAGCATATTGGTCCGACATAGGACTCAACTCGACCACAGTCGTTAAAGCTCGTGACTTGTGGGCGGTAAGACTATCAAAAAATATTTTATTAATTTGAATTAAATTTTTTGTCATTCTAGCATGCACTTGCAGTTAGAGGTGTACAAATAGGTTTTTTTTTACCAACCGAACCGGTTTTTCAAGTGGTTCAAACCAGTTCAGGTTTAAAACCGGTTTCTGAGGATCAAACCCGAAACCTATTAAACCGGTTCGGTCCGGGTTATAAACCGGTCTGAGACAAAAAAACCGGTTTAGATCGTTTTTTAACTGGTTCGGATTATAATACAAACTGGTATCCAAACCCTCGGGCCGAATCAGGTTGAAACAGGTTTTTTTTTTTCAAACGGGGTCGTTCTAACTTTTGCCTTATTTTAAGTAACCAACTTTTTTAGGAAAGAAAAAATCATCAGTTTCAACAATCTGATACAAGGTAACAAACTTTCTAAAGCTTGGATTTAAGGTAATATGATCTGGTGACTAACGATTTTGATGGAGGGGTAATTTGTTCATAACAAAAAGTGATTTTACGCAATAAATGTGAAAAAAAGGTATCATTTATTGCGTAAAATCACTTTTTGTTATGGACAAATTGCCTTTCCATCAAAATTATCAGTTACCGAATCATATTACCTTAAATCCAAGCTTCAGAAAGTTTGTTACCTTGTATCAGATTGTTGAAACTAATGATTTTTTCTTTCCTAAAAAAGTTGGTTACTTCAAATAAGGTAAAAGTTAGACCAAAACTGCCACGAGGGAAATTTAATCAGACTCATAAAATATAATGGAAGTACTCGACAAGTAGAATGGACTAGATACAAACAACTCTTAATTTTAACCGCTATTAAAGGCAGTTCTGAGCGGTTACTTGCAGCAAGCATGTTTTTCTGTCCATGTTCCTACATAACTGAACTCGAACAGCACCATCCCACGTTCTGAGCAGTTTTTCTGTCCATGTTTTTGGCAGTTCAGCACCTAAAAAAATGGGTAGTGGTGGATTTAACTGCTCAGTTCCTAAAAAAATGGGTAGTGGTGGTACCTGCTGCAGTTGTGTTCTTCTATACAATGAGAACTTGAGAAGCAGTCTTCATCGTTCACTCATTTTTTGTCTGAAATAATCACAGCATGGATCACTCACCACCAAAGCCATCCGTTATGCACGAAGACCAGCCTGCTGGACACTGTAACATGCAAATGAAGCAGGTTAACACATTTATTTCCATTGGCTATTGTTTTTTTTTAATACTAAATTTTAGTAAACTGCAGAAGCTTCGAAATGGTGCTGAAATAATCAACAGCAACCAGTTCTTTCCTACTTTACTTTCCTACTTTACTTCTTCATCTGATTCGAAGGTATCATTGCAGATTTAATCTTGACTGATTAAATTAAGTGGTTTGGGTTTTTTTTGTTTTTTTTTTTTCTGTACGAAGAGTTGTTCTTTTTTTCTTCTAAGCTGGTTTTTTTATTTGATGTTCATACTTCTTTAAAAGATAACATTTCCTTTTTTTTCTGTACAAAGAGTTTCTTCACAATTATGAGTGCATGTTTGTTTGATGTTACATTTATCACTGGCAATTTGTATATCTCAGGAAGTATATGCTTGGATTTAAACGATTGGGCTTGAAAAGTATGGAGTGTATTCAAAACATAATACTTACATAAACTTTGGATACATCCTTCCTCTGATTTAAAAAAACCGTTACAGCCATTAGAGCGCATCATAACCATGTTGGATTATCCTTACAACTTCTGGGTTAACCACAAGTCTAGAACGAAAAAGAAATGTTTAAATATATAAGCAAAAGCATTCATGTTATAACATAAAACCAAAAGAATAGATGATAATTACCTTCTTATTAGAACTCTTTAAGAAACTCATCATGTTCGAAAAGGTCGTTTTTCTTCTTCAATAAGTGATTTTGGTTCCTCCATTAAGAAATATAACAAACGTCAAAATAAACACATATGCAAAATAATTAAAATATAGCCACAATTAAAATACGCACTCTAATAAAAAAGTCCATTGAAGTTGTACTAGCCCACTCCCTTTAAAAGCTCAACTTCAGTCCATCACATATTTTTCACACCACTAGCCCAATCCTTTATCAATAGCACATTAATAAAATGAAACTTAAAATATATACACAAGTGTACATGTGTATAAAATACAATCTTTTAATTCAAATTTTAAAATACTATGCACATATCATGAACCATAAGACATGTAGTTCCAAATCTACCACAGATGCAAATATCATGAACCACCATTAACATGTAGTCTAGCAAGAACAATTAAGCTAGAATCATAAAAAAATTAACAAAACTTAACTCATGATTGTTCTTATAACAAAAACAAGATAGACCCCAACATAAACCAAATGTACTATAAAAATATAGTTCATAAGACATACTGATCCCTAAATCACTTTTGAGCATATTTAATGGCAATTAAAAAGGTTAACATTATACGGATATTGCCTACTTCAATCATCTTAATTCTTAAACCTATAACTTGATCAATACATTTCCAGTACTCCTCCTCAAACACACTAACAAAATAATTAGCTACAAAACTAAAAAACGAACAATTTAAAGCAAACCTTTGATCTCAAATTCACCTAAGTACTAACAAATTAAACACATGCAAGATTAATTAACAGATGTACAACCCTAATTACCTCAAATCTCACCAAATTGAAACCCTAATAAGCCCAAACGACGCAAAAACCCAAACTTAAACGACCAAATTAAGGAGATCTATGAAAATCCTCAAGCTAGATCAGAAAAAACAAAATAAATTATACAAAAACAAGATCAGATATATACGTACCTTTAGCTGTAACTACAAATCGCGTGTAAAATTCATCGTTTAGTGTTTATACGAAGCTCATCAAATTTTGGTAATACGCGTTACAAAAAAATGAGTATCAGGGATATTTATTTAGCCAGTAGCTTCCATTGGCACTTAGGTTACAACTGTTGAGTTCATGGGCTCCATTGGACGCCAAGCTATCAATTTTGTTTCTGTCTGCACAAATGAGTATTAAGTAAGCAGATTTTAGATTTTAATAGAAAGCAAAGTAGATAACTTAGAATATCCAAAAATGTTTTGAAACTTAAGAGTAACATTATATTAATATATTAATGAAACAAAGATATTAACAATAGATCTAGCCTGAGAACCTTCAAAACCACCACAATCGGTATTGCTGAAGTCGTGGAACCGGGTTATCTGCAGCCTTGCCGGAATATCGCGGGGCTCCACCCGCCGCAGCCACCCTAAATGAACCACCACCCACCTTCTCGCCGCCATTAAAGTTCACCACAACAACCAGTACCGTTGGTTGGTTGAAGGGATCACCGGAGATGGTGCATCCCCGTTATTGGCCAGGGGAGCCGCCGACAAGGTGGTCGGCCCTTCATCTCTTTCACGTCCTCTTCAACCAGCCATTTCTCTCTCCTTCGGCTCTCTCTGTCTCTCGATCTCGATATATGCAGGTTATGTGTGTTTCTTTTAGGTGGAGGCTAGGGTTTACAATGTGATAGAATAAAGAGGTGAAGAAGATAAATGTTTAAATACCTAGGGTTTGGGTTGGGTTAGATGGGTAACCATTATATCAACAGATGCGGTTTTAGAACCGCATCTTTTGGCTCTTTATTTTTATAAAAACACTCATAAGATGCGGTTACATAATAACTCATTTTAAGGTCACTAAATAGGGCTTATGTATTGTCTACCATTTACCTTTGCATTAAAATGACACAATTTCATGATTTGTCACTCTATCACTTTTATTTTATATTGTTGTTTGGTTGTACACTGTTCACGTTCGTTTTCCTTTTATAAATTAAAAATGGTGCTTTTGTTTATAATGTTGTTTAGACTTGTGTCCACTTAATGTGGGTGTTTGGGATTGCTTATTTTGAGCTCCTTATGTTTTGAGAATGAGTTTTAGTGGTTTGAAAAGAAGAAAAGGAAAAGTTAGATAGTTGTAACTTTTTCAAATAGGAGATGGAAAAGAGGAAAAGGAGAAGCAAACCGAAAAACCATCAATATACATTATCTTTGTTTGTTATCTTAGCGTAACCCGTCCAACGGACGCGTATTAAACTAGTTATAATAAGGAGACCAAATAATGCAATTCATCTTAGATACACTCATACACAATAACACTACTAGATCAAAAAGATTATAGTATAATAGTTGTTAAGGGAAATTAGCCTGTAATAATCTCTACTAGACACCATCTCACTTTTGAATATTGCCCCTGCCATTCCAACCTTTCACCTATTTTTCCTCTATCGGTTCTCCGTTAAAAAACTTAACGGAGTTAAGTTTTTTGCAGAATTACAAACAAATATTTTAATGTTTTTTATCAGAACGACAATAGGATTCAATTGATGTAAAATTTAACTCGAAACGGTGTTCCAAAAGACATGACTTTTGTTAATTGAAAGTTTAAACGCCCGAATTGAAACACCGTTTTCGTCGTTTGCAGCATCGTTTCGAGATAAGTTTTACATCAGTCGACACGTATCGTCGTTCCGATAAAAAACCTTAAAACATTTGTTTGTAATTCGGAAAAAGACATCTTTTAATCACATATACATGAAAGTTGTTATCAATATATATAAGTAGCGAAATTAAATCCAAAACCTTTTAATCATACGTCACTTTCGAAATAAACATTTTTTTTTTATATTCACATGGTATTAATTATGGCAAATCTGCCTTAAACTCGTTTTTTTCACATATACAGGCAGTGACGGATCTAGGATTCGCGCCAAGCGGTAACGTTTTATAAATAAGCGGTAACGAAATAGAAAAAAACGTCAAATTTTTCCAAAATTTACACTAATTTTACACTACCGCCGGAGCGCCAAGGGGTAGCGGGCATTACCCCTTGTTATACACTAGATCCGCCCCTATATACAGGCGACTAGCAAGAAGTTAGCAAAAGACAAACAACATCAAAAATCAAAATTACATCAGTTTCTCCAATTCATTATTCTAAAAGGGGATCTATTCTTCATCCATAGGTATCCGAGAGCTTTGATATCTTCCACCGCTTCAGTGACCATAGCCGATTTACTCGCGAAATTCTTTTCGTTTCTACTCTTCCAAATAACCCATATACATGAAAGTTGTTATCAATATTTATAAGCTCTTTTTAAAATTAATTACTTGATTAGTACGTGTTTTTGGTTTGTTGACGATATATCTATTGGTTACAGGCCCTTTGCAACACACACTACAACACTCTCCGTATGTATGTATAATAGTGAATTGGCAGCTCAAAGATAATATGCAGAAGGGTTTCTATTATTCACGAAATGAAGGGTTACAATATTAAATAAACCAAGAGGCTTTATATACAGCCTTACATGCACGTACAGAATATAAAAAGGAATAAACTAATATTCTACCCTAAAGAACCGGTACACTACTTGACTTCTTATTCTGCATGTGTACTGAAACGCCCTAACTTACATTTGGTCAGTTGACGTGAAATTTTTTTTAACTAAAAGCATTCCATTTCACCAATAAGAGTTTTTATCAAAATACCCTTTCACCACAGTTCAATGTTAACACCCGCCTCATAACTAGCCGCATGTGTTAACCTGAACTATCGTGTCAAAATACAAGCTTAACACCTGTTTAATTACAAAAGTCTAACGTTTATAAAAGTAACATTTACGACCAAAAGACCCCAAACGTCAGTTTGAACCTTTACAAAAATCCTTTACTATTCGGGCAAGTTTCTTCGGAAGCGTAATACGAGCGTAGTGAGTGTGTTTGATCCGAGTCGCCACTTCATCTAAGCGGAGGATTTACCTATATAAAACCATTTATAAAGTTAGTTTCGTTATACATATCCATGTCTAACTAACGGATAGTGAATAATTTATCCGTTTCTTCATACCATACTTTTTTCTTAATCGACCCGTCAAAAAGAGCAATATTTACCGTTGTAACTTAGATAAATCATACCATCCTTTCTATTTGTTTACCACGAACCGAATTCATTCATTTCCTCATTCTTTCATCCAATCTTTCATTCCATTCAACCCATTTCTAATGGGTTAAACAACATCATTCATCTCCGTGAAATCTTCCATTAGTTCAACCCGTCCAAGACGAGTTGGTCATTACTTGTTTCCTTTCATAAACATTCATTTCTCATGATCCGTTTGCACGGTTGAGGTTAAATACTCGACCTCTACCTTAACTAACGTAGCTACAGTCTTACGTGGAGACATTAAACGACATATTAGAAACATATGCATAGGTTAACGTACCTCGATCTAGTGCGATGTCCGTCTTCCTTGAGTTTGAGCCTTCTTCTTTTACGCCTAAATCAACACATTCATTCCATCATTTTCCAAATTACAATTATATATATTCATTCAAACATTTCATCGAGCACTTGGTAGGCACGTATTTACAAACATCATGTACAAGAATACCAAGCATGATTTCTTCTAATACATCTCATATTACATCACTAATCAAGCAAGTTCATTATATTCTTTTATCTACATTACATTACCTAAGATTCAAATATCAAAACATTATATGTCAAGACCACCCATATCTTCTTTTATCAAGATCATCTTGATTAAGATGGTTCAATACAAGTGGGTTTACACTACAACTCTTTCAAATAACCAAAATCTTACTTCATTTAGATTCTATTATTCATTACTAACTTCCTTTTACCCAAATTATCTCATGAACTCAAGATTGGATTAAAAACCCACTTCCTAACAATCATCTATTCAAGAAATTTGACTTACCACTTTGTTAATCAAGCTTAGAGGATCAAGAATTGAAGTTCCTACGATTGTTTAGCCTTGAAATTCCTCTCAAATTGAAGGAATTAAGATCACTAGGGTTTTTGCTCCTTGTCTTCTCGGTTAGAACAATCCAGAGCACACACACATGTGTGTATTTGAAGTTCATTTGTTTTAGTAATTGACTTAACCTTGTTTCAGTTTAACCCCTCAACTTTGAGCTTATTTTCAATTAGTTATAGCTCATTCATATTCCTACTATTTTACATGTCGTCTAACCAAGTTATGTTTTCTAGTTACCGAAGCACCCCTAATTTAATAAAACATTTTTGGGATGTTACATGTACCGTGCACCCATCTCAACGTACACTTGCTAAGAACTCGGTCAAACATCACTTAACCATTTCACTAGACCCGTTGGTAGATGGATAATCCATTTATCTGTTGACCCGTATAACCCATGACTCCCGTGACCCGTAAACGAACCCAATTAATCCAACAATCACCCCCTTAATCGGTGTTTGTTTGCACCGTTCACTGCAGCCCCGAACCACCTCATTTTTTTCGAACCATCTCGAACTATACCGGACACTCGACCTCCTCCTCGGTCACGCCCAAATTCGATATCAACTCGACCCCTACCAGACACCTGACCTCCACCTCGGTCACATCTAATTTTATTTTTCAACTCGACTTATCCCGGACATTCTGGTCACCTCAGCCCCGTCCAAAGCCGTTCACCCCTTATCGTGATTTTCCTATTCTGTCAAGCTCTTCCTTGATAGACACACCTTGCGTATCAACCACCAACTAGACACCAGCCAACTGTTGCACCGTCTTCGAGTCGCTAAACGAATATCTCAGCCACCCCGCTGTTTCGTTTCTACCGCGCTACGCCCGTTGGTTTTTCTGCCATAAGAATTCGACACCTCCTTGCGATTCCTCTCCTTGGCGAGAAAGAGTATCTGGAAAATAAAAGACACGATCCCTTCTTCGTTCTTCGATCAACAAACTGGGTTGACAAGCCCGCTGATTTGGCCTGAATCTCGACTCGTCTCCGCTACCCTCTTGATCCGCTAGAACATCAACCCTCGAAACCACCGACCTGCGATCACCTAGTTCTCTCCGATCACTGCTGATCTGTCACCTCCGATCACTGCACACCGGTAACCTCTGATCGCTACAACCTTTTCTTCCACTTTAATCACAACAACCACGAGACACACCGATGTTCACCCGTCACCGCCGTCATCCAAACCGGTACTCTCCGCATTACAACGACTGACACGAACCACCTCCCGGTCTCCGTCTTCTGCTGTATAACGATCTCGAATCCTTCTTTAACGCCTGCCCTCCACTGACCGACACACCCGCCGGCGGCGGACGCTTCCTCCGATCTCCTCGAGCCCTAGGCTCTGATACCAAATGTTGGTTACAGGCCCCTTGCAACACACACTACAACACTCTCCGTATGTATGTATAATAGTGAATTGGCAGCTCAAAGATAATATGCAGAAGGGTTTCTATTATTCACGAAATGAAGGGTTACAATATTAAATAAACCAAGAGGCTTTATATATAGCCTTACATGCACGTACAGAATATAAAAAGGAATAAACTAATATTCTACCCTAAAGAACCAGTACACTACTTGACTTCTTATTCTGCACATGTACCATGCACCCATCTCAATGTACACTTGCTAAGAACTCGGTCAAACATCACTTAACCATTTCACTAGACCCGTTGGTAGATGGATAATCCATTTATCCGTTGACCCGTAAACGAACCCGATTAATCCAACAATATCAACTATGAGTCAAACTTGTATGCCTAAGAGATATATATTCGTTTCAGCTTAATAAACAAAAAATAGTAAGATTACTTACGCTTTGTGGCGGGTTTTCAATCGGTATCGATTTAGTTCTTTATAATATTTAGGGCTGGCATATCGTGTATACCCGTACACGATAAGACACGACACGATAAGACACGATACACGAAACGCCATACATGAACACGACACGATAAGGTTTCGTGTCCTTTTATTCGAACACGAACACGACATGATATACACAAAAATTACCTGTTAGTACCTGTTAACGAACACTAGAATAATCACATATTTAGAACCTGTTTAGTGAAACAAAACTCGCCAAAAGTTCACAAACAACTTAAATAATCCATAAACACCGAATACTTAACAAGTTTAAAACAAAAATCCATAAACGGCAAATCACAAAAGACTTAAATAATTTAATACATCCATTAAAAACAAATTTAAAGTTCCCATGGTTCTCTTCTCAGATCTTTAATTCCAACAATTCAAACTTGCACATGATTGTACTCATATTAGCATTGACAATTGGACATAAATCGAGTAATTTTAATTTATCAAACATTACTTGAAACATTTGGAGTAAGTACCTTATGATTGTTCATTGTTTTTTAGCAACACTACTGGAAGCATTTGGAGAGGTTACCTTAGAATTGTTCATTGAGTTTGAAGCATTTGATTCTCCACTAATATCAAGTGACATTATATCTTCAGTGAGTTCATCTAAATTAACTTCGTTAGAACCTACAAATACAAACAAACATATACTATTAGTGTGATACTATGTTATAAAAACCTTATAAAACTCAAGGGAAAAGGGACATTACAATAATCTCCATATATCCAACCCTTTGTGCATATTAGAGCCTCAACGGTATCTTTACCAAGTGAGCTTCGATGTTCATTAAGAACTCTTCCACTTGCACTAAATGTGGACTCCGATGCGACGGTAGAAACCGGAATTGTCAAAAAGTCTCTTGCCATCCTTGCAAGTGTGGAATATCTAAAATCATTGGCTTTCCAAAAAGTCAAAACATCTAAGTTCGAGTTCCTATAAACTCTTGACTCATCCAAATACAATTGCAATTCTGATTTTTTTGTTAGCTAGAAAATCTTTACTTTGAAACTGATCAAAATCCTAAAAAAGAATGGATGGCCGGCGGTGGATGCAGGCGGACAGGGGAGGCCGGCGAAGACAGTGGATGCCGGTGAATGACGCCGGTGGAGCGGTGGATGCCGGATTGCCGTGGAGCGGTGGATCTGGATGATGTCGGCGGCAGTACTTGAGAGAGTTAAGAGAAATTAGGTCATTAGGGTTTTTCTTTTTTTTTTTTGAACTAAAGAAGGATTGACGTTCCATCTATTTGAGTCATTAGTAGAGACATGTTAGAGAACGTAGGTGAATTAACACGAAATACGGTGAACGAACAAATGGAAATGGTATATTAAGGGATGGTCATGTATTGACCGAAGCTCGAGAAAAACACGAGAATCATCTCACTCATGTCCGGTCAAGCTAGTAAAAAGGGGTCTAACGATTCTTAAGGGATCGGGTTAACCTAACCTTACTGTAGCTCTGCAAGTAAAAAAAGAGATTAATTGTCATAATTTTAATAGCCAAACTACCAAACTAAATAGGCATAAACCATGTTCATATCCTAATAAATGTCACTAAAACAACATATATCAGATGTGAGCCTCCTGGTTACAAAAACATTAGTAAGATTAAAAAAATTACAACATTTTGACTTGAAGAATCATAAAACAACTTTCTTTTACATATAACAAGATATTTTCTCTAAACTTAGGTTTCCACAAGTATCTAATTCTAATCATTTTTACTTGCAAATGCTAACTATTTACAATATGCAATAAAATCACGAAAAAAACCCTACAATACTTTCTCAGATCCAAAAGGGATGAATAGCAAACACGACGTACAGATCTATAATCTAGATCAAACACAACGTAAGTCAAAATTAGGTGAATTAAGAAATATAAAAAACACACAGATTAACGTGATTAGATCGAGAGAGAAAATAATAACCTTCAGATTTGTTGGAGTGGCCGAATAAGCAGATCGGAGAGAGTGAAACAGAGCGTGTGCGTCATCTTTCGTCGTCGCCGATTTCACCATTTCTCCTTTCTTTCTTTGTCTCACACACACACTGATTCAGTTTCTGTGTGTTTAGTTTTACTCTTTTCGATATGCTATTTGGTGAAATACTTACAGAAGAAGTGCTAGAGATAGCTATTTACCACACACTTTGGCATTGTTAATGTACCAGGTCCGAATACCTTTGATGCCACCATGAAAACCGGCTTTCACAATGGTTAAAACCCATACTGCCACCTTCTAACACTTTTCACAACTTTTGGCCTTACAAGAGAACCTAAATAAAAACAATGCAAGCCATATGTGTTAAAATTTAAAATTACACTATCGTCCCCTAGTACAGCAAACAATAGTTTTATAAAAATTCAAAAGTACTATACCCTACAATACACATAACCTAAAATCGATGAAACAAAGATTTTGAAGGGGGAGATTAAGGTGAAGACGATTATAGCAAAATCCAATGTTAATAACTTCAAATCGAAACCAGAAACTTACCTTGAAACAACCTTTAGAAGCAACTTTGGTGTGGTGAGATTAAAAGCCAACAATTTCAAATCAACCGACATCATTCTCTTCTCTTCTTTTGGTCTCTCAACCGGCATCTTGGTCCTGGAAGTGAATCGGGAGATGCTCAGAAGCTTTATTGAAGAAGATTGGATGTTTAGAGAATGGAGACAGGATGGAGAGAGAGAATGGAGAGAGAGATGGGGAAAGAGGAGATATATGCAGAGATTTACATTTGAATTTCAAATTTAAAATTGGATTGAATTTTGAATGTAGAGAGATGTTTTGAATTTTGAATGTGAAGCACAGTTTTGAAATTTGATGGTCTTCAGAGACATTAATACAAATAACACTTTCCCATGTAGTTTAAATTTCCCCCCATCTTTCAAACACACTAATATATATTTTAATATTTGATTGGAAAAAAAGTTAATACAATATATTAATATTTTAATTGTTATTTATGACATCATCAAATCCTACGTGGCATGCCTAGATGGTTGACAAGTATGCAAAATTACATCAGCTCTACTTCTCCTTTTATATATAGTTAGATATATACATATAGGGGAGGGTTATCTTGAGAACGCTAAATATTGCGAGAACCGTGAGAACGAATAAAAAAACCAATCAAAACCAATTTTTTAATACAAACCTCATTGTAATTAAAATACAACAAAAAAAGAATTTACAACATAAAATAATTCATTTCTCCTCTCAAAATCACTTTTATTAGAATTTTTACGCATGCGTAAATATAACAAATTTACACATGTGTAAATGGCAAACTTACACATGTGTAAATTTTCTTTATTTACGAATTCATGTAAATTTAAACGTATAAATGAAATTTATAACATTGTATTTGAATAATAATGATAAGTGTAAAAAGAATTTTTGAATTTGAATTGTTTTTTACCAAGTTCTTGTGGTTTTTTCATTTGTTCTCACGGTTCTCGCGATATTTAGCGTTCTCATTTAAACCCTCCCCTATACATATATATATATATATATATATATATATATATATATATATGTGTGTGTGTGTGTGTGTGTTTGGGCCCATATATTGAGTAATTGAGCTTCTTAATTGGTTAAAGTAGAACTAATTGGGTATGTCAAATTGGGCTGATCATAGTGGTTTAAATTGGATCAATTCTATTTGGACATGTGATCCGATTGCTAATTTTGGGTTTGATTTGATAATCTTAAATAAGGATCTATTTGTTTTAACAACCCAAAAAAACCAATGATAGGATATACGTAAGACAAAAGAACATGAATCAGTTTATTTGGTTTTTATTTTAAACAAGTTGATGCTAACCCGTGCGTTGCGGCGGGATGTTGATTTAGCATGCCCTTAATGTCAATACCTGAGAGACGAAAATTATAAAGTTTATGCAAAACAAAAGGGAAAACATCTCAATACGTAGATAACAAAACGTATTACTAATACATATCCATTAAAATATTGTATATATCTTCTACTCTTGGTCTTCCAAATTCATTAGATCTTAAGTCTTCCAAATTCATTAGATCTTAATCATAACACCATATCCATTAAAATATTGTATATATTTACTCTTGATCTTCCAAATTCATTAGATCTTAATCATAACACCAGAAACACACCTTGAGCCTCCTTTCCGACCTTTTGAAAGCAAAAGTAAGAATCAGAAACTAAGACTGCATCATTTCAGTAAAGAATCACCAATATTATTAAACTCTCTTTACCACCCGTTTTGTTACAGTTGCACCATCTTTTCCTATATATGTCAAATCTTTTCCTATAGTGATTTACACTATAAGGCATTTCAATATAAGAAAGAAGATTTCATCAAACCCCAAATTAAAAAGTTATAAAAATAAAATAATTATAGTTTAATAAAACAAATTAACATGGTTATTTCAAGATTAATTAACCATGTTAAACTGTTTGACGTCACAATCAAAATCTTATTTGTCAAGAAATTCAAGCATAGAAATCGAAACTGAGATCACACAAACAAAAAATAAATATTAACACATTAAAAAGAATAACTAAATAAAATAATAACATTGGTTCGTTGATTTAGTTTTTCTTTTGTTAAATTTAAATTCTTTTAAGTAGATCTTTAATAAGATATTACATTAATAATCAATAAAAGGGACGATGGTAAAACTGTGTGCAAATACCAAACAAATAAAACCATTCAAAAACAACCATTCACCTTAGGAGAGGAGAAGAAGCCACCAACACGAAAAAACAACTATTGAAAAACATAATTCACATTCACATCTCCACCCTTCAATTCTACACACACTCAACACACTGTCATCACTGAACCGCCAGCGAACCGCCACTACCACCGCCCAACTTTTGTAACCACATTTTTTGTTTCATCACTCTCTAAACACTAAACCCTTCATCATCCATTCATGCTACCACTGTCGGCCCATCGATCTCTCCGATTGCTTCGTAACCCCCATGGCCGGAAAACTATCACTCGATCTGGAACTCTTTTCCTTTTATGTGAACATTGAAACTACCACTCTCCCAATAAAGACGCATTCCCATCCATGTTCATGCTTCAGATGCATCATGGATCAAATGCCTCCCATAAATCTTGTCAAATAATTCTAGTAGAACCGTAACCGCCATGGCCTGAGATTTTTGGTGGCGGTGAGGCTGGGTTATATAGGGTGTTAGAGAAGACACGGCAGTTTGGTTAAATTTTTTCGAACAGTGCGTCGGTTTGTTGTCAACTTTAGTCGCAACGGCTTTTGAATGTTCTTGTCTGTTGACATTGCTGGTGGATTGCGATGGCGGTTACTTATCCGACGGGGTGCGTGTTTTTGATAGGCCAGGAATGGTGGTTGTCTGATACGTCACGTTGTATTAGGAAGTTTAAATGGGTATATTAATTTTAACGGATAGTAAAAATAAGAGTTAAATGCTTGGTTGGTCCCTGTGGTTTTCAAAAATTGCAGACTTGGTCCCAATGGTTTACTAATTACACGCGTGGTCCCTGTGGTTTTAAAAAATGCACTCGGTTGGTCCCCGGCCCTAACATCAGTTAAATATCTCAGTTAAGTCCATGTTAAATGACCAAAATACCCTTGCTTATTAACTCTCTTTATAAACCCACCACAACCTGCATCCCCATTTCCCTCTGCTCTCTCTCGATTCACATCAACCCAATAAAGCCCAATTCACATCATTATCAGACACAATTTTGCATAAAACCCAAGAAACAACTATGAAGATGAACAGGGCTGTGAGAAGAACAGAGTAGACGTGCTTCAAATGCTTCAAATCATGCTTCAAATCAAATGCTTCACCAATTGAATCATGTACCTATTTGGTTTCAAAACAGTATCAAATTTCGGTGACTGGAGACTCCAATTCACATCAACAATTGTGAAGAACAGAGCAGACGTGCAATTGCAGTTGCTGCCGCTGATGTTGCAGCTGTTGCCGCTGATGTCGCCGTTGCTGCCGCCGATGATGTCATCTTTATAATCTTCAATTAGTAAACCGCTGATGTCGCCGTTGCTGCTGCCGCTGGCGTTTGAAAGGTTTGATTGTCAATGGTGGCCTGGGGTGGGTATGTTGCAGAGGGTATAAACTGGTGTGGGGGTTGGGTGTTCGATTGGTAAGACAGTCGACCGACAACCGGCCAGAGGTGCACCGGTCACCAGCTCGAAGGAAACAAGGGGGGATGGCAGGTGGTTGTTGGGGGTTTGTCGGAGGTGGGTGTGGTGCTACCGGAGAACGGAGACGCCGGTCACCGGTGTGAGATCGAGAGAGAGCAGAGAGAGATCAGAGGGAAATGGGGATGAAGATGATGATGGTGATGCCGGTCACCGGTGTGAGATCGAGAGAGAGCAGAGAGAGATCAGAGGGAAATGGGGATGAAGATGATGATGGTGATGAAGATGATGCAGGTTGTGGTGGGTTTATAAAGAGAGTTAATAAGCAAGGGTATTTTGGTCATTTAACATGGACTTAACTGAGATATTTAACTGATGTTAGGGTTGGGGAGCAACCGAGTGCATTTTTTAAAACCACAGGGACCACGCGTGTAATTAGTAAACCATTGGGACCAAGTCTGCAATTTTTGAAAACCACAGGGACCAACCAAGCATTTAAATGGTCATTGTCCTCATTCGCCACCTTGTGTTTACGTGGATATTTTAATTTAACGGTCGCAACTGTTTCGAAACATATAATTAAACGGGCACACCGTTTTGTAAAGCAAAAACTAATTTATTTAATATATTATTTTCTTAGATGTTATGGTATATTGGAACATGTTGGTTTGGGGTGGCGTATGAAGTGTATGGCGTCGGTTTTATAAGATGTGTTTATTAATTCAAGGGTATTTTTTAAAAGATGTGATGTTAAGAGACACAACTACTAAAGTTAGCCAATGGTACCTTAAATTACTTTTTATAGGGTTATGTAATATAATATAATACGCAACGTAAACCCCTTTGAAACGATATGACCCTTTGATTTTATACCGTTGAATCGTTGATTATAATGCATGTGTGTTGGTTCAAGTACGCGTTGGTTCATTTGAAGGGTGTGACTTTTAAAATGAAAGGGTGTGAGTAAAATGAACTAAAGGGTGTGACTTTTAAAATGAAAGGATGCTACGGTGTTGGTGGAGGTGGTGGTGCTGCGGTGATGGTGGTGGTTGTTTTGTTGATAAAGAAAGATAAGAGAGAGGAAGTGATTAGGCAGAGGAGAGAGAGTGTGAATCTGGATAAAGTGATGGAATATGTTTAAATATTTAATAATAGTTTTAATAATAATAAAATGGTTTGTTTTAAGTACAAGTGTAATTTGGTCATTTAACAAAAGTTAACAAAATAATTCTAACAACGTTAAAAATTTGGACTCAAATGATTAAGAAAAGTGTCTATAGGGACTCAAGGCGTTAAACATTTTAATTTTGAACTCAAGTGGTCAAAATTCTCAAAACACAGGGACTCAAAAAGTAATTTACCCAAAAAACAATACATGGGATAGATTTCCTCGTTTACCCTTTCCAACCGTTACTAACTTCCAGTTAATCACAAATTGCCACCATGTCAAGTATAACCATTTAACTATATTGGTTCCTACACTTCTCATGTCAAATCCACTTTGTATTTGATACGTCTTATACATGTGTGCACATATATAGATGGTCAGAGAGAGAGAGAGTCATGCTGATAATATAGATCTTAAAGTGACCTACATGTCCATAAATAATCAATCAACAAAACCAAATGGTACACACGACAATTATCTTGTAGAAAACAGTGAATATTTACAGCAAAAGAAAATTGACCTAACAAAATAAATGGTGAGACAAGTGATTGTTAATCAACAAGACATGGGTAACAAAATTCCAACAAACAAACCAACTTAACTTTAAAAGGTTAACTTTGTGTTACAATTCAAAAATATTCGACATTTATAATCTCATTAAAAAAACCAGTATCTATGCAATTGTAATATAATGAATTATTGTTGTAAGAAAAAACAGTATCTGTGCAATATAATGAATTATTGTTGTAAGAAAAGAAAAAAACGTTCACAAAGTTTAACTTATAAGGGTGGAGATATAATAGGAAGTTTATTTGGCAAGAAAGGTTAGGAAGTGATCCTGACGATCCATTTAGTTAATCAAGGGCTAAGATTAAATGATGGAAATTGAAGGGAAGAAAATAGGCACCCGAGTTTGTTTAGGGGTATTCTAGTCAATGCAAGACAATAGTTTCTCTCTCATCCAATTCCCCCATTTTTTAATCGTTAATAACTCTTTCATACGGCATTATTTTTTTATAAAAATTGCACCAAAAAAACAAGCGTTTTTTAATCTTTAAAACGAGTATACTATTGCTATATTTTCAAAAAAAAAATTAAAAACCCAGTTGCGTAAAACGCAATAGAAAAACCCCCCAGTTACGTAAAACGCAATGAAAAAAAAACCTAAAAATGACATTTTTCTAAAACGCAATGCACCAAAAACACAAAGAAATGTCTTATTTGTAAAACGCAATGGCCAGAAAACATAAGGAATTGTCTTATTTCTAAAACGCAATAGCCTAAAAACTCAAAAGAAAATGTACTTTCTAAAACGCAAAGGACTAAAAACACATAAAAATGTGTTTTACCTAAAACGCAATGCACCAAAAACACATACAAATGTCTTATTTATAAAACGCAATGGCTAGAAAACACTTAAAATGTCTGTTTTCTAAAACGCAATGAACTGAAAACACATAAAAAAGTGTTTTATCTAAAACGCAATGCACCAAAAACACAAAAAATGTCTTATTTGTAAAACGCAATGGCCAGAAAACACTTAAAAATGACTCATTCTAAAACGCAATTGCCTAAAAAACAAATGAAAGTGTTCTCTGTAAAACGCAATGGACTGAAAACACCTAAAAAGTGTTTTACCTAAAACGCAATGCACCAAAAACACTTCACGAATGTGTTTTTCTAAAACGCAATGGCCAGAAAACACATAAAAATGTTTTAGTTCTAAAACGCAATTGGCTAAAAACACCAAAGAAAGTGTTCTCTTTAAAACGCATTGAACTATGACAATAGTTTTGTCTGTGCTGTGAATTGTCTGTGTTGTGAACTGTCTGAACCAATGCAGTTTACGTATGCAGTTTCCAGAGGCAACCCCAGCCAAGGGGTCTGCCCCTTGGACCCCGCCAGGGGCTACCGCCCCTGGGACCCCACTACCAGGGGCGCTGCCCCCGGACCCCAGCCAAGATCGTAAAACGCAATAACTAAATCAAAAACCCAGATCGTAAAAATGAAATTAAAGAATTTCTTACATGGATCGAAGTGATTTTCTTCAACAATTGACGAATTTTGAATGATTAAAACACTTATCAGCGCTCGAATCGAACGGATCGAGTGATTATCTTCAAAATCACCGGAAAAACGAGATTTTGTGTGAAATTAAACTAGGTTTTCTTCAAAAAAGCTGAAGAACACGTTGTTCGGGTGTTTGAATCATTGATTGGTGATGAAAATCGCACTATAATGTAGTGATTATTGAGATAGAAATTGAAGAAATGGTTGAAGATGGTGGGTTTTGAAAATGGTGGGTTTTGAAAATGGTGGGTTTTGAAGTTACTGGGTTTTGAAAAGGAAGAAGAAAGGGTTGGATTGACTAAAATACCCTTTTTCTTTATTTTAAATGTTGACACATGTCCTAATTCTATTGCTTCCTACACTTCCTAGCCAATATAAACTTCCTATTTGATCTTTTCCCAAACTTATAAAACAAAAGTTTAGCCTTTATGCTTGTAACCACTATGCATAAAGGGTGTAAAAACATACGGATGTTTATCAGTTTGGTATTCTATTTATTTGGTTCAGTTTATTATGTGTCTCTCTCTTATTTAAAAATAATTATTTCAACTTAAAATTATATATATATATATAGAGAAAGTGTAAAATACAATATTCCTTAACATACAATACGTACGAGATGAAATTATAACATGCGTGATTTCATATATCGTTGAACGAATACTCCACTGTCCGCCGCCATGGGCGAAATTTTTAGGTCCATTGACTTCCGCCCCCCCCCCCCCCCCCGGGTCGGAAATCTCAAGCTTCGCCACTGTCCGCCGCCACCCACTTTTGTTCGAGTAGGATCTACTTTAAATCTTCATCATTTACTTTCAATTATTCGTCCATGTTTATATAGAATTTTCATAGGGTCTACATATTTACACACCTTTATGCCTATTTTGACACCCTTCAGGACGCCTCGTATAGACCTATACGAGGCGTATAGGGTTACTTTTCCGACCATCTCTGCACCAAAGCACAATGTCAAATCAGTCACATCAGACGGGGAGTATAGGTCTGTACGAGGGATGGATACGAGGCACTAAGACGCCTCGTATAGACCTATACGAGGCGTCTTCGATAGGTGACAAAAAGATATACGAGGGGTCTAGAGCTATACGAGGCGTCGATGGCTTATGAAAAAGTGCAACATACAGTGTATGGTTTGTCCCTAGCATCCGACATTTAAGACATTTGCTTGTTCTTCTTCTTTCATTCTGCTTCTTCTTCTTCTTTCATTCTGGGACGGCATTTAATTTGTGTTCTTATCATCCCGAAGTGTTGAAATGTCATCATACTGGGACGGTAACTATGTCTTCGGGCAGTACTATAGCGAGAACTGGGTGCCCGAAAGCGATCCGGTAACAGTACAGGTACTTAAATGTTTTAATTAGTTTTTGTTTTAGTTTATTATTTACTAATGATGATACGGTTCTTTATTTTGGAGGAGTCTTGCGTTCCCGATTCTAATGAGCAAGAGGAGGTTGTGTCTAGTATACAAGGAGAACAAAACAAACCGTTTCTAGATTTGAACAATCATCCCCCTGTTGATGAAACACCCCCTGTAGATGACTCATACCATGCTTGTCAACCAAGTTATCTGACGCAACAAGGGTATCCGGATTATAGATACGGGTGTGAATACGGAGGAGACGGTGGATACGGAGGAGACGGTGGATACGGAGGAGACGGTGGATACGGAGGAGACGGTGGATACGGAGGAGACGGTGTGGATACAGAGGAGATGGTGGATACAGTGGATACGGAGGAGACGGTGGTTATGGTGGATATGGTAGATATGGTGGTGAGACACCTCCCATCCAGGACAGTCCGTACTTAAAAAAGCAGGTATTAATTACTATTTTTGTATTATTTAATTATTTAATTATTATTATTAGTATTATTATTAGTATTATTATTAATATTATTATTATTATTATTATTATTTATTTATTAAAATTATTTATTATTATTGTCGATGTTACAGGTTTTCAACTCTTTAGATGAACTAAAGAATCGGATACAAGAAATAACAAACGCGGATGGTTTCGTTATTGTCACCCGTCGATCAAAGAAAACCGGTGGAAGAATCCGGAGGGTATGGCTTGAATGTGATCGTGCTGGTGAGCACCAGACTACAGCAACACTTAGAAAAGCCGGAAGCAAAAAAAACGGTTGCCCGTTTTACCTGCTGGCTGTGCGAAACCACCCGTATGAAACCTGGGAGATTAAAGACGGAAAAATTGAACATAACCACGAACTTTGTGAGGACCTGTCGGCCCACGCGTTTGTGCGAAGGTTTACTCCAAGCGAAATGAAACTGATCGAGCAGCTGACAGCTCAAAACATGGAGTCGCGCAAAATATTTCAAACGATAAGGAAGCAGGACCCCGACAGGTTTCATGTTCTGAAAGACGTTCAAAACGTTGTGGCGAAGATTAGAGCCGAACAAAGACAAGGATTGACTCCCATGCAGTCACTAGAAAACAAGCTGATAAACAACGACTTTATTTACGAGACACGGGAGGAACCCGGAACAGAGATCGTAACAGAGATCTTCTTTCTTCATCGGTACTCGAGAGACATGTGGCGTGCATTCCCCCACGTCATGCTGATCGATGCGACGTACAAGACAAACATATACAATATGCCCTTTATCCAGATTGTTGGTATGAAGCACTGCAAGGGTGCCTTCACAGACGAAGACTGGAAGAAATTTTTGTCATTCTGGGGGACATTGATTGAGTCTCCATCCATACTCATCTACGAGTACCACTTGCGCAACATGCGACAAGGACTTGTGGAGTGCAAACGTTCTAGTAAGTTTTTATAATAACATACGACTCACATATGCAAATTTTATTAAATTATTTTTACGTTTTAGGAGTCTTCAAATACGTGTACGATAACTGGCTAAAAGACTATAAGGAGATGTTCGTCTTTGCGTGGACTGATAAGAGGCGCAACTTTGGTAATCGTACCACAAACAGAGTTGAGAGCCAACACGCCAACTTAAAGAGATACGTTGAAGATAGGAGCTCGCTCGACCGTATAGTTGGTTGTGTCCATGATATAGTTGAGACACAGTTCGGTGAAATAAGGAAGACTTTTCGAGATAGCATCGAAAAAACAATGACCCACCACAAACACCCGTTGTTTCAACACCTACTTGGTAAAGTATCTCATACAGCCCTTGATTTGTTGAGGGGAGAGGCAATTAGGAAGCTAGATGTCTTGGAGCGCTTTCATTCATCATGTGGTTGCCAAATGTGGCACAGCTGTGGGTTGCCCTGTGCTTGCAGGATAGAAAAGTACATGCTTGAAGGTAATAATTGTTAAACGTACAACACTTGTGTGATATATTTCCGTTAATCATGTGACTTAAACAATGTTGTTTTTAACCGTGCAGAGCGTCCGATTCAACTCGAAGACGTGGACGTCTTCTGGCGGAGACTTAACTTCCAAAGTTGTAAATTGATAGACGATGACGTGGACGTGGTCGAAGAGCTAAATATTGTTAGACAACAATTAGAGTCGCACCCCCCAACTCAGCAAAAAAGCCTGATTTCAAAGATTAAAGCGGTGTTGACTCCAAAGAAATCTACCAAGAAACCACCGGTTGTCCAACAAAATACTCGTGGCCGACCAACAACAAAGCAGGTACAACAAAGGTTGGACGAGGCCTCTCGTATAGATGAAGAATTGAGGAGAAGCTCATTCGGTGATGCAAACACGTGCTTTGAAGGTTCCCGACAAAGTAAGTACGACAAACCTTGTCACAGCTCGTACGTTCCGTCACAGGCCTCTCAACAGTCGGTTATAAGGTCCCAAAAACCCAAAGCGAGCCTAAGCCGTTCAAAGAGTTCTAAGAAGAAAGAGACACGAGATGCTCACGGTTTTCCGTTAATCATTGGGGACGAGTACGTGGGAATCATCGAACAGTTTCAGGATGACATTCCGCTAGTGTTCCATCCGTACGTCTCGTGCATACGAGATGTGATGCCGGACGGTCATTGTGGGTTTCGGTCTGTGGCTGTGGGCTTAGGTATGGAACAGAGTTCATGGGGGCTCATTCGAAGGCACCTTGTTCAAGAAATGGATAAGAACAAATCGATCTGGTTCCCAATATTTGAAGCATGGGATAAAGGTTATTTTTACACGCATCGTCAGGGCCTAATTTGGGATTCAGTGTCCGGTTGTGGGGGGGATCACTGGATGGACTTCCCCTATGCAGGACTTCTTATTGCACAAACGTACGGTATCGGGGTGCACCTGTTAACGACAACCATGGGTGCGAGTTCCACTTTCTTCCCGATACTAAGTCCTCCGGCTAATCAACAACCATTGTTCATAACGCTTACACATGTAAACGAGAACCACTTCATACATGTTAAGCTGGAAGGGGATTATCCAATGCCACCAGCACACGGGCTATGGTTGACCAACCGAACACCCCATACGAAACAATGGGAAGATATGTACTTGCCACGTCTAGAATGGTATACATCGATAATGAATCCTCCGCCAAGATCAAACCCCGGTCTTAATTACATCGATAGTGATACGGAAGAATGATTTTTGTAATTTGAATGTATTTTTTTTATTAATTCCTATAATTTTCTACAATTTCTATAATTTTTTTATAATTTGTATCATTTTTCAATAATTAAAACAGTTTAATATCATTTTTAAAAAAAATTAAAAATATACGACGCGTATAGAGCTATACGCGTCGTATAGGTATCCCAAAATACCATTCTGCCCCTGTTATGCCCCCAATCTAGGCTTATTTCAGGGGCTAAAAGGTCATTTCCTAATCCACAGACGCCTCGTATAGATCTATACGAGACGTCTATTTGAGCGGGTTTTTGAAATTTTGAATTTTGAAAATTTGAAAATCAAATTTTGAATTTTTTGAATTAGGACGCCTCGTATAGAGCTATACGAGTCGTCTACAGTGTCTGCAACAATTCTTTTTTTAAATTTTGAATTTTGAAAATATTTTATGTTAATTACCATTTTGCCCCTGTAAAGCCCCCAGTATAGACCATTAACAGGGGCTTAAAGGTAATTTTGAAACCCCAGACGCCGCGTATAGAGCTATACGTGTCGTCTTGTGAGGCGGCAACTTTTTGAGATTTTTTGTTTTTTAATTATTAAAAAAAGTTTATTAAATTACCATTTTGCCCCTGTAAAGCCCTAGTATAGGCTTTATTCAGGGGCAAAATGGTAATTAACCATTCCAGAAATATCTTTTTGGAATGGTTAATTACCATTTTGCCCCTGAATAATGCCTATACTGGGGGCATACCAGGGGCTAAATGGTCATTTAATAAAAAAGGAAGACGCCTCGTATAACACAGGGGGGGTCTAGACGAGGCTGCTTTTAACCCCCAAACAAAAAACAAACACACATACGGAGAATACACCTCTATACGCCTCGGATACGTATTTCGACCGGATTTTCGAAGATTTGAAGCATCACCGGTACGTATTTCGCCCCGTAGTTTAGTATTTTTGCCATGTTTTTGCCTTTAGACCGTAGGTTTGCCCTGAAATTTGATTTTTGTGGGGTTTGGGGGTTTGAGTTTTGAGGTTGAAGATGAATGTGGAAGAACAGGACGCCGAGTATAGCCCTATACGAGGGCTATACGAGGCTCTGTGTTTTTTTTTTTTTTAATTATTATTATTAGTTTTATTATTATTGTTATTATTAATGTTGTTATTATTATTGTTAATGTTATTATTATTATTATTATTATTATTATTATTATTTATTATTACTATTATTTATTATTATTGTTATTTATTATTATTATTATTATTTATTATTACTATTATTTATTATTATTGTTATTGTTATTTATTATTATTTTTATTTATTATTATTATTATTATTATTGTTTATTATTATTATTTATTATTACTATTATTTATTATTATTGTTATTGTTATTTATTATTATTTTTATTTATTATTATTATTATTATTATTGTTTATTATTATTATTATTATTATTTATTATTTATTATTACTATTATTTATTATTATTGTTATTGTTATTGATTATTATTTTTATTTATTATTATTATTATTATTATTTATTATTTGCAGATTGATTATGGAGGGCGATGATATTGAGATAGAGATTGAGGGGGGTCAGCCGGCTCAGCAGATTCAGCCGGTTAAGGAGGGTCCACGACGGAGACGGCGGCCGCCTCTGGATACGCTGCAGGGTTGTCCGTATCTAGAGTTTCCCGCGGGCACCGATGCCGCCCGCCATTGCCAGAAGCTTCGGAGGATGTACATTGGATCGCATGCATCGATCGACTGGGATGCGATGGACCAGCTTGCTGAGACGGATATAGTGCGTCGGTTTGTACCTCTCGATTCGCCGTGGCATCGACTTTTCGATTTGGCGCACACGCCGACCTACAGGGAGCTGCTGGTCGAGTTCCTTTCGTCATTCACATTTCACCCTCCTGGGGTCCCAGTGCCGCTGCCGTACCCAGGTGCTCCCCCTCCGCCTGAGATTTCTTTCAGGCTCGCTGGCGTTTTGCGTACGATGACGCTAGCAGACTTTGCGGTGCGTTCTGGTTTATACATGCAGGGGGAGATCGAGACTGAGGTTTACACAGCGGGGCTAGTGGTGGTTGAAAAACCCATTCTTCTAGGGCTTTGGCAGGTGATTGCGGGGCCAGATCATTGGGAGCACGATAAGTCGAAGGGGAGGGTGTCGTTTGTTGCGGACCCACTGTACAGGTACGTACGTTTATTACGGCAATTATTGTGATTATGTGCATTGTTTATTTATCTCTATTTCTGTATTTCGCTAACACTAACACTATCTGCAGGTATCTGCACCATTTGCTCGCTACTTATATCTCAGCGCGCGGGTACAGCCGTGAGTGGTGTACGACCACAGATCTTTTTTCCTTTACTGTTTGTTGTATAGGATGCCGTGCGCGCTAGCACACGGTCTAGCCCAGTACTACGCCTCCGCCCATCACCGGCAGGAGCGCGGATTTTTGTATGGCGGGGCGTATGTGACCGTCATTGCCCGTTCATTTGGCCTCGTGCTGCACGAGGACCCACATCTACAGACGCCGCCAGTCATGCCGACGCGGATGGGCATGCAGTCGCTGTGGGGGATGAAGGTAATCAAGAGGTTTCCAGTTGGCCCGCGGTTTAAAAACCGCGAGACCGGGGGCATATGGACAGAGGAGGCACTACCAGAGCATTTCGAGCCCGTTTATCCTCCTGTAGATCCTGCTGATATAGTGCCTGTGGAGGAGCCTCCGGAGGATGTAGACGGTGCAGCGGTGCCACAGCCACCGCCACCTGCCGGGGCGCCTCAGTTTCCACGTCACGCTATTCCAGGTCATGCCCCAGGACCTGCGCCGCTACATCCGGAGGTACGAGCAGAGCTTGACAGGCTCAGCGATTTGATAGGTTGGGTGGTTCGGGAGCTGCAGGATAGACGCGAGAGAGAGGGGTTACCCGCGATACCGCTCCCACCACCTCGAGCACCACATCAGCAGCAGCAGCCGCAGCAGCCAGATTCGGATTCGGATTCGGATGCATAGACCTGTTGTTGTTTTTATTTTTATTATGGATGTACAAACTTATCTTATATATTTTTGTTATGGATGTACAAAGTTATCTTATCTATGTCATATTTATGTTTGTTTTCAATTATTCGGTTACTTAATGATTGTTGTCTTAAATTGAGATAATACAGAAACAAAATATGTTTTGAATATTTGAACGAGATAAAATTTTAATCGGAAGAATAATATTTAAAAAAGTAAAATGTAAAAAACATTATAATATTTAATCGATATAATATATTTAAAGAGCCGATTTTTAAAATAGTTCATTTTTAAAAAACAAAAACTTTTTTATAGTGTAAAAAACAAAAAAAACATAACTTTTTTTAAAAACAAAAAAATTTTCAACAAAAAACACATCTTCAAAAACTATCCAAAAACCATACCAAAACCCACCAAAACACCCCTCATTCCAGCCAAAAAAAATTCCCAAGTCTAGACGCCTCGTATAGCTCTGTACGAGGCGTCTAGAATCCTTAAAATTTGTGTCTGACACTCTCTCAGACCCCCTTGAATTCAGTGCGTAGACGCCTCGTATAGACCTATACGAGGCGTCTAGGGCACCAAAGGTGTGAAAATAGGCGCGATGGGTGTCCAAATATCTCCAGCCTTTTCATATTCACGGCCAAAATAATCACCAAAACCAACATGTAGAACCTCAATCTAAGCACACATGGAGATCTACACCCTAAACCAAACTTAAACTTAAACTTAAACTTAAACATAAGCACTTAAACAAGTATAAACCTTGAATCTAAACACACAAATAAGTTGAATACATATCCGGACACATGAATGGATAACATGGAACTTTATAAAAGGAAAAACTAGAAAAGGATATGAGGAAGTGGGTGGTCGATTGTGGACCGGACGTAGCGTGACGATGATTAAGAGCAAAGGTGGTGTGATGGTCATTGTAGGGAGATGGAGTGTTATAGGCAACGGGGAGAGTGATGAGAATCGATGATAGAGGAGCCAATATTGTCGTGTTGACTGATGTGTTTTAGGTAATAATTTTTGGGGCTGTCAATCGTTTTTTTTTTTTTCTTAATATTTTAATGATCAAATTATCTTTGATTAATAAAAATTAATATTATCCTTAATTGTACCCATGGCTTTATAGCCTAGTGGTATCTGGGGGTGAGATAAGACTTTGAACCAATAGGTCCTGGGTTCGATTCTCACAAGGGGGTTTTTCCCATATTTATTGGGTTTCCTCCTGAATTGGTGTATAGGCATTATGCCTAGTGGAGATGGATATGATCGGGTGGTTCCGCTGGTGGCACGATGATACTCCAGTGGTCCGTCAGTGATCCAAATTTGCCGTTCAAAAAAAAAAAAAATTATCCTTAATTGTGTTCTTTGAATATTTTGTAAAAGCTTTTTTTGATTCTTAATTAAAGGTTTACATTAAAAGTCATAAGTAAAAGCTTTTTGATTCTTTATTAAGGTTTACATTAAAATCATTAAATGTCATAAAAGGGACTCTGTTTCTAAATGTCATTGGGTTCTAATTATTATTTCATATATAAGTTTGTAACTTATTTGTGCATCATCACTTGTAGATTGTGCTTTGGGAATTTTTTTTAAAAAAGAAAGTTTATTTTTTACTTTTAATTATTCCATATATAAGTTTGTAACTTATTTGTGCATCATCACTTGTAGATTGTGCTTTGGGTATTTAAAAAAAAAAAAGTTTATTTTTTACTTTTAACCCAAAGGTTTTTACCTTTTACAATTTTAACCCTATATAATTTGTTTTTTAACTTTAACCCAAAACTTTTCATTATTTGCAATTTAACTTCATAACTTTTGTCACTTATACTTTTCAACTTTCGTAAATTTTCGTTTTACGTATGGTTCTAAATTTTTCGAGTTAATACGACGCAACGTGCATGTGTGGTTCAACGTTTTTACCTCTATTTTTCCATATTTGACACGTTCGTCGCAACACGCATATCCTAGGTCGAGTCAGTGTTGGTGGTCGATGACGGTTGTGTGACAATAGTACTATGTGACACCGTTTTACGCCCTGCCACAACGCGGGGTGTGCTTTGGGGGGGGGGGGGGGTTCAAAGAAAAAATGGTTATGCATATGGTTGTCATCACGTTGGCTTTGGGCATTTCCAAAAAAAAATGATTTTTTTTTACTTTTCACCTAAAAGTATTTCATAAATTACTTTTAACTCAAAACTATTTGTTTTACTTTTAACCCAAAACTTTTTATCTTTTGCAATCTATCCTCATAAGTTTTTTTACTTTCAACTTTGGTCCTTTATAGTTTTCATTTTACGCAAATTTTTCGCTTTATGCTTGGTTCTAAATTTTGTGACTTAACACATCACAACGTGCGTCTTTAGTTTAACATTTTTACGTTTCATTCTAAATTTTGCGAGTTAACACGACGCAATGTGCGTGTGTGGGTGAACGTTTTTACATCGTCTATTTTTTCTCCGTTTGACAGGTTTAACCTAACGTACGGGTCCTAGATTGACTTAGTTATAACTAAATAATCTACGCCGCATTGCGGCGGGTCGCAATCCTAGTTCATAAATATTTAACAAAATCTAACTGGACCCAGGATTTCAAACTAGTCAAGTCATTATGGTTTTTGGGCTCCATCAAATAGATGAGCATCACAGGGGGTTTTCACTTTTCTATATTCGTAGATTGGGCTGATCCATCAATGTAATAAATGATTATTCGTCAACTTTCAACAGATCAACAAATCAAAGTAATCAATTATTACCACGGTTGGTGGTCAACAGTAGTAAAGTAATCAATTATTACCACGGGTTTGGTGGTCAAGTAGTAAAGTAATCAATTATTAGGGGACACGGGGTAGTTCACTAGTGATAGAAACTATCACTTACATTGTCCAATAAAATCGTGCCATGTCAGCAACCAATATTCCATCACTAGTGATAGAAATGTAGGCGGGGTGGTATCACTAGTGATGGAATTATATCACTCCCAAATTTTTTTAATTTTAATTTTTAGAATTCTGCCACATTTAATGTCCATGTACACGTGTTGTGTTGTAGTGGGGAGCTCTCATTATTTTCCATGTCCATGTACACGTGTTGCAGGAAGACGGCAACATGCAGAACTATCAAAGCAGGAAGACGGCAACATGCAGAGCAAGCTTTAAAGTTTAACGCGTGATAAACTCCACGCCGTTGAATTTATAACGCGTGAAGGAATGGAGGCGGCGGTGTGCCGTGATGGTTCAACGCGTTATGGATGGTCCATAACGGACCACCCCGAGTCCCCTTACCATGGGTTTGGTGGTCCAGTAGTAATAAGATAAAACCTTTTAAAACACCTAAGTGTGAGATGAGGTATTGGGTTCAGGTCTCACGAAGCAAGAAATTCGCAGTTAAAAAAATAAAATAAAATAAAATAAACTAATCAATTATTACCATTTCTCTCCGAGGATTTGCAAGCTCATTTTTTATTTTTCTCGTACCAATTTTTACACCAAAAACCATCTAAGCTCTTACTTGCAAAAATTTTAACTCACACCATTTTTATGGGGGGCAACATGAGGCTGGTATATCATCAATGAAGAAATGAAATGATTATATAGGGTAAATTACATTTTTCGTCCTTTATGTTTGTATCAGGTTGCAATGGATAGCCTTTAAATTAAATAATTACGGTCACAATCATTGTTTTAGAAAAACCATTACACCCTACGCCCTTTGTCCATAACTTGGTTAAAATTTTCAGTTAAATATGGCATGTGCAAGGCACATGAGTGTACTTTTGTAATTTTACTCATTTATCTAAAATAAATTTATAAATAAAAGAAATCAAATTGGAAAAAAAAAACCCCGCTCTCTCTCTCTCTCTAAATCTGAACCCAAATCTCAAACCCAGATCATCATCACCAAATCTCAAACCCAGATCACCAAATCTCAAACCCATATCATGATCATCACTAGAATTAGAACCAGAGCCACTCGTTCTACCTCTAGCAACCGCATTTCTCTCCAACTTATTCAACTCAGACACATTAGTAGATGAAGAACCAAAGAATCGTCTTGAGGCCGGAGCCTGTAAACGAGGGTTTGGATCTTGTGAGAGAACTTGGAGAACAGTCCTGCAAAACAGAAAACCGTTAGGCTCGTCGCAGAGATGGGAGGGCCCCTCTGCGACCACCCTCCGGCGTGAAGATAAGTATTGGTAGAGAGAGAAAATAGAGAGAGAAAGTGAGGACGAAGGTTCAGAAAATCGTACTTGGCTTTGTACTTGATGGGCTATTTATAGTAGTCAACTTAGATGACATCATCCGTCCAGACGCACTTGAACGGAGGTTCGTCTTCGGAGGTTTTTGATGTTGGGCGGACATTATTCGGATGTACGTCCAAGCGGAGTCTTGTTCGTCCTAGGAGTCATGTCCGGCTTCGGACATGTATCTTCAAGTCCCCCAGTTTGGTAAGTCTTTGTAAAAACTTAGCAAACTATTATTTCAAGTTTTTTGTCCTATTCGGATGACGTGTCGCTACGGGAGTGGTCTGACGTGGCATGATTTGAATGGTGATGACGTGGTGCGGGTGACTTTTGCGATTTGTCGGTCGGTCACCTACCTGTGACGATAGTAATTCCTCACGTTGGAATTCGTGGGAGGTGACGGTTTGAAGTGACTACCCCGTGACCGACTTAAAACCTTTATAAATTCACTTTTCACCATTTCATTTTTTACCCTTCTTTTCTCTCATCTTTTTCCCTTCTCTGCTGTTACCCTCTTCTTTTTGAGTCTCTTCTTCTTCCTCAAGGTGCGTCCATCTCTTTTGCTTAAATTTCTTATTTTATGAAATGGCTCCTGGTAAGGAGAATCTCGCAGAGAGTGTGAGCGTGCTTACCCAACGTCAGTTGGATAAGTTCGTTAGAGATTATAGGATTCCCCTGGATCTTTATCCGGTCCTTCCCTCCGATAGGGAAGCAATATATCCGTTCCGTCAAGGGAAGTTTCCCTTTTATACTCGCGTCTGCAATTTTGCGAATTATAGGGTTCCTTTCTCTCGTTTCTTGATTAGGGTTTTGCAATATTTTAGGGTCCATATTTGTCAGGTTAACCCCTTCGGCCTTAGCCGTATTAACCATTTTGAAATTTCTTGCCGAGCCTTAGATCGGAAACCGGACCTGAACGTTTTTCGTTATTTTTATGAGTTTATAACGGCCGGAGATTGGTATACATTTGCACACCGAAAGAATGTTCCGTCCCCGTCCTCTGGCGAGCGGTCTAGTCTAAAGAATTGGAAAGACAATTTTTTCTGGTTGGATGACCGCTGCCTACCGGAGGATATGAGGTGGCGTGTCAAGGATCAGACGATGTCCTTTGATGAAGACTTTGTTTATGATGAAAATCTTGTTCGTGCCTTAATTGATCATAAATCCCCCATTCGTCCCCTTCCTGAGCATTTCCTTTGGTTAGGTCGTGTCAGTTTTTCCTGGGCCCAAGGGGATAAGGATTGGCCGATTATTCGCCGAAAGCGTGATCGTAAGTTTCGGCCCTTTTAGTCCCCTTCGGCACCATTACTTGTTTATTTTTGCTGACTCCTTTTGTTTTGGGGATGCAGGTGTTGCAATGTCTCTTCTTGATGCCTTAAAGGTTCCAAACACGAATGTTTTTGATTTTGATTTTGGGGAACAAGGCGAGGAGGATGTTCCTTTTATGAAACAAGTGGCGTCTTCGGCCCAACCAATTCGTCCAGAGGTGACTCAAAATGTGACGGAGCCTTCTACTGCAGAAGCAACTTCTTCTATTCCTCAGGATGTACCTGAACAGGTTGCTGCAGAGGCTACTTCTTCCATTCCATTATCGTTAAAGGATGTTGAGGGTTCGTCCGGATCACGAACGGGTAGGAAGTCTGCCCTTGATGATGTTGATAGTGATCCGGAGTTCCGCGATCTGGATGAGACTTTACAATATCGACCTTCTTTAAAAAGCCAGGGTGTTATGTCGGGTGTGGATTTATCAGGTGTTGTTCTGAAGGCCAGCTCTCATAAGAGGAAAAAGGAGCCGGTTCAAATTCGTGCTACCGACCCACTTCCATTGCCAAGGTCAAAGAAAGCAAAAAAGGATTCTCACTCCGAAGGTAACGTAATAGAAGAGCTGAACGAACACATTACCGGAGGTAAGTTTTCTAGGGAAGAGGCTGCTTTGGCTCGTTCTAAACCAACTCCTGCGTATTCAGGTTTTGTTCCTGATAGTGAAGTGGAAAGCATGGAGGTTGAGAATCCGGTGGTTACGGATAAGGAAAAAGGTCATGGTGAGCCGAAGGTGGTGACTTTTTCAGGTACGCATTTGGGCTCATCCTTAGGTCCGGACTGTTTTGCAGATGATGAGGAAGATCAAGTGTCTTCTCTTCCTTCGTCTTGGTTCGGACCTGAGTTGATGTCCTTTTTTTGATATGCAGATTTGTTTTCGGATGACATGGATATTGACCCAGCAACTGCCGAAGAAAAGTTCGTTCCTGACTGGGACATCCGGAACAAAGATTCGGTGATGGATACTTTGGTTGCCAGAACTATGCTTTTCAATATCAACACTCCGATAGATCATGCAAGGAGTCGGAAGATGAAGAACCCAGACTTAGGGGCTGCGGTTTTGACCAATCAAGCCCAATCAAATATCTTTGTAACGGAGCTATATCGTCGGTGGGTGGAAGCGGAGTCGGTAAGGGAGGAGTTGGAGAAGGAAGCTCGCTCTCTGAAGCGTAAAGTTCAGAGGAGTCCGGAGGCGGCGAAGAAAATAGCTCAATTGACCCAAGATCTTCAATCTCAGCAGGAGAGAGTTAACTCCTTGATCGCTCAGAATCAATCGTCCCAAGCAGCTGCTGCTGCTGCTGCGGAGGACAGAGATAAAATTTCTTCAGAGTTTTCGGCTTTCTCTGAATCAACAAGGCAGAAGGACGAAGAGCATAAGATGGTTTTGACGAAGATGGAGGATTCCCTTAATAAGGCTCGTCTTGCTTACGAGAGCATGATGGCCGGTACGTCCTTCTCCTGACTTACTTGCTTTTTATTTTTCCTGTTTTTCTAACACTTTTTCCAGAGCGGGATGCGCTAAAATCAGGGGAGGCTGATTTAAAAGACCGGATTGCGGAACTTGAGGCGGAGAAGGCTTCCCTGAAAGCCAAAGAAGAAGATCTTCAAGAAACGAAGGCTTGGATGCTCTCGGAGGGGGCGAAGCTTCTGGCAAAGAATATTCACAAAGGGAAGGAAATGACTGCTGCCGTGTCTGCGGTTAACAATGCAATGAGTGCTGTGGGTATCAATTCTGGTTTGCACGCTGGTTATATGCATGCTTTGCAGAAGAAGACCCCCTACAAAGAGGTGCCATTGTTAAACCGTAATGCTACGGAGGATTTAAAAACAGCGGTTGCTTGTTTTGATACTCTTACATTTCCTGTGATAGAAGATCTACCGAAGCTTGCCAACGCGCCTCTTTCTGAAATTAAGAAAGCTCTTCGTTTTGCAAGTGAATGACTTTTTGGAGAAGTAAGGTAGACATGCCCGGCTCTTTGGGGTATGCACCTTGGTAGTTTAAAATTGATTTAGTTTTTTGTAAGGTGGACATGTCCGGTAGCTTGGGGCATGCACCTTGTTTCAGATGAATGTAATGATGTTTTTATTGATGTTGGAACAATTATCCTACGTATAGTTTTGTAATTTCCGGTTTATGCAAGTCCGGTTAGTTTTTGATGTAATCACTTATCTTATACATGCGTCCATGTTTCGTTGTTTTACATTTCTTTTATTTCCTGAACGTTCATTTTAAAGGCACGGATCCGATTTGTTTTACTTAGGATAATTTTTAAGTGAAGGAAAAGCACGAACGAAACCAGTTCGTCCTCACCTTTTAGGGTTAGCATCCCTATTTCGGCCGAATATTATTATACTTGTATTGCAATGTTGTTTAGGATAGAAAAATTTATTCTATTTTCTTATTCGGAGTTTACACTTCTCCGATTGACATGGTAAAAACATTTTATGAAATCTGTGGGCAAAACCCTCCACAGTTTTTTGATTTTATCATTCATTCGGTGCGGGCATAACCATCCGCATTACAGGAAAGTAGAAAAAACAACGGAAGCCGTAGCTTTCATTTTACAATCTTATTTTAAAATAAGAAACTTCTTAAAGAAAACACTTCTTTAAGTGAACTCCGTTCCATGTGCGTGGTATGATGGTTCCGTCCACTTTCTTGAGTGTATATGCACCGTCTCTTCCTGCGGTGTTAATCAGGTAGGGGCCTTCCCATTTTGGTGCCATTTTTCCAGTTCCTTCAACTAAACTTGCTTCATTACTCCGCATGACGTAGTCCCCAACTTTGAACCAGACCTCCTTTATCTTTGAGTTGTAATGCTTTTCCAACTCTTGTTTGTATTTCGCCTCTCGGATCGCCGCGAGCTCTCTCCTTTCTTCGGCTAAATCCAGGTTCAGAAGGAGTTCCTGTTCATTTTCTTCCTGATTCAGCTGCATGCGGGGAGTTGGTATCCCTACTTCAGCGGGAATAACTGCTTCGGTACCGTATGTTAAGCTGAAAGGAGTCTCCCTGTTGCTCGTCTTTGGCATCGTTCGGTGGGCCCATAGGACGTGTGGGAGCTCATCCGCCCATGAGACACCTTCCCTTCCCAAGCGTTTCTTAATGCCTTCCACGATGCTGCGGTTGGCTCTTTCTACTTGCCCGTTGGCTTGGGGATGGGAAACCGAAGCAAAACTTTGCTCAATACACATTCTTTCACACCATGCTTTGAATGGTTTCTCGGCGAACTGTTTTCCGTTATCACTGACTATGCACATCGGCATTCCGTATCTGCACACTATGTTTTCCCAGACAAACCTTAGCACTTGCTCCCCTGTGATGGTCCGGAGTGGTTTGGCCTCGACCCATTTTGTGAAATAATCAATGGCAACCAATAAGAACCTCACCCCTCCGGTGGAAACGGGGAAAGGACCCACAATATCAATCCCCCATTTCTGGAAGGGCCATGCTGATGTTACCGGAACGAGGTTGTTCTTGGCTCGATGGCTAATGGGAGCGTGGCGTTGGCAGTCTTCACATGATTGTAGTTCGTTCACTGCACTCTGGTGCATACCCGGCCAAAAATATCCGGCATTCATTACTTTGGCTATAACCATCCTTGGTCCGGCATGAATGTCGCATATCCCCCAGTGGATTTCTCTTATGACGTAGCTGGCTTCTTCTGGCGTTAAGCATTTTAAGAGCGGACCTAAAAAGGTCTTTCGGTAAAGTTTCCCGTTATGGATCTGATATTGCAGCGCTTTGACCTTTAACTTCCGAGCCTGAGCTTTGTCTTCTGGGAGTTTTCCTTCTTCCAAGTAATCCACGATCGGAGTCATCCAAGATTTTTCGATTACAGAAACTGACATGACCGACTCCATCTGCTGGATGGCCGGGGCTTGCAAGGTTTCAACTAAGACTTCTTTTGACAGATGACAGAATGCTACGGATGCGAGTTTACTCAAGGCATCGGCCTTTTTGTTTTTACTCCGCGGAATGTGTACTATCTTGCAAGAATCAAAAGAGGAGATTAAACTATTTACTTGCTGGAGATACCGAACCATGTTGTCTTCTCGGGCTTCGTATTCTCCACTGACTTGGTTTGCTACCAACAATGAATCAACATGTGCTAACACGGAGGTTGCTCCGGCTTTGGCTGCGGTTTGGAGACCTGCAAGGAGAGCCTCGTATTCTGCTTCATTGTTTGAAGTTTTAAATTCGAATCGTAAGGCATAAGTGTACTCTATCCCTTCTGGATCTATAAGGATTAGCCCTGCCCCTGATCCTTCTTTACTGGAAGCTCCGTCCGTATATAAGTTCCATACCCTTGGTAGGGCAGATTTTTCTTTGGTGCTTTCTCCGGTCGGAACCTCCGTAAGGAAATCTGCCACCGCCTGGCCTTTTACCGGTCCTCTGGTACGATAGGTGATGTCGAAAGCGCTGAGTTCAATTGCCCATTTCGTGAGACGTCCGGAGACCTCTGGCTTTCTAAGAATTTGTTGGATCTGGAGATCAGTTTGTACTTCTATATTGAAAGCTTGGAAGTATCTTCGGAGGCGTCTAGAGGCGTGTACCAAAGCAAGTGCCAACTTTTCGATCATCGGGTACCGGGTTTCATAATCTTTTAAGATGCGGCTTACGTAGTAGACCGGGATTTGCGCTTGATTCCGATGCACTACGAGCACTGCACTTATGGAAAAATGAGAAGCGGAGAGATATACAGTGACAGTTTCTCCGGTGATTGGAGCGGTTAAAGTGGGCAAGGATCCAAGACAAACTTTCAGCTCCTGAAATGCCGAATCGGCTTCCGGTGTCCATTCTATTTGGCCTTTTCCCGTTCGTTTTTTCAACACATTCATGAAAGGAATAGAACGATCGGCCGCTTTTGAAACAAAACGATGAAGAGCCACGAGCTTCCCGTTTAATGACTGAATTTCTTTGACAGTTTTGGGAGGTTGCATGGAGACTACTGCTTTGATTTTATCCGGATGTGCCTTGATTCCGGACTGGGTTATCCATACACCGAGAAACTTTCCTTCTTCTAAACCGAAAGAGCATTTTTTGGGATTGAGTTTAAGATTGACACTCCGAAGCCTGGTGAAGGTTTCGAGTATGTCATCAATCATGTTATCCTCGGCCTGACTTTTTATGACCAGATCGTCCACATAAATTTCCAAATTCCTTCCGATCTGGTCTTTAAATGCCTTATCCATCAATCTCTGATACGTGGCTCCGGCGTTTTTTAATCCAAACGGCATTTTGGTATAACAATAAAGCCCTTCATTGGTTACGAACGCTGTCTTATCCTCGTCTTCCAAAGCCATTTGTATCTGATGATAGCCTTTGTATGCATCCAAGAAGCATTTAAGGCGGAAGCTGGAGAGGGAATCAATCTTTAGATCGATCTCTGGTAAGGGATAACAATCCTTCGGACATGCGTTGTTTAGATCGGAAAAATCTACGCACATTCTCCAGGTTTTATCTTTCTTGGTTACCATTACTGGGTTAGAAACCCAGGTTTGGTAACGTACTTCCCGGATGATTCCGGCACTTAACAATTTTCGCACGTCTTCGGCGATTGCCTTGTTTCGAGCTAGAGCCATGTTTCTTTTACTTTGAGCCACTGGTTTTGCCGAATGCGACACTTTCAGCTTATGTTCAGCCAAACACCGAGGAACTCCTACCATATCGGAGGTTTGCCAGGCGAATACATCGAGGGAATTAGATAAAAGCTTCCACAACTTCTTTTTGGTACGTTCGGGAAGTTGGGCTCCAACTGCAATTTTTTGCTCTGGGAAGTGCGGATGAATAGCCCATTCTTCTGTGAGGAGGTTCGGAGGTCTGTCAGTACCCTTGCTTTGTCGAACTTCAGCTACACAAATTGTGGATTCGGAGTGCAGAGTTGCTACTCCTGCTTCGGTAGGGAATTTTAACGATCCGTGAAGGGTAGAGCTGATGATGCCGAAGGCGCACATGCCGGGCCTTCCTAATATAACATTGTGTACGGACCTTGCCTCTACCACTAGATACGTCAGGTTTACGGTTCGGACCAAACTTCCTTCTCCCAATGTTGTTGGTAAAGTGATTTGCCCCATAGGTTGCACCACTTCTCCGGAAAAACTTACCAACGGCATTGAGACTTGGATCAACTTTGCCTTGGTTTGTGGAGCTAGCTGTTGAAAACACTGCTTATACATGATTTCGGTGGCACTTCCGCTGTCAACGTAAATCCTCCGGACCTTGTGACCTGCTATGATCGCAGACACGATGATTGGTCCGTCCTTGACTTCTTCAGGATTGATAGGGGGGAAAAGCAATGGGTTGCTGCATCCAAGCAGCCATATGATGGCTGGATCGCTTGATACCTTGGTTACCCGCTTTTCTGATCATGCCTATTACTGGTTGATTGTTCGGATTATCCACCGAATTACCTGAAGACTTTCCTTCCTTCATCTCTTTCACTAGATGCGAAGCTTTCCGGATCGCACTGCTTTTTCTATTTCTTGCTTCAGGGACCAGCAGTCATCAGTGTTGTGACCTCGAGCATGATGGTAGTCACAATATTTCTTGGAATTCTTATCACCCGGGTTTCGGAGTTTTGGCGGAGCAGGGAAGTTTGCCCCTTCCGCACTGAGAATTTCACTGGGAGTTTTGGAGAGATCTGATAGATTGTAAAATCTTGACCCGGAACTTCTTCCGCGAGGAGGTCTGTCATTTCTGCTGTAGGGGTGCGAACGTCCCCTATTCCCAGATGGGGTTTTATCAAACACCGACCCACCGTTTTTCTTCCAAGAAGACATTTTGTGATCTGACTCCGGAGCTGGGTTACATGCGTTTTTGCCTCGAGCAAAGGCTCTGGCTCGCTCCATGAGTACCTCCATTGTCTTTGGGAGATTTTCATGTGATTTTTCGACCAACTGATTGTTCCGGACTCCGTGACAGAATCCGGAGATCCTCAGCTGATCAACTACTCCACTAATCTGCATACTCTCCAGGTTAAACCGGTCAATGAAGCTATCCAAATATTCTCCGTCCCTTCTCCGAATGTTGTGAACTTCGGTGATTTCTTTGGAGTAGTGTCTTTGTTGGCTAAAATTTTGGAGAAATAATCTTCGGAACTCTTCAAAATCGTTGATCTCACCTTCATTCAGCGCGTCAAACCACACTCGAGCAGCTCCAGTTAGTGTTTGCGCGAACATAAAACACCACGCTGGCATTGGCCACTGTTCTACCCGCGCGGCTCCGTCGAAATCGAACATATGATCATCTGGATCAGTTGTACCATCATATTTTTTTTACTGTGGTTGGCATTTTGAGCTTCGGAGGAAGTTTTGCATGTGTGATGCGGGCGCTAAATTTTGACTTAGCAGTCATGGAAACTGGGTGATACGGTTTTGTGAGTTCCGGATCATTAACTACGTCCATCTGTGTTTCATTTCGTATAGCCATTGCTGGCGAAGGTCCGGACGAACCCTGGACATACCCGGTGTAAACTTCGGAGGTGACAACTGTGGAAAAAGTGGGAGAGGTAAACATCGTAGGACCCATGGTCCTTATCGGGGTTTCTTCTTGAAACAACCTGGTTCGTAAACCGAGGATTTGTTCATCTCTAGCCTGTTGTGCTTTTAATCGTCGCAGAAGACTTGCATTTTTGGAAAGAAACTCCGCGTCAAACTCAGATGTTTGCGAAGTAGGGATTAGAACAAAAGGCAAGGTTGTTCCCGGCCCTGAGCTTAAAGCAGCTGAGGTTATGGAAACAGTACTTGCTGGTGCTGTAACTTGTGTACTAACAGCTGTAGATCCCAGATTCACAGAACCTGAGGCCGCCATTTGTCAGTTCTTTGCTCAAGAAATTCATCAGAGTGAAGGACTAAGAGCTTTGAGATCGGATGGCGCCAATTGAAGAACCAAAGAATCGTCTTGAGGCCGGAGCCTGTAAACGAGGGTTTGGATCTTGTGAGAGAACTTGGAGAACAGTCCTGCAAAACAGAAAGCCATTAGGCTCGTCGCAGAGATGGGAGGGCCCCTCTGCGACCACCCTCCGGCGTGAGGATAAGTATTGGTAGAGAGAGAAAATAGAGAGAGAAAGTGAGGACGAAGGTTCAGAAAATCGTACTTGGCTTTGTACTTGATGGGCTATTTATAGTAGTCAACTTAGATGACATCATCCGTCCAGACGCACTTGAACGCATTTTTATGGGGGGCAACATGAGGCTGGTATATCATCAATGAAGAAATGAAGAAATGAAATGATTATATAGGGTAAATTACATTTTTCGTCCTTTATGTTTGTATCAGGTTGCAATGGATAGCCTTTAAATTAAATAATTACGGTCACAATCATTGTTTTAGAAAAACCATTACACCCTACGCCCTTTGTCCATAACTTGGTTAAAATTTTCAGTTAAATATGGCATGTGCAAGGCACATGAGTGTACTTTTGTAATTTTACTCATTTATCTAAAATAAATTTATAAATAAAAGAAATCAAATTGGAAAAAAAAACCCCCGCTCTCTCTCTCTCTAAATCTGAACCCAAATCTCAAACCCAGATCATCATCACCAAATCTCAAACCCAGATCACCAAATCTCAAACCCATATCATGATCATCACTAGAATTAGAACCAGAGCCACTCGTTCTACCTCTAGCAACCGCATTTCTCTCCAACTTATTCAACTCAGACACATTAGTAGATATTTGAAGCTCCTTCAAAACGACGTCGGATTCAGAATCACCGCGAACCCTAATGGTTAACATAAAGCCTCTAAGACCTACAACACAGATCCAACGTGAATCAAACGGATCACGTGCGATGCACGTGAAAACCTCCGGTGCAGCGTCGTATTTGAAGAAGCAACGACCGGTGGAGATTTCGAACAGTGAGAGAAGTGAGGATCCAATTATGATCTAAGAATCTGGCAGGCGAAACTGGTAGTTTCCGGCAAACCGACTTCTTCGGAGTGAACCGTCAGCAAACTGCAGGCCGTCGTCTTCCACCCGCCGGAGACCATGGTGGTGGTAGATGAACGAACGTCATCCTCATATCCCCCTCGTCTTCCACCCGTCGTCATCTTCCACGTCTTCCATGTAAAAACCCTAATTTTGGGTAAGGTTGTGTTTTCTTTTTGAAGCCCTAATTTTGAAATTGGGGTTTGTGATAATGGTGATGGTTGATGGTGGTTGTTGTAAAGATGGTAGTAGTTGTTGCAAAGTTGGTGGTGGTGCACATGGTTGCCGGAGGGTTGGGTGGTGGTGCACATGGTTGCCGGAGGGTTGGGTGGTGGTGGGACGATGGTGGTGGTGATGGTAGAGATGGAGATGGTTGTGGTTCAGGACTTTGGTTTGCAGGTTGTGTTTACGTATACATATATTAACAAATTAGTGAATTGTTTTAATTGTTTTTAGTTTATTTATTATAACAAGTTGATGCTAACCCGCACGTTGCGGCGGGACGACAACTAAGTTGATGACAATGCCACTAATGTAACCCGGTCAATGCCTTCCTCTCCGCCAGTCTCTCTCTCGCACCCCATTGTCAATGATGAGCATTTCTTTCTCTCTGTATTTCTATCTTTTTCAACGAAAGTGGGTTGTACGTTTCTTAATCCTTGTACTCGAGGCAAGATGCTTGCATACAACCCATACATGGTGATTGAAAATGTTAAAACACTAATGCAACTTTCAAAAGAAAAAAAAAAGTAGTAAATAAAAGAAGGAAAGAAAAAAATAAATATTTTGTGATGACATCTAAAACTTAAAAAAAAAAACAAAAAAATAATCATATTTCGTAATATAGAAACACCAAAATGTCACCAGTATAATTTTACGTCATATATTTGTTAACAATAAACATATTATTTTTCACCTTTTATGTATTGAGATTGACAAATTATTTTTTTAATAAAACAAATAAAATATATATGGGTTGGCCTATTTAACGAAGGTAGGCAAATTATAAATTTAGTCAGAAACTTCCTTATCCAAACACATCCAATTTACTAACCACCACAAAACGTTGTGCTTAACACCGTCACGCTTCCTTCTTCATTGATTGGATTTGGAACCATCTGAACCGGATGCAATCGATTCGTCAGATCTGAGTATCCAGATCATTCGTCGTCGTATATGGTCATCACCTGGACGGCTGGACCACTGGAGATCGTGGCAATCGCCGCTTCCGGAGCAAGGCAGTGGTCCGTCGCTGATGCCACCGCTAGATTCTACCACTTTCTTTTTTTTTTCTCGCTGATGCCACCGCTAGATTCTACCACTTTCTTTTTTTTTTCTCTGGATAGAAGGCACCATTCAAAGTATGTTATCGGTTGGAAATTGATTGATTGGTGGCTATTGGGATTATACAGGGTGTGCAGCAAACGCGTCGGTTTTGTTATTAACGGTATGGCGATGGTATTTGAATACCAACTAGGTTTTGTTCGCCCGCGTTGCGGGGCATTAAGCCGAATATTTCTTTCTCATAGCATGTACGTCTGTGTTTTAGTTACTTGTACATACTACTCATAACACGATCTCAAAAGAAATTACATTGAGTAAACAAAGTAAAACAAAATACTACCATATTTTTGCTAAAAAAACTAAAACGATGGAAAAATTACCACTTGGCATGACGAATAAAATTAAATCGAGCCAACTAATTAAAACAAAACACTACCATAGTCTTCTAAAAAATATTAAAAAGAATTTTATACTGGTGGCAAAATCGTAAATAAACATAAAAAAAATCATGTCGAAATGTAAATCAACTTAAGTTTATATCGACACGTAAATAAAAATAAAGACGTAAAACTCGATTAAAAAGTATTTAGAAAGTTAAAGGGTTGTAAAAGTCAATGCTGAAAATTAAAAGGTAAAAGTAAAAAAGAAAAAAACTCATAAAGAAAAAGAAAGAAAGAAAAAGAAAAAAAAAGGAAAAAAAAAATTGACAACACCACTGTAGCAAAGTGGTGTTGTCATTTGATATATATAATAATGGGAGTTTGAAAACCATTATTGCGTTTTGGTTTGTGGTAACTGTATTTTATTTTTTATTTTTAATAGTCGCGTTTGTTTATTGACAGAAGTGATGGTACTGGTGTTGACCATTTGCACAAATCGTTGCGACTCTTGTGGAAATCAAGTACCGCTTGGGAAAATTCCACCGGTTCTAATATGCCGGGTCGTATGACGGTTCACAAAGGAAAAGGTGTGCGCCGATTTGCAATTTGCCATGTCCGCCGGTTCAGAGTATTGCATCGCCCAAATTCCTTCAAATAGTAAATGGTGTAAAAAATAGTATGATTATTAATATGGTACTTGTCGTTTACCCGCGCGATGCGGCGGGAAACATATCATTTAGGTTGGTGCGTTTAGGGCTATGTACGGGGCGGTTCTCGTTTTCCAGTTAATTTATCAGTCGTCTCGTGATATATCGTATAGTACTTAAGTTAGTTTTCTTAACCGCCATGGCCTTCACCTCTTCTTTGGGGCTCTCTTGATGAACCATCACACAAGGCGTTTTGGTTTACGCCTTAGCTCGCCTCACGCCTTGGCGCACGTGGTTTATGCCTGTAGCTAAACTGGTGCTCCGTATGTATTTTTTTCGTTAGATTTGATTTCGAATCACCGGAGTTCCATAACGACAACCAAGCCTCAAACTTCATAATATGACAGCTATGGATTTACTCGAGTAAGAACCTTAACTGCCGCTATTCATCACTGTTGTTGAAATCTCGAACCACCGTCGCCGCCGGCTTGTGTGGCGGAACCCTAAATCGCCAGGTCGGTTGACAGGTCATTTACAAGTTTGAGATGAAATGTGTTTAAAGTGACCTGTTTGGGATAAAAACACAAACAAAAATATAGCCAAACCCTATAAAGCTATTTCTTTATTTAACCCGTCTAATATAAACAGAGACCAAACGACGCATTGATTAAACATGTAACCTCTAAATAAGGGTATGAGAAAAAAAATAAAGAAATAATTCCACCATTCAGAAAAAAAAATTAGAAAACATGTACTGACTCTTGGTTGAGAGTAAATCTTAGACCGTTCACCGGTGTATGATCCTCGGCCAAAGAAAATGTTGAAGCTGACTGATCCTTATATGAACCGTGCTCCATTTTGGAGTGAAAATCTGGAAAATGCACGAAAATATTTATTTTAGTGAAGAGTGAGAGCCAAAAAATAAAACACCCTAAGTTTTCAGTTAGTATTTAACACCCGTTAGCCAGGCCCTAGGATGTTAGAAAATCAAAAGTTAAAACCTTAGATTGTTACTTTAAACTATTAGTACCTAACGTTTTTACTTTCCATAAACCACAAGGACTAATGGTGTAATTAACTCAAAATAATAAAATAAGTATCATTAAAATAATGATCCTATTCAAATATGGTATAGAAAGTATATTATATTCTTGACATTATAGATATCCAATATTGCTAGTTTGACTCTCAAAAGTCAAACATAGACTATTCTTTGGAATAGAAGCTGACAAAAAAAACTTTAGTGCTGACGCCAATCATACAGACTCATACCCCTTGGAAAACAACTTCTAGAATTCACCTAAATAATTGTTAACTTTTGACTTCTTTACAAAAAATGTTAATATTTTGAATGCATTAATCTCAAAAAAAAAAAAAATCTAAAGTATATCTTTCATTATTATATTTTTAAAACTGATTTTAGTTACCATTTAGGAAAATATTTCTGTTTGATAGGTGTAACATCATCATCATTAGTAAATCCCACCAATAGCCAAGCTAAGGTAGGGTCTGAGGAGGGTAAGATGTTGACAGCCTTACCTCTACCCCGTAGGAATAGAGAAGCCGCTTTCGGTGAGACCCCCGACTTGATAAGTAGTTTTGCCTCAAGCCTTGGACATAAGGCACATAACACTCAGCAATTGGGACAAAAGTTGATTAGTGCATGTGCCCCCTTGTCTTTTTAACGTTATTTTCACAAAATTAGTAAAATAAAGTTAATATTAATGCACTTTCACTTTTGCCCACAAGAGCCTACATATGTACCTATTAATTCATTTTGATAGGTGTAACATGTACCTGTTAATTCATTTTGCTACAAGGGGCTATTCTTTAGTGATGACAACACCATAGCTATTTCACATTTGTTGATGCGTATATAAGTTTTCTTTTTTTACCAGCCAAAACAGACTTCCAATAAACATATAACAATTACAAGAGCCAACCCCGCAAGATGTTGAGCACAAACAGAAAAAAGAGTTAATTACTGTTTTCGTCCCTGTGGTTTGTAAAAAATCACTATTTCAGTCCATTAGTTTAAAAATTGCAATTTTAGTCCCTGTGGTTTCACTTTCGTAACCATTTCAGTCCACCTCCGTTAACCCCATCCATTTATTCTGTTAAGTACACGTGAATTGACCATAATGCCCTTATTAATAAAAAAACAAAAAGATATCTAAATGAGTTAATTATTGTTTCCGTCCTCGTGGTTTGTCAAAAATCACTATTTCAGTACACGTGGTTTCACTTTCGTAACCATTTCAGTCCAGTCTCCTAACGCCGTCTATTTTACCGTTAAGTTTTTAATGAAATACCTAAATTACCCTTGTGTTAATTAAATATGGACTTATATGATTTTATTATTGGATTTATATGATTTATTGTTGTATGACATATGGACAATTGGATTGTAGGGTTCGATCCACCATGGCTTAAGTAGATGTAGAAGTCTGGCACTATTTTTACATATATGGTTCCAAAATTTTAATTTTGGATTTTAGAATGAGAAAATGTCCAAGTAAGCATTATTTTTCAAAGTTATTATATTAATTGATGCTGCTAGGAAGATATTAATTGGGGTGGGGTAATGGGTCGCCGGACATTAAGAGGGTGGGGTTGTGATGCCGGAGACTGGACTGAAATGGTTACGAAAGTGAAACCACAGGGACTGAAATCGCAATTTTTAAACTAATTGACTGAAATAGTGATTTTTGAGAAACCACAGGGACGAAAACAGTAATTAACCCCAGAAAAAAAAAACTGTTTTCGGACATAACACCAGCATATTTCACTCAAATATTGCACCCCAAGACTATTCAGCAAGTATATGAAGCCAAAGAGCCACTCCATATACAGACATTTAGGAAACCAAATCTATAAAACAACAAAGAGAACTCGGCTAATAAAGCAAAAGAGAAGCGCCAATTGTTGGCGAAATAGAATTAGGAGCGCCAGCCTTCCCAAAGCTACCAACTAATGCATCTTGGGAGAGCTGTTGCAAACCACCATCAGAAGCCAAGATGTAGTTCCTGCAAACCACCATCAGAAGCCAAGATGTTGTTCCTGCAAACCACCATCAGAAGCCAAGAGAATTCGGTCCGTTAAGCTTGCTATGTCCGACACATGTCAAAGATCTGTCAAAAACCTGCAAGTAGTGGAACAACTACTTAGACCCATTTGACCACTTTTGTTTTTAGTAAAGTTTTTAAAGTTTACACATTTGACCCAACAAAGATAAAAATATAAACCAAAATCAACCCTTACTAATGAGTCCAACCTGGATTCTAATAAACTGACACATAATTCTATGACTTTGTCATCTACTACCTTTTTAGGCACTTTTTTTATTCTCTATGGGCCCGATGAGCCATAGGGGTGACAATTTTGCATTATTAGCTAAGAATGTGGTGATTCAAATGTTTTGGGCCTTAAGAGCCATAAGAGTAAAGTAAAGAACGATCATCTAAAAAACAACTCGAGCGGGTCAAAAAATGTCCAATGTGCATTTTCAATCTCCTAAAATAATTGAACTTTTAGAAGCATGTCCAATGTTGACTCATAAGTCTGTCCCTTAACAAACTGAATTAAAAAAATCATAAGGTCTCCCCACAGATTGAACATACCAAATCCAAAAAAAAAAAAAAAACTTATAGAACCAACGATCAATAAAAAATGTATCAAAATGAATATTGACAGCAATTACCTTTGCTGGCCTCAGCTGTGCATTCCCTGGTTGGCCAGTGCTAGTACCTTGGATAATCCTAGACTTCATATTTTTCATTTTAGAACTTAAATAAAGTCCCAAGGCTTGATTTTGAACCAAAAATATCTGTTTTGGATACTGGAATCTTTTAACTTTTAAAAGGCTATGCAAAAAGGTCCTTATTTTTTCTATCCAGTTATTATTGTAGGCTCCACTCCTAATGTAGAATTCACACCTTCAAGAAAGAAACAGCCCATTAACATATATTAGTGACATGTAGCTTCATAATAGTCAATGAAGCACAAGGAAAGTCAAAGTTAACTAAAGTTACGTAAATCTCAAGCTCGTCCCCAAGATGTTATTAGATATTCTCCATACTAACCTATTAAAACTTAAATCCCTGTCATATACCCACAGGAAATAATGTCACTAAACGTATAAATCAGGAAGGATTAGTGTCACGGTTCGTTTTGAGCATACTTACAACAATTCATGGTCTCTCACTTGCCAAATATATTCTGGTATTTCTCCAGATATGTTGCAATTTCTGAAGACACTATTTATGAACGAAATATCAGAGATCAAGCGAGTCAACACAAAAGCCAATGCTAGAAATATCTACATACAATCTTATTAATCCCTTGGTATTGTTGAGCTGAGGAAAAGGTTGAGCGGGTCTGGTTATTTCACTAATTCTCCTGCAAAACATGTGCCATCATAAGCTTGCTATATATATAATTAATCACTTCCTTGACACAAAATAACAGTTTCATCATCAAGAAAAGATTCGTAACTTACAGATCACTTAAATTCATGTAGGGTATCCCTTAAGATAACCAGATGCATCAAGTCAAAAATACAGAAAAAAAATAAAACATTATCTTCCAAATTCTGTTACATGGCTGGTTCCCATTTTATCTTTCACAGATTATATTTTCTTTATACCAGGAACTATATGTATCTCAGATGTTAAAATAAAGAGTAAAATGGCATTTTTGTCCTTGAGGTTTTACCAGTTTTGCGACTTTCGTTCAAAGGTTTGTTTTTCCGCATTTGGATCCAAAAGGTTTACATCTTATCATTTCCATCTGGCTCGTTAACTCCATCCAATTTTCTCTGTTAAGTCAGGGGTATTTCTGTCTTTTTTTGTTAACTTAAAGGCAATTTAGTCTTTTTCCATGGGTATTCGGTCTTTTTACATATAGTGAAAAAGACCGAATTGCCCTTTAAGTTAACTAAAAAAGATGGAAATACAGACTTAACGGAGAAAAATGGATGGAGTTAACCAGCCGAATGAAAATGGCAAGATTTCAAACCTTTTGGATCCAGATGCGGAAAAGCAAACCTTTGGATGAAAGTCGCAAAACTGGTCAAACCTCACGGACGAAAATGACAATTTACTCTAAATTAAAACAATTTTTTGAACTTGAACAAATAGTAAGTAATTAACTACCTTGGAAAAGGATCACCACGAAGAAGATGATGGTAAAAAACATGGCAAAAAGACTTTCATGTGACGACGATGACGGAGATGATGAATTCTTTGAATTTTTCTTCACATTACTCTCTAATGAACCCTCGTTGACATTTACATTATCTGATTTAACTAAAAAATCATCGTCTACACTCATTAATCTGTCGCATAACCTTAAAAAGGCCGTTTTGCAAGTTTTTTTTTATCGAAATCAGGATCCGAACTTCTCTCTGCATTGCTATGAACTATAGCGGTACCAGTACCTACTTTTGGGGATTTTCGGTACCGAGCTCATCCCAAGTTGAAATGCAGAGACCAATATCCAACCTTGGTAAAAACAAATAGAAACATAACCTGTATGAACATAGTTTCTGAAGACAACAAACATGTCATTATGCATCAATCCCTCAGATTTATGCCTATGCCTGGTGCTCAATATATGAACCAGAAAGTCCAGATGTTCCAAGAACAGTCACCTGCAATTAGTAAACAAAATAGTGTGTAACAAAATCATTACCAAGATTAGCCAAAATATGCATAAACAAACATTCACTACATAACAAGAGAAAGAACAATTCGTGGTTTCAAATAGAGTTGGCAAAATGGGAGGGTCAAGATAGATTATGTAACGGGTCAAAACAGGTTTAAAAGAATGAGTTGTTTTTGTATGGGTTGAAACAGGTCAGTGTGGGTTGTGTTTACTCACAAGACACTTATGTTTTTTTTATGTCTTCCATATGAAACTGCTGTATTAATTAATTACATTTACAGTAACTATATTATTACAACGACTATATTATGACATTTTTTAAATAACGATTTAGGAGGTTGTACACATAAACTATACACTTTAGGTGATTTTCACCTTATTTGACACGTTTCTCTTTAATTTGTTTTATCTGACTCGTATGACTCACTAAAGATGAATCAAAATTCAAAACCAAAAAACCCAAATTGACCAGTTTATAAGTACATCAATTAATATTGCCACATCTAATTTCAATTATGCAAATGCAGCTACCTCAATATCTCCAAAAAGAGAAATAAAATACATTAAAAAATACCACTACTACATGTCCATAGATTCTGGGTCGTCTGCTAGACATAATGTCTTAAGCTAACAAAAGAAGGTCCATCATATATGTAACACCCCGTGTTTTCACGAGTGAAAGTCAAAGTCAAGGTCAAAGTCAACGACCGATTTCGCGCGACGTGACTCGTAGAATTGTTTGTATGATATTTAGATTATGTGGAGTAAATGTCGTACATTGCAATAATCGAATCATGCTAACCGTATCTCAATCGACCTACGACTGTGAAGGATAGGAAGTAACAATGCGATAAAGTTAATCAAGCTATGCTAATCAAATCGACATCAAATCGTAACTCGAGCTATGTATTTTACTTGTCAGTTATACGTGTGTGTGTGCCTTACGTGTTACCTGTGCATGTTTACTTTATGTTATGATATGGTGTAATAATCAAGCGAACTCAATCGAACTCGAAGTCTAACTCGAATATAAACGAACCCGAACCCGAACCCGAATTCCGAGTCGAACCCTATAAGAAGTAGTTGGGACTGAAAGTAGTTTGATTAGGAAACCCTATCGAATCGCTCGTAAATCGAAACCGAATCAGCATCGCACCGAACACACCAAAGGAGGTGGCATCCGCACGGATGGCCAATCCGCACGGATTGCCAATCCGCACGGATTGCCAATCCGCACGGATTGCCAATCCGCACAGATGACCAGTCCGCGCGGATAACCTACCCGGGTGCGTGCCATGCGCACGGCTCACCCTTTCCCTTTTTGGCATCCTATAAATACACGGGTCACTCTCCACTTTTTCCACTTTTGGCAAGTGACGTCCGAACCACACGCATTCTTCACCTTTTTCTCAGATTTCTCTCAATCCAGGTAAGATCTTGCACTAATTCTTGTACATCTTTGATCACTACACAATTCTACACATTTCTATCTTTCGAAACTTCGATTTTAACCATGAAATCATCCGGATTTGAGGTATTCTCGGGTGACGTCATCATGAAGTTCATAAGAACTTCAAGCTTGGCTTCATTCCACCAAGAATATCTCAGATCTAAACGATTTCTACAAGTTTTTACAATAACTTCACCTAGATCTAAACTTTTCTAAGGATAAAAGAGTTGAAAGAAATAAACCTAAGTTCTCTCCTTCTTTTACCCTTAAGACCGGTACGAATCCGATCAGTCCTAGTGTTCTACTCGTCAATAGTGATGCCCTAGTTCTAGATCTGGAGTCCTACCCATAGACAACTGATTCCGGGGTTAACCGGGATGACCGTTCTGAGTCGCCGACAGGCCGAGTTAGGGTGGTTCCTGACCGGTCTAGTCACGCGGGTGAGAACACAACTCCAAGTGGTTACCACGTAATCAGAACGTCTCGATAAACGACAACAGAAACCAAGTGTAGACGAACGGAACAACCAGACCAGTTGTCCGCACGGACAAGCTGTCCGCACGGACTAGCCGTCCGCACGGACTAGCCGTACGCACGTACAGGTCATACGCACGGGTTGTTACCCGCACGGACTACCCTTGGGACCCACTTTCCAAACGAGGTTTGAGTATCGACGAACGAGCAATCCGGACGGACGACCTCTGAATGGATTACTCTTCGGATCATGAGATACTAAGGCCTTAAAACGAAAACCAAACAATCTTCATCCGCACGGCCAAGCCGTACGCACGGACAGGCTATCCGGACGGATTGTCTCTGCCCGCGCACACGGGCTGCCCGCACGGACTACCACACGCCCGGACTGCCGTCCGCGCGACCGGCTTGAAAGGTAGAAACACTTAGGTGTTTTCTAAGTGCTACAACGAAAACTCGAAAGCACAAGCCATCATACACAAACACATCTTAGGAAGAAACAATCCACTTGAACATTTATCCACACAAACCATCTAACCGTACGGATAAGTCGTCCGCACGTACAACTAGTCCGCACGGGTTACCACCCGCACGGACAATCACACGCACGGATGGCTTACCCGGATGGATCACCATCCGCACGCATCACCATCCGCACGGATAGGTCATGCGCATGGATGACTTCTACTCACGGATAACTGATCCGCGCGATCAGTCATCCTACCCACTCTCACTTGTACTGTTTTACGCGTCACTTATCGTTACGTTATCGAATCTATTCAGGCTAACCGTACTCGCTGTAAAGCGCTCCCTTCAATCCATATCGCTGTGAGTATACTCGAACCCTTTTTGCTTTTAGCACTTTTGGGTGTTACATACGTTACAACTATTCAAACTACAACTATCACACTACTCAAGCTATTTAAACGCTTAACCATTAATGCATGTTATACGTGGCTTATGAATGCTTGTTTGTTATGTTTACACAAGGAATGTTGTCTACCTGCCTTAGCAACGATAGTACTATAGTTTGGACTCAGCACCCGTTCACATGGGGGTTGTTAAGGATCTTTCACTTGCATGGATTACAGTGGTAATCCTGTATTGCGAACTGCCTCGGGCAGTCAACCCGCAGTCATTGGTATCGATGGATCTATGTCGATAACTAACGTGCTTCATTTCACTATGTGTACGTGCTGGTTATGCGTAAACGAATTCGAACTCTATATGCTATTATCAAACTTGTATGCTCACCTTTACATTTTATGTATTGACATTATTTTAACGTATGTGACAGGTGCTTAGGACGCATATGTGGTAGGAGTTGGAAGCTAGAATAAAGCTTTAGAGCCCAACAAATAGTTGTCTGTAGATAACTTATTAGGGGTCTCTATAAGCAGATAAACAATTGCTACTTATTTAAATCTGAGTTGTCGGAACAGAGTACTTGTTTTGATGTTGTCTGTAATAACTTGTTTGACTATTTATGTTATGGTATGGGACGTAATGTTTAATTAAATGGTAATGATAGTTGTTATGGAAACTTCTGGACAATCTGTTTCGCTCAGTGTCGCGCCCCGATGATTCCGCCATCGGTTGGGGTGTGACAGATTGGTATCAGAGCCATAACTATAGGGAATTAGGCAAGACTCGACCTAGTCCGGGTCGAAGTCTTAGAGACCTAGACTATAGTTAAGAACCAACAGACCAACTCACGCGTATGCGTAAACTCGTTGCTATCACTCACTCTTTTCTATCATTGCACTCAAATCTTCAAGTTGTGAACAGGTAATGAGGCCGAGAATAGGTGTGAAAACCGCAAACTCTCGACTAAAGTTGCCTAATCATCTTGCGTTTTAGCTACAAACGAGGAGAATCATACCAAATCAGGAGTGAAATCCATATTTTGATGAATAATCTCCTCGAAATCTTTAACAAAAACGAGGACGAAAGTTGCAAGATAGGGGTGAAACCCTAACCTTGACGACTCGTCCCGCTTTTATACAAAACTCCACCAAATTTCGATGGACTCCAACGGTCTAAAGACACAACCTAACCAAAGGGAATTGCGCCAACGCCCGAGAATCGAGGCAAAGGCATAGTCCTGGAGGTCGTTGTGCAGGATCCTTGCGAATAGTCGAGCTACTTTGGTTAGTCGAAGTCTATTAGCCGTAGACAATCTACCTTCGATTAATCGATCTTTATGAAAATTTTATGCATTTTTCTGTTATTTGTTAACGTTTTGAGGTACTATTGGTTTCAACTCAACACTATTGCTCCTGCTAAAACACAAAACCCACACGACTCATCGCTAGCGAATCGACGATAGAGACAGTCAAAATGGTTTGTATGCTCGTAGGTGCTTATAGTAACTAAGTATATGTGTTTCTTGCTGATATGCTTATGTGATTAGGAATATGGTGGTTATGTGCTCTATGTGATTATGTGATTTTGTGCAACTCTGTGATTTTGTAACTATATGCGTTACATGGTACGTGTTACTGAGCTTTAGTAGTAGTAGACGTGTGAGGTGAGATTCGAATACATGTGTTGAGTTCCATGGCGATGTCTGTTGCAGACAATGTCGTCTGGATCCCGTCATCAACTCTCTCGCCAGGAAAAGAGGGACAGACGCCTTGCTTCCATCGTCGCGAAGGCTGTAGCAAAGGCTGTGAGCGATGTCTGCGAGAATGCCAGCAAATCATCCGAGGAATCGAGGACTGAGGGTCCTAGAGCTGCCGCGAGACCTTTCAGTTTCAAACAATTCAAGTCATGTGGGCCGAAAGAATTCACAGGCGAAGGAGGTCCTACTGCTCTATTCCACTGGTTTGACTCTATCGAGGTTACTCTGCGACAAAGTGGTTGCCCTGATGACCTCCGAACTCTGAACGCTACCGGCGTCTTTCAGTCCCGTGCTTTGGATTGGTGGACGGCCGAGAGGAACAAGAGAGGGAATGACGCAGCTTACGGTTTGTCGTGGGAAGAGCTCAAAGAAGTCATGCTGGAGGAATTATGCCCTCCTCACGAGCGCCAAAAGCTTGAAGATGAATTCTGGCACATACATCAAAAGGATGGAGACAATGCTGGCCTCACCGCTCGCTTCAAACAGCTCAGCATTATCTGTCCTGACCAAGTCAAGACCCCTGAGATGACCATCAAGAAGTACATCCGAGCTTTACCCGACTGCGTCGCTGATTTCGTGCAAGCGGCTAAGACTACCACGATCGAAGAAACCTATCTGCTGGCCGCTGAGATCAATGACAAAAGGGTCAAGGCTGGGGTGTGGGATAAGACCTCCAAGCATCTGCATCAAGCCACTACTACCACACCAACTGCTGAACCCACGTCGTCAAGCAACAAGCGAAAGAACAAGAGGAAGAACAGCTCCACCAACAAGAACTGTGCGATTACTGCTGCACCGATCCAAGCTGTACCTGCTCAACAGCGTCAAGTAGTGGCGCTCGTGGCCAATGCACCGCCTGCAAAGCGTGCATATACTGGGCCACACCCACTCTGCCCTACTTGCACCTATCATCACCCGACTGCTATTCAATGCCGCTTCTGTGCTCATTGCAACGTCTACGGCCACTTTACTGCCAACTGCCGTATTCGTCAAGCTCCTGCCAATCAAGCTCTACTCGCTGCCCCACAGGGTCAACAAGCTCCTCCGGCACCCGCAGTCAAAGCCAGAGCATGCTTCACGTGTGGCGACCCGAATCATTTCGCCAACATGTGCCCGAACAGGGTGGTGAAACAAGAACCCCAGCAGCAACAGCAGCAACCACAGCAACAGCAACAGCAGCAGCAACAGGCCGCACGAGCCAGAACTTTCAATCTCAACGTGCGTCAAGCCCAGGCCGACAACAACGTGGTCAATGGTACGTTCCTTGTGAATGGTATTTATGCTTCATGTTTGTTTGATACTGAAGCCGATAATTGCTTTGTGTCACTCGAATTTGAGAAACTCCTTAGTCGTAAACGTTCTCGACTCTCCTCTGCATTCGATGTTGAAGTCGCTACCGGAAGAACCGTCACTGTAAACTCTGTTATTCGTGATTGCACTCTCGAGCTCAACAATCACATCTTCTCAATCGATCTTATTCCTATGCAACTAGGAAGCTTTGATGTCATAGTAGGCATGGACTTTCTTCGCGAAAACCATGCCGAAGTTGTGTGCTTCGATAAAATGATTCGTTTTTCTCTCGCAAACGGTGATTCATTGTGCGTTTATGGTGATACTACTTCGAAGGGTCTCAAGCTTATGTCATGCCTACAAGCTAGCAAGTATCTCCGTAAGGAATACAGGGCCTTCTTGGCTCACGTCGTAGCAGCGGAGAAGGAAAAGAAAGAGAAGAAGAAAGTAAAAGACGTTCCAGTGGTTCGAGAATTTCCTCAAGTTTTTCCAGAGGATCTTCCCGAATTACCTCCGAAGCATGATATTGATTTCCGCATTGATCTTATTCCTGGAGCCAATCCTATCGCCAGAGCTCCTTATCGACTCGCGCCGTCCGAAATGCGCGAACTCTCAACCCAACTCCAGGAACTACTTGAAAAAGGCTTTATTCGCCCGAGCACCTCTCCTTGGGGCGCGCCAGTTCTTTTCGTTAAAAAGAAGGACGGGTCGTTCCGGATGTGCATCGACTACCGGGAATTGAATAAGTTGACTATCAAGAACCGCTATCCTCTGCCTCGAATCGATGATTTGTTTGATCAGCTACAAGGCGCTACGTGTTTCTCGAAGATCGATCTACGTTCCGGATACCATCAGTTGCGTATACAAGAGGAAGATATACCCAAAACTGCGTTTCGCACTCGTTACGGCCATTACGAATTCGTTGTCATGCCTTTTGGCCTAACCAATGCACCAGCAGTTTTCATGGATCTGATGAATCGAGTGTGTAAACCGTATATTGACCGTTTCGTCATCGTGTTCATCGACGATGTCTTGATCTATTCCAAAACGAGAGCCGAACACGCGCAACATCTACGTTTGGTTCTCGAGTTACTCCAGGGGAACCAACTCTATGCCAAATTCTCCAAGTGCGAGTTTTGGTTGGGGGAGGTTCAGTTTTTGGGTCACATCGTAAATAGTCAGGGTATTCACGTCGATCCTTCGAAGATTGAAGCTGTTAAGAGCTGGGTTACGCCTAAGAACCCGACTGAAGTCCGCTCCTTTCTCGGGCTAGCGGGCTATTATCGACGATTCATCGAAGGATTCTCGAAGATTGCTGTACCACTTACCTCTCTCACTCATAAGGATCAGCCTTTTGTCTGGGGAACCAAACAAGAGTCTGCCTTTCGAACCCTCAAGTACATGCTTTGCAATGCTCCTGTTCTCACGCTACCCGACGGAAACGATAATTTCATTGTCTACTGTGATGCTTCTAACCTTGGTCTCGGTTGTGTCTTAATGCAACGAGACAAGGTTATAGCTTACGCATCTCGTCAGCTCAAAATCCACGAGAAGAACTATACAACCCACGACCTCGAGCTAGGCGCAGTTGTTTTTGCATTAAAGATTTGGCGACACTACCTGTACGGTACCAAGTGTACGATCTTCACCGATCATAAGAGCCTACAACACATCTTTAATCAGCGGGAACTAAACATGCGTCAACGCCGATGGGTAGAACTTCTCAACGACTACGACTGTGAAATTCGCTATCACCCAGGCAAAGCAAATGTTGTTGCCGACGCACTTAGCAGACGGAGTTATCTGCTTAGCACCCGAAATGTTCAAGCCCAGCATGTAACACCTCGAAAATTTCGGGTTTTATATTAAAACGACACGTGTCATGTAAGACAAAAACGCGTTGAGAACCCGGATTTAATAAAGATGTTTTCGGTAGGATTTAAAGTGGCGTCATGTTAAAATATTACCTCTGAACACCTCAATTATAAATCCCAATACCCGATATAATATTTTACACATCTATGCACCCTCAATTCAGGGAATTATTGCCAATAATGGAATTGCAAAAGTATGAGGTGATCCCACGATGAAAAGCAATGGTAAACCGATGTTTTCGGGTCTTGTATATGCAATCAAGTGAAATAATGGATGATGGTAGGGTATGTTACAGTATTAGACACTTATTGGAGGTCCCCTATTGATAAAATAAGTCCACAAGTCGTATATAACGGCTGCCCCTTCGAAACACAACAAACAAAAAATCAAAAATCTGATTTATATGTCTCAGGCGGCCCGCCTGAGACTTGGTTGTTCGGAACGCGGGCCGCTTCCGGCCTACAGATACGGGAAAAACAGGCAGCAGCCTGTTTAGTGCGATTGTGACCCTTTCAACCGGTTTCTCTGCATGTGCATGGCCCCTAGACATCCCTACACACTACTTACAAGTGTTGATCAATTGTGGATGGCCCTAGACTTGGTTGTCACTCTCTTGTGGTGCTTGATTCTTGTATATAAAGACCCCTTCATGTCACAACCATTCCACACATCAATTGCAAACAATCTGAGCATTGGAGGAGCTTACAATCTGCTTGAAGGCCTTCCTAATCATCCATTAATCATCTAGTAAGTTGCTTAACCCTTCTAAATTAATTCTAGCTTAGTAATTAGCTTAAAAGTCAATATATCGAGCTTAACGGTTGACTTTGTGATTAAGCAACGATAGCTCAGTCGTATGTCAAATTAAAAGTACCGTTAGATAGGTAATTGTATGGGTATTAAACCCTTATAAGGGCAAGTACCAATTCCAGACCTAACTAGGTCGTTTGTCGGGTCAAACGTTGACCGAAAAAGTCAACAGAAATACAAAATGCGATTTAATGCACAATTAATGATCCGAAAGGTGTGCAACCTGTTTTAACCTTAATATAACATGGTAATAAGTATGAAAACTTGTCTACGCTTGCCCGACTCGACAAAATTCTGTTTAAACCCGGTTCGGAACCGAAAGGCGCAAAACTTTGACTTTTGCGTTGACTTCGGTTCTGACCCGTTTTAGTTGGAATTAGACACGCCTTAAAGTCTCATTAGGATTGGGTTACATGCTAGTATAAGTCTCTGTACTTGTTTCATTGTTTATCCGATGCATGCACACGTTTCCGTTAATCGCTTAAATTGGACCATAACGCCCTTATGACCTTACAACGAGAATTTTGAAAAGGTGGAAGTACAATAATCTTAGTTACTGATTAATAAACATGTACGTAAATTTTCACGTCAATCGGAGGTCTAGATTAGGAGATATGCGCATTAGCGTAAATAATAAGTTTTTTATTAATTAAACGGCGCGATTAGCGCATAGCCTATCTAAACCCGATTTTCGGTACCAAAACTTTTACCCACTGATGTTAAATAATATTTTTGGATTTTTGAAGATTTTTAATTATTTTTAAACTGATCTTAAGCTAGGTTTATCGCATTGATTCGGTTAATACCGAATATGCCCTTTTAGGCCACAAAACGAGTTTTACGAATCCGATTGATACCAATCCAATTGCCACTGATTTAAAATAATAAATAGAGTGTTTTGAGCCTGTTTTGCTGATCAGAAAACTCAGAATGGTATTTTAAACCGTACGTCGCTTAAAACGGCTTAATAAGCGTATTAAACGCATAGTATGGGTCTAGAACCATTTTGTCACAAAAGACTTTATACCAACTGTTGATACCTGTTAAAATTGATAATTTTTCTGATTAAACCAGACCCGTATCTCAGAAGTATTATAAATCCCTTTTATGGTCGTTAAAATGACTAAAATACCCCTACGGGGCATAATTAGGGAATAAACTCGTTATGGGCATTATGGAAGATATCATAATGATATCACAACATATTTGAAGCGTATTAACTTAGGAAACCTGTTCACGACCCTTTCGGTTACCCGTTATGCATTTTACGCGTTCGGTTCGGTTTATGTAACTAGTTTGCATAAACTAGCCGAAACGGGTCAAACGATATCATTTTTATCTCAAAATCCAGAATGTGAGTAGTAAACCCATATTAAACAAGTCTTCAAACTTGTCGGGTCTAAATCACATTCTATCCGGTCTTCGCTTAATCGTGCGTATGAACCGTATCTTTGAAACTAGCCGGTCTAAGCTTAAGCATAATTAAAGACCCGCTAGGATTCTAATAGGTTATATTTAACCTTCGTTCTAGATTAGGAGAAACAGTAAAAGCTACCTGCTATTTGATTATTGTGACTATACTTTGCATCAAGGTAAATACTTTTAACTTATTTTCCCTATACGGGCTTGGGTTACGGTACATAGCGTACCGCTTGATCGGGCATCAAATCTTCCACGCTTAGTGGTTAATTGAATAATTTGATCGGCTCGTTTTAAACAGATGTGTTTACTTTACAGCCTTTGGGGGGTTAATGACCATGTCCCGGATATCCTCGGCATTATCTTACGAGACTGCCACGACCTGAGCACGGGGTGTAGGCGTACTCCCGTGTATAACTCACTTACAGTGGTGTGTCTATTGATCTTTAACCCGGATACGTCCGGGCTACTGAACGCATAAGTAACATGTAAATCGTTAACAAGATTATCATATAAAATAATTCTCCCAAGTTAAACAAAATGTTTATGCCATGTGCATCCAAACCAATTTTCAATCATTTTATAAAATGAGTCAGTTGAATGTATTTACCAGTGTAAACTGACGTATTTTCCCAAAAAGATTAAATGCAGGTACTAGGCGAAATAGGCTGGGAGTCTCCTAAGCATCACTAGAAGTCTCGCAAACTTAAGATGCCGATGTCTGTTGAACCATAAACAATGTTTTTAATTCGATCCTACTGTGGATAAACACCGGATGATTGTGACTTTGTTTACAATAAATAAATTCGGTTGTATCTTATTTAAATTTGCTTCCGCTGTGCATTATTATATTGTGTTGTTTGACTATTACGTTGCCAACCACGTCACGATACTCCCCCACCGGGCCCACCGGTGACACGTGGAAATCGGGGTGTGACAGGTTGGTATCAGAGCCAACACTGAGTGAATTAAACACTAGCCTTTTGTGTTTAATCTCAGTTACACAATTGCACATATCTAAACTTTTGAGTCTAGACTTATAACATAGGACAAATTCCACCTTATTCGGTTTTTGTTTTGTCCTTTAAGCTTTATATTTTGTTATTGTTATCTTATGTTTTATTGACAGGAATAACAAAGATGCCTCCAAGATTCTTGCATACGCGAGGGCGTGGAAAGGGGCCGGTAGCCGCCCCCAACGATCACGAAGCAGGACCTTCGAATACACGAGGTCCTATCCCTGCCGAGAGTGATGGTACCCGGCGGAACCAGAGAGGTCTCTTTCAACCGGCAAGACGATCGACTTCGAACAGCTCGACGACTCCCGCTCTGGACTCCTACGGGCCACACTCGGAAAATGAGCCTGGAGACTCGCACCGTTCGCACATACCGTTACAGCGATCCATGTCGCACCGCCCTTTTGGAGACCCCACTCCATTCTTTCAAGGCCAGTTTAACCCGGCGAATTACATACAAGAACCAGTGGGTTTCAACCCATTGGGACCAGAGGATCATTTCTCTGGAGGAAATGATATGGACGAGGAAGACGACCCCATCGAGCCCGCATCAGGAACTCCCAACCACCCAATCGAGGTCTCGGATAGTTCCATTTACCACGGACCACCCTATAATGGTCCAGATAGCTTCCAGGCTATTTTTACTCAGCACGAATGGTACTATACACCTTCTCACCATTCGTCGCCGCATGAGCAGCATCAGCCTCACTATTCTTCGCCGCATGAGCAGCAGCAGCAGCATCATCAAGATTCCTCTGGGAATCACCAGTTTGTGGCAGTTACGCCACCGCCTCCACCACCACCAGTTCAACCGGCGCCTCCGCAACCGCAAAGACGTATGAGAACAGGAGCCCGGATGTCCACACGAAGAGAAGAGTTTCATTTCAGCTCTCCTCTACAATCAAGTGGCAGAAATTATCAGCCGCTTCCAGAAGAGCCACAAATGGGTGGACCATCAAACCTCTTCGCGCAGCAACCGCCACCAATGGGTTTCGATAATCAAATACCAGCGTACACGGGTCCTTCGATGTATAACCCGTTTGAGCCACCGACTCACACTAACCCCGGTTACGCTGAAGCCGACCCATACCTGGTAGCTGCTAATTACAACGCTCTTAACCCTGATGGACCGTATGGGGGTCCTTGGGGAGTAGGGTACCCAGTCCAGGGGTACCAGATGCCTACACAACCCCCGTTTTACCAACAACCCCCGCCGTCTCTACAAATGTCGCCACCACTGCATCAGGAGATCCTGCAAAGTATTAGAGAGGTGCGACATGAGGCACGGGAAGATCGACGGCGCAACCAGGGAATGTTTAAGACCTTGACGAACTTAATCAAGGGAAAGAGCAAGAAGGATCAGTAAATCCTTTATGTGTATATGTCTACTTTAAAATTAAGTCCCTGCGTGGTCTTTTATGTTGTATGTTTAGTCCCTACGTGGACTTATGTTTGTTTTAGTCCCTACGTGGACTTATGTTTGTTTAAGTCCCTACGTGGACAATTGTTAGTGTGTTAGTCCCTACGAGGACTTATGTCTTCTGTAAGACCCCTGCGTGGGCATGATGGTATGTTGTAGCTCCTACGTGGGCAAATTTCATGTGTGAAAGACCCGTTTAGGGCAATATGTAATATTGTTATAAATTATTGGAGTGTTGTTTTTATAAATTTCATGTTTGCCATTTGTGCATAAATAAATTATAAATGAAATAAATAAATTAAAATCATTCCTTTTAATCTGCCTAAGTAATTATTTAATTAAGAATCTTTAAGTGTGAAACCTAGCCTAGTGTCAGATATAAGACCGGGCCAAAATGGTAAGACCGGTTTAAAAGATTCAAATCCCTGTTAACATCTTAAAACATGTTAACACTCCTGGTAGAAGTGATTCATTAGAAATCACACGTCATTCTTAAATGAATAAGGATTCTTTAGAAGATTCCTAATCCAGTATAATGATCTCTGAATCCTGGATTTACATCATCAATTAAGGTGATCATACTTAACCATACGTGGTAATATAGCGCCTACGGGCCATGCTCATTTCTATATAAGCCGAAAGACAGAGGTAGCTATGACTCCCTGTCTAATAAAGGTAATGAACTAGGTTCAAACCTTAAAAGTCTTGATTCTCTGAAATCATAGTTTATTAAAATGTCCATGTGACCAAGCCTTATGTGCTAATATATATTATTATAATTTTATGATTAGGATAAATTTTAATTGAAATCCTAAATTAATACGATCAGTAAGTTAACCAAATAGGGTCTCTGTTACCATGGTTAACGAGTTACCCTAAGGGGTAATTCCATAATAAACTTTCAAATAAAATATTGTTCTTGTTTTCTGTAGCAGTTCAATACAAATGGCTAACTCTAATGAAGTCAATAGCCATCCTGTGGCGCCAAATGAGAACGCCCAAATTACATTGACAGGTGCCGAACTAAAAGCAATCATTGATGGCGCTGTCACTCAAGCCTTGGATAGGCAATATGATGAATACAGTGGTACCCGGAGTAGGACCCACTCTGTGTCACACACAAAGCCAAGGACACATTCTGAGGCTCATAACAAGCCTCCTCCCAAGAAGAACGGACCCAAGAAAGACGGTGATGACCGTCAGTCCACCAACAATCAAAGTGACCCATCCCAGCATTTGGTACTGCATCAAGGACCCCGTAACAAGGGTTGCACTTACAAATACTTCGTGTCTTGCAAGCCCCGGGATTTTACAGGGGAAAAGGGGGCCGTTGATTGCATGACTTGGCTGGATGAAATGGACACAGTGGTGGACATCAGCGGGTGCGCTGAGCGGGATATTGTTAAGTTTGTGTCGCAGTCCTTCAAAGGTGAAGCATTGGTCTGGTGGAGATCTCTGATGGAGGCCTCCGGAAAGATCCCGTTGTATAGCATGACGTGGGATCAATTCATTGCCTTGATCAAAGACAATTACTGCCCTCAACACGAGGTGGAAAAGATTGAATATGACTTTCTGTCATTGGTAATGAAGAACCTCGACTGCCAAGCTTACCTGACAAGCTTCAATACGCTGTCCAGGTTGGTTCCCTACCTGGTAACCCCCGAGCCAAAGAGGATCGCTCGTTTTATTGGCGGGTTGGAACCCGAGATCAAGGCCAGTGTTAAAGCTTCTCGGCCAGTTACCTTCAGGTCTGTAACTGACCTTTCCTTATCCCTCACACTTGACGCGGTCCGTCAGAGATCGCTGAGGAATAAGGATACTGAGAAGAGGAAGCGAGAAGATGATGGTTCGCGTAGGTCGAACAAGAAACACCGTGGGAACGGTGATCGAAAGAAGGGATCGGAGTCGAAGAAAGATGGGCATCGTTCTGATGAGAAGCCCACGTGCAAAACTTGCAAGAAAAAGCACTTTGGAAAGTGCAGATTTGGATCAAACTCGAATAACGAGTCAAGGTCTTTTGCTTGTGGTTTGTGCAAATCCAAGGAACACAAAACCTTGGATTGCAAGAAGATGAAAGATGCGACGTGCTATCGTTGCAATGAGAAGGGCCACATAAAGACTAACTGCCCCAAGAATAACAAGAAGCCTGAGGAGGCTAAGAAGACTAACGCCAGAGTCTTCAGGATGGATGCGCAGGAGGCTGTGCAAGATGATAACGTCATAACAGGTACATTCCTTGTAAATGATGTCTTTGCAAGAGTACTTTTTGATTCCGGTGCAGATAAGTCTTTTGTGGATCAGAAGTTTTGTAAATTGTTGAATTTACCTGTCAAAACCCTAAGCGTAAACTATGAGGTAGAGTTAGCAGATGGTACCATAGAAACCGTCTCTACTGTGTTAGATGGATGTACTATATCCATTAAGAACCATTCTTTTCCTCTGTCTCTACTTCCGTTTAAATTAGCTGGTTTAGACATAGTGCTGGGTATGGACTGGTTATCTTATAACCAGGCCCAAATCGTCTGTAAACAGAAACAGGTAGTAATAAAGACTCCGTCTGGTGAGTCACTTACCATTCGGGGAGATACCCAGTACGGACTGCCTGAGCAGGTGACTATGCTCAAGGCTTCCAAGTGTTTGAAGAGGGGATGTGTCATTTACATGGCGCAAGTGATTTTGGAGGAACCTAAACCGAAGTTAGAAGACATCCCTGTCATTTCTGAATACCCAGGACTGTTTCCTGAAGATCTACCTGGCCTACCACCAGATAGACAAGTCGAATTCAGGATCGATATCATTCCCGGAGCGGCACCAGTTGCCAGAGCACCATACAGATTGGCACCCACCGAAATGAAGGAGTTGCGGACGCAGCTAGATGAACTGCTGGCTAAGGGTTTCATTTGACCTAGTTCATCTCCTTGGGGAGCGCCAATCCTGTTTGTCAAGAAGAAGGATGGATCGATGCGTCTATGCATCGACTATCGCGAGCTTAACAAGGTCACGATCAAGAATAGGTATCCATTGCCCAGAATCGACGATTTGTTCGATCAGCTTCAAGGGGCAAGTTACTTCTCAAAGATTGATTTGAGGTCTGGATACCATCAGTTGAAGGTTAAGGATGAAGACGTTCACAAGACTGCATTTAGGACTCGTTACGGTCACTACGAGTTTCTAGTGATGCCTTTTGGGCTCACCAATGCACCGGCTGCGTTCATGGATCTCATGAATCGCGTTTGCAAGCCGCACTTAGATAAATTCGTCATCGTTTTCATCGACGACATTCTCATTTATTCTAAGAACAAAGCTGACCACGAGAAACATCTTCGATGTATTCTCAAACTTCTGCATAAGGAGAAGCTCTATGCCAAATTCTCTAAGTGTGAATTTTGGCTACGAGAAGTCCAATTTCTTGGACACGTGGTCAGTGAGCGTGGTATCCAAGTGGATCCCGCTAAAGTTGAAGCTGTTATGAACTGGCAAGAGCCAAAGACGCCAACAGAAATCCGTAGCTTCCTAGGGTTGGCAGGATATTACCGGCGCTTCATTGAAAATTTTTCAAGGATTGCTGCACCCCTAACTTCCCTGACCAAGAAGAAAGTAAAGTTCGTTTGGGGTCCTAAGCAGCAAGAGTCCTTCGATGTTTTGAGACAAAAGTTGAGCAACGCTCCTGTGCTTACCTTACCTGAAGGCGCTGAAGAATTTGTAGTTATTGTGATGCATCACACACTGGCATGGGGTGTGTGCTTATGCAGAAAGGCAAGGTGATTGCCTATGCATCACGGCAGTTAAAGGTGCACGAAAAGAATTACACCACCCATGACTTGGAATTGGGTGCCGTTGTGTTCGCACTAAAACTGTGGAGGCATTATCTTTATGGAATCAAGTTTGTGATCTTTTCTGATCACAAGAGCCTCCAGCATTTGTTTAACCAGAAAGAATTAAACATGAGGCAACGCCGTTGGATGGAAACTTTGAATGATTATGATTGTGAAATCAAATACCATCCCGGCAAAGCGAATGTAGTCGCTGATGCCTTGAGCAGAAAGGAAAGGGTTAAACCCATACGCATTAACGCCGAGCGTATGGAGATAAAGAACAGTTTGATAGAAAGGGTGTTAGCTGCACAGAAGGAAGCTGTGTTGGAAGCTAACTATCCTAATGAAAAGTTAGGAGTGACTGAGGAGCAGTTGACTCTTAGCAAGGACGGAATCTTACGGTTAAACGGACGAATATGGGTTCCAATTTTTGGAGGACTTCGTGATGTCATCCTCCAAGAAGCCCATAGTTCCAAATACTCCGTTCATCCTGGAGCTGGTAAGATGTAGCAGGATTTAAAGGCAAATTATTGGTGGATAGGCTTGAAAAAGTCTGTGGCCGCCCATGTAGCAAAATGCTTGACATGTGCGCAAGTCAAAGCCGAGCATCAGAAACCGTCAGGTTTGCTACAACAGCCTGAACTTCCTACGTGGAAGTGGGAAATGGTAACTATGGATTTTATTACCAAGTTACCCAAGACAAGAAAAGGCAATGATACGATATGGGTTATAGTTGACCGACTGACTAAGTCAGCTCATTTCTTACCCATCAAGGAGACTTATAGCTCCGATATGTTAGCCCAGTTATACGTTGACAAGATTGTAGCCCTACACGGCATACCTGTAGCTATTATCTCTGACCGGGATACTAGGTACACGTCACATTTTTGGAAGAGCTTCCAGCAATCTTTGGGCACACGTTTGAACTTTAGTACGGCTTACCATCCTCAGACTGACGGTCAGAGTGAGCGTACTATTCAAACGTTGGAAGACATGCTGCGTGCATGTGCGATCGATCTGGGAGGTAGCTGGGATAAGAACCTACCCTTGATCGAATTCTCCTACAACAATAGCTACCATACCAGCATAAAGGCTGCGCCTTTTGAGGCATTATACGGTAGAAAATGTAGATCGCCAGTTTGTTGGGCGGAAGTGGGAGAAGTCCAGTTATCAGGACCAGAGATCGTGTTCGAAACGACGGACAAGATTGTCCAGATTCGTAACAATCTCCAAGCTGCCCGGAATAGGCAGAAGAGTTACGCGGATCCAAGTCGTAAGGACTTTCACTTCGAAGTAGGTGACAAAGTCCTACTTAAAGTGTCACCCTGGAAGGGGGTGATGCGATTTGGTAAGAAAGGCAAACTAAGCCCGAGATACATAGGACCTTTCGAGGTTATCGAACGTGTCGGGTCAGTTGCCTACAAGTTGAACTTACCAGAAGAGCTCAGTGGAATTCACAATGTGTTCCACATTTGCAATTTAAAGAAGTGTTCTGCTGATGATTCACATGTCATGCCACATACAGATGTGCAAATAGATAAGAGCTTAACGTTTGTAGAAAAACCTTTGTCGATTGAAGATCGACAGGTAAGGAAGCTTCGAAGAAAGCACATACCTTTTGTAAAGGTCAAATGGGATGCCCGAAGAGGTCCCGAGTTTACGTGGGAGTTAGAATCCACCATGAAAGAAAAGTACCCTTATTTGTTTCAGTAAATCTCGGGTCGAGATTTATTTTAAGGGGGTGAGGATGTAACACCTCGCAAATTTCGGGTTTTATATTAAAACGACACGTGTCATGTAAGACAAAAACGCGTTGAGAACCCGGATTTAATAAAGATGTTTTCGGTAGGATTTAAAGTGGCGTCATGTTAAAATATTACCTCTGAACACCTCAATTATAAATCCCAATACCCGATATAATATTTTACACATCTATGCACCCTCAATTCAGGGAATTATTGCCAATAATGGAATTGCAAAAGTATGAGGTGATCCCACGATGAAAAGCAATGGTAAACCGATGTTTTCGGGTCTTGTATATGCAATCAAGTGAAATAATGGATGATGGTAGGGTATGTTACAGTATTAGACACTTATTGGAGGTCCCCTATTGATAAAATAAGTCCACAAGTCGTATATAACGGCTGCCCCTTCGAAACACAACAAACAAAAAATCAAAAATCTGATTTATATGTCTCAGGCGGCCCGCCTGAGACTTGGTTGTTCGGAACGCGGGCCGCTTCCGGCCTACAGATACGGGAAAAACAGGCAGCAGCCTGTTTAGTGCGATTGTGACCCTTTCAACCGGTTTCTCTGCATGTGCATGGCCCCTAGACATCCCTACACACTACTTACAAGTGTTGATCAAATTGTGGATGGCCCTAGACTTGGTTGTCACTCTCTTGTGGTGCTTGATTCTTGTATATAAAGACCCCTTCATGTCACAACCATTCCACACATCAATTGCAAACAATCTGAGCATTGGAGGAGCTTACAATCTGCTTGAAGGCCTTCCTAATCATCCATTAATCATCTAGTAAGTTGCTTAACCCTTCTAAATTAATTCTAGCTTAGTAATTAGCTTAAAAGTCAATATATCGAGCTTAACGGTTGACTTTGTGATTAAGCAACGATAGCTCAGTCGTATGTCAAATTAAAAGTACCGTTAGATAGGTAATTGTATGGGTATTAAACCCTTATAAGGGCAAGTACCAATTCCAGACCTAACTAGGTCGTTTGTCGGGTCAAACGTTGACCGAAAAAGTCAACAGAAATACAAAATGCGATTTAATGCACAATTAATGATCCGAAAGGTGTGCAACCTGTTTTAACCTTAATATAACATGGTAATAAGTATGAAAACTTGTCTACGCTTGCCCGACTCGACAAAATTCTGCTTAAACCCGGTTCGGAACCGAAAGGCGCAAAACTTTGACTTTTGCGTTGACTTCGGTTCTGACCCGTTTTAGTTGGAATTAGACACGCCTTAAAGTCTCATTAGGATTGGGTTACATGCTAGTATAAGTCTCTGTACTTGTTTCATTGTTTATCCGATGCATGCACACGTTTCCGTTAATCGCTTAAATTGGACCATAACGCCCTTATGACCTTACAACGAGAATTTTGAAAAGGTGGAAGTACAATAATCTTAGTTACTGATTAATAAACATGTACGTAAATTTTCACGTCAATCGGAGGTCTAGATTAGGAGATATGCGCATTAGCGTAAATAATAAGTTTTTTATTAATTAAACGGCGCGATTAGCGCATAGCCTATCTAAACCCGATTTTCGGTACCAAAACTTTTACCCACTGATGTTAAATAATATTTTTGGATTTTTGAAGATTTTTAATTATCTTTAAACTGATCTTAAGCTAGGTTTATCGCATTGATTCGGTTAATACCGAATATGCCCTTTTAGGCCACAAAACGAGTTTTACGAATCCGATTGATACCAATCCAATTGCCACTGATTTAAAATAATAAATAGAGTGTTTTGAGCCTGTTTTGCTGATCAGAAAACTCAGAATGGTATTTTAAACCGTACGTCGCTTAAAACGGCTTAATAAGCGTATTAAACGCATAGTATGGGTCTAGAACCATTTTGTCACAAAAGACTTTATACCAACTGTTGATACCTGTTAAAATTGATAATTTTTCTGATTAAACCAGACCCGTATCTCAGAAGTATTATAAATCCCTTTTATGGTCGTTAAAATGACTAAAATACCCCTACGGGGCATAATTAGGGAATAAACTCGTTATGGGCATTATGGAAGATATCATAATGATATCACAACATATTTGAAGCGTATTAACTTAGGAAACCTGTTCACGACCCTTTCGGTTACCCGTTATGCATTTTACGCGTTCGGTTCGGTTTATGTAACTAGTTTGCATAAACTAGCCGAAACGGGTCAAACGATATCATTTTTATCTCAAAATCCAGAATGTGAGTAGTAAACCCATATTAAACAAGTCTTCAAACTTGTCGGGTCTAAATCACATTCTATCCGGTCTTCGCTTAATCGTGCGTATGAACCGTATCTTTGAAACTAGCCGGTCTAAGCTTAAGCATAATTAAAGACCCGCTAGGATTCTAATAGGTTATATTTAACCTTCGTTCCAGATTAGGAGAAACAGTAAAAGCTACCTGCTATTTGATTATTGTGACTATACTTTGCATCAAGGTAAATACTTTTAACTTATTTTCCCTATACGGGCTTGGGTTACGGTACATAGCGTACCGCTTGATCGGGCATCAAATCTTCCACGCTTAGTGGTTAATTGAATAATTTGATCGGCTCGTTTTAAACAGATGTGTTTACTTTACAGCCTTTGGGGGGTTAATGACCATGTCCCGGATATCCTCGGCATTATCTTACGAGATTGCCACGACCTGAGCACGGGGTGTAGGCGTACTCCCGTGTATAACTCACTTACAGTGGTGTGTCTATTGATCTTTAACCCGGATACGTCCGGGCTACTGAACGCATAAGTAACATGTAAATCGTTAACAAGATTATCATATAAAATAATTCTCCCAAGTTAAACAAAATGTTTATGCCATGTGCATCCAAACCAATTTTCAATCATTTTATAAAATGAGTCAGTTGAATGTATTTACCAGTGTAAACTGACGTATTTTCCCAAAAAGATTAAATGCAGGTACTAGGCGAAATAGGCTGGGAGTCTCCTAAGCATCACTAGAAGTCTCACAAACTTAAGATGCCGATGTCTGTTGAACCATAAACAATGTTTTTAATTCGATCCTACTGTGGATAAACACCGGATGATTGTGACTTTGTTTACAATAAATAAATTCGGTTGTATCTTATTTAAATTTGCTTCCGCTGTGCATTATTATATTGTGTTGTTTGACTATTACGTTGCCAACCACGTCACGATACTCCCCCACCGGGCCCACCGGTGACACGTGGAAATCGGGGTGTGACACAGCACAATCTCGAAGCTCTTATTCGCGACGCCCAGCATGCTTGTTTCAACGAGCGCACCTTGAAGAAAGAAAGAATCTACCACGATGGAGCCCAGCTTGTGAGCAAATCAAACGGGATATTCCACTTCTTAGACAAAATCTGGATTCCCAAGCGAACCAACCTGCGACAGATTATCATGGATGAAGCCCACAAATCCCGATACTCTATTCATCCTGGTGCTGACAAAATGTACCACGACCTTCGATACAGGTACTGGTGGCCGGGTATGAAACGGGATATCGCTCTCTACGTCGGAAAATGCCTAACCTGTGCTAGAATCAAGGCTGAACATCAAAGACCCTCTGGCTTGCTTGAACAACCTCCAATCCCCATGTGGAAGTGGGAGAGCATAGCCTTGGATTTCGTAACCAAGCTTCCAACCACGTCATCAGGTCACGACAGCATTTGGGTTGTTATTGACCGATTGACTAAATCAGCTCACTTTCTGCCGATACGAGAAGACTACAAGGTAGAACGATTAGCCCGAATCTACACCGACGAGATCATTTGTCGACACGGGACGCCTCGTGACATCATCTCTGATCGTGATGCTCGGTTCACTTCACGATTGTGGGAAACGTTTCAAACGGCACTCGCTACAACGCTTAATCTAAGTACTGCGTTCCACCCACAAACCGATGGTCAGACTGAAAGAACGATTCGTACGCTTGAAGACATGCTCCGTTCGTGTGTTCTAGACTTCGGTGGTAATTGGGATAGACACCTTCCGTTAGTCGAATTCTCGTACAACAACAGCTACCAGGCTAGCATCCAGATGGCACCTTTCGAAGCCTTATACGGAAGAAGATGTCGATCGCCTATTGTGTGGCACGAGATCGGTCACTCGCAACTAACCGGTCCAGAGCTGCTACAAGAAACGACAGACAAAATTCTCCAAATCCGAGACAATCTAGCGAAAGCTCGGGATAGACAGAAGCTTCTCGCCGATAAAAAGCGCAAGCACCGTGAGTATGGCGTTGGTGACTACGTACTCCTAAAGGTATCACCTTGGAAGGGTGTAGTCCGATTCGGCAAAAAGGGGAAACTCGCGCCTCGATATGTGGGACCTTTTAAGATTCTGGAAAGGATCGGAAAAGTCGCCTACAGACTCGAATTACCGGAGAAACTTAGCAATGTCCATCCGACTTTCCACGTGTCGAACCTCCGAAAGTGCATCTACGACCCCGACTTACATGTTCCTCTAGATGATCTACAAGTGAACGAAACATTACACTTCGTGGAAAAGCCTGTCGAAATCATGGATCGCAAAATCAAAGAACTCAGGCGCTCACGCATTCCTATTGTGAAAGTCCGGTGGGAAGGCAAACGAGGCGCGGAGTTCACATGGGAACTCGAAAGCGACATGAAGGCCAAGTACCCGCAGTTGTTTAATTAGAGAGATAATAGTAGAGAGAGAAAGTCTAGATAGAGAAAGTCTCTGACGTGATTTTCGGAGCTTGTAATCGTCAGATTATCAAAAGAATCACGTTAAAATTGGACATTCTTGTGTATCGATCTCGCTCGTGCACGGATTCCGCACGTCGTACGAGTCGGATCGCAATCGAAACGGATCAAACCGGAACCTAACCAATAGAGTCACAGTTATAATATATACTAAGTGCGAATGATCCTCGCAACCGAGCACCTGCTCAGATACCACTTGTAGGATCGGTTTTGACTCCGTTACGATCACGTTTGTTCGATCCACGATAGTGCACGGATTCCGCACGTCGCACGCAATCGAAGCAAATTCAATCCGTAACTTACAATAATCAAGGTTTTGAAAGAAAAAGAAAAAGGGTTTTGAAATCAAAAACTTTATAGGCTTTTAAATCAGGTACTTTCGCTTATCATATCCAAAAAATCAGCCGATTTTAACCGTAAAATCCTTATTAATTTGACGATTTTCAATGATCCAAGCGAAGGACTCTCACACGTGATTCACGAACTAGTTACAGCTTTCAGCTTAATTTCGGGACGAAATTTCCTAAACAAGGGGAGGCTGTAACACCCCGTGTTTTCACGAGTGAAAGTCAAAGTCAAGGTCAAAGTCAACGACCGATTTCGCGCGACGTGACTCGTAGAATTGTTTGTATGATATTTAGATTATGTGGAGTAAATGTCGTACATTGCAATAATCGAATCATGCTAACCGTATCTCAATCGACCTACGACTGTGAAGGATAGGAAGTAACAATGCGATAAAGTTAATCAAGCTATGCTAATCAAATCGACATCAAATCGTAACTCGAGCTATGTATTTTACTTGTCAGTTATACGTGTGTGTGTGCCTTACGTGTTACCTGTGCATGTTTACTTTATGTTATGATATGGTGTAATAATCAAGCGAACTCAATCGAACTCGAAGTCTAACTCGAATATAAACGAACCCGAACCCGAACCCGAATTCCGAGTCGAACCCTATAAGAAGTAGTTGGGACAGAAAGTAGTTTGATTAGGAAACCCTATCGAATCGCTCGCAAATCGAAACCGAATCAGCATCGCACCGAACACACCAAAGGAGGTGGCATCCGCACGGATGGCCAATCCGCACGGATGACCAGTCCGCGCGGATAACCTACCCGGGTGCGTGCCATGCGCATGGCTCACCCTTTCCCTTTTTGGCATCCTATAAATACACGGGTCACTCTCCACTTTTTCCACTTTTGGCAAGTGACGTCCGAACCACACGCATTCTTCACCTTTTTCACAGATTTCTCTCAATCCAGGTAAGATCTTGCACTAATTCTTGTACATCTTTGATCACTACACAATTCTACACATTTCTATCTTTTGAAACTTCGATTTTAACCATGAAATCATCCGGATTTGAGGTATTCTCGGGTGACGTCATCATGAAGTTCATAAGAACTTCAAGCTTGGCTTCATTCCACCAAGAATATCTCAGATCTAAACGATTTCTACAAGTTTTTACAATAACTTCACCTAGATCTAAACCTTTCTAAGGATAAAAGAGTTGAAAGAAATAAACCTAAGTTCTCTCCTTCTTTTACCCTTAAGACCGGTACGAATCCGATCAGTCCTAGTGTTCTACTCGTCAATAGTGATGCCCTAGTTCTAGATCTAGAGTCCTACCCATAGACAACTGATTCCGGGGTTAACCGGGATGACCGTTCTGAGTCGCCGACAGGCCGAGTTAGGGTGGTTCCTGACCGGTCTAGTCACGTGGGTGAGAACACAACTCCAAGTGGTTACCACGTAATCAGAACGTCTCGATAAACGACAACAGAAACCAAGTGTAGACGAACGGAACAACCAGACCAGTTGTCCGCACGGACAAGCTGTCCGCACGGACTAGCTGTCCGCACGGACGAGCCGTACGCACGTACAGGTCATACGCACGTACAGGTCATACGCACGTACAGGTCATACGCACGGGATGTCACCCGCACGGACTACCCTTGGGACCCACTTTCCAAACGAGGTTTGAGTATCGACGAACGAGCAATCCGGACGGACGACCTCTGAATGGATTACTCTTCGGATCATGAGATACTAAGGCCTTAAAACGAAAACCAAACAATCTTCATCCGCACGGCCAAGCCGTACGCACGGACAGGCTATCCGGACGGATTGTCTCTGCCCGCGCACACAGGCTGCCCGCACGGACTACCATACGCCCGGACTGCCATCCGCGCGACCGGCTTGAAAGGTAGAAACACTTAGGTGTTTTCTAAGTGCTACAACGAAAACTCGAAAGCACAAGCCATCATACACAAACACATCTTAGGAAGAAACAATCCACTTGAACATTTATCCACACAAACCATCTAACCGTACGGATAAGTCGTCCGCACGTACAACTAGTCCGCACGGGTTACCACCCGCACGGACAGTCACACGCACGGATGGCTTACCCGGATGGATCACCATCCGCACGCATCACCATCCGCACGCATCACCATCCGCACGGATAGGTCATGCGCACGGATGACTTCTACTCACGGATAACTGATCCGCGCGATCAGTCATCCTACCCACTCTCACTTGTACTGTTTTACGCGTCACTTATCGTTACGTTATAGAATCTATTCAGGCTAACCGTACTCGCTGTAAAGCGCTCCCTTCAATCCATATCGCTGTGAGTATACTCGAACCCTTTTTGCTTTTAGCACTTTTGGGTGTTACATACGTTACAACTATTCAAACTACAACTATCACACTACTCAAGCTATTTAAACGCTTAACCATTAATGCATGTTATACGTGGCTTATGAATGCTTGTTTGTTATGTTTACACATGGAATGCTGTCTACCTGCCTTAGCAACGATAGTACTATAGTTTGGACTCAGCACCCGTTCACACGGGGGTTGTTAAGGATCTTTCACTTGCATGGATTACAGTGGTAATCGTGTATTGCGAACTGCCTCGGGCAGTCAACCCGCAGTCATTGGTATCGATGGATCTATGTCGATAACTAACGTGCTTCATTTCACTATGTGTACGTGCTGGTTATGCGTAAACGAATTCGAACTCTATATGCTATTATCAAACTTGTATGCTCACCTTTACATTTTATGTATTGACATTATTTTAACGTATGTGACAGGTGATTAGGACGCATATGTGGTAGGAGTTGGAAGCTAGAATAAAGCTTTAGAGCCCAACAAATGGTTGTCTGTAGATAACTTATTAGGGGTCTCTAGAAGCAGATAAACAATTGCTACTTATTTAAATCTGAGTTGTCGGAACAGAGTACTTGTTTTGATGTTGTCTGTAATAACTTGTTTGACTATTTATGTTACGGTATGGGACGTAATGTTTAATTAAATGGTAATGATAGTTGTTATGGAAACTTCTGGACAATCTGTTTCGCTCAGTGCCGCGCCCCGATGATTCCGCCATCGGTTGGGGTGTGACAATATATTAGGTACAAAACAACATTACCTTCCACCACCAAGGGAGTGTGTGTGTATGTATGTGTGTGTGTGAGAGAGAGAGAGACTATACCTTTCCCCAATCGCCACCTAGACCACTGCATCTCATTATCAGATGTATCATTTTTATTCCCAGCTCATTCTCAACCTTTTTCCTCAAATACCCTTCATCTGGTCCAAAAGAGTCCAAATGTGCATAGTAGCGTCCAAACGCTACACTTAACGCATTTGCAACTTCATCAGATAACGGATGAACATTCTGCAAAATACTTTAACAATTTAGACAATAAAAATGCAAAAAAAAAAAAAACTTTAATAGTCGTAAGCTCCTTAAAAGCAAGTTTAATAGCACCGTCTTTTATGTCTGGTAAGTGTCTCAAGCCATCACTGAAACAACGTGTGCTTCCAATTCCCATTGCAAAAGGCAAAAGACTTAAAGGCAAGAGGATTCTCACTTTGTGCCATGGCTGAGCTTTGGTATGTGGGAGGTGCTCAAAGCCTTGGAAGTCTGGGTTCATGCCTATAACTTCTTCATCAGTTGGACTGCCAAGGACCTAATCAAAGAAGAAGAAGAAAAATAAAAATAAAGATTAATAAGCAGAATTGATATGTAAAATATAAAATAAAATCTTGACATAGAACCAACATTCATAATCTCTAGAAGATGTAGCACTGAACTTCAAAAATCGTAATAAATTATGGCTTAATGTATAGAGTTTGTACAAAGAACCTGTTCACGATATAGCTCTGCAAGAACACAACCTACAGACCAAATATCAATTGCAGTTGTGTACTCGGTTGCACCAAATAGGAGTTCGGGTGCACGGTAGTCCCGAGTACCTATGTAGGTTGTACTTGACTCCCCTTTGACCTGTTAAACATAACAGACTACATATGTAAGGGTTGGATTTTCGGCACAGTAAGGGTTGAATTTTCAGCAATTGTTGGGTCGGTAGTTTCATCATCTGGAATGATCAAGTTGACTGGCACCTGTCGGTTGCAGATCACCAACGGTGCCAGCTGGTGTCCCCCTCTCATCAGTATTTTAAAATACTTTTAGTATTTTAAAATACTTTTAGTATTTTAAAAGTGAGATTCACTTGACTTCTCAGCCAATCCATTTAGGCATGTATGGCTTGTTTAGAGTAATTTTTCACAGCAAGTCCATTGCAACCTTTATAATGATAAAACATAATGATAAAACCTTTACAATGAGACAGAGAACCTATTTAACGATTCTAAATCTTACTATCATATTACTCTACAAGGTCTGAAATCAATAGTGGCTAGATCGAGATCGAGATCTGGTAAAACAAATTTAATAGTATTATACAGATTAATGAACAGAAATTAAACCTATCCTTTTAATACAAAATAATGTACAGAAAGCATACCAGCAAATCACTATAGTCAAATACGTTAATGTACAGAAATTAAACCTAACCTCTATGGAAGATGCACACCTTCATACTACTAAACAATAGCTCGATCTTGAACTCTTCTCAAACCGTTACCTGTTCTTTAAACCATGACCTACAAAAAAAAACAAAGATCCATCTTAAAAACACAAACGAATGTAAATGAAATCCAGTGATTCAAAATCGTGTTCAGAATCAAAAGAACGGTGTCACTTTGGAACCAGAGAAGGGAAGAACCGGAACCCTAACCGCCACCGTCATCGTCGATCTTCAAAGGTTCCAGCACATCTGTTCCGTTGCAAACCTCTTCCGTGACACCACCATAGTCATCTCTGGAAGCAGAGAAGGGAAGAACCTGGAGTGTCATCAGTGACGGCTGAAACCATGGAGTAGGGGGGATTTTGTTCACCGTTGCAAACCTTTTCATGGGTGATTTTGTTTAGATATGAAGGTGGTTTTGTTCGGATCGTGGCTTAATATTTTGGAATCTAGGGATTTTGCAAAAATAGCCATGGAGAAATTGGGTGCTTTTGTTCATGTTTACAAAAAAATGAGAATTGGGATGGTTTTGAGAGGGGGAGAGAACGGAAGGAAGAGACTGATGTGAAATGAAAAGACTGGATGTATGGGGAAGAGCGGATGAGCTGAGATTCAAATTTTGAACAAAAAAGTGGCCGCCCAAAATTCCATAACATGTGTTGAAAAGGAGTTTTCAACATTTTGTGTTTAAATGATTGTACAATGTGCTTCAAATGGTTGTACAATGGTAAATGACCATTCTTGTCCTTCCTATATGCTTATTAAACTAGTATAGATATTGGTATATATGAAAAATATGTGGCAGATTATAATAATTTAATTAATAATTGTTAGGGTATATATGTAAATTATTTAGAGTAGAAAATGGAGGAAATGTTAATTTCAAACGGTGGGATAATGGAAACATTGTAAGGTTAGTTAAAATAATATTTTTATGTTCCCAATCTTGCAAACGGTGGGATAATGCAAACGGTGTGGTTTTAATGCCAACCATTTAACAGTGGAATAATGCAAACGATGCACGGTGGGATGATGCAAACGGTGAGTAATTGAATGAATCGGTGCCTAGTGATGAAGTGAGGCGATGGTTTGTTAAAGGCATCCTATAAGTTACTAATTGTAGGAAAGGGGCATGTATGTGTGGTTTTTTAAAGGATAAATTACATTTTTCGTCCTTTATGTTTGTATTGAATTGCAATGGATAGCCTTTAACTTCAATAATTACGGTCACAATCCTTTATTTGGAAAACTCATTACACATTTCGTCCTTTACCACTAACTAGGTTAAATTTTTTTGTTAAATCTATTCACTTAAGGGTAATTGTGTAATTTTACCTATTTACTTAATAAAATATACATTTAGAAAAAGAAAAATATATCTGGGGAAGAATCTTCTACTACAAACCCTAATCTTGAATCCAATGAAGATCCGTATTTGAAGCAAATTCACAGATTATCTCACAAGATTTCAAAACCCCTAATTTGAAAACAACCCTCTTTGAATTCAATCATCACCTCCATCAACAAATCCATCATCCACCATTGATCTGAATATGAGATAACCCAACAATTTGAATGTGTTGATGTGGCACCACTTTCATTTTTCAATTTTTGTGATAGTCACTTTATGAGCTGAGGTGGGCATTAAATGTCATCTGTAATTTCTTTTTCAGATTGATAACCCACCACCAACAGCATTATTTTCACCTTTTACTTTTGATTGGGTTGTTGAGGGAAAACAAGCAAAATCACTAACGGCCACAGGCAAAATGATATCCCCAAAATTGTTTAGAAACAACCAGCAAAACTAAGATGATAACATCAATACATCAGGAAAGTTGAAATCAGTTCAAGCCCACATGCGGTGTTTTCAGACAAACGTGACCGAATTCGGACACCCTCTACCGCCGCAAGTCCAATCGTCAACTTCTCTTCCGCAGCCGGAGTTTCCTCCGCCGTCTTCCGCCACTGCTGTTTTGGGTGTCTGACCGGAGTTTCGGTTTTCTCCGACGAATCAATTTGGGTTTCAACTGGGCATTTGTTGAACAGAGTGTTAATAAAGAAACGTAGAAGATGAACAGTTGGATTTTATGAGAAGGTGGATTTGGATGGTGTCTGCCTTAAAATTTGGTAGGTTGGATGATAATTGGAGTGGAGCAGGTGGTTTGCTAGAGAGAGAGAGACATGAGGGAGAAGAGAGAGAAAGGGGATAAGATTTTAGGTTGTGTGGATGTGAAAATAAAAGGAAAAATAAGATATATTTTAAATAAAATAGGTAAAATTACTAACATACCCTCATGTGCAAGGCACATGCTATATTTAACTGAAAATTATAACTTGGTTAGTGCTAAAGGACGTAAGGTGTAATATGTTTTCCAAATAAAGGATTGTGACTGTAATTATTGAAGTTAAAGGCTATCTATTGCAATCTGATATAAACATTAAGGACGAAAAGTGTAATTTATCCTTTTTTAAAAGTCATGACTTTTCATTCTATAGAGGCAACCCAAGTTACTTTTTGTAGGGTTATATAATGTTTTTTAATATAATGTTTTTTAATGCGTAAAATGACCAAATTGCCCTCATGTGCATAGAGTTAACTGAAAATTTTAACTGGGTTAGTATTAAAGGACATAGGGTGTAACGGGTTTGGCAAATAAATGATTGTGACTGTAATTATTGAAGTTAAAGGTTATCCATTGCAATCCGATACAAACATAAAGGACGAAAAGTGTAATTTACCCGATTATATACTTGAGTCTTCAATGATCAATATAGGTGTTCTTGATGTAGGTTTAGTCGGTGTCCGACTTGTTTTTCGATGTATCTAGTGTTATTGTATACTTTGTTAGCCAGCTTCCCATTGGTTGTTTTTTATTGTTTATTTAAATTATCTTGTAGTTGAAAAAAAGGTTAGGCAAACACTATACCACTAGACCACTATACTACACGTATTCATTAGTTAAATTACTATGCTAGTGCAAGCTATACTTAATTTAAGGGTGTGCTTTGTGCAAAATAAAATTGGTTATTACACAATATGTACAAACAATATATATAGGGTGAGGTTCTAAAGTGAACACTAATGTATTTGTTAACTGAGTGAACAAATCATGTCCATTGATTTACATCATCAAATCGTAAATACACTAGTGTATTTTCATTATCAAATCTTGGCTATTGATTTACACTTATGTATCGATAATCAAGGGCTAGGATTAGTTCACTAGTGTTCACAATCAAGGGGTTGTTCACAAATGAACCTAACCATATATATATATATATATATGGTTAGGTTCATTTGTGAACAACCTATATATAGAATTGCGCTAAAATAAGAACCACCTCGAGTTGTAAGAACCGTGAGAACTTTTTGATCCGGGCCGAGGTGGACCAATTTTTTTCTCATAAACGTAGATGCGTGTATTATAAACACATTTGTAAAAAAAATTCAAAAAAAAATGTCGTGTGTGTAGTTTTGAGCACCACAAGTTTGTGTTTACGGTACCCGTAAATTTTCCGGTTAGATTTACGGTACCCGTAAACACAAACTTGTGGTGCTCAAAACTACACACACGACATTTTTTTTTTGAATTTTTTTTACAAATGTGTTTATAATACACGCAATTACATTTATGAAAAAAAATTTGGTCCACCTCGCCCCGCACGGTGTAGTTCTCACGGTTCTTACAACTCGAGGTGGTTCTCATTTTAGCGGTCCCCTATATATATATAGGGTAAAGATAGTGTAAAAAGGGCCTAAAGTGTGAGAAGTGTGAGAAGTGTATGATAACACTATATATAATACTATATAACACCATATAAACACCGTATAACAATATGTAACACCATATAATACCATATAACACTATGTAACACTATATAACATTATATAACAAATATAACACTATACATCTATCATAGACATGCAATCAGACAACTTATAGTGTTATATTTGTTATATAATGATATATAGTGTTACATAGGGTTATATAGTATTATATGATGTTACATATTGTTATACGGTGTTTATATGGTGTTATATAGTATTATATATAGTGTTATATTACACTTCTCACACTTTGAGCACTTTTTACAGGATCCTCTACCTATATATATATATATGAGTTTATGGTGTTGATTTTTTGAATTGGCTAACACACGCTCTAATTCTACACATTTGTTTATTACGAGAATTAAAAACTCAATCACATGGGTAAAAATGCATTTCTACACACCTTGGTACCGCCAGGGCACATATACTTTAGTTTGGATACTCTTGAATTCCACTTCTCCTTTCAAGTAAAATATTTTTTTACTCTGATTTTCTCCTTCTAAAGGACATGACTTAATCACAAGGGAGTATTTCTTATAGTATGATTAAAGCTCATTAAGGATTTTGGTGTTTTTTGTCTCTACGTATGGTATGTACCAGAACTTATTGATACATAGAAATATACAAAGATTTTATGGTATAAAGTTCTTAGGATTCTCTCTCTATTCAAACTTTTATGTCTGGTTAGAAAATTGTTATAAGAGTAAATTACACTTTGTGTCCTTTATGTATTACACAAATTATGAACGTGACCTTTAAAGAAATAATTACACATTATGTGTAAAATCACCATGTTATGTAACATTTTATGTTTTTTTAACCTAACTGAATTAATTATCTTAGTTAGGTTAAATCAAGTTAAGGACAATATTGTCATTTAACATACCATAAATGACACAAAATGTAATATACCTAGTTAGTTATCATTAAGGTAATAAAATGTAGATTACTCTTAAAAACATTGTTGTCTTTTAGTTAATATTAACTGTAAAACTAACAGTTTAATTATTTATTAATATATATATATGTGTGTGTGTGTGTGTTTTATATAAACACTTATAACAACTAAGTCGTATTCGATTTATTTTAATTAATTGTTCAAAATAAATTCCTAGATTTTAAGTAATTAATTGAATTAATTATTTTTACTGGTAAACCCAATCAAATAATTATTTATAGGAATTTGAGTCATATTTTATAAATATTTTTATAAACTGAATACGAGTGTTTATATGTAAAATAATAATAAATAATTATACTTTTAGTTTTTTATTTATAATATTAACTAATTTTTAGGAATTTGAGTCATTATATAAATATTTTTATAAACCGAATACGACTTGGTTTTTATAAGCATTTATATAGAACACTATATATGTACATATATGAATTAATACAAAAAGAATTATAAGTTATATATATATATATAATTTATAGGGCTTAAATTCCTAGGGGACTGCTAAAATGAAAACCACCTCCAGTTGTAAGAACCGCGAGAACCAGCTCCTAACCATTAGATCAACAAGATAGATGGATGATATTAAAAGTAACTAAAATGAATATTAAATACATTTTGTCTTATTATGTCTTTAATATTTTAATCCAAAAGGGTAGTTTAGTAAAATTAATTTTTTTTGTCTTTTTGTCTTTATTATTTTTTTATTACTTTTTTGTTTTATTATATTACTTTTTATTTTTTAAAAAGAATTTTTTTATTAAAAGCATTTTTAAATTCAATTTTTTTAATAAGACAAATTTTTTTGCGCGCCGGTTTTTGCACGCCGGACTTTTTCAACGCGCCGTTTTTTCAAGCGTCGTTTTTTTAATGCGCCGTTTTTTACACGTTTTTTTAACGCGTCGTTTTTACACTTTTTACGTTTTACGTTAAACATTTTAAACTTTTTACGTTTTAAGTTTTATGTTTTAAGTTTTTTACGTTTTTACGTTTTACGTAAAACTTTTTACGTTTTTACGTTTTACGTTTTACGTTAAAAAGTTTACGGTTTACAATTCAACCCGGTTAACCATCTCGACACCATTCATCTAGCATTTATCATCCTTTGAACATGATCCATATACCTTATTTTGATCCTAAATTATCATTCATCTTGAACAGGAACAATACCACCTCATTTTTATTAAATACAACAATTGTTTAACAAACTTCCAGAATCATCAAATTAATCACACATGTTTACAGGTTCATGGTTAACACTTTCACAAATATTTCAACATTTAATCATTTAGTAAAGATTAAAGAACCATCATACATTATCCAGTGACAAACACAAAAACACAAACAGTGGCATAAAAGACTGACCAAAGGGTTTTGAACGGGTGAGTGTGCGGCACTCGTCGGAGCTGACCGCTTCCGCTGCCTTTCCAAACCGAGACCCGAACGAAATTGAGCTGATCGGTTTAAACCCTGAACTCGAGCCGAAACTATCGAACCGAACATAACTCAGATTTGAGCTAAACAACATCAGCCACAACAAGATCAACATCACTTTCATTCTTCAGGAAATAAAAGGAACCGAAGCAAACCCGAACCAGACCCGAGACCCGTGGTTGACCGAACCAAACCCGCCCTGAGCCGAGACCATAATCTGACCCAAAACAGCTTGACCCGAACCGAAACTTCTAAGAACCGAACCTGCTGGATTTGACCGATGAAACCCGTGAAAACCCAAACCAAAACATCATCATCTTCAACATCAACAGTAGCCTAGCATTATCATCTTCAAGCATCAGAAAAGAAACGAGGAAAGAAAGAAGAGGGGAAGCCAAATTCTTACCGAAAATTCGTCGAGCATTAGAAACACCGTTGTCGCCCCTCACTGCCGCCGCCGTGAGCGGCGGCGCTGCTCCCAACCTTCGTCTCTCTCTCTCTCTCCTTCTCTCCAGTCTCTCTCTCTATCTCGTCTCTGTGTTTCTCTCTCTCACCTCTCTTTCTTCCTGTCTTCTCTGTCTTTGTCGCTACAGCGGTGCCCCGCCACCGTCATGGTGGTTGGCCGCGTATTCTCAATTAACAGGGGGTATGGGTGTTACGGGTGGTTGTTGACGGACCGGAGAGCCGCCGGAATAGAAACCGGCTCCACCTGTCGCCGATCAGAAAAACAAGGGTGGGGGTTGTCGGCTGCCTGTTCATATCATAAGGAGAGAGAGGTGATGGTTGTTGCAGATTCAAAATAAGGAGAGATGATAGTTGTTGGGGGGGGGGTTATATTTTGAAGAGAGAGAAAGGAAAAAGGGTAAAGATGGTGAAGAGTGAATATCAGAGAGAGTTATAAAAGAGGAGAGAGACAAATGACATTGACTTTTAAAATGATCTGACAAATGAAAAAGAGGATTAGACATTTTAGTCAAATGACTAAAATGCCCTTTAATGTGATTGGTGGAGAGTGGTTCTTATGGTTCTTACAACTGAGAGTGGTTTTCATTTTAGCGGCTCCCTAAATTCCTATAAAATATATATATATATATATATATATATAAAAAGTTTAATTATTTTTAATTAATTCATATATGTATATATATACATATATTTTGCTTTATATAAACGCTTATAAAATCTAAGTTATATTCGGTTTATAAACATATTTATAAAATTTGACTCAAATTCCTATAAATTAGTTAATATTAAAAATAAAAAACTAAAAGTTTAATTATTATTTCATATATAAACACTTATAAAATCTAAGTTATATTTGGTTTATAAAAAATATTTATAATATATGACTCAAATTCCTATGAATAATCAAATATTTATTTGATTAGGTTTAATAGTAAAAATAATTAATTCAATTAACTATATAAAATTTAGTAATTTATTTCAAACAATTAACTAAAACAAATCGAATACGACTTAATTTTTTATAAGTGTTATATAAAACAAATATATATATATATATATATATAATAAATAATTTATAAAATATGACTCAAATTCCTATAAATAATTATTTGATTAGGTTTAATAGTAAAAATAATTAATTCAATTAATTATATAAAATTTAGTAATTTATTTCAAACAATTGACTAAAATAAATCGAATACTACTTAATTTTTATAAGTGTTTATATAAAACAAATATATTTATAATAAATAATTAAACTTTAATTTTTTATAAGTGTTTATATAAAACAAAATGTTTTTAAGAATAAATTACACTTTGTGTCCTTAATGATAACTAACTGAGTATATTACACATTGTGTCCTTTGTGGTATGTGAAAGGACAATACTATCCTTGCCTTGATTTAACATAACTAAGATAATTAACTCAATTAGGTTAAAAGGACATAAAATGTTACATAACATGGTGTTTTTTGACATAATATCTAATTATTATTTTTAAAGGTCACGCTTCATAATTTGTGTAATACATAAAGGACACAAAGTGTAATTTACTCTTGTTGTAATCTGTTTGTGTAATCTCGTTAATAACTTGTTTATATGTTTGTAACCATTTTAGAAAATTGATCAAACTGCAAAGTTTGGTCTCTGTTCCTCAATTGTAACAACCATAACTCCATAAGAGCATCTCCAATACACAATTTTGAGCTAAGGTAGAGGAGATGCAACTGATGTGGAGGAGAGATGGAGAAGATGTGTTTTTTGCTGAAAAATACGCCAAAATGGATATTTGAGAGGGAAGGAGAGATGTGACATTTTTGGGTCTGTTGTTAATTCTGAGACGGGAAAACCTGAGCAAGGTAACGTGAAGATGTTTCTAGAGACTCAATTTTGGACGCTCAAACTTTTAAAATAATGACTCGGGCATTAACATCTTATAACACTAGTTAACTATTCAGAGCTATTTTGACCGGCCTTAAAAACCGGTCATCATAGTCATTTTAATTTGGAAAAAGAAAAAACAACAAAAAAAAGTAGGAGAATATCAAGTATTAAAAATCCAAAATTCAAACAAAAACAAGTTCATTAATCAATCATATTAGCAGTAAATGAATAAAATCATATTTTTATGACCTTAAAACATAAGATTAATGAGGTTTATACCTAAAAATTTATAAACTATTTCCTCCTTGCAAACGAGAAAATAAATTTAAGTTATATGCAAGAAATTCAACTCACAAAATGAAAAACTTAAATAGATCACAATACACACACAAGGAAAAAAAACTATTAATAACCTTTCTTTACAACCATGCCAAATGTGACAAATGTTACTACCACAACATTATGTACTTATGTGTTTTTTGTTTGTAACACTACGAATTGAACAACATACATACTGCCTTATGAAGGCAGTGTGAGTTTTGACAATTTGACATATAGTAAAGATAATCTTTAAGTGTAAATTGGTGGCAGCGATCTCGATTCAGGTGGCATCATGTTTGCTTGTGGTGTTCTTGGATTATATGAATTCCCCGCTTCCATCTACAATACCCCATAATCAAGTGACGGATCTAGAAAAAATCGTTATTTAAAAAAAAGGTAACGAAATCGGAAAAACGTCAATTTTTTTTTTCAAAATGTACACTACCGCCGGAGCGTCAAGGGATAGCGGGGGCTACCCCTATTCAAAGGCTATATCCGCCCCTGCCATAATCGTTACCCGTAACAAGATACAGTTCTCATTGTTCTTCAATAACAAACTCTAAATACAATTTTTACAAAAAAAAAAAAAAAACAATATAAATTTTCTTATTGTTCTTCAATCATTTTTTATGAGTATACAAGTTATGGTCAACCAAGCTTGATACAACAATTGAACACGTTATGATGTGTATGTAGAATAAACATATAAATAAATAATAATTAATGGAAAAGACTTACGAGTTTTAGCATGAGAGTAAGCTTTGAAATTTCTCTCGTCCAATTATATTACAACTTCCCATCTATATAAATTACAAGGGTGTTCAAGATCGAATTATCCGGTTTTCGGATATCCGAAAACCGGATATCCGAAAATTTCGGATAGTGAAGATTGAGATCCGAATCCGAATCCGAATCCGTATCTGAATTTATAAAAAAAAAATCAAAATATCCGTTTTGTGTATAGAATAAAACTAAACTTATATTTGATTTTCCAAATTTTCAACATTTAAAATTAAAAACAATCATAAATTCACACGAATACAATTATTTACTACTTTTTTACTAATTTTTACAATAATTCAAACTAAATACAATGCTCATATACTATATATATTTATAAAAAAATAATTAGTTTTCGGATATCAGATAATCGGATTATCCGAAATTTTTGAAATTCATATCCGAATCTGAAAATTCGGATTATCCGGTTTTCGGATATCCAAAATTTCGGATATTTCGGATACGGATTTTCGGATATTTCGGATTCGGTTTCGGATCCGGATTTTTTTGAACACCCCTAAATTACATTACGAAAATTATGAGACATTCCTCAATGATCATTCAATTTTGCCTTTTGGAGCGAAGGAATATTACAGTTTAAGTATACACCTCCAATAATTGTAACTATTTTCTGATTTACTTACTTATCATAATAAAATTCAGATGAGAGCATGTACATACTTCATTTCATTGCATTTCATTCCGAACAAATAACAACATGAAGAAGAAGATCATGATAAAACTGGAGAACGTCAACGACAAAACCAAGGCCTTTAAGGCCGTTTCGGGTATTCTAGGGATTGAATGCTTGTCCGTCGACAATGAAAACGTCATGACGATAATAGGAAATGTCGATCCTGTAAATGTAGTTATGAATCCCAGGGAAGTTCAACCCTGATCTGTAACACCTCATAAAATCACGTCCAATGATGTATTGACACGTGTAATAAACCCTAATAAAGTCAAACGTTGAATTTAAGGGACTAATTTTTCGAAAAATCAAAAACTTTGAATGCGAAAGGACTAAAAGTGTCAAAGTGCTTAGTATAAGCCTTCGAATGACGTTACACGGTGTTCCTATTCACATATGAGCCACTTGTTGATCAAGAGTAGTTGTTTGCGTAATTAATTGAAAGTTTGCGCGATGAAGGGTTAAAAGCGTCAACATATTAATTCTTACCTCTGAGTGACCTTTTAACAAACCGAGAGCTTCATGATGGTTGATTATAGTCTCGGGGATGCCAAATATTGGCCATCTAAGGCTTTTATGCCTTTAAGCAACGTTACGCGCAACTTTGCAAGTTTAAGGGGTTAAAAGCGTCAATATGTTTAATTATACCTCTGAATGACCTTTCTATGAACCCGAAGCATTATGATGTTTTATAATACTCTCAAGAATGCCTAATATGGATTAGATAAGGCTTTGATGCTATTAAACGATGATATGCGCAAGTTTGCGCATTAGAGGGACTCCTTGCGTCAAACTGCAAAAGTATACCGATTCGTATGGTATCGAACCTTCCAGAATATGATCATAAGTTAAACATGCCCTAAATATCTTTTATATAGATTAGAAATAGGCTTTGAGGTGTTTGGTGCGGAAAAATAAACTTATTTGATAACAGGGACTAAAAGCGTCAAAAAGTGCATAAGTTTGTATTTTCGCGCGTATCTTACGTTCTGGATATATCCGGACATCCAAAAATTTATGTAATCATTAAAATATTTTGTTTTAGTGTTTGGCTTGAAAAACTTCCATTCGTTGTGTAATTTAGATCGTTTTTCGCGTCCGTTCTTGTTTCATCGTAATTAGCCGAACAACGCAACCGTACGACCAAAAGAACCGAAATCCGACATATTTTTGAGCATGTTTCATGTTCCCTATGCTTTAACTTCATTGTAGAGCCTTGAAAATGGCTTAACGGGCCTTAAATGTGTCAGAAATGGCATGTAACAAGTGCAGGGACTGATTCTGTAATTTATGAAAGTTGTTGCTGATCTGAGCAGAGGTGGCGGGCCGCGTAGGATAGGGACTCAGCCTACGCGGGCGCGAGAGCCCTCAGACCTGCTGAAATCAGTTTGTTTTAACTCAGTTGCTGGTTTCTGGTTTTTGCACTTGTTTTCTTCAATCTATGGGCTTGTTTTAAGCACCCATGGTATTGAAATTCAGTGGGTAACACATGTAGGGTCTTGATCGAAGCATGGGTTACGAGAAATGATCCTAACGGTTCTCAAATTCCTATAAATACCCTCTTTTTTTGGCTTTCATTTCACTTCATTGCATTTCCGCTCTTGCTCTCTGATTTTGAGAGGATCCTGACCAACTTGGGAACCTCCTTCAGTCCTAAGGACCACTCGTAAGTGTTCCTTTCGTGCTTAGTTCAATTGTTTGGCTCTTAAAGCCGAAAAGTCAAGCGTTCGCGATAAACGCTTTGACTTTTAAACGGTCGAGCCATTGTTCGCAACAGACATGGCTACGTGATCGTAATTAGGTAGGTATTAAACCCTCAAAAGGGCACATCCTAATTACCACGTTTGCTTAGTTAATTGTCGGGTCAAAGTAATTAAAATAAAAGTCAAACGAGTCGGTTTATAAACAAAATCCATAACTAATGATGTAAAGGCAATAAAATCAGTTTTGTCACTTTAATAACTTAGTAAATATTAATTGAACATGTCTAGGCATGTTCAACCCGACAATTCTGAGTTTAGGCTCGGTTCGGAACCGAAAGTCACAAAAGTAGACTTTTGCTTTGACTTTCAGTTCTGACCCGATTTAGCTTAGTTTAGTTATGCCTTAGGATTCCTTTAGGATCATATTATATGTTAGTATAACCCTCTAAGGTTATACAACATGGTTCCATGGAAATCCTAGTTCATTGCATGTTTCCGTTAAATGCTTAAAAGTTGACCATTATGCCCTTATGATATTAAAACGAGATTTTTGAAAATGTGAGAGGACAAAAACCTTTATTAATGATATTTAAATATGTCCTAGAAGTTTGACATCAGTTTGTGGTCTAAAATAGAAGTTACACGCGATATCGTAAAATGAAAGCTTTTTATTAATTAAACGGCATTTTTGGCATAAAACCCATTCAAACCCAATTTTTGTCACCAAACTTTATACCTACTGATATAATATAATATTTAGGGATTTTTGGAAATTTTTATTAAATTTTAAACTAATCATAACATAGAGTTCTTGCATAGACTCGGTAATTGACGATAATGACCTTTTCGCTAATAAAATGAGTTTTACATATCCTTTACATATCAAACCTTTTTCAACTGATTTTATATATTGAATAAGTTATTTTAAACAGTAAAGGCTGATAAAAATCTCAGATTTCTTTAAGCAACCCGAATATCGTCAAATACCGACTTTTATGCGATTTAGGCGCATAGTATGGTTTAAAACCATATTTGGCACCTAAGGCTTGTTACCTACTGATGTTATGAATAAATTTTTATACTTTAACAGTAAGTAAAAGTTTTGAACTCATATTTCCAAATTTGACTTTTAAGGCTTTTGTGAAATGACCAAAATGCCCATGTGGTGCATAGTTTGGCCATAAATGATAAATTTCACACATATATGATATCTTACTGATATAAACTACTAAAATAAATATTTTTACTGATCATTTTAGACCAGAACCTCAGATTGTCATTTAACCTCTTTTATAATCTTTAAAATGACCAAAATACCCCTACGATGCTTAAATTGACTTTAAATCCGTTTTGGGCATAATGGAAGGTATCCTACTGATATCACAATATATTTAAGGCATATTAACTTATGAAACCTGTATGTGACTCATTTGGTTACCCGTTATGCATTATTCGCGTTCGGAGCGGTTTATGTAACTAGTTTGCATAAATTGACCGAAACGGGTCAAACCTTATCATTTTTGCTTCAAAATCGAGAATGTGTTTAGTTTACCCATATTATACAAGTCTTCATACTTGTCGGGTCTAAATCACATTCTAATCCGGTCTTCGCTTAATCTTGCGTTTTGAACCGTAAACCTTTCGTTAAAACTAACCGGTCTAAGTTTAAACTTAAGTAAGACCCGTTAGGAATCTAATAGGTTAATAAAACCTTCGTTCCAGATTGAGAGCCCCAGTAGAGGTACTTGTGCTTGCTGATTTGAATATATGGCTGAGAATAAAATTACATTTTAGCTCAGGTAAATACTTTTAACTTATTTTCCCTATACGGGCTTGGGATGCGGTATTATAATAATACCGCATGGTCGGGTATTGAATGTTTAATCGATTAGTGGTTAAATTATTGAGGTAACCCGTTTTAATCTGTCTTGTTTGAAACAAAGCCTTTGGGGGTTAATGACCATGTCCCGGATATCCTTGGCATCATTTATTAAGAAATGACCACGTCTTAAGCACGGGGTGTAGGCTTACACTTGACAGTTGCGTAGGAAAAACGGTATCTCACTCTCTTGTGGGCCTATACTTGTGGTGTGTCTGTTAATCTTGACTCGGTTTCTATATCGGGCCCTGAATGTATAAAGAACATATAAATCTGTATACAAGATTAGTTTTATATAATTGTTCCAAGTTATAAAAGGATATTTGTGCCTTGTGCATTTAAATCAATTTTCATAAATGTTTTCAAAAGAGTCAGTTAATTGTATTTACCAGTGTAAACTGACGTATTTTCCAAAAAGATTAAGTGACAGGTATTGTACGTATTTGGCTAGGAGCTCAGGGCGTTAATAAGGAATCTTGCAAGTTCTAAACATCTAAAGTCTGTTGAATAATGTTTATATTTCTGTTTTAAGATCCGCCTGTGGATCCATCTTACATCCGTTTGTAATATTTGATGTTACTTTTGAATCGGTTTGTAATATATTTACTTTAGACTTCCGCTGTGCATTGAACTGTGATTATTTGACTTTGATGATATCAACTACGTTACGATACTCCCCACCGGGCCCACCAGCAACACGTGGAAATATCAGGGTGTGACAGGTTGGTATCAGAGCCAACATTGAGTGAATTAAACACTAACCTTTTGTGTTTAATCTCAATGACACAGTAGCACATTTCTTGACTTCCGAGTCTAGACTTGAACTAGGAATTATCTCATCCCTGTTATATGTACGCATTGTTTTCGATATTTCTGTATCTCAGGATCGTGTCGCCGAGCAAAGCTACCATTGGTGGAAGATCTCAAGACCCGAAGACTAAAGAATGTAAAGCTTCGTACTACAGCTCGAATTAGCATACGACCAGTATGGAGAAATGACCTTTTGAACCCATTAACCATATTTCAAATTCTATACCCAAGACTTTTGAAACTTCAAATGAGAAGCCAACATCGGAGGAGTTCATACCAGTTGTCCCTGAAGCTCCCGCTCCAAAGATAATACCTATGGACCCAAAGGACTCATATTTCTTACCTCCAAGTCTTGGAATCCCAAACTTGGATTATACATGTCCTGACCTTATTCATGATTTGTATTATTCATTAACCATAAAATCCTTGGATTCCACTATTGCAAGGATTCCTAAAATAGGAGATTTCGACTACACACCAAAACCTTCAGTATTCGTACCTCACACAGAGAACCAAGGAGAAAATTTCCAGAAATAAAGTGAAGGAGAAACTTTTTTTGTTGCATTTCATTTCTTTATTAGTCCTTATAAGGACATATTTACCTTTTAGTTCCTATGTGGACAAATTTCTTGTTTAAAAGTCCCGTTCAGGGCATCTATGTACTTTTTCCATTTAATGGAATGTTATAATTTAAAGTTTCATTTGTCCTTATATGTATGAATATAACATATAAATTAAATCAAAATATCATTCCTTTTGTAATTGATCTGCCTTTGAATATTGAAAGAAAATCTTAAAGGTATAACCTAGCCAATATATCATTTAGACATGGCCTAGATGGTAAAACCTTTTTAAGATTTAAACCCTTGTTAACATCTGAAAACATGTTAGCACTCCTGGCAAATGTGATTCGATAAAATCACACAAGTCATCCTTATATTGGATTCTTCCAATTTCTTATCTAGCCTAGTGATTTAGAAATCATGGCTCAAATCATCAGATAAGATGATCATATCATAAACATCCCTTAGTGATGAAATGCCTACGGGCTATATCTATTGTCCTAAAAAACAAAAGACAGTTGTAGTCTTTGACTCTCTGTCAAGAAAGGTAATGAACTGTGTTCATACCTTAATGCCTCGATCCTATAAGGTCATGGCTTATAAATTCAAAACTGTCCTCGTGACAAGGCCTTTTATGCCATTTCAATATCCTTAATAGTTTATAACTGGGATAAAATATAATAAAGTTTTAAATAAATTAAATTAACCAATATGGCTTAAATTTTCCATGGTTAATGAATTGCCATAAGTGACAATTCCATAATAGACTTCTGAATAAATCATTGTCCATATTTAAGTAGCAATCAAGCTACATGGCTGGATCAGATGAGGTTAACAGCCACCCGAGGGAGAATAATGATACTACCCGAGTTAATATAGCTGGTGCAGAACTGCAGGCATTAATAGACAATGTCGTTACTCGAGCTCTTGACAGACAGTATAATGAATCAAGTGGTACACGCACCAAGACCCAGTCTGTACCTCATACAAAACCACCTTCCCATACGCATGTATCTCATAAGGACGATTCTCATCACTCATCGAATCAGAGGAGTGTTCCGTCTAGACAGGTCGTGCTTAATCAAGAGCCACATGTTAAAACCTGTTCATATAAATATTTTGTCTCCTGCAAGCCCAGAGACTTCACAGGAGAAAAGGGAGCCATCGATTGCATTACCTGGCTCGATGAGATGGACACCGTTGTTGATATTAGTGGATGTGCAGAGCAAGACATTGTGAATTTTGTTTCATAATCTTTTAAAGGAGAAGCTCTAGCTTGGTGGAGGTCACTAATCCAAGCTACAGGGAAGATCCCGTTGTACAACTTGACTTGGGATCAGTTTGTTGCTCTTATCAAAGAAATTTTTTTCCTCAACATGAAGTTGAGAAAATTGAGACTGATTTCTTGACATTGGTCATGAAGAACTTAGATTGTCAGGCATATCTTACAAGTTTCAATACCATGTCTCGATTGGTTCCTTACTTGATCACATCGGAACCGAAGCGTATAGCTCGTTTTATTGGGGGACTAGCCCCAGAAATCAAGGCAAGTGTGAAAGCATTGAGACCTACTACGTTCAGGTCAGCGGCATATCTGTCACTATCTCTCACACTTGATGTGGTCAGAAACAAGGCTGCCAAAGCTTCTGATGATGGAAAGCGTAAAAGGGAGGATGAGAATTCTCATCGCTCCGATAAGAAGAAAAAGGGGAACTCTGATCATAAGAAGAGTTCCGGGTTTAAGAAAGACAACCAGCAGTCGGGTGAAAAGACTAGGTGCAAAACCTGTAGGAAATACCACCTCGGGAAATGCAGATTTTAATCTCAGCCTCTACCTTGTGGGATCTGCAAGTCTAAGGAACATAAAACCTTGGATTACAAGAAGTTGAAAGATGCAACCTGTTATGGTTGCAATGAGAAGGGGCATATCAGGACTAACCGCCCTAAGAATCAAAAGAAGCCTGAAGAGGCCAAGAAAACAAACGCGTGAGTCTTCCAGATGAACACCCAGGAGGCAGTACAGAATGATAACATCATAATAGGTACCTTTCCTTATCAATGATGTTTATGCGGGAATTTGTTTGATTATGGCGCAGAAAAGTCTATTGTGGACAATAAATGTTGTAAGCTGTTGTATCCGCCTGTTAGGACTCTAGACATATAACGCGAGGTAGAATTGGCCGATGATACTTTAGAGACTGCTTCAACAATTTTAGATGGATGCTTTATATCCATTAGGAATCACTCTTTTCCAATATCCTTATGACAAGCTTTCAAGCTATCCAAAATCATCAATATGATCAAGACAGATGTGGCATTTTGATCCTCCATCAAAAAGGTGATGGACTAGGTCCAAACCTTAAATGCCATTGATGGTCTTTTTATGGCCTAGGCTAAATATAATTGATATATATATATATATATATATTTAAATAACATTCATTAGGAATGTTCGTACTATATTAGCCTGTATGGTTTAATGATACCATGATTAGTATATGTTAGGTCATCAGGATGATGAATAGCTGTTGTAGTGCAACTAAGTAATTGTTTCAATTGGTGTTAGGGACCAAGTCTCGAATATGAAAAACTCGGATAAGACAACCGTCAATCGTGCCATTGATGATGCGACGTATGCTAATGATGCTACAATTGTGTACCTCAAAATTGACAAAGATGTTCTCCAAGCTATGATTGACGCAGCTGTTGGAAAAGCTGTGAGAAAGGTCATGAAAAAGTTCAAGGAGCCCAATGCTACTTGCTCCAAATCTCATTTAAAACCGCACTTCTTTACTCACGAGGAGGATCTTGTTCATGCCTCGAATGCAAAGAATGAACCAAAAAGGAAAAGAGAGGGAGGTAACTCCCAGATTTCTAAGAAAAAGAGTAAGCTTGAGTTCAATAAGAACAAACAAAAGTCCAATAAGAAACCTGTATGCAAGACCTGCAAGAAGCGCCATCTAGGGAAGTGCAGGTTTGAATCAAAATATCAATCGCAGCCTAGGGCTTGTGGGATCTGCAAATCAAGTGAGCATAAAACGTTAGATTGCAAGGACATAAAGGATGCAGTCTGCTTCGACTGTAACGAGAAGGGCCACATCAAGACTACGTGCCCTAAATATGTCAAGAGAGGTGCGGCTAAGGATATAAAGCCTAAGAATGAAAGCGCTTAAACTCTCCTGATGGATGCCAGAGGTAGTTCATATCAATAATGTCATCAGGTACATTCCTTATCATTTATCAGTAATATAAATGCTAAGAAATCTGTTTTGAATCGGGTACCAATAAATCCTTCATAAATTGTAAGTATAGCAAACTTTTAAAATCTTCCATAAGAACCTCAGAGATTAAGTGTAAGGTAAAACTTACAGACGAAAATCATAGGAACCATTTCTTCTATACCTGTCAGAAACCTTCAGTCATAAAATTCTAAGAGTACTCTCTCTCCAAATGGAGTACGTCGATATATGTTAGTGTGATATCTCTTTGATTTCTATCAATTGCGAATACCAGACTGTATGATGAAAGTGTCATATGAGGATTGGTGTATCTTAATATGTTCCATAGATTACTTCCATGCCTGATCAGTATGGAGGTTTAATGCATGGAACCACTGAGATATTCCAATGGTCATATTGTACTAGAGTCAGCTGATGGCATTCAAAGAAGATATCCAGAAGGGAAATGTCCAAATAAGTGTCACTGAATAAGGTATCCATGGATTTGTAAAGTAAATGTGTCACTTATCTGACACAAGCAATGATAGATGAACCGGAGCCTGAGATTTGGAAAATCTCTGTAATCTCCTTGTGTCTTGACTATCTTCTGCAAAGAAGTACCCTGTTTACCTTCGAAGACTAGTAGAGCTAAGATTAACATCCCGCTTAGGGCTGCAGTATTGTGAAATCTCCGTGTTGATTAGTACCACCAATTAGGGAATAATAGAAACTTAATTAGATGAATTTTAAGATAAAGGTTCTTAAAGCCTAATTCGTAATTCTAAGAGTTCCGATATCATTAATTAGAAAGACGGTTCATTCTGCTTATGCATTGATTACCGCAACCCTATTTAGGTAACAATTAAGGATCGCCATCAGCTGCCCAGGATCGTCGATTTGTTCGACTAACTATAAGGATTAGCTATTCCTTAAGATTGGTTTTAAGCAGAAGTTGGGATAACCATCTCACCTTAAATAAGCTCTCGTGTAACTAATAGTTAGTATGTAAGCATCAAAGCTGCTCCTTTGGATACCTTGTATAGATGGGATGATTAAACATCTGTTGTTGGACAGATTTTTGGTAAGTCCGAATTAGCAGGACCTGAAATCACCTTGAAACAACGAATAAGATCATACGAATTCGTAATCATCTGGAGGTTGCCAGTAATCGGCAGAAAATCAAGGATTGATGAAAGTCGCAACCCTCTTAAGTCCTTAATAAGGAATAAGGTTCAATTGAAGGTATCACCCTAAGAAGGGTGTGCTGAATTTTAATTTATCGGGCTAAGTTAAGCTCTGGATATATAGAATCATACGAGGAAATCGAATATATCAAGATCAAGTAGCTTATAAGCTAAAACTTACCTGAGGAGCTTGATGGAAATTAATGTGGCCTACACTAGCTATTTAAGGATATGTTTCGCCGATAAGTCAAGAAGCATTATCACATAATGATATACAGACTTATAGTTTGTGGTGAAATCAGCATCGATTGAGGATCGACAAGATTAGAATCTCCAGAAGGATACATGTACCTATTATAAAGGACATCTTGGGTGCCTGGAGGGGCCCCAGATATGCTGTGGAAGATTAAGTCCATTATAAGACAGAAACTACTTCAACCTTTTGAGCAAATCTTGAGGTCGAGATTTCTTTTAAGGGGGTGAGGATGTAACACCTCGTAAAATCACATCCAATGATGTATTGACACGTGTAATAAACCCTAATAAAGTCAAACGTTGAATTTAAGGGACTAATTTTTTGAAAAATCAAAAACTTAGAATGCGAAAGGACTAAAAGTGTCAACGTGCTTAGTATAAGCCTTCGAATGAAGTTACACGGTGTTCCTATTCACATATGAGCCACTTATTGATCAAGAGTAGCCGTTTGCGTAATTAATTGAAAGTTTGCGAGATGAAGGGTTAAAAGCGTCAACATGTTAATTCTTACCTCTGAGTGACCTTTTAACAAACCGAGAGCTTCATGATGGTTGATTATACTCTCGGGGATGCCACATATTGGCCATCTAAGGCTTTTATGCCTTTAAGCGACGTTACGCGCAACTTTGCAAGTTTAAGGGGTTAAAAGCGTCAATATGTTTAATTATACCTCTGAATGACCTTTCTATGAACCCGAAGCATTATGATGTTTTATAATACTCTCAATAATGCCTAATATTGAAGGCTTCGATGCTATTAAACGATGATATGCGCAAGTTTGCGCATTAGAGGGACTCCTTGCATCAAACTGCAAAAGTATACCGATTCGTATGGTATCGAACCTTCCGGAATATGATCATAAGTTAAACATGCCCTAAATATCCTTTATATAGCTTAGAAATAGGCTTTGAGGTGTTTGGTGTGTAAAAATAAACTTATTTGATCAACACGAACTAAAAGCGTCAAAAAGTGTATATGTTTATATTTTCACGCGTATCTTACGTTCTGGATATATCCGGACATCCAAAAATTTATGTAATCATTAAAATATTTTATTTTAGTGTTTGGCTTGATAAAATTCCATTCCTCGTGTAATTTGGATCGTTTTTCGCGTCCGTTCGTGTTTCGTCGTAATTAACCGAACAACGCAACCGTACGACCAAACGAACTGACATCCGACATATTTTTGAGCATGTTTCATGTTCCCTATGCTTTAACTTCATTGTAGAGCCTTGAAAATGGCTTAACGGGCCTGAAATGTGTCAGAAATGGCTTTTAACAAGTGCAGGGACTGATTCTGTAATTTATGAAAGTTGTTGCTGATCTGAGTAGAGGTGGCGGGCCGCGTAGGATAGGGTCTCAGCCTACGCGGGGCTCGAGAGCCCCCAGACCTGCTGAAATCAGTTTGTTTTAACTCAGCTGCTGGTTTCTAGTTTTTGCACTTGTTTTCTTCAATCTATGGGCTTGTTTTAAGCACCCATGGTATTGAAATTCAGTGGGTAACACATGTAGGGTCTTGATAGAAGCACGGGTTACGAGAAACGATCCTAGCGGTTCTCAAATTCCTATAAATACCCACTTTTCATTTCACTTCATTGCATTTCTGCTCTTGCTCTCTGATTTTGAGAGGATCCTGACGAACTTGGGAACCTCCTTCAGTCCTAAGGACCACTCGTAAGTGTTCCTTTCATGCTTAGTTCAATTGTTTGGTTCTTAAAGCCAAAAAGTCAAGCGTTCGAGATAAACGCTTTGACTTTTAAACGGTCGAACCATTGTTCGCAACGAACATGGCTACGTGATCGTAATTAGGTAGGTATTAAACCTGTAACAACTCTCTTCAAAAGTCCTATTTATTATTTTATTTTGTCCAATAGGAAACCCTAATTAAGACTCCCAAGTAATTCTGCATAACCCCTAAAATTTTCATAAAAAACTCAGGGGGGGGGGGTAAATTCCCGTTAGTATTATCTAAACAGTTTTACGTGTTAAAAGAATTCGAACGAACGACCAACTCACCTGAGCTACTGGGACACGGGGCTACCCTATGCTAGGGTGGTACCCCTCGCACCACGCGAAGGCCCCTCGCGCCACGCGAGGGCGCCCTTTTTCCAGTATATATAGTAGACATTGGCACTTGCAATTACGCGTTGGTTCGACGTTAAAATTCGATTCATGCACTGAGATATCGTCCAAATACTACAGAAACACACACAATCTCGAATTTCTGCCGCGATAACAGGGTAATAACTCGATCGCTGCTACGATTCAATGTCTGATCGATTGAAACTATCCAATGGATGTTTAAGTGTTGCCTAAATTAGGTTTTATTCTTTGTCATTCGTCGTGAATTCGATGGATGTTTAAGTATCGCGCTTTGTCATTCGTTGTGAAGGTTTTCATCTCGTGAGTTATCGTAAATGCTGTATTAGTTACTGACCTAGTTTCGTGTGCATTATTGTTAAATTAGGTTAACAGGCTTATCAGTAGGATAAACTCTGCCCGAATAAATCTGCAATGTGAGTCATTCTCTTTTTATCAAATTTGATTTCAAAATCATGTTTGCTTTCAAAGTTATAATTACAGGGATTAAGTCTTTGTAGTCTCCAAATTATAGCCGGTATGTGGGGTTTTGTATATACAATACTTGATAACCGTCACCATTGGACAACGGGTTAGCCAAGGGGTGATATGACCATAATCACAGACACCATTGGACAACGAGATAGCCAATAGGTGGTCGAGTGATAAATATCGTGGGTAGATGGTGGATATGTATAAACATTGTAATCGCTCTTAATACTGTAAATTATAACAACACGCCGTTTTTAGTAAAAAGAATGATTCACCAGTATTTCCCCGCTGACAAAACCTTTTTCAAACATGTTTCAGGTGATCTGTTGTGATCCAGGAAAAGTGCCGCGAAGCACTAAAGCTTAAGAAAGTGGCTCAATATAAATAAAGAAACATGTTTTGTAAAATAAAGATTTCCCAGTGAAATCACCTTATTGTAAACTACCGGGGTTTTATCCCGAATTATAAAATAAAATAATCAGGCATTTTCAATTTTAAAAAGATCCTGCTAAAATCTTCCGCTGTCAACTCAATTAAATAAATACCACGGGATTTTCTATCCCGCGGCTCCTGAACCGGGTCAAACCGGGCCGGGGGCCGTGACAGAAAAAGGTGGTATCAGAGCCACTAATTTAAGCCAATTAAGTATTTAGAAAATACTTAATTTTACTGATTGCCATTTTTGTGATTAAGTATTTTATTATTTGAATATTTGTTTACAGTATGGGTAAGCAAAGACTTTCGGATATCTATCATAAATTAAATACTTCACCGAAAGAAAAAGGAACTTCATCCTCAAAATACCCAACAGATACTGAGGAAGGAATATTTGTTCGTAAGGCACATTATGAAGAACCACTTTCTCCTAATAAAAGCTCCTAATAAAAGAAGTTTGATTATTAGGAAAAGTCAAGAGAAAATAAAGAAATCACAACCAAAAGAATTGAGGAGTAATCAAGAAACCCAGAAACTAGGCAGTAATCCACCATGGGAAGACGAATTAGATGAAAAATGGGCAGATCTCTATATGTTAGCTACGGTAGCAGTAAATGTTAACATTTAAATACCCTGACCCAGTCCTAGCACCCATATCACCCACAAGCCAGAAACTTTACCCAGTAAATAAATAAGTTTACAATAAACCCTAGTATGTTTTAATTGGCAGTTGTCCTTTGTACTAAATTAATCACACGGTATGCAATAATACTTGAATGTTTATCTGTGAAAATTTTGTTATAAAATTTTAACTTAGCATTTTTGTGCATTTTTGCATATATGCTAAACAGCATGAATGAGTTATCTGAAGCCCTTCAGAATCTCAATCTCTATCCGGTGAAAGTAGAAGTTTCCAAAGACTTTACTAGTTACATACCCGATGTGGAAGAACCTATGGAATTCCACGCTCCACCTCTGGAGAAACCAAAGCCTAAGAAAAGAAGAAGATTCGTAGGCTGGAGGCGTGTACGCAGGAGGAAACCAGCAACTAGAAAGGTTTCCAAAATAGAGAATCCCGTAGATAAAGGAAAAGGAATTGCGATCGGAGAAGGTTCTAGGCAAGTAGAAATGGAAATTGGGGAAAGTTCTAAACAAGTCGAGGAGCTGCCATTACAAGAAGAGTTGGATCGCATATTGGCAAGCTGTGATATCATTAGACCTATCAATACCAACCTCTACCCTTACCCTGCCGAAACTCAACTTCCAATAAATTTGGAACCAGCCATCCCAGAACCTTTAATCCATACCCAACCTTTAGGAGAAATGGACGAGTGGTGGACCAACGACTGGCAATTTCAAAACCTCCTAAATAACCCTTATACCTTTTTCCCTCAGTTCGACCCAGAACCTATACCAAACCCTCCAATGAGCAATGAAAACTTAGCTGAACTCCACCATTTTGGCGAGGAGGTGATAGGTGCAGGGAATAGGATTCGGGAGGTGGGAGAGAAAATCTCCTGGAAGTACGACGAGAGGGAGCGTCGTTTCTGAAATATCAGCAGAAGGGATGGTGTGAGAACGTAGCTGTGATTGTATAATAATAATAATAGTAATAAAAATATAATCTTGTAAAATAAAGAGTAAATTACAAAAATCGTCCTTTATGTATGTCATATATTACAAAGTATGTCCTTTATCTTTAATAAGCTCAGAAAACATACTCAATGTTTGCAAACTCTTACAGGTTATGTCCTTTAGCCCTAACTCAGTTAATTTAAATAGTTAAATCTGACTAAGTTGACCCCACATGAGGGTATTTTAGACATTTTACTCTAAATACTAATTAAAAATGTATGAAGAAGAATAAATCAGATCTCATTTCTCCTCTCTCATCTCTCACTCTCTTCTTCTCTAACTCTTTCTCTTCCTCTGTAACTTCTTCTTCCCATCACCACTTTACACCACCACCACCATAAACAACCCATTACTTTTCTAACCATTTCTCTATGTTCTCAACAACCATCACCCGGCTATCGCCATCCGACCACCACCATTACCCGGGTACCGCCACTCTCAGATCTGTAAGATCTTCGCTACCTGCAACAAACGAAAACCCTAATTTACTCTATTCTCAGGTACGTTTTTTTGTAATCGCAAGTCAGAGGCAAAGATAATAGTAACTTGTTAGAGAGTTTTGAAAATAAACTTAGGGATTAATGACGTTGATAAAGCATAAGAAGTTAAGGTTTGGGGATAGATGAAATTGAGAATGGTGGTGATCAGATTAAGTGTGGTGTTTGTTTGTTTAGAGGTTTGGGGATAAATGAAACCCGGAAGTGGGAGAAGCGGTGGTTGTTAACGATGGCGCTGGAGGTTCTGCGGTGGTCGGAAACCTAAAACCGTCGGCGGAAAGGAATGATTGAGAGATGCCGGAGATACAGACAATAAACCGGCTCCGGTGAAGTACCGCCGGAAAGAACAGTCGCTAAAAGCAAATCATCAGACGCATATGGATATAAACTATACGGTTAGTAACAAAATTTCGACTGAGATTTCCGATCTGGTGCTTGTAATCACCCGATGTGTTTGGATGGTGGTGGTGGGTTTGAGATGCGGGTGACAGGTGGTGTGGGGTGTGTGGAGGTGGTGGCAGGTGGGTGGTGGTGGTGGGAGTCTGGTAGAGAGAGAGAGAGAGAGTTTGAGATGGATAGAGAGAGTGTGTATATGTGTCTGTATGTATATATATATATATATATATAGATATATAGATACATGTATATTTAAACAAATTAAACAAAGAAATTATTTATTGTTTTTTATGATTTTTATTTTGATATTTAGGATAAAATGACTAAAATACCCTTATGTGGGGTTGACTTAGTCAACTTTAACCATGAAAACTAATTGTGTTATGACTAAAGGACATAACTTGTAAGGGTTTACAAACATTGAGTATGTTTTCTGAGCTTATTAAAGATAAAGGACATACTTTGTAATATATGACATACATAAAGGACGAACTTTGTAATTTACTCTAAAATAAAAATAAAACTTTGTAAAATAACAGTGTGTACGGATGCATAATATATATAAAAAGGGAAATCGAGAAATCAATAATTTTGGATATATATGTGTGTTGTGAAATTTGTAGGATTGTTTTGTGTATAATTGTTATTTATTCTATACTAATAAATTATATATATTAATTATCAGATGGAAAACACTAATAATGAACCAGTTAACGAGGCTAACCAATCTGAGCAACACCAGGAGGATCAATTTATGACTAGGCAAGATATAGAAAATATCGTTGCTCAAGGAATAGCCAATGCTATTCCAGCAATCCTTGCTGCAGCCCAGAAACATGTTGAACCTCAACAAATTATTCCTAGCAAACATACTCATGAAGATAACTTCAGTAATAGCGTAAATGGAGGCAGTAATCATACTAATCACGATAATGATCCACGGCAGGCCCCACTCCTTAAGAAAATGAAAGCTGCAACGCCTGGTTGCACTTACAAAGAATTCCTTGCCTGTAAACCTGCTGAGTTCGCAGGCAATGAAGGGGCGACTGCGGCACTGCGTTGGTTGGAGAAAACTGAAGCAGTAATTATGATAAGTAAATGTGCTGAGGAAGTCAAGGTTATGTATGCGTCGCATCTTTTTAAAGAATGGGCGCTAGAATGGTGGAATACAGTACTTCAAGCCAAAGGAAGAAATATGGCCTATGCCATGAGTTGGGAAGAATTTAAGCAACTAATAGAAAGAAAATTCTGCCCCGAATATGAAAAGGAACAAATGGCGAATAAGTTCCTAAACCATCGAATGATTGATGTAGATTGTCGAGTATATACTTCGACATTCTTCGAATATGCTAGAGTGGTACCAACACTGGCTTCACCAGAACCGGTACTTATTTCTTGCTATATTTGGGGATTGATTGGCGAAATCTGTAATATCGTTAAAGCTGCGAGACCTCGCACTATTGACGATGCGGTAGAATTAGCTAACACCCTAACTGACGAGTTGGTACGCACAAGAGATGAAAATAGGAAAAAGGAACTGGCTCAGAAAATTACCCAAGGATTTCGTGTGGGTAATAATAGCAACTTCAAGAAAAGAGGAATGGGGCAATCCTCAACTTCGCCGTTCTGCAGGAATTGCAGAAAGAAACATTTTGGAAAATGCAATGTAACCTGCAACTTTTGCAAAGTTGTAGGACATCGTGAAGAAGATTGCAGAAAGAAAACAAGGGTCTACTATAACTGTGGAGAAGCAGGACATTTCAAACCAGAATGCCCTAAATTGGTTAAACCAGCAGACAATAAAGCCAAACCGGCCGACGGAGCTACCAAGAAGAATGTTCGAGCATTCCAGTTAATTACTCAGGAAGCCGAGCTAATCCCTGACATGATAGCTGGTACGTTCCTAGTTCATAACGTTTATGCAAAAGTATTATTTGACTCTGGTGCAAACCAAAGTTTTATAAATACTACATTCTGCCAAGCCCTTAACTTACCCTTAACCAACCTTAGGCAGATTTTTACAGTCGAAACGGCAGATGAGAATTCTGCTAACATAGATAAGGTTTTGCAAAAAGAAAATATAGAACTTTCAGGTCATAAATTTCATGCAAATCTATTACCAATGAATTTAGCTAGGTTCGATGTTGTGTTAGGAATGGATTGGTTAGTAGCCAACCATGCTCGAATCCTTTGTGATAAGAACTCTATAGAGATTCGTGCACCCACCGGAGAAATAATCATGGTTACAGGAGATAAGCCGCGAAAACCCATGAAGTTCATTTCAGTAATGAAAGTTGCTAGTTATGAACGAAAGCAAGGAATAGTATATATGATTTCAGTAATCATTAGTACTAAGGATAAAGAACTTAAGAAAATTCCAGTAGTCTCAGAATACCCAGATGTATTCCCAGAAGAACTCCCGGGATTACCACCCGACAGGGAAGTAGAATTTAGAATTCATCTATTTCCCGGAACTACACTGATAGCTAAGGCACCTTATCGGTTAGCACCCACATAAATGTTAGAACTGAAAAAGCAATTAGATGAATTACTGAGTAAAGGTTTTATACAACCTAGTTCATCCCCATGGGGAGCACCAGTGTTGTTTGTGAAAAAGAAAGATGGGTCAATGAGAATGTGTATTGATTATAGAGAATTGAATAAGGTTACAATTAAGAATCGATACCCATTACCTAGGATTGATGATCTCTTTGATCAACTTCAAGGAGCTAGATATTTTTCTAAGATCGACTTGCGCTCCGGATATCATCAATTAAAGGTACAAGAAGAAGACATACCTAAAACTGCTTTCAGAACTAGGTATGGTCATTACGAGTTTACAGTCATGCCCTTCGGACTAACGAATGCACCTGCAGCATTCATGGACATGATGAATCGAATCTGTAAACCGTACCTGGATAAATTTGTAATTGTCTTCATCGACGACATACTTATTTATTCCAAAAGCCAGGATGAACACTGTCAGCACCTGCATGCACTCTTAACTTTGTTAAGAAAAGAAAAGCTTTACGCCAAATTCTCGAAGTGTGAATTATGGCTACAGGAAGTGCAATTTTTAGGACACATGGTGAACCATGAAGGTATTCACGTAGATCCCTCCAAAATAGAAGCGATCACCAAATGGAAGGTTCCACAAACAGCTATGGAAATTAGAAGCTTTTTAGGATTAGATGGATACTATAGGCGCTTTATTAAGGATTTTTCTAAAATAGCGGTGCCATTAACTAAGCTAACCTGTAAAGCGGTTAAATTTGAATGGGGACCTAGGCAAGAAGAGGCTTTTAGGATTTTGAAGCAAAAATTAACCAATGCCCCAATTCTAGCCTTACCAGAAGGAACTGAAGATTTTGAAGTATATTGTGATGCTTCTAAGCTAGGATTAGGATGTGTGCTAATGCAACGCAAGAAGGTAATTGCGTATGCTTCAAGAAAATTGAAATGGCACGAGGAAAACTATACGACTCATGACTTAGAATTAGGAGCCATAATTTTTGCCTTTAAAATTTGGAGACATTATCTGTATGGAAGTAAGTTTACTGTCTATACGGATCATAAAAGTTTAAGGTACATATTTGGGCAAAAAGAGTTAAACATGAGACAAAGGAGATGGATGGAAATACTAAGTGACTATGACTGTGATATTCAGTATCACGAAAGAAAGGCAAATGTAGTTGCAGATGCCTTAAGTCGTAAGTATCATGAGAAACAACGACGGGTTCGTGCTCTTAGATTAAATCTACAGTTAGATTTAATGGAACAACTAAAGAAGGTTCAAGAAACAGCAATCAAGGACGATGCTGAAGGAATGAAAGGACGAATAAAAGAATTAGAGCAAGGAAATGATGGAATTTGGAAATTCCATAAGAAAAGAATTTGGGTACCTAAACAAGGAGAATTAAGAGATAGGATTTTAGAAGAAGCTCATAAAATCTAGGTATACCATGCATCCTGGTAATAATAAAATGTACAAAGATTTAAGAAATAATTTCTGGTGGATAGGAATGAAAAAGGACATAGCTAGATATGTTTCTAAGTGTCTTACTTGTTCATAAGTTAAGGCGGAACACCAGAAACCCAAAGGTCTACTTCAACAATTAGAAATGCCTGTATGGAAATGGGAACTCATAACAATGGACTTTGTTACTAAGTTACCCAAAACCAGAAAAGGTAATGATGCGATTTGGGTAATTGTGGATCGATTAACCAAGTCAGCTCATTTTCTACCCATGAAGGAAACCTTTAGCATGGAAAGGTTAGCCAAGTTGTATGTAGACGAAGTAGTATCCTTACATGGAGTTCCACTCTCCATTGTATCGGATAGGGATAGTCGTTTCACTTCCCACTTCTGGAAAAGTTTCCAGGAAGCAATGGGAACCCGACTAAATTTAAGTACGACATATCATCCTCAAACAGACGGACAAAGTGAGAGGACGATACAAACCCTGGAAGACATGCTCCGAGCATGTGTGATAGATTTTGGTGGAAATTGGGACGACCACTTACCTTTAATTAAATTCTCCTATAATAATAGTTATCATGCAAGCATCGAAGCTGCCCCATTCGAAGCACTGTATGGACGAAAATGCAGAACTCCAGTTTGTTGGGCAGAAATAGGAGAAAGTCAATTATCTGGTCCTGAAATAGTACAAGAAACCACCGACAAGATCACTCAAATCAAGGAAAGACTAAAGACTGCTCGTGACCGTCAGAAAAGTTATGCCGACAATCGACGCAAACCACTAGAATTCCAAGTTGGTGACAAGATACTCTTGAAAGTTTCTCCTTGGAAAGGAGTAGTTCGGTTCGGTATGAAAGGAAAGCTAAGTCCACGATACGTAGGACCATTTCCAGTAATCCAACGTATAGGACCAGTTGCCTATCGTTTACAACTACCAGAAGAACTAGCTGGAGTACATGATGTATTTCATGTATCCAATCTCAAGAAATGTCTATCGGACGAATCTTTGGTAGTACCTCTTCAAGATAAAGAGGTAAATGAAAAACTAAAGTTTGTTGAGAAGCCACTGCAAATAGAAGACCGAAAGATCAAGTTTCTCAAGCACAAACGACTAGTGCTGGTCAAAGTCAAATAGGATTCAAGGAGAGGACCTGAATATACTTGGGAGCTAGAATCAGAAATGAAACGGAAATATCCTCAATTATTCCAGTAAATCTCGAGGACGAGATTTTTATTAAAGTGGGGAGGATGTAACAACTCTCATCAAAAGTCCTATTTATTATTTTATTTTGTCCAATAGGAAACCCTAATTAAGACCCCCAAGTAATTCTGCATAACCCCTAAAATTTTCAGAACCATCGGAATCAGGATCAGGGCCCCTAAAACTCAGGGGGGTAAATTCCCTTTAGTATTATCTAAACAGTTTTACGTGTAAAAAGAATTCGAACAAACGACCAACTCACCTGAGCTACTGGGACACTGGGCTACCCTATGCTAGGGTGGTACCCCTCGCGCCACGCGAGGGCGCCCTTTTTCCAGTATATATAGTAGACATTGGCACTTGCAATTACGCGTTGGTTCGACGTTAAAATTCGATTCATGCACTGAGATATCGTCCAAATACTACAGAAACACACACAATCTCGAATTTCTGCCGCGATAACAGGGTAATAACTCGATCGCTGCTATGATTCAATGTCCGATCGATTGAAACTATCCAATGGATGTTTAAGTGCTGCCTAAATTAGGTTTTATACTTTGTCATTCGTCGTGAATTCGATGGATGTTTAAGTATCGCGCTTTGTCATTCGTTGTGAAGGTTTTCATCTCGTGAGTTATCGTAAATGCTGTATTAGTTACTGACCTAGTTTCATGTGCATTATTGTTAAATTAGGTTAACAGGCTTATCAGTAGGATAAACTCTGCCCGAATAAATCTGCAATGTGAGTCATTCTCTTTTTATCAAATTTGATTTCAAAATCAGGTTTGCTTTCAAAGTTATAATTACAGGGATTAAGTCTTTGTAGTCTCCAAATTACAGCCGGTATGTGGGGTTTTGTATACAATACTTGATAACCGTCACCATTGGACAACGGGTTAGCCAAGGGGTGATATGACCATAATCACAGACACCATTGGACAACGAGATAGCCAATAGGTGGTCGAGTGATAAATACCGTGGGTAGATGGTGGATATGTATAAACATTGTAATCGCTCTTAATACTGTAAATTATAACAACGCGTCGTTTTTAGTAAAAAGAATGATTCACCAGTATTTCCCCGCTGACAAAACCTTTTTCAAACATGTTTCAGGTGATCTGTTGTGATCCAGGAAAAGTGTCGCGAAGCACTACAAGCTTAAGAAAGTGGCTCAATATAAATAAAGAAACATGTTTTGTAAAATATAGATTTCCCAGTGAAATCACCTTATTGTAAACTACCGGGGTTTTATCCCGAATTATAAAATAAAATAATCGGGCATTTTCAGTTTTCAAAAGATCCTGCTAAAATCTTCCGCTGTCAACTCAATTAAATAAATACCACGGGATTTTCTGTCCCGCGGCCCCTGAACCGGGTCAAACTGGGCTGGGGGCCGTGATAGAACCCTCAAAAGGGCACCTCCTAATTACCACGTTTGCTTAGTTTATTGTCGGGTCAAAGTAATAAAAATAAAAGTCAAACGAGTCGGTTTTTAAACAAAATCCATAACTAATGATGTAAAGGCAATAAAATCATTTTTGTCACTTTAATAACTTAGTAAATATTAATTGAACATGTCTAGGCATGTTCAACCCGACAATTCTGAGTTTAGGCTCGGTTCGGAACCGAAAGTCGCAAAAGTAGACTTTTGCTTTGACTTTCAGTTCTGACCCAATTTAGCTTAGTTTAGTTATGCCTTAGGATTCCTTTAAGATCATATTATATGTTAGTATAACCCTCTGAGGTTATACAAGATGGTTCCATGGAAATCCTAGTTCATTGCATGTTTCCGTTAAATGCTTAAAAGTTGACCATTATGCCCTTATGATATTAAAATGAGATTTTTGAAAATGTGAGAGGATAAAAACCTTTAGTACTGATATTTAAATATGTCCTAGAAGTTTGACATCAGTTTGTGGTCTAAAATAGAAGTTATATGCGATATCGTAAAATGAAAGCTTTTTATTAATTAAACGGCATTTTTGGCATAAAACCCATTCAAACCCAATTTTTGTCACCAAACTTTATACCTACTGATATAATATAATATTTAGGGATTTTTGGAAATTTTTATTAAATTTTTAAACTAATCATAACATACAGTTCTTGCATAGACTCGGTAATTGACGATAATGCCCTTTTCGCTAATAAAATGAGTTTTACACATCCTTTACATATCAAACCTTTTTCAACTGATTTTATATATTGAATAAGTTATTTTAAACAGTAAAGGCTGATCAAAATCTCAGATTTTCTTAATCTACCCGAATATCGTCAAATACCGACTTTTATGCAATTTAGGCGCATAGTATGGTTTAAAACCATATTTGGCACCTAAGGCTTGTTACCTACTGATTTTATGAATAAATTTTTATACTTTAACAGTAAGTAAAAGTTTTGAACTCAGATTTCCAAATTTGACCTTTAAGGCTTGTGTGAAATGACCAAAATGCCCCTATGGTGCATAGTTTGGCCATAAATGATAAATTTCACACATATATGATATCTTACTGATATAAACTACTAAAATAAATATTTTTACTGATCATTTTAGATCAGAACCTCAGATTGTCATTTAACCTCTTTTATAATCTTTAAAATGACCAAAATACCCCTACGGGGCTTAAATTGACTTTAAATCCGTTTTGGGCATAATGGAAGGTATCCTACTGATATCACAACATATTTAAGGCATATTAACTTATGAAACCTGTATGTGACTCATTTGGTTACCCGTTATGCATTATTCGCGTTCGGAGCGGTTTATGTAACTAGTTTGCATAAATTGACCGAAACGGGTCAAACCTTATCATTTTTGCTTCAAAATCCAGAATATGTTTAGTTAACCGATATTATACAAGTCTTCATACTTGTCGGGTCTAAATCACATTCTAATCCGGTCTTCGCTTAATCTTGCGTTTTGAACCGTAAACCTTTCGTTAAAACTAACCGGTCTAAGTTTAAACTTAAGTAAGACCCGTTAGGAATCTAATAGGTTTATAAAACCTTCGTTCCAGATTGAGAGCCCCAGTAGAGGTACTTGTGCTTGATGATTTGAATATACGGCTGAGAATAAAATTACATTTTAGCTCAGGTAAATACTTTTAACTTATTTTCCCTATACGGGCTTGGGATACGGTATTATAATAATACCGCTTGGTCGGGTATTGAATGTTTAATTGATTAGCGGTTAAATTATTGAGGTAACCCGTTTTAATCTGTCTTGTTTGAAACAAAGCCTTTGGGGGTTAATGACCATGTCCCGGATATCCTTGGCATCATTTATTAAGAAATGACCACGTCTTAAGCACGGGGTGTAGGCATACACCTGACAGTTGCGTAGGAAAAACGGTATCGCACTCTCTTGTGGGCCTATACTTGTGGTGTGTCTGTTAATCTTGACTCGGTTTCTATATCGGGCCCTGAATGTATAACGAACATATAAATCTGTATACAAGATTATTTTTATATAATTGTCCCAAGTTATAAAAGGATATTTGTGCCTTGTGCATTTAAATCAATTTTCATAAATGTTTCAAAAGAGTCAGTTAATTGTATTTAACAATGTAAACTGACGTATTTTCCAAAAAGATTTAGTGACAGGTATTGTACGTATTTGGCTGGGAGCTCAGGGCGTTAATAAGGAATCTTGCAAGTTCTAAACATCTAAAGTCTGTTGAACAGTGTTTATATTTCTGTTTTAAGATCCGCCTGTGGATCCATCTTACATCCGTTTGTAATATTTGATGTTACTTTTGAATCGGTTTGTAATATATTTACTTTAGACTTCCGCTGTGCATTGAACTGTGATTATTTGACTATGATAATATCAACTACGTCACGATACTCCCCACCGGGCCCACCGGCAACACGTGAAAATATCGGGGTGTGACATGATCTCCTCAGGGTTGGACCCACCGCTGAGGAGAAGAAAAAGAGGAAGGAGAAAAAGATGAAGGAACAAGAAGAAGAAGAAGAAGAAGAAGAAGAAGAAAAAGAGGAAGCTGGCGGATAGGGATACCATTACCTGCTGCCGCCACCATCACCACCATTTCTTGAAGACGATCCCACAGGTTTCTGTGTGATATGTTGAGTTGTTATCGTGTGTTAGTTATCTCGGAGTCGGTTCATCGAATTTAGTTATGTTAATATTAAACCTTGATTATTATTGTTGATTTTAAAGCCCTTGAGGTGGAAAAGAAAAGGTATTTCCTATGGCATTACATTATTAATCAACAATATATGGCCTTTGATCATTGTTTGTTAAAATGGTCCAGAGGGTTTGGAAGCATTATTTAAACTTGACAGGGGTTGGAATTATTAGTATATATTATATTTGTATTCATTATCTTCTTATTAAAATTGTTTTGATTTACCTTTCAAAAAAAATTGTTTTGATTTCCAAATCGTTGCTATACATAGAATACGAGAAGTCAATGATTGTAAATCTGTATAAATATCAACATTAGTGTGAAAATCAAGGTCGTTACTCAAGACGATATTGATCTCCGGTAATTTTTTTTTTTTTTGAAAATTACCCCAACATGTCCGCTTATTGTCAAGCGGTCAAGATGCTAGCCGATCAACTCTCAAACGTTGGTGCTCCTATCACAAACCAGCGGATCGTGCTTCAATTAATCGGTGGTTTAACCTCTGCTTATGATTAGGGATGGCAATCAAATCCGAACCCGATGGGTTAACCCGAAACCCGACACATTTGGGACGGGTTTGGGGTCGGTTAATCAGGTTTGGGACGGGTTTGGGAATAGTTTTTATTTTTTTCGCGGGTTTGGGACGGGTTTGGGATTTAGTGATATATCCGTTTACCCGACCCAATTACCCGATAAAGTGTACCCGTTTACCCGATTGTATAGCCGATATAATTTGTTTTATATTATTAATATGTATATATATATGATACATCCAATTTTTACACATATAAGTATTCTATTCCGTATACATTGTAGTTATTTGATATATATTTTTATAATAACAATACAAAATGTAACCGGTTAGTAGTTACCCGATAGATACCCAATGGGTTTTGAGATGAGTATACCCAACGAGTAATCTTTTTAAATTAACGGGTTTACCCGAAACCCGCGAGTATACCTGATACCCGATGGGTATTTACCCGCTAGAAACCCGACGGGTTTTGGGACGTGTTTTCGACAAGCTTATCTAATCGGGTTTGGGTTTGGGATTACCTAAACCTGTCCCAAACCCGACCCATTGTCATCCCTACTTATTATGGGATTGCTATAATAATCAAGCAAATTAACCCTCTTCCTAATTTCCATGAAGTAAGATCACGTTTGTGCATAGAGGAATCCTGAATGCCAATCAGGCCCACTATGAAGCCGCCAGTTCTGGATCAGCATTGCACGTTCATCAACCATTCAACCTCGCCCAAACGGTGAGTGCCACACTCAGTGATCAAATCGCGGCCATGGAAGAGGCTGTGGTGGCCGCGGACGTGGCGGCAACCGTGGACGCAACGATGGCTCTGCTCAGTCATACAGCAGGGGTTCTGACTCTAAGGGAGGATCTCAGCTCCCAAACACTCAAGCCTGGCTTCCTACGACCCACAAGCCTCTGGCCCACTGTAGAATTCTCAATGGCCTTAACAAATTTTTTTTTCTAACAAAATTAGGAGATATAAGTTACATGTTATCGAATGTTTTGTAACAAAAAAAACAAAAAACGTCAAAGGGATTTTTGATAAAAAAAATTTCAAAGTTTAGTTTTTTTAGCATATATATATATATATATATTGAATTTTCAAAAAATATAAAAAAACCACTCGACGCTTTTTTTTGTTACAAAATGTTCAATAACATGTAACTTACGTTCCCTAATTTTTTTAGAGAAAAAATTGTTAGTAAGGGTTTCTTGAGTTTTCTCTCTATAATTCCCTTATATATATAGGGAAGGATCTGTTAGAAACCACAATTTATTGCGAGAACCATTAGAACCAATGTGAACACAACCAAAACTATTTAAAAATGGTTAAAAACACACTATTTTTTTATATTTTTCGTTTAAAATTGCAACATATTAATTATAAAAAAAATATTTTGTTTAAAGTCACGATTTAACTGTTAAAATATTTTTAGCATTTAGTTTTGAGGTTTAGCTTTAAAGTTTAGTTTTTGGCATTTATCGGGGGGGGGGGGGGGGGGGGGGGGTTAGGTTTTTATTTTTGGGTGGGGTGGGGTGGGTGTTTAGGTTTTTGGGTGTTGGTGGGGTGGGTTTATTTTGGTTGTGTTCACATTGGTTTTCGTGGTTCTCTCGATAAAGGTGGTTCTCGCATGAACCCTACCCTATATATATATATTTATATTAGGGAATGTTCAAATGAAAACCACTAGTTAACACGAAATCTAACTAAAAAAACCTAAAAAACATACCATTTTTTTTTGCATACCAATTTTCGCCCTATTTAAATTAAATAAAAAAACTTTTTTTTCACATGTGAATTTATTACACATGTGCACTACAATTTTTTTTTTGAAAAAAGTTTTTTTATATATAAAAAGTAGCGATTTTTAATAAAAAAATTGAAATTTTTTTTTGTGTTTTTTAGGCTTTTTTAGTTACTTTTCACATTAAAAGTGGTTTTCATTTTAACCATCCCCTATATATATATTATGGAATATTAATATTAATGTATAAAAACAACAAGATACCTTATATAGGAGAGAAAACAAACAACAGGATGATGTGAATGCAACTGCAAAGGTACTCTTTATAGGAAGCAGACTACACATGGGAATTGTGTCTTCAAAACGTTTTATCTACGTATAAAAAATTGTCTTGAAATGGATGGAAGAGTGTGACGGTAATGATGGAGATATCGTATATAGGATGCTCAATCTTAGATAAGAGAACGATATGTTAGCGTATTGATTAATTAATTGGAGTACATTTATATACTATTATTTTGCAACATGTTATAGCAATGTTGTGTTGTAAGCGTGGCTTTAGTTGTGGTTTATGCTATTTTTTAGTTGTACCATTTCTTTGGTTATTTGTACATTATTTATAAATTTATATACTATTAATTTGGTGGTTTATGCTATTTTTAGTTGTACCATTTCTTTGGTTATTTGTACATTATTTATAAATTTATATACTATTAATTTGGAACATTTGTATGTATGTTTGGTTGTAAATTGTGCTTAAGTGATTGTACCTTAATCAAATAATGGTTTCATTACCTTACCAAATTCAATCTGTTTTGTATGCATGTATGGTTGTAAATTGTGCTTAAGTGGTTGTATCCTAATCAAATAATGGTTTCATTATCTTACCATATTCAATCAGTTTGATCCATTCAAAGCTCTGTTGTTTTATTTGTAAATTATTTTTATTTATAATAATCTAATTTATTTAGCCAAAATCTTGTATAAATATAATTTGCAACATAAGGATGCAATGGTTGTTGTAATGTATGCATTATGGTTTGTATAGTGGTAATGATATATATTATATATAGATTACGATGAATCTGTCAAACGAGAAAAAATAGACGCGAGTTCATCGTAACGCGCGAGTCCTAGATCAACTCTGGCAATAGTGTGGCATTAGTGCTCGCCCCCGCCGCAACGCGAGGGCTACTTAATACTAGTTAAGAAAAACTAGTAAGGCATGTCTCTATATACGTAATATCGGATTATATAATATACTAAGGGGCTGTTTGGTAGCCTCTGAATGGTCATTAAGAGGCTACCTCTTAATGAAACCATTAAGAATTTTACCAATGAGAAGGTAGAAAAATGTGACATGTAATGATTTACCATTCAGAGGTTACCTCTTAATCATTCAGACTTGAGGTTACCTCTTATTCATTCAGAGGTTTTAAACCATTAAGAGGTAGCATCTGAATGGTCATTAAGAGGCTACGAAACAGCCCCTAAGAACAATTGCATTTAATATACTAAGAACAATTGCATATATGTAATAGAAATAATTTCATATATGTTCATAACATATATGTATATAACAATTGTCATAGTTCGTATTTATGTGTTATGTGCTATCTTCGGTCGGTTTCCAAAATTTCGAACCGTAGCAAATTGTTTGGTTTACGATTTATAAGATAAAAACCGGTCGTATAAAACCGGACGAGCCCGTGAGATTTATCTACATTTTAAGTTTTTAAATATGATATTGAATATAGGGCTCGTCAGATTTATCTACATTTTAAGTTTTTAAATATGATATTAAATATATTCAGTTATTTTTATTAGTTCAATTAAAACTCAAGTGAAATAGATAAATTTCAAGTAGATTAGTGTTTGAGGTGATTGGGCCTATTTCAGGTATCTCATGTTTTGCTCTAAATCAAATCTATTTTGTTTACTTTCTTAGAAATAAATACTATGTTGCTGTTATTCAATATAAAACCTCATTTTAGCTTATGTCAAACAAATGTCTAGAAAGGTGAGTGGTTACTTGTTTAAAAGATAATAAACCGATATGGTTACTTAATAAAACGTTTATTTTATATCATAGCACATAGGGGATCAGATGGTACAGCGCGGTTCGATACCCCGCATCTCCATCTTATTTTGCTTTTAATCGTCTCATTGTTAAGTTAGTAACAAATAAATGTTTAGTTAAATACTTGTTAATGAGTTGGTAACAAATAAAATTTTGGTTAAATACTTGATGACGTGGGTACCCGGAAACATCTACTCAGGAAGTTGAAATAACAAGATAAACAAAGTTACAACAGTGACTAGAAGCTGTAAGCAATCATACTGATGATCGGCAACTGCAAGCTCATGTTATTGTACACAATCGGGTCTTGAACCTGCAAGGTCAAAGTGATAGGACTATGCCTAAAAGTGAATAAAGTAACAATGAGACACACAATTTGACATTTACCAAAGAGGCAAGGTCACTCGTGCAAGCAACATCACCAAAGGATAAGGTTTACCGCAATTGGAAGGTATGGGCTGTCAAGAAGGCTTCCCAAGGCAGAGACCTCTGCCTATAAAAGGGAGTCTCCTTCAGGCTCCAATGGTATGTTCACTTCACACACACACACACACACACATTCTCTGTCCCTCTCTCTCTCATTTATGCTTAACTCTTAGAGATCTCTTAATTGATTCTCACATCAGAGTCCAAACGCGGGAGGCCAACTCTCACGTTAAGGCTAACGACGTTCTTTGTGTGTAGATTCCGATTAAGAAGTTATTTACCGGATCGGATCCTAGACCTTCTCCCATGTCATACTCCTGTTGTTTTAACAAGTGGCGCCCACCGTGGGGCTGTGCTATTTAGAACATAAATTCTAGTAGTTCAGTCCCTATTCCTAAGTTACCATCTCCCTTATGGCCGGAAAGGATCCTCTTCCGAAAGATAATCATAAGAGTTCACTACCTGCCTCTAGCTCAACAGCTACACCAGGGGTAGGTAGATGTTCAACAAGAACGGACGGACCCAGTGTCCAACCGTCGTCCCAAGATGTTCTATAGTGTTAAACACCTCATCTCACATGAGTAACTCCATCTTCATCGAGTGAAGTATACTCTTCATGGTGGAAACGATGGAGATAACTCCAAGAGGAGTGAGAAACAATTTCATATAGCTAAAGGAGTTTCTGAATGGGTATGTCAGGGAAGAACAGAACAAAGGGGTAAGAGTTCGCTTGTCTTATGATGAACCAGAAATCACACTCTCACCCATGCCTCCACCTTTGTGTGGAACAACATCCCCAAGTGTTAGCCATGACACAACAAACCCAAACCCCATTCCTTACCTTATGCCGGATGGTTCTCTTTGGCAAAGGAATACACACTAAGGCTCCGCCCATGTCCCACCAAGAAGCCCAGAGTTCACTGTCGAACGGCTTCTTCTTCTAAGTTAGTCCACACCATCTCCGGCACAAACCTCCTTTGGGCAAGTCCTTAGGTCGCTACCTTTAGCTAGTAGTGCGGTGGCTGCGAGCCTGTCACCACCTTCTTACACCACCCAAGGCTCCCCCGTGCCAAACATACCCTTGCCTCACTTGATAGCCTTACTAGCCCAGTTGAGTCAACAGCTAGCACGAAACCACACCTGCAGGCAGCCTTGGGCCGACCTAACATAAGCACAGTCGTGACAGCGACAACCCTTGATGTTCCTTCCATGCCTTACAAGCTAAGCTCTTTATCATGTTTGTCTGACGAGATAGCTAATTACATCTTCGAGACCAAGATAAAGATGCCTTCGAATGTCAAAACATATGAGGATATGGAAGATCCTGAAGACCACTTCAAGTATTCACCGGAGCCGGGATCGTTGAACGATGGAACAACGTCGAGTGTTGTCACATGTTCATGCAGACCTTAATTGGACCTGCCCATATGTGGTTCTGTGGGTTACCCCCAAGAAGCATAACCTCGTTCAACGATTTATACAATAGTTTTCTTACCAACTTCACCCCTCAACAAAGATGCACAAGAGATGCCACGATCATGCACCAGATCCAACAAAAGGACCACGAAGACCTTCGGACCTTTATGGAAAGATTCAAGAAAGAGGGCTTGAGTTACAGTGGGGCAGCTGAAAAGATAAGGGTCTCAGCTGTAACAATCCTCAATAAACCGACACTCTTGATTATTTTCCTATATCCTAGTATATTCTAAAAATGTCCCAATATGTCTTTACATACACCCCGTATGTGAAAACCGAGCCCGAAATATGTTATAGTATTTAAAATAAATTAAAAACAATAAATAGTAAGTTGAGGCGGGCCGCGTAGACCCACCCCAACATTCACGCGGGCAGTATGAAGGATAGAACCGGATTCCTTTGGTTTTCTTAAGATAAGACGGGCCGTGTAAGAGTTCCCATTAGTTTACGCAGGCCGTGTGAGATCATCAAACGCAGAGACACCAGAGGCCGACACGTGTCGAGATCGTGGCGGACCTACATGCTGACCCAACTAAGCTATACGTTGACTGGATGTTGACGCGGGCCGCGTAAAACCTTGCCTTCCCTTACGCGGGCTGCCTAAGAACCAGAATTCAACAACTATATAAAGGAGGCCTCTGGTTTCAATTCAGTTCGTTCATTTCTCAATTCTCAATCACAATTTCTGTAGTAGAGTTATAATACTCGGGTATTATACCCCTAATTAGCAAGGTTCTACTCCGTTGTAAGTATTATAACCCCAGTTTCGTAATAGATACGCTGCCCGATTGATTTAGGGTTCCGTTACAACTGTCGTGGTTCTGCCCGACGTAGTTGTTGAAATGCCGTCTCGGGGAGGGTATCATTAATATTTTCAAAGGGTTATGATACTAACCTATATACATTTGTATAAATTATAGATTATATCCAGGAAACCCTTACGCGAAGTCTAAGATAGCAATGTGAGTTTATCCTCTTTTTGTTAACCTTTTTGTGAACTGTTTTACAAAACCTTAAATGTTTTACAATGTGATTAAGCGGTGATTGAGTCTTTGTAGTTCTTCAATTACTGCCGGTATGTTGGGGTTTTGTATACAAAATTTACTACACTGTGAGTAGTAAGTCGGGATGACAATACGTTACCATTGGACAATGAGTTAGCCAATGTGTAATATGACCCACAAGTCAGGTTTGACAGTACTAATGGAGTAATTGTGTAGATATAAACAATGTGATCGCTCTCAATACTGTTTTAATTGATAAAATATTTCTTGATTAAACTGGGATTCACTCACCAGTATTTCTGACTGACAAATGTTTTTAAAACGCGTTTCAGGTAACACAATGTGACAGCCAATTAGTAAAAAGCCAGCTGGAGAGCACTGAAGGCTTGGGAAAAATGTGGCTATAAAAGTTACCTAAAAGACGATGTTTTAAATTCAATAAAATAGGGTTTATCCCTATAAACGTATTGTAATAAGAAACTTGGGTTTTGTCCATGTGATTATTAATATTAAATATGGTGGTTTTACTCTGATAAACATTTCCTAACTACGGTCCTGTTGTAATTTCTGCTGCCAAATTAACAAGCTGATACCACCAAAACTCTGAGTTCGCGTCCGCCCGTTTCCGGGGATCAGGGATCGTGGGTTGCGACAGAAGGTGGTATCAGAGCCTAGCCACTGGTCTAAGCCAAAGAAGTGTTCTACTGACACTTAAAATTTAAACTTTGTGTTAGGAAATAAATTACTTAAATACATGCATAACTGTATTTATTTGTTATATGTTATTTGACTATCTGTTAGTTTACAGTATGAGTGATCAAGGACCCTCAGACATGTGTCGTCAGTTGTCTGATTCACCTAAGAGTGAAGGTACTTCTTCACAGCCTACCCTTTCTGGGTATTCTGCTGATCAGGAAGAAGGAATGTTTGCTTTTAAAGCTCAGTCAGAAGAGTCATTCCCTCATAAGAAACGAGGATGGTTCAGTAAGGAAGCTTTTGCGCGTAGGAAAAGAATGCGAAAGTTGCAACAGCAAAGAGTTCTAGCAGCCGCTAAGCGAAAGACAGATGCTCATACACAGGATATGCTTAATAGAAGCCTAGCTAATTTCCATATCCTAGCTACCATTGCTGCTGACCCAAGTCTGGAACAATTAGTAGCACCCCAACCACAGCTACCAATCCCAGACCAACCCATGGAGATAGAAAACCCTGAAAACCAAGTGGAGATGCATGACTTCAACCTAGAAGAAATCCCTAGGGTACCTGCACCAAACCCCCTAGACCCAAATTACGACCCCTGGTGGGACGATAATAGGGACTTTGTGCAATGTTACCCTATCCATGAAGACACACCCATACAGAACATAGGAGCCTACCTAGGTATGGACCCTTTAGATCCCTATTACCATGATGAATACATTAGGGAGATCTTAGAAGATCCTTACCAATTTCAGGCACTTTCACCTCCATATCTGGAACCCGCACCATAGATTCCGAACCCAGTCCTATAACCTGCACCCCCAATGAGTGCAGAAAACGTCCAAGAACTTAGGACTTTCGGTGAGGAAATTTTAGAGAGCAGTGAGAGAATGCGTCAGGTGGGAGAGCGTCTCGTATGGAAATACGATGAGCGCAATATGGATTTTTGGATAAATCCATATCCGTGAGGTGATGGAGGAGATGGTAATAGTAATATAATAATAAAATAAAAATAAAATAAAATATGTGTGTACGGATGCATATTACTATTAGTATGATTCTATTTATGTTGGTATTGTAATTTTTATTTCAGTACTAGTGTGTAATAGACGCATAATAGTATATGGAAATAGAGTAAAAGTCGCAATGATCGACGTTTTGGGTTAGATTGTGTGTCATGTGATTAACTATATTAAATATTATCTTGTGATATTAATATGGGGTAAATGTTTAAAATTCAGATGTCCGATGAAGCAAATCAAGGAAATCTGAATAATGATAACCAGAGTAACATTAACATGGTTAATGAAAATCCGAGCATCAATAACAATGGAAACCAGATGGATAATAGTGCCGTTCAACACATAGTGGCACAAGGAATCATAGATGCCATGCCATTTATTATTCAAACTATTCAAGAAGCGAATAATAAAAGTAAACATAGCAGTAAGCGACCAATCGAACCAGAACACAGCATAAACAATGGCCCTGTACTTCAAGTGCCCATTCCCAAAAGAAGAAGAACCATGCCTTATGGTTGTTCTTATAAAGAATTCTGGTCTTGTAAACCAATGGAATTCTCGGGCAATGAAGAGGCCATTGCAACTCTACGTTGGATAGGGAAGACTGAGGCCGTCTTAAGAATAAGCAAGTGTGCTGAAGAAGACAAAATAATGTTTGCTTCTAATTTGTTTAAGAACTCAGCTTTAGAATGGTGGAACACTATCCTCTAGTCAAAAGGAAGTGATAGGATATACAATATCGAATGGGAAGAATTTAGGAACATGGTAGAAAGGAAATTCTGCCCTCCTAATGAAAAAGAACAAATAGCAAACAAATTCCTAAACCTTAGGATGAATGGAGTGGATAGTAAGGGGTACACCAAGTTATTCTTTGAATATGCTAGAATAGTACCAACCCTTGCATCGCCAGAGCCAGTATTAATCTCCCGTTACATCTGGGGATTAATTGGAGAGATTAGACATGTTGTCAAGGCAGCTAGACCTCAAACCATAGAAGAAGCTGTAGAACTAACCAATACCTTGACAGATGAACTAGTTCGTACTAGAGAAGAAGACCAAAGGAAAAACCTAGCCCAAAGGCTTACCCAAGAATTCCGTTCTGGGAATTACAACCGTAGGAATATGGGTTCTACCTATGCACCTTTCTGCAAGGTCTGCAAGAAAAAGCATTCGGGAAAATGCTCCACTCTTTGCAATTATTGCAAGATGCCAGAGCACAAGGAAGAAAATTGTAGGAAGAAATCCAGTAATGGATTATGCTACAACTGTGGAGAAAAGGTCATATCAGGCCAAATTGTCCAAAACTAGCCCCAGCTGCAAACAACAAGAACACTAAAAATGCTAGAGCATTTGTTCTGACTGCAGATGAAGCCAAGATGATTCCAGATGTTATAGCTGGTATGTTTTTAGTTAATGATGTTTTTGCTAAAGTATTATTTGACTCTGGTGCAAACCAAAGTTTTATTAATACATCATTTTGAAAATTTCTAAATCAGTCATTAACTAAACTACCACAAGAATGTCTAGTAGAGACAGCTAATGGAGAAACTGTTAGGATTTCTGAAATCTTGCAGGGAGCAAGCATAGAAATTTTAAATCAGAAGTTTATTGCAAATCTTTATCCCATGAATCTGGCAGGATTTGATATTGTTTTAGGAATGGATTGGTTAATAGCCAATAAAGCCAGTATTTTATGTGATCAAAAGTCAATACAAGTAAATTCACCAAAAGGTAAAACGATCACAATTAAAGGAGATAAATCATCTAGATCCACAAAATTCATCTCTGTGATGAAAACTGCAAGTTATATAAGAAAAGGATCATTAGTGTATTTGATTTCTATAATCACTAACACTAAAGGAAAGGATTTAAAAGATATTCCAGTAGTATCTCAGTTTTCAGATGTATTTCCAGAAGAATTGCCAGGGCAACCTCCGGATAGAGAAGTTGAATTCAGAATCCATTTAATACCAGGAATAGCACCGATTGCCAAAGCACCTTACCGTTTGGCACCTGCAGAAATGCAAGAATTAAAGAAACAATTAGACGCATTGTTGGAAAAAGAATTCATACAACCAAGTTCGTCGCCATGGGGAGCGCCGATACTGTTTGTTAAAAAGAAGGACGGATCAATGCGTATGTGCATTGATTACCGTGAATTAAACAAGGTCATGATTAAGAATCGGTACCCATTACCAAGAATCGATGATCTGTTTGATCAACTATAAGGAGCTCGATTTTTCTCTAAAATCGATTTAAGGTCAGGATATCATCAATTAAAGGTACAGGAGGAGGATATTCCTAAAACCGCATTCAGAACAAGGTATAGACATTATGAATTTATTGTCATGCCATTTGGTTTAACCAATGCCCCAGCTGCATTTATGGACATGATGAACCGAATATGTAAGCCATATTTGGATAAATTCATAATTGTTTTCATAGATGATATTCTAATTTATTCTAAGAATAAAGAAGATCATGCAAAGCATTTGCACGCACTTTTAAGTTTATTAAGAAAGGAAAAGCTTTATGCTAAATTCTCTAAGTGCGAATTTTGGTTAGAACAGGTACAGTTCCTTGGACATTTAGTTAATCATGAAGGAATTCATGTGGATCCAACAAAAATCGAGGCGATTACTAAATGGAAAACCCCTAAATCACCAACCGAGGTTAGAAGTTTCTTAGGATTGGCCGGTTATTATAGAAGATTTATTCAAGATTTTTCTAGAATAGCCATTCCCTTAACTAAGCTAACCTGTAAATCCGTTAAGTTTGAATGGGGATTAAAACAAGAAGAAGCATTTAAAATCCTTAAACAAAGATTAACCCATACACCCATATTAGCATTACCAGAAGGAGCTGAAGACTTTGTAGTCTATTGTGATGCTTCCAAATTAGATTATGGATGTGTATTGATGCAACGACAAAAGGTTATAGCTTATGCATCTAGACAACTTAAGAATCATGAAGAGAATTATTCAACCCATGATCTAGAATTAGGAGCTATAATTTTTGCTCTTAAGATTTGAAGACATTACCTTTATGGTAGCAAATTTACCATATTCACTGATCATAAGAGTTTAATATATATTTTCAAACAAAAGGAATTGAATATGAGACAAAGACGCTGGATGGAGATGCTTAGTGATTATGATTGTGATATCCTGTATCATGAAGGAAAAGCAAATGTAGTGGCAGATGCTTTAAGCCGAAAGTATCATGAAAAGCCAAAAAGGGTACGTTCTCTCAAATTAAATCTACAAGTATATTTAAATGAGCAAATTAGAATAGCACAAGAATCAGTAATCAAGGATGATACTGAAAAATTAAAAGGTATGCTAAAAGAATTAGAACAAGGAACTGATGGAATTTGGAGATTCCATGAAAAGAGAATGTGGATACCTAAATTAGGAAACCTACGTCATCGTATATTAGAAGAAGCCCATAAGTCTAAGTATACGATGCATCCAGGAAATGACAAGATGTACCAAGATTTAAGGAAAATTTTCTGGTGGATAGGAATGAAAAAGGACATAGCAGTCTATGTTTCTAAATGTTTAACCTGTTCACAAGTTAAAGCTGAACACCAGAAACCCTCAGGATTGCTACAACAGTTAGAAATGACAGTGTGGAAATGGGAATTGATAACAATGGATTTTGTTACTAAACTACCCAAAACAAAGAAAGGAAATGATACAATTTGGGTGATTGTAGATAGGCTAACCAGGTCAGCTCATTTCCTACCAATGAAAGAAACTTTCAGTATGGAACAGTTAGCTAAATTATATGTAAATGAAATTGTTTCTTTACATGGAATTCCTTTATCAATTGTTTCTGATAGGGATAGTCGATTTACCTCTCATTTTTGGTCAAGTTTCCAAAAAGCCATGGAACCAAGTTAAATCTAAGCACGACTTATCATCCTCAAACGGATGGACAAAGCGAAAGGACAATTCAGACAATGGAAAACATGCTTAGAGCTTGTGTAATTGATTTCGGAGGTAATTGGGATGATCACTTACCTTTAATAGAATTTTCATATAATAATAGTTATCACACAAGTATCAATGCTACACCATTTGAAGCACTTTATGGATGAAAGTGCCGAACCCCAGTTTGTTGGGCAGAAATTGGAGAAAAGCAACTATCTGGACCTGAGATAGTACAAGAAACAACCGACAAAATTATTCAAGTCAAGGAACGACTGAAAGCAGCACGTGATCGACAGAAGAGTTATGCTGATAACCGACGCAAACCATTGGAGTTTCAAGTAGGAGATAAAGTATTATTGAAGGTCTCTCCTTGGAAAGGAGTAGTAAGATTCATCAAACGGGGAAAGCTAAGTCCCAGGTATATTGGACCTTTTGAGATTATTAGAAGAATAGGACATGTAGCCTATCAGCTACAACTGCCAGAGGAAATGGCAGGAATACATGATGTGTTTCATGTATCTAATCTCAAAAAGTGTTTAACCGATGAATCATTAATGGTACCTCTTAAGGATATAGAGATAAATGAACAACTCAAGTTTGTAGAAAGGCCTCTACAAATTGAAGACAGGAAAGTCAAGAACCTCAAGCATAAGAGATTAGTTCTGGTCAAAGTAAAATGGGACTCCAAAAGAGGACCTGAATACACATGGGAGCTTGAATCAGAGATGCAAAAGAAATATCCGCACTTATTCCAGTAGAACTCGAGGACGAGCTCTAAAACAAGGTGGGGAGAATGTAACAATCCTCAATAAACCGACGCTCTTGATTATTTTCCTACATCCTAGTATATTCTAAAAATGTCCCAATATGTCTTTACATACACCCCGTATGTGAAAACCGAGCCCGAAATATGTTATAGTATTTAAAATAAATTAAAAACAATAAATAGTAAGTTGAGGCGGGCCGCGTAGACCCACCCCAACATTCACGCGGGCGGTATGAAGGTTAGAACCGGATTCCTTTGGTTTTCTTAAGATAAGACGGGCCGCGTAAGAGTTCCCGTTAGTTTACGCGGGCCGTGTGAGATCATCAAACGCAGAGACACCAGAGGCCGACATGTGTCGACATCGTGGCGGACCTACATGCTGACCCAACTAAGCTATACGTTGACCGGATGTTGACGCGGGCCGCGTAAAGCCTTGCCTTCCCTTACGCGGGCCGCCTAAGAACCATAATTCAGCAACTATATAAAGGAGGCCTCGGGTTTCAATTCAGTTCGTTCATTTCTCAATTCTCAATCACAATTACTATAGTAGAGTTATAATACTCGGGTATTATACCCCTAATTAGCAAGGTTCTGCTCCGTTGTAAGTATTATAACCCCAGTTTCGTAATAAATACGCTGCCCGATTGATTTAGGGTTTCGTAACAACTGTCGTGGTTCTGCCCGACGTAGTTGTTGGAACGCCGTCTCGGGGATGGTATCATTAATATTTTCAAAGGGTTATGATACTAACCTATGTACATTTGTATAAATTATAGATTATATCCAGGAAACCCTTACGCGAAGTCTAAGATAGCAATGTGAGTTTATCCTCTTTTTGTTAACCTTTTTGTGAACTGTTTTACAAAACCTTAAATGTTTTACAATGTGATTAAGCGGTGATTGAGTCTTTGTAGTTCTTCAATTACTGCCGGTATGTTGGGGTTTTGTATACAAAATTTACTACTCTGTGAGTAGTAAGTAGGGATGACAATACGTTACCATTGGACAATGAGTTAGCCAATGTGTAATATGACCCACAAGTCAGGTTTGACAGTACTAATGGAGTAATTGTGTAGATATAAACAATGTGATCGCTCTCAATACTGTTTTAATTGATAAAATATTTCTTGATTAAACTGGGATTCACTCACCAGTATTTCCGACTGACAAATGTTTTTAAAACGCGTTTCAGGTAACACAATGTGACAGCCAATTAGTAAAAAGCCAGCTGGAGAACACTGAAGGCTTGGGAAAAATGTGGCTATAAAAGTTACCTAAAAGACGATGTTTTAAATTCAATAAAATAGGGTTTATCCCTATAAACGTATTGTAATAAGAAACTTGGGTTTTGCCCATGTGATTATTAATATTAAATATGGTAGTTTTACTCTGATAAACATTTCCTAACTACGGTCCTGATGTAATTTCCGCTGCCAAATTAACAAGCTGATACCACCAAAATTCTGAGTTCGCGTCCGCCCGTTCCCGGGGATCAGGGATCGGGGGTTGCGACATCAGCCTTCATGAATTCCATTAAAACTAAGAAGCTCCTTAGAAGGTTCCATGAAAATAATCCTTAAACCATGGAGAAATCTTTCGAAATGGCAGAATCCTTTTTGAAGGGTGAAAAAGCTTTGGAAAAACAAGCTGCTAAGAAAATAGAACAAGGGAGGTGGAGGGAACATGTGCCCTCAACGAAAAGACCCAGATTCCAACCCTTTGTGGATAAACAACCATTCAGGCCCTATGAAGGTAAGAGGTCAGACAAAAGAAGAAGGTCACATCGTCCAAACAAAGGGAACAAGCAGGAAAAACACATCCTCACCATCCTGACCAAGACACCTCGAGAAATATTGTCAACCGAGGAGGTCAAGTATAGCTTCAGACCACTGAGACCCCTTACGAAACCCTCAAGCAAAAGAGACACAAGCAAGTTCCGTGCTTTTCACAACGATACCGGACACCAAACCAACGATTGCTTCCAATTGAAGAAAAGAATAGAGGAAGCTATCAAAACGGGCGAACTCGCTCACTTGGTAAAATATATCAAAGACAAAGAGGGAAAGAAAGATGTCAGTGTTAACATGGTATAGGTAAAAGATGGGAAAGAGAAAAAAAGAAGACGAACCTCTTCTTGAAATCAACAATGCATATGCTTTCCCCCAACTGATCCCAACAACAAGCTAGAAGGCTTCCCCATCGATAGGGTATACATGGATCCGGTGGCAACATTGAATGTGATGTACGAAAGATGCTTCAACCAACTCACAGAAGAGCAGAAGGATTGTCTGGAAACCACTGACCCGTCCTTAAGAAGCTTCACTTAGGAAAGGGTACAACCCCTAGAGAAGCTTACCCTCAGTGTATGCTTCCGGGATGGAGACCTCTCTGGACCAAAGAACTAGCATTCATAGTCATAAAGTCCTTCTCCAATAATAACATATTGGTTGATGGGCCTGATATCTCTGCATTCGACGAAGTAGTCCCTACGGCACATAGGATGATGAAGTTCCTAACAGATAAAGGAATTGCCTTGTTGACACCAACACAGGAAGCACTTATGGTCGCTTCTATGGAAATAGAAAAGGAAGGGAAAAGCAGTGAAAGACGAAGTCTAGTGGAAGAGGTAAGCATCAACAATCACTACCCAGAGCAAACAATCAAGATAAATGGTTATCTCCGTGAGGAAACAAAAAGAAACTCAAGGATCTCCTCCAAAGCAACAAGAGCGTGTTTGCATGGTGTGCCGACGACATGGTCGGTATACCGCGAGACATCATAGAACATGCACTAAACATAGCTCCAATATGCAAACATGTCGCCCAGAAGAAGCGAAGCCTAGCTCCAGAACGAAGCATGGCTACCTGTCAAGAAATGGAGAAGCTAGGAAGGGCTGGAATACTAAGGGAGGTACAATACCACTCTTGGTTATCTAATCTTATTATGGTAAAAAATCCTGATGCTTCCTGGCGAATGTGTGTTGACTTCAAAGATCTCAATAGGGCATGTCCCAAAGATTGCTACCCCTAGCTGATTGATTGGAAGGTGGATTCCCTCACAAGTTTCGAGTATAAGTGCTTGCTTGATGCCTACAAAGGGTAAAAATAAAGATAAAGAAAGAGGATGAAGAAAAGACCACATTCCACACTGGCAAGCGTATCTTCTGCTATAAAAAGATGCCTTTTGGGTTAAAAAATGCAGGAGCAACACACCAATGACTTTTGGACAAAGCCACCTCCAAACAAATAGGAAGAAACATGGAAGCATACATCGATGGCCTAGTAATCAAGAGCCACACGAAGGAAGGTATTATCCAAGAAATAAAAGAAACGTTTGAAAACCTCAAGGCAATCAACATGAAGCTGAACCCGGTTAAGTGCTTTTTCGGCTTCGAAGAAGGAAAATTCCTTGGTCACATGGTAGGGAAGCAAAGCATCAAAGCTAACCCAGACAAGGTTCATGTTGTCATGGAAATGAAATCCCCAAAGACCAGGAAGGAAGTAGAAAGCCTGAACGGGTAGATAGCTGCCCTGAAGCGCTTTCTCCCTAAGTCAGCTGAAAGATCGTTGCAATTCTTCAAGACATTGAAGAACTGTGTGGATAAGAAAGACTTTGAGTGGACAGACGAGGCAGAAACTGCCTTCAAGGCGCTAAAGGAGCTCATAGATTCTCTCCCAACAATGGTGGCATCAAAAAAGGAAGAAACGATAACAGTCTACTTATCCGCATGTCAGAAGCTACAAGACTTTTGATAATCATTTCCTGTGTCACAAGCCCTTTATCCCTGGTACTTCATACTAACAATTTCTTAAAACCCTCGTACACAGGTCAAAAAGCTATAAGCTCTGTGCTGATAGTGGAAGGGGGCAGGGATCAGATCTCGGTATACTTCGTAAGCAAGGCGTTGAAAACATCTGAGATCAACCATTCCCCAATCGAGAAGATGGTCCTGGCACTAGTGCATACAGCCAAAAGCCTATGAAGATACTTCCAAGCTCATCATATCTAAGTTATCATTGATTAGCTACTTAGAACAATCTTACAGACTCAGGAAGGTTAGCTAAGGGGGCTGTAGGCTTGGGGGAGCACAAAATCAAGTACATACCAAGGAAAGCTTACAAAGGACAAGTCTTAACCGACTTCCTATCAGAAATGCCAGGAACCCCACAAGAACATGTGTTAAATGCTTTAACTTAAACTATTAGAGCTCACTAAGCGTAGCTGACTTTTGCATGTACGTTAGATTGTTTTGTAGGTGTTTGTTTCGAGTCGGTGTGCTCTTGGCTAGCAGATGAGATTACTCGTGATAGGGTGGAAGACATTCAAGTTGTTAGTGACTGAATAGCATTTTGAGTTTAAATTTATCTTCTACTATTTTTAATCGAAAATTTCTGTTGCGTATTTTGAGAAAAGTCTTAAATTTAAACAGTACACCATGTATAAAATGTAAAAAAAAAATACCATGTTCAAGGTAAATGTCATGTTTAAAATATACGCCAAATGGTAAAACCCCAAAAAGAAAAATAAAACACCATGTTCTAACACTTGGGCGATGAAACAGATAGAGAAGTGTAGCAGTGACAACACTAGTTCGAATGATTCTAATATCTGGGTATTCTGACTGAGGAGTTGACGTTTTACGACTTATAAAAAAACATAGGCTAGAACACGATAGTAGCAAAACTTATAACAAAATAAACGTGATGGTTGCTTGTAATATCTCTGAATAAAGTAGAAGTCGGGATTGTGAAATGTGAATCGAATATTAAAGAAATCAAGAGTTCTTGTCCTTAACTCAAAGTGGTTCTCGTGGTAAGTAGTTTACTCCGCAACCAAAATTTTCAGGGTACAGTTTGTGATGCACTTATCCTAGAAAATCTAGGGATTGGTGTTAAAAATGGATTGATTTTAAGTGTTTGACTCCATATAGGCCGGTAAACGAAATGAGTGTTCAATGAACCGTTCGTGAACCACTGACTCGAAGTTCATTTATGCTTGTTTTTTAGAAAACGAACGAACTTGAGTAAGAGTTTTTGATTTAGTTAAATGAAGGAACATGAACCCATGTATCATCCTTTCTTTTATATTCATGAGCATTGGTCTACGTTTGTTCCTTTATGCTTGTTAATCTTCATTTGTTTAAGTTTAATAGGTTCGTTAGTTCACGCATGTTTTAGTTCAACATGATCGTTCGTTCACGTATGTTTAGTTCATATGTTTACGTTAGTTTATATATTCATTCCGGATTTTTAGGCTCGTTATAATTTAGTCTAGTTTATGCATGAAATTAAAATATGACCTCTTACATTTTAGTAAGAGTATTTAGGATTTTTTTTTTTTTTTTGTCCTAAAAACTGCCATTCAATTTCAATTGGTGTTCGCTCTGTTAAGTTCGCAATCTATGTTTGCATTGGCGCAACTTAAGTAGGGCAAGAGGGGGCAGCCCGCCCCCCCCCCCCCCCCCGAACTTTTCGCTCAGTAGTGGAAAGTATGCAGTTTTCGTATAGAAATTTTTTGGTATATACGTTTTCAACCCCTCGGTTTTATAGAAATTTTTATGCCCGGTAACTTCCGGCCCCCTGATCGGAAATCTCAAGCTTCGCCATTGTATGTTTGATTATATCTGTATGTTTTTGTTTGATTACGTTCGCAAGCCATTCATTTATACTATTACCAAAAGATATATAAACAAACACACTCACTTTCTTAACGAATAAACATGGACAAATAACCCCTAACAATTTATTTGTTCGTGTCCAATTGTTTGTTTAATTAGAGTTAAACGAACAAACGAGAACATGTTTCGTCCATGTATATTCGATTCATTTACAATACTTTGTAGGTTACAAAAGTCATGGAAATTTTCTCCTTCCTTTAATCTTGGTGGCGTTGGTTAACGAAACAACGCACAACGCAGACTAGTAATATGGTTATTCAATGCATTAATTCTGAATCGTGATAATATACATGGCCATGAATATGGAGGTTCACAATTATTTTGTTTTAAATATATTAACTAGTTTTTATTACATATATATATGATTGAATATATTCTAAGGATTATTCAGATTACCAATAATGATCCATTTAATCCTTAGTTATTTTAAATAAATCCACACTACTATCTCCTTGTAAATAGTATACAATTGTATTCAAATCCTATCTTGATTTCTTAAACTGTTATTCTGTACACCTACTTCACCATCTCCATCAACATGCCTGGAAAGAAGGTGAAATTATGCACTTTCTTCCTCTGTTCATATGAACCTCATTTTCTTTGAAATAAAAAAAAGGGATAAACCGTCAAAATGGTCACTAAGGTTTGGATAAACTGTCAAAATGGTCACTAAGGTTTGGTCACTTTTGAAACTTTGGTCCAAAACTCAAACATTTTGAATATGGGTCCCTGTGGTTTCAATTTTGTTGCCATTTTCATCCAAAGTCAAAATCTTGTCAGATTTTTCAGTTAACATCCACTTTTTTGTCTTTTTTCCACCGAAGGGCAAAATGGTCTTTTAGCGTTTTATTATAACAAATTAAAAAAATCTGACCATTTTGCCCTTATAAAAAGGGAGGAAAAAGACAAAAAAAACTGGATTTTAACTGAAAAATCTGCCCAGGTTTTGCTTGTGGATGAAAATGGCAACAAAATTTAAACCACAGGGACACAGATTCAAAAGGTTTGAGTTTTGGACTAACCTCACCTCAGAGACCATTTTAGCAGTTTACTCTAAAAAAAATAGTATTAATATAGCCATCTTTTGTATTTTTCTTCATTTAATGGTATTAACCTATAACTAATCGCAGAAAGTGGTTATCAAATTGAAAATGTGCAACGAGGATCAGAAAATAGCTGCGAGAACTAAGCTTTTCGATCTTACAGGTTAACCTATGTTTTCTTTTTATACAATTTGGTTTTAGCACCATAATTTGATTAACTTAAGAGAAACACATCTTCTGAAACTCCTTTAGGGATCGACTCGGTGGCTACGGATTTGAATGAGCAAAAAATGACGATCATAGGACGCATTGATCCGGAGGATGTTGTCAAAAAGCTTAAATATTGGAAAGCTTGTATACTCGATGTCAGTATCGTGGAAGAAGAATAGAAAGAAACTAAAAAGAAAGATATTTAAGCTTGGGTATTATGATAAACTAGCTGGTAAATTTGCTCGCGCAATGTAGCGTGAAACATACATGTTAGAAAATAAAAATAAAAAAAGGTAATTTACATCGCTATTTGGTTTAATTAGTATATTGTGTTATTGTGTAACCAAAAATAAAAACGTAAATTTACAAAAGAAAATATCATATAACACTATTGCTAACGTACATATAGTATCTTTCATTATTAGTACGAATATAAAGAAATTAAAAATCATAATAATAGTAGAGTAGTTGAAGTAGTATTATTAGTAAGACAAATAATAGTAATAATACTAACAATAGTGATTTTTATTTAACTACAAGGACACCAAAAGTAAGGTTAAAATTGCTAAACTCTTTTTAACAACACCACCTTGGTCACTTGGTGGGCTTAGAATTCCAACTGTATGGCTTGAGAAAGCCCATTAAAAGAATTGCTAAAGTTTCAGTGTCAAGGCCCATGTTGGGTTTCCAATACGGTGGTAGCTACTACTTTCTTGTTTGACCAGCGTGAAGGCTCATTTTCTTGGCACTTTCGGTTTAAGTACTTTTCTTGGTTCTTGCGATGTTCGTGTTTATGTAATCACTCTCAAGTGTACCGAATTTGTAAATGATGCGTCGTATATATCAAACTAATTAGGGGAGACATATTAGAAATTGGACCTACAAAGTCATGGTTGTCACATGAAATGCGCAAATTAGAAGATAACTTAATAACTTAATTATTTTCCTATTTTTCTTTCATGTATATTGTTACTTTTGTGGCCTTTTCAAAATTCAAATATATTTTCGTGCAGAAATTTAATTTGTTTAACATATTGTTTTGGTAAATAATTACCAAAATAATTTAGCGATCAAATTAGAGAGTGAGGTTGTGTGCTTGTATGGATTTTTGAAATGTTGTGTCCTACTACGATCGTTAACGCCCCCATTATAAAGAAAACAAAGATAACAACTATCCCGACTTTTCAAGGGAATATACCATATTTGTACTTGGCCGTTGAGGACTTCTTCCACACGTGTTTATCAACTACATTCACGAGTCTTTAGTATGGACTAAGTCATCATGTATCTCCTGCGAAATCAAGTCAAGAACAAAACAAGAGGTATTAATTAGCATTGGGATAAAAGACCATGATCGAGAGCCGCTATGAATCGACCATACAACTCTCCTCCATAGAGCACATTGTTCCAACTTGAACCTCCACCACCACTTAGCGAGCATAGCTAGATTGGCGTCTCTAAGAGAACCTACCCCTATACCTCCTAGATCCACAAGTTTCATAACCTTCACCCAAGCCACCCAACTCATCTTGTCCTTTTCCTCACAACCACCCCAAAAAAACACACGCCTTAGCTTTTCCAAAGTTTTAATAACTTGGACCGGTGCCCGATACAAAGAGAAAAAATATGTTGGCAAGGCATTTAGGACAGATTTAAGGAGAGTAGTTCGGCCCCCTATAGAAAGTTGACGGGTTTTCCAAAGGGACAGCCTGTTTCGAAACTTATTAATTACAGGATTCTAATTCGGAATCAAATTCATATTACTGCCAACCGGGAGCCCAGGGTGAGTAAAAGGGAAAGAGCCCACCTTACACCCGAACACAGCTGCCAAATGTGTCGTCTATGTGGGGACATCCAAGAATCAGTGGAACATATTTTTATCGTGCCATTTCTCTCAAACCATATGGAGTATTATCAGTATTTGGTGCCATCTCTCCCCCATATACGCTTTTGAGATGAAGGATTTGCTTTCTACTCACAAGCTTTGGAGTGGATCAAAGAGAGGCAAAACACTTCTCTTTAGAGCATCTGGAAATCGAGAAACATGGTTGTGTTCGAGTCAAAAGTTCCTTCAGTGGCTGCGGTAATTGAAGAGGTTAAAACTCTCAGTTACATGTGGGTGAAAAACAGGTCAAAATCTATGGCGTTGACCTGGGAGGAATGGAAAGCTTTTAACCTTGAAAATTTGGGATAGTCGGGTTGTAAAATGCTTCGGGTGTCTGGTTCGTTTTTTCTGATTTTTTCGCTTGTAAGGTTGTTTTCGATGTATTATGACAGCTTTTTGTTGGTTTTTTCGTTTGAATAAACTTGTTTTGTTGGTCGTTCAAAAAAAATATATCATGATGAGACATGATAAGGCTTGGAGAGGTAACCAAGGGAGATAAAGCAATGCCGTTTTTGGGGTAGTTAATCATTATCCTCTATATTTACGCCTCTTTGTTATTTTATTTACACTTCATCTCCATTTTCTCTACAGAATCAACAAGGTAATTTATCTCTTCTCACTAAAATCTTTAAGCATTTTCTATATGTTTCACTCGTTCAAAACATTGGAAAGAAGATGACTAGATCAGTTGCTTCTATTGGCGGAAAATACGGCAGGTTGTGTATGAAGTTTTTGGGAATCATCGAGGGTCGATGATGTCACACCCTGACTTTTGCGGAAGCGTGATTATGGTGTGACTTTCTTAATATCATTGCATTCAATCATAACAACAACTATATGATAAAACCATAGGTTTGTCATCCATCGAATAAGTTTAAGACATAACAACATTGTTTAAAAACGTAGACTTCAAATTCAAGTTTTACAGTCATACCAAAATGTTTATGAGTTCACTAAGGACTCATCGAAAGATATTAAATAGCACCAAGGGTTGGGAGACGTGTCTCGTCCAGGAATAAGACACTCCGACCAAACCCAAAGACCATGGATGACATCTTTATTTCAAACGCAGCATAAAAACTTCCAACGCCCGCCAGATCCACTTACTAGTTCCCTGAAATACATGTAGTTTGAAAACATCAACAAAAGTTGAGCGAGTTCATGTGTTTAGTATGTGTGCACGAATCATCCTTGAAAACCTTTGTATGTATGTATGTACTTGTAAACTGGTATGAAGCAATAAGGAAAAACAGATCAATTAATGTATAGCTAATACATTAATATAAGTGATATGGCATAGGAAGCACTCAAACCTGTATGCGTATTTCGTACCGGCCCCTCCGGCGGAACGACATAGTCTCCACATGCGGCCAACTCGCAGGCCCATGGGTGGGGCTCGCAACACGCAATAGATCTATCACTCATGCCCCTCGGTCCTTATACAAGGATTAATGGTCTTAAGCTAATGGCCTACCCATTCACGTGATCTAACAGTACCTTTCCTTAGCTAATCATACCATGGTAATTGTTTGTAAGCAGTATGTAATATGTATTTCACCCCCGAAGTATAAAACTGAAAACAGTTAAAAGAAAAGGGGGACATGAACTCACTGTTTTGCGTCTTCACAATCGTAACCCAAATCTCCTCAGCGAACACGACTACCTACAATGTGCTAGGGTCCATTAGACGAGCGGGTCGTGCCTTGACTTGGTAATGATTAGTGTCCATGAGTTATGTTTTCAAAGTGTCTTCATTAATATTTCAAGTGTATAATTATTTGTTAAAATAATTAATATTTTAACTCAATACTTCTCAAGTCTTTAAACATGTATATCCTTCCCAAGGATGGGTATATTTGTATTCTTGTATTTGTATAACTTGCCATGTATTGGCGTCGTATTCCGGTGTATTATTCCAAATGAAAATATGTCAATATATTCCCAATATATATTTCCAAAACAATATATTTTCAAGTCTCACTTAGAAAATATACATAACTTATTTTTGTCCAAAACTAATGTGTTTCAAGAAAATATATATGTATTTTTCTCAAAAATCATATATCTTCTAAATATACTAAGAAAAATATATTTTTGCTTCACAAAATAATATATTTTCCCTTTGTCGAAAATATGATATACTTTGTAATAATAACAAAAATCATATTCTCATTTCTTTCGTATCCAAAATAAAATTTACCAAAAATATATTTATAACGGTGTTCTCCAGAATATTTTGTAAGTTACGTTCTATCGTTCGGTTCCACGATATTATGTGTGTAACTTATATATTTATTCCTTTGTGATTTTTGGTAATATTTTTGTAACACCTCGAAAATTCACGTCCTATAATGTGTAGACACGTGTCAAATGTTTAAACGTGTGAAAGAAATATTATAGAAGGACTAAAGTTGACAAACATTGAAAGTATGTGAATATACGTATTCTAAGTGTCAACTGTGAATAAATATAATGTACATTAACCCTACATGATGCTCATACCTTCAAACGAATAAATCATGGATCATACGAAGCTAAAAGTGAGAGATTTCAAACTACAGGGACTAAATGCGTCAACATGTTCAATTTATACCTCTGAGTGACCTTTTGACAAACCCGAAGCTTTGTAAATATTAATTACGCTCACTAGAATGCACGATATAAATTTCGTAAAGTTTTGTTGTCGTATGAGAAAGTTGTGATCAAATTCGTGTGCGAAGTGTTAAAGGGTAAACGTTGAAAGTTAGGACTTTTCGGGTAACAATCAAGTTAACCGGGGACTTAGCAATGTGGGTATATGTTTTAAAGCCTTTATAGACCAATTATGAGGGTTTACAATACCAGAAACAAGTGCCTAATCGGGTTTTGAAGAGCCAAGGACCAAATCGCAAAAGAAAATCAAATGTTGATTTATGCATGCCGTCGCGCCACGCGAGGGTCCCTCGCGCCACGCGAGGGACTCCCAGAACCGAGAAACAAGGCTGATGTCTGCCATGGCCTATTGTGCGCGACCTTTACCCAATTTTTCACATCTCCTGGCCCCTAAAGCACCCCCTAAGCACTAGGAACAAGTGTTGATCAGTTGTGGAGGCTTGTAGACTCAGGTGTCAAAGATTTATGGTGAGAAATTCACTATAAAAAGGCTTGAACTTGCACCATTGTTCTTCACATCTTCTTCAAGCTATCTGATCACTCCTGGAGCTCAAACCTTCTCTCAAGTGTTCTCTAATCAAGCTTAGGACCTTTGTAAGTTGCCTAACCCTCTCTAATTAATTTTAGCTTAGTTATTTAGCTAAAAGTCAAACCGTCGTAATTACGGCTTGACTTCGAGATTAATGATAAATGGCTCAGGCATATCTCGAATCAAAAGTAGTTATAGGTTGGTATTTATGTGGGTAATAAAACCTCAAAAGGGTTTCCCCTGATCACCACTCTAACCAGGTCAAAAGTCGGGTCAAACTTATATTTAAAAAGTCAACAGGAAGCCTAAAATGCTATTTATGCATAATTAACATTGTAGATCATATACAACCTGTTGGATCATTGTTATAACTTGGTAATAAGTGTAAGAACATGTCTAGACATGTTCTACCCGACAATTTCCTGTTTAGACCCGGTTCGGAACCGAAAGTCACATAGTTTGACTTTCACTTTGACTTTCACTTTGACTTTCAGTTCTGACCCGTTTAGGCATGTTTTAGAAATGCCTCAGAGCTTTAATTGGATTAGGTTACATGTTAGTACAACCCTCTGTGATTATACACCTTGGTTCATTAGTTATCCAATTAATATGCATGTTTCCGTTAATTGCTCATATGTTGACCGTTATGCCCTTATTACCTTAAAACGTGATTTTTGGAAAAGTAAAAGAGTAGAAACCTTATATTTGGATATATAAACTTGTATGCAAAGTTTGACATCAGTTTGACTTGTAGATTAAGAGTTATGCTCATTATCGCAAATTTAAAGCTTTATGTTAATAAAACGGCGTAATTAGCGTATAGCCTAGTTAAGCCTACTTTTTGGTATCAAACTTAATACCCACTGATGTAATATATTATTTTGGGATTTTTAAATATTTTTAATTAATTTTAGGCTGAGCATAACTAGTAGTCGTAGGCTTAATCCGGTAATTGTCGGTTTTGCCCTTACGGGCCATAAAATGAGTTTTACCTATCAAAACGACTCCAAACCTTTTGCTACTGATCACATATGATAAATAAATTATTTTAAGCCTTCTGGAAATATAAAAATATCAGATTTGAGTATCGAACCCGGAAACGGCCTTTAATCGCCTTATTAAGCGTTTTCAACGCATAGTATGTATTAAAATTATATTGAACATACCCGGGTTGATACCTACTGATATTTTAGGAAAATTGAGATATTTTAACAGTAAGCTAAGGTTGATAAACTCAGACTTCAGTTTTGAGCTTTTCGGCTTATGTGAAATTACCAAAATACCCCTACGGGGCATAGTTTGGTTAAAAATGATAAAGTTCACATACATGATTTATCCTACTGATTTAACTTAGAAAATTGAGTATATTTGCTGATTACATCAGACCTGTAACTCAGATTGTTACTTAAACTCTTTTATAAACTTTTAAATGACCAAACTAACCCTACGGGGCCTAGTTTGTGTTTAAACACGTTTCGGGCATAATGAAAGACATCTTACTGATGTCACAACATATTTGAAGCATAATTAACTTAGGAAACCTGTATATGGCTCTTGCGGATACCCGTTACGCCTATTACGTAAATTAGCCGAAACGGGTCAAACCTTAACGGTTTTAACTCAAAATCCAGAATGTGAATAATAAACCCATATTAAACAAGTCTTCAAACTTGTCGGGTCTAAATCACATTCTATCCGGTCTTCGCTTAATCGTGCGTACGAACCGTATCTTTGAAACTAGCCGGTCTAAGCTTAAGCTTAATTAAAGACCCGTTAGGATTCTAATAGGTTATATTAAACCTTCATTCCAGATTAGGAGAACCAGTAAAAGCTCTGTGCATTTTAATCAAATTATAAAATGTTTATGCCACGTGCATCCAAACCAATTTTCAATCATTTTTAAAATGAGTCAGTTGAATGTATTTACGAGTGTAAACTGACGTATTTTCCCAAAAAGATTAAATGCAGGTACTAAGCGAAATTGGCTGGGGTTTCTCCTTAGCATCATTAGAAGTCTCGCAAGCTTAAGATGCCTGAAGTCTGTTGAACCATAAATACTATTTTTATTTCGATCCTTCTGTGGATAAACTTCCGGATATTGTGACTTTGATATTACAATAATAAATTCGGTTGTATCATGTTTTTAAATTTGCTTCCGCTGTGCATATTGATATTGTGTTGTTTGACTATTATGTTGCCAACCACGTCACGATACTCCCCCACCGGGCCCACCGGTGACACGTGGAAACCGGGGTGTGACAGGTTGGTATCAGAGCCAACACAGAGTGAATTAAACACTAGCCTTTTGTGTTTAATCTCAGTTACACAATTGCACAATTCTAAACCTTCGAGTCTAGACATATAACATAGGACAAATTCCCCCTTATTCGGTTTTTGTTTTGTCCTTTAAATTTTATATTTGTTATTGTTATCTTATGCTACTTTGACAGGATTAACATTATGCCTCCAAGATTCTTCCGTAGAAGAGGACGAGGAAAGGGGCCGATCACCGCCCCCAACGACAACGAGGCAGGACCTTCAAATGTTCGAGCTCCGTCTACCACGGAGAGTGACGATCCACGCCAAAATAGAAGAAACCTGTTTGAACCAGCAAGAAGATCGGTATCACACAGCTCTACACCGCCGGTCCAAAACCCGTATGGGCCACAACCGGACTACGAGCCGAAGAACCCTCAGCCTTCCTTCATACCATTACAACGATCCCTGTCTCATCATTCTTTCGGGGACCCCACCCCAGTTTTTCGGGGCTGGTTTAATCCGGTAGGCTTTGTGCAAGAACCCGTGGGTTTTTTACCCACTGGGGCCAGACGATCACTTCTCTGGCGATCACGCGGATGACATGGACGAGGATACTGATCCCGTCGAACCTGCAAGTGGCACTCCAAATCATCCGATTGAGATCTCCGACGGATCGTCTTTCCACGGATCACCCTACGGTGGTCCATACAGCTTCCAAGCCATGTTCACTCGGCACGAGTGGTATTATACCCCTCCTCACCATTCGTCGCCTCCTCAGCAGCAGCCGCAGCATCATCAAGATTCCTCTAGGGATTCCCGATTTGTGGCAGTTACGCCACCGCCTCCACCGCCGCCAGTGCAGCCGGCACCTCCTCAACCACCAAGGCGTAGGAGAACCGGTGCCCGCATGTCGACACGAGCAGGGGACTTCCATTTCAGTCCCCCACGTCAATCAAGTGGCAGCCACTACCCGCCACATCAGGAGGACCCACAAATGGGTGGACCCTCACAACCAGCTATGCCGCAGCCACCGCCAATGGGTTTTGATAACCAAATCCCAGCGTATACGGGTTCCATGGCATACAACCCGTTCGAGCCGCCGGTCCACAACAACTATGGGTACGCAGAGGCCGACCCTTACTTGGTGGCAGCCAACTACAATGCCCTGCACCCGGAAGGACCATACGGAGCTCCATGGGGAGTTGGGTACCCAACACATGGGTACCAGATACCACCTAGGCCTATCATACGGACTCAATCGCAGCCGCCTATGTTCTCCCCACCTGAGCGTGAAGAACTCCTTCAGAGGATGGATCAGGTTGAACGGGAAGTGCACAGGGACCGTAGGGAGAGACAGACTTTCTTCCAAGGATTAGCAAGTTTGATCAAAGGGAAGAACAAGAAGGATCACTAAATCCTTCCAATTGTTGTTGAGCCCCTGCGTGGGCCTGTATTTCCTGTATTTGTTTGAGCCCCTGCGTGGGTATGTATGTGTGTTGTTTTGACCCCTGCGAGGGTCTATCTTCCGTTAACCCCTACGATGGTATGATGTTGCTTAAGGTCCCTGTGTGGACCAGTTTGTTAGTGTAAAGTCCCTGCGTGGACAATTATGTTATAAAGCCCCTGCGTGGGCATGTGTGTTATTAAACCCCTGCGAGGGAAAGTTTGTTATTTGAAAAGACCCGTTTAGGGCAGTATGTAATATTTTGAATAAATTAATGGAATGTTTGTTTTTATAAATTTCATGTTTGCCATTTTGTGCATAAATAAATTATAAATGAAATAAATAAATCAAAATCATTCCTTTTAATAATAATCTGCCTACTTAAATATTGAACAAGAATCTTAAGAGTGAAACCTAGCCTGAGTGTCATTATAAAGACCTGGCCATGATGGTAAGACCTGTTTAAAAGATTCAAATCCCTGTTAACATCTGTAAACATGTTAACACTCCTAGCAGACGTGATTCATTTAAAATCACACACGTCATTATTATATAAGGATCTTTTCAAGGATTCAAAACCCAACTAAATGATCTCCGAATCATGGGTTAAATCATCAATTAAGATGATCATATTTTTACCATACGTGGTAATATAGTGCCTACGGGCCCTGCTCATTTCCATATGAGCCAAAAGATAGTGGTAGCTATGACTCCTTGTCAAATAAGGGTAATGAACTAGGTTCAAACCTCAAATGCTTTGATTCTCTGAAATCCTAGCATATAATTTATAATTGTCCTTGTGACTAGGCCTATTGTGCCAGTATACCTTAATGTTTTGATTCTCTGAAATCATAGATTAAATTAAAAGTGTCCACGTGACTAGGCCTTATGTGCCACAAATAAAACTGTTATTGTTTTATAATTAGGTAAGATTTTAATAGAAATCCTAAATAAATATGATTTATAAATGAGTAAATTTCAAAGTTCGTCCTTTATGTATGTCTAATATATCAAAGTATGTCATTTATCTTTAATAACCTCAGAAAACATCCTTAATGTTTGAAAATCCTTACATGTTACGTCCTTTAGTCCTAATCCAGTTACTTTTCATGGTTAAATTTGACTAAGTCAGCCCCACATAAGGGTATTTTGGTCATTTTATCATAAATATTAAAATAAATAATCATAAAAAACAATAAATATATACAGACTAAATGTTTCTCCTTCTCTCTCTAACTATCCTAACCCCACCACCACAACCCAGCTGCCACCGCCACCACCACCACAGATCTGCCACCACCACCACTTCACCTGCAACTTTAATCTGCTCCAAACCAGTTTTCCGGCAAATTTCAAACCAGTTTTCCGGCAATCAAATCATCAAGCTTATTCATCATCACCTGCAACTCATCTCACTCAAAAGCTCTGTTCCAAACCAGATCTCTCCCCCCTCCCCCCTCCCCTCTCTCTCACACACACGCCCACCACTATCACCAACACCATCACCACCGTCAACCTATTCGATCCATCATCACCACCGCTGCACAAACCTCCACCACCGCCCAACCCCAACCTGCATATTCAGATCTGAATATGTACAGATCTGAACACCACCACAAAATTCAAACCCTAATCTACATTTAAGCTACTAACCCCAAACAAACCCCAAATCCGGATTCAAACTACAAATCTCCCCACAACCACCACCTATTCGATCCGATTAGAGAGAGAGAAAAGAGGGGAGTAGAACGAAGACCGCATACGGTGGCGATTAACTGCGATGATGACATCCTTAACTGCGATGATGACATCCTTAATGTACGGCGGCGTACGGCGGAGAGGCGGCGGCGAGGAACAAAGTGGCCGTTTGAGTGTCTCCGATAACTAACCGACTCAAAGTAACCGTTTCGTTGAAGTATAATCATTTTGGAGTCCAACGGTGGGGATGTGGAGGTGGTGGTGGTCCGGTGAGGTGTGTGCAGGTGGTGGCAGTGGTCCGGTGAGGTGTATGGCGGTGGTGGTCGGTCTGGTGAGGTGTATGGCGGTGGTTGTCGGTCCGGTGGTGGTGGTCCGGCGATTAGAGAGAGAGAGAGCTGGTGTGTGTTGAGAGAGAGAGAGAGAGAGGTGTTTATGTGTGAGAGAGAGAGCTGATGCGTGTTGTGAGAGAGAGAGAGAGCTGTATGTATATATATATATATTTTTTTTTTTTTTTTTTTAATATTTATGATAAAATGACCAAAATACCCTTATGTGGGGCTGACTTAGTCAAATTTAACCATGAAAAGTAACTGGATTAGGACTAAAGGACGTAACATGTAAGGATTTGCAAACATTAAGTATGTTTTCTGAGCTTATTAAAGATAAAGGACATACTTTGATATATTAGACATACATAAAGGACGAACTTTGTAATTTACTCTTTATAAATTAACCAAATATGGTCTCTGTACCATGGTTAATGAATTGCCATAAAAGACAATTCCATAAACTCCCAAATAAACTATTGTCCTTGTTTTCTGCAACAGTTCAATTTTAAATGGCTAACTCAAACGATGTTAATAGCCATCCAGTGGAGGTTAATAATGACGCCCGAGTAAATCTAACGGGTGCGGAATTGAAGGCGATCATAGACGACGTTGTTACACAGGCTTTGGAAAGGCAGTATGAAGAGTACAGTGGGACCCGTAGTAGGACCCTATCCACACAGCCTTCAAAGCCACCGTCCAAGAAGGACGACCCGAAGAAGAATGATGATCGACACTCCTCAAACCACAGTGTCCCATCTCAACGGATCATACTGAATAAAGGACCCCTTGCTAAGGGTTGCTCCTATAAATATTTTGTCTCATGTAAACCCCGGGATTTCACTGGGGAGAAAGGAGCTGTGGATTGTATGACGTGGTTGGACGAGATGGATACAGTTGTGGACATCAGCGGATGCTCTGAAAAGGATGTGGTCAAGTTCGTGTCGCAATCTTTCAAAGGAGAGGCTCTAACCAGGTGGAGATCACTGATCCAAGCCACTGGGAAAATCCCCTTGTACAACATGTCGTGGGATCAATTTGTTACCCTTATTAGGGAAAATTATTGCCCTCAGCATGAGGTGGAGAAAATAGAGTCTGATTTTATATCATTGGTGATGACAAACCTCGACTGTCAAGCTTACCTCACGAGCTTTAACACGCTGTCCCGGTTGGTTCCATATCTGGTAACCCCGGAGCCCAAACGAATCGCTCGATTTATCGGTGGTCTAGCCCCGGAAATAAAGGCAAGCGTAAAGGCATCTCGACCGACTACTTTTAGATCGGTAACTGACATATCTCTGTGCCTCACTTTGGATGCGGTCAGGCAACGGTCGCTGAGGAACAAAGATGCCAAAAAGACGAAGCGTGAAGACGATAACTCAAAGAGGTCGAGCAAGAAGCACCATGGGAACGGTGATAGCAAGAGGGGGTCTGAGTCAAGAAGAGATGGGCACCGGTCTGGTGAGAAGCCTAAGTGCAATATTTGCAAGAAACAGCACTTTGGAAAGTGCAGACTCGGATCGAACTCGAATAATGAGTCAAGATCTTTTGCTTGTGGTTTGTGCAAGTCCAAGGAACACAAAACCTTGGATTGCAAGAAAATAAAAGACGCAACGTGCTACCGTTGCAATGAAAAGGGGTACATTAAGACCAACTGCCCGAAATGCAACAAGAAGCCTGAAGAGGCCAAGAAGACTAATGCTAGAGTCTTCAGAATGGACGCAAAAGAAGCGGTTCTAGACGACAACGTTATTACAGGTACTTTCCTTGTAAATGACGTATATGCTAGAGTACTTTTTTATTCCAGCGCTGATAAGTCGTTTGTAGACAATAAGTTTTGCGAACTGTTGAAATTACCTGTCAAAACCTTAAAAGTAAACTATGAGGTGGAGTTAGCAGATGGCTCTCTAGATCCCGTCTCCACTGTGTTAGATGGATGTGTTATATCCATTAAGAACCATTCTTTTCCTCTGTCTTTACTTCCCTTTAAGTTGGCCGGTTTTGACATAGTTCTGGGTATGGACTGGTTATCTCATAACCAGGCCCAAATTGTCTGTAACAAGAAACAAGTGGTAATAAAGACTCCGTCTGGTGAATCACTTACCATTCGGGGAGATACCCAGTATGGGCTGCCTGAGCAGGTGACTATGCTCAAGGCTTCCAAGTGTTTGAAGAAGGGGTATGTCATCTACATGGCGCAAGTGATTATTGATGAGCCTAAACCGAAGATAGAAGACATTCCTGTCATTTCTGAATACCCAGAAGTTTTCCCAAAAGATCTACCTGGTTTACCACCAAATAGACAAGTGGAGTTCAGAATCGATATCATCCCCGGAGCAGCACCAGTTGCTAGAGCACCATACAGATTGGCACCCACAGAAATGAAGGAGTTGAGGACGCAGCTAGATGAATTGCTGGCTAAAGGTTTCATTAGACCTAGTTCATCTCCTTGGGGAGCGCCAATCTTGTTTGTCAAGAAGAAGGATGGGTCGATGCGCCTGTGCATCGACTATCGCGAGCTTAATAAAGTCACGATCAAGAATAGATATCCTTTGCCCAGGATCGACGATTTGTTCGATCAGCTTCAAGGGGCAAGTTATTTCTTGAAGATTGATTTGAGGTCAGGCTACCATCAGTTGAAGGTTAAAGATGAAGACGTTCACAAGACTGCATTCAGGACTCGTTACGGTCACTACGAGTTCCTAGTGATGCCTTTTGGGCTCACTAATGCACCGGCCGCGTTCATGGATCTCATGAATCGCGTCTGCAAGCCTTACTTGGATAAATTCATCATCGTTTTCATCGACGACATTCTCATTTATTCTAAGAATCAAGCTGACCATGAGAAACACCTTCGTTGTATTCTCAAACTTCTACATCAGGAGAAGCTCTATGCCAAATTCTCTAAGTGTGAATTTTGGCTACGAGAAGTCCAATTCCTTGGACACGTGGTTAGTGAGCGTGGTATCCAGGTGGATCCCGCTAAGGTTGAAGCCGTAATGAACTGGCAAGAGCCGAAGACGCCTACAGAGATTCGTAGCTTCCTGGGATTGGCAGGATATTACAGGCGTTTCATTGAAATTTTTTCAAGGATTGCTGCACCCCTAACCTCCTTAACTAAGAAGAAGGTTAAGTTTGTTTGGGGCCCTAAGCATCAAGAATCCTTTAATATTCTGAAGCAGAAGTTGAGCAACGCCCCAGTTTTGACATTGCCAGATGGAATAGAAGAGTTCGTGGTTTACTGCGATGCATCGCACACTGGCATGGGGTGTGTGCTTATGCAGAAAGGCAAGGTTATTGCCTATGCTTCACGACAGTTAAAAGTGCATGAAAAGAATTACACCACCCATGACTTGGAGCTGGGTGCCGTTGTGTTCGCACTGAAGCTTTGGAGGCACTATCTTTATGGTGTTAAGTGTGTGATCTATTCAGATCACAAGAGCCTCCAACATCTGTTTAATCAGAAGGAACTAAACATGAGGCAACGCCGTTGGATGGAAACTTTAAATGATTATAATTGTGAAATCAAATACCATCCCGGCAAGGCGAATGTAGTCGCCGATGCCTTGAGTCGGAAGGAAAGGGTGAAACCCATCCGAATCAATGCCAAGCGCATGGAGATAAAGAATAATTTGATAGAAAGGTTGTTAGCTACACAGAAGGAAGCTGTGTTGGAAGCTAACTATCCTAATGAAAAGCTAGGAGTAACTGAGGAGCAGTTAACTCTTAGCAAGGACGGAATTTTACGATTAAATGGATGAATATGGGTTCCAATTTATGGAGGACTTCGTGATGTCATCCTCCAAGAAGCCCATAGTTCCAGATACTCCGTTCATCCTGGAGCTGATAAGATGTACCAGGATTTAAAGGCAAATTATTGGTGGATAGGCTTTAAGAAGTCTGTAGCCACTTATGTAGCTAAATGCTTGACATGTGCGCAAGTCAAAGCCGAGCATCAGAAACCGTCAGGTTTGCTACAACAGCCTGAACTTCCTACGTGGAAGTGGGAAATGGTAACTATGGATTTTATCACCAAGTTACCTAAGACAAGGAAAGGAAATGATACAATATGGGTTATAGTTGATAGACTGACTAAGTCAGCACATTTCCTACCCATCAAGGAGACTTATAGCTCTGACATGTTAGCCCAGTTATACGTTGATAAGATTATAGCCCTACATGGCATACCTGTAGCTATTATCTCTGACCGGGATACTAGATACACGTCACATTTTTGGAAGAGTTTCCAACAATCTTTGGGCACACGTTTGAACTTTAGTACGGCTTACCATCCTCAGACTGACGGTCAGAGTGAGCGTACTATTCAAACGTTGGAAGACATGCTACATGCATGTGCGATCGATTTGGGTGGTAGTTGGGATAAGAACCTACCATTGATCGAATTCTCCTACAACAATAGCTACCATACCAGCATTAAGGCTGCGCCTTTTGAGGCATTATACGGTAGAAAGTGTAGATCGCCTATTTGTTGGGCGGAAGTTGGAGATGTCCAGTTATCAGGACCAGAGATCGTGTTCGAAACGACGGACAAGATTGTCCAGATTCGTGACCGTCTCAAAGCTGCCCGAGATAGGCAGAAGAGTTACGCTGATCCAAAGCGTAAGGATTTTCACTTCGAAGTAGGTGACAAAGTCCTACTTAAAGTGTCACCCTGGAAGGGAGTGATGCGGTTTGGTAAGAAAGGCAAGCTAAGCCCGAGATACATAGGACCTTTCGAGGTTATCGAACGTGTCGGGTCAGTTGCGTATAAGTTAAACTTACCAGAAGAGCTCAGTGGAATTCACAATGTGTTCCACATCTGCAATCTGAAAAAGTGCTTCGCTGATGAATCACTGGTTATACCGCATACAGATGTGCATATAGATGAGAGCTTAAAATTTGTGGAAAAACCTTTGTCGATTGAAGATCGACAGGTAAAGAAGCTTCGTAGGAAGCACGTACCTATTGTAAAGGTCAAATGGGATGCCCGTAGAGGTCCCGAATACACGTGGGAGGTTGAATCCACGATGAAAGAAAAGTACCCTTACTTATTTCAGTAAATCTCGGGTCGAGATTTATTTTAAGGGGGTGAGGATGTAACACCTCGAAAATTCACGTCCTATAATGTGTAGACACGTGTCAAATGTTTAAACGTGTGAAAGAAATATTATAGAAGGACTAAAGTTGACAAACATGGAAAGTATGTGAATATACGTATACTAAGTGTCAACTGTGAATAAATATAATGTACATTAACCCTACATGATGCTCATACCTTCAAACGAATAAATCATGGATCATACGAAGCTAAAAGTGAGAGATTTCAAACTACAGGGACTAAATGCGTCAACATGTTCAATTTATACCTCTGAGTGAGCTTTTGACAAACCCGAAGCTTTGTAAATATTAATTACGCTCACTAGAATGCACGATATAAATTTCGTAAAGTTTCGTTGTCGTATGAGAAAGTTGTGATCAAATTCGTGTGCGAAGTGTTAAAGCGTAAACATTGAAAGTTAGGACTTTTCGGGTAACAATCAAGTTAACCGGGGACTTAGCAAAGTGGGTATATGTTTTAAAGCCTTTATTGACCAATTATGAGGGTTTACACTACCAGAAACAAGTGCCTAATCGAGTTTTGAAGAGCCAAGGACCAAATCGCAAAAGAAAATCAAATGCTGATTTATGCATGCCGTCGCGCCACGCGAGGGTCCCTCGCGCCACGCGAGGGACTCCCAGAACCGAGAAACAAGGCTGATGTCTGCCATGGCCTATTGTGCGCGACCTTTACCCGATTTTTCACATCTCTTAGCCCCTAAAGCACCCCCTAAGCACTAGGAACAAGTGTTGATCAGTTGTGGAGGCTTGTAGACTCAGGTGTCAAAGATTTATGGTGAGAAATTCACTATAAAAAGGCTTGAACTTGCACCATTGTTCTTCACATCTTCTTCAAGCTATCCGATCACTCCTGGAGCTCAAACCTTCTCTCAAGTGTTCTCTAATCAAGCTTAGGACCTTTGTAAGTTGCCTAACCCTCTCTAATTAATTTTAGCTTAGTTATTTAGCTAAAAGTCAAACCGTCGTAATTACGGTTTGACTTCGAGATTAATGATAAATGGCTCAGGCATATCTCGAATCAAAAGTAGTTATAGGTTGGTATTTATGTGGGTAATAAAACCTCAAAAGGGTTTCCCCTGATCACCACTCTAACCAGGTCAAAAGTCGGGTCAAACTTATATTTAAAAAGTCAACAGGAAGCCTAAAATGCTATTTATGCATAATTAACATTGTAGATCATATACAACCTGTTGGATCATTGTTATAACTTGGTAATAAGTGTAAGAACATGTCTAGACATGTTCTACCCGACAATTTCCTGTTTAGACCCGGTTCGGAACCGAAAGTCCCATAGTTTGACTTTCACTTTGACTTTCAGTTCTGACCCGTTTAGGCATGTTTTAGAAATGCCTCAGAGCTTTAATTGGATTAGGTTACATGTTAGTACAACCCTCTGTGATTATACACCTTGGTTCATTAGTTATCCAATTAATATGCATGTTTCCGTTAATTGCTCATATGTTGACCGTTATGCCCTTATTACCTTAAAACGTGATTTTTGGAAAAGTAAAAGAGTAGAAACCTTATATTTGGATATATAAACTTGTATGCAAAGTTTGACATCAGTTTGACTTGTATATTAAGAGTTATGCTCATTATCGCAAATTTAAAGCTTTATGTTAATAAAACGGCGTAATTAGCGTATAGCCTAGTTAAGCCTACTTTTTGGTATCAAACTTAATAACCACTGATGTAATATATTATTTTGGGATTTTTAAAGATTTTTAATTAATTTTAGGCTGAGCATAACTAGTAGTCGTAGGCTTAATCCGGTAATTGTTGGTTTTGCCCTTACGGGCCATAAAATGAGTTTTACCTATCAAAACGACTCCAAATCTTTTGCTACTGATCACATATGATAAATAAATTATTTTAAGCCTTCTGGAAATATAAAAATATCAGATTTGAGTATCGAACCCGGAAACGGCCTTTAATCGCCTTATTAAGCGTTTTCAACGCATAGTATGTATTAAAATTATATTGAACATACCCGGGTTGATACCTACTGATATTTTAGGAAAATTGAGATATTTTAACAGTAAGCTAAGGTTGATAAACTCGGACTTCAGTTTTGAGCTTTTCGGCTTATGTGAAATTACCAAAATACCCCTACGGGGCATAGTTTGGTTAAAAATGATAAAGTTCACATACCTCTGTGCATTTTAATCAAATTATAAAATGTTTATGCCACGTGCATCCAAACCAATTTTCAATCATTTTTAAAATGAGTCAGTTGAATGTATTTACGAGTGTAAACTGACGTATTTTCCCAAAAAGATTAAATGCAGGTACTAAGCGAAATTGGCTGGGGTTTCTCCTTAGCATCATTAGAAGTCTCGCAAGCTTAAGATGCCTGAAGTCTGTTGAACCATAAATACTATTTTTATTTCGATCCTTCTGTGGATAAACTTCCGGATATTGTGACTTTGATATTACAATAATAAATTCGGTTGTATCATGTTTTTAAATTTGCTTCCGCTGTGCATATTGATATTGTGTTGTTTGACTATTATGTTGCCAACCACGTCACGATACTCCCCCACCGGGCCCACCGGTGACACGTGGAAACCGGGGTGTGACAATTTTGGATTGTAAATTCTTGGTATTTGTGAAGTTATATTATTTTATCCCTAAAATAATATAGTTAACACACAAAGTATACAAGTATTCATACACATCATGTCTTTAATGTAAATATATATTCTAAATACATATTTATCCATTTTTATTTGTAAAAACTGTCACGACCCCCGACCCACCCTGGACGGAATCGGGAGCCGCAAACAGCCACGTGGTACCGGTGATTATTTTGAAAAATATTGCAGCGGAAATTTCATCAGGACCCTGAGTTAGGAAAAATATCAGAGTTTTAGAAAACACCGGATTTTATTTATTAAATAGATGGGATAAACCCATGTTTTACAAAGGTAGCTTTAATAAGGGATAAACCCAATTACATAAAACAATATTTCTTAATTTGATTTAATTAATAAAATAAGTCACTTCTTGAAGCCTTTCAGTGCTGTATCCATCTCTTACTCCAATCTACTGTAATTACCTGAAACGCGTTTTAAAAAGGTTTTGTCAGCAGGAAATACTGGTGAGTTCATTCATTTTGCTAAAACGACACGTTTGTTATAATTTACAGTATTAAGAGCGATTACAATGTTTCTGATATCAAACCAACTACCCACAGTATTTGTCATCGACTCGTTTCGGTGACTGTGGTCATATCACTATTGAGTCCTGTCACCCAATAGTGAAGAATATCACTAATTAGGTTCGCCCACCTAAAGTGATAAAAACAGTAGTAATGTGCACAATACCCCACATACCGGCTGTAATTTGGTGACTACATATACTTAATCACTGTAATTATAACTCTGAAAAATATTTAAGAATTTATAAAACACTTTGATAAAAAGAGAATGACTCACATTATAAGCATGCAGATTTATACAGGCAGAGCTTAGCCTATTGATTAGTCTTGTAACCTAGTGCACACGAACTAGGTAAATAACTAATACAGCAGTTACGATAACTCATGAGATTAAACCCTCACAACGAATGACAAAGTGCAATCACTTAAACATCCATCGGATTCACAACGAATGACAGAGTATTCCCCGAGTTCGGGTTGTACTCAAACATCCTGTCGGAATCACGACTAATGACAAAGGATAGCGCTTAAACATCCGGTTGGATAGTTTCAATCGACCGGACATTGAATCGTAGCAGCGATCGAGTTAATACCATGTTATCGCGGCAGAATTCGAGCTAGTGTGTGTTTTTTTGTAGTAATCGGATCATAACTCAGTATGTATAACGAATTTTCTCGTCGTTCAAATGCCAGAATTCAAGTCCCAATGCCTGCTATTTATACATGAAAATTGACCCCCTCGCGTGACGCGAGGGGTCACCCTGGGGCGTCGCGTGGCGCGAGGGGCCACCTTATCTCATATGGTTGCCACATGTGTTTGGAGTTCAGCTGAGTCGACGGAATTGATATTTTCGAATTTGACAGCAAATTATGTGGATAAGCGTAAAATAGGAAATACCCCCCTGAGTTTTAGGGGCCCTGATCCTGATTCTGATTGTTCTGAAAATTTTAGGGTTTATACAGGATCACTTAGGGGTCTTAACTAGGGTTTCGTTTTAAACAAAATATAAAAATAAATAATAGTTTTGATGAGAGTTGTTATGGTTTGGGACAAAAAGGAAATAAAATGGTGAAAAGAGAATGGACCCACTTTGTAACTTTAGGGTTTAACTAGAAAATCTCCTGGTATAAATTTTGGGTATAACTTTTGAGATATAGAAAAATATATAATGTACTCGTATTAAGTATAGTACCCCTAATTCAACCTTGTCCCGATGTCCAGAGACCGAATCCCAACAACTTAGTCGGGCAGAGCCCTGACATACGTTATGAGGCTCAGATCAATCGGAAAGGGTAGCGGTGATCGGGAGTTAAAACACTTAAAACGGGACAGGGTTTTATTATTATTATTATAGGTATAATACTCTTTTAAAATAAAATTTGTAGAATGAATGGGAGAGGGGCGATACAAACAACAAGAAAGAAAAGGGAATGGAGAAATGAACAAACATACCTTATTATTTATAGTTGATTTTTGTGTTTGGAGAACATGACAGGTGTAGCCACTAGCCACGTACATCATTTCAATGTAATGCAAGTGTTGCATTTTTTATTATTTTATATATTTTGATTTTCTTTTCTTTTCTTTTCCTTCTAATATTATCGACACACGTAGACACATTTCAATATTTGAAAGGGTAAATTACATTTTTCGTCCTTTATGTTTGTAGCGGGTTGCAACGGATACCCTTTAACTTCAATAATTACAGTCACAGTCCTTTATTTTAAAAACTCATTACACCTTTCGTCCTTTACCACTAACCCAATTAAAATTTTGAGTTAAGTCATAACACACAAGGGTAATTTAGTCTTTTACTGATTTAATTAAAAGTAGTTTAATAGAAAAAAGCAAAAACCTAAAAAGTGAGTTTCCTCTTCCACCTGCCACCAAACACCCTCTAAAGTCTAAACCCACCTTTTCTTCCCCAACCCATCCCACCACCATCTGCCATCACACTGTTTTTTCCTCTTCCACCCAACCGTTAAAACTTAAAATCAAGAACCCAAGATTTCAATAGTCCAAACGGGTCAACAATGGATGACATAAACACGAACCCACACAACCTAAACCTATCTTCATCTCCACCTGCATCCTCTTCTACATCAGAGCATCATGTTTTTCTGGCATTATTCACGGTCGCAAGTCAAACACTTCAACCACAATTCTTGATCTGGTTAATGGTATTGTTTGATTTGAGGTTAAGTTTTTGGGAATTTCGAAGTTGGGTTATTGAGAATCTGTGTTTGAGTTTGATAGATTAAAGTTTTGAAATTTGTTTGATTTTTGGGTTTTTTTTTCCTTTCTTTTAGGATGATTTTTCTGGTTTTGAAAGTTTAATGATTGTTGCTGTTGTGAAAATTTTGCAATTGTTTTTCGGTCTACGGTGGTGGCGACGGAGCTGGCGAGGTTGAGTAGAATGTTTTTCGGTCTACGGTGGTGGTGGTGATGGTGGCAACGGAGCCGGTGATGAGAACTATTGAGGAAGTTTAGTAGAATAATCGCAGCAAGGCCCATAAAGATTAGAAAGATTGAGAGAATAAGGAACATGATGATGAGTTTGAGGAGTAATGATAAGAATTTAAGGTTTTGTTTGGGTAGTGAACGGTGGTTAACAGTGGCATGGTGGTGGTGTTCGGTGGTTGGCATGTCAAAGTTGGATCTTGAGGGAGGAAATTGGTGAGTTTAGAGAGAGAAAGTGCCGGCGGTTTGAGGAGAGAGAGACGTATGATGGCAGGTGTTGACGGAACTTGAAACAGGTGTTGAAATCTGTGAGCTTTGTTGGAGTCGAGGAGTCTGAGTTTGAGAAAAAGAGAGGACTTTCATGAAGGAGAAGAAACAAAGTATGAAAAGACAAAAATGCCCTCACATGAGGTGCACATGACCAGACTTAACTTAAATTTTTAACATGGTTAGTACTAAAGGACGAAATGTGTAACAAATTTTTCAAATAAAGGACTGTGACTGTAATTATTAAAGTTAAAGGTTATCCATTGCAATCTGGTATAAACATAAAGGACGAAAAGTGTAATTTACCCTATTTGAAATGTAAGTTAAGTTTTATTATTATATATTATAATTAATTTAACTGCTTCACTTATTTGGCGCTTATAATTTCTAAAATATGACGTTCTAGAATATAATAAATATGTCTTTAGAACGAGTATATTTTTGTCTACATTTTGAACCAAGTTTCATTAAAAACAGAGTAAGTTCAAATACAATATATTTTTATAGTTTAATTATTAAACGGTTCCTGTGCCCGTCCAGGTACTTTATATTTCTAGTAGTTAACTTACCCATAATCTACCCGTTTATTTATATAAGTTTTTATATACTTTTATTTTAATAGAACAGGTCACCCATATACAGGCCAATTAATTAGAATAATATTTCAACCAACTATATAAAATAGTGTTTAAAACTATTTGGGTTGAATATTTATATTAAAAATAAACTAGTTACTAGTTACTAGTGGTTAATAAATTTAACCAAACCTATAATCCTTATATAAAAATAGGAATGTTACATTCTCCCCCACCTTGTTTTAAATCTCATCCTCGAGATTTGGGTTACGATATTTCTTTTATACTTATGTCATATTTTAGTTAATAAAAACAATATTATTGTAGATGACACAGAATTAAAATATCAAATTTTGTGAATACTAGTTGTACAATAAGTAGGATTCAATGGTTCAACTGAATTAGTTCAAGAAATCGATGACAAATGAATGGGATGAAATGATATAATTTCCAAAGTGACTAGGTTCAAGTCAAAAGATATATGATCAATAGATATTTTAAAAATGAATGTGAAGGACTTTTAGAATCAATAAATTTTTTTGTCAAAAGAAAGCTTACTTTGATTGGTAACTGAGGAAGACTTTAGAATTGACAGGTTCCAAATGAAATAAAAGCATGAAAAATGATTTGTCAAATATTTATGATATTAGAAAATCAAAGTGTTGAGATGAGTGAATTGTAAAGATACACCAAAAGGCAATAGAGTTAGTGTATCATTGTTTTTAGAGTACCAAATTGTTTTAGTTGTGAAATAATGTGATAGTATACTATTAGTGACCATATTTTTCATACTATGTCCTAGAGATTGAAATATAATAAGAACAAGTTGTTTTAGCATGACCAACCATTATATTTGTAAAGCAAATGTAATATATATTATTTGTGTCCCTGTCTGAACCGTATCTTATATATCAAATATAAATACTATGTAATATATATTATTTGTTACGTCTTTTTACTATATGTAAATGGTCACCGCTTTTAAATAAATATTATTTTAGTATTTTACTATACTATGTAAAATAAATTATTTTTACTATGTAATATATATTATAAAACACCGCAATGAAGTTATTACATTACAAAATATTTTAGTATTATTATTTTGTAAAAGAAATCACTATTATTTATAACGTTAAATGAAAGTTGTAAATAAAGGTGTAAAAATATTTATTGTACAAAAGTATTTATAAAATATTTTGTAAATATATATCACTTAATGGGTCGATTCTATGTGATTCTTTTTTTTTTTTTGAAACCATATAACGTTGTGAATGTATTTACAAATGTTGTAAATAAGTGAAAACGGAGACTATTCTTATATATTACAATGTTCCCTTAACCCAACGTAGTTGATGACTACCATATTATTCTTATATGGTCATTTTCTTGCCAGAGTGTTACGGTACATAGTCACCACAAAACATGTGATAGACAATTATTTATATAATTTTATTCGTCCCTCTAATTCTTGTATTGTTTTATGAAAATATGTCTTCTCCTTACAGTACAAAGTATATATATTTTTATATATATTAACTAGTCATTATCATGGTTGGATATTGGTTAGTGCTGCCTTGTTTAAGCATAGGTGATCAGTCCATGCCTAACTAAGGCTAGGCTATTCAATATCTGCCCTTGACAATAACCCTAGTACCTAAAAATACTACTACTATTAATATATTATTACTAACAATAAAACTAATATTAAATTAAACATAAACTTTAAATGAGATTATACCTCAAACATATTTTTATACATATTTATAAAAATATAAATTCTTCACCTCAATGGTTTAACAAAATTTATTGACTCGATATCAAAGAGTCATCGTTTTGCAATAATGCGGTTCATAGTGCAAAAAGCGGAATGATATTTGAGTTTGGATAAAATAACAAATCGGAATGAAGCCATCCAGTGGTCTTCATGAATCAAACGAACCACATGCGTAACAAACAGTGCATGTGTAACGTGTGGATTTACCAAGAAATGAAAAAGATCAATATTCGCTACTATGAAAGAAATCCTCATGGTATGATGACCATTAGAGGAAGTAGAAACACGAAAGTCAATTTATTATATGCAGAAGTCAGAAAAAGAAATATAAGAATTTTATCTGGAATTTCGTGTGATAACCGTTGTTAAGTGACATTATCAAGGAATGTCGAATAAAATGAAATAAGGGATTTGCAAAGGTATGTGACTCCTTTTGCAGTGATAATAATTATGACTCTGATTAGACTGTGCACCGATGGTTGTGAAATCTTGTTCCAATGTACCTCAGTGATATTCATGTCGTTTATAGGATCACGTGGCAAAGTGCTGCTTTTAGTTTTTCTACTGACGGAATTCGTGTTGGTGTCGTCATGCCCAATTTATATTTTCCAAAGGTCTTGCTTTGGAAGTCGTGTGTGATATACTTTAACGTCTATGGACGTATAATTTACGTTTCATGTGTTTTCTTATGCACTAGCACAACTTTACTTGCTTCGTTCTTGCGTATTGGAAATTCTTATACTTGTGATGGCGTACCAACTTAAAGGGTTTCCATTGTTTATATTTTCACACGAGTTACGAGGTAGATGATCTAACGAAATAATGTTTGATATCGGAATTATAGATATATGCAAGAAATTCCTGATAAAGAAATTTAAATTTTATTATTGACACATATGTTTGTGCTTTTATTCTTATTTGACTTTTGGAATTCTTTATAGATATACATATCTATATAATCATATATTTCACATGCTGTAATATACATACCCTCTATAAGGTCAATGTATTTAACAGATTCATATTTCCAAAAACAAGTCAGATATCAGATCATGATACTATTTAGGGAAATCTTGTCACTTGTTTGACATATTATATACCCTGTCTTATCCGGTTCGCGCCGGAGAGGTAATCCAGTATATCCGGACAAGCTGGAGAGTCTGCTACACCATACCCAGTCTTGCCGGAGAAAATTTCTATTTCCCATAAATAGTATTTTTAAAAGTGCCTCTTTTATTTAGGCTTTTATCCAGAATTAGGGAAATTTGTATTCCCGTAACATATCTTATTCTAGACCAAGTAATATCAATAAGCAAGAATTAATAGCAATTAAGTGCTATTGCTTATTTATCGTATCTTGCAATATTCTAATTATCATTCTTATAGCATACCAAAACCTACCACACTTTATTTTCATAAGCAAAGAGCTTATCTTGAAGTTTATACTAAGGCATCTTTTCTTAAGTTCAAGTCTAAATGCTATCATGTGTGCTACCAGTTAATAGCAATCTCCTAACTCTTTTATATAAACTTAGGTATTATTATCACAACACTTATAGGCTTAAATCAGTGGCTCTGATACCACCTTCTGTCACGACCCACGACCCACCCTGGACGGAATCGGGAGCCGCAAACAGCCACATGGTACCGGTGATTATTTTGAAAAATATTGCAGCGGAAATTTCATCAGGACCGTGAGTTAGGAAAAATATCAGAGTTTTAGAAAACACCGGATTTTATTTATTAAATTGATGGGATAAACCCATGTTTTACAAAGGTAACTTTAATAAGGGATAAACTCAATTACATAAAACAATATTTCTTAATTTGATTTAATTAATAAAATAAGCCATTTCTTGAAGCCTTTCAGTGCTGTATCCATCTCTTACTCCAATCTACTGTAATTACCTGAAACGCGTTTTAAAAAGGTTTTGTCAGTAGGAAATACTGGTGAGTTCATTCATTTTTCTAAAACGACACGTTTGTTATAATTTACAGTATTAAGAGCGATTACAATGTTTCTGATATCAAACCAACTACCCACAGTATTTGTCATCGACTCGTTTCGGTGACTGTGGTCATATCACTATTGAGTCCTGTCACCCAATAGTGAAGAATATCACTAATTAGGTTCGCCCACCTAAAGTGATAAAAACAGTAGTAATGTGCACAATACCCCACATACCGGCTGTAATTTGGTGACTACATATACTTAATCACTGTAATTATAACTCTGAAAAATATTTAAGAATTTATAAAACACTTTGATAAAAAGAGAATGACTCACATTATAAGCATGCAGATTTATACAGGCAGAGCTTAGCCTATTGATTAGTCTTGTAACCTAGTGCACACGAACTAGGTAAATAACTAATACAGCATTTACGATAACTGATGTGTGTAAAATGCAACATATAAATTACATCAAATGAGGCATAAAACTAACCCTTTTTAAGTACTAATGTTGGAAAAAGAGTGTTTTTGTCTTCCTTTTGTATTTTCAGGATTAAATGAGCTCAAATTCACAAAAGAAGCAAAAAGACAGCTAAATCTAACATAAATGCAAGAAAAGGAACATAAGTGGACTGCCCGACCCCTCAACGGCATCTTCCCAAGCAAAATAGAGAAGGCAGAAGACTGAACACGCCCCGTGCTCAGCCAGCACGGGGCCGTGCCCAAGAAGCAGCAGAAAAGACAAACCTATAGAAGCTTCTATTGCCCACCACGGGGCCGTGTCCAGTGAACACGGGGGCGTGGCGAAAGTACAGCAGGCACATTAATTGTAATTGCGAATTACAATTAATGAAGAGAGAGAATGTCAGACAGACACGGGGGCGTGTCCAGCGGACACGGGGCCGTGCCCAGCCTTCTGTTCAGCCTATAAATAGGAGTGCTTGGTTTCATTTCAACTCATCCCTTGGCACACCACCTCTCTCACACTTCATCCACCACCCACCACCATCACAACACCATCATCCACCACCATCATCCATTGTCCATCGTAGAGTGTGTGAGTCATCTCGGGATCCAAGATTGATTGTAAGAGTTCTTGACAATCAAGGCCATGTTTGCCTAAGTCTCTTACATCACTTGGTGAAGACAAAATGTCTAGTATAACACTTTTTATTTCTAATCTTTTGCACTTTTTATTTGGTTTTGTATTAATGACTTTAATAACTAGTTACTTATGTTGAAGGTGATCTTTCCTTATCGTTTGTCCGTGGTGTCTTGGCATTATTTTACTGTCTATATAAAATAAAAGATTTTCACCATTCATATCTCCACGGTCTATATGGAGGTATGTTGGCTACCTGGTCGGGGGTTAAGGGAACGGTTTGGTAAAGGTCTTGCCATTGTTCAGTGTTTAGAGGTCCTGCAATGGACCTGGATCAAATTTAGTAGGACCTCCTTCAATGCTTCACGGTATTGGATGGCGGGGGTCCAAACTCTTTGATCCCCTCATAAGTTAACTACTATTAATACTATAACTCGGCTATTTAGGACTGTATCCCTGCTGACTCAGACTACTTAGCCGAGGGTAACGTCACCGCCAAAAGCGGGGCCTACCATAATTTGCATTAATAACTTAATTAATTATCTTCCAATAATCCACCCTTTTAGGATTGTATCCTTGCTGACTCAAACTACTGGGGTGAGGGTAACGTCACCTTCAAAAGAGGGGCCTACTACAATAACTAAGATAATCTCTTAAATATGTGCAAAAGTGCGGAAATAATCAAAGGTTATACTAGATACGAGTCGGAACCAAGTGATTCATCTTGTCTATCTGTTTTTTCTTTTATTTTTATTTTCAGCATTTTAGTTAGTTTTTATTTTTCTTAGTTCAAAACATTTTTCTAAACTTTTTATTTTGATTAGACGTTGAGGATAAACCGGTACTAAAAGCTCTTGTGTCCTTGGACGACCTCGGTATCTTACCAACGCTATACTACGCCCACGATGGGTGCACTTGCCCATATGTGTGTTTAGTGTTAGTAAAATATCGTGTTTTATAAATTTAAAACTTGGCTAAAAAGTGTTAAAGGGGCTTAAAATATACACCTAATATATATAACACTTCACACGCATCAAGTTTTTGGCGCCGTTGCCGGGGACACACGGATTTTAAGAAAGCTTAAAATCGACGACTTAATCAGTTTTTCAAAACCTTTTCAAAACGCGCGCACATTTTTCTGCGTTTTAGTTTAGTTTGCATTTACAGTAGCCTGCGCACGGGGCCGTGCTCACTGAACACGCCCCCGTGCTGCATATTTTTAGTTAGATACCTAGATACAGAGTCTGAACACGGGGCCGTGCTCACTGAACACGCCCCCGTGCTCAACGTGACCAGTAACTTTAATTAAAACGCCCAGATACAGATCCTGTACACAGGGCCTTGTTCACCAGACACGGGGCCGTGTCCAGCCTCAGTTTCCGTTTTTATTTTTGTTTTCTGATCTCGAGACTTGGTTGTGGTCTGCTGAGTGATTCTTATGGATCAATACTCAGGAGGTTACAACTACACCTATGATGAGGATGATTATAGGGGTAATTATTGCACTAATTGTCGCAACTCACGCTCGGTTCAATACAATCACCCATATCAACCATCCAATTCATACACCTACTATGAGGAGCCCAGGTACGAGCCATCGACTTCATACACGTCCTATGAAGACCAAAGGTATGAACCTCCTCCCTCATACTCATATTTTGATGAACCAAGGTATGAGCCTTCTTACTCATACTTTGAGGAACCAAGGTATGAGCCACCACCTTCGTATGCTTATTATGAGGAACCATGGCGTGAACAACCCACCTCATATGAGTATTATGAAGAACAAAATTACGAACCTTATCCATCATATGCTTACAATGAAGAACAATGGTGCGAACCATCGACTTCATATGGGTATTATGAGGAACAAAGGGTCGAACAACCGGATTCAAGCTTAGAAAATACCGATTCTTTTTCTATAACCGAAGTGACCAATAGGATATTAGAACACATTAGAGTTATCGATCGATGTATAAAAGAAGCTCGCGCAAGGGAAGAGGAGTCCTGCGCAAGAGAAGAGTTAAAAAAAGAAGAGATAACCGAAAGTGTAAAAATGGAAGAACAAATAAGTGAAAAACCGACACATGAGTTAAACAACGAAAAAGGCGAGTCCAACAACGTTAAAATTCAAGAAGAGTCTAATTTTGAAAAAATTAATCTCTTGTCACCTTCTTTTGAAAATCATTGTTTAGTACCCCCTCATGCTAAGTTTTTAAAAGAGTTAAGCACTAACACTAAAATTGACGAAACGGTAAGTGTTAAGTTAACTAATGATCAAACCTCACTAATAAAAGAAGACCCATTTGAAATTAACATTACACCGGTTCCATGTTTCTTTCAAAATTCGTTTATTAGTAATGTCACAATCGATAAAGATCTTTGTGTTAACATAATGCCTAACTGCATTTTCGAAAAATTAAGTATTAGTGATTTTTCTCCACTTCAAATACCCATTTTTCTATCAAATCGGAAAGTAATAAAATCAATCGGTGTAGTTGAAGATGTATTGGTTCAAACAAATCAAATGGTAATCCTGACCGACTTTGTCATTCTTGATGACGCTCCTCTAGTGTTGGGACGACCATTTGTAAAAACTCACGAAGCTATGAAAAACCGGAAGTTCAAAAATCTACCTCTTCAATTAGGGGCATTTAAAAGAAGTGTCGATCTCGAACGGTCAATGAAATATCCTTTCGGCAATAATGACCCCCAAATTGAAGATGAAGATGAACCACCCGATACAAGTGAAGAGATTGACCACTTTGTTGAAGAAGAGGTCGCCATAGAACAAACTTTTAAAGTTCTTGATCGAAATGAGCAACCAAATAAGGAGTCTCCCAAAGACCCACCACTTGAGCTCAAAGAACTTCCAAAAGGTTTGGAATATGCTTTTCTAGACAAAGATGGTAATTTACCTGTAATTATTTCGTCTAAATTAGATAACTTAGAAAAAGAAAAATTAATTAATCTTTTGAAAAAACACAAAAACGCAATAGCTTGGAAACTTGTAGACATAAAAGGAATTAGTCCTTCCATGTGCACACACAAAATTTTGATGAACGATGACTACAAATCAGTAATACAACCACAACGTCGAGTAATTCCAAATGTTCAAGAAGTGGTTAAAAACGAAGTCATCAAATTACTTGACGCCGGACTTATCTATCCTATCTCCGATAGCCCTTGGGTAAGTCCTGTCCAAGTAGTTCCAAAGAAAGGAGGTATGACGGTAATAACCAACGAAAAGAATGAACTAATACCAACGAGAACCGTCACAGGATGGAGAGTATGTATAGATTATAGACGATTAAATGAAGCAACAAGAAATGATCACTTTCCTTTACCCTTCATTGATCAAATGTTAGAAAGACTATCCGGTCATAAATTTTATTGTTTCTTGGATGGTTTTTCAGGTTACTTTCAAATCCCGATAGCACCCGAAGACCAAGAAAAGACAACTTTCACATGTCCTTATGGAACTTTTGCTTATCGACGCATGCCGTTTGGTCTATGTAATGCCCCCGCAACATTTCAACGTTGCATGGTAGCCATTTTCCACGACATGATAGAAAAGACAATGGAAGTCTTTATGGACGACTTTTCTATCTTTGGGGATTCATATGACCAATGCCTCGATAACCTTGAACGAATGCTATCCCGATGTGAGGAAACTAACCTCGCCCTTAATTGGGAAAAATGCCATTTCATGGTAACGGAGGGAATAGTACTCGGTCACAAGATCTCAAGCGAAGGAATGGAGGTGGATCGAGCCAAAATAGATACCATTTCTAGATTACCACCTACATCCTCCGTACGAGCTATCAGAAGTTTCCTTGGGCATGCCGGATTCTATAGACGGTTTATCAAAGACTTTTCTAAAATTTCTAGACCTCTAACAAAATTACTTGAAAAAGATGCTCCTTTCATCTTTGACAATGATTGAAATCAAGCATTTCTCACCTTAAAAGAAATGTTAGTCAATGCACCTATCATGATAGCGCCTGATTGGAAATTTCCTTTCGAAATCATGTGTGATGCTAGTGACTTTGCAGTTGGAGCTGTCTTGGGACAAAGAAAAGAAAAGCATTTCCACTCAATTTATTATACTAGTAAAACACTTAATGATGCACAAGAAAATTACACAACAACTGAAAAAGAGTTACTAGCTGTGGTATTTGCTTTTGATAAATTTCGTTCTTATCTTGTTCTTTCTAAAACTATAGTTTATACAGATCATGCAGCCATCCGATATCTCTTCAAAAAGCAAGATGCAAAACCACGTTTGATTCGGTGGATTCTACTCCTCCAAGAATTTGACATTGAAATCAAGGACAAAAGAGGAGCAGAAAACACCGCTGCAGATCATCTTTCGCGCTTAGAAGACCCAGCTTTGGAAGCAACCAGGGACGAGCAAATCAACGAAAAATTCCCAACTGAGTCCCTGGAAATGGTGGAATACAAGGAAGAACCATGGTACGCCGACTATGCTAACTACCTAGCTAGCGGTATAGTCGCAAAAGGGTGGCCACATCATCAAAGAAAATTTTTTTTTGCCAATGTGAAACACTACTTTTGGGAAGATCCATATCTTTTCAAAATGTGTGTCGACCAACTCGTCCGACGATGCGTACATGGTAGTGAAGCACGAAGAATTCTCCGCCATTGTCATGAAGGTCCATACGGAGGACATCATGGTGCTGCTAGTACCGCACGAAAGGTATTCGATTCAGGATTTTATTGGCCAACCATTTACAAAGACGCCCAAAGTCTTGTAAAAACATGTGATGCTTGCCAAAGAACAGGTAATATTTCTTCCAAAAACGAAATGCCACAAAATGGCATTCTTGTTTGTGAAATTTTTGATGTGTGGGGACTCGACTTTATGGGACCTTTCCCACCATCGAAAGGAAACAAATATATACTTGTGGCAGTAGATTACTTGTCTAAATGGGCCGAGGCCGAGGCACTTCCAACAAATGATGGAAGAGTCGTGGTAAAATTTCTGAAAAAATTATTCTCTCGTTTTGGCACACCTAAAGCTTTAATAAGTGATAGAGGTACCCATTTTTGCAACCATCAACTTGAATTTTTTTTAACAAGATATGGGGTCTATCACCGGGTCTCAACAGCATATCACCCTCAAACAAACGGACAAGCCGAAGTGACTAATATAGGTTTAAAACGAATACTTGAAAAAACTGTAGGGATAAATAAAAAGGAATGGGCTGATAAATTAGATGATGCTTTATGGGCTTTTCGAACTGCTTATAAAACAACAATAGGTACAACCCCATATAAGCTAGTTTATGGAAAAAGTTGTCACTTACCAGTAGAAATTGCACACAAAGCCTACTGGGCAATCAAAGATGTAAACTTAGATTTAGAATTTGCTGGTAAAAATCGATTTTGTCAATTAAATGAATTAGACGAGCTTAGGAATTATGCATACTCAAACTCTGAAATTTATAAGGAAAGAATGAAAAATTTGCATGACAAACATATTAAACCTAATGAATTTCGGGTAGGAGATCTAGTTCTTTTGTTTAGTTCACGACTTCGATTGTTTCCTGGTAAATTAAAGTCTAGGTGGTCAGGACCTTTTTCCGTCACCCATATTTTCCCACACGGTGCAGTAGAAATTAAATCTCGAAATGGGCCTCCATTCAAAGTCAATGGGCAACGGCTGAAACTTTATCAAGGATTCATTGAGGATGAAGAGGAAGAGATCTCGTTTCAAACAGTGGAAGGATGAAACCAACATCATACCTAGTAAGTTACGAGCAATTGGGACGACATCGAAAGCGTTAAGTTTTCTAACCAAGGCTTATGGGAAACAAGGGCACTCACACGAGCACTAAAAAAAAAAAACAACAACCCTTGCTCGGCACGAGGACGTGTCCGCTGGACACGGGGCCGTGTCCGCGCTGCAGTCGGGATATATCCCCTATTTCAAAACAGTTTCTTCATTCCACACGCCCCGTTTCCCCAAAAAAGCTCTGGTTCCAGGCGATTTTTCGAAAAATTTCGACGTCTCCTATCACTCTAACAACATCAAGGTATGATTCTATCACTTTTAGTAGTTAGATTAGTTACTTGCATGTAGTTAAAACACCACAAATTTGGGGAAAAATCTAGGGTTCTTGAATGTTCATTCGAATCAAACCTAAAATTTTTGGCTAAATCTGTTTGCATTTAGTTAGATTAGTGTTAAGGGAAGTAAATACACTTGTATTGTTCATAAATTCACCCGATTTCTTACAAAAACCCCAAACCCTTGTTCTTGAGCCGAAAAAGATAAAATTAATAGGGTAAACGGGTTATTTTGGGAAAAACGGCACTTAGGGTTCCATTTTCGGGGGAAACCGCACATACTTGACCAAAAATTTTCAGATTTTCGGGACCGGGACGAAAAATGAAGTTTTTGGGTTATAGACGTCTGGACACGGGGCCGTGCCCGCTGAACACGGGGCCGTGTCCAGCCTACTGTTTGCAGTTTCTTTAAAATCTCATTGTTCCGTGCTAATTTTTGGTGTATTCTTTCAGATGGCAAAGTTCACAAGGTTCAATGCAAGTGAGCTCGATGTCAGGGCAAGATACGAGATACTTCAAACAAGACCCGAAGAGTACCCCAGGCGAGCATGCACGGACCTGTTAACCTTGGTAAACCAGCTGGACCGATTCAACAACATCGTTACGGGACCACTAGCTGTTGCATTGAACACTCGGCTTCGGTCGGTGCATCAATGCACCATGGAGTTCTACAGTACTTTCACCTTCACTTCAAGGTGTGACCCATTCGACAATGAAGGGGTTGCATTTCGGTGTGGCGGGACAAGGTACTCGATCTCTATGGCACAGTTTGGAGCTATAATAGGACTGTACGGGGAAGAGGAATCGGGAAACGAGGAAAATACCGGGGGATTACGAGACTTGGATGAAAATGAACGACAAGCCGCATGGGCTCAAATCGGTAAAGGAATCTACAACCCTAGCAGCACCAAGAGTACTAAGCTAAGGGATCCGCTCTATCGCTACATTCACAGGCTTCTCACCTACTCTCTTAACCAACGTCACGACAGTAGTGGCGTTGTAGGGTTGAAAGATTTGGTTGTCCTTCACTGTGTCCACAACCGGAAGCCTCTCGATGTCCCATATCTCCTATTACGAAACATGCATCTCAACCGCCTTGCTCGCGCTCCAACACCTATTTTCTTCGGAGGATGGGTGTACCGTCTCTTCAAGCATTACACGCGAATTCCAAGGTCCTTTGAAAGAAGCCCATGGTCGGGACGAGTTGACTACCACATTTGCCGAGCCATGAACTTACTTTATGAGGCGGAAGATGGGTCGGTGAGTTTCCAAAGGACGCAAGGCTATGCATGGAACCCGCAGGAGGCCCTAGTTCTTCACGCACCACCTCCCCACTACCAGTATCAACCCCATGGTGATCCGGGTCAATCCTCCTCACAAGGAGGCGGTTTTCCTAACTTTCAAAGCTTACATGATCTTTTGCAGGAAAACCTCATGTGTACCAGGAACGCCTACAACCTCGCCAATAACACATACCACCGGGTCGGAGCTATTGAACGCAACATCAACGATATACAAGACGATATCGGCAGCATCCGGGAATATATGGCGGGGCATGGGGATGGAGGTGATGATAGCGATGAGGACATGGAGTAGGGAGTTTGGAAGAGCAGGGGCGGGTTGATGGCAAGCCCACAGGTTTAAGTCCCTTTATCTATCGAACAGTTGGTGGCCTGCGTGCCAAGTGTTGAACAATTTACTTTCCTTGACCACTTTTATTTTCCGTTTTATTTTTTTTTCTTTTACTTTATGCTTGGGACAATTAACTATGGTAATGTAGGATGTTTGTGTTACTTGGTGTGGTATTAAGTGATGAAACAGGTATAAACCGAGGCTTGGAGTGCTAAGCCTCAGCACTTATAGGACCAGGATGGAAAAACCGGGGGAAGAAACCTGTTTTTCAGGCTTACAGACTGTCCACACGGGGACGTGTCCAGCCAACACGCCCCCGTGCTCACCTCCCAGACCTGCTGTTTGGTTACTGTCCTGCAGATTTTTGTCAAACACGGGGCCGTGCCTAACCAACACGCCCCCGTGTTCGCCTTCTGTAAGTTTTCGTTACTGGCAGTTCGCCACGGGGTCGTGTCCAGCGGACACGGGGCCGTGTCTAGACTGCCAGTAACATAAATCTTTGCTTTTAACACCATATTACACATCTAATCAACCTAAAAATTTATTTTTGGGACACATTGAGGACAATGTGTAATTTAAGTGTGGGGAGATGCTAAAACCTTGAAATTTTGCAAGTCCTAATAACAAGCCTTACACAAAACTCTATTGGAACCGCTAAACACCCCAAATTTTTTCAAAAATTTTCATTTTTTTTACTTGTCTAAAGTTTAAGTTAGGAATCATAAGATTAATAAGGTTATATTTTTACAAATTTACAACCGAGAGCGTCGTGATAACAAGAACTAACATAAGAAAATTATGAAACAGCATGACAAGCTTAGTTAAAATTTGATTATATATACTTGATCACATAAAAACCCATTCCCACAAAAGTGAGTTTTGAGCCTTTATTGAGCATACAATTACATATCATTAAACTAAATGCTCATTTTTCGTTTCTTGTGTGAATAGCCGTTTGGTTCTTACGACTCTAGAACTTGCCATGACGATACATTCCCGGTCCTTATCAACTTAAACCCGAGTAAGTAAATGATGGAGGCATTAGGACTAACCCTTTTTTTTTCTTCTACGCCATTTTTTTTTACCACCTACCCAAAATCCCCCTAGTTAGCCCCTTTGAGCCTAAACCTTTTCATTTCATAACCCAAACCAAACACCCTTTTACCCACCAAAACCTTTTTCATTTTTAACCCTTTGTTTTAGTAACAAGTTCGGTTTTTCGTATGATCGTTCAAAAAAAAAATGTGTTGATGATGAAGCAAAAGAAAATAAACAAACAAGTTCATCAAAAATAACTTTGTTTGAATAATAGCTTCATCAAAATAAAAGTTACAAAAATAGAAAGTCCTACGAAAACCGACACTTGTTACGCTTTTTCACCCTTTTTCTACTAACCACTAACCACTAACCCAACCACCTACCTTTAACCCAAGCCTAACCCTTCACCCACAAAGTCCTCGTGATATTTACAAAGGTATAAAAGTTAAAAAGGAGGAGGATTGATTGCTTGGCAAGCTTATGGTAGGAATAAGTTCCATGCCGCTCTCGAGTGATTCACTAAAAATACACATTCGGCCGAGTGTGAGTGATTTCTCCCGTGAGGTATGTGAACTTGTATATAAATGGAATTTTAAAAAGGCATGTTATGCCCAAATAAGTAATTTCTCCTATGAAACGTTCTAAACAAATCATAACGAATAGGATTGTAAATAGATAAAAATAAAACCCAAAAAGATCTTGGATTCCCAACACTCTATGACAAGCCAAAACCTTCTCTTCTACCCATTCCATTTGGGAGTGTAAGCCACATATTAAAGAGTTTTGCTTGAGGACAAGCAAAAGTTCAAGTGTGGGGGTATTTGATGTGTGTAAAATGCAACATATAAATTACATCAAATGAGGCATAAAACTAACCCTTTTAAGTACTAATGTTGGAAAAAGAGTGTTTTTGTCTTCCTTTAGTATTTTCAGGATTAAATGAGCTCAAATTCACAAAAGAAGCAAAAAGACAGCTAAATCTAACATAAATGCAAGAAAAGGAACATAAGTGGACTGCCCGACCCCTCAACGGCATCTTCCCAAGCAAAATAGAGAAGGCAGAAGACTGAACACGCCCCGTGCTCAGCCAGCACGGGGCCGTGCCCAAGAAGCAGCAGAAAAGACAAACCTATAGAAGCTTCTAAAAGCTCATGTGTCCTTGGACGACCTCGGTATCTTACCAACGCTATACTACGCCCACGATGGGTGCACTTGCCCATATGTGTGTTTAGTGTTAGTAAAATATCGTGTTTTATAAATTTAAAACTTGGCTAAAAAGTGTTAAAGGGGCTTAAAATATACACCTAATATATATAACACTTCACACGCATCAATAACTCACGAGATTAAACCCTCACAACGAATGACAAAGTGCAATCAATTAAACATCCATCGGATTCACAACGAATGACAGAGTATTCCCCGAGTTCGGGTGGTACTCAAACATCCTGTCGGAATCACGACTAATGACAAAGGATAGCGCTTAAACATCCGGTTGGATAGTTTCAATTGATCGGACATTGAATCGTAGCAGCGATCGAGTTAATACCATGTTATCGCGGCAGAATTCGAGCTAGTGTGTGTTTTTTTTGTAGTAATCGGATCATAACTCAGTATGTATAACGAATTTTCTCGTCGTTCAAATGCCAGAATTCAAGTCCCAATGCCTGCTATTTATACATGAAAATTGACCCCCTCGCGTGACGCGAGGGGTCACCCTGGGGCGTCGCGTGGCGCGAGGGGCCACCTTATCTCATATGGTTGCCACATGTGTTTGGAGTTCAGCTGAGTCGACGGAATTGTTATTTTCGAATTTGACAGCAAATTATGTGGATAAGCGTAAAATAGGAAATACCCCCCTGAGTTTTAGGGGCCCTGATCCTGATTTTGATTGTTCTGAAAATTTTAGGGTTTATACAGGATCACTTAGGGGTCTTAACTAGTGTTTCATTTTAAACAAAATATAAAAATAAATAATAGTTTTGATGAGAGTTGTTATGGTTTGGGACAAAAAGGAAATAAAATGGTGAAAAGAGAATGGACCCACTTTGTAACTTTAGGGTTCAACTAGAAAATCTCATGGTATAAATTTTGGGTATAACTTTTGAGATATAGAAAAATATATAATGTACTCGTATTAAGTATAGTACCCCTAATTCAACCTTGTCCCGATGTCCAGAGACCGAATCCCAACAACTTAGTCGGGCAGAGCCCTGACATACGTTATGAGGCTCAGATCAATCGGAAAGGGTAGCGGTGATCGGGAGTTAAAACACTTAAAACGGGACAGGGTTTTATTATTATTATTATAGGTATAATACTCTTTTAAAATAAAATTTGTAGAATGAGTGGGAGAGGGGCGATACAAACAACAAGAAAGAAAAGGGAATGGAGAAATGAACAAACATACCTTATTATTTATAGTTGATTTTTGTGTTTTGTGTTTGGAGAACATGACAGGTGTAGCCACTAGCCACGTACATCATTTCAATGTAATGCAAGTGTTGCATTTTTTATTATTTTATATATTTTGATTTTCTTTTCTTTTCCTTCTAATATTATCGACACACGTAGACACATTTCAATATTTGAAATGTAAGTTATGTTTTATTATTATATATTATAATTAATTTAACTGCTTCACTTATTTGGCGCTTATAATTTCTAAAATATGACGTTCTAGAAAATAATAAATATGTCTTTAGAACGAGTATATTTTTGTCTACATTTTGAACCAAGTTTCATTAAAAACAGAGTAAGTTCAAATACAATATATTTTTATAGTTCAATTATTAAACGGTTCCTGGGCCCGTTCAGGAACTTTATATTTCTAGTAGTTAACTTACCCATAATCTACCCGTTTATTTATATAAGTTTTTATATACTTTTATTTTAATAGAACAGGTCACCCATATACAGACCAATTAATTAGAATAATATTTCAACCAACTATATAAAATATTGTTTAAAACTATTTGGGTTGAATATTTATATTAAAAATAAACTAGTTACTAGTGGTTAATAAATTTAACCAAACCTATAATCCTTATATAAAAATAGGAATGTTACAAAAACCAACCTCCAATACTTGTGGTTTTGTAACAAAATCTATGGCAACGTTTATATTGAAAACCATAGTTTAAACATACTTGTAAATATTTGTTTTAGAAAATATTTTTCTAAGTGTTTGTATTTTTAGAAAATTTCGCCATAGTTTCCCCTAAAAATGGAGGTGTCCATGCTATCAAAGCATATCATTTTCTTTTAAAAAATCATCACAAACAATCAACAACTCAATCAACACTTACCAAGTGCCAAAATATTGCAATTTATATAACAACATGAACTTGAATTTTTAGAAAAACTTGTAGTAACTTACTAGTGGTTTTTAGTAAGCCTAGTTACCCTTCAAAGTGTGGTCATTTGTTTAATATCATCATTCTTGAAGATTTTAGGTCTTTACAACTTCCAAACATATTTTCTAAAAATATATCTTTTTGAATTTTCCTTGTTAACAATGTATTTTTAGACTTGTTTCATCACTAGAAACATATTTAGTTTCTTTAAAATCCTTGCTTATGTAAGTCTTGTGATTTCACTTAGTTTCTTGAGAAATCTAGTTTTTAAATCATCCAAGTTTATGTCTAGCCACATGTTACATACTTCATCATTTACAAAATCATTTTCATTCTTCAAGTTCATGTGAAACATAAAGTATGATGATTTTGGTCTTTCACAAGGTCACCACCTTAACTTACTAGATCATGTGTTTAATCACAATCTAGTAGGTTCCATATGATGTCTAACATCATAACACAAATAATCAAGCACCAAGAAGCAAAATAACACTAATCAACATGTATTTTTATGGTTTTCAAGCTTATGTTAAAGTTTCATCTTCATGTTCTTTAGTGTTCTTCATAATAATCAACATGAATCTTCTTTTAACCACTAATATAAGATGTAAAATGAAAAGTAGAAGATCTTACTACTAGCTCAAGGCTAGGGATGATCAAGTGTAGAAATGAAGTGGATAAAAGCAATCGGTAAAGGTCCTTCAACTTCCGAAAGCTCCAAGCTTCCTAATATACCTTCTTATACCCTTGTATATGCATGGATTTAATGGAAGATGGAAGATGAAGTTGATGATGTTGGAGGGGTGTTGGGCCGTGAATCATGGGAGGAGGAAGGAGAAGTATGAAGGTGTTGTGATGAATGAGAATATGAGCTAGGGTCTTGTGGTTTATATAATCTATTATCCCATGTACCAAGATCTTCATAGATTTTATGTTATCTAAAGTACAAGGCTAAATCTAGTATCATATCTAATAAGATCAAACAAGATCACATAAGATCTCACAATTAGGCCATGTGGGCCGTGAGCTAGGTGGGGGGGGGGGGTCTAGCATAGGTTTTAACCAATTAGTTAACATCTAGTTTAATTTCAAGCATTAGTTACCTACAATGTTGTAGAAGGCGCTAGGCGCTAGTCGGGCGGTGAGGTACAGCCTAGGGATTAATCGGAATGAGATTTTTATATGTATTTTTTCAAAATTATATATATATATACCCAATAATATAAAAATAATACTTCAAAATTCACATAAATACTTCAAGTTTCAGATAGTATGGTTCGATTTTGACCGATTTTGACCAATTTTGACCGCCTAGGACCGCCTAGAACCGCCTAGGACCGATTTTGACCGACTAATATTGTCCGATTAATCCGAGTTTTGACCGCCTAGGACCGATTTTGACCGCCTAGGACCGATTTTTGACCATGACCGATTAATTGACCGCCTAGCTCAAAATTAGGCAGTAGACGACCGCCTAGCGCCTAGGCGCCGATTAATCGGCCGCCTAGGCCGATTTCTGCAACCATGGTTACATATCTTGGTTATTAGATATTTTCAGTAGGTGTTATGATGTTCGGGGATCATAACTAGCTCAGAAACATTAAAATAATGCTTCTAGTGTAATTTTGGTGTTTTGGGTAGTGTCCGGTTGTTTGGTTAGATACCGGTTCGTTCAAGTGTCAAACTATATCGTTTAGTGCTCTTTACATACCCTTTTGTGACACTTTTAATTCCCAACACTTAGGAAAGCATTCAGGACCATTTCGTCATATTTTTGCATAATATTAATGTATTTAAATGCTGATTTGCTGAATTTTCTGCAGAATTCTGCACTTTAGGTAAGTTTTAGGCACTTTCCGGCACTTAAACTATCACCTAGTGAAGCAGTTTTGTGGTCCTTACTTCCCTACTCACCATACTAGTGTAGTACCTTGTCTCTGGCCCATACGGGGTCTCAAACACTGTCCGTCTATGTACTGAACTTCGTCAGCATTTTTCTGGGTTATCAGTTAACTGTGCTAACCGTGCTTTGTGCATCGTTTATGTCATTAAAGTTTGTGTGTAAAAGTGATGTGACATTATGCAATATGTGATGCACATGTAAGTATGATGCAGTAATCAGAAAACAATTAATTGTAATTCAACACAGTCATTAAGCACTAATCATGGTTCATTAAATTCTACGGATGCATGCAAATTTAGCAGTTGTCACATTCTCCCCCTGTTAAGAAAATTTCGTCCTCGAAATTTATACTACCTTAACTCCTTAGGGTTACAATATGCGTGTATGGATAATATTGAGGTAGATAACCGAATCAAGTCTTATTCACATCAGGTGTATCCAGGGGCATATTACAATAATCGGAACCCAGCAGTTTAAAAAGTATGTGTTTCAGGATTTGTTGTCAAGATACAGGACGTATTGATGTATAGTCTAGTGTAATCCAGTTAACAGGGGTCCCACAAAAGAGGAGTTTTGACCAATAGGATTTCAACAATCGATCACGATATGTCAATGAGTTTTCAGGAACCATAGCATCCGTTATATGAATTCAAAATCAGCAACTCGAATGTGATAATATCATGAAAATGATCTGTCAACCTTCGAACAAATATATGGATAAAATAGTGTGTTGACATCCTTGAATTGCGAAAATTCACCGAATGAAATACAAGCGAATCTGGTGTATTATTGTCTTAATTCGTACTTGCATTAGGAATGTTTAAATGACAAATCAAACAAAAGTATGTGTAGTTTTGTGTGAAACGGCTGACCATGATTAGCACAAGCTACAAATTTTGTAATGACACCATAAGGTGTCGTAATTGACATATTTCAATAATAGCTATGACCGAACAAATTCACCGTTCTTGAGATTAAATGAAAGTGTAATGAGACAATCCTGAGGATTTGATTCAAATGGCGTAGTAGGACCTTTCAATTGAATATAGAACACCAAAGAGCCGTTGTTTCCGATCGAAGATGAAAAAGTAATAAGTACCGCAAGGCATTCGATCGACAATGAAGGAATCGTTAGGGGGTACATCGTGATATGAAATGAACCTATGTACCATTGTCTTAACACACAACATTGTTGAGACCGCTTTAATCGTGATAAACAAAACAAATTTAGAGCAAGTCAATACATAAACAATTAAATCCGTGTATGAGGTGCGTAACCAAATTAGCGCAAGCTTCAATTTTGTGAAAGTATCATCGCAAGGTATCGAAACCAATAAACGATTTAGTGGAGTCGTAGACCAACCAAGTCTACTACAACCCGAAACAAAAGAACCTTTGCAAAAATATTTGAATATGATGCTCTCAATACATCATATGGCGTCTTAAATTGAATATGCGGAATGGATAAGTTCAAGCAATTGAACTTGGTTTCAGCGCAATCTGACAATAAACGTATGTATCAACAAGGGAATCTCGGCATGGTTACAAAGATAAACCATGAGTGTAATTTGAAAGAAAAGAAGTCTCAAGAAAGTGTGTTGACTTGGTAACAAAAGAGCCAACAATTACAATAATGCAGGTCAGTCGAATCACAAATTAGTAATTAGGTTTAGCAAAATAATATTTGAATTTCAATGAAGCGTTTGTTCGAAACGAAACCACATGCGTAGCAAATGGTGCATGTGTGACCTATAAGTTTCCGAGTACTGAAACAACGAGTATTTGCTAAAATGAGGAAATGACCAAGTATCGAAACAAATGTGTGTTCGCTCTTAGCGAAGAGGATTGGCGCGATGCAACTACCATTAGGGGAGTAGAGATGCAAACATCTACTTGTTGGAAGCAAAAGTGAAAATTTCAACAAAAGAATTTGAGTACTTTCTGTTTGGTTAACTGTAATAGCATATTTGTCAGGATAACGGGGTTTGCTTGAGTTAACAGGTGCGGTTCCTAAGCAATCTTTACGAGTTTGGACCTGGGTTCCCAAGGGTCCTAAGTACATGTTTTCTAGATTCTCAAAGTTTCATATCCTGTGTAAAACTATTTTGTGCATCGTGTAGGAAACACCATTTTTGTGTATGTTTAAAACAAGTTATTGTCCCACATTTTCCCTGTATACTTTCTTCCTGAATTCACATCTAATGACACTCAATCATCGATCAGTCGTGAAATAGTAGTTGGATCCTCACAGTTAGTTAAATAAGTAATTCGTAATCCTTAGCAAGAGTCACCGACTCTTGTTGGTTAGCTCGTTCGGCTCCTGGTAGTTTAATGTTCGTACGAAAGCTATCGTCCATTCTCTTGACGAGCAGAACTGGGGTTTTCCCAAAACGGAAAACTTGGTCTATTATCTTCCTTCTCTATCCACTACTGAAACTACACTGACAATCCTTGCATCTCCGAAGGTGTAAGTCGCTAAGGTGTATTCACTGCAGGCGCGGCGCCTGGAATCAAATCGATGCGAAATACGACTTGCCGTCGAGGAGATAATTCTGACAAGTCTTTGGGGAAGACTTCAGGATATTCTCTTATCACAGGGATATCTTCGAGTTTAGGTTCTTCGGTTCCCTTGTCCACGACATGAGCCCAGAAAACAACACATCCATTACGCAACAACTTTCGTGCCTTCAAGCAACTTGGAAGCTGTAGGGGCGTAGTCTGCTTACCTCCATGAATTATGATTGTTTCTTCATTTGCCATCGGGGTGCGGGTAGTAATCTCCGTTCGATTGCTCGACAACCAATCCATCCCAATTGTCATCCCAGAATGATAACATTGTAATGTGTTGAATCAATTATCTCTCGTTCAACAATTAGTGAAACAACCAACATCAAAATACAAAGAATATGAGAATAAGTTTATCAAGCATGAAGATTTCTCTGCATCCCACTCTATATACAATTTTGAATTAAAAATATACGTCGCGTACAACCCTCTACGCAACGTATACGCTTAATCACGTGTCCAGACAACATCGTATCATAATCAAAAATCAGTCTGCTCATACGCTACGTACACACCTGTACTCTGTATATGAGGCCATCGTATAACCCAACGTATAGTCCCATACGTGACGTACATGTGACCGATTTGACGTTGTACAAGGTTGACCACTTGGTTATGGGAGAGAAACCTTATACGTCCGGGGTGTGTGAATTTCTTAAAATTCCAGCAACCACCAGGTCATCAAAAACTCCAATTCTTGTCTAACCCTAAATTAATCAGATCCCCAATTTTTCAAACCACATCATTACCTTTTCAAGTTGAATTTTTTTCTTCAAAAGTTACCAAATTTTTTTCTCAAATTGAGGAGAAATCAACTATTCCGATCGATCGGAAGCAAATCTACACATACAGATTCATTTGTGTATATAATACACATAACATATATAGATAGATAAACAGATACAAAGTTTTGTAATTTGTGTGTTTTTGGTAGCAATGGTGATGGCGATCGGTGGAGAAACACGGCGGGCACACGCAGCGATGACAATGGTGCAACTTTTCGCCGGTGGATCTCATGTTATTACCAAATTAGCCCTGAATTTTGGCGTTAGTCAGCTTGTTTTCTGCGTTTATCGTGATGTGTTAGGGCTTTTAATTCTCGCTCCAATCGCCTATTTTCGTGAAAAGTTAGTCAACGTCTCTTAGATCTCAATATTTTGATTAGATAATTATATGTTTTTGTAGAAAATAAATTAATTTAAATGGTTGTTTTGCTAATGTGCTATGTTGAATTATGGATTTTGTGATTTTTTTTACAGTTGTGTAGAAATGTGATTATTAACAATTATGAATTGTAAATGTTTTGTATGTGAAATTTTTTTATTATATATGCTATACGCCTATGGATTACGGGTGTACATGATCAGTTGTTTGAGGATATGATAGTATTGAATGAATCATTGTGAGTAGAATCTGTTTATGTTGTGATTATGTAGTGTGTTGTCTCATGAATTAACAGTTGGAAAGTTGAACTAAAATCAATGCTATACGTGCATAATGCGTGATGTGACGCGATCATAAGATCGCATCAGGTGATGCGATGCGCTGCGATTACATGATGTGAGGATGATGCGCCCTAAATCACATAATGCGCTCCTGATGCGCTCGCATGATGCGTGCATTTTTCTGAAATCAACCACTATTGAGTAAAATTGTACAATGAGCTTGTAGAATGTGCTTAACAAGTTTGTACAATGAGCTAATGAAGTTGTTAAGTGAGTTCCTACATATATTACTTGTACCTTTTGCATAGACTACCTGTACACTTAAGAGTTTAAGGCTTATTTTGGTTATATTGAACTTATTTTATGGTACTTAGAGCTATTTATTTTGTTGTATTTATTTATTTTAATCTCTAATTTTTAGTGTTTAAAGTTAACAAGTTAATATATTATCTATATTTTTTTTTAAATAAAGCGCGCCTCGCATACACGATGCGCGCGCATCACGCATCGGCTTTTGGGATAAAAAAGCATCGGAGTGCATTGCGCATTTTAAAACCAAGATTGTGATATTGTTTGGTTGGCTCAACGATTGTTTGATTTGATATATTGATTGGTTTAACACTTTAACTTGAGCATAACTTTCTAATTATCATCTAGTGGTAAATAACAGATGGATATCAAGTTATCAACTGCAAAAAAGAAAACTAAAGTTTTGGGTTTTATATGTTATTTTGCAGGAGAACAAGACCACCTATGACTAGGCGTTTGCTTTTGTCATTCTTCTTTCTTGGGTTAATCGGGTACGTTTACATATCCAAAAGTTCGTTTGTATTAATTACAATATTCCTCATGCAAATTTCAGTATTCATTCTATTAATTATTTATTTTGATTAAACTTGAATAGGATATTCGGAAACCAGCTTTTGTTTCTTTTTGGTCTCAGCTACACAACTCCTACATACGCTGCAGCCGTACAACCTTCGATTCCCGTATTTACATTTATATTCGCCACAATTATGGGGTCAGTTCAACTAATTTTGTTCACTGTTTTCTTAGTATGCATATGTATATGTTGTGTAAATATATACATATACACCTTTCCTTTGAGTCCATATGAAGTGGTTCGACATGCAGTACAGAAACGGTGAATTTGCTCAGAGTTGAAGGTCAGGTGAAAGTTGGAGGTACATTTGTTTGTGTCTGCGGTGCCATCTTCATGGTTATGTTCCGTGGGCCCGTTGTATTCGGCTATTCTCAGAACGACCTTTCTATACATAATGAAATTAGCGCAAGGAGTCAACCCGAACCCGCTGGGTGGTTATTGTCTACTTTTATAGGTCTCGGGTTTGATACCTGGCACCTTGGTGTCCTATGCTTGTTAGGGAACTGTATGTGCATGGCAGCCTTTCTAGCTATTCAGGTATTCGATCGTACTACATGAATTATTCTAGTAATTAGCCATGTAGTGGTTTAACTTTTATTATGTTTTATTTTATGTTGAGTAAAATGCCATTTTCATCCCAGAGGTTTGACCATTTTTGCGACTTTCGTCCAAAAGTTTGTTTTTCCGCATGTGGATCCAAAAGGTCTGAAATCTTGCCATTTTCATCCAGCTCGTTAACTCCATCCATTTTTCTCCGTTAAGTCTTTTGAATACTTGTACATTATGCGAAATGCTTGTACATAAAGTGAAAAAGACGGACTACCCCTGCTTTAACGGAGAAAAAATGGATGGAGTTAACGAGCCGGATGAAAATGGCAAGATTTCAAACCTTTTGGAACCAGATGCGGAAAAAAAACCTTTGGACGAAAGTCGCAAAATGGGCCAAACCTTAGGGACGAAAATGGCATATTACTCTTTTATATTTAAATGCTTCGGAAGTTGAAAATTATGCTTTAATATCAATTCAGGCTCCAGTGTTGGCCAGGTATCCTGCAAGCCTATCAGTTACAGCGTTTTCATACTTTTTCGGCGTTATTTTTCTGGTCTCAACTGCGTTCGTGATGAATAACGAGTCAACAGACTGGAGTTTGACAAAATCTGAGTTTTGGGCAGTACTTTATGCTGTAAGTATTATTTTTATAGTCGATTTTGTTAAAGTTGCAATTTTTAAAGTTTTATTTTATTTTGCAAACTAGTTTTTTTTACCCGCCGCGTGTTGCGGCGGCGCCGCACGCAACGTGTTAAATTATAGACTACAATCAATCGGACTCATTTCCGAACTAAATTTACGTTGAAACGTAGAGTAATCCGAATTTATACCGTTGAATGAAAATATATTTGACACGACTTGTTTCCAAACAAAATTTACGTCGAAACGAAGACCAACTCAAAACGTACATAAAATAAATACGTGCGTTGGCGTCGTACGCGGTGGGATAAAGTATAGACTACAATCGACCTGACTCATTTCGAACTAAATTTACGTCGGAATGTATAGTAACTCAATTTATATCGTCGAATGAAAACGTATTATACTTGACCTAATTTGTTTCCAAACAAAATTTACGTCAAAACGTAGTCCAACTCAAAACATGCATAAAATTAAAAGATTTTATAACTGGCCTGACTCGTTTCCAAACAAAAATTACGTTAAAGCGTAGACGAACTCGAATCTATACCTACACGTACATAAAAATAAAAAAAAAGGTGAAAATTAGTATTAGGGTACACTTAAAATTGTAGAAACTTGAGGGGGACAAAGTGTCATTTAAAAAGGTAAAGGGTTAGTTTTGACATTATTGCAAAGTTGGGGGTAGTATGGGTCGGTGGCAAAAAACCACCGACCTTTATCATTAAGGTATTATAAATTATGTGTTTAGATTAGATACTTGAAAGCTTTGACTCATGATAATTGATCTTTTTTTAACTCATCACCATGTTTTTGTTCTGTTTTTGCGTTTGAACAATTCAAAGGTGAACAGAATGCAAAATCGATGTTTAATGTTTTGCGTATCTTTGGCTTGTATAGGAAACCGTATCAGTTTGCACAATTTTGTATGCATCGATTAAAAATAGAGGTATGATTTTATTTTCAGGGAACCATATCATCTGCGTTAAATTACGGACTTCTGACTTGGTCAAACAAGATCTTGGGACCGTCTTTGGTTGCACTATATAATCCGCTTCAACCCGCTGCAGCTGCGTTTTTGTCAAGAATTTTCCTCGGAAGCCCAATATATATGGGGAGGTTTGTTTCATCGCCTCTTTGTTGTATCTGTATTTCTCAAAATTGGTTCTTAATTATTATATATCATATTATATAATAATAATTATAACAATTGCAAGTTGGATGAACAGTAACTTGCTTTTTGTTTTTGTTCTTGTTTTTATTTATTTTTTTCTTGTCTTTTTTTTATCCTTTTTTGACTTTTCTTTCTTTTGTCTTTATTATTTTTTTTATACTTTTACCCTTTAACTTTAAGTGTTAACAATTACAACCTCTTAACTTTCTAAAAAATTTGTAATCAAGTTACGTGTTTATTTTTATGTACGTGTTTGTATAAAACTCAAATTGATTTACGTTTAGACGTAAATTTTTCCCGGCAATAAGTTGGGTAAAATATAATATATTTCTTATGCTTGTTATTATGTACATTTTCAGTTGATCTACGTTTTGATGTAAATTTTATTTTATTTTTTCTATAAATGAGTCGGGTAAACTATAATACGTTTTCATGCTTATTTTTATGTACGTGTTCAAATGGTCTACGTTTTGACGTAAATTTTGTTCGGAAACACATCGAGTCAAATATAATACGTTTTCATTTAACGCTATAAATTCGAGTCACTTTACATTTCGACACCACTACCACGCGCAGTAGCTATTTTCTAGGGGTGTAAACAAGCCCAGAGGCTCGAGAGTTACTCGTGATCGGCTCGGTTAAAAGCTCGAACGAGCCGAGCCTTAACGAGCCTGAGCCCGAGCTCGAGCCTGAAATAGAGCTCGTTTTGTTATCGAGCCCGAGCTCGAGCCTGAAATACAAAGCTTGTTTAGGCTCGCGAGCCTAAACGAGCCAATACAAAAATTTAATTTTTTTATATATATTATATTAATAATGATGATAACATTGATGAGCCGAGCTAGAGCCGAGCTTTGGCTCGTTTAAGCGATGTTGAAGTGAGCACGAACCGAGCTTTTAGCTCGTTTAAGGTTGTTCTCAAAATAGTTCGAGCCGAGCCAGAGCTTTGGGTTTTACTCGCGAGCCAAGCTCGAGCTCAAAGAAGTAGGCTCGAGCCGAGCTCGAGCTCGAGCTTCATAAAAACCTAACGAGCCGAGCTCGAGCCTGGTCGAGCTCGGGCTCGGGCTCGGCCCCGCTCGTTTACACCCCTACTATTTTCTTACATGCTTATTTTTATGCACGTATTAGTATAAATTCAAGTTGGTATACGATTCGACGTAAATTTTCTTCGGAAATATGTGTCGAATATAATTCGTTTTCTTGCTTATTTTTATATATGTTTTCGGCTGCATGTCTACGTTTTAACGTAAATTACAATTAGGAAGTTATGTGGATAGTGCTTTTATCCTATTGGTTTTTTTGTTTCATTGTTGATTTTTTTTTCTGGACTTTATTATTTTTATTTTTTAGTTTTCTTTATGTTTAGTGTTTTAGTTTTAGGTTCCTTTTCATTAAAGTTATATTTAAGATAACATTTACGTTTCCATTTACAATTAATTTAAAATCATTCTGTCCCGCTGTCCAATTTAAATTTATTTTTATGGTTCTCAGTCGATGTAAAACATGTGTCGATATTCTTTTGAGCATATTTCTTTCGGACTGAACCAAAATAGATATCGACCGAAACCCCGCAGCGTAGCGCGAATAATCTTACTAGTTTCTTTCATTGATTATTTGTCCGGTAAACAGCATTGTAGGAGGATTCATGATCATCTCGGGACTTTATCTGGTCACATGGGCAACACATCGTGAAAAACAACAAGTGATTTTGGGCGGTCGGCATGCTCGGGCATCTGAGTCACCATTGATAGGTCACATTTTCGCGGGGACTCCCACCTCCTTACCAAAGATCGTGGATTGATTCTTCGTGTCAGGTGCAGGATCATGGTCTTCTAAATTTATATTTCTATGACTAGCAGGGAAAAAAGATATACTCGAGTAGGGATTCTGATGTTAGAATTATACAAACGTGACCCATATTTTTAACCATACATTATTCCTTTCGACCCGATAGTCGGGTAAGACGGTTGGAACATTTGCAGAAAAGTAATCTGGTAATTCAGTTATGAACATTTTTTGCTACATGTGTTCTACTATTCTTGCTAGTCGAATATCAAGTTTTGTTTCCTCCACTTGAGTCTTTATACATGATATATATGTTATGTTTTATAGAAAAACCATACATATCAAAATGATTTTTTTTTTTTTTTTGCTATAGAAGCGGTTACATGATATATATATGTTATGTTTGTGTGTATGTACATATATAACTTTACCGATGATGGCGGTGAAGACAATTGTTTATTTAAAGTGAGAGAAGTGAATGAAAGTATTGATCTTGTTCTTTCGGGTTTTGGGTATACCCGTCGGGGTAGGATTTTTTTCCATCCCTAATTTTTGGTTACATGAATTGTGGAACATGTTATGAAACATGATATGAAGATCGAACAAACAATACACAAGAAATAGCGACAAAACAGGTGACAAAATCTTATTAACCAACCCAAAAGAATTTACCTCCCAAACCTTCAGATCTTACAAACTATAAGAACATCAAACAATACAAGATACAAAAAATATCCTGATGATCATCAATACCAGAAGATCAATCTCTCCAATATACAGATGAGAGATGATTGCAACGATCTACAACAGATCAATGATAACAAACCCTAACAGACTAACAAGAGAGAACAAGTGCGAGATGAGAGAGTGGTGAATGACTGAATCTTCAGTCATGAGCCCTTTTATATGCTTATTTAGAAAATTTACATCCAGGTCCATAGGATATGAGCATGATGATCATAGTCCTCCAAAACATTCACATACACCCCTCATACTTTTAATCTGCAACCACTCTAGACCAGTAATAAGAGCCCAATAACACATATTAACATAACAAGCCCAACACCAGTAATAAGAGCCCAATAACACATATTAACATAACAAGCCCAACACCACTCAGGAGCCCATATCGAACATAAAGCCCATAAATAAACATATGAATGATAAGTCCAATTATCATTTCAACATGTGAAGACATGTATTGTTATTAGATCCCACACTTTCTCACAATAAACTACCTTCATAGGATGCTTCTCATCACAAAGTATTAAAACATGCTTATAAATAATATAATTTATTTTATGGCTCCTCTAAAGCAACAAATACAAGTTATACGTTTACGGTGTACAGAAGACATGAACACATAGTACATTGTCATCAAAAACATTAAATATAACAGTTTCTAAATGATCTCACAGTAGTCCTCAAAATATCAAACATCACTCCCGACGCACGATCTTACCTACGTATCTTTGAGCAACTTTAATGGGGGCTCATGGTTGCCGCTCTCTCCTCTAAGTCGACGTTGTTCGCCTCAACCCACTCAGAATTATCTTTTTTCACGGACAATTACGAACGCGTAATAATTGTGTAGCATGAGAATCAATGAATCATCATTCTCCCTCCAATACTAAATATATTGTAACCACATTTAATATATTTCTTCATATTTCATAATTATAACCAATTTTTATTCAAAACCCAATTTCTATAAATTTCAATTATTAATAAAAGTAGTCAAACACTATCATATTTCTAATTATCCGTACAGTACATCTGAATTCTTTTATGTACAGATCATTTTTTATGTAAAGTTTATGTAGATAATTATTTGTGATATGCAAGTGCTACTATCCTTAAAATGTAGACATTATGTCAGACCTTTTGTTAAGGCACACATGGTTTTAATGTCAGGAATTTTTAGTATTTTTATCATTTTAATATAATAATTTGTTATTTTCTTAAACTTACACATTAAATATTTTTTTTTTTTGTATAGAAAGTAGTTAATTTGATATTTTCAAAGGAAAGGGCTTAACCTAAATATACCCCTCAAATTACTAGTTATATCTCTCTTTGTGAGAGAAAAAGTGACGGCCCACCAGTAAGTATGTGAGAGAAAGAAGGGGGGGGGGGGGGGGGGTGGTTATAAATCATATTTTGAAATACAATATGATTGAAATTATGTATAAGTAATAATAATCTAATATATTTGAAATCAAATATTTAATTTTATTTCCATAAGTTACTAACTAATAATTTAATATATTATTTTTGTTACTATTGGTTTTTAGTTAATTTTCTTTATTTAATAATATAATGCGTGAAATAAGAGAAAAAAAATAAAAAATTTTGACAAAATTAAATTGTGGTAAGTGGTGTAACCAGTTAATTTATTTATTAGCTAGGTATAAATTAATATAAGAATTTTTATGTGCTTTTTTTTAAACGGCCAACGAATCCTCTAAACGGGCTATTGACGAAATTCACCACATCAGGATACACTCGCCCCCGAACCGGGGAAAACCCTCATCTAGGGCCGAAGCCCGTAAACACTCGCCCGAAGGCACGACAGTGCAGTGAGGCAAAACCTGCTCAGTTCAAGAATCGAACTAGCTATCTCCACCTATTCGCCTAGTCTCTCATCATCACCAGGTGCCGTAGAAAATAATGGAGAGCAGGAATCGAATCTGGATCCCTTAGAACATGTCTTTCCTTTACCACTCCACCACAACCACAATTTTTATTTGCTACTAAACGAATATCACATCCACATAAAACTTATCGATTTAATTACTTGGAACATACATTAATACATAATTCTATTTATGATTGGGTAGAGACAATGCATGGAATAACACCCCACCAATGTTTAGGTACCAATTGTCCACATATCATAAAGTGATTTGTTTAGTCACCATGTCGAGGTCACACTCTATTATGATAATAACGTGATATGGAACATGCTAATCCTTTATAATATTTAATTATTTAAATCCTAGTGTCAGTACTTCACTTCTATATTTAAATCCTTGTGTTAGTACTTTACTTCCATATAATATGGGTAGTAAAATGGACATAAGTTTAGTTTATCTAAGAAGATATAATTAACTTATATATCCGGATTATCATATAGAAAAGATTATGATAAATGTTAACTAGTATAAATTATCTGATACCGTATAGTAAAATCAATAATTGGATGTCGAACGTTATATGTTTGTAATAGAGACGTGGCTTTTAAATAGTACAAAGTAATTGGAAAACTTTATAGGTGATTGTTTATATAATATACTTGATTATTAGACCTGTGTACTGCATATCTTTAAGGATATAAAATTATAAGTTATTTAATTTTATATTGTCTTCATAAATTTACATAAGTGAATTTTTTACTATAGATGACGCAACAATTGGTCATGTATAAAAACCGATTCTTTTAGAAACAAAACAACTTTACATACAAATTGTTCTATACTTTTATTTATCGTCATGGCAAAACACATGAGGAAAGGAAATTGTGTTCTTTTCAATTTAAACGGAATCCTTCTATTTGACGGTATTAAACGAAATCTAAGGATAAACGTTTGAGTGCCAGTATTACTACTGGATAATATGAGTGCCTTAATAAACTGATCACCCGGTGATTGGACCTGTAATCGAGTTCCATTATATAAACCATTCTTTCGATCAATATTTCTAGTTAACGTCACTGGAACACTGACCTTTGGTAATTATCAATGGTTTAGCAAGCCTAAAAATATAACTCCATTTAGGACATCCGGTGAGTATAGACCTGCATCAAAATTATTATGAAGATATTCGATCTTTAAACCCGTGTATTACATGGGTCTAATAACATTAAAAGTGTTTTCAAAGCATGAAAGTAAACCGTGGTTTTCAAGTACCGGATTAACCTTTTCTTTACCGTTTTTATTATTATAATATAAAATAATTATTTATTTAATAGACGTTTTAAACATATAGTAAAAAAAATCCTTTAAAAAAATAAGAAGGTGTTGTCACATTAACATTATTTGAAATTGTTTATTACAAGTAGAATTGTTACTAATAACTAATTTTATATATTTTAGATAAGTCAAAAGTAAAATGATCAATATCTAAGTAAACAATAAAACATGTATTAGTATTAAGTTGTTAAGAAATTTTTCATTATTTTGTATTAATTAATAATAATAATACTAATAATGAATTGAAGAAGATAATGCGATGTGGCATTAAGTAGACTCTTTTATTAGTATTAGATTAGATGTAAAGTAGTATTGACTATTGAGTTAAAGAGAGTCTGTTGAACCCATTGTTGAGTTTGTTAATGAAGGAGGTTCTGATCTAGATCTAATTTGGTTATAAACATATAATTAATATAATATAATGGGGATCTTTAAGACTAAATCTTGAGATTTTGCACGTTAATTACTAGACATAGAAACATGATAATGTGAATGTGAGTATGAATATGATCCCACGTTAAACGGAGACAAATAATCGAAAAAGAAAAAAAACGCAAGTGGATGACTTTCAAGGAATATATATGAGGATATCCACCTTGGTTTTCTTGAAATCAACTTTTCTAATGTAGTAATGCTACATACATGTCTATACAAATAAAGAATGTTTGAAAATAATAAAACTTATATCTCTTGTGTCTTTTTCACTCTATATATGTCTTTTTCGCTATATTAACCGTGATCGTTTCTAATGACGGATCCATGATTTATTCTGAGGGGTGCAAAAAATAGGTATGGTTTAAATAATTCGGGTCAATCGAGTAAACGATTTATAATTAATTACTTAATGATATTGTAAAACTATTCATACATAATAAGCTTAGCTACGTCTATATATAATGAACTTGGCTACGTCTTTTAATCATAGTCAAACATATATAGATAAAGTACATGAAATTTTTATTGATAAAGCCCCATACAAATCCGGGTTTCGTATACCAAGAAAAAAAATACCTGCTTGAACTTCTACTATTTTCAAATCCACCAAAATGAGAAATAATTGATTAAACAGAATAATGAATAAATAAATAATTGAGACAGGAAACACTTGTGAACAAAAAATAAGAAAATGGAAAACACTTCAAACCAAGTCACTAATCCAATAACAAAACTCATCAGTTGTGTTTCCACTTTAATTATGTCAATATACTTATGGTATATTTGTTTCCACTAACATGTGTTTATTTGTTTACGTTCATTTATTCATCGTATGTCAATATACTTATGGTATATAATGTTCTATGTTGTTTATGTAAAATGCTTTTTGTTAGTTACTTACAAAGGTTACATTTATGTTTGAAAATTAATTGTGTCTAAAAAAGAAAACACCCCTCACACATTTGCATTTCATAACAATATCACTCTGAGTTCCTTTGTCAAATCTCCGTTTGTTTGATCGTTAAATGAAAAGGTATTTAAATAAAGTCGTCATTTATTATTAATTCATTAAATTTAATTTTGTTACCCCACCCCCATTCTCACTTTAATCGTGAAGAATAGTAAGTTATGGTGCAATTTTGACCACAAAAAGTCAAAATCAAATTCTTGGTTTTTTTTTTTTTTTTTTTTTTTGAGATTTCAATCTGTGTTGCATCAAAATTCAAAATCCTTATTCATAGTCATCGATTCAAGCATGGTTCAAAGGTAATTTTTCTTAAATCTCATATTAATTTTTATTGGGGATCGGTTTCGGTATTTCTTAGGGTCGGTTTCAAAATTTCTAACGGGTCGGTGTTAAACGTTCTTTGGAGGTCGGTCGGGATTAGATCGTATGCATACCAATCAAAAATAAAATTTAGGGGAGACACCTGACCTCGTCTCAAATGTGTAGGTATGCCAACGCACGCAAGTAGTGTGCGCCGGTTATCGTACAAAAGACTCTTAACGCGCGACGGTACGCGACCACCAATATAACGTGCGTAATTATGCAAATGACGTGCGTAATTAGGGTTAACCAAACCCATGCGTAATTATGCAAATAACGTGCGTAATTAGCGCTTAACCTAACTCATACGTAATTATGCAAATAACGTGCATAATTAGGGCTTAACCTAACTCATACGTAATTATGCAAATAACGCGCGTAATTTTGCAAAGCTAATTACTATTGTGCCACCACGTTCAACTAAAGGCCTAGATTAGATCAGTTGTGCGGTTGAGATGCTCGTGTAGGCATCGCATGTTATATATTCACAGCGTACGCATTGTACGTTAAGCCCAATGATTAACGAACAATTGGGCTTAACGTACGATGCGTACGCTGTGAATATATAACATGTCATTTTGTTTTTTTAATCACCATGCGATTTTGTTATTTTTTTTCAACATGTGACTTGTTATTTTTTCAAACATGCGATTGTACTCATGCGAATTTACCCCCTATCCAAGAAATCGCATGTTGTAAGTACAAAATTCGCATGTTATATATTCACAGCGTACGCATCGTACGTTAAGCCCAATTGTACAATACACACACTTTCTCTATATAGAGAGAGAGAGGGGGGGGGGGGGGGGGGAGGGGGAGAGGCTTCATTTTAGAATGATACATGTGCAAATATCCTCTTGAAGTAAATATAATACATTACGAGTGAAACAAGGTGGAAGCTAGGTAGTACACTACACATCCTTATAGTTTTCAAGGTTAACAACTCGATAATATCCTTGAAGC